>JAPQWN010000005.1:74337472-75672472 GCA_028538565.1 Umbellularia californica
TGAAAATTAGCTCTGTTTCCCTTCAGACTACACTTACGATAAGATCAAAGGTGTTCTTTAGTAAAATCAGTGATTATCTTCGATGTTGATTGATGATATGCTAGTCCCATCGTAGTTTTTGAACAAGTTTGGTTTGGAACTTTGTGGGTCCGTAAAAAAATGTGGAGAGAGAGAAAAACAAGCAATAGTTAAAAAAATGTGTCATGAACACAATCAATAGTAACAAAGTTGCTAGAGAATAACTTGTTTAATGGATAGGATGCAGTGCAAATAACAACAATGCCACAAATAATATGATGATGACGAGGAGGACTAGAAGATCCTTCTTATATGCATTGTGATGTGGCCACTGAAGAGCGCACTTTGATAGTGATAGAATATCTAACAATTGGCCACATTACCATTGTTCTAGAGTAGTGTATATAATAGATTAACACCAATCCACGTGTTCGGAACAGCTGCATCATCCATTAGAAAGGTTTCATGAGTCCATACTGATTCAACAACAATTATACTACATTAAGCTAAGAGGTTTTCAATTTAATTTTGACCTTTTCTTCTGATTTTGTTTGTCTGTTATTTCCTCCTCCATTATTTCATGTAATTGCCCACTTCTTAGCCCATGCAACACTATTCATCTCATATAACTACCAATTTCTCACTACCCATGTAACTACCCATGTCTCTTGTAACTTCTCCATTTTTTCTTTTTAGTTTTTGCAATAGTTCCTCTCTACTCACATCTCTTATTCCCACTTCTACATAATTTTCTGTTTTTTAACTTTATTCATCCTATTTTCTTTCTATTCTACCTCTCTTAATTATAGGTACAGTCATAGATATTCTTCTTTTATTTTTTTTTCAAAAAATTTACTGTTGTGCAATTGTATTTGGTTTGAATTGTATGGATAGACTCGTGCTCAGCACGGGTTCTCTGTGCTAGTAACCCATTTAAGCAAGTGTTTATGCCACCCACAATTTCTTAATGCAGTAAAACAATGCATTTATAATGAACGTGGGTGATTGAACACCAATATATGTCTGTTTGTATGTACTTTCAGTTTCAAACACTTTTACTTTCAGAAAGAAACCTCACAGAGATTTGAAGTTTTATATACATAAGCAGTTACTTTTACTTAGATTATGACAAAACCTTTTAGAATAAGTTTACACTAGCACAATAACCCGTGCTTAGCACGGTATCTCCATGCATTTCAAAATAAATAATCATAGATTAAAAAGGTTATGAAAGTACCTTCTTCCATAGAGCAAGTTGCATAAAATAGAAATAGAAAAATTATGGCACAAATGGAATAGAAGAGATGGGGGTAGAAGAGAGATTCTACAAAAACGTAAAAATGAAAGAAGAAAGTTTTTATAGAAATGAAGAACTGAAACTTTAAAAGGTGAAGAGTAGACATCAGTGACTTGGTGGAGAGTATAGGTTAGTGGTTTGGTGGAAAAAAAATGAGTGGGTAGTTATGAGATAAGTTGTGGAGAGAGAATGTGAAATATTTGAATAAAAAGGTATAACCATCAGTCAAAATTGTAACCACTGGTCAAAATTGAAGCCAAACCCTTTGGCTTTAATATATTATAATTAGTAACAAATCAATGTTTACCTATAGCCTAAGTCAGGGTAGATTTGCAACAGAGTTACAACTCCCTTCAACATATAGGATATATAGAATCCATTCTAGGTTGAGCTGATTTGAACATTAATGCTTGAATGTCCATGTCACGTCTTTAGACTTGATCAATCTATAATTTTAACCAGTGTTGGATGGGTATTGAATGTTCCTTGTTGCATTTTGAATTAACCAATTTGTTGCCTCTGCTAGTTCGAATGAGTGCTGATGGGTCAGGCCCGCCCGAGTGACCCATTTCGTCATGAGCCAAGCCCGAGTTAGTGGAGATCCGTTGAGTCCATTGAGGTCCAGGCCCAGACCATGGGGCCTGGCCACGTCAAGGCAACCCACGTCGCTTCAGAAGCAGTCAAGCCACGTCCCGCTTTTACCAAGTCCTGCGGAGAATATCCCAACTGCCTCGCCAGTCGAGGACACCTCGAAGGCTCCTCGTAAACAGGCGCTGTAAAGTCGTCCCCATCTGTTAGGGGAAGACTATAAAATAAAGAGCCTCTCAATACTTGAGGGGCAGGCCATAATCGCTCTTCTACACTCTCTCCAAAGTTTGTAATCACTGACACACTTGAGAAATTAATACATTCCGGCGACCATTGCCCTTGAAGTGGACGTAGGTCACACTGACCGAACCACTATAAATCTCTCTCTCATTTCTTACCACATTTATTACTCATACTTGACTGGTGGTGTGCAAATCCATTTTTGTGCATCATCAGTTTGGCGCCGTCTGTGGGAACATCGATAAAATTCTCACGTTAGAATCCTCTTTTTTCCGAAATTATGGTGATCACCACAAGATCTGCAAGACGCCCAGAGGACAATCCCTCTCGAGAAGACGAGAATGATCCTCCACCGACTAATCCTGCCCAAGATGCCCCTGCTCCCACTCCACAACAGATGTTAGAGACTATGCAACAGCTGGTGACCCAAAACCACCAGATCCTACAGTTCATGCTCACAGCAGGACGGGGAGGAGCACACTTTGGAGGAGCCGGAGTACCGCGCTCGGGACACGCAAGGGCTCCACGCCGAGGAGCTCCTCCCCCGGGCGCCCATCCCCAGGGCGCCAATCCCCTGGGCGCCCATGCCCCTGGCGCCAACCCCCTGGGCGCCCATCCCTCGGGCGCCCGAGGGTTTCCTCTTGCCCCTCCTTTTGGGGTTACACTAGGGGCTGGGAGAACAAATCAGGAGGGACCTCCTCCTCCCGGTGGAGTCCAGTTAGAAGGATTCCCACCTCCAGGAGGAGCAGGACACGGAGGACTTCCACCTCCGGGGGGAGCACATCACGAAGGACCCCCATCTATTCCCTCTGCTTCTAATGGGGATGGTCCTAGTTTTCAAGAAGGGGAAAGTGAAAACATGGAGGAGAGCAACTTCCATGATCACTCCCGAGGAGCTCCCAATCGATGGGATGAGAAAATCAGAGAAATGCAGAACCAACTCGGTGATGTCTTCAACGCCATAAAGGCGCAGGCCCCACAAACGGTGGATTACCTAGTCGGGCGGACGGATACACCGTTCAAACCCAACGTGGTAAACTACCCCCTTCCTCCAAGGTTCAAAATGCCGTCCATAGAAACCTTCGATGGGACGAAGGATCCATTGGACCACCTGGAGACATATAAAACTGTAATGCAGCTGCATAATATCCCTGACGAGGTTATGTGCAGGGCATTCCCAACTACCCTGAAGGGTTCCGCTCGACAGTGGTTTGCCAATCTAGCCCCAGCCTCCATCGCCACCTTTGGGGAGTTAAGCAAATCCTTTGTGTCGCACTTCATCGGAGGGCGCCGCCACCAGAAGCCTGCCACACACCTGCTCAGCGTAAAGCAGGATAAGAATGAGAGCCTGAGGAGCTACCTCACTCGTTTTAACGAGGAGGTACTTCAGGTCGAAGATCCCGATGACAAAGTGACAATGACAGCCTTCTTGGGAGGCCTTCGCTCATCGAGTTTCCTTTTCTCGGTGAGGAAGCGCCAACCAAAGAGCATGACAGAGCTACTGGCAAAGGCCCAAAAATATATAAATGCTGAAGACATCACCAGGGCCAGGCGAGGTGAGTCCTCCAGATCCGGGGACAAGGGGAAAGAGCGGGACAGAGACGAAAAGAAGGAGACAAGCAACAAGCGAAGCAGGACAGAGAGGTTACCTGTCAGAGACCGACTCGGTCCTGCTCCGCAGAGAGACCGACTCGCCCCTACTCCGCAGAGAGACCGACAAGCATTCACCCCCCTCAATGCCGCTGTTGAGCACATTTTGCTTCAGATACAAGATGACCCAGCCGTAAAATGGCCTGGAAAGATGAAGTCCCCTCCAAACCGCAGAAACCCGGACAAATATTGTCGCTTCCATCGCAACCACGGTCATGACACCGACGATTGCTATGACCTCAAGAGGCAGATTGAGGATCTTATTCAACGTGGTCACCTGCGCCAGTATGTTGCTGGTAGAGGGCAAGCACCACCACCTCACAATCGGGAGGACCAGCAGCCCATTGGAGAAATCCGAACCATCTCGGGCGGACTAGCAGAGTCGCTCTCTGCCGTGAAGCCCCATGCTAGGAGGGCAAGGCATCCTGATGAAGCACACCCACCCAAGGCGCCCAGGCACAGCTTCAGCGAAACCATATCCTTCTCAGATAAGGATTTGGAAGGGATCCAGCAACCCCATGACGACCCTCTGGTGCTCACTATGACCGTCGCCAATTTCCAGGTGCACAGGATCTTGGTAGATAGTGGCAGCTCTGCGGATATCCTATACGCAGAGGCTTATGATAAGCTAAAGCTGGGCCGGGAAAGACTGCAGCCTATTAAAACCCCCCTCATTGGTTTCTCGGGGGAGAAAGTGTATCCTCTTGGGACAATCACACTGCCAATTACAGCCGGAGCAGCACCCCGAAGTTCCACTACGCTGGTTAATTTCTTGGTGATAGAGTGCCCGTCGGCCTACAACATCATATTAGGGCGACCCGCTCTTAACGCATTAAGAGCCGTTCATTCCACCTATCATCTCATCCTCCGCTTTCCAACCCCGAACGGAGTCGGAGAGGTCAGAGGGGATCAGGTTGCAGCAAGAGAATGCTATTTTTCCTCAATGAAGGCCAAGAAGACACAGGAGGCGTTGCAAGTCAAAATCTTGGACCCGAGAGATGACGCCACCACAGAAAGAGGGGAACCAGTTGAAAAACTCACCCCCGTGGCCTTAGATGAAGAACATCTTGACAGAAGAGTGTACATCGGCTCTTCTCTTTCGGAAGATCTAGTCTGCAATTTAACAGATTTTCTGAAAATGAATGAGGACATTTTCGCATGGTCCCATGCGGATCTTGAAGGAATCAATCCCGAAGTCACCACCCACCGCCTCAATGTCGACCCTCGCCACAAACCTGTCCGACAAAAGCTAAGAGGCGCCTCTACTGAAAGGGCCCAAGCAATGGACAAAGAGGTCGGGAAGTTGATAGAAAATGGAGCGGTCAGAGAAGTGGCATATCCCAAATGGCTGTCAAATGTAGTAATGGTGACAAAAGCCAGTGGGAAGTGGCGCCTCTGCGTCGACTTCACGGAGCTTAACAAAGCATGCTCAAAGGACAGCTATCCGCTGCCTCGGATTGACCTCCTCATCGACGCCACAGCAGGACATGAACTCCTCTTTTTCTTGGATGCCTATTCTGGATACAACCAGATCAGCATGCATCCCCCAGATCAAGAAAGGACGTCGTTCATCACTCCAAAGGGGACCTACTGCTATAGGGTCATGCCCTTCGGGCTAAAAAACGCAGGTGCAACCTACCAGCGCCTGGTGAACAAAATGTTCCAGTCCCAGATTGGGCGAACAATGGAAGTTTATGTCGACGATATGCTGGTGAAGAGCTTGGCTGCAGCAGATCACATCGACCATCTTCAAGAGACTTTCAATGTTCTCAGAACCTACCACATGAAGCTGAACCCTGAGAAATGCGCCTTTGGCGTGGGATCGAGAAAATTCTTGGGCTTCATGGTCAACCAGAGGGGAATTGAGGCGAACCCTGATAAAATCAAAGCTATACTCGACATGAAGTCGCCCACTTCGACCAAGGAGGTGCAGCGTATCAACGGAAGAATTGCAGCACTCAATAGATTCGTCTCTAAATCTGCAGATAAGTGTCTACCTTTCTTCAAAATTCTCCGAAAGGCTTTCGAATGGGGACCTGAGGCTGAGGAGGCCTTCCAGAAGCTTAAAGCATACTTGGTCACACCTCCCCTCCTTTCACATGCTGCACCCGGTGAGGTATTATATTTGTACCTGTCTGCTTCCTCCTCAGCAGTCAGCTCTGTTCTAATCAGAAATCATGATGGCGTGCAAAGGCCCATCTATTATGTCAGTAGAACATACCGAGGCGCCGAGATCAGATACTCGGGGTTAGAAAAACTTGCCCTTGCCCTCATCTCTACTGCCAGGCGACTACGGCACTATTTTCAGAGCCACACTATCGTGGTAGTCACCAATCAGCCCTTGAAAAGAGTCCTGGCAAAGCCGGATGTATCCGGGAGACTCCTCAAGTGGGCAGTAGAACTGGGCGAGTTTGACATCCAGTATCAACCAAGGGTGTCCGTCAAGGCACAAGCACTGGCAGATTTTGTGGCTGAGTTTACATACTGCGAATGTGAACCCACCATGTCACTGCCGTCTAGTCCAGAGATACAAGTCGAACTGTCACCCAGCGAGGACACCCGGGCGGGCACCCCGACACCTGCAGTGGGCGCCCAGGCCACCCCGGGCGCCCAGACATCAGCGGGCGCCCAGGCCACCCTGGGCGCCCAGACATCTATCCTGGGCGACCAGACATCCATGGGCGCCCATACCACTCCGGGCGCCCACACCCCTCCTGGCGATCTGACACCCCAGCAAGCGTCCAGATACCTCTGTGTGGCCAGGCACCTCGAGAAGATTTTTCTTCACTGCCACTTTGGAACCTGTATGTTGATGGCTCCGCAACCAGCGAGGGAGGTGGAGCGGGACTCATTTTGATCAGTCCTGATGGTACACCCATCAAATATGCAGTGAAGCTACACTTTGTTGCCACAAACAATGAAGCAGAATATGAAGCCCTCCTCTCTGGCTTGAGATTGGCAGCAGAAATGGACGCCCAGTACCTCACCGCCTTTAGTGATTCACAGTTGATAGTTAATCAAGTGAATGGCGAATTCGAAGCAAAAGAAACAAAGATGCAGGAATATCTTGGCTTGACGAAAAAGCTGGTCCAGCAGTTCCAACATTTCCGAATCTGTCACATCCCAAGAGGTGATAACATGGCTGCAGATGCTCTCGCCAGGCTAGCCTCATCCTTAGAGGCCTCATTTACGGAACCAACTTTCATGGGGCACCAGTTCGAGCCAAGTAAGTTAGGTTTGGACACCACCAGCATCAACTGCACCACGGCCGAATTGAACTGGATGACCCCCATCAAGGCGTACCTCCAAGAAGAAACAGTACCAGATGATCCCCTGGAAGCCAAGAAACTCAGGATGAGAGCTTCTAAGTTCACCATCATACAAGACGTACTCTACAAAAAGGGTTACAACCTACCGTTACTGCGCTGCCTTTCCCCAGAAGAAGCTGACTACGCCCTCAGAGAGATTCACGAAGGGATTTGTGGAAATCACTCTGGAGGACGCTGCCTCGCCCATAAAGCGCTTAGGCAAGGGTACTTTTGGCCAAGCATGGTAAAAGACGCCAAAGAATTCACCAAGAGGTGTGACAAATGCCAGCGCTTCGCCACTGTGTCAAGGCAGCCACCAGAGGAGCTGACTACCATCCTCAGCCCATGGCCTTTCTCCAAGTGGGGCATTGACATCTTGGGCCCCCTGCCTTTGAGTAGAGGCCAGTGCAAATTCATAGTCGTCGCCATAGACTATTTCACAAAATGGGCGGAGGCAGAACCCCTAGCAAAGATAACAGACTCCAAGGTGAAGGATTTCGTCTGGAAAAACCTGGTCTGTCTCTTTGGGATACCTCACACCATTGTCAGTGACAATGGCAAGCAGTTCGACAACAGGCTCTTCAATTCCTTCTGCACCGACCTTCAAATAAAGCAGCCTCACTCTAGCCCGGCACACCCCCAGGCAAATGGGCAGGCAGAGGTGATGGTGAGAACAATCCTGCGCAACCTTAAAACAAGGCTCGAAAGAGCAAAAGGTCTGTGGGTCGACGAGCTTCCGGGGGTATTATGGGCCTATCGAACCACACCACGGACTCCTACCGGGGAAACCCCTTTCTCTCTCGCTTTTGGGACGGAGGCGGTCATTCCTGTCGAAATAGGGGTACATTCCCTAAGGGTCCACCACTACGACCCTATCACCAATGAGGAAGGACTCCTCCTCAACCTCGATTTGCTAGAGGAAGCAAGAGAAATGTCTGTGGTCCGTAATGCGGAATACAAACGACGCATGGCCAAGTACTACAATTCGAGGGTGAAGCCTCGTTCCTTCCAACCAGGAGACCTAGTCCTCAAAAAGGTGATCCTCACCACGAAAGACTCCCGTGAAGGAAAGTTGGGACCGAACTGGGAAGGACCCTATCTCGTCACAGAGGTAGTGAGACCGAGCACCTACAGGATCCAGAATTCTGAGGGAAAGGCCTTACTTCATCCGTGGAACGCGGAACATTTGAAGAAATACTACCAGTAACATCAGAAGAGGATTAGAATAGTGAGGGTGTGGGGCTTGATTTAATTTTTTACTATTCTGTCAATATTGTTTAAGCAATGAATAAATAAAACATTCTATGTTTGTATTATGACAAAAAGTTGCATGTTCCAAAAGATAGACTTACGTACAAAAGTCAGGCTACCTGCCTTTACAAAAAGAGAAAACAGAAGCAAGAGTCCCTATACTCTAATCACTCTCATCCCCCTCCTCATCATCCTCCTCTGCATCGTCCTCAGCATCACCAGAGCTGCTGCCACCATCATCAGGCGCCTCCATCGGCACAAAGCCTGATATGTCAATGTCTGGAAAGGCAGCCGAAATCTTCTCTCGAAGCTCCTCGTAGCCATCGATGAAGGCATCTGCAAGACCAATCTGTAGGTCCCTCTCAGCTTGAGAAGCTCTCTCGTACGCTGCCTTCATCTCTGCCTCCACAGCAACTTTTCTGAGCCTCGCCTTCTCAATGGTCCGAGCAAGCTCAGCCTCACTGAGCGAAGCCCTCTCACGGGCCTTCATAAGCTCAGCCTCACTGAGCAAAGCCCTCTCGTGGGCCTTCCTAAGCTCAGCCTCATTGAGCGAAGCCTTCTTGCAGGTCTTCGAAAGTTCAACTTCTGCCTCGGTCGCCCTCTTATTGGCTGCTGAAAGCCCAATCTCAAGCTCGCTCACCCTCTCACGGGACGCAGCAAGATCAATCCCCGAAGCCCTACCAGCGGCTTCCAGAGCAGTAATCTTCTCTTGAGCAGCGCAGAGCTCTAGCCGCACAGCCTCCTTCTCCCGTCTCATCTGACCATGAGATTGGGCTCTCGACAGCAAGCAAATGGATGCAGTGGAGACCTGAAGAGATAGGGGACGAGAAATGAGACGGTTAAAAGGAAATAAAGGGGTAACGGTCTGAAAAAAAAAGGAATAAAGAATAGCAAACCTTTACCTGAGCCAGACCCTCTACAAATGAGTCAATAACCCCCTCGGTGCCCAAGGCGTTAACCCGAGAAACCTCATGCGGCAGCACATATCTCCCTAGCCTTTCCCGCATCTCCCGCGAACGACCCAGCATGGAACCAGTCCTAGCCGATACCCGTGTAGAAATGCCCGGTTGTGGAGGACACAGTTGAGGGGCAGGAAGTGTAGCTGAAGAGGAAGACTGCGGGAAAGCAGTCTTAGCGGAAGAGATCCTTGCCTGAGGAGACACCATGGGTGAAGCCACTCGAGGAGGAGGCGCCCGTGACTTGACGCGAGTCGCTGGCGGAGAAGTTCTTGGAGAGGCGTCGTTCGTCCTCACCGCCTTGGGGGAAGGAGTACCTCTATCCGAGAAGCGGGTCGAAAAGCGGGCGCCTATCATCTCTCTGCTTATCTCTATACCTGTTAGAGAGAAGTGTTAGCGAATGGTACATGGGTACAAAATGTCAGGTAAAGTTTAAGATTATTGCCAAAGCAGGAGTAGCTTACTTTTTCTTTTGGATGACGGTCCAGAGGGGGACCTGCCTGTCCTATCCGAAGAAGAGTCCGTAGGAGGTCCACTGGTCTTACCTCTCTCCTTGGGAAGAAGGACTCCCAAGTCCTTGTCAGGGTGATCTCTCACCGCTTGTAGCTTGCGCTCCTGCTCCGTGGAAAGAAGGGGAGGATCTGTAAATGAGTACATGACAGTGAGCACATGGATAAAAACAAGGAAGCAATCAGAAAGAAAGCAATCAGAAAATGTACCTAGTCTCTTAGCGTCAATCCATCGGGTGGGTACCAAAGGTCGATCTGACTCAGCAACCCACTCTCCACCGATGAAGAAGAAGCGAGATTTCCAATCGTGGCAGTTTGAACGTAATCCCGTGAGCAGTTTTCCGCCCCTAGGGGTAAAATAGTACCATCCCCTGTGAGGGGCTGGGGACTCGATCAAACTGTAAGCAGCATGAAACTCGAGAGGAGAAGCGTCCTCTTGATGTACTCTCCTCCACAGCGCAAGGAATCCGAGCATAACTCTCCACCCGTTGGGTGCTAATCGCCCCGGAGTTAAGGAGAAATAGTGAAGAATACGGCAAACTGGAGAGGGTATCGGAAACCTTAACCCTGCCTCGATCATCTCCTCATAAATGACAATGTCACCTGAGTAATCATCACAAGCTGGCTTTTCCGCTTCAGCCCGGCGGCACAGCACAGTAGGAGGGATGCAAACACTAATCTTCAAAAGATCACCGTCAGTTTTGAGTACACTAAAGGTAGTACTCACCTTGGATCCGGCATCCTCAACAATGACTTTTCCTTGATACTTTTTTCGACGACGTAAAATTCTTCTCGATAATCCAGCCCCGCCTTCCACTTCTGCCATAGATGCTGCGGTCACCCCCGCGTTCGCCGCGCCTGCTGCACCGGCACTCGCCACGCTGCCAAAACTCACCCCACCTCGGGCTCCGGGCGCTGTCGCCACCTGGACGCCCAAACAGGGCGCTACCGTGCTGCCGACACCAGGGCCGGGCGCCGCCACGAGGCCGGCGCCCCTGCCGCCGCCCGCCGCGCTGCCGACGCAAAGGCCAGGCGCCGCCACGAGGCCGGCGCCCCTGCCGCCGCTCGCCGCGCTGCCGACGCCGAGGCCGGGCGCCGCCGCGAGGCCGGCGCCCCTGCCCGCGCCCGTCGTGCTGCCGACGCCATGGCCGGGCGCTGCCACGCCGCCAGCGCCCCCCCTGTTGCCGCCCGTGGCACGACGCCCGGGACGGGCGCCGCCTGAGTGTCGCTGGCACACGGCGCAGACCGGAAGCCCACGCCGCCAGCGGCGGTCGCCGCCCGTGGCACGACGCCCGGGACGGGCGCCGCCTGCGTGTCGCTGCCACCCGGCGTCGACCGAGAACCCACTCCGCCAGCAGCAGCCTCGCCCGTCTCGCCCGACAACCCGGCGACCGTCGTCCCGGCGCGCGCAGCACCCATGTCGCTCGTGACAGCGCCGGCAGCGCCTGCGACGCCCGCACCGGCGCCGCCTGCGCACGCAGCGTCCACGCTGTCCGTGCCGTCGCCACCTGCGCCCGCTGCGGTGATCTGACCGGCGCCAGCACCCGCCCGGGCGACGCCCACGGGATTCTCGCCCACTGCCGCAGTCTGGCCGGCGGTCCGTGATGTAGACGTCTTGCCCGCTAGGCCGGAATCCATGCTGACACCCACCTGCCCCTTCTCCATGTTGCTTCTTGTTGCAGTAGAAGGAGATAAAAAAAAAAAAAAAAGTTGAAGTGGGTTTAACAGTTGAAGAAGATGGGTGTGAGGAAAATATAGAATAAAGAAGAAAAGTTGCAGATTTCTGGAGAGAGGAACAGTTGAAGAAGGTGGGGGTGGCACTCGTCTCTTTCAAAGTGTTTTTATAGCCTAGGGTTCCCCACAAAACCTAGGTTTAAAAACACAAAAACCCAACATAAGAGGAGTCCCAGGCTAACAGGACTCTCCTCAAAAATCCTTCTCCTCAGGGACTGGGAGGAACACAAGAAGCTGGCAAGGAGAGGAACGCGGCAAATAAATCATTTGAATAGGAAAGAAGCCCGGACATTTAAAATGCCCCCCTTTCAAAGCTTCTTTGGGCACGGGGCATTGAGGGGCAAATGATGGGTCAGGCCCGCCCGAGTGACCCATTTCGTCATGAGCCAAGCCCGAGTTAGTGGAGATCCGTTGAGTCCATTGAGGGCCAGGCCCAGACCATGGGGCCTGGCCACGTCAAGGCAACCCACGTCGCTTCAGAAGCAGTCAAGCCACGTCCCGCTTTTACCAAGTCCTGCGGAGAATATCCCAACTGCCTCGCCAGTCGAGGACACCTCGAAGGCTCCTCGTAAACAGGCGCTGTAAAGTCGTCCCCATCTGTTAGGGGAAGACTATAAAATAAAGAGCCTCTCAATACTTGAGGGGCAGGCCATAATCGCTCTTCTACACTCTCTCCAAAGTTTGTAATCACTGACACACTTGAGAAATTAATACATTCCGGCGACCATTGCCCTTGAAGTGGACGTAGGTCACACTGACCGAACCACTATAAATCTCTCTCTCATTTCTTACCACATTTATTACTCATACTTGACCGGTGGTGTGCAAATCCATTTTTGTGCATCATCAAGTGCATCACAACAAATGTCAATATTAATAAAGACGACTTTCTGTTTACCACTACTATAAAACCGATGTCCACGCTCTAATTTTAGATCTCTATGGTCCTATGGAGGTGATATGCTAAAGAAAATTCACCTCACAATCTCACATCGGTTTTGCAATGAAGAACAACTAAATGTTTAATACGACTAACAGTTTACAACTACAATCACCTTAAATGATGCAATGTACATAGAAGAAGATATAAAAGAATGGCTTAAAAATTAAGATCAATTCATTTGAATATCAATGATTGTGTTGATAAAAGTGGGGCAATTTAGATAATGACAGATAGCGTTGCATTCTGTTGAGAGCTACCTCTATGGACTTATGTGTGAGGTAAAAACTAAGCCCCTTATGGGACTCACGTGGATGCATGATAATTATGGGAGGATCTAGATATTGTGATAGGAAGAGGTTTGATTGTGAATATGATTTTGGGCAAAACTCAAATTAATCAGATCATCATAATCATTTTAGAGGCCTTAATTAAATTCTAGTGTTCTTAAGTTAAAAGTTTTACAAAGTTCAATCAGACAGTGAGCGTAATTTAGATTAATATCAAATTATCTTGAGTGCCAATATATTGAGCGTTAGTAAGTGTGAGGAAATTCAATTGATCATGGGAGTCCCATATGGTAGTAAAAATGTTTCCTATTACTCAAGGCATAGAAGTTAAAAAAAGGTCAGACATACACGGCCCGTTTGGCATCGTTCTTATGTTGTTCCCAATTTTGTGCTCGAATTGGGTTGTGCTGAGATCATGTTCTGCCGAGACTATACTCTGGGGAACTTGTTTGGCGTTATTATATTAAATTACTCTGCTAAGAATATGCTGTACGGAACTTTTTTGGTAACATTATAAAAGTTTTGATCTAAGGAGCGGACATCTAATTTACAATTTGAGACCCACCTTTTATTTTTTGTGCCGCTCTATTATTATCGCACATGGGACACACCTGTAGTAATTACAGTGTGGTACCCATCTTTAAAAATTAAAATATGGAATCCATTTTCATAGGATTTACAATGTAGGCTCACTTTTATACAAATTATAATGTGGGGGCACCTTTTGTGAATGTAAATATATAACACACCTTTGAAAATTATAACATGGTACCACATTTAGAAATTAGAATATGGGGCCCACATTCATAGGATTTATAATGTGGGTCCACCTTTTGTGGTCGTGACTATGTGACTCACATTTATGAATGAGAAAGTGGAGCCACATTTTTTATGATTGTGGACACATGACCCACCTTTAGAAATTACAATGTGGTGCCTACCTTTAGAAATTTGAACATGGGGCAACACATTCATAGGATTTACAATGTGGGCCCACCTTATATGAATTATAATGTGGGGCCCATCTTTTTTGTAATTGTGAACACGGGACCCACCTTTAAAAATTACAATGAGGTAATCGCCTTTAAAAATCTAAACATGGGGCTTACATTCATAGGATTTACAATGTGGTTCTACTTTTTGTGATTGCGACCAGATGACCCACCTTAAAGAATTATAAAATGGGGCCACATTTTCTGTGATTGTAGACATGGGATCCACTTTTATAAATTATAACGTGATGACTACCTTTATAAATTAAAAGATAGGGCCCGCATTCATAGGATTTTTAATGCGGTCCCACCATTATAGAATTATAATATGGGCCCACCTTTTATGAATGTAACCATGTGACCCACTTTTAAGAATTATAAAGTGGGGCTATCTTCTTTGAGATTGTGAACATGGAGCCTACCTTTAGGATAAGGGAGATGATTTAGAGTATTTAAATGACATTCTTTAAAAAGCAAGAGATAAGTAAGAAACAATTGCGCTAGCAAATTGTTTCTTAAAGAAAACAAAGTTTTTTCGTTCCCACTTTCTTATGCCAGCGGGATAAGATTTTGAGATTCCTTCCCATCATATTAAAATTTGGAACAATGTGATTTATACATACCAAATATGTTTTCCATAACCTTATCTCACATGAAACATCCCATTAGAACGATGCCAAACACGCCCACAAATACCATGTGTTCTCCAACCAACAATGCCATGATAGCATAGTAGAGAACTAAAATAAATTAGAGTAATAATGCAATATAAATAACTAGGACATGGACATGTACATTAAACTTTAGCAAGAAATGATATGAGGATGACAACATTTTCCAATACCTCTTTTGTGAATCAAAACCTGTTGCTCGTCAGCTTAGTTGGTGACCAACAACACAAGAGGACCAAGAGAAGTTTTACAAGGTTACAAGGTGGGATAGGAAGGGAATTCATGTGCCCGGGGAATAGTCGGTTTTTGAAGAGGCCAGTCACCTTCATCATCAGGAAAAAAAAAAAAAAAAACCAGACTGGAATAGGAAGAGACCGTGATAAATGTTTGATTAAAATATTCAAAAAACAAGGGTTACACATTGGGAACACAACTAAATAGATGAGGCAAAGAAGATAATCTCGAAAATTGTTCATTAATTAAAAAATAATATGTTACTGCACATATATTCAGTGATATTAAAAACAAAATTTCTTTTGATAAGTATTTTTATATTATTTTCAATATGGAGAATAGTTTGTGGCGCAAAAGTGGAAATAGACATAGAAGCATGATGAAATTACTGAAAAAGTCACCTTAGATGTCTGGTAAACCAAAAAGGCTCTCATAGTTCCTCTGTAACAGTGAAGGCCATCCTGCTAATTTTCAATTTTGTTTTAGAATGATGATAGTGTCGGTCATCTCTTCTTTTCTCCTCAAGTACTGAAATGATGCCCAAACAAAAGTGAAAAATGGCTAGAGCGTCTTTATTGTTTCAGAGAAACTATGAGGGCCCTTTTGGTGCACCGAACATTTATGGTGAATTTTGCTTGTAATTTCCAACAGAAATATATTCAAGTACTTTCTGAAATGGAAGTGAGGACATTTTTGACATCTTTCATGTAATTTTTTGAAGTTTTTGACATAAAACCCTGAATATCATTTTTGACTTATGGTTCACTTAATTGCATGAAATTGAATTCCCAAGTATTAATGGAAAAATGGGTTCCAGTGATGGATTATTAAGGAGACAAGGGGTAAAAGATACAAAGTGGAAGATGTGGACGGACCCGATTTTTCTAAATTTTCATTTACTAGGGTAATGATTGGGTATTTATTATTTTCTATCTCCCTCTAATTCCTTTTTTCACTGAAGAGAGATTGTTTGATTGCATCTTGGGGTCGTTTTCTTTTTATACACAAGGCAGGAAAATGAGTTTTGTATATGCAAATGTTACATATGCGAAACACATTAGTCAAAATCAGCATTTTCACACGAGTAAATGAGTACATCCAATGGTTTTAATGTATTTGAATATTTTTTACATTTTTCACAATTTTCTCAAATCTATAAAGATTAAGATATGAAACTAAACGTCTCGAGGGTTATCATTAATAAGAGAATACTAAATAGTTGGTTGAAAGTCTTTGTAATGGTTTTCCATAAATTACTCAAAATTATGAAGATTTAACATCATAAACTTAAAGGCCTTGGGGGGGATTGAGGGTGAGGGGGTTTATTAGTTAAATAAACAAATTAAATAATTTATACTATAGATATGTTGCTAGCAGAATTAAAAAAGAGAGAGCAGTTAATGCATGGGATCTAATCCCGTGACCAATTGCATAAACCAAATATAACGGTGTCTCCTTGGGAGGTCTAGGGTTCGACCTTAGCCTCCCCCACTTCTTGCATGTTCGAGTTTCTCTCCTCCCATGTGTGAATTCTTTCTCCTTGCACGTGAGAGCTCTTTTCTCCTCACATATTGGAGTTATCACTCCTTATAGGTATAAGTTCACTATATTTATTTGCAGGTTCTTTTTATTTTTTATTTTTAGCCTCAGAGGATTGGGGACCATTGCCATGTCAGCCCAACATGGCCCCAACCACTTTGGATGTAACGCCCCTCATTAACATAGAAAGAGCATTTCCTTTATTCTATATTTATACAAGAAACTAAAATCTTCTTCTTCCCCTTTTAATCTTTCGTTAGCCCAAAGTAATCCGTCCACACATAGGTTCATTCATGAGGGACCCCTCTTTAATTCCGTGAACAATAAGCAGTGATTTGAGTGAGAGAGATTTATAGTGAATCTCCTTGCACCTCTCGACAATACACTACTTCATTTTTTTGTCGATCGGTCTCTCGCGCTGTAGCCGTAGCACGCGATCTGAACGAGTCTCTCGTGGATGCAACTCCCTTAATTGGGATAAAAAATATAAAATTGAATTATACCACCTCTTTACAAGTGGGCGATATAAAAGTGAATTTCCCATTTATTTAGGAGTGAGAATTTTAATGCAAAAATATCCTTATCTATGCATTATATGTACAAATGAGTGCCAACAAAGATCGCACAATACACAATCATTACACATGTGAATTGATTAAACGAGTAAATCACCCCCAAAGCAAAATAAATCTTTTATTTGTGACATGAGTCATGAGTTAAAAAATAGAGTTGATTTGATTTTATGTGAGCAGAGACCCAATCAATTTAGGACAACTTCCTCGAGCGTCATCTGATCTGGCTTTAGCTTTCTCAAAAATGTTCCGACCAAGCTCAAATTCCAGCTTCGGTCGGCTCCTCCAGTCCAGTCCACGCAGCGAACGCGACTCTCGAAAAACGCGCACATGATTACCATCGCGTACGTTAGCACAATCTCAACAACGTCCCCGCGCCCCCTTCCCTCTCCGCCGCTACCTCCCCCATTCTTTTCTATATCCCTTCCCCTCCTAAATCAATCTCACACACAACAACAACAACAACAAACCAACATTTACATTTACAGAAGACACTATCATCTCGTTCTCCTCCTCAATCTATCTCCATCCATCCATCCGTTCATTCATGTCTCCGTCAAACATCACGGCGCAGAAGACCCTCTGTCTCAACAACTCCGTCAGGAAGCGGACGGAGGCGCCCCGCTTCCTCTGCCCCCATTCATCCCACCCGAAGAAATACAAATCCCTATCGGAGATACTGCAGACGGCGCAGCATGCCGCCGTCATTACTGACGACGACGAATATGGGGATGTGGTGTGCGAGGAATGCGGGTCGGGTGACGGAGGCAGTGAGATGGTGCTGTGTGACAAATGCGATAGGGGATTTCATATATACTGCTTGAGGCCTATTGTTGTTCGGGTCCCGACTGGTCCTTGGTTCTGCACTAATTGCTCAAGGAAAAAACGTGTAAGAAGTAGGTCTTTTGATTCTATTGATTCTTACTCTTTTTTTCTTTTTTTTTTCCTTTTTTTCTGTAGAGTTGGATTTTGATTACAGAGAGAGGGAGAGAGGGAGAGGTGGAAATGGAATGATGGAAATGATGTGATTTTGGTTTTGGTTTTTTTGGTTTTGGGGGATTAGTGTTTCCGCTCATGCAGACGAAGATTGTGGATTTTTTCCGGATACAGAAGGGTGCCATGGAGAAATGTGGATCCCCTAAAGGTAAATTTTTTTTTTTTTTTGGATGCATTTTTTTTTTATAAATATTTGAATGTGGATGTTGAGTTGTATGTTTGGATTATTATATGCGAGTTAGAAAGGTAATACTGACAGCCTTAGATTACTAAGAAATCGAATGCATAGGGATTTATGGTCAAATGAGCTGCGGTTATTAAAGAAGTGAAGTGTAAATGATATGAGGCGAAGAGGGTGAAGGATTTAAGGTAGGATGTAGATGGGGACATTGGGACATGTGAGGGGGGGTGGGGTTGAAGGATTTAAGGTAGGATGTAGATGGGGACGTTGGGACCTTGACTTTCCTAGGATTTGAATTTATGGGGGTTGGGGGTGTGTGTGTGTTTCATTTTCAATCTTCTCTTTATTCGATTTTCATTAAAGGGCAGGGTTTTTTTTTTTTTTTTTATAACAGTAAAAATTTTATTTCACAAAAAAAGGAACAAAGCACGACGAGAGAAAAACATTATACAAAGAAGAAAAGATAACTGAACATCAAAAGACAAGGTAGAGCTAAAAACTCCTTCACGAGCAAGACTATCCGCCATGGCATTAGCTCCCCTAAGAATATGATTGAAAGTGGCTCCCAATCTCCTTGAGATATCCTGCACCTCATCCAACCAATCTGCCAATCTCCAAGGATAAGAAAAACTACTAGAACATCACTGAATTACCGAGAAAGAATCTCCCTCTAGAATCGTACCATAGCCAGTCATCTGAAGCAACTTTCGGCAACCAATAAGAATAGCAAACAACTTAATTTCATTAGTGAAGCAGCCTGGATCCGCAAGTGATGATGAAACGGGTGTAGACAAGCCCTGCGAGAAAGTTTGCCGAATCCTTGGACGGATTCCAATGAGGACCAATTCCGCAGAAGGGAATTAGCCGAATTCCTCTCAGAACTCAATAACGATCTTCAAACATTCTTCCATTGAAAATTAAGAGAAAACCAAACAAACCAATCTTTATTATCGAATAATCTTGAACTACTCTCTTAATAGAGGGATTACATATTTATAGGAAGGGTTGGATATCCCCTTTCCTAGTAGGACTCTGCTTTCCTAAAAAATAAAGGAAATAACTTGCTTAACAATCTAAATAAAATAAAACTCCCAATTTTAATAACTTCTAAATAAATAACAACTCTCTAAATAAGACTCTTAACTAATTAAAACTCTTAACTAAATGGATGTCATATTGGGCTTATGGGCTGGGCCCAATTAGTTGGCAAACCATGGGTCTGGCTTGCATCAGTTAGCATCCAAAGAGTCAATCGGCCCAGAGAAGCTCCTTACCATCTTTCCATTCCAATCCCTCATAACTCCACCAATCCCTCATTAAAGGATAGGTTATTTGATGGTCATTTTGGTATATTCACCTTTTTCTCTTCATTTTTAACCACTTATGGCAAAATTTATTATGGATTTTATAAAAAAAAAATAGGCAGATTAGGCGAAGATGATGCTGGATTTTTTTGGATGTGGATTGCTTGGTTTATTTTTATTTATTTTTATTTTTATTTGATGAATTACCGATTTTAATTTTCTTTTGTAATGTTTAGTGTTGCTGAAGGGTACCTGCTTCCAAAGGATACCTAGGCTTCGAAAAGTAAATTGTGCTGTCAAAAATGCCTTTCCATGGCATTGTGGAAATGCAAATATGGGGAACATGGAATTCCGGCATTACACATACATGCCCTATGGGCAAGCAAATTTGTGAAGGATCCAAACAACATTTATATGCAATTGATTTTTATTAATTGAGTTCACTATGTGATTAGAGCTATAAGGATCTACAAGGATCTTAAGGGTACATTTATCTACAAAGGATCACTCGGACTATATACCCCATAAAATGCATTTTCCTTCATACGGTGCACCCTATCACTGGGACAAATATGGTACTTAGATAGCTGATTTGTAGCTTTTGAGAGAAAGTCGGTCTTTAATGGGTTGCTTCATTAAGTGAATAATGGAAACAACATCATAGAAAATGAATTTTCATTGAAAAATTTATGTAGCCAATTGTGCTTTTAAGGTTATGCTCAACAATCACGTAAGCACAAAGAGAAAGAGGATCAGTAAATCAATCCACAATCGATAATGCCTTTAAGATACCAAATTATGTGATGAGTTGCTATAAGAATTCGTCACTAACAATCAATATGTCATTCAATGACAAGAATATAACTAACAATCCACAATTGATAATGCCTTTAAGATACCGAATTATGTAATGAGTTGCTATAAGAATTCGTCACCAACAATCAATATGTCATTCAATGACGAGAATATAACTACTCCCACTACCTTGGCCTAAAAGCATATCTCACTATGCCGGGGACAAAACAATTTTAATGTATGATCTTGTGAAATTCTCGTATCACTTTCCTGAGGATTCTATAAATCCACACAGTGTTATCAAATAGTTTGTACACGTTTATCCTCATGATCTTTGTACCACATATTTCACAGATTACTTGTAAAGCTCTTCCCACACTTTGCCGTTTAAGATCGCAGCCTTTACATCTATCAAGCTGTATTGCTGTATTTCATATCATCACAAGGATTCGTATGATGACAATTTACACTTGGGGAGGCGTATGAGGTGTAAAAAACAAACTCGCTAACAATTTGTATCGCAAGAGCAAATGTCATATCTAGTCATGGTTAAGCAGATGAGACTTTCCATCAAGTGACGATACGAAGTTGGAGCACGTAGGGAATGTTCTCAATGGCATTGTATTTCAAATTAAGTTCGAAGTGCATGTCCATAGTCCGTGAATCTATAAGATGGGCCATGGATCTAAAATCTTATGAATGTAAATACTTTCACGAGACTTAGTAATCTCCAAGCCAAGGAAATAAGTCAATTGTTTGAGATCTTCATATGGAAGGTTCATGACTCATGAGATACCTTTGAAGATCACCAATACCAAGAGAATCATCCCTAGTAATGATAATGTTATCAACATAAAGCAGTAAGGTAGTATAACTTGTGTGAGTACTGCGATGAGACATGGTTGGTCAATTGGGACTTTCGTGAAAGTGAGCATTTAGAATAGCAGTGTGGACTTTGTCAAACTAAGCACGTGGAGCCTACTTGATGCAATAAAGGGCTTTCCTGAGCCAACATATAACATTAGGAGTGGGGGTCTTCATGGATGGATTAAGCTGGTTGAGGCATACCCTCACTCAACCTAACTTTATAAACATAAGCTCATATTCAGCTAGAGCTCAACATGGGCTTTAAGTGCCTTGCCTGAGCCTGGGCTGCTCAAACATGTTAGGCTCGAGCCTGCTTCTTCGGTTAATTGGGTTAGACCGGGCTAGGCTTTGTATCACTTCTTTGAGCAAATTAGTCGCTAAACTACAAGCACTACTTATTTGGGCCGGGCCAAGCTTTCTATCCCTTAATCCAAGCCCAACCCAAATTTAAAATGGGCCTAAATTTTAGATCTAAGCATTGCAAATTCCAAGGTTGGAACTCGGACCATAGCGTTACTAATTGAGAGGACAAGTTTACCTTATGGTGGCTTCATGTTAACAAACTTATGTAAATCGTTGAGAAATAACTAGGGACTTTGTTGTAATTTTCTAGTAATTATGGAGTAATTTGTAATTATAGGAACTCATGCAGTCCACCCAACACTATCCATATTAGTTTGGGTTTCGTCGAACTTTGAGCCACCTTGAAGATAACCTACAATGCTTCATCCTTCCGTACCTCGCTGAAAGGTATGCTCCCACCCCCTACGACTGGGTATGGTTCTTGCACCCATGGGGTGTACCAATAGTCATGGTGCAGCTTTGACCAAGTCCAATTGAACCTTGAACTTTTTTGTAGTTGCTTCCTTCGCTCTAAGCTAAGTTGTAGTAGTCAATTTTGTTTCGATTGTCGTTCTGGTTTGGCCTTATAAGCCTTATAGTGGAGCATTAAGGTTTATTATGGTGTTCCATTCTGAAAAAGGCATGATTGAAAAATGAAAGTAAAAAGTGAGAATACCTAAAATTGGAAAATATAATAGAATGCTAAAATAATACTAAAAAAGCATAATTACATCATTTTCTATTTAAGTAAAATTTGGTTAGGGCCCCATTTTCTATTATAGTGAAATTTGGTTAGGGCCTATTTTCTATTATAGTGAAATTTTGTTAAGGCACATTTTATATCAGAATGAAATTTGGTTAGAGCTCATTTCCTATTAAAGTAAAGTTTGGCTAGGGCTCATTTTCTATTAGAGTAAAATTTTGGCAGATCCTTATTTCCTATTAGAGTGAAATTTGATTAGAGTCCTATATCTCATTATAGTGAAATTTGGCCAGGGCCTATTCCTATTAAAGTGAAATTTCGGTTGGACCTAGGGACTTCTATTTTAAATGATTTAGATTTTTATTAGGTGGTCCACTACTGTGGAGCCTGCGTTTTAATTTCTTGGCAAAGGCTCAAGAGCTCTTGAAAAGGGACGAAAGGTCGTCCAATCTAGATAGAGAACTTTTTATAAACTTGAAAAGGAAAAAAGAGAGGGCCAAAAGTAAAAAATAAGATAAAGAATGATGTAGCAGCACCAATAGACTACTGCAAGAAGGCTCATGTCCCATGTGGGTGGGACCACCAAAGATTATTTAGAGATATTATTATTTCTAATTTTATTATTTTCTAAATCCAATTGTAATTAGGAAAGTTTCTAAGTTGCTTAAGGTTCCTAATTTAAGTAGTTTTCTTAGGGCCTAAGTTTCTTTTACTATTTATATGGAATTGTAGAGATCATAATCTCAGAGTTTGAGTTAATAGAATTTTCCTTCGTGGGATTTATCGTTGGAGAGTGTTTCTTCATCGTGATTGTTTCTGTGGAAACTCGTCATTGTGCTATGGCACCTTCGATCCAAATCCTAAACCCTAGGATTTGCATCAAAGAACCTGGCTGAAATTGACCAATTTCGGTTGTTCCGGCTGGAATGACCCAATCTTGACATGGCTGAAATCTTCCCTTTTCCTCTTTATTTTTTAGGATAGTTTCCTTATTCTGTGTGTTCGGCTAGGTTGGTTCTTGGTGTACACAGGGTTGTTTAACCCTAGTTATGCCTAATTCCTTGAATATGCCTGATTAGAGTCGGGATTATTAGTGATTGTCTTGGAAGACAGTCCTTGTAAGTATTTGGGTATTGAGTATACATCCAAATCTGTTAAATCTGATTTGCAGGACTGTTCTGACTCAAATCAGATCTCTACAAAGTTTATTTCAGAAGTTTTGTGTTGATTTAAAAGATTTTTCTATAATTGAAAAGTCTCCAAGTTTAGGGTGTGTGATGGAGTCCAAGCACGAGGAGGTTCAACCTCACAGTCTCAGCTCTTACATAGTGTTGTGATTTGTGAAGCCAACCACTATGATTATACCAAATTTGTTGAATGGTTACAGTTACATAGATTTGGCCTACTCTTCTGGAATGACCATTTGTGAGTAAAACAGACTTGGCTATATCAATGGGAGCATTAAAGACTCTCCAAAGAAGGACCCAAAATACTTGGATTGGGCTTCTCAAAATATGTTAATTATGGACTGGATACTGACTCAATGGCAGATAGTTTTGGCTAAGAAACTTTAGGACTCAATTGAGGTAGCTTATGCTGAGAAAAGGAATAATGCTCGAATGCTAGAAATGAAGAAGAGAATTGCAACATTTAAATAAGGAGATTTATCCATAGGAGACTACTATGCAAATTTCAAAGCCTAATGGCATGAGTTATAATTATTATGTAGCTAACTCTAAATTGGCTAGACATATCATAACTCATCAGTAGTATGCGTTATAATTCAGTTTATGCATGCTTCTAGGACTGAACATTTAGGTGTAATTCATGGAATTTTGAGATAGTTAAAAGGAGCACTTGGACAAGGTAGTTTGTACACTTGTTATACTCACTTATATGTGGAAGTATGCAGAGATGTTGATCGGGCAAGTTCCAAGACAGATAGGAGATCAACTACGGGATACCGCACACTTGGTGGTGAAAATTTAGTCTCATGGAAGAGGAAGAAGCAGCAAGATGTTTCACTATCAAATTCTGAGCTGAACGCAAACCCATGGCTCATGGATCCTGTGAGTTGTTGTGGCTAAAACTACAGTTACACAAGTTGGGCTTCAAAAAGAGTGGACCTATGATCTTGCATTGTGATAGTATTTCTACACTTCATATTGCTAACAATGCAGTATATCACAAATATATCAAGTATATTGAGGTTGATTGTCAGTTCAATAGAGAAGATTATACAAAGAAAAAAATACAGCTGGAGTATGCTAGCATGGAGGATCAGATTGCAGATTTTCTCACAATTGCGATGATTAAGGAGCAATTGTATGATGTTTTGTCCAAGCTAGACATAGTAAACATATATCTACCAGCTTGATAGGAGGTGTTGCGAGGCAAAGTAGACAGTTATGTAACTTCAGAGAAGTCAGGGATTGATTTGTAAATATGTTAAAAAGGTGGGTTTTTTTTTTGTAATTTTTTTTATTAATATGAATAGATATAGTTGGTCGCCCAACTCTAAATTGTATACCATCCAGATTTTCCCTTCTCAATCTATTCTATCTTCATTTTTTCCTTTCTCAAATTTCCCAAATTTTCAAACCTTTTGACCTTAAACAAAGGACTTTAAAATTCATAAATCCAATTTGGACATGAGCCCTGTCACTGATAGGAAAGTCCACACACCTTGGTCCTGGTTGGGTGACATTGAATCTGAAGAGAACTGGCTGTGATGACAATCCAACCAGCTGAGAGGAAAATAAATTCGTCATTTACCTGCTCCGGTTACTAGTCTCAATGGAAATATCCCCAGTTGCAGATTGAGGGTTGCCTAATGCTAGATCGATGATCACATGGTCTGCTACAGCACGCATTATCTTCCCCTCTTGGGTGATGTGCAAGGTTAGCAAATCACTTTTGTATTGCTTCCTATCTTTAATGCAAAATTGCAAACTGAAGAATGTGAGGAAGGTGGGCTCATTCAGTTCTTGAGCTCAAATCAAGGCCACAATCCTACATCTTGTCAACTTGTGATGGCATAACACGAAGGAAATGGACCTCACGTTGAAAGTTTCCTTGCAGCCCCCCAGTTGTTTTTCTTCAAAACAGAACAACTGAATAACAATAGACTGGATACCAAATAATAATAACAATAATAATAATAATATTAACAACAGCAACGACAACGACAACGACAACAACAACAACAATGGGAAGAATGAAGTACACTGCACGTTAACTATGGTTCCAAAACCTGAGATCTATACTCAATATAAATATCTCGTACGGGTACCAGGTGAGTCCACTGGTTCAAGGCTAGTAAGGAATGACAATGCACTTAGAGAAAATTAACCTAAGGTATGTGCGTGTGAGGGTGCGTGTGCAAGAGAGGTTTCCCTATGGACCTTGCAGAAGTTTCCATCGTCCACCTATCTTACTGAAAATGGTCCCATCCCCATTATTGACCCCTTTGCAAAATGTTCTTGCTAAATCCTTGAAATCCTCTAGTTTACTGAAAGAAGTTCCCCATTATTGCCTTATAAGAAATTTTCTTGCTTAATTCCTTCATTTGACTATTACACTTAGTTACTGATGAGAAAACAAATGAATTTGTATGCGAGTTTAGTCAGAGTGCTTAAACTATGATATGAAGTATGAACACCATGTATACAGACATGGACACAGGGGCCTGTTGAAAGCCACAGGTAAACATGCTTCTTTAATTCATGAGCTCAAAGCAGGTGGCAACAGTACATTTTGATTAACTAATATATGTATCACCCCATTTCCTCAACCCAGCCACTGAGGGCTATTTTTGATGGACCAAAGTACAGATACATACACAAGTATACCTACAATTGGGTATGGGCATGGTAATATACTACATGAAGGTTCACTCGTAGGAATGGTCATGAGAGAAGGCATCACAATAGGCCAACACTTCCTTTCTGAGATTCTCAACTCTCGAAATTTGAAATTCTTTACCTTCAACCTTGAATTCCGTGTCTTAGTGAATATTTTCACTCAGATTTTTCTTTTTTCTTTCTTTTTTTGGGTAAAGTACTTAGGTTTTAATTTAAAAAATACAAATAGATTTGTTACCTTATTTAGAACATGATAATTTTTATCTAATTGAGAAAACAATGTCCTCTCCCTCTCTCTCTATCTCTAGATGGAAGGAAACGCCGGAGGCGTTCAATGCGTTTAGCGATGTATAAGAAAAGGAGGAGGTTATTGCCATTTATTCCAACAGAAGATCCTGAACGGCGGCTGGAACAAATGGGCTCCCTTGCCACTGCATTAACTGCATTACGGATGGAGTTCAGCAATGAGCTCACCTATATGCCTGGCATGGCTCCCAGGTCTGCAAATCAGGCCAAGCTCGAAAGGGGAGGCATGCAGGTTGTGAAGTATTGTTTTTATGAATTATTATATTTAGAACTTCAGGCTCTCTGGATGCTTTTCTTAACCATACTTTCTTCTTATAAATTCATTTATACAAGTTATTTTTTCAGGTTCTCTCCAAAGAAGATACAGAAACCTTAAAACTTTGCAGAACCATGTGCAGAAGAGGAGAATGGCCCCCTCTCGTGGTAGTTTTTGATGCATGTGAAGGGTATTTACATTCTTGGACCACTGATTCAGTGTCTTAGCAGTTTTGATGTTTAGTTATATATTACGTAGAATGTACTATTTGATGCAGTTTCACTGTAGAGGCTGATGGGAACATAAAGGATTTAACAATAATCACAGAATACACTGGTGATGTCGATTACCTCAAGAACCGAGAAAATGACGATGGGGATAGTATGATGACCCTTCTTTTATCGGCAGAGTCATCTGAAAGTCTTGTTATCTGTCCTGATAAACGTGGAAATATTGCTCGCTTCATTAATGGCATTAACAATCACACTCAGTAAGTTTGTTACTTATGGCATCTTTCATTTTTCATTACTATTGGTAAAAATTTTCAGATATCTGTATAACTATTCCTGCTTATGATTTTCTGAAGTAGGTATGATACAATGCTTGTCCCATATCTAGCTCAAGCACTTCATATAGTTTGGTTTATATCTCAGTGATGTTAAGTTCATTCATAGTAATGAACAATCTCAACAATCATTTTGGTTGATTTTACATGGTGATTGTGGTTGCTAGCTATATTCTGAGTGCTGGTCGGTCCATATTCAGAGACTTGTAATTTTATGTTGCCAAGTCATTTGCAGGGAGTCTAATTCGATGAAAAGATGGGTCCCTTGTATGTAATGCTTGGGCCCAGACATGGGCCATGTAACTTTCTCAATTATTTGTTTTAACTATTTTATGTTCGTAGTTACTGCATAAATTTTTTAGTTAGGCTTCATTTTCGATACTGAGGCTTTATAACTCCCTTGGTCTAGTTTTTTCCAGGGAAAAGTAATGGCCAACATCCCTCCAATTACTAAGTGAAAACACTATTAACATTTTGTGCTTGACAAGCATTCTTATTGGTGCAGGGAGGGTAGGAAGAAGCAGAATCTAAAGTGTGTCAGATATAATGTAGATGGTGAGTGCCATGTCTTATTGGTTGCCACTCGTGACATTGCGAAAGGGGAGAGGCTATACTATGATTACAATGGATATGAGCAGGAATACCCAACTCAGCATTTTGTCTGATTTACTCCACAGCTACAGTAATCAAATCCATCATTGATGCAAATCAGAAATTGGGACAACAGCATGCCTGTTTTCTCTTTAATTTTTTTCTTTTTCTTATAGGTACCTGACCTGATCTTGGTTCTTCCATGGCTCATTCATTGTAGTCTTTCAAATTTCTTTCCCATCAGCAATTATTTTGGCCTTTATTATTTATCTAATGTAATCCTGCCCCATTTTGTGGTCAGAAGGGATGGGACTTACAAGCTTGAGTCTCCTACAGCATTTATCCAATGAAAGGATGAATGCAATTGATAAGTCTTCATATTTCTCAAATATTGTTGAAAAGTTCCATAGCATTTCTTTTTATTTGTTCCAGTGCCTGAATTCTGGATGGGCTTAATTGCATGGGTTTTTCTGCTTTTTCATCATGCACTTTCAATTTCTGATTTCCTGGATTGCTGTGAGAGATGTTTCCATGCTCTAATCACTTTTGTTTAAAAAAACTCGGTTATAGTCAAATCAATTAAGAGTATATTCGATAAAAAGCTCAAAGCAGTAAAACTCAGTTGAGACTCTTCTTGGCCGAGTCAACTTGATTGGAAACTCACTTAAGAAGTATCTTTATCTTGTTTAGAACTTAATCTTATGTAGGTGCTTATATGAGCCTCAAGGGACTTGATTTTGCTGAAATGGAAGAATGGAAGAATAAGAAAAATGGCCCACTGATTTCTTTCTTTAATAGGCGGTTTCTAATATTACAAAATAGTTTACCTACAAAAACTGAAGTCCAACCTGGAATGATATTAGTCTGGATCCTCTGGTTTTTATCTCCAGCTGCTTTATTTTGGACAACACCTTTCTTTTTCATGACCTAGTCTATGTGGATTAGCTGGGATTTCATAGAAGGTTTGATAGGGTCTAAATTTATTTCCATAGGGTCCAAATTTATGTATTAGATTCATTCAATTATGGGCTGCATCATAAAATCATACTTATTGGATTATCATAAATGGGGAGTCAAAAGGGGTTTTTAAGACTTAAAAGAGAAATTAGGCAAGGTTGTCCTCTATCCTTATTTATCTTCGCCATTTTTATGAAATTTCTAACCCGGGTCACCAGAGAGATGGAGTACAATGGTCCCTTTTACACACACCTTTCAAACAGGGGTACGGGATCATTCAAGATGAGTCACATCCGCTCCAATGACATATCCTCACATTTCACTTTAATAGGAATGGAGAAATAAATTCATGATTGAAATCATGACAGTACGCTGACTTTGCAACGATCGTTGCAGCTGTGGTGTTAATCATGTTTCTTTCATACACAATCTAACAGTGGATCCCACTCCCAATGCACTGAAATTCGAGAATATATTCCTGTAGTGCATGGAATTTATTTCGAACAGTCCAGATTATATCTCTGTGGGCCCCATCATGGAGATTCTGGCATGTGCTACATTTCTAGTCTAATAGCTGTGACAGGGATCCAGCATGCAGGACCTGTCATAGTTGGACTAAAATCCCAAAAATTGATTCCTTCTATACCATTATGCATTTATGCTCGAGGGGCAGTAATCCATGGCACTTGGAATTATTTTCCTAAGATTTGATTTACCAGGTTGAAGGCTGGGAAATCATTTTCCACCAAAAAGAGGAGACAATAATTGGATGTCACTTTCTTTTGCCACTCTCTCTCTCTAGCCAAATAATAATAATAAAACACTACACTACGCTACACTTTTCCTTCAATTTTAGCCCCTTAATTGGGAGGCAGAGCTTGAAATTCCTAGGAAATCAATACCGTGAAAAAACCGGGCACCAAAAAATAATAATGCAGTTTGTGATAGCAAATAACTTGATTCAATTATAGTTTCTGTCAAAAAGTTGATCTGCACACAAAACTGTGTGTGCAATACCTACATCATTGATACATTTTCAAAAGATAATGAAGAATCTAAACTAATTAATGACTACAGTAAAACTTGACTCCATTCCCAAAAACATAGAATCGTCTAATAGACATTCTAATGTTAAAAGTTTCTGAACACTAATTCTAAAAAATCCTAACACTAAATTTAAATTACTCAGATAAAACAGCCGATGTCGTACTCAATCATGGAATAACAATAGTTTAGACCATATCTTCATAGTGATCCTCCACTCCAGATCAGAACCAGATACTTTCCCGGAGTAGATGATTTACTCACCGATGCCCAGTTGAGACCTTCAGTTTATGAAGTTGAATAGCAAAAGCAACAGCATAATGTTCATCTTTTTGCTGTTGAATTCTGTGCTCCGCCAATCAAAGTCCCAACACTCTCTCCAAGAATCGCTTTGGAGATGTTGCCAGGTTTGGATAAATTGAAAACAACAACTGCAGCAGGAAAGCCATGTAGTCAAGATTCCAATAATCAATAGGTTTATTAAGTACATTTGCTGAAATAACATGCTTCTTTTCACATCAATGTCTAATTATATATCTAAAGCTAGCCTGATCAGCTATATATTATCCCAACCTGCCCTATTAGTAGTACACATGCTAACCCATGCCATCTATCAAGTTGGGTTAATCATGTAGAACTGGTCCTATGACTCATTGACCCGGTCGCACATGCAAATTAAGTGTGCAGCCGTTCTTTATCCATACCCAATTATTCAGTTGTTATAGACTGCCCCTCAAGTTAGCAGCCTGGCTGACCTTTTGCACTGGATCATTAGGCATGGTTTAACCCACCTTGAGAATGGCCCAGACCTTGCAAAAGTGCATCTCATCCTTACGCATGCAGTCGTCGGAGGATTAACAAATGTCTAAACGGTAAGGTTAAGAAGAATTACCGGGGATATTGTTTTCCTGACACATTGTGATAGCTGTCAAGTCCATTACAGAAAGATCCTTTGTGGTTACATCCTGATAGCTAAGAGTATCAAGAAGAACAGCATTTGGGTTGAGCCTGGGGTCATCGTTGTAGACACCATCCACGTTTGTAGCTTTCAACACAACCTCAGCATTAACTGAACAATAAAAAATGTGGAATGTCAGAACACAAGGTCTTCTTATTGGCACTCCTTGACTCATGTGCCTCTAGCGCATGTTCTTATGTACTGCAACTAGGACTCCGAATAGGAGTAGAAATGAATACCCATGGGACAAAATTACTAAAAAGAAACTATTTATTAATTTATTTTCTTTTGTATTTTCACAGTTTTTCTATACTGCAACTACAGCCATAACATCATACTCAAAGACATTGTTTATATATATATCAATTTAGTTTTCACATCATCCTATTTAGTTGAAGATGGTTTTCATTACTTTAACTAATTACATTGTTTATATCTATTGCTCCAAAAATCTCAATACATGTACCAGCACATTTAAAAAAAAAGTGTGGACATGCTGGCATCTCGAGCTTCTAAAGTTTCCTTCGGCTGACACCTCACTCCAAGTTAGACAGTGGCACTTAATCTTGGTTGTGAAAATGAGCCTGAAACATGCAACACAACATACATGTACTAATCCAAGCCATCCATCATTTCACACCATCATATGGACTATGCCTAGCCAAAAGTCAGGTCTACTCTGCTGGGTCAGAGCACGGGACGACATAAATAAAAGAAAATTGTTGCCCAAATTTTGTTAACAGACCACTTGTTGAGTAATCCACCTTGATTTATGGGGTAGGACACCTATAAATTGTGGCTAACCTGATGGACAGCTAAGATGTGTCATGGGTGACTGCCCTCCATTAATAGAGTCTGGACATAGCAAATGCATGTTCACATGATAAACTATTAAATCATCCCACCTATTTAGTCATAGTAAATGCCATTTCACATAATGAAACATCAACTTACTTTCTGCACAACGAAGAGCAGCGGCTGTATCAGTTGTAAAGAAAGGGTTTCCTGTTCCAGCTGCAAAGATCACCACCCTTCCTTTCTCCAAATGTCTGATGGCCCTTCTTCTGATGTATGGTTCTGCGACTTCAGACATGCGGAATGCAGTCTGGACACGTGTAGGGATGCCAATGCTCTCCATCGTTGCTTGCAGGAATATAGCATTCATAACAGTAGCCAACATCCTAATCCAAATTCCAATTCAAAAGCAGCTAAGCAACTTGCTAACAAAATAACTTGAAAATTAAGAAATCCCGACAAAAGGGCGCCCCATCGTTAGACTCTGTGATAAGGGCTCCCAACACAGAGTCTCTTGTAAAAATCAATATTTCGAATTCATTGAAATGAACAATGTAGCAGAGCCCAACAAGAATGGTTCTAATTGGGCTTGGCCTTGGCACCTACTGTGTCTCTCGGGCTGAGTCCTATCAGGAAAAGGTCAAAACTTATATTTCTTTTATTTTCTTGTTGTGGGAAGATGCTGAAGGCTTTTGGGATCCCTTTGCACTTATTTTGAAAGATCAAAACCACGTTTTCTAAAAGACTTAAGCATTTAAAGATTAGAGGTAATGTTCATCTGACTAAATGAAAATCAAATGAGACCAGCAATTATTACTTAAGTTCAGTCTAGATAATCAAAATACATGTGGCTTAAATTCATAAGACATTTTTTTTCCATCTTTAAGCTTCATTATAATTTTTCACAAATTTTAAGATTTCACAGGGGCTCTACAGTGTGACTTGTTAAGCCAACTGAGTCTCCAATAAGAGACTTGGCCAAGTCAACTGGACTTAATGGTGACCGAGTTGCCACCCAAGTCCAAGTTATGCAACCTTGCCAACAAGTATTTTACACATCACACATTGAATTCTTAGATTCACCTGCAACTGAAACATCATCTTGTAGTTGATAAATATGATTGTGCTTTTACTTCTTTTAAATATAAAATATTTAAATGTTTCTCACTTAACTATTCAGAGAAAGACTTCTACATAATTTTTTTCAATGTGTTACTTTGGCATTTTATTTTTTTAAGAATAATCATTTGTTTAAATTTACTTAAACATTATGCAAAATTCACTAAATAGGGTTACAAGCTCGAGGAAATTTAAGGGGAGGACGAATAAAGGCACTGATTGTGATGCAGCACATATACATGGGACCCACTTGATCACAAGCCTCAATCAAGTGGCCGAATTTTTGTGTTATTTTAAGGATGGCCTCATTTCAGTGACAAATGATGTCCGAATTACTTACAATTGGATCTGTTGGAGTGCTTTCAATTAACAAGAAGCCCAAGTTGGTGCAATTCTGACTCTTATTAAGAAAATTATGGCCAATTTTCTATTGGGGTATAAGAGATTTACAAATCTAAGGTTTTTTGTCATTTCTTATGTTTAGAATGTTATGATAGAGCTTTCACTTTTAAACTGTTTAGTTTAGATAAATTGTTTCTTCTCCTAATTACAAAATAGATGTAAATGGCATATGTGGACCCGTTTTCTCTGATAACCAACCCTTTGTGGCTCATGTGTGAAGTTCTAGGAGATTCAATAATTCTCTTGATTTCTTCTCAAGTTAAGTAGATGTCAATGGATTTTGTTTTTGTAAAGGGACATACCCTACCCACAAATGTATTATACATTGTTATCTGGAATTGCAGAATTGCAACCCTTTCAACTTTCAAGGCCTTCACCACCTTGGTATTAGAACAAAGGTCTTGGATCACAGCAATCCATCATATATTTTACCTTACTTTAAGTTATATTAGAGGAGAATCACAGCCCCTCATCGATTTGGTATTAGAGAGAGCTCCTTTGACTTTCAAGGGCCTGCATCAGTTTGGTATTCATAGCGGCCTATTTCAACTTTAAAGGGCCAACATCAAATTGGTGTCAAAGTCAAGGTTTTGGATTCCCCAAGTATTTGATAAACTATCTTTGCCAATATTTAATGTTCAATCAGTTAACCAAGTATGTCAATCAGACATGCATATGTATAAATAGAAGAATAGATAAACCAAACCAAACCAAACCAAGCCTTTTCCCACTAGGTGGGGTCAGCTATATGGATTTGATGACGCCAATCAAATCTGTTTAGGGCCATGTCCTCCGTTAGATCCATGTAGGCAAGGTCATGTTTAATAGTATAAATAGAAGAAGAGATAAAACAAATAAATATTATAAGCCTAGAACCACATATATAATATAAATCAGGCAAAGGTGACTCCAAAATATGATTCACACTAGCTTATAGCTTTTGCAAGAAGTCATACAAAACCCAAAGCAGACAGCAGATTTAATACAAAGACACAGAAGATCTATCGGAAGATCTGTGTAGATTTCAGCATGGTATAATCAATTAGATGGAGACCAAACCAATAAACTGGAGGAGATTTATCAAATGAGGATTTGGTTGGGGGAAACCTAACAGATGATGATCCTACAAATAGTCCAGAGAGAGAGAGAGAGAGAGATGAAGATCCAACCATAGATATTGAAATATATGATCTAATAGTCAAAGATAGAGAGAGAGATACTAGATGAAGATCCAACCATAGATATTGAAATGGATGATCTAATAGTCAAAGATTTAAATGTAAAAATACCATAGATCTCGAGATAGGGGATGATCAGGAAGGCAGTTTCACCATATATCTTACTAATGTATATCAAGTAGAACATGGATCCAAGGCAGATCTAACATTACAACCATTAGATCAGAGTTTTAGCATATGACCCAAGATTGTCAAGAAATGCACAAACAATTGATTTTGCGATTCATGATTGGGGTTATTTTGTATTTGGTTTAGCTTTAACTTTACTCGAGATAAGAACAATTTGAGTTTAATTAAAAAAAAAAAAAAAACATAATGGATGACTGCTACAAAATAGCAGGGGATGGGACTCGCAACCACAAATCCTAAGCTGTTAAATCAATAACATGCCCTATTATATGATTGACTTGGGAATAATTATTGTCATATATGATATTCGAATTAGCTGGTACAAATCATACAAATTTTCTATCACTAGAAAATCAGAAATGGCACAATTTAAATAGCTTTACAGGATAAAAAAATTCTCATCCAAACCCGAATGACCTAAGGTCTGTTGCTCCCAAAATTAGCAGCTGGGCATAAAAGTTATTGGAGAAAATTCCTTAATAACAAAGGGATTGAGGGTGGTGATGTGTCAGGATATGAACGGCTTCTTATCCCACACTCTCCAAGTGAGCATCACTGTGGAAGAAAGCTTCCAGAAAGTATACTGGATGGAAAGATTCTAGCTATCCAAGCACCATCCTCACTTTTTTAGCTTTAACCATCCATGTATAGTACAAATATTGCACAGCAGGGCCTTCCAACCAAGGAACTTACACTGGCATCCCCCATAGATCAATGCCTGGATTTCACCGAAAAAAGGGCCCCAACATGGAATGGTACATCAGGATAGCTTTCATGCTTAATGAAATAGGACCCTAAATTCTTCTTCATGGAATACAAACCCACCAGCAGAGTTTAAGTCTGCATACCCGATGTAATCAGCAGATGAGCGGTCAAGACCACTGCATCCAGCCCAGGAGGATCCACGAAAGATATTCCCCCCACCAACCACTATAGCAACCTGTAAGACTAGCAACAGTGTTAGCCCTCATGTCTAGGCAGGTGGATGAAGCTTACAACATTTGATGTCACAGATTTTATGAGAGCTTATAGAAAAAGTTTGTATGCAGACAATCCCCATAACATAATCAACAAAAGAATAAGCAATTCAGTTTTATAACACACTTTATACTGACAAAGAAAAATAAGAAGAAATCCTCACCTCTATCCCTAGCCGAGTCACAGAAGCAACCTCCCTGGCTATGGACATTGTAACCTACAAGAAAATGACACAATATTGTTATGGATAAAGACTACAAGAAAGCATTTAACACAGGAATTAAGCATAGTCTATGGGTAAGAATTACATCAATCTCTTTCTCAATAAAGATCTTTTAATTTCGTTCATGATGTCTTCAGACTGAGTTCATTTTTTTTATTATTATTATTTTGAAATGGTAAAGTGAGATTTATTAAGAAAACCAAGATATCAACAAGAACATTATAATGATAAAGGATGCAAAATATCAGCATCATTTAATGATGCCACAACACCCGATCAAAACGGAATTAAATCCCATTATGGAATTCAAAAAAGGGGCTAAAACAAGATGTTTTGACTGTAAGTACAACTGTACAAGTCCTATTCTACTAATTATGCATGCATTTTGGAATAGTTGCATTTGCTATCTTTTATCTTTAGTCACAATTCTCCATTCTAGTTTCACGAAATTTTGTGGCCTTTTTGCTTGATTTATACAAAACCCAAGAGGTAAAATCAAATTTAACCCTGAGATTTGAATTAGTACACTAGATTTTGGTTCTGGCTATGATTTATACAATCGAAAAACCGCATTTAAGCACATCCATCAAGCTACCTCTAACCATAACATTTTAGCAATGAAATCTCTGTATTTTAGAAATTGATTTGCAACAGTTCCACTATGAATGGGTTGTGTGCAAACAACCCAAGAAAAAAAGAGAGTAATAAATAACATTTGAATTATTCTGAGTGGCTAACAACATCTCCAATTATTGGTTTTTTACACTTGACCTTCCATTGTGGGACAAACAATGATAAATATGGACCCCAGTAAACCTATCACAGAAAAGGTTGAACAAAAAGTTTACAAAAATGCGCAAATTATGAGATACTCAGTCATTGACAAGGAGGAAATAACATGGAAAATGGTTGGCCATTCATTGACAGAAATGAAGATTCAGTAGGGAGGCTGGAGCTCCAGTGTTTAAAGAGAATACGTCTGTTGAATCAGGATAGGCTGACCAGGTTAGTGATAAAGATAATGTTACATAGACACCCGATGATAATGGAAGTATAGATTGTAGTGATGCATGCCTAATTCTTAACACGTTCTCAGAACAGAAAGGTGGAAGAGAAGATGTTGAAGATTGGTAAAGCGGGAGGAGCTTCTTTTGGTTAAAACGACAATGTTATGGAATAATTTATCAAAGGATTTTCTAACAAGAAGTCTAAAGAGAGAGAAAGACAGACGTATTAAATCTCCATAAATAAATTAATTATAATTGATCTATGTAGATGAAGGAGAAGAGAGCTTTGGTATGCTGCTAATGTGAGTTCTCATCCTGTCCACCATGGAAGCGAGTTGGTGTTCAGGATGTTGGAAATAATTTTATGAGCTTTGTAGCATTGTATGGTCCAGACCCTTCTTCTTCAATTGAAATAAAGTTATATTACCATTTCAAAAAGAATCGTAGGAACAACATGGCCGGTTGGAAAAACGAAAAGTAGGAGAACAAGAAAAAGGAAAAAGAAAAGATAATAAAAATACTCCTAGTAATTTATAAAATATCATACCAATTTCCACCAATAATATTTGCTATTGGCTCAATATCATATGGATGGAGTGCAATGTACCACATCTCATACCATATACCAAGTTTGGAAACTACTATACTTACCCTGACAAGAAGAAACCATTGAGATTACAAATACTAAGGGTGCTAACTTCATGACCATAGAAAATTTCTAACTTGATAACAATTTACAAACGTTCTTTCTACTACTAACTTATAACCATGAATTTTCACATTCTCACCTTTGGATCAATATTTTGTGCATGATCTCCTGCAAGGGCTTCTCCACTTACTTTCAGCAACACTCGACGCCATTTAAACAATGGCTTAGACATGGTTGAATCATCTGTCGGAAACCCAAAGGGCAACATAGTTGATGCTTGAGATCTGTTTATAACCATAGAGTTAATTATGAAAATATAAATCACTCTACTTCCTAAAATTAATAAATAATCAATTAAGTTAAATTCAAAACCATATAATAAATTATCATCATTATCACCCTCTACCTTTTGGGGGTGTCTCAAAAACTATGAATAAACATTAGAACAAAATACATATGCAAGCATACAAAAATAGCCTGTAATGCTACACACAATCCCCATGACACCAGTAACATAAAAAGAAATCATTTAGAGGAAAAAAAAGGAACAATAAGGAAATGATATCTAGTTCAAACAACCAGCTACTAAAATCCTTTTAGTGTTCAATATTACTCGATACGATAGTAAATACTTGCATAGGGGTTTAAGGTACTGATATTGGATCTCTTACAGATACTATATAACCATACCCAATTATAGGACACACCGTGTTCCTGTAGTTCTATTAGTTCTTACTTATCTTTTGTTTAATTGTAATTTATTCTTACTTATCCAACCAAAAAATCATGAAGGATATGTTAAGTAGTGATAATTTCACTGGAATTAGGCTGCTTTCCGGTTTCAAAGAAGATTAATAACACTTTGTACTTAAAAAAACATAAAAGCTAGTAAGCATGGTGACAACTTCTTCAAGTAAAGAACAAAACAATGACAATAATGACTGAGCACTCCATCAGTACTCTAATCAGTGTCCATTTCTTGGATTTAAGAAAGGAGAGTCATGTTCCCACTCTCCAAAACTGTTTAAAACTGGATAGAATTGGTGCTAGTCTTCAAAGTTAGTACATCTGCAGCATTCTTGGGACTGGAAGATACCAAGGAATCCAATGAAGCAGAACTGTCAGCCATGAAAGAAGTATTAGGGGTCTTCAGTACAGATTTCTAAGGTTCATTGATGACAGAGGGGAATTCATCCACCCACTCTAATAGCTGAACTACAAGACAAGAACCCACAGATGTAAGATAACTTACAAAAAGTAACATGTAAACAGAAACGAAAAAACAGCCGTACCCATGTATTTATTACGTAATACAGTGAGAAACAGAAGAACACGAGGAAGCATTTTTTTTTTTTTTTTTTTTTTTTCACCACAAGCATACATACCTCGAATCAGAAAGAGAACCCATTTCAGATGAAGAGCAGTTGAGGACCATAGGATTGTCTTTCCTCCTAAAACCCAGCATCAGACGGGCAGGAATACTAGAAGAAGAAGGAGAAGAAGAAAATCTGGAGTGTAAGGGCAAAGAAGAGAAGCGGGAGTCTGTGGATAGGGGAAGAAATGCAGTAGAAGTCGCCATTAGAGGGTAAGACTAAACCAAAAGACAGGGATGATTTTAGAGAGAGAGAGAGAGAGAGACAGAGAGGTATCTCTAATTTATAGTATATGGGAAATGAGGAAACCTAAAACTATAAAAGTGAGGCATGGATTAGACTTTTGGATGGGCAGTCAGTCAGTCACTCTTTTGATAAGAGGCAGAGTCTTTGAGAGGCTCTTGCTTAAAAAATTGGGTAGTCCATAGTGGAGCCTACAATCTCTTGAAAGTTGTACCTGCTCAAAATATATACTTCTCCCATTCAAGGGTTTAGAAAATTCAAGCATTTTCGTTTTGATACCATGTTAATAACCAATAATATTAAAAAATTTTAGTAATTAGCAACCGACAGAACAGTTTATATTAATACTCACAAACCCACAAAAGCATCTTATAGAGTTTGGAGGCAATTGGAAGTTGGAACGAGTAGTGCATCCTCATGAAGAAAACTTATTTGTTATATACAAAATATAGAAATAAAAGAAACTTATTTGTATGTATCAAAAAAAAAAAATTGTGCCCTTGAGAAAATTGAAGGTATTTTTTTTTAAATATTTGGAATCCTTGGTATTGTACAAATGTGACTATCATGTGTTAGAAGGGCATGGACTTGGCCTTGATTTTTATGAATGGCTGAATGTTTAAGAAATATATATGTGGATTGGGATGAATGATAAGTGTAATAGAAAAATAAAAATCATTCCAATATACATTTTAGAAGTGTACTTCTAACACATGAAACACAAACTCATATGAATGCATGTCAATAAACAGGGTAAGGAGATACACAAATTACTATCATAATAAGTTGAGTTTTCCTAACTTTTTGATATTAGGAGTTTGACGCATCTGCCTGCAGTGTGCAGTCCAATAGGAAGCATTAAATTCTATTTTCGAAAGGTTTTTTTTTTTAAAAGATAAGTGTGTATATATTTTCAAAGGTAAAGTACAATCCACAGAAAGAAAGAGGCAAAGCTCCCACTTACAAGCAAGGTAAAGCCCTCATTTCTTCAAAAAAATCCAATCAAAAGCACTTTAATTTATAACCCCATTTCTCCCCTAAAAGACAAAAAAAAAACTCTGCAATCAATACAAAAGGTTAAAAAGATACCATAATAAACAACTAAAATGAAAAACTATCATAACACACTTATATTTTATTCTTTCTTCAAAATAATATATACTCCACTCAACTCCATTAGTAAAGCCCCCAAACAGGCCTAAGATAGAAGAAGCATCCAACAGGGAGCAAACCAAACAAAATAACCCACAGGCCAGGCCAACCTAGAAAAGGAACCCACAGGCGGGTCAACCATCAAGATAAAAGCCCACAGGCCGCCCTAAACATAAGCTACTAGCCCAAGGAGAACAAGCTAGATAGGAGCTAAAATTTTCATGCCAAATTTAGATCAAGGATAAGAGCTATCAGAGAGAATGTAGACTGATTTTAAGTCTTCAACAAGTTTGCTCTGTCTTGTTGCTTCAAATCTAAGGTTCCAAGGAGAGTTGGCTGGATCAGAGATAGCTTCATAGGTAGTAACTCTATCAATACTAATGCAAAGGCAGTCTGACTCTGAGACTCTTGCAGCTTCATGGATGATGGAGCTTGCACAGACAACTCTTCATCTTGAATGACGATTTTCACCCATAGAAGTGTAGAGACTAGAGCCCGATTTGTAGAACCCCAAGAAAGAGTAAGTTGAAATACAATACAAGCATAAGGTTAGAGAGGGACCCACAATCGGTAATTTTACCTAAACCCGCAACCCCAAGATTGCAATTGTGAGAAGCATAGGTAACCAGCAAACTGCTAGCTAGCTGAAGGTAGAAGGTCGATGAACGAGCAAACATAAGTTTATATCAAATCGGTAGCTAGATGAACACTTTAAACTCAACATATTTCAATTAATGGCTAGTAGCAGATAGCTGATGATGATGAAAGAGTTTAGAATTAGTAAAATGCAAACTCGAAAAATGGACAACTTTGAGTCGTAACTCCCTTCATTGCATTGTAACAGTTTTCACACACAATTAGATCATAAGGATAAGTTTCAAACTGCTACCCCTCCCCTGGGATTTTCTCCTACCACTGCATCAACAGAGGTTGCCTTCCTGAAAGAAAAAAAAAAAAAAAAAAACAGAGGTTGATTTCGACTACGCTATTGGTAGAGTCCCTTGAGCATTGATTTAGTTGAGAATGTGTGTTATTTACAACTATCCTTGTATTTTATAAAAATGCCAGAAAGAACAGTTAAAAGGACACTGCTGTCAAAGAAAATGGATTCCTTTTGCTAGCCATATATTACTTTCTTATAAAATTCTCAAAATTTATTACAATCAGTATCTTTCATCCATATGAAACTCCTCTGGGCTCGTAATGACTTTCTTTTCTTCTTTCGTGAGAGTAAAGGCTAGTAATGACCTTTTCTTTTCCTCTTTCATGAGAATAATGATGGTTCTCCAGACCCACATTAACAAAGAAAATATGGATCAAGACCATGTGCAGTTCTTCAGCCAACGAACCGTCATGGCGTCATCAAGTCAATGACATGGAGCGAGTTGCAAGCTCAGAAACATTAATGAAATGGATATACCATACGATCATGGTGCTCAGTCAGCAGTTCAAACATGAGAACAACCATGTCTACACCTCAACAACAGCCAATTCTCCACTGATCTATGCTGCTGTAGCTGTCAGGTGCTGTATCTCAAGAGCTTGTTTAAAGAGGTGAACATGCCAGCGCACCACTGCCAAATCTCGCTCTTGCTGTGGCAGTCTAGAGTTTGGCCTAAAATTTATGGGTCGCAGAATAAGAACCCATAGATCTTTAATATCTTGCATTGGGTAGGCCGAGTCTACAATCTCATCTCCTGCTGGGCAATCCAAAATTATGGAAAGACCTGATCATGCCATCCGAACCTGCTGTTACAATCACCGTACCCCATGTTGCTGGCAGAGATATATTATGTTTGTAATGATGGACATCGTTGAGGAGATGATCAGCACCATCTTCTGAAACTGGGGGAGAACGTAGGGTAAGTTTTTCCTCAGGCCATGTGGCAGAAGACCTCGACAAGCTGTCACTGAAGAACCAACTACCAACAGAGAAGCGATCTGGATCTCTAGGCCATGAGATGGTAGCCTCCAAGTGTCGAAATTGTTGGGTGGAACAGCAAAGACTGCCTTCGCCAAGGCCCTTCTTTTCTGGTTCCATACCCAACCATGGTATTGCTACCAATACGCCTTCAGAAAAGAAATGCTCACATGAACGTATGGATTTTGCCCTCTTGGAAGATGGAACGCCCAAAGCATTGTAGTTCCAGATGTAAACACGTGAATCCTCACCCACAGATATTATATGTTTCCCATTAGAAGTGAATGATGCAGACATCTGATTTCCTGACTTCCGAAGACCTGCACATGGAAAAGACCTCAAGAGACTGAGTGCCATTTTTCTGTATGAAGTGAATGGTACGAAAATGAATTCAATGCTGGATTTGAGAAGCATGAGTAAACAATCATTTAGGAGCTAAAGTAAACAATTATTTAGAACAAAACATATCCCCTCTCATTAACCACTTGTCTAGCACAATTGTTTGAGCATTGTTTCATTCGAGGACAACTACAACAAGATGGACCTAAATGAGGATGATACCTAAAAAGGGATTAAAAAAAAACACGTATCTTTCAGAGCTCTGCTCTTATAGTTGAACAACAAGCACAACAAACATATCTGATAAGGGCAGCTATCGTAGAGAGCCACTGCCTACATGATGAAACCTAGGGTAAACTGGGTTGGCCCATGACAGTCCTCTCATAGTGATATCATGTCAGTTTTTACTGATATAAAAGATAAAAGCCCTAGTGTACAGTATGGTAATGTATGAAAATCAAGCTCATCTTCACTTTTGTACCCTTGGAGCATGTTTGGCTGCATAAATTTCCCAGGCTGAATGATTGGGTTTTCCTAAGTTCACTTCTCCGGTCCTCCCCTAGGATTAACATTGTACTCAAATTCTCAGAAAATAACTAGCAAGTGCCCCACCTTCCTGGCCTTTTCGAAAGCACCAAAACAATAGGATTAGAAAGAGTTTGCTTGACTCTTGAATTGGGCCCCCTTTGAAAAAGATGGGATCTTACTCCAACTCATAGTCATGAATTTCGTTTCATTTCGGAAGAAATTTCTGAGATTTTTCATTTTGGCCATTAAACCGAAACAGACACCCCTCAAAAATTGTCAAATTTTTTGGTCCACTTCGGTCAATTTCAGTGAAATTTCAATCCATTTTGATCAATTTCGGTCCTTTTCAGCCCTAAACTGAAATAAAATAGTATATATTATTTTAGCTTTTTAAATTTTATTTATATTTTTTACATAGATTTTTATATTTTTTCCGAAATGTAACTCCAAAATTCCGAATCAGCCAAAATATTTCAGTTTGGTGGTCATAACGAAACAGGGTCCAAAACAAAGTTCGCAACTATCTACAACTTTCTATTTTGTAGGCAAGTTGCAAACAATATTTATTACTTGCATTGTATACTTTTAGAAACACAAGGACACTAAAAGTCTAAAACATAACAACTAAACCATTTGGGCATTAAAGTAGGTCCCGTGCTAACATGCTTTATATGACTATGCTTTATGCCCACAGGCTGGGTCTCAGGCTGGATTTAGCCCATTACCCCTGTAACCCCTATTGGGCCTGCATCAATTCTATTCGGAGAAAACTCAACCTTAAGTTCTGTTGATGTTCTAGATTAATGAAGACCCACTATACAACTATTTGTTGGTTGATTTTTGTTCTTCTTACATGGCTCAAGCACATGATATTTTTCTTGAGCTAAATGTGGATTGGAGATATTGCTTCTTCTGATGGTTGGATTCTAATTGGTTGTGTAATTGGACATTGAATGTTTCAACTATAAAATTTGTATTACCATATTCATTGTTGATCCTTGAAAACGAAGCTAATGTGAGGGACTCAATAGCTAGATGCTCTTTTGAAACCCCCAAGATAGTGAAATTTTCATCTGATTATTCTTTCTTTTCTTTTAGAATTATAGATGACTGTTTCGGAACTTTCAATTCAAGAAGAAACCCTAGGTACCCTAGGTGTAGACTCTTCATTCTTCTGACCGGGCTTCTCTTCTTTACTTTCGAGACCTTTTGTAAGATTAGGTCATCAGATGGTTAGGCTATCCATGTTCTAGATTTGGCTTGTTAGTCTTTTATCGGCTTTTTGTTGGCTAATGTTATCAAAGATACAGCAAACGACAGAGCTGGGCCTGCCTAGGGCAAGGCTTTAGGAGTTAGGACAAATAAGCTTAAAGGACTGATTGGGGTCGTGTGACCTATAATTCTGTTGTAATTTTAAGATAAATGATTGTAACAATTGTGGTCTCTACGGATTAGTGTAATCTTTGTTGATAAGGGTAATTAGGGTTAGCTGCCCTACCCTCTTTGTACTAAACCTATATATATATTTAATAGTAAAGCCTAAATAAAAAAAAAACATGATGGTGGGAACCAAGAAGCCATGAACAGCTCTGACACCAATCACCATAACATATCAAAGAGGAAAAATAAAGAAATTTTTTGGAGAGAATGTTCTTGGCTTCTTCGTTCCCATGAATTCATTTACTGATTTAAGGCATTGGTACGATGAGATTAAGGAAAGTAATCCTAATTACTTTTGATGATGCACAAATTGACCTTGCACACCACCGGTCAAGTAATTGGTAATAAATGCAGTAATTTAAGAAGAGAGAGAGAAGACACGAATTATAGTGGTTCGGTCAGCATGACCTACATCCAGTTCTCAATGGCTGAGGTCGCCGAATATTTTTATATCTCAAGTGTGCAGAGGTTACAGGCTATGAGAATGGGAGGATGAGTGCGTTTAGAAGAGAAATATTTCCTCGCCCCCCAAGTGTTGGTGGGGCTTTCCTTTTATAGTCTTCCCCTAACAGATGGGGACGACTTTACAGCAACTAAATCTCTACTTCGATAGAGCTTTTGAATTATCCTCGACGGACGAGGTGGTTGAGATATCCTCCGCGAGACTTGGTAAAAACGGGATGAGGATTGACCATTTCCACAGCGACGAGAGTGAGGCTTCCGGTCGCTTTCTCGAGGACGCGGCCAGGCCTTATGGATTTGGGCTTGGACCTTATTGGGCTAACCGGGTCTTGTAACATGAGTTGGGCCCTTGGGCTTGGCCCATCATTTGCCCCCCAATGCCCTGTGTCTAATGGAACTTGGAGAGGAGGGCATTCGTTTGAATTTTCGGCTGAGTTCGCAACTGCAAAAACTTCGGGAGGCCAAAACATTTGTTTTTAGGCCTTTTTTTGAACTTTTAACAGCATCAGTCACGGCCAAAGGCGTGAGTCTTGTAGGGCTCGCCGAGAGCTTTGATTTGATATATTATAAGCCTCATTTGGAGTTACGGACCAAAATTTACGGTCAAAATAGCGAGCAGGCGCCCTGGCGCGCGGTTTTGGGCGAGCATGAGGTGCTGGGCGCCTGGGAGGTCTGGGCGCCCCCTGCGCTGCTGCTGCGGGCGTGGGCTTCGCTGCCAAGGGGTTGGTCGTTGCCTGCGTGGGCGCCAAGGGGTTGGCCGCAGCCAGCGCGGGTGCCAAGGGGTTGGGCGCCGCCAGTGAGGGCGCCGAGGAGCTGGGCGCCACCAGCGTGGGCGCCGATTGGCTGGGCACCCCAGGCAATGATAGGCTGGGCGCCCCAGGCTCCGAAGGTTCTGTCCACCGTGGGCGAGCAGCTCGTGTGCTGTCCAGGCAGCTGATTTGGGCAGCTAGGCAACTGGTTTGGGCGGCCAGGCAGCTGGTTACGCTGATCTAATGTAGTCCTTCGGGTTGCAGATGACCTAAGTTTCAAGATCCTGCCTAGAGATGTCGAAAACAATGTTATTCCAAACATTAAAATGTTTAACGTGATTACCTGGAGAGAGAGGCAGGCTGCTTGCGTGAGAGCAAAGGCAGAGTTTGAAGATCGAGCTTTCGACGACCCATGAGAGAGCCCCTAAGCTGGAGGTATGGGCTACCTGCTTGAGAGCAATGCAGAGGCCAAGCTTTTGGCGACTCACGAGGAGCCGTTCAGTTGGAGATATAGGCCGCTTGCTTGGGAGCAGTGCAGAGGCCAAGCTTTTGGCGACTCACGATGAGTCGTTCAGTTGGAGATATAGGCTGCCTGCTTGGGAGCAGTGCAGAGGCCAAGTTTTTTGGCGACCCGCGAGAGGGCTGCTAAGCTGGAGATAGGCTGCCTGTTTGAGAACAGTGCAGAGGCCAAGCTTTTGGCAACCCGCGAGAGAGCCGCTAAGCTGGATATATAGGCTGCCTGTTTGAGAACAGTGCAGAGGTAGGTCAAGCTTTTGGCGATCCGCGAGATGATTCACCCCGCCTGGACCTGTTGATTTCCTCAGCATTCATATATTTTTGAGCTTTTGCCAATAGTTCTGGCATGCTCTTTGGTGGTCGCTTCATTACTGAAAAGAGGAAGTTTGATGACCGGAGGCCTCCTAGGAAGGCGATCATGCTGACCTTATCATCGAGCTCCTCGACCTGAAGGATCTCCTCGTTAAAACGAGTGAGGTAGCTCCTCAGGATCTCGTCTCGATCCTGTTTTATGTTGAGCAGATGGGTGGCAGGCTTTTGTTGGCGGCGTCCACCAATAAACTGTGCCACGAATGATCTGCTCAGTTCGGTGAAGGAGCCTATGGAGGCCGGGGTGAGTTTGGCGAACCATTATCGCGTTGATCCCTTCAAGGTAGTTGGGAATGCCCTACACATAATTTCGTCGGGGACGTTGTGCAGCTGCATCAAGGTCTTAAAAAGTTTCGAGGTGGTCTAGTGGATCCTTCGTACCGTCAAAGGTTTCGACGGATGGCATTTTGAACTTCCGAGGAAGTGGGTAGTTCACCACGTCGGGTTTGAACAGTGTGTCCGTTCGCTTGACTAGGTAGTCCACTGTCTCTGGTCCCTGCGCCTTCATGGCGTTGAAGACATCACCCAGCTGATTTTGCATTTCTTTGATTTTCTCGTCCCAGCGATTGGGGGCTCCCCTGGACCGATCATGGAAATGACTCCCATCCTCCATGCTTTGGTTTTCACTCTCCCCCTCTTGGAAACGAGGATCCTCCCCATGAGAAGCAGAAGGAGGAGGTGGGGGTCCTCCATGATGTGCTCCCCTCGGAGGTGGGGGTCCTCCAGGCGGGCTCCCCCCGAAGGTGGAGGTCCTCCGTGATGGGCTCCCCCCTGAGGGGCGCCCAGGGGGACTCCAAAAGGGGCGCCCAGACCGGCATGGGCGCCCAGATGGGGAGCACCTCGGCGTGGAGCTCCTGGATGCCCTGGGCGCGGAGCTCCTTGTGGTCCTCCAGGCGGTACTCCTCCAAGTTGTGCTCCTCCTTACCCGGCGAGCATGAGTTGCAAGATCTGCTAGTTTTGGGCCACCAGCTGCTGCATGGTCTCCAACATTTGCCGAGGGGTGGGAGCACGAGCATTTGGGACAGGATTGGTAGGTGGAGGAGCATCCTCGCCCTTTCGCGAAGGATTATCCTCAGGTTGATTCATCGATCTGGAGGTGATTACCATAAGTTTAACAAAGGAAGTCTTTTGAAGCGAGAAATTTTAGTCGTTCCCATAGACGGCGCCAAACTGATGATGCACAAATTGACCTTGCACACCACCGGTCAAGTAATTGGTAATAAATGCAGTAATTTAAGAAGAGAGAGAGAAGACACGAATTATAGTGGTTCGGTCAGCGTGACCTACATCCACTTCTCAATGGCTGAGGTCGCCGGATATTTTTATATCTCAAGTGTGCAGAGGTTACAGGCTATGAGAATGGGAGGATGAGTGCGTTTAGAAGAGAAATATTTCCTTGCCCCCCAAGTGTTGGTGGGGCTTTCCTTTTATAGTCTTCCCCTAATAGATGGGGACGACTTTACAGCAACTAAATCTCTACTTCGATAGAGCTTTTGAATTATCCTCGACGGACGAGGTGGTTGAGATATCCTTCGCGAGACTTGGTAAAAACGGGATGAGGATTGACCATTTCCACAGCGACGAGAGTGAGGCTTCCGGTTGCTTTCTCGAGGACGTGGCCAGGCCTTATGGATTTGGGCTTGGATCTTATTGGGCTAACCGGGTCTTGTAACATGAGTTGGGCCCTTGGGCTTGGCCCATCAACTTTTATAAACAGAGATTACACTAATCCTTAACATTATAACAAAATTTTGAATTATGGGTCAAAAGCCCAATATCCTGTCCCGTGAGCTCATCTGGCCCACAGCCCATTTGGTCCACGCCCACGTTCCTATCTTAGCCTAGGTAGGCCCTCCTATGTTTTTGTTGTATATTTGATAGATGCATTCTTGGATCCTTTTGATCAGCTTTCTTTGGTGGTGAGAAAGAGACCTTCCTTGGGATCAATTGAATCTTCTGTCCATATATATGAGCTAATGTACACTGGAATTGACTTTGGGATCATATAGCCATGGCATACCAAGTAAAAATGTGTGTGATATTTATAATGATGACATTGCACCAGACCGAATCTTCGAAGAAGTTGATCAAAATGTAATTATGCATAATGACAAGGATTGTGGCAACATCATCCATGATACTTTGTACTGTCATCATGCGTTTTTGTGGACAGGCTCAACTTGTTGATGGCTTCTTGTCAACTCACAATAATTGCACTGCATTGATGATATAAGGTTGTAAATCCAGTCACACAAATGGGCTCTTGTGCTGAAGATAGTATTTACTATTTAGGATTGCAATCTTCTATCAGCGTTCATGATTGGTAATTTGGTATTTCATCACTAATGGGACTCTCCAACTTTTGGAGGCATGAAGAATGGGCATATGAATATTTGTTGATTAGTATCAACTTCATTTCCTGTGGTGTTGATACAATCAATTGCAAGAGTTGTCACAAGTGATCTTCTTATGCCATACCACAGGACTAGAGCATTGTGTTGGACATTCATATGTGCAGAACCTATAAACGGCAATTACCTGTCATCCTATGCCACTGACAGCAGCCTTCAATTGAGTTGATTCATTTCAAGAAAAAACATTCGTCTTTTTCTCCCCCTAAAAACCCTCCTATTCCACTGAAAATAGTCTTCAATTATGTCAATTTAATTCAAGAAAATACGTGGATGTTTTCCCTCTAAAAGTTGGAGCTTCTAAACGACTCAACTAAACATGAAGGAGATTCGATATTTATGAACAGGGAGTCGAATCGGGATGATATTGAATGGGATCAACCTTTGTGGACTATCATTGAGAGGTACAGTCACTGATGGGACTAGATCTTTTATGGAGAAAGAAAGTAGATCGAAGAGGGGAATGTTACAACACTTAGGAGTTACTGCAAAATAGGGTGTGCTGCTGTTAAGCAAGAGATGATGTATGTATTCAAATGGATCGTGCGTCTGAAAAGGAGAGGTTGAGGTTCAGTTTAGGGTTAGGAAATTTGAAAACAACTAGGACTGCAGCCAGGCAAGCTTGTATGGGAATTAGAATAGGATTAGGACTGTAGTTTGGGTAGGAGAAGGCGTCAAAATTTGTGTAAAGTAGGGACCGTCAATGAGACAATCCTAATTGCATTTGGCTTATAATTTTAGGATGGTTTTGATTTCGTGTTGGTTTAGGAGTTAAAGTTGGTTCAAGAACTGATTTGGAAAGAGTTTTGATGGCGTGCTTGCTAGAATTAGAATTAACAGGGACTACTTCTGGAAGAGTCCTAATTGGATTAGAATCCAAGCCTGCTTGAGACTGCCTAAACTGGCAGCAAGTTCTGCGCAAATTGGGATGTGTTTGGGGAGTTAGATTTGCTTTTTGTCAGGAATGAATTCTGTTTGAGCATGTGTCAGTTTTTTTTTTTTTTTTGGGTTGGTTTGAGCATGTGATGAGTAAGTTTCATTGTAATGTTAACTTTGAGGAAAATTGAGGTTAATTTGAGAGGTTTTGGGCAAGGTACAGAATAAGAAAATTCAGGAACAGAGTGCTGAATGTTGGGGACGATTAAGGCTTATTGCAGTTTTGATTAGGACAAATCTTGGTCCAGGAACCAAAAGTTCATATTGGCTACAGGTCAAACGAAGTCAGAGCCATTTTAGTGTCGGTTTTTGGCACTGTTGGAGTTAATTAGAGTCATGGAATTGGGCAGTTTAGATTGGGTTTTGTTTTGGACAGGTTTAGGGCCTAGGTCTGAGATTGATTTAGGGTGCAAAAAGATGGGACTGCATGAGTCAGGTTGAGGACTTGATTTTCTTGGGATTTGAACAGGTATAATCTGGATCATTGGATGCACAAAATTGGGGTTTGGATTTCAGAGTGGTTGGGGCCAAAATGGAAGGGAAATTAAGGGGAAATTTTAGGAGTTCCGTAGGGCTATGGGTTAGGTTCACTTTGAGACTAAATGTTGAAAGTTCTATGGATTTTTAATAGTTAAAATTAGTCTTTGGGGTGTTACGAAATTGGAGAAAATAATGGAACACGAACTTAAGGATTCTTTTTTCTTTTTTGTTAATGTAATTAAAGTGAAAAGAAAAAAATTTCCTGCAAGAATGAAGTCAGCCGCTCGTGAATGTCGTTCGTCTCTTCATTCAAGGCTGTATGTAACAAGATCAGTCAAATGGGAAGGTAGTTGGTCAGTTACATCCACAGATGTAAAACCACTATTATATGCCATTAAGTTCTTTGGCTGTACAATAGGATCACAACACATCTCTCCTTTGTGTGTGGGGTATTTCCACCATGAGAAAAAAAAGCTTTGTTTTTTCTTTTGAGGTGAGTGGCCTCCTGATATCATAGAGAAGTATGATTACTACTTCCTGGAGTAGTAGAGGCAGATGCAGATAATCTGGGAAGTGATCCTGTCCTCACAAGGCGATGAGACTCTCTTGAATCTGAAGGAGTGAAAAGAACAGATCCAAGCATAGAAGTTTTTGTCCAACCAAGATACTGGACCAAATAGTCTCACATACAGGATTCATTCCCCATAATAGATCAAGTGATCAACTATGTGCTGTTGTTTTATAAGATTCCTCTACTTCTTAATGCGGCCATAATAATCTCATCTGGGAAAAAATCTCAAGTGGCAGATTGATGCAGGCCCTAGGGTTAGGGCTTGCATGGGAAGTGCTCAAAGCACAATGGGTGCCGAAGCATGTATCCGAAGACACAATAAGTCTCCATAGAGACAATAAACTATGACGCACCTCAATGGGAAAACCCAATTTTCATTAATCAACTCTCTTTATAATTCTTCACTACAACGCCATATAAATAAGAAAGCAAACTTAATGCCTAAGAAAACCTAATCTAATAATGGAAACTTCCCTAATAACAATCATTAAATAAAATTAAAAACTAATAACTATAATTAAAATCCTAAATCTATGTGGGCCCTACACATGTGGCCATGAGGTCTATATTGCGTCATAGATGCTGACTCAGCTGCTCCACAAAGGCCTGCATAATAATCTCCTAGGGTCTCTCTCCTTTACACTCCATAACGGCCTATTGTAGCCCATTTTCTCTCCTACTGTGAACAGACTTTCAATGATAGTCCCAATGTGCAAAAATGAAGGAACAAGAAAAGGATTTGCCCATCAATGAATAATGAGGATAATATCACTAGGTCTTTTAAAATCCAATCTTTATAATTTGACACCCTACCTATTTAGGTTTCAAGATTATCTCACTCCATAAATTGTCGAGACAATAGTTTCTTCGCAGGTTAGGACAATTCTAAGTAATTCTTACCATTGAAACCAGAATTGTTACCCCTTTGGGTTGACTCTCTACAATCATTCCTTGCCAACCATAATTGTAGAGATTTCCCATCATTAATAAATACCAAACCCTCTAACAACCATTTTCTAAGAAATAAAATCGTAGAAACAACACTTTCAGAATCACAAGAACAAACTGCACATACCCCAACGAATCACAAACTGGATAAAAGATGCTTCAAACAGTGGGCTTAGGGTTATGTATAACCTCAAGAAGAATCCGACAACTTCAGATATAACCTTCGGAAATTTAAGGAACATAACATATGTTGAATGAAAACAACACTGAAAACGTCAAAACACTGTTTATGAATTGTATTTCTCCAATTGTAATGAAAACTCTAGCATTCGATTCATAAATATGCAGTCCTGACGATGATCACGGAAACTCATATAGAAGCTCTTTATTTGTCGAACAAAGAAACAAAAAAGCTCTTTATCTGAATGCAGTAGGCTGGAAAAGAGACATGTGATTTTTACCAATTTTCTGTATAGACAACTTTTCACTCACCAAATGATCTAAAAAACTAATGAAACAACACAAGACCCCAATATCTAGGAGACTCACGTGATACTGATGTTCGTTGATGGCCTCAATTTGCTCTAGCTGACCAATGTTCAAAATATTGGTATCTAAGGTGCAGTGGTTAGGTTGGAAAAAAGATACAAATCGGATGGATACATATTGGTCATCAAAGTTCACTTTTTATTTGCCCAAAAAATTCAAAAATCTTCAGAAATCCAGAATATTAGAAAATGTTACGTTTTAATGTTTAATTTGCATTCAACGATGGTATACAGTAGGTATTGGATTTGGACCTCTAAATATCATGCAAGTTCTGCATGGTAATTTGGTTCTTAGTTAAGTAAAATGTTAAATATGTTAAGATTCAGTTATATAATTTAATTTATTGGATGAAACTGAAACAAATAGAAGTACAATGCATGAGAGTTGTACGTGAATGATCATGTAGCTTAATTTGTAATAGAATGGTTTAACAAGCCGAAGGAGACGGGATCAGGATGTGCCAAGAAAATTAATGACTTAATCCACTCTCCTTGTTAACAGTTAAAAACTATAAAGGATCACTTAGAAACTACAATGCCCGGATACGCAAATGAATACTACCATAAACTGCACTATTCTACATAAACTAAAAATAGGAAAAGGGTTATGTGCTACCTTTGTATTTGTGAATGACATCCAAGCCATCAAGAATCCATACTCTGGAGTCGGCAGACGTTATCATAACCCTATGTGGATCTTCTGGGAAATACTGTAAGAAGGGACCATCATTAAGATTCATCAAATGGAACCTAAAACAAAAAAAATATATCATTCAAGGTTCTAACCTGGAAGCCAGTTATCATCTTTCCAGTGGGCTTCTTTTTACCTTGAACACATAGCTGTGCATCCAGCTGCAAATGATTACCTGTATGTACCATTGAAATAACTAACTGATACTTCCTCATAGAGGGTAAATTGCAATAAAACCCAGACTGTGATTGGGCAATAAATGTGTTGTAATCTACACAAACATGTGAAAATAGGATTGTATGATTTTTCGAAGCACCCTTCCCACAAAGTTTATTGATAAGCAATTAAGATTGTTCTCCAACTTTGAAGGATGTGTACCTGATGCATCATAAAAGCAACAATTGCCAGCAACAGAACCGACAATGCAACCCTAAACAAACAAAAATTACAAGGTAATTATCATGAAAAAGACTCAAACGTTATACAATATAATAAAAATACATAAGTAACTTCATCGAGATGATCTTATAATGTTTGAGTACCTGCCCATCTGGCCGGTAGCATACGGTGGTGATTATATCGTGCACCTTGGCCCAGTCAACAACTCGATTCTCCAAAACTCCCCAAATTCGAATATTTCCATCAATGGAACCACTGATAAAGTATCTATCATCAGCAGGGTTGAACTGAACGCATGTAACTGCTCCCCATGTGAGAAGTAAACAGTAATAAGAATAAAGAGATTGGAAATCATAAGCATATAATGCGCAGAAAGACAACACAGTAATAAAGGTGACATCTTTCATGATAAAGCCAGTAAAAATATGAATTATACAAATAACCAGAGAACACTTGAGGCTACTCATATTTACCATATTCACTGTGGTGAAATACTTTAAGACAAGTTTCGCGGCCTACTTCCCACAGACGAACAGTTTTATCCTCAGATGAAGAAAGCAAACACTGTGACAAAAAAATTTACAGTATCTTCAGAATGAGTGGTTTGGCCATAGATAAGAAATTGATGGAGATCATTGAACAGTACCATGTAAACATAAAAATTCCGGAAAATCAACCCTGATAGAAATTTTTGTCCTCCCTAATGAGATTTTAGAAGATATGCTTAGTATCACTGAGCCCTTAATTTCTACATGATAGATGCAAGTTACAACCACCAAATCATTAAAGTTATCTAAGGGATGCCCCAAATCTTCCAGATTGGAAGATCCCACCAGTTCAATCATGTCTATTTAGTTTTTATCCTTAAATATGGACCGACCCCCTTTTTTTCTTCTTCTTCTTTTACTGTACATTTAAAATAAGGCCAACAATTCAATCAGAGAGAACTGTTCTATTAAGATGATATTCATGTAGATTTCATCCACAGGGGCCTATCAATTTACCAGGCTGCAACTGCATCAACAAACCACAGCCCCCCTGCATCCACAAACCACTAGTCCATCCCAACTCAGGCCTCTCGACAAGAATCATATATGGTTTGCAAAGCGGCAAACGCCACAAATCCAAACAACAAACAATAATATTTACTGCTTATAATCAATAACTTCCAACTTCAAAGAACAGAACAACTCACCTTAGATTTGGACCAAGACAGGTCCAAAACATCACTGGTATGGCCACGAAATTCATGTAGAGGCGTCTCTTGAATCCTGAACACCTTGTCCGGAACAACAACAACAGAAGCAGAGTGTGGTTTCTTCTTCTCCCATATGGACTCCACCTGTTTGATTCTATCAACACCATACTGAGACCAACTTATATTCTCAGCATCAAGGTACTTGAAAGGAGCACCCGCCGCTTCCCCAACACGCCATATGCGAACAATTCCATCTTCACCACCAGTAGCTAGAAATTTCCCATCTCGGCTGAACTTCATTGTCCAAATGAAGCCCTTGTGTGCTTGAATTTCTTGCTCCATGAAAACTGCAGTGAACTCCACACAACTTTTCTTGTGATTCCTCACTCGCATTCGCCGCGCCTTGGGTGATAATCCATTACATAGAACATTACGCTTATGCTTTTGTGTTTCTTCTCTGTGTCTCTTAATCAAGCGTTTCCACCAATGCAAACCATTCTTCTTGTTTTTACTACCATTACCAGTAACTCTATCCCAGTCCTCTTTCTCAGTGGAAAACTTGACTTCCTGCGCTGTTCTCTGTTTGATTGATGCAGCCTCAGCTCCCACATTCCCAAAAACGTTATTTGGCTGGTACCCCAAATCTCTAATTCTACGAAATGAAGAGTTCTTTGTCAAACCATTCGAAGGAGGCGACGAAGAAGTGGAAACATCATTGCTGCCGGTTGTAATTCGTTCAAATTCTGATGAAGTCGGTGACTTTCCTTCCTCATCATCATCACAATGCAACTGAGAAGACGAATGCGCGAATTCACCAAAACCCATTTCGCGGAAGAACTTTTTACGACGCTCGCGGACACTAATCGGCTTCTCCCTCCAGATATTGTAACAGAATTCGGGAAATGCTAGATCTGTAGCCTCGATGACCGAATCCTCAGATGATGCAGAACCCGGAGAAGTTGGGATGAAATCCAAGGAATCAAAGAACATATCATCTTCTTCTTCATCAACATCACCATAACACAACATGTTTACACGATTCAATACCAAAATCCCACATCAAAGACCGGTTTGAACGCCCTCATAAACCCTGCAAACAACAGACAACTTCGACCCATAAAAAACCCTTACATCAAAACACTCAATCAAAGGAAGGAAAATGGAAGAAAGCTCTCTTTTTGGTGTTGTGAGAATCAGAAGCCACAGAATTGAAGAGAAAGGAAGAGCAGTTCTGTATCATTTACAGCTCTCAGTGGCAACAGAAGCGGAAAATAAGAACAGAAATCAAATGCTGGAGTACTTTAGTCCGCGGGTCCACGGAAGTAGTTATACTCTCGATGGATACATCCGTAAATGCCACATCCACGTGAGTGGCACCGAAAACTAATTTTAGATGGATTCGAATCCTCAGTTTGGACCAAATAGGAAACCTTCTTTGGACCAGTCAAGGGTGCTATATAAGAAAAAGAAAAAAATTTTTGATCCAAATAGGGTTTTTTGTTTGTTCCAAATAGGGATCCGCTTCCATTTAGAATGGTAGAAAAAGGAGAGAAAGGAGAAGGAGAAAGGATAGAGGAGAAGGAACAGGGGAATTTTGCTCGACCTTTTTTTTCCTGCCGTAAGGATTATTCTGGATTAAAGAATTGGGAATCCTGAGTTATCAAATAAAAGAAAAAATTTAGGTGGTAGAGAAAGGAGAAGGAAAGTCTATGTTAAGGATGGATCCATTTACCAAAAAAAAAATGATGATTTCTGATCCTATTAGGCTTTTAACTAATCCTCATTAGTTCAAGATAGGAGCACGTGGTATCTCCAAATTTTACTTCAATATTTTTTAGTTTGAAAAAAAAATCTCTCATTGAAGTAGAATTTCTACTGATCAGTAAATTTATTGGCTTGAAAAAAGAAAAAACTCTAATTGAAGTAGAACTTCCGCTGATCGGTGAATTCATTGGTTTGGAAAAAAAAAAAAAACCTCCTATTGAAGTAGAATTTCAAGACACCCAAAGTGTCAGAAATAGATTTATTTTATAGGGTTTAGATGTTGAGCTAACTGTGGAGTTCCACTTCTTTTTAACTCAGGATTGCCCTACGTTAGACACTCTATGGGATCAGGACTCATCAAGGCCCTATTAGTGGGACCCCACATCTAAGGTTAGCTGGAGACAAAGAAAGTTAGGGATACAACCCAATTGGCATAGCATCATTAGAAAAAAAAAAAAAATTGGATTCAAATCGTATGGTTGATTTGAAAAGGTGGATTACCATCATCCACACAGCATCTTATTTGTTGTACCATTAGATTCAGTACATATTACATATAAACTATGTGCAATACAATAAAAATAAAAATAATGATTTCAATCACATGAATGACTTGTCATCGATCAATCAATCCATCAGACAGTGGATCACAAATCTGTTGTGGGCTTCAGTAATGGGATAAATTCAGACAACTAATCTGACTTCCTATCCCTGTGAGGATCAGTGGGGAGCCAGGAATTTACTTCCATGGTCCGCAGAATACGACCCAACTGATAACATCAAATTTAACAATTCAAATGGATCAACGAAGCATAGAATACGTGCCTGAAATTAAATGCCGTTCAATTCGCTGGGGTTCTTCTTCTTCTTCTTTCTTCTTCTTCCTATTTGTAGAAGCAGCAGAGCAGAAGAAGGGGAAGAGAGCTTGAAAAGCAAGAAAATCAATGGAAAGCCTCGAGATCTGGAGAGCAGAATCAGATAGATTAGATACGTAGGTAACGTAGGTAGAGTCGGAAAGGAATAGTCTATGGATAGATATAGGTAGCAGCAGCGCACGAGCGACAGGCACGAGCGGCAGCAATGGTCCGGTGCGGTGCGGGGCAGTGTGCGAGAACCAAGACCCTGCCCTGTGCAGTGCAGGCTGCTCTGCAATTGCAAAGGACTCTCTCTCTCTCTAACCCGTCTCTGCGTCTCTCTCTGTGTCCTCGTTTTTTTTATCTTCCCCACATCTATATCTATCTATCCATGAATATGATATTCTTTTCATTCATGGACGATTATAAAGGACGTAATTATTATAGCCCAGAAATAGAGACCTTTGCTTTCTTTTCAAATCTGTAAAATGTGTGTGAGTCACCCCCCATCTCCATAGTTACTGACTTTGTGAGGCTTGGGCCCACTTGGAGGATGGCTTTAGATGTGAATGAATGTCCATTATATGATCTTGGCCCTTGATTCTATTTTTTTCTTATTTTATTTTGACGATGTAGGTATTCCTGTGGTCTTTGATCAAACCGGATTAATCTCTCAGGTGTGACGCTTATAAACCCACAGAAACATACACCGGACTAATCTCTCAGGTGGCGCCTATAAACCCACAGAAACATACGCATGGCAAATTTAAGACAGATTTGAATATAAAAAATGGGGAGCAAATCTAAGCACTTGATTCTAATTTCTGAACATATATTGTGCTAATTAATTTACCTTTTTTTTCCGGAAAGCATGCTAATTTACTTGAAATCCAGCCCTCGGATTGTATCTAGATTAAAATCTGTGCTAGTTCGAAGATCCTATACAGGGGATCTTAAGGATTTTGTGATAAAAATAAAGAAAAGGTTGGCAGTCCATGGAATACTGAAGTGGGATTGTGGTCCACGGATGGGGCGTTCATTGGACGGGTTAGGTTGGGTTGGGACTTATCCAAGCTCGACCCATTTAGTTATTATGCCTAATATTCATGCCTGGGCATCTAGTGCATGCGTCTTTTGAGAATTTATTGGCCTAGGCCGAGCCCATTTAACAGTTAGTCAGGGTGGATGATTAAACCCGAGTACAACCCACAACTCCTAAAGTGGATGTGTGCTTCCAACTTTCAAGCCCATAAACATCTTCAGGATTGTTTAATTGATCATGTGATGGTTGTGACAAAAGTTTTAGGCCGGAATGTTTGCTTGATATATTCATAGAAATATGTTGTTGAATTTCCAAGTTTGGGGTTTTCTTAATTATTATTCAAAAAATATTGTAAGAAATAAATAAAATTTTAAATAATCAAAAATAAAAAAAATAAGAAATGCAATTTATTTTTTTTATCAACTTTGATATATTTCTCACCATCTTTATTCTGAAAAATATTGAAAAAGAAATTTCAATGTTTTCCTTTTGGTAATATTTCGAAAATATCAGAATGTTATAATTTATAAGTAATTAAGATGCCCTCCATATAAATATTATGACATCCATAACAATAAGATATTTACAAAATATTGGCAAAACTTATGACATGAACAGATGAACTGAAGACCCCTTTTATCGGCTTTACCATGCCCGTGTAGGTCCTTTCTGTTAATGATGATACGCTGTGATGATGTGACGCTTGGAGAAAGGTTGCAATGGCTCTTGTTATCTCTGTAGTTTGTACCCAATGGACTCATCCCAATAGAGATTCGGGTACAGGCACAGCCCTGTGTTTAATCAATTATACCCAAATTATATATTATCATGAAAGCAGTTGGTTTTGAATTTTGACTATTTTGATTTTAATTTTGACTTCGTTTCAATTTTGACTTTCAAAAGGAGCCAATGGAGCTCATATTGTGGTTTAATTAATTATGTAGTAAAATTTGTATGAACCTGCACGGCTGCACCCTCTCATTTCTCTAACTGTTTTACGGCCACACCATATCATATCAGACCATTGCAATGAATAAAATTTTTACATCAAGATTTATTTAAAAGCAGCAGTTGCACTAGTTACTTTCTTGTGTATATCAAGGAAGCTTGCTTGATAAATTCTTGTTGTTGAAGTGAATTTATGAAATCATCTATTATAAATATTATATTAAACCCAAGGTTTTGAAGTTAATTTTGAATGCAACAGGTTTTGACTTAAAGTTATTTCACATGTTCTACAGTTAATTTACTTTTTTCTCCCACTTCCAACATGTACTTATATTGTAACCACTTAAGTCTTATTCCCATTTTTTCTTCTCCACTACAACTTCATTTCTATCCCAAATCTAGTTCTCTTATTTTCTTTCTACCCCACTAGTCCTAGCCCATTTTTATTCTACGGATTCTTGGATCGAGAAAAGTAGTACTCTCAGAATGTCCTCTTCTTTTATACTCTTTTTTAAAATCTTTTGCTTCATCTAAACCAAACCACTATCAATAAGTGTTTGAGAATGATTTTGCCTGATCTAAGTTTTTTTTAATAAATCATGGAAAATATTTTGTATTGTCGGTGAACAAGCCCCTGCTTAGCACATGTTATTGTGTTAGTTATTTATTATTGAGATTGTTATAGATCTGATGATTGTTGAAGCCGTGAAGAAAGCATTGGCGCCGAAACACTTTAAAAGACATAAAAGACATGAATAGCTAGCCTTTATAGAAATTAATTATGTAACAAACACTGGTTGGATATCAAATGATGATTTTGTATTCTTGATTTATTTCTTGTGCACCCATGATAATGATAAAAAAAAAAAAATGAGAAGTTAGTATTATGGGATAATCGTGATACCCCACAAAATAGAATTATCATTCTAAATCTTATTTGCCTCATTTGTGACTTGATTTTGTAGGGTTACTTGTTTTTGTAAATATGGAAGGGGGCACGTTGAATTAATGATATGTGGCCGTCATTGATTCAAAATAGTGTTTTCATTTAACCATGAAAGGAAAGTATTAGTACAAAAGAAATAATTGAATCTTTCCTAGGTCGAGGCATTTTGCAAAACAAAGTTTTTTTTTTTAATAAATGAATAAGATTTTGTAAGGATGTTGGATTTGATCATATGGACCAAGTGGGAGATTTGGTTTACATGTGAGACTGTGGCCCACATGACCACACAACTCCTGCAAGTGGACTCCCATTAATTTGGATGACTAAATGCAGGAGAGAATCTTCTTAATTCTGGTTTCCTAGAAGCTTGGATATAAATTAAGTTTTCAATTAGTGAAGGAATTTGATTTGACGCAACTAAAACCTACTAAAGGTAGTGGTTTCAAGGTTTCATATTGTTCAGATATGCCCTAAGGACAGTTGATCCTATGATTGTAAATTGTGATTAATGCTAGCAAAACTTTTGATTGGTTTGTAGGGCATAAGCACCCACATTTCTGCCTATACAATTTCTTTTGTATTGAGAGAGAGAGAGAGAGAGAGAGAGAGAGAGAGAGAGTGGTGTGGGCATTAAGTTAGCTGTTAGCGTGGAGAATGCTGGACCAGACATGGTTGTCTTCCGTTGTACCTAATAGAATTGATTTCTAACATTATTATATGAAAGTGTGGTGGAGATAAGAGCATAGTGTTATAATATCAGCATGGTGACTATCATTGGCATGAGAAGCATATCTTCTCATTAAAAGCAAAAAGGTGTTTCCATCATATTGCTGTTCCTTTGCTTAGCTTAGAGGGGACCCCTTTTAAAAATAACTTATTTGATTTTTTATTGTAAGGAACAATAATTTATTTGATAGTGCACTTTTCATACTGTATCTCTCCAAGAAATCTTGTGTTTTCTAAAGGATTCTATTCCTTCAAAACCAGATTCCCCACGTGCATTTTGGTTTTCTTCTTGAGAGTGGGGAGATTATTGAGCGTTTGACTTGAAGTGTACTTGGCCTAAACCAGATTCCCCACGTGCATTTTGGTTTTCTTCTTGAGAGTGGGGAGATTATTGAGCGTTTGACTTGAAGTGTACTTGGCCTAAACTGCTAAACGTCCAATTTTCAGCTGCTCATATCAGACCTTAGGTGTCAACATGCATAGGGTGTGGCCCAAGAATAGGCTTTTGAAATCTTCCTTGAAAGGAAAACCAGACTGTTCCATAGATAAGAACAGTGCTGAGTGCTAACTAATCCATTATTAAGTGTTGATATTTTGAAAGATTAAGATATCCTAATTATAAAAACCAAACACAATCTTTATAAGGGTATGTGATGGGATATGGTCATTCACGATTATATAATATAGAAAGACTCAAGTCAGCATTATGACCAAGGCTGTCCAAAAGCCAGGCTTTTAGGAATAGCAACAGATTGGGCTGAACGGCTGGCTCCAACCAGTTCCTATTAGGGAGGTTTAGCCAAAGTTTATCGGGGATCAGAACAGGTAAGAGTTGATAGCTTTTTTTACTGAGTTCTCAATTTTTTTGGGTAATCAGCCAAGGGGGCTAGGACCCATAAGAGACACCCCATCCATAGAAAGAAGCTTGCTTTTTTTTACGAAGAGGAGTCCCCGACTCAAATCTTGACAATTAAATGAGAAACCGAGAATCCAATCAACAAAGCAACCCCTTGTTGGTTGTTTATGTGGAGTTTACGTATTTTTATTACAATATAATGTGCCAACTTACCTAACACAGTTGCCATGAAGGATTGGGATCTTGTTGTAAAAATATTGGTTTTGACTTTTTTTTCTTATTTTTTAATTAAAATAAGGATATCATTTGACTAACAACAGCGAATCAAGTATACTCCCTCCAAGATTAAATATAAAAATGACCAACCAAATCTGATTTTGACCTACAACTTACAACATTAAAGACTCGTATGTTAGTTGTCTAGTCCACATGTTGGAACCTGTATGGATTGGAATTGGACCTGTTTATCAATCAAACCCTAAATTGGGTTCCGTACTCAGATCCATTTATGAATCAGGTCTTAAAAAAGCTTCTAGACCCCTTTTTTTACATATTGGATACCTGTTTACATCATTAGTAAGTTCCAATCAATTTGAGAGTTTATTTTATTTTTTTAAATGAAAAATGTGAATATTTTAAATGGGAAGGGCTTAAAAAAAAATAACAACAGCAGCAACAACAAAAGCCTCCACAATTGCGGGTTTAATTGGACCATGGGAGAATGGGACTTGGCATTATTTATATGCTTACAGTTCAATGCATCATAACCACTTATAACTACTTTCTACAGTTTACCAAAAAAAAAAAAAACTACTTTCTACAGTTTACCTAAAAAAAACCTACTTTCCACAGAGCTTTCCGTTGGTTTTAAGATTCTCCCAAAATCAAGTTGTATAGTCTACAGACATTCTATAAACAAATTAAAGATTATAAAACACCAAAGATTTTGCCTTTGGCCATGCATTATCTGAAACCATGTTCTGAAACCTTGGGCATTGCCCGGAAAAACCTCACCAAGTGACCATCAGGTGTTGGTCAGATCAACATCTGAAAGTAGATATGATAATGGCCCAAGATCTGCAGTCAGGAAGGTAATCTCCAAATCTGGGGCTATTAGAATCCGTGAGATTCGGTGGGACGTTCTAGCCATATATGTGATCTCATCAGGAGAGAGATTACAAATACCTACTCCCAACTTTTCAACACTAATCAAAGTATTGATGGGGCTGGGATGCTGAGATCCCCCTCTATGCTAAATATGCAGATTCTAGAGTTCCTTGAGAGTGTGTACATGCGCCAAAATAGAAACACTGGCGTCCCCACCTCAGGTACTCTGGGTATGGTGTCAACTTCATCATCTTAATAAACTCTTTTTTTTTCCGGGAAATTCTATATGCACCCCTTGATATGCTGAGCACACCCACATTCCTTATGAACAGTGATTTTTTTTTTCCTAGAATGTGGGTGTGCTCAGTATATAAAGGGGTGCATATAGAATTTCCCTTTTTTTCCAGCCATGTGATTCATTATCTTGGCTTAAGTTACTCATTCTGAAGTGTGTGTTGATTGCAGTTACAAGAGCTTCCTTTCAACATATATTATTCGATGTATCTGCATTAAGATCTTTGCATCATTGCATATCATTAGGCACTAGCCACATTGCATATTAGCACTATTTGGTGTAATTTGGAAAATTTTTTTTTTGCTAACGGAGGGTTCCCAACCCTTTGGGCTGGATTATTCTCTCAGGGCCCAGAGAGAAGCCGGGTAAAACCCCTGTGGCCCCTAGGCGGTAGCACAAGTGAACTCAACCTTCGGTCCTGAAGATGGGAGAATCGGGGGTCGATACTAAGACCTCTAGCTCCGAAAGAGGGAGGAGCCATGGTCTGACCACTCGGCCAACCCCTTGGGTTAATGTAATTTGGAATTTAAAGTAAAACATTTGGGGTTATCAAAGGGCGGGGTTGAGCCGAGCTTGTCTAATCCCTACCCTAAATATACCCAGGCACTTACTTTGCCTTTGTGAGCCCAAGTCGGGCCAAAAGCTTGAAGTGCAGAAAATTCATATTTAATTTTTTTTTCCCACACTGCCAGCAAAGGCAATTGAGTGTGAACCTGACATCAATCATCCTCCTTTATCTGAGCTCAAGACCAACAACGAAATGCAACAAGCAACATGGCTGTTAATGAAAATCTTACTTTTTTTTAGCTGAAGAAAATCTTACTTTACTCTAATTTGATTTAGTAGGGTGGTGGCTAGTAGGGTTGCCAATCGGGCCCATCTACAAGGGTACACAACCTGACTCAACCATCGGACGAGTCGCATGGTGAGGGTTTTTGCATTCTTAAAAGGCTGAGAGCCGAGCTTAGACAAATTTTTTTTACAGTCCCACTAATTTGAGGGCCGGGCTTGTAACCATCCTCATACCGATCCACCTCCAGTATGATTAATCATAATCGGTCCGTTCTTCATGTTCTGGGCGTCGGTTTACAAAGGGCTAAACTTCGGGCCGTGTCTTTCTTTGTTTTCAGAATTCAGATATCTATGAATAATGCAAACTTGCAAGTTAGAATGCATTCTCATTTTTTTCAAGATTCTTGTTAATGGTTAGCCTCAATTAATCCAACTCATTTGAAGCAGTAGGAATCCACATGAAGCCCTCCAGTTGGAATGGGGTCTTTGGGAGATTTTTAGAAATCAATGGAAAATAAAAGCAAACAATTTCGAATTTATTCTAGATCCAAAAAATTAATTTGGGCTTGATCTGGTAGGCCCTACTAACTCTATTGGGCACGCCTTTTCAGTTGCTTAATCTTTATTTTTAATCTCTTTTTTTTTTCTTTTTTGGCTAAGATCTATATCATTTCTTGTTGATATATTATTGTAATTTTTATTTGATTTTTTTTGATATTATTGTAATTATTATTTGATTTTTACATTTAACATTTGAATCCTGCCAAGTACATAACTAATGTAAAGATAGATGGGGATTTAACAAGCGCAATTTGCTGACAGGATCCGGCAAGCACAGGCCGTGCAATTTGCGTAGTTTGGGGCACATTTTTATTGCTGGCCCAAATTTGAATTTCTGCCTAAGATAGGAAACCTGTCTCATAGCACTTTTTATTTTGATTATCTTACACAGCCCTCTGAGCGCGTGAGGCTGTTGCATCAAGGCCCATGGAAAATTCTGATTTTTTGTGGGGTTTTTGTTACACCCCAAGCCTAATTAACCTTAATTATTACTAGTTAATTGAGTATTAGCCAAATTAACTATGCGTGACTCCTAATTATAATGAATTAGTATTGATTAATGCATTTGATTGAGTTGGGTGAGTTTTGAACTCTAAATAGATGAGTTGACACCGATTGACTCGGTTTAATGTAATTAAGAGCTTTTTCGTAATTCTCGATTTTCACAAATTGCATCATTTGCACGTCATTTTGCCATTAACACGTGTACTTTGTCGACCCTATCAACTTTCATAATAGACTTGACCTCATTTGACCACTCCTTGAGGAGATTGACTCTTAATTGACTTAATTTGGAAATGTTCTTATCCAATGGGCTAAGTTGCAAAAGTTCATTATTATGTTACATATAAGGCATAGAGACCCTTTTTCCTTCCTTCATTCATTTTATTTTCCATTCTCTGCAACTCTCCTTGCCATTCTCCTCTACTCACTCTCCTCATTCAATCCTTCAAGAACTATTGCATGTGCTTTAAGAGTGGAGTGGGCATCATCATCTTCATCTTCTCCATTTCTTCTTCACCTTGTCACAAGGGACATCTTCCAACTCTCTCTATTCCATCTCAAATTCGAAATCCCTACTAAAGGTGAGTAGCAAAACCCTTTGACCATGATTTTGAGCATCTTAGAGATGAATAGACCCATCCTCATACATGCATTACATCCTCATCCATTTCTATGTGTTTATGATGATTAGGGTTTAAATATTGGGGCTTTTGGGTTTTTCCTCAAGTCAAGTGGGTGTGAAGTTATAAGCTCTTCCTTGAGGCAAGTATAAACATAAATTGGGTTGCATTTTGTACATTTTCAATTGATTCAAGTATTCTCTCTCTCTTTCCATAAAATTGGGTTTTTATGCTTAAAGAAGGTAAATGAGTTGGATTTCTTCTTGTAATTGTTTTGGGAAGTATAGAATTCTTGTGTATGTGTTTGGAGAGCAAGGAGGCTCATTTGGAAGAGATTAAAATAGAAATAAGAAGAAAAATTGAACTCGAGACGTTCTACCGGAAGTTCTACCGGTAGAAACGGCTCGAAATCACACAGAGAGTTGAAGAAAACTGTGAACCCCTGTTCTACCGGAAGTTCTACCGGTAGAAACAGTCAAAAATCTGGCAGAGAGCCTGGAGAAGGAAATCCAGATGCTTAAACCGGTAGTTCTACCGGTAGAGCTGTCTCTACCGGAAGTTCTACCGGTAGAGAAGCCTAAACCGGTAGTTCTACCGGTAGAACTTCTTCTACCGGAATTTCTACCCGTAGAACTGCCTAAACCAGTCTGGAGAGCCTCTTTTTGGTTCAATGAAGGTATATTATTACTCTTAGTCCATAATTAACCATCCTAATCAATCCCAAATGGATAATTAGGATGTACACCCCCTTACCATAGGAACTTAGGTTTCATTATGTCTTAGTATTGGGACCCTAATCCTTCTAATTAAGCCCAAATGAAATCATTAACCTATTGTTAAACCATGAGGATTAATTTAGAAATCCAACATGAGATCATCATAAGTGACACTAAGAAAACAATAACATGTTGATTTTTATAAATTAATCTTGTATTGGATGACAATAGATTATATGAATAATAATTTATTATCAATTGTTATAGTCGTTAAATAATTGCTTTAAGTATTGAAAACGAGAATTGTAATTACATCAATTTTCGATAAAATGGTTATATATATTGCTCTCCAATTGTTATACATTATGTGATATTGATATGGATAACGCCATTGGGTGTATCCAAATATTTGAATAGTCACTCGATTTGAATTGCAAACGAAATTGATTTGAATAAGTCGGCACTACTTAGCTTCGACCGGACGGTACTCGACGGGGTTAAGTCTTGGTTTATTATTGAACGTCGCTGCGCAGTTGACAGACTGGAGCACCGGAACTCCAGGACCCGGGTAGCTAGGAGGATCTTTGGCCGGACCCCTAGTGACATCCCAACACGATTTGCTCTCAATGAGAGGATGAGCTTTATGTAGTTGCCAAAATTTGTATTATAGTTTCTTTAATGGTTTTAAAAGGAATGACATATAGGATTTATTCATGAAAATGGATTATTTAATTTCTCTTTTACTCGTCTTATTTTTTATTCTCAAATTGTTATTGTCCTTAAAAACTTCATTGTATCCCTGTTTACTGTTTATGCTTGCTAAATAGTTGTATTGAGATACTATTCTTGGTGTCACAGGCACAGACGCAGCCCCCGGTCCTACAGAGACCGCGGAGGGAGATAAGGGTACCCAGGAGGTACCTTCGGGACTAGAGGAGTGGCCTGGGGTAGGGCCCATGTAGAGACTCCTCGGTTCGGAGAGCGCCAAGACATTTTGAGAGCATAGTAGATGTGTGACTAATGTTTTTGTGAAGTCACACCAAATTCAATTCATTTTGTTATGTATTCTGATAACGATGTATAGAACTTTCTTTTGGACAAACATTTTGTACCAATGTATAACTTCTTTTGATTTTAAACTTGAATGTTATTTATGGGATTGTACAGGGTTATGATGATCATTTGTTATAAGCTTCCGCTATATGAATTGTTGATTGATAGTTATCAGTGAGTTCGACTCACGAGTGGAATAGTCTTCTCCTTCGTGTGCTTGTGTTTGACTCGCGATAGGTACAATCACACGGGAGTACGTGTGTTTCACCTCGGGGATTACCCTAGGCCAGGGTGATTCGGGACCGGGATGTGACAGTTTTTCTGCACAAGAGAGGAAACCAATCTCTCTGGTACTTTCGATTTTGATTATCTTGCATCACCCACCGGGCATGTGAGGCTGTTTCATCAAGGCCGGAATGCATGGATTGATTTGATCACGAAACAGGCATGTAGTTATGTTTTTGTTTGTCAATTTCTTTGCTTCTTAATTTTCTCACTCTCTAGTGTCAACCCCTTCTGCATGTCTTGCATGTAATAGATGGTGTCTCATAAATCATAGTGTAATAGTAACCTGATTAGAGGAGAGAAGTTGGATGGTTATAGATGATGCTCATGAGTTATGTCTACTTCCCTTCAGGTGTACTCCCATTCTCTCATTCTTCACTCTCAATAGAGTTGTTTCAAAGAGAATGGCTCCTTATCAAGTTCTAGTTGGGAGATCTAGCTAGACTTGGAACCTCGCCTTATCAAGTGAGTTGGCATTATCATATATGTGTTAGTTCTCATCACCTTACATGTGCGAGTCTCATAGGGTCCCAGCCCCTTAACTAGGATACCCAAAAAAAAGAAAAAGAAAAAAAGAGTTGTTTCAAGAAAATTTTTAAAAAAATCTCAGTATTATTTCTGCTGCAAAAACCCTAACCTCGAACTTTTAAAAATATATCTCTTACTCTCCACTTCATCAATCTCACTCATCACAAGAGAGATGTGGACCCCATCTCCCGGAATAAAACTCCCTTTGCTATTTCTTCAAAATATGAGATAGAGCCCACATAGTTCTTCTATTTTAGTAAGATGAATGAAGCGGAGAATAGAAGATATTATTCCAGTCAAAGATTTGTCAAAGATTTTGCAGCAAGCGGAAAGATGCGAAGAAGAGAATTTTAGAAAAATATATCCTACTATTTTAGGTGGGTCGAGCTACTTATCGCCCGACTCATGTCTAGGCCGGGATTGGGAATATAGCTTTAAAACCGGGCCAAACGTGGATATTCCTTAGCCGACCTGATCCGGCCCGTGAATACCTTGATTCCCTCTGCCTTTAATAACCCCTTTTTTTACCCAAAACATAAATTAATTATCTTTTGTGAGGAAAAACTAGAAAAAGACTTTTAATTGCTTAAGAGAAGATCTGTGCGGATAGAAAGCCAATCATCTTGCATTTGCTAATATATTTTCCGAAAGAACTAGAAGGCTTCTAATTGCTTTGGAAAAGATCAAGAATGATAGAAGATCCATTATTTTACATCCCATCAACATCTTTAGTAAATTTTGCATCATTTACACCACATTATTTAGTGCGCGTATGTATAAGCTTGTTGTTGACAATATACTAGTAAAGACCCTCAGAGGGAGGAAAATGGAATTTTTGTGCAACTAGGTATAAGCATGTTTTTAATGCACTGGTAAAGACCCTTAGAAATGTCTCCTGGTACCACAAAAAAGTGATCCTGACTCTCATCCTTTCAACTACACGAACAGACAGACAGAAGGAAAAGCGATAAGTCTGTACAATTGAGTATTTTTTGCATTATTCCATGTGATTTTATGGACTTATGTGGGATAAACTCGTTGAATTTCATAAAATCATGCAATATTTGAGCATATAAGGTTGAATTCATGTCAAAATAAGTCAAATTTCACCAATTGCATGGTTTTCATGAAATTATTCTTTTTGATTATGTCATTATCCTCTTAAATATCTTTTGATTCAAACGTAAGCTCACGTAGTTTCTTTGCATCATTGCATTTTATGCGAAAAAAATCGATGAATGTATTGTTTTCATATGACTTCATACGTTGTGAATTGGGCACCATGTGTTGCATTATTCTTTTCCTCATGAATATTCTCCTTTTAATTTTATTTCACTCTTTTGTGTAGGACAATTCAGACTTTGGGGCCCGCAAAGATAAAATTTGAGAGAAAGAAGAAAAAGAAGAAACACTTCAAGAAAAACCTGACCTTGGGACCCACACTATGTTGGGCATCAATCCCAATGTAGGGGCAGCCATTGTAGGGCCCACTTTGATGTGCAAAAATTCAGATTCAGTGCATTAACATAACTTCCGGATTTGTGGGCAATGAGATGAGGTTTGATTTTCAAATAAGTGGGGGCCACTATGGAAAAAATCTGATGGAAGTATTAGTCACAAAGAGAAGAATGGACCTCCTAATGAAAACTGCCGCAACTTACCTAGTGCAACGAGAGCCATTGTCAGAAGGAAAAAAAAAATCATAATTTTTTAGTGAAAAAACGTTCAAGTCTTGAGAATCTTCTTTACTTGAGAAGAGATAATCCTTCGACATTTTCACGATTCCCGTCACCCAATTTTTTCATTGTTGAGTTTTGCCCGATCGAGTTCCTCTAATTAGAAAAGTCAGTGTTGCTTAGAGAAGGAAAGCATGACAAAAGAATGTCCTCGTTAGAAAAGGAAAGTGAGACAAGTGGGTGAACATCATCGGGTATCAAATGAGAATCCGGCAGAAGTTAAAATGAACAGAACATGGATTACATGAAACCAAGGGTCAAACAAATGGCCCCGAATCAAGTCTGTTCATTTGAGGTAGGGCTATGACTTATACAATTCGGTCCCATGCTGATACAGATCTGGCAACCGTGTGCAAGATTTCAGCCTGCAGGAATAATTAGCAACCGTGTGCAAGATTTTAGCCTTGTGTGCGTGATTTCAGCCTTGTGTGATTTATTTTCTTTATATATATGCTTTTCATTGTAATCAGAACATCATCAGAAATTGAAATAAAAAAACTGTTCTTTTTCCTAAATACATTGAGGTATCCTCCCGGAAGAGGATTGTCTGGTTATCCCTTCTCTTTCCCCGGCTGGGCTCGTAACATCTGGTATCAGAGCGGTACGATCCATGGACACTCGGGCTAAAGAAGCAGAGGCTAGACGTTTGGAGATGGAGGCTAAGTGCGATGCGGATGCCAAACGTCTCGAAACAGAGGTGCGAGCATTCAAGGAGGCCCAAGCCAAACAGGTCGCTGCTAGTGACCTACAGGTGAAACAATTGCAGGAACTCAAGGAAATATTCTTGGGTCTTATAGTGACCCTCCAGAGCAAAGAGAAACCATCTTGGGATTCGTCTGTTGCAGCCATTCGGTATGCGAAGATTGATTTTCCTTGCTACGATGGGACAGAGGATCCCCAAGGATGGGTCGATCAAGTGGAGGAGTATTTTGATTACCAAAAAACTCCAGAAGATCAAAAGATTCGTCTCGCATCCATTCATTTGGAAAGAAAAGCCATTGAATGGTATCGCTGGTTACGGAAGACAGAGAAGACATTTACATTGGATTCTTTTGTCGAAGCCCTCTTGACTCAATTTGCATCTGACCAACACATTGACACGGTGGGCGCCTTAAGCAAACTCCATCAAACAGGAACTGTTTCAGATTACAGAGATGAGTTTGTCTCCTTAGCCAATCGCACCACCAACCTACCACAATCATTTTATGTCAGTTGCTTTGTAAGTGGGTTGAGAGATGAAATCAAACTTGGAGTTCAGCAGTTTAAACCCACAACGCTTACTGAAGCCATTGGGTTAGCACAATTAGAAGAAGGAAAAATGGATGCCATGAAGACCATGCGGGGATCCACATCAAGATTGCAGGGGCAATGGCCACCTGCGACTAGCAAAGGAACAATGCCATCTGGACCACCTATGGCTGGAAAAGGCCCACCTGCAGGTGCCAATACTCCCAACAAAATATTAGCGTGGACATTGCCACGGCCACCGGTTAGCGGCATTCCCATTAAACGTCTCACAACCGCTGAAATGCAGAAGCAGCGAGATCTTGGGCTGTGCTACAATTGCGATGAGCGATTTGTACCCGAACATCGCTGCCAAAAGCAGCAACTATTCCTCCTTGATGCCACCGATCTTAATGAGGAAGATGAAGTTGGTGATGGGCAGGAACAAGAAGCAACTGAAGAATGGGTACCAGAGGCCGAACCAATGGTGTCTCTTCATGCTTTGGATGCGGCCATGTCGCATGACACCATGCGCATCAAGGACTTCATTAAGATGAAGGAGATCGTGATTCTCATCGACTCAGGCAGTACGCATAATTTTCTTGACACCAACATCGCTAAGAGAGTGGGAGGTCCAGCCAGCCCATCTCTGTAGCAGTTGCAGATGGCGGACGTTTGATCAGCCGAGCGATGTGCAAGCAATTGCAGTGGACCATGCAGGGGACTCCATTTCAAACAGATGTGAGGCTCCTTCCCTTGGGTGGTTGTGATCTTGTTTTGGGAATACAGTGGCTGGCCACACTTGGTCCTATTGTGTGGGACTTTGCTCGCCTGCAGATGGAGTTCAATCTCAATGGTGTTAAGCATGTATTGCGAGGAAAACAAACCTCATCAACACAGGCCGTAACTTCTTCTTTGATGAGCCGCTTAATATCTAAACGGGCCAGTGGAGTGGTGGCTCGACTCAACATGATGGAAGTTGCTCCTATGCCAAATGTGACACCTTCGGATTTGGTGGCTATACTTGAGCGCTTTGCAGATATATTTCAAGAACCGCATGGACTGCCGCCAACCCGACGTCATGACCATAGGATTCATCTTCAACCTGGCAGTGAGGCCACAAATGTGCGTCCTTATCGCTACCCATATGTGCAAAAGAACGAGATTGAGAAGCTTGTGAAGGACATGCTAACTACAGGACTTATACGCCCAAGTGTAAGCCCATTTTCTTCTCCAGTTTTATTGGTTAAAAAGAAAGATGGGTCAGGGCGCATGTGTGTGGATTATCGAGCCTTAAACCGTCAAACCATCAAGGACCGATATCCGATACCCGTTATTGATGAACTGTTGGACGAGTTGCATGGGGCGCAATATTTTTCCAAGTTGGATCTACGATCTGGTTATCATCAGATCAGGGTTCATCCAGATGACATCCACAAGACTGCTTTTCGGACGCATGAAGGACACTACGAGTTTATGGTCATGCCCTTTGGACTTACTAATGCTCCTTCTACGTTCCAAAGTCTTATGAATGAGGTATTCAGACCACACTTACGTCACTTTATTTTGGTGTTTTTTTGATGATATCCTTGTTTATAGTAGATCATGGAGCAAACATCTACAACACCTTACAATCACTTTTACTCTTTTGCGCCTACACAAGTTATATGTTAAGCGTACCAAATGTCTATTTGGCCTCAAGGCACTTGACTATTTAGGTCACATAATTACATCAGATGGTGTGGCGGTGGACCCCTCCAAAATCACATGTATGTTGGAATGGCCCAAACCCAAGACCATCAAGGCCCTTCGCGGTTTCTTGGGCCTAACAGGCTATTACCGCAAATTGTCAAAGATTATGGAAAAATCAGCAAGCCCTTGACCGACATGCTCAAAAAAGATTCTTTTACATGGAATAGTGAGGCAGAAGAAGCATTTGAAAATTTGAAACGTGCTATGACATCCACGCCTGTACTTGCCTTACCTGATTTTTCCAAAACTTTTGTGGTCGAGTGTGACGCGTCAGGCAAAGGTATTGGTGCGGTTTTAATGCAAGAGGGGAAGCCACTTGCTTTCATTAGTAAGGTCCTCTCTAAAAAAAATATGGGTCTCTCTACATATGAGAAGGAATTATTGGCAGTAGTATATGCTGTCACAAGGTGGAGACCATATCTATTAGGGCACCACTTCAAAATTCGCACAGACCATTACAGCCTCAAGCATCTTTTAGAACAGCGTGTTCTCTCTCTTAACCAACAGAAATGGCTCACCAAATTAATGGGCTATGACTATGAAATTTGTTTTCGTTCGGGTGCACTAAATCATGCAGCTGATGCTCTTTCACACAAATTGAAGACCAGAATGATGGAACTATGGCGGCAATAACAGCATCTACATTTCCATGGTTGGATGACATCAAGGCATCTTGGCAACAAGATGACCAATTGCAGCAATTGATACAACAATTACAGTGTGACCCCGCTTCTCACAATAAGTATTGTTGGGCGCATGGGATGCTCACACATAAGGGACGATTGGTGCTTCCTGCACTGTTGCCATTGGTGGACCGTATGATAGCCCAGTGTCATGATAGCCCGGAGGGTGGTCATTCAGGCATTCACAAGACATTGCAACGAGTCCGACGAAATTTCTATTGGCCAAAAATGAAGCATGCAGTTCAAAAATACATTGCCGAATGTGAGATCTGTCAAAGGTTTAAAGGGGAAACAGTGGCGACCCCAGGCTTATTACAACCACTTCCCATTCCTAATAGTGTTTGGTCTGACATTTCAATGGACTTTGTTGAGGGCCTTCCTTCTTCACATGGTAAGAATCTCATTTTGGTTGTAGTGGATAGACTTAGCAAATTTGCTCATTTTATAGCTCTATCACATCCATATACTGCATTAACAGTAGCGCAAGCTTTTCTTGATAATGTGTTTCAAGTTGCATGGCATGCCAAAGGCGATAGTTAGCGACAGAGATCCAGTCTTTCTTAGCCACTTTTGGAAGGAATTCTTTCGGCTACAAGGGACCAAATTGCAAATGAGTTCAGCATATCACCCTCAAACTAATGGGCAAAACGGAAGTCGTCAATCGGTGTCTAGAGACTTATCTCCGTTGCTTTAGGGGAGATCGGCTTAAGGAATGGGTTCGGTGGTTGCCATTAGCAGAATGGTGGTACAACACTTCTCAACATTCCGCCACCAAACTAACCCCATATGAAGTTGTTTACGGACAACCTCCTCCCTCTCTTCTTCCATATGTGGCTGGTGGTACAATGGTTGATGCGGTGGACCGAAGCCTCACAGCTAGAGATGCCACCATGCGTTTGCTACGACAAAATTTAGAATGGGCCCAGCAGCGTATGAAGCTCCAAGCTTATAAGCACCGTTCGGAGAGATCTTTTAAGGTGGGTGACTGGGTTTTCTTGCGGCTCCAACCATATCGACAAGCAACCATTGCAGTTCGACGATCCAACAAGCTTGCTCCACGATTTTATGCGCCCTATCAAGTATTGCAGAAGGTTGGGCCTGTCGCTTACAAGTTGAACCTGCCCAAAGACACTCGCATCCACCCGGTCTTCCATGTGTCGCTGCTTAAAAAGAAAGTGGGCTCTAGAGTTACGATTCAAACAGAGCTTCCTCACTTAAATGAGGATGGGATACTCAAGGTAGAGCCCATGGCCATACTTAACCGTCAGATGATCAAAAGGCATAATCACGCGATCACTGAAGTATTAATTCACTGGAGTGGGACCGACAAAGTGGATGCGACTTGGGAGAAATGGCACAAGTTGAAGGAACGTTTTCCGTTGTTTGAACCTTGAGGACAAGGTTCATCGTAAGGGGGCAAGAATGATACAGATCTGGCAACCGTGTGCAAGATTTCAGCCTGCCGGAATAAATAGCAACCGTGTGCAAGATTTTAGCTTTGTGTGCTTGATTTCAGCCTTGTGTGATTTATTTTCTTTATATATATGCTTTTCATTGTAATCAGAACATCATCAGAAACTGAAATAAAAAAACTGTTCTTGTTCCTAAATACACTGAGGTATCCTCTCGGAAGAGGATTGTCTGGTTATCCCTTCTCTTTCCCCGGCTAGGCTCGTAACACATGCAAACAATTTCCATTATTTTTCATTTTGAGATGACAATCTCAATGGATCCAATGATTCACTGTTTTTCTCGTTCTCAATATGTATGATGCGTCAGAATATGACATTTAACCCAAGGATTTTATTAGCCTTCCAAAGAGGATGAATGGTTCAGACCGTGATTCGGTGGCCCATGGACTTTTTAAAATAAAATTAGATTTATTAGTCTCAAGTTTTTTTCACAATTTTCTTAAAATCTATTATGACTCGGTGGCTCAAATTTGACCCATTAGATTTTTTTAGCCTTTTAAAGAGAATAAACTGTTTGGGTCATGAAATAGGGGTCCACAATAGTAAAAAATCCAAAAAGAATGAATTACCTCAAAACCATGTTAAAAAGAGGGCCATTTTCAATGAATACGTCGAATGGTTTATCAGTTTGTCTCGAATTGCTCGAGATCTATTATGAAACAAAACATGAGATTTGAGACCTTGTTGTTTTTGCCTTTCAAAGAGGGTGACTGATTTGGATCTTGAAAAGGGAGCCTATGGAAATCCAATTTAGTAGATATAATGGTCTAGGGGTTTTTAAGTTTGTTTACATTTTTTATTTTCTCAAGGCTATGATGAATCAACACTGAAATTTTACGCCGCACCCATTCTTGGCCTTTTAATGACATCAAACTGTTCAGATCCTCATTTTGGGGCCCACAAAATTAAAAAAGTAAAAAAAAAAAAAAAATTGGACTGCCCAAATGTGCAATGTAGCACCCCATGAACAATGACGTGTGTAAACTTTTCACGCCACAGGATATGCGAAGATTTTGGGCATATTTCCACATCATTTCACACTTTCATTTACACATCACTTGCATAATTGGTCCAACGCACAATTCACCCCGCCCCCGCCCCCGCCCCCCCAACGCACAATTCAACCCCCCTCCGCCCCCCCATTTACATACGTAAATGGGTGCAACCAAACAACCCCGAATCCAAAAGTATTTCTGGTGGGGTTGGAAAATTCATTCCTTTGTAGAAGAGAAAAAGGTCTAGAAAACCGGTTTTTGGTAGGGTGTACATAAACATGCACTTGGGGCCTATTTGGCTGAGAGCATTTTTGTCAGGAATTCCATTAGAGGTTGACTCCGGGAATCTACAATTCCCGGTTTGATTAAGCTTAGATGGAGCTTGTTAAACCGGCCAAGTGAAGTGTCACTTTTGGCTAGCTGGATTCCCTGAATTTCAAACTTTAAAATGTTCTTTAGCCATTAGCATTTTAAATTCTACTCCGTGGGCAACAATATTTAAAAATCTCCAAATTCTTTGGACAGCATATCTTCAAATACTTGCAATGACACACGCCCTCAGCTGATGAATAGTAAGCTGAAGATACACATTCCATCTAGGTGGTGGTGCTTGTTGGTCCTACCAGATGCATTGGTGGGCTGTGGGTCAAGTATGTCTATTTTTAAGTTTTAACCGATCTTGTTTGTTGCCGACTGTTTGTCCCATGGAGAAGTAGACATCATCTCGCTTGGTTGGGTATCTCTATAAAATCATGCCCACATGAAGGTCATGACAATCAATGATGTTTCCCCTGTAGGAGAGAGAAGGTAGGATGAACCCAGCTGTAAACAAAGTCCATTGCACTTGTTCATGCATCTGAAACATTCAATCAATCAATCATTTGCGTTATGCTATGGCTTTTTATTTTTTTTTAATTTTTAATCTTTATGCTTACTTGCAGTGGTCTAAAAAACAGTTTTATTTTAATGTGCTACACAGTTAATGTAGAATTAGATATTTTAAACCGTGGTCAATCAATTGTCTCTAGTTTCTGCTCAACTGCTTAGAGACATGGGCAAGTGTATTATAGTACATGAGTTTGGTTCCCATTGTAGCAAATAATAATAATAATAGTAATCAGTTGATTCATGTTGATTCATATATAGGTGTATTGACCTTGATTTAGCTAGTAGAGGTGAGGCACATTATTATTAAAATAAGAAATTTCAGTTGAATTTAGCCACGAAATTGAATCTCTCCCTCTTGAACTAATCTCTTCGATAGATCATAAAAGGAAAAAAGTAATAATGTTAACAAAAGAACAATATACTAGGTTTATTAGCCATAAGTGAATGGTTACTAGGCTCTCGTTCTTTTCAAAATTTTATACCGGCATGTTTTATTAAGAGCATTTCTGGCAAGAATTCCTCTAGTTGGGAATTCCTGATAGAAATACAGATATTGTATATGTGAATTCACAATTCCCTGTTGATTAAGTTTAGGTGGTTGAAATTTTCTAAATTGGCCAGGTGAAAAGTCACTTTCAGCAAGCTAACAAAATCTTTTGAATACTGGAATTCAAATTGTTCTATTGCCATTAGCATTTTCGAATTCTACTTCTTGGAGGATAGCATTCCAAATTCTTCGAACTCTTTAGATATCATATCACCAAATGCTTCAAATAAAAAAGGCACTTGTTTTTCAACTATGCAGGTGGATGAAAAGGGCATTCAATTGATTCGTTACTAGGGTCCATTAACAGCTCTAGCTGTAATGCTTGTTTGTTCTTCAAAGTAACCTACCCAATATATCATTGACCGGAAAGAAAAACAGAAAGATGATGTGAGATTCTATCTGGAAAAAGTGGGGCCATCTTTCAATCAAGTCACTTTGTTACAAAGCCTTCCTCTTTTCCTCTTCTTCTGTATGTCCATGTTTTCTTAACAAAATTACAACAAAAAAAAGATGGGAGTGATTGTCAGAATAGTTGGGTTATCAGTTTCAACTCCTCTCTCTTCCATACACAAATAGACAGATGGTCGAACAGCACCATGGAGAGATATAAATCTGCACACACTGGGGGAGGTTCTGAGATAGAAAGAAGAGTAGATCAGCAATGTCACTTGGCAGCAAATCCGGAAGCCGAACATTTCCAGTTTCCACCCTTGCATCTCTTGAGTCATTAACCATTCCAAGCGTCAGTTCTCTCTCTCTCTCTCTCTCTCTCTCTCTCTCTCTCTCTCTCCACCTTTATGTCAAGCTATGCCTATAATCTTTTAAATAAGGGGATCTATAGTAGGAGATTTTCAAAATTTTAAAATGTTTTTAGAAGGTAATCAATTTTAACGGCCTAAAAATGTTATTTTCTTCTTTTTGTTCCATTTTTTTTTTTTTGGAGAATCAGAAAGCAGTGAAATAAAAGTTTGAAAATATCGTCTTCAGGGATGTGAGCATAAATAATAAATATGGTTTCCATATGTTGTAGTATGTTTCTCAGAAACAATGAGCCTCATATGCTCCCTGTATTACAGAACAATATCATGTAATAAAACATGGCCCAAAACAGAGTCATATCACCTGATACCTGTTTTGGCATGTGGGTCCATCATCAGGCCCATATGTGTGGGCATGAGAGCTTCATCAAATCTATTTAATTGGTCTATCACATAAGCCTATTCTTACAACATGATGATTTCTATGATCAATACTTGTTTTTTGTGTATTTAGTTAAAAACTTACAAAGTCATTGGGAAGATATGCATTTGTTCATTTTCAGATTTTGCTTTAGAATTCTTCACTTTGGTAAAGATCAGGGCCAAATGGATTAGAAGTTTTGGCCTGGTAGGATGCAATGTCCAAATCCATGATAGACAAACACCATCTTTTTTTCTAAATCATTATGTTCGGAGGCTTCCTTGTGGGTTTGTATGCGTGCTTAGATCGCAAGTGATGTTTAATTTAAGCTTTTGTTGAAGATGGCATAAACATTTGTTGTTTGAACTTTGAACCTTGAGCAGGTTCAAGAAATTATTCTGAAAGCCGATTTGGGATGCAGCCAGTGCTGGGAGAGAGTAGCATCCATGATTTCAAGAATGGGCGGTAATTCATCTAATAAATTAGGACTCGTTTGTGCAAGGAGAGGATTTACTATTTCAACATGAAAGGAATCCTACATTCACACCCCTCACAAAAATAGTTTGAAATCCTCTCTATTGAGGAGAACTAGTTTAATTTTCTTTCTTCTTTTTCCATGAGAGAAATGTGTCAGAATAGTGGAACTGAATGGTGGGTTGCACGAGAATTCTTAACAATTTCCATCTCAATGAGAAATCCTCTCTTCACACAAATGCACCCTATATCTTTATTGAATTTCAAAGAAATCATATTTGGAGAGTTTATCCAAAAGCCATCTCCCATGTGGAATTTCTAAATCCTCCTTTCTACTCAAGCATAAAAAAATTCTAGAAAAAAGCAAAGATACTAGAAATATTTTAGGATTCCGAAAGTCATTTGAGACTCTTTAGGTGGCTGAAACTCAAGAATTTTGGTAAAGAAACATGACATTTGCAAATGCATGGGAACAAGTCACAAATTCTAATCATACCAAACTTTTATTAGAAAATTTGGTAAAAGGTCCCCTTGGCATTTTAAAATGCCATGTTTATTTACTAGAATTCCAAATTCCGCCCACATGAAAGTCTCAAATAACTTTGAGTGCATGTTTGGTGACAGGAAAGGAATCCATAAATCTGATGATTCTTTATTACTACTAGAACAAGAATTCCTCATTGGGGATTTGTATAGTTAACGATTTCACATTGATATTTGTGTGTATTGATGCATATAGCTGAGAAAAACAAGGTTCGGTGTGCAAATCCACTTAAGTGAGGATTTTTAAATCTTGTAGAGGGTGGTCGGATATGAAATTCTAAACAAATGAAGATTTCCATTCGTCTAAATCCTCAGGAATTTACAATTGTCAAACATGGGTTTATAACAACTTTATAGAAACTGAAAATCTTTTCCCTCAAAATTTGATTGCCAAACGTGATTTTTCAGAATTCCAACCTCTTTAGTATTTGTAAATCCTTCACTCAAGTCCTTCACTCAGGTGGAGGATTTAGCAGTCCCTACCACGGGACGGCTTTTGAAGAATTTCTCCAAACATGAATTTCCAAAATTCAGCTAAAGTAACAATCCCTCCGACGGTCTCTACAGAAAGATGCTCCTGCTATGGAGCCTACATCATGCGGAAATAACAAATCTTAGAAGTATGAAAAATTCTAGCATAAACCAGCAGTGAAGGGTGAATTAGATATCACTTATGTCCAATGATTCTATTGCCTTATCTCTAAGTCTCAAAGTTCTCTAAGTACTGTTTTCATTTTTTTCCTAATTGAGGAGTCGAACTCACCACTTTAGCTCGTACACGTCTATCCAGCGGAGCCACTGCCAGGCACTATTTTTGTTACTCAATTGTTGAATGATATCAAATTCCAGATAATTGCCAAGCTCAGACTTTTGCTAAATCACAAGGATATGTGGTAAGAGCAAAATAGATGCCCCACTTCTCTTAGAGAATAAGGGGTTGTTCAGTTGTTTGAGTACCTTGTTTCTCACTTAATTGCTCATGATTTGGTCCTTGAATTCCTCTTTATGGGACAGCAGACTTCTTTCCTAATGGATTAGACTTCTCTTTGTGGTAGTGGGCTTCTTTCCCCACAGTTGGGGTCTCTTATTGGTCCAACCCCCTTGATTGGGTACCAAAAAAAAGATTATTAGATGCCCCCTATACAAAACGAATGAAGCACACTTTTTTTTTTTTTGAGAGAGAGAATGAAGCACACTTTTAAGATACTACACATGAGAACAAAGGGATAGCCTAGTGGTTGTGTATGTTGTTTCTCACTCAATTGCTTTAGGATTCAATTCCTAAGTCGCCTCTCTTGCGTGTGCTGGGGTTCACTGCCACATCTATCAGATCTCGCATGGGTACAACCCCATTGCTTAGTACCAAACAAGAAAAATGTTATAAGAGATGATATCATGCCCTCTAATTTCATATGAAAATAAGACTTCCATATACTAAAAATATAACCTCAATGATGCATTAATTAGCAAGGATTGTATGCACAAATGGGAGATAAAGTCATTGGAAAAATAATCTAAATTAAGAATAAATTACACACAAAACAAAGGGATAGCCCAATGGTTTTTTTTTTTTTTTTTTTTTTACCCAAGCCTAAAGGTGTTGGGGTCCAAGAGAGCCCCCGGAAATGGGAAGAGGATGCCAACACACGGGGAAGGAGATCCTTTACAAGTGGGAAGAGGAAGCCCACAAAGTGGAAAGGAGAGCCCACACACATGGGAAGAGTGGTATACCAATGAATGGATCCTCGGGCTGCTGGTTCACATGCTAGGTTGCTAACCAACTAGGCAATTCCTTGTTGACCTAGTTGGGTATCCCGTTTATAACCTCAGTGTCGAGGCTATGATCCCTGGGACTTCCCCCCTGCGTGCAGTTGGTCTATTCCCCAATTGGTCTTTTTCCGGGCAAAAGAATGCATTTGTCTGGTCTATAATGGGCCAAGCCCCGTTGGCTGGTAAACCAAAAGAAGAAGAACAAATTACACAGCACTCAAGGATGATTTGATTTATCCCTATAGGCTTTATCTATGGTTTTTCCTTTGCCTACCAGGCAAAAATTTGTATTTAACTAGAAGAAAGAGTAGGCCTTACTGAGAAATAAGCCCCAAAAAACTACATCATTCTATATACAAAAGGGAAAGAAGATCACATGCTATATTCGAAGAATCCAATATTGCAAATGTGTACGTCGCAAATATGATAAATTAGATACTTATACAAATAAGAGAAAATGACCCTGCATTTTCCATTATCTTCATTACTGGGAGAGGATTTATTACTCTTTATCTAACCTATGCATGCTCTCTCTCTCTCTCTCTCTGCTTTTTAGCAGTGTCCGTAGAGTCCATGGTAGTGGACGTAATAGAGAAGAAAGTGACACTCATTTGTAGAGCTCGGCCTCCTATCAAAAGATCGAAGAGTAAAGTTGCTGTTGTCCAATCCTTTTGTAGTCCTCACAAAAATGTCAAAAAATACTGATCTTTCTCCATCAATATGACTATCAGCCGATTAGATGCTGCTGTTAGTTTAATTAAGTTACGTGTATACGATAGTTCAAGTACCAATTAATGCATGTTGTATATTATTTGTTGTCTGCAATTTCCCATTTGAGAAGTTGTTTCTTTTTTCTTTTCTTCTTGTCATTACCTTTTCTAACAAGTGCATATCTAGAACATTTTGGATAGATTGGAAGAGGACCTTGAGGTTGTCTATGATTTTGTCAAATGACATGTTGCCACTTTGGTGTCATGGGTTTAATTCATTTTACTTGTAAATAAGAAAATGGAAGCATGAAATAAACTCAATTAGGATGGTATAAACCAAAGATCATTAAAATGCCCTGTACCCTATGTATTTCCCTCATGTTAGGGTTTTAAATGGGTATCTCGTTATTTGAAGTCTTCAGTTTCGAATTAAGCGGGTAAGACATCTGCTTTTGAATCCGGAAAAATTTAGATTAAAGATTCAAAATATACAGATTCAGAACCAAATCCCTATATGTTTTGACCTGAGGATCTAAATTCAAGAAAGTTGCATTCACATATTAAAAACTTATATAAGTTTCAAGCTCCTACATAGCTTATTATATTCATTAATTGATAATGGAATCCATTCATAGATAAGTTCTCATTTGATTGCTTAAACTAGGGATAAATTGAATAGAGTAAGCAAAATTTGAGAGAGGTTTCATTAAGCTGATCAGTAGCTACTAAACATGTAAAATTAGTTGCTCCAATTACAGAAAATTGGAGCAACTAAGACATGAGCTTGCTTAAAGAATAAAGGGATACCGTAGTGGTTGAGAGTTTTGTTCTCGCTCAACTACCGTGTATGAGTCTTGGGTCCCTTGTACTATGTATACATGAATCTCTTTTGTGTGTAGGTAGTCTTCTTCCCAACAGATACTAGGGTTCACTCCTACATTCATGTCTCTCAAGGACCCAACTACCTTGGCTAGTAAAAAATGGAAAAAGAGAACATGGACTCGCTTGGAACCCAACTCAGATTGAAATATGTAAATCCATACCGCCTCCAAACCCAACAATAGCACCACCAAACCTGTCTAGTAAGTGGGTCGCCTGTTTAACCCAATCCATAAACATGTATTGGGATGGCAATGGGTTGCATATGTGCGGATTGGGAAAAATCGATCTGCCCCACTCACACCAACGGAAGTGTAACGTTGCCTCTTTTCGTATGTGAGGATGTGAGGGCTCCTTTCCCACTTATGAGGGCTTTTTTCCTGCGTGTGCAGGCTCTTTTTCCACATGAGTGCGCTGCCTTCCATTGTGTGCAGATTCTCTCTTGGTTCCCACTCTAACTCGGGTAAAAAAAAACAAAAAAAAAACAAAAGTGTAACGCTGAACCAGACCTCTCCATATACCGAATCCAACCTATTACATTTGTCCAGCAATGAGCAGGAGTTAGTATAGGTAAGGTTTACAACCAAATTCGCCCCCACTCATACATACCCAGTTGACATGCATCCGTTCATATTGACTACTGTTTGGGAACTTCACTAGTAGAGTGGAGTGAAGTAAAGCCTCCAATTTTCAGAAAATAGTCACATCAAAAGTATATATTTTCAAAACTTCCTCCTTTTTTTTTTTTTTTAAAAAAAAGCAAAAAACAATAACCTCATTTCTCCACTAAAAGACAAAAAAAAAAAAAAAAAAAAAAAAAAACACCCACTTTTTAAACGAAAAGTAAAAAAAAAAAAAAGAAAGAAAAATTCAATACCAAACAACTAAAGATAAAATATTATCATAATCCTCTTATATTTTGTTCTTTCACTATTTGAGCCTTTACTTCACTTCATTCTACATTAACTTATGAGTTGTGCATGCAAAATACCAAGATGTAAGATCATCCTAATCATTGACTTAAGACCCTCAAGTTTAATAATCTTAAAAAAGTGGGCAGGACTAATTGAGAGGTTTGAATTGGTAATGGGGTTTTTCACTTGAGACAAAGGCTAGTATATAGATATCATATGTAATAATCTGCTAAGTAATATGTAAAATTAGTCACAAAATGAAAGAGAGCTAGGAGTCCTAACCCACATATTATGTATTATAATCTGTTTAGTAATATGTAGATTAGTCATAAAATGAAGAAGGTCTAGATGGAGCAGAAGGCCAAAACCCTAACCCACCCTGCCCCCTCACTGGTTTGAAATCTAAAAACCCATACGTGCCCTTATCATTTTTATTTTTTTAATCTAAAAGACCCATTGCCTAGCAATCCCATTGCCTCCAATCTTAATCAAAGTTTATTGTGGATCACCCAGTGACCCAGATCCTGGACATGTTTGACCTGTGGCCGTATAAGTACTCACGTGTATAAGCTGACCGTCTGGCGTCTGCACTTCTTTGGAGGCCCTGCCTCTGTGTTATTAGCTTTTAATCAATCACTTGAAGGGACATCTGTATGACAAGTTGGTCTTCTGTACCAACAAAAGAGGAAGACCTTTCTGGCGCTGTGTGCGAGGTCTCAGCTCCCTGTAGACCCCGAACAGCCTCTTAATCCTATAAAACCATAGATCAGACAAGTCCATGTGACAAAACGCTTGGTTTCCAGACCTTCATTCAACAAGACAACAACGCCGCAGCAACAGGGAACAAAAATAGTAATACAAGCCTTAAGTACAGAGAATTACAGTATTTTCTGAACTCATGTTAACCAAACTATAGACATCTGTAATTACTGCTTGCACAGCTTGAATACAGGACTTGTTGGATTTGCTTGTACTTAATATCAACTTCGTGAGTTGGTCCAGAGTATTATTCTCAACGGTTGGGTTGTTTTCGAAAGTGAAAATATTAGTTCCTTCATACTGTCACTTTGGGCTTCGATCGCTAGCCGTCCACATCAATTCAATCTTGTTTATGATGGCTGACATGTTATATATGTCTGGGCTAAGTTGAAACTCACTCCAAATCTAGACATGTTTAGATTGATGAAGAGACAATGAATAAAGATTGAAAACCTGATATCAATTGTTAACTAAAGTTTTCAAACTTTAAAGCCCCAAAATCAGAGTCATACTAATGGATTTCTTTGTATTTGGAGGTGCTATCAATTTAACCACCACGTTGAACTCATCTATGATCAGCCCAAAACCCTTTACAGTAACTTGGCAGTCACCTATATTTTATACTAATATTAATTATAATCACCGTTGAATTAAATTAAAAAAAAAATTAAGATATTATTAAACTTTAAGGCTTTAAATTAATAGCTGTGATAATCTAATTGAGATTATTTTTACTCGTAATCATATCCATATGATATTTCCATTACACTATATCTTGTCACTTGTGATTGACATTAATCTAAGTGGCTCTCATAAGAAACTTAAATCTTTTCCTTCCATGGAATTTGTGAGTGAGCTTGAAATCCTAGAACCGTAATGAAGGATCTCTTGTTTGCAACAAACATTTATTAGTCACTACTTCACCTAGCATGAACAAAGGGTTAGCCTCTTAGATAGGGCCACGCCTTGCTTTAGAATGACACCAAAAGTCTTATATATGTGTGGATCCACCCATACAAAAACTGATTCCACGTACGAGATACTTCACTTATGTGAACAATTATCATCATCTATTGTAAAGAAATCAGCTTAATATACAACTCTCAAATGAATTGACGCTAACTCTAATTTGATGCTCACCCAGCTTATATTCATCGTCGTATTCACATAATTATAAGAATGCTTCTGTATAACAGGAGGATTCTCTTATGTATGTTTTTAGTAGGATACATTTTCTTTGTGGAAGAAGAAAAAATGAACTGATTTTTCTCGATAGAGAGAATTTTGATTTCATATATAAATAATAAGAGTATAAGATTTCTCACTCTCATGGAAACATAGATGCATAGCACAAAAACACCTTTTGCACATATAAGTCATATAAGTTTTTCACTTTTTCCTTTTGAGTTGGTTTCCTGTTCTTAAAATTCAACGCCATACAAAGTCAATTACTTTATTTTCTCACCCTATAATGATGGCTCACTTAGGGCCCACTTTTCATTACTATACTAACTTCCATGATTGGCTTGTATCTAGGTGAGCACCAAATCCATTGGAAGAACCCTTTTTACTCCCAAATTGTCATAATATTTTAGAAGAAGGCATCATTTATTTTTAATTGTGCAATTATATATGTATGTATGTGCCAATATAATTACCGACATGGATGTGTTTACCGAACGTCGAGTCCCACATCTGACATGGATGTGTGTGAGAGAGAGAAAATGAGTTCGAGTCCCCCTTTAATGAAAGTTGACCAAATGCGTATAAATGTATGTCACACTAGACAATGCACAGGTTTCCTTGAAATCTCTCTAATGCCTACCTCCTATGAGGGTCAACCTAGATGTATGATAACTTACCATTAATTGAGGCTCATTGGTCGGCCTTTCCTATAAGGGTATGCTATACTCTCAAAAGGCTTGTAAAATAAGAGTTTTCTTTTTTCTTAAGAGTCCTCGGGCTTGGACAAGATTTTTAGAATTCAGCCAATTTGAGGGCCGGGCTTAAACTACTATACGAGGCCTAGCCTAGTCTAGTCGTCTTATTTTTCTTATTTGCATATATTCAGATTGATTTCAGCATATATATGTGGGTTTTATTTGACCATGAATGTAGGACTTATTTGAGCATGATTCTTTTGTGATTCTTTTATTATTATTTTTATGTGATTCTTATGTGATTTATCACTTGATTCTTTTACGAATAGGACAGGCGTAATTATGCTCTTTTTTTTTTTTTTTTTTTGTAATAGCTTATCTACAAATAACTGTTGTATATGCGGATTTCTTTGAACATTTATGTGGGTTTATTTGAGCAGAATTATGTGATTCTTATATGGGTTTTCTTAATAGCATTGGATCATTTCTCTTTAGTTATTAGGTCTATTGTTTAGCCTCATATTTAGATCTAAATTCATGGCCCGCCTCTTGGATGGTCCCCCTCCTGGAACAAAGGGTTGCAAATTCTCAATGTCATGCTATAGAGTAAATTACAACATAATCTTTCTTTTTTATAGGACTCATTTTGTTTGTTTAGTATTTAGTTCATGAGAACTCAATGCAATGCTTTTATCAAGAGTCTAAAATTGATAAATTAAAAGATAATATTTGCCAAAACCATTAAATAGTTTTCTCTTAGATAGCAAATGATTGCCTATCCATCACCCTATTGAATCACAGTATTTGCATCTAGCACCATGTTCCTTGTTGGTGGTCCCAAAATTGGATTGAGGAGGAGGGTTAATGTCAATGTCAGTTTACATTAGATGGCCAGGGTCAGTGTAGAGAAAGGTTAAAAATTGATTTTTTTTCCCTAGTGTAGAGAAGACCAGCCTCTTACCCTAGGGTTCGAACCTGGGCAGGCACCTTCCCTCACTTGAGGGCCGTGCTACCTCACCCGACATACCTGTTAGATGATAATAGGAGCTAGGATGTAGAATAGGTTAGAAGCATATTCAATTTTGGTGAAGTCATTTTAAGATATTCTTAGGACATGTTTGGGTAATGATTTCAGAGAGGTATCCTCAATGGTTTTTCTTGAGTATGAGGAAAATCCATGTTTGAGTGAAGAGAGAAAAAGTGAAAGACGATCTTCAAAATCCTTATAACTTACAAAAAGCTCTCTCTTCCACTAATTCACCTCCCTATATCAAAATTTTCAAATTCACAGAAACGAAGATGTGCCTGAAATGGCACAGCTACCATAACTCCATGCGTCTCTCTTTGCCGGATTGATTTTTTTCAAATTTTTTTGTAATATGTGGGACCCACAAGCTTGATCCGAACTGATAATAATGTTCACAAGGCCCAAAACGACTAGAAGGTCAAATATCACAAGTTTTGAGATATTTGAAAAAAACACTCTAATTAAACAAATCATCATTTTTGGATTTCTATGGGGCTCATTTGAACAAATCTGAATCGTTGACACTCTTCAAAAGGCCAATTACGACTACAGGATCAGTCTTGGTAGTTCATTACATAATGGATCATGAGGAAATCGAGGAAAATCCAGTCCATTCATCATCCATTATGCAAAAAAGGGATGCTACTTGCAATCCATCTGTTTTCCAATTTGTGGTTTTAGTTGGGCACATATGCATGATCTAAAAATTTAAACCTTTGAAGAAGGACCCAAACGGACATGGGGTCAAATATCAGCCGTACATTTATCAATTATTTTGAGATATTTGCAAAAAAGATTGAGCACCTTAAAACTTGATTTTCTTTTTTTAAATTTCTGTCGGGCCCATTTAAAAAGTGGGAACCGCCAATCATCTTTACATTGCCAAATAGGTCAACACATCAAAATTTAGGAGTTCATTGATCACTAAGGGGACGTTTGTTTGTCACCATTTACATATGTAACTAAATCACATGCGTTTCCGTTACGCATATATTACGTTTGTTTTGTGTGAATTTGATTCACATGTGTAAATCTCATGTGTAAATGGTATGAAAACCATGTCAAAAGTTGCCTTGAATCTTCACACCTCAAGAGGTGTGAAACTCTTTCACATATCACTGTTACAAGGCGGACTACTACAGTGCCACTGTGAGCAGTCCGCCTTTTTTTTTATTTTTTATTTTTCTGGGCTCCACTTGTAACATCCGAACCGTTCATTTTCTTACGAAGTTCAAACACAGCCATGTGTCCAATTTTCAACCGTTGATGATGCATGGAGGTTGAGATATCATCAACATAATAACAGTCGTTAGATTAATCTATTGTTACTAACATAAGCAGTCTGCCTTTTATGATTTTTTTATTGTTCTGGGCCCCATCTGTAAAATCAGGACCGTTCATATTCTTCAGAAGCTCAAACACGGTCATATGTCCAATTTTCAACCGTTGATGATGCATGGAGGTTGAGATATCATCAAACAATATACAATCTATTGTTACTAACATACCCAGTCCGCTTTTCATGATTCTTTTTAATGTTCTGGGCCCCACCTGTAAAATCAGGACCGTTCATATTCTTCAAAAGCTCAAACACGGTCATGTGTCCAATTTTCAACCATTGATGTTGCTTGGATGTTGAGATATCATCAAACAATATACAACCTATTCATAGATTCACATGTAAAATGTTATGCTAGTAACAAACAGTGGAATTTGATGCACATGTGAGTCATTTACATATGCAAATGACCCACTGGGTCATTTACACATGTGAATCACTTTCATAGGAAACAAACGACCCCTGAAGCCTCGTAGGATCCTGACTCATTCTAGTAAATGGCATGTCATTTACACATGTGAATCACTTTCATAGGAAACAAACGACCCCTGAAGTCTCGTAGGATCCAGACTCATTCTAGTAAATGGCATTTCAGTTGGATTATGGGAACGATACATCTTGTACGGGGAAAGAGGATACTGGCTTAAAGAGGTTTTTTGAGCAATTTTTTAACACCACCCACCCCCCATGCTTCATTACTCCCAAACCAAACCACCCCGCACCCTGCCATTTTGTGTTTTTAGTACAACCTCCAATCTCTATGGTCGGCACAGTGGTACTGTCTAACAAATACATTAATGATATAAGGATTGAAATTGTAGAATAATCTATAAACTGATTTAACACTTTGCCGAATAGTGATCAATGAACTCCTAAATTTTGAGAAGATAGCAACGTTTGATTAACAAAGTCCACGGGATTCCTTTGATCTTACGAAACCATGCTATCCTCTGTGCATGGGGGAGGAGTGACTGCATTCCAAGTTTAGGGTTTGGAAACACCTAAGAATTATGTCACAACTTTTTCATAAATTTCCCACAATTAACCTAGTTGATTCTGGAGTTAAACTCTATAGTGGGATGCCCCTTTTGAAATAAACACCCTACTTTTAGATGGGGCATCATTAGATACTATTCTAATATGTGTTTATTCCACTTTTGGATTGACTATTTAATGAAAAACATGATAATCAACATCCATGAAATTGTGTTAATCAAATTTCTTTTATCAGCCATTCAATCAAACGGTGGACCAATCTCCGATAAATTTAAAATCTGAGTATACCTCTTGATTAGAGAGGGGCTTTGTTTTGAATATTAATTTCAATTGCTGGTCACTCCTCAAGGTTAAAGCCTCATACTCTGATTCTTTAAAGTATTCTTATTAATCTTATTATTGGAATTGCTCGCCCATTCCCAAGGAACAAAAGAAAGATTTATTTTTTTGGTAAGAGGAATATTGATGTTGGATTGACAAACTTGAGTGACCCATTCAAATTTCTCTACAACTTGGCTCACTCAGCTTTTCTTCGATTTTCAATTAATCATTTGTAGATCATCTCATTAAAGATGATGAAGTAACCCATTCAATAGTTTTTATATCTCCACCCCACTCTTTATTCTCCATCCAATATTTCCCAACATTAATGATCAAAGGATCTCATATTCCAAGATTGCTATTCAACATTCTCTCTATGACATTTAAGTGCGACCACCCATCAATAAATATAGTGGCTCGTCCCCCCTGCAAAATTTTTTTATTTCTTCCTTCAATTTCGTCTCTTTCTTTGAGCTTTTGGGAAAGGAAAAGCGGATTATCATTGGAATGATTACACTGGAGGCCCTCAGAGGCTGTTCCTCTACGCTTAATTACTTTTTTAATTGCAGGATTGTACTCTGCACAGATTTTTCACTCCCACATTGATTGCCAGCCATCGAAAAACGAATCTATAAATTCATGTCAACCCCCCTCTACTCTCTCAGGCTTCTCTCTCTCTCTATCTCCAGAGCCTCCCAAAGACTACTTTCTGCTTAGAAAGATCAGACAATCGGATCACTCCTTCATTACAAAGGAACAGAAATGGAAAGAGAGGGAGAGATGGAAGAGTTTGTGAGGCATTTGAACACAGGCACCGAGCCCCAGAAGAAGAGCACAGGGACAAGGAAGCCTTCTTCCTCGTCGTCTTCATCGTCTGGCAACATGAGATACCGTGGCGTGCGTCGTCGTCCCTGGGGCCGCTATGCAGCAGAGATTCGAGACCCTCAATCCAAAGAGAGACGCTGGCTCGGCACCTTCGACACTGCTGAAGAGGCTGCCTGTGCGTACGACATTGCTGCTCGCTCCATGCGGGGATTCAAAGCCCGCACCAACTTCACCTGCGCTCCTTCTCTTCCTCTTCCTTACTACTATCCAAACCCACCTTCTCCCATCCTCCAAACCCACTTTTACGCGGAGGCCTCTGATTGGGCCAGCTCCAACGTTGGCCTCACCCACTTCCTCTCTTCTTACGACACGCCTTGCATGAACGAAATGTTGCAGTATCCTCTACCACTACCACCTTGCCTTCTCTCCTACAATTCCTCTCTTATGGGAAATGATGTGCGCGAGGAGTTTTCACTTGTTGATTCTTCTCTAGGGATGCCTGTCGTTGGGATGCAGAGCTCCTGTGCCGCTGCTACTGCTGCGGGTCCTCAGAAAACGAGAACCGACGATGGAATGGGATTCTTTGCATCAGAGGCGTCGGACACGGGGCTTTTGCAGGAAATAGTTCATGGGTTCTTGCCGAAATCATCTCCCGTGCAGCCGGACCCTTTTTCTTCCTACGGTTTGGATTGTTGTGAAGAGGGATTGACGGATCATTACAGTTTACTTTTAAAAAAATATCAGGAGCCTGTACCGCAGCAGCAACTTGATGCTTCAGTAGGGATTGAGGAGGGATTGTTGGAAAGTGTCGTACAGTATCAGTAGGTTTCTTTCTCTGAAGTATTTGCGTCTAAGCTGCAGAATAGTTGAATGGTGAGCAGAATGGAAGTAGGGTTAGTTGCAAGTGCTTCTGTTAGCATGTTTACTTTTACTTTCTCATTGTCTTTTGATTTGGTACGTACTTGGTAGGGAAAAAAAGGTGTAGAACTTGAATCCGTTGTTTTGTCTTTAGTACTGTGTTTATGAAGGAAAGCACGGAATTATGTTGAGTGTTGACTTTGTGAAATGGTAGTGTTGCTTTACTTTGTTGTTCATGTAAGTTTCTCGGCCCCTTCCTGTTGTCTTAGAAAGTTGGTGCTTTTTGCATGAGATATCTTAATTTATACCAAGGTTATTGTTGATAGTCGCTCTATCATTTCATGCTATGGCCTTATTTTCTTTTCTTCTTCTTGTTACCTTTCAAGCATTTTGAAATAATGATTTACAGGGAACTTCAAATGTAGAAGTGAAACAGATAGAAACTAGTGTAGAATGAGTTTGATATAAATCGTAGGGCTTTTGGGTGAACACCCATTACGAGAGCTAATCAATCAATACATACTTTCAGTTGAGTTTTGGAAGCTTGCAGCCCGAGAATTGTTTTCTTTGTTCGGGTAACTGTACTGGTTTCTTTGTCTTCGATCCATGTGTATTATTTGTGGTGAGCCATCTCCGTCATTGGCCATACTTACAAGACAAGGAGACTACTGAGCCCTACTGGATTACATTGGACACAAGTGCAACCCCTGTTTTGTGTGGAGCCTGATTTCACCGGAGTCAAAATGTTAATTCAGTCCACTGTGGCGAACCTTGTAAGGGTATTTTATCCTTATGCTATTATGTAACCCTAGTATAACCGTAAGAAAAGTTGTATCTTGTATTCTCAAGGGAACTTGTTCTTTTCTTTTTAACATCCCCTCCTTTGAATCAATTAGTTTTGAGGCATTTGGACAAATACGTGGATTGCTTACGTAATACCGAGGTAATCTCCTGCTTCGGCACTAAACTACCAATTAGGGGTTACTCCGGCCTGATTTATTCCAGTTCGGCAAGGGTGCCAGCTGTCGCCAAGTTGGAGTTGGATTCGGTCTACCTACCGACCTCGTTCATTACGGGCTCTGCCCTGAGCGCCTCGGTACCCATGACCGCCCTCCTGCATCCCCTGATTTCGGTAAATCCCATCTCGGTCTACTTGACTGAGATGGATGTCCATCTTAATCTCCATTTATGAGATGGGATGGCTACATGACAAAGCCCTCCTGACAGAAGGTGGCCAAGTGCTGATAAGGGACCTTCCCTATCACTTCCACATTTATGTGAGGGGGTTGAGGGGACGTCCGATGGGACAAGTATCCTCACCTACCATCTTAGGAGTGGGCTGATGGGACAAGTATCCTCACCTACCTCCACTATGGAATCTTCTATTCTCTCCTACATATACCTGCATGGGAGCCCCATAAGAGGTAAGCAATATACAGTCTACATCCTGTTTATTTCACCTACATCTTCTCCCTCACTTCACCCTAGTTCAGTGACTGCACTAACTCAGGCGTCGGAGTGCCTTTGGCTGACAACAGCCTCGGGCTCTGACTGCTCTTTCTTCCCTCTTTTCAGGATTCAGGCCGTCGGTGACTTCTCCGATCGGCTAAACAGGATTTTCCTAATCCCCTCCATCACTTAAACTAAGTCCGTATAATTTAGGCACTTACAATTGGCGCCGTCTGTGGGAAGATTCGAACCCACGACCTGCAAAATCCATACCTTCATCCTAATAGCCATGCCTCCTAAGGCTAAGAAGGGAAAAAGCGTTGTTGGACCGTCCATGTCCGGCCAGCCAGAGATATTCTTGCCTCTCACGCCGCCTCCACTGGTGACGAACCAGGCAGGGGCATTAGGGACAAGACAGCAAAGAGATGTCAGGCGAACACCACCCAACCCTCAGTTGAAAAGAGCGGAAGGGGATCTTGTTGTTCGAAGCGTAGGGTCACCCGTCACGGTGACACACTCATCGTCAAGAGGCGTACCAGCGTCTCCTCGAAGCGGTCCCGTAGCAGTACGGGCCCGGACGACGTCCTCCCAAGCGGAGCGTCCACGCCTGGAGGTCGTTTTCACCCAGGCACCCCGCAAGGACGTTCCCCCTCAGGAACAGCCCCAGCGGGGTAGAGCTCCTGAACAATCTCAGCCTCCGCGGTCTCAGCACGAAGACCACATGGAGGAGGACCATATCCATCTCGGTGACGAAGGTGACGACGACATGGCCCTAGAGGACGATGCTGAAGCCCAAGCTGAAGCAATCAAGGCTCAGAACCTCGACATTGAGGAACAGAAGGCACAGATCCTCCAGCTCCAGCAACAGCTGGAGGTCAAGGGCGGACCCCTGCCCGAAGCCTCTCACACGCCCCCACCTCAGCGGAAAGCTCGGCGGGTCCCTGAAGGTCAGCCAGACCTAAGGGAGCAGTTAAATGAGAGACGTGCCCGAGTTCGGGAGGAAGGCTCGAGTAACACTCACGCCAGCGCCGACCAGCGCCAGTGCCAGAGGCAAAAGCGGGAGGTAGGTGCCGACCCCGACATGGCCGCTTATATTGATCAACAGATTAAGTTAGCCGTGCAGCAGAACCTGGAGCATGCCGGCCTCGCTCGAGGTCGGTTGGCTACCAGATATGGCGACATCCACGGCACCTCCCCGTTTACTCGGGAAATCACAGACCATCCTCTTCCTGATAAATTCAGCGTCCCACGCTTCAATCTTTATGACGGGACGTCAGACCCCGAAGCTCACCTCCGACACTTCACCCAGAAGATGTCGGTATTCAGCGGCGACGGCAACCTCGACTGCAAGGTTTTCTCCTCCAGCTTAGGTGACCTCCCGCTTCGGTGGTTCTGTGCACTCTCTAAGGGATCGGTTTCGAGCTGGCGACAGCTCCGAAACTCCTTCGTCGAGAAGTTTCAAGCACATCGGGTCATCCCAAAGACCGACGCCGACCTCCTCTCTATCAAGATGAGGCCGACAGAGAATATCACTCGATTCGCCAAGAGGTTCTGGACCATCTACAGCGTAATCGAGAATTCCAATGACGAGGTAGCCGTCACAGCCTTTCAACAAGGTTTGCTACCCGGAAATGAGCTTCGGAAGAAGTTGGCGCGTCGCCCAGCGGACTCAGTGAAGGCGCTCATGGCCCGGGTGAACCAGTATGTTGAGCAAGAGGAGGACGAGCTCCGGGCTCGGGAGAGCCATAATCTCTAGCCCCAAGAGGGCCAACCTTCCGAAGGCCGACCTACAAGGAGGGAAAAGAGGCTTGCTAAGAGGGAGGCGGACCGAGGTCGAGAGCCATCAAGCTCGGCAACGCGTTCTGCTCCCACTTCGGGAGGCAGCGCAAAGCCGAAGCCAAGTGGCGCCCCTCACAAAGCCGTAAACACCATCTTCAAAGAGCCCATTTACAAACTCCTGGGCAAAATCCAAGCCCAGCCTTTCTTCAAATGGCCTCAGCCTATGAAAGGTGACGCCGCCCTACGGGATCAGAGCAAGTTCTGTGCCTACCACAAAGATAGAGGGCACAGAACCGAGGATTGCTACTCCTTCAAGAATCACCTTGAAAGGCTTGTGAAAGATGGGCACCTCAGAGATCATATCAAAGAGGAGGGAAGGGTAAACCAGGCCCAGCAGCACCACCTCGACGACAGGGACAGCGATGGCCCTATAGGGACCATCGACGTCATTCACCTGGCTCCCGCTCCCAAAGGAAGTGATCAAGCACGTGCCGAGGCCAGGAGGGCCCAGCACGGTAAACATGTGATGGCGGCCGAGCTCGGCCCCTCTGTAAAGAAGGCCCGCATAGAAAGACCAAAGATTTGGTTCTCAGACAAAGACTTGGCCGGGGTTCAGCTACCCCACAATGATCCCCTTCTTTTGACTATGAGGTTGCAAAACTTCGACGTCAAGAGGATCCTAGTGGACCCCGGGAGCTCCTCAGAAATCCTTTATTTCGACTGCTTCAAAAGAATGGGTCTGAAGGAAGAGGATCTGCTCGAAGCTCGCACCCCTTTAGTGGGATTCAGCTCCAAGACGGTATATTCCAAAGGGAAGATTTCCCTCAAGGTCGAGGTCGGAGGAGCCCCCACAACGGCAGACTTCCTGGTGGTGGATGCACAATCTCCATACAATGCCATCATGGGAAGAACCTTGCTTCATAGCATGGAGGCTGTTCCCTCGACCCATCACCAGAAGCTCAAGTTCCCTTTATAGAACAAGGACGGGAGCTTCGAAGTCATCATAGTCCGCGGCGACCAAGACATGGCCAAAGAATGTCTCTTGGCCGTGGTCCCCGGAGAGACAGAGCCTCAGCGAGTCCACATGACCGAGCTCGAGGCTGAGCTCGATGCTGTGGGCCGGACTCCCGAGCAGAAGAGCATCGAGGACCTCACCCAGGTCGGGATCGACCCCAGCGATCCAGAGAAATTCTTCCTGCTCGGTAGTCAACTTGCTGACAAGGAGAGGGCCAGGATGCTCGACTTCCTGTTGCAAAACAGAGAGGTCTTCGCCTGGACCCCATACGAAATGTCTGTCATCAGCTCGGAGGTCATAAGCCACAAGCTCAATGTTGACCCTCAGCATAAACCTATTGCTCAAAAGATTCGAAGGTCGGGTACCCAACAGACAGAGGCTGTGACCAAGGAGGTCAGCAAGTTACTAGAAGCTGACGCCATTAGAGAAGTCCACTACCCTGTGTGGTTAGCCAACACGGTTGTGGTGAAAAAGAAGGATGGGAGCTGGAGGGTCTGCGTAGACTTCACCGACCTGAATAAAGCCTGCCCCAAAAACAGCTTTCCTCTACCAAAGATAGACCAGCTGATCGACGCCACTGCCGGGCATGAAAGGATGAGTTTCCTCGATGCCTACCGAGGTTACCATCAAATTCCAATGCATGAGCCTGACCAAGAGAAAACCGCGTTTATAACACCCAGGGGCACCTACTGTTACAAAGTAATGCCCTTCGGGTTAAAAAACGCTGGTGCCACTTACCAGAGGCTGATGACCAAGATATTTCAGGACCAGCTCAGCAGCACGGTCGAGGTATATATTGATGACATGGTCGTCAAGTCGAAACGGTCACAGGACCACTTGACTGACCTACATCAAACCTTCTCCATCCTCAAACAATACAAGCTCAAGCTGAACGCTTCCAAGTGTGCATTTGGCGTCGGCTCGGGCAAGTTCCTTGGCAGCCTGGTTACTAGGCGAGGAATCGAGGCCAATCCCGATCAGATTTCGGCCATCAGAGCCCTACAGAGTCCGACCTCGACCAAACAAGTTCAGAGACTTACCGGGATGGCAGCAGCACTGAACCGCTTCATCAGTCGAGCCTCAGATAAATGCCATCCCTTCTTCCAGCTCTTGAAAAAGAGCTCCGGGTTCCAATGGACCCCGGAATGCGAAGGCGCTCTCCAGGAACTAAAGGCGTACCTTTCTTCCCCTCCTCTGCTTTCCACCCCGGTTCGGGGTGAGGTTTTATACCTATATCTGGCAGTTTCGGATCATGCAGTGAGCTCTGTACTCGTGCGAGAAGATGACAGGCAGCAAAAGCCCATCTATTACACAAGCAAAATTCTGCTGGACTCCGAAACGAGATACCTGCCACTGGAGAAGCTCGCATTTGCACTCGTCAGTGCATCCCGCAAGCTCTCCCATTACTTCCTGACATATCCCATAACGGTTATGACAGAACACCCGCTCAAGTCCCTCTTTCGGAGAGCAGACTTCTCAGGAAGAGTGTCTAAATGGGCTGTCGAACTCGGGCAATATGACATCAATTATCAGCCCCGGACGGCCATTAAAGCCCAAATATTGGCATACTTCATTGTGGAATTCACCTCTCCTAATTCGGCACCGAGCCATCTCGACACCGAACTGGGGGGCAAGGAGGCAAGCACTTCGGCAGAGACCGAACAGGAGCGGTCCTGGAAACATTTCCTCGCCTCATCCTGGAAAGTCTTCGTCGATGGGTCCTCCACCTCCAAAAGGGCTGGCGCTGGCGTAGTCCTTCAATCCCCAGAGGGCCTCGTCATTGAGCAAGCCCTGACCCTTGACTTCAAAGCATCTAACAATGAAGCTGAATATGAAGCACTAATTGCAGGGCTGGGCAGCGCAAAAATCCTGGGGGCACAACAACTGGTGATCTTCAGTGATTCACAGCTGGTGACAAACCAACTCAATGGGGATTACCAGGCCCGTGATGACAGGATGGCAGCCTACCTGGCCCACACCAAGCAACTCCTATCTCAGTTTCAAAAGGCTGAAGTCAGGCAGATAGGCAGGGACTCCAACTCTCATGCCGATGCCCTTGCGAACTTGGCCTCTGCTGTCGAGGCAGGAAAAAGAAGAACTGTCGAAGTAGAAACACTAGGCAGACCGAGTATACAATTTCAACCACCTCGGCAGCTCATGTGTATTGATCTCGGCCCGAGCTGGATGGATGAACTCATCTCCTATGTCAAGAATGACCAGCTGCCCGACGACAAGAACCAGGCGCACAAAATCAGGCTAAAGGCAGCCCGATTCTGGCTCTCCCCGGATGGCAAACTCTACAAAAAGTCCTACAATGGCCCTTACCTCCAGTGTGTACACCCGAGCAGAGTCGAGGACTTCCTTTATGAAATTCACGAAGGGATCTGCGGCAGCCACATTGGAGGTCGGTCACTGGCTTACCGAGCTATCAGTCAGGGATACTGGTGGCCCTATATGCAGAAGGACGCACAGGTCTACGCCAGGAAATGTGAGAAGTGCCAGAAGTTCTCCCACTCTCTCCATCAGCCATCACATGACCTAAGTCCTCTTTCTAGCCCCTGGCCCTTTGCCTAATGGGGGCTGGACCTCGTGGGACCACTCCACCGAGCTCCAGGAAACAAGAGATGGTTGTTGGTAGCTGCTGACTATTTTACCAAATGGATAGAAGCTGAAGCGTTGTCCTCCATCACTGAGAAGGATACCAAAAACTTCGTGTGGAGAAACATCGTCACTAGATTTGGAGTTCCTCGAGCCTTGGTCACGGATAATGGGACCCAGTTCGACTCCAACTTCTTCAGAAGCTTCTGTCAGGATCTTGGCATCAGGAACTACTATTCTACCCCAGTATACCCCCAGAGTAATGGACAGGCTGAAATTTCGAACAAAGTGGTGCTTGACGGACTCAAAAAGAGACTAGATCGAGCCAAAGGCAGATGGGTAGAGGAACTTCCGAGTGTCCTCTGGGCGTACAGGACTACCCCAAGGCGCTCGACCTCGGCAACTCCCTTCTCCCTAGCTTACGGAATGGAAGCTGTAATTCCACTTGAGGTCGGTCTCCCGACCCTCAGGTCGAACTGTTCGACCAAGGCCAAAATGATAAAAACCTCGCCACAGAGCTCGACTTGGCTGAGGAACGAAGGGATGCTGCAGCCATCCACCTCGCTTCCTACCAACGACAGTTGGCTAGAGGGTACAATCAAAGGGTCAAAGAGCGGAAGTTCTCCCCTGGAGAATTGGTCTTGAAAAAGACCCTTCCAGCAGACAGAAGCCCTAGCGAAGGAAAGTTTGCACCGAACTGGCAGGGGCCATTCAAGGTGACTTCGGTAGCTGGGCAGTCTGCTTACAGGCTTGAGGGCATGGAAGGCAAAGAACTACCACGCCCGTGGAATGCCACCCACCTCAAGAAATTTTATTTTTAAGATGTAATCTAATTTCGGAAGATAATAAACTGGTTCTCTCTATAGAATATGTTTATATTTTCCAAATTATTTCCTATGACCGAGCCATGGAGCTCGGCATATACATACAGCCCGGTTACCAGAATCAACTACTTCGGCGCGGCCTTTTGGCCAGTCAAGTTTTTTACAAAACCGGACTCAGCTTTGGTCACAGGACCGAGCACGTGTTACCGAGGTCGACGCTTGTTATGATTGCAGGATCAATACAGCATCTCGGGTTACAAAAAATACATTAAGCACGGCTATGGACCGAGCTCATAGACTTGTTTTTATTTTCTACTTTATTCTGGTTGTTCAGCCAAACGCATAAAGAGAAAAAACAAGACAAGGGAATCACGTACAAGATGAATTGGAGCATAAAAACAGAAAAAATTCCATTCACTTCAAAAATCATGTACAAAACGGAGGTTTCACAAATCATCAAAAAATTACATGCATCTCCCCAAACGGGCACAAGAAAAGAAGACAGAAAAATCATGGCAGCCGATCTATGTCAATGATGGACACGTCTTCGACTTCACCATCACCAGCAGGAGCAAGAGGGGCCTCAGTGGCAACAGGCCCGAGATCAGCAGCGGTAGCTTCGGTGGCTGGAACTTGGAGAGTTTCTGAGGCCTGAGGCTCTTCATCTACGTGGTCCAGAGGTGCCTCAGAGAACGGAGGGGCTGGCGACTCGGGTTCGGCACGGGGGAGCCTGGGCAAACCTTGACGAATGGGGTGGTCCTCAGGAACCCCCATTTCTCTCAGCACGGCCAGACATCCCATTTCGAAGAGCTCCTCCCCCAGCGGAACGAGTTGCTCTTCATAAAGCTTTGTCGCCTGTGCCACCCCCTTCTGGAGGGAGGCCTCGAGCTCTGCTTCCCGAGAAGCCTCGAAGTCAGCCTTCAGTTTGGCTGAAGCTTCCTGCTCGGCTCTCAGCAGAGCTTCGGCCTTGGCTTTCTCCTTCTTCAGGATCTCCATTTCGGCCTCCCTCTCTTTCTTCAGGACCTCCATCTCGGCCTCCCTCTCTTTGGCCTTCTTCTCCATCTCATACGCGGCTGCTTGGAGCTCATAGTTTTCGGCACTTTTCTTAGTAATTGCCTCCATGGCAGCCTCGTTCTCCGCGTTCAGCTTGGTGCATGCCTCCTCGGACCTCCTCAGCTGCTCCGAGCTCCCTTCCAGGGCTGCAGCGAGTTTCTGTCTATCCGCCTGCAAAGACTGGATCTCGGTACGGCTCTGTTGGCATTTTTCCAGAGCCACTACAGACCTCTGCACAACCTGGACAAAGGGAACAAGTTAGAAACAGCATGCAAGATATCTCCAAATCTATATATACAAAGAGTAGCGCTCACCATCAGGGCGGATGACAGGTTGGCCTGAAGCAGCGTGGCCTCCTCCATTCTCCTGAAGCGCTCAACATCCAGGGGAAGTGAGCACGCCCCAGCCAGCACGGCCGCCACTGCCGGACAGCCTTGTAAATGGTGTCTCGAGGTCAGCGGCGTCCCTGGCGCCAGAAGGAAGGATGGCCTCCAGGGCTCATCCAAAGGGGCGCGAGGCGCCGAGGGCTGGACAGGATCTTGCCGGGATGGGCCCTCTCTTCCGGGCGCCCCCGACATCCTCTCCTCCTGCCTCCCTCGGCGAACCAAAGGTTGCTCTTCCAGCCGCGGCTCTTCCTCCGCCTCCTCCGTCGGACCTTTCCGACTGGCCCTTTCCTTCCGGGGCTTGGTTTGGCGCGGTTCCTCGCCCTTCGCCCTCTTCGTCTGCCTCTCCTCCCTAGGTGCAGTGGACTCGTCCCGGGAGGAGCCGGATGGGGGAGCCGGATGGGCGTCCCTAGAAGAAGAAGAAGAATGAGCCGACCTCGACGACGAGGATGGCCGCTTTCCCAGGAGCTTGTCCCGGAGGTTGGTGACAGGAGGATCTTGACCCATCTCGGTACCGGGCCGATTCTCCTCAGAAGCTTCTTCCGGGTCGGTAAGGGGTGAGATCGGCCGCTCTTGCCCAACCGCCTCTGGTGCGTAGCTAGGACCGACCTCAAGCACTTCCCACCCCTGCCTTTTGTTGTAATGCCTGTATCTCGGCAAGTAGCCTATGAGACACCAGGCAGCCCGGCCTTTATGCCCCTGGTAGTGCTGGACTTTTTCGAACCAACCTCCGTTCTTCCTCCAGCCGTCGCGAATGGCCGCTTGTCTCCTCTCAGCAACGCCTGCACAAAAGAACAGATCAGCGTGTGTCAGTCCGGCAGGAAGATAGCAGGATAAAAAGTTAAGCTATTTTGAGCTCGGTGCTTTACTTGGGAGGCGCCCAAAGTGACGAGGTATCCGGTACCTCTTCTCTGCCTCGGTTTCGTTCGCACCGATCTCCCAGTTGCCAGTAACGAACAACCTATCGGTCCCGGCGTGGCGCATCGAGTCCTCCAGGGCATTTACGAACGAGACCATCTTCGGTTTACTCCGGAGGTAATAACGGTCGTCGATCACCCCGGTGGACTTGCTAATATCATATGCCTCCTCAATGTCGTGGACACCGAGCTGGATGCCTAAAATCCTATTCAGTGCTACTGTCCCCATGATAATCTTGTAGCTATTCGGCATCAATTGGCAAGGGGCAAGATGCCACGCTGCCAGACATCGCCTGAGCAACGGGTGGACGGGAAACCTCACTCCCCCTTTCACTACCGAGACCAATGGAAAGGGCATCGCCCCATCTCGGTAGACATCACCATCCCAGAGATTGTCTGGATCATCCAGCCTAACCCGGACGTCGTCCGGAATATCGTAGGTCGCCCTAAACCTAAATAGAGCCTCAGGAGTATCGGCTAGACAACGGTAAACCCCTTTTCCCATGTTTTTGAAGACTAAGATGGGTGAACGAAAAGCCCTAACTGAAGAGAAGAAACTAGAAGAAGAGGTGCTCAAAGGAAAGATCAGGGAGAAGAAGACTTACAGTCAACTAGACGCAGGAGAACAGAAAGGTTGGGAAGACACAGAGACGGTCTGAGAAACCACGCAGGCAGAGTCTCCCCCAGATTCAGAGCAGAAAGGTGGACGGAGGAAGAAGGAGGCATTGCTTTTATAGGGCAGCGAGAAGTCTGCTCGAAAACCAAAAGCACGCCCTCATTACACCGCCTCAAAAGACGCACACGTCACTTCAGTTTACGGCAGTGTAAACCGGATGGCGCCACGTGTCAAGATCAGGGCGGCTTCCGCAGTAAACGCCGTCAGAACAATTATTTTTCTCGGGCAGGCGCAGCGATTTTGACGCTTCCCAGCGGACAGGCTGGCGACTGATTGATGGAGCTCTTAAATGAAGTCATTATGAAGACCGTGACAACCGCAGCCGGTATAAAAAGTATGCTAGCTCGGTATTCATGTAAGCTTCCACGTCTCCAGCTCCCGACCTCGTTCCAGCCCCGAGCTGACGAGCCCGACAGCTGAGGGGCAATTGTGTGGAGTGCTTACGTAATACCGAGGTAATCTCCTGCTTCGGCACTAAACTACCAATTAGGGGTTACTCCGGCCTGATTTATTCCAGTTCGGCAAGGGTGCCAGCTGTCGCCGAGTTGGAGTTGGATTCGGTCTACCTACCGACCTCGTTCATTACGGGCTCTGCCCTGAGCGCCTCGGTACCCATGACCGCCCTCCTGCATCCCCTGATTTCGGTAAATCCCATCTCGGTCTACTTGACGGAGATGGATGTCCGTCTTAATCTCCATTTATGAGATGGGACGGCTACATGACAAAGCCCTCCTGACAGAAGGTGGCCAAGTGCTGATAAGGGACCTTCCCTATCACTTCCACATTTATGTGAGGGGGTTGAGGGGACGTCCGATGGGACAAGTATCCTCACCTACCATCTTAGGAGTGGGCTGATGGGACAAGTATCCTCACCTACCTCCACTATGGAATCTTCTATTCTCTCCTACATATACCTGCATGGGAGCCCCATAAGAGGTAAGCAATATACAGTCTACATCCTGTTTATTTCACCTACATCTTCTCCCTCACTTCACCCTAGTTCAGTGACTGCACTAACTCAGGCGTCGGAGTGCCTTTGGCTGACAACAGCCTCGGGCTCTGACTGCTCTTTCTTCCCTCTTTTCAGGATTCAGGCCGTCGGTGACTTCTCCGATCGGCTAAACAGGATTTTCCTAATCCCCTCCATCACTTAAACTAAGTCCGTATAATTTAGGCACTTACAACTATCAAGATGGACTTTGTGCAGCATAGGAGAACTTTAAGATTTTTTCTTCTTAGTGTCTAATTCATGATCTTAAGATAAAGTGGTTATTAATATATTAATATCAACAAACTGGCAAGTCTAATTCTATTTGATTGAGAACTGATTAAAAAAGAAGTTTTGAATACTCCTGTTGTTTAGGGAAGTTTATGTGAATAATGACAAGCATTGAGACTTTTTAGCATCTTTTTTGAAGAAAATTAAAAATGAAAAAAAAAAGATCGGTAAGACTCGTCAAAGCAACCAGACAACTTGTAGTATATGAAAACTCCACCATCCAAGCTTCACAGTTCACAGCCATCTATCATCCATCTAAACCGTCAATATAAAATATAGGTAGGCCTTTTTGAAGGGTTGAGAAGCATCGATCCAGTTTAGCTCGATCCACAATAGGCTAGATTTGGGCTCTTTCTCGGCCCATTTTATGGATACAAGCTTGTTTTAATGAAAGATAAAGTTACCAATAACATCTATATTTATTTTCTACACTTGTCAAAAAGATGTCGATCTTTTTCTTAGAAAAAGGAAAGATCATTTTATAATATTGTAACTAGAAAAAAAATACCGGATTAGAGACCATTTCTATCCCATAGAATTGGACCCATTTATGATCAATACAGATCCTCTCACACCCACATACGACCAAATGTATTGGTTCTCATCCTAGTAAACTAACAATATATGATACGGGGCTCTTCTTTTCCCCTTTTGGCTTTTTTTATTTTTCAAAAGAGAGCATTGGATTTTGGTAAGATAGCCACAGAGCTTGACCAATAGTCATCATGAAAATAAGGAGTCTATTATTGCTCAAAGAAAATTGGATTTTTACAAATAAGCCAAAAGGTTAGGAGGGTCAAGGGTGTAAGCAGGAAAAACTAAAAACCTAATCCTGTGGGTGATAAAGGTGTTAGGTGGACCCAAGTGGCACCCACGGCCGACGTAGATGGTTGTGACAAGTTGAGCCACAGATATGATGTATGACATTGGGGTCTCACCAATCTTCTAAATTTAGTTAGGAAGCTTTACACAAAAGGCCTGTCTTTCGTCGATCTTTTCCACTTTGATCGAAGCAATGGCTGAAGTGCATGGATAGCGCGGTCCTTCAACGGAGGCCTTTACTTTCCCGATAATCGAACAGCAGCAGGGAAATCCCTGATCGAATCGTATGTTTCTGACTTTCTATGATGGGACGTGCATTAAATTTTCATCGAGGTATTAAGGAGTATTAAGCTATTTGTTTGTATTTCATTTGCATCCTGTATTGCCCGTGGCTTCTAGAGTAGCAGGAGTCATGCTTAAGTGGAATTTTTTTTTCCTTGGGGCACGTCTGGCAAATTGACAGGAGTCCTCTAGTCAGAGATTTTTTTTTTGATACGTTGGAATCAAGCCATCCTCAAAGAGGATTTTCTAAAAATAATTTCAAGTTTGGCAGAAGAGATTATCATGAAGTCTATGCATTGTGTAATCCAACAACCATAAAATTTTAATCAATTTATCATAATCCATGAAATATCAAGGGCTGCTCTTTCACCCCATAACCAGTTTTGGCTCTTCAGATATTCTGAATGGTTCAAATTGTGCAAAGGGGGCCACATAAATTAAAAAAATTTATATTTTAGAGTATGGATGTTTTTGTAAATATCTCGAAATAGATGCTCGATTTACGGTTGAAAGTTGGGCCCCAAGTTTTATTTGGTCTCCTCTAAATTATTCACGGTTCAGATAATGATTTCGAGGCCCAAAAAAATTAGAAAAATGAAAAAAACGTACTGCAAAACAATCCCCCCCCTCCCCCCCCCCCCCCCAGGCCCACAAAAATTAGAAAAATGAAAAAAACGTACTGCAAAACAATCCCCCCCCCCCCCCCCCCCCCCCCGCCGCCCCCCCCCCCCCCCCCACTTTTTTTTTACTGTGGGGGATATCAACAGTTAGAATGGTTTTGCAAATATCTCAAGTTATAGATGGAATCAACGGCTGATTTTTAGTATGGTAGCTGTTTTGGACCTTGTTATTACCGGTTCAGATCTTGATTGTGGGCCCATAGAAACCAAAAAAAGGCAAAACCCGGTCTCCCCTATATTAACGTCTGGAACACTGTAGCTCTACAATTCTGAACGCATGGATTCAGCCTATCCGGGGGGGGGGGGGGGGGGGGTGCAGAATATTTCTTGCATCCTCCAAGGCCTTTTCCATGCGGATCTAAATGTGGGTTTTCCGGGGGGGGGGGGTGCTTCTGACGTGCAAAATATTTCTTGCATCCTCCAAGGGATTTTCCATGCAGATCCAAATATGGGTTTTCCACGGGAGAAATCAGCGGTAGGACGTTTACGTTCCCTCTCTCTCCCTCTCTCCCTTCTTTTCTTTTTCCTGCTTTCGGTAAAAAGAGTCTTTTTTTTTTTCGAACAAAAAGAGGGGAGAGTCTTGAATCAGGAAGAGTTGGTTGGTAAAGCAAGCACTTGCTAAAATGCTAGGAACACTTGAATTGGATCTTCTCTGGCACAAGATCTCACTGCAGCTTTATAAAAGGGAAGACATGGCATTTTTCCCATCAGCCAAGGCTCAGCGGAATTCAATAGATGGGCAGTCAAAATAGTTCTTGTTCTGGCCTTTTTGGCATACCATTCATTAGGTGAGGCACATTGGAGCATCTAGAAACCCTCGTGTATCATACAGGTAACAGGTCTTAAAAAACTCTATTACAGTACTTATTTTAAAAAAGCGATATTAACTGTGTGATCATAAATGATCCGTGAAATCTATTACAACCTAAAATAACAGGGGTAGTAAGAGATGAAACAAATATAAGGATGATAAGAGATTGCATGCAGTGGTAGACCTGCATTATGCAGACCCGGCCGGTCGCCCCACGTCTGATCCAAATCAGGAGGGTGTGTTCAAAAATTAAAAAAAGCTATACTGACGAGTCTTACCATGAATTGTTTTGTAACGCGACTGAGAGAGGAAGGGAAAATGTGATATTTTAGAGTCCCACATCTGATATAGAGAGGAAAGTGACTGAGATTATATGTTGAGCTAACACCCTTATCTTGTTTGAGGTCTTTTGGTGGGTGAAGGCTGAGGTAGGGGTTGTAAACCGGTATCCAATTACCCGGAAGTTCCGGCTTGCAAAAAACCGGGTCCAGAACCTATATTAGGTTCCGATTGATAAACGGGTCTGGTTTCGGGTCCATATAGGTTCTGACCTGTGGACCTGGCACCTGGTATATGAGTGTTTGATATTGCAATTTGTACTTTAAAACCAACTCTTTATGGGCATTCTTAATACACTTTTATAAGTTGAATGATATATTTATTTTAAGAAAAAATAAAAAATAAAGAGAAATAGAATCGATTTTGAAACTAGATTCGAGTCCTCTAAGTGGACTCGGTTCCGGAACTGGATCCGAGTTTTCTTATCGAAACCGGATCTGGAACCAACAAAACAAGTTCCAATTTAAAACCGGATCCGGAACCGGAATCGTTATTTAAAACGGGTCCGGATCCACTGTCTTCTGATCCGGAAATGTCCAGTTTATAACCGTAGGTAGCACAAGAGGAAGATTCCAGTCATTGACTTGAGTTATCATAGAGACAGCCATAAGAGAAGGAAAAACAATACCCGAAAAAACAGAGGGAATACTGTTATCATTCAACTAAGCCTCATGCCACAAATTAACGCAAGGAGAACTTTCTTATCTTTTTCCAGATGCAGTAACCCGAGGAAGGTTTGTCAGGGTGCCATATTAAAGAGGATTTGAACTGTTGAAGTACCTCAGCCAAAACCAGAGGGCCCAAAACTTGGAGCAGGTTGCAGCTGACCTTAATTTAAGCATGCAGGCTTCATTTGAATAAAAAAGACACTTGATGCCACTACCTCAAAACGTCTTATTACCGATGGAAACTCACCGAATTATTGACAGTTTAAAATTGTTATGTTATTACGATGAAAATACAGCATCGCCTTTGCCAAAACGATGGCAAACGTATTGTCGCATCCAGTATTAAAATTACCCATGAATAAGTACCGTCGCCTCCTGATATGCTTTTCACTCTCCCGCGCGCGCCCGTTCCACTACCCTATTTCGTTTCGCGCCCTAATGTTATTACCTAAGCATCTCTTCCGCTTGCAGCTCTTCTCTTCCACTCTCGATCTATCCACATCTTCTCTTCACAACGTGCAGCGTCCACCATCTTCTCTCATCCCACCTCCCTCCGGCCATCCATTCTCTGCAACCCATCATCCCCCTCCGTCTCGTCAACTCCGTCACCACATCATCATCAATCTCTCGCCCAGAACTCCCAGACGCAGCACCTCCACCTCCCAGACTGATCCCACCTTCACTTTCCTCATCCCATCTGCTTCTCACTACACAGCACCCACCTTCCTCTCTCGATCATCTCCTCTCCGCTCTCATCACCTCTCCACCCCATCCCAGCCTCACGCACGACAGCAGCCCATTTTCTCCACCCATCCGCGCATTATCACAGCCCACCATCTCCATTCACAGAACCCGAGCAATCACCATCACCGGTCTCCCTCTCCATCCTGCGCAGACACATCTTCATCTCCCTGCCAGACACACGCAGCAACCCCCGGACGTCCACAGCGCTTTCATCTTTCTCCACAGCAGCACCTCTTCGCACCACACCGCCAGACGCCTCCCCTGCGCAGGTACATTCCCTCCCACACTCTGCCCCAGGTCAAAGAGTCGTAGCAGGACTGTTTTTTCCATTCCCCATCGCCTCTTTCTTATTCCATTTTCTGTCTTTTCTTCCCTTTTTTTCCAAAAATCTTTTATGTTTTTGATGTCATGGGGTTTTGTTGGTGTATTGGAAGTTTGAGATTTGGAGACTCTGTTTGGGGTTCGGTTGATGGAGAATGGGTTTTGGGGGTAGAAAAGGTCTTTGGGAATAGGTGATGGGTTTGACAATGGCCTGTGTGGTTAGGGACGGGGGGTGGGGCTGAGATGAATGTGGTTTGTTTGGTGATTGGGATTTTGGTGATTGGATTAACAGTTCCAGGTGGGAATCGTGGATGCAGCAGGGAGAGTGAAGGGAGGAGGGGAGGGAATCGTAGATGCAGCAGGGAGAGTGAAGGGAGGAGGGGAGGGAATCGTAGAACTCTGCTGTTGCTGTGATTGGTGCAGGTGAGAGACGAATAAAAAAGGGGAGAAGCAGAGGCGAGGAGGAAGAACAGGGAGGAGAGAAAGGGGAAACTCGCCCCTGGCCCAGGTATGTGAATCTCATCTTCCTTCTTCCATCTCCAATTTTTCGTTTTTATTTCCTTTCTATTCTTTTCTTCTTTTTTTTTTGAAAAATTATATTCATGGACAACCTAAAAGTTATGGCCTCCTCAGCTTCAAGGCTGCATCCCAACCCTACTCTGCTTCACCTGGGCATTCTTCCCTAATCTCCTCTTCTTCCCTTCCTCGCTGCAGGGCCTTTCTTTTTAAAGTGCTCTGTAGAGTGGCAGTTCGGGGATTTTTCTTGCTGGCTTTTCCTCCTTTGCAGAGCAGCAGTTGTGTTTGGCAGTCGCCCTTTTCAGTTCTCCGTAGCTTTCCCCCTGGCATCTATTTTCCTCAGCGGTAGCAGCAGTGTTGGGTCTTGGTAGCAGGCATCCAGAGCTTCTTCATTGCAAGCTTTGGAGTTGGGTGCAGCTCAGCAGTGTTGGGTCTTGGTAGCAGGCTTCCAGAGCTCCTTCATTGCAAGCTTTGGAGTTGGGTTCAGCAGTCTGCGTTTTGCTTTGCTTCTTCTGAGTCTTTACTGGTGTGGAGAGCTTAGTCTTTTCCTTCCTTGAGCAGCAGATGCTTCTTTTGCCTTGCTGCATTGGGAGTGGTTGGTCTCCTCCTTGATGCTGCAGTAGTTCTCGTCTTGTAGTGAGTGTGCCGCTGTCCAGTGCCCTGCTGTTCTTTTTCTATGCTGTTTGTTGTCCTGCTGTGGTGTCCTGTTCAGCTGTGGTGGCCCTGGTAGTGGCTCGACTGTGGGCTTCTCTGCTGTTGGGAGTCTCTGCCTAGGTTTTTTATTTTCCCAGTCTCTGTTTTCTGTTTTGGATTGCTTTCAGTTGGGTCGTTTTTTCTGTTGGCCTCTTTCTTTGGCTTTCTCTTTGTATCTTGGGGGCCTTTGGCCTTTTCCCTCTCTTCAATTCAATTTGCCATTTAGCAAAAAAAAAAAAAAAAATCTCCATTTTTTCGTTTTTATTTCCTTTCTATTCTTTTCTTTTTTTTTTTTTTTGAATGCTGCTGTGGTTGTTTCAGGTGAAAATCGAGTAGGCAATCAGAGAAAGAGCAGGGAGGGAAGGAAGGGGGAGCTCAGCCTCGGCCCAGGTATATGGATCTCATCTTCTTCTTCTTTCTTCTCCTTCTTTCTGATCGGTTCTACTGTGCAATTTCGATCAGGCTTCCCAAGTAGTTGTTGAGATCACAAAATGGTTGTTCAATAAATAAAAGTCAAAGCTTCTTATTTTTTATTTTGTAGTTTTTCTAAACTATATAAGTTATTAATCACAAAGCCTTCATTTACATGGGAGAACCAATGAGCGCTGTGATGTTTTGCTCGAACAACTGCTCAATAGAGCTTCTCTATTGGGTGGTCTTATTTGGTGGCTTTGGACTTTCATTTTAGTTTCCTCACATGCTTGGTTCATGAAGGGTTATTTTAAAGAAAGAATCTACTATTCACATCATAAAAATGTAAGCACTCTCCATCCCTTTTTTCTGGGGGAATGAAGGCCTTTTTCTCTCTTTTATCTTTCTTTCCTTATATTTTCATCCTTCTTATGATTGAATTCTTGTCTTATATATTTTAAATCAGCTTCGTAATCTTATTTGAAGAACAACCCTTAATAAGAACTTTTTTGAAAAATTACCTCTACAAAGATAAGGTCTGAAAATTTTATTTATAAAATGTTTAAAATAGAATATCTGCATGATCTGTAACTGTAGCTCAGTTAGTTATAGATGAAAAACGGCCGTTGGAGAGAGAGAGAGAGAGAGAGAGAGAGAGAGAGAGAGAGAGAGAGAGAGATAATATATTATGAAACTGACAACTATTTATGACATTTAATGATGGATAAAATTTTTAATGATGGATAAAATTCCAAAATAAAAGATCATTCTCCATTTTTATTTCAGAAAATGGGCGTACCATCAATCCAGACCTTCACATTAGCACCCAATTTGACTTGAATTTGATTGATTGGGTAATAATATATATAAAAAAAAATGCACCAAGGTGAAATCTACCTTGGAATTTTATATGTACACATGTGCTTGGACCACTTCACTTACTCTGGTCAAGTAAAATATTTCAAGTTGCACTTTTCTCGTTTTCTTTTATTCTTCCCTACTTTATTCCTATACAAATGGAAATAGAAAAGGTGGTTGTGTGGGTCAGAATTTGGGAGTAGATGGTCATGGGATCATGGGACTTGGCTTTCTGACAATGTCTACATGTTATGGCATATGTACATTTATTTAGGAGGATGAGGATCCCTTTTCTAATAGGATATGACAAGTGTCAGTTATTTTTGTAACTTGATCCTATATTGGCCAACGAGAAAATCATTATGTATCCTACTATATATATATATAGATATATATTTTTTTTCAGATTTTGAACTTGTTTTAAGGTAAAAAAATTTTGTTTTAGTTTTTAGTTATTTTCGGGGTCTTCTTATTTGCATATGGAATTGAGTTTTTAAGAATTTTAAAAAATGAATCCTCAAGGGCCGGTTTGCATTAGAATAGACATGATATGAATACATAGCATTTCATGTCATAAGTGGTTAAAAATAAATATTAAAGTGTTTCTAAGAATGAGAATCAAATTACCTTTCTTTTATAAGGAAATAGAATGAAGGGAAGATAGGGAAATGGAAATCCCATCACCCTAATAATTCAATAGAGAAAAGTGAAGGCCTATCTGCATGGAGTCTCCACGCCTTATATCCTTTACCCCTTACCTCATGTCCTTACCCACTCATATCTATATATTTATAGATAGATGGGGTTGCAAAGGTATGCGGGTTATCTTATATTATATTTAGATATTAACTTGCATGGCCTTATTCTATATGATAATAAATGAGAGTGATTAATGAGAGTCCATTTGGTTTGTTGATTGGAACCATTTTAGTGTGGTAACTGCTAAAGTTTAATTTTTAGTAATCTCATAAAATATTTTTTTATTAAAGTAGCCAAAAGCTCATATAAAGGTCCTGGAAAGACTCTTAGAGAAAGGATTCCATCTCTTCTTAGTTTGTACAGTAGACAGTTGGGTCCCCAGCAACTCAAGAACATCACTTTGAAAGAGTTTGAATCAACATTCATGTACTCATTCTATTGAAAACATTGCTGCCTTATTTTCTGAAATGGAAACATAGCAATAAATTGACAATTGAGAATTGCTAGTGGTTAGCAGTTATTTTCTACAATAATTGCCTTCATGTATACTTTAGAATGCTGTAATTTTTTGGACACTCAAATTAATGTTTATCTATTCAAACACTATACAAGCTTTTGTGTTGTTCTTCCTCAATTTATGGTGCAGGTCTTTTGATTTTAATTAATACTTAACAATGAATACATATCAAGAGCACATATTGACCTTTTTAATTTTTGAAATAGGTTTTTGGTACCGATACTCGTGGACGTGTCAGGGGCTTGGGGTTGGGTGTCTCAAGGACAATCGTGCATAATTCGAATCCTTATAAGAGAGCTTATGAAGAAGAGCACAAATCGCATGTGCCCCTTGAGACTGAGGTAGATGGGTTGAAATCTCGAATGGCAGACATGGAGAAGATTGTTGCTTCCCTTTCTCAAAGTGGGACGCAAATGCGGTCTTCGACCGATCACGAGGGTTCCTCTCGAGTAAAACACAACTTTACATATAAAATGTAGATTCATAAACTTATTTAGATAATTGAGTATGATAGAATACTTACATTATGTGTTTCTTAATTATAATGTAGGTGAGACCGCCATCCACACATCAAGAGACACAAGCAAGCTCGAGATCAACGCTCTCAGGGACATACAAGTTGATGCATTTAAGGAAGAGCACAGTTGTAGCCTTTGGGAGTTTGATGGGGGTGTCACTGGACAATTCAGATTGTTATAGAATTGTTATAGATGAGATTGTGGATGGTGACATCGAGTTGATGGACGGAGTTAGGAAGATGGAAGATATTATGGTTGCAGACATTATTGATTGGCCAACATTTAGGACTTTCCCTTGCTAGTTTTTTCTTTTCTATATTACTTGGATTTTGATGATGGGATGGATGTTCGGTTGTTTTGGATGGAGCTTTGTTTCTTGGACAACTTTTTGAGTTTTGATGATGGGACGGATGTTCAGCTGTTTTGGATGGAGCTTTGTTTCTTGGACAACTTTTGGAATTTTGAATATTGTATAGATGTTCACTTCTAGTGTTATTTTAAATGGATATTGATATGATGTTCAATGGATGTTTGAAAGGTTAATGGTTGTATATTGGTATGTGAATGGATAAGAGTGGATCGATTGCCGCCTCGGGTATTTTTGTGTTCCTTCATATGATGAGTAGAATGAAAATGACTTGAGTTAGTTTCTCATCTGTAATCTGTTAGTCATTATGGTTGAACTTGATCGCCATCATGTAATTTCTTGTTTTCATCATCAACATGAAAAATGCTATTTGTGTACAATGCAGACGGCTAAGTTTGATGTCAACATCGAAAAGGACTTGGCGTATGCCCTTAAAGTTAAAGAATGCCCACAACTGCTATTTCTTCGAGGGTAGAAAATCATGTATAGGGAGAAAGGTAATGTTTATGTTTTGTTTCTTTTCATGGAAGTCTATTTCTTTTGCAGTTTGTTTTTTAAGCGTGACTATATCAACTTCCTTTCCATCCATCCAGTGATTTGAGTTTTGGATGTGCAGAGTTTCGAACCGCAGATGAGTTGGTACAAATGATTGCACATTTCTATTACAATGCAAAGAAACCTTCATGGATCGATGATGCATTTTTGGCTCCTCCAATTTAATAAGTTCTTATTCAAGTAAATCGCTTATCTAGTATTTCCTTACTATTGTTAGATCTCATTAGGACTGCTCAATCATTTATACCATGGTTTAAGAAAGCTTTGGGAAAGTGTTGTTCCAATGTTTTACTAGATTTATTTGAATCTCTAGTAGTAAGGGACTCTGGATACAAGTGTTACAGAGGACTGGTGTTCTTTTCCCCATTCTTTCAAGAGATTCAAATAGTAATCATCAATGTGTTGTCTTAATATTGGAATTAGATCGTAAATATTAGTTTTCCATGATATCAGTATACATACAAGGAATACATATAAATCTAAAAAAATAAAGACATTTTTAAAACAATCCTATCACACCATTTTGCATCAAATTTGGTCAATTTGAAATCGTATATCTCATTTGGTTATTGATCAATTTTTTCCATTTATTTTCAATCCTCCAGCACTCCTAACTTTAGTGCAAGCCCACCCAACTTTCTGAGTAGATAGTATTCCTCACCACCAGCCGGACTGTCGGTAGAAGGCGTCTTGAAGATCTTCATTGTACTCCAACACTTCAAGTGAAGTATGTGTCACTTTATTCTCCACAACTCAATTGCTTTTAAGTTCTTGCTTTTGATCTTTTTAACACTGCCTAATCACATGTCCCCTGTTATCTGTAATTCTGTATGCTGTGACATTATAATAATTTTCCCTTTTGTATTCATTTAGAGGAAGTGTCTATCAGATCTCATACTTATTATCATTTTGTCAAGTGGGTTATGAATTGTGTAGAGTTTTTTTAGTAGATTGTTGCTTTTATGCTCATGGTAGATGTTATATTATCATTCTTGTTTGATTCTAATGTTAGATGAAAAGATATTTTAGAATGGATGATGCAGTTCATCAAGAATGGAAAATCATATAAATGATTGCAGCCATACATATTACCTAAATTATGCACTTGTTTAAGTAGTCAACCCTACTCACTTAAATTATTCACTTTGTTCAAGTGGCATAGATGGTCTGATTCTGGGGGCTCAATTCATTTACATTTTTGCTTTGATTTTGACCTAAAGGAGCAGAATTCAGGGCCAAGGGGTAAAAGTGGTCAATTTGGTAGAAGATAAGGGGGGTGTAAGTGTTTTTTGAGCTGTTTTTGGATGAGTTTTGCTTTGATGGGGGGTTTTGTATTTGGGTTGTTTGTTTAATCTTGATGGGTGGTGTTTGGTATTGGGCAAATATGTGATTCTTTATTTATTGAACAAAGTAAGGGTGGAATTTCGGTGTCTCCAATGGCAGAATTGGTTGGGCCTCGATTATACAGCTGCTACAATTGCCGTAACCATGTTGCACTCCACGATGATGTAATTTCGAAAGCTTTTCAGGTAAAGATCATGCTTTTTTACTTGTGTACATCAATATCTTGGATTGTTCTTCAAATTTTGATATGGGTCTCTGTAATCTTTGTTTCCTTAAATTTAAATACCATGTTTTATAGATGGGTCTAATAAAACAGATTATGGCCTTTGTAGAGTTTATAAGTGTCATGGATGTTTTGGCAGAATGGATGGCTATGTGGTTCTTTGGTAACTACAACCATATTGGGCAAACCTTCATCTCCTTCCCTCTTCTCCCAAAATCAGCACATGGGTGAAAGCATCTTGCCCATGATGCTTTGCAAAGGACATCCAAATGGTTCCTTGATTGGAATACATAATTTATAATAGAAAGTGTGATGGCTAAAGCTATATTTAATATTAGTCATTTTTAGATTCAAGTGAATTTCATAAATCAGATGTGGGTTCAAAGAACTCTTTCCCCCCATCTTTACTGGTTCTTTGTGGTCAAGTGTACTCATTTGTATCCAGGTATGGCTTATAGGTCTTTTCCTTTGATCTATTATGGGTGATTTTTTTTTTTTTTTTCCTTTTCTTCTCAATATGTATATGTTGTGGGTCAGCTCGTCACTGGACTGCACACCGTTGCTGATATTTACTGCTGTGACTGTCACGAAGTGTTGGGTTGGAAGTATGAAAGAGCTTTTGAGGCATCACAGAAGTACAAAGAAGGAAAGTACATACTTGAGAAGTCGAAGATTGTCAAGGAAAACTGGTAGCGCCCATGGATCTGGCTTTATGCAAATAACCATCAAATTAAATAAAAACTTTTGGAAATAACCATCAAATTATCTCAACTCGAATGGATATAGAACACCCACTTGACTATTTCTGTCAAGGAATACATTGATTGTTTTTCATTTATATTACTAGTTTGCAAGCTCAATTATGGATTCTTGTTTTTCATTGGCTGTTTCAGGCTGGCTCGCGTTGTTGGCCTTTGTGGGCTTCTGTGTCCAGCAATGATGATTAATAGTTGCAAACTCAATTATGGATTCTTGTTTTTCATTGGCTGTTTCAGGCCTTTGTTTTTCATTGGGAAGAATTCAGCTCTCTAAGGTAAATCATCTAACATTACCCCATTATTCATCATAACAAAGTTCTCATTTTCCCCCTCTCTCTCTCTCTCTCTCTCTCTCTCTCTCTCTCTTCCATATTGTATATTTCATGTAAGGTTCAAGTGCTTTGGGTCATTTTGCATTAACTGAAAAGATGGGCTGGTGTGGTGATGCTGATATTGATAATTTATTGAAGATGATTTGGCATGGAATATTTATGAATCTCATTGCACCTGATCTGATGGGGTGGACATGTGAGCCCACCAAAATACTTTGAATATTGTATGGATGTTCACTTCTAGTGTTATTTTAAATGGATATTGATATGGTTGTCAATGGATGTTTGAAAGGTTAATGGTTGTATATTGGTATGTGAATGGATAAAAGTGGATAATGTACATGTGTGGTGATTATTATTTGATTTCAGCAGATTGAAATTTTACTTTTATTTTATCTTTCAATTATTTTTTTTTCTAGAAAATAAATAAAACGACAGCTTTTAATTGTCGTTTTATGTTTTATTCTGATTTTTACTCTTCATGCAATTTAAAATAAACGACATAGGTAAACTGTCGTTTTATCCAATGTTTAGCCGTCGGCATAATGATATAATGTGTCGGTAATAGTCACATTAAGTGATGGTTAATAGCCGTCGTTAATTTAAATAATAGCGATAGCCAGAAACCGTTGTTTATTTTAAAACAACGATAGTTATTAACTGTCGTTTTTAAAAGCGACTACAAAATCCACCACGGTCCTACCGACGGACAGATGTGTCGTTTTTGAACGAAAACGACGGTTCTTGGCTGTCGGTTTTGGAACTTTTTTACGTAGTGTGCCCAGCCCTCCTGATGATTTGAGAAAACATGCTATTTTCCATTTCACCTGATTATCTTTTCTTCATGGTAGAATTAGCTGATCCTAAGAAATTCAGTATAAGGCGTTCCATTTCCTTTCAAACAGAGGATGGAAGAGGCAAAGCCACGGAGACATAGCAGAAGAATAAGGTCTTCTTTCACAATTTACGCATGCAATTTTATTCACCGTTATGGAATTATGCTATTACATTGACGAATGAGGCATAACGATGAGATTTCTTCATTCTTCGCCCATTAAATTCCATTTACATTTAAGACTAGAGACCGAAAAAAAAACAACAGAGAAAGGCAAACCAATGAGATTATTAATACTGCATTCCCAGACAAACCCTTTAGGGCCAGTTTGGTAACTCTACTAATATAGTCAAGTCAAGTAAAGTTGATTTTGAAGAAAGAATTAAAATGTAAGTGGGTTATGATGGTATTTTATTTTTAGTTGTTTGTTATGGAATCTTTTTGACTTTTTGTATGGAAAAGTGGAGTTTTTTTTGTATTTTGGTGGATAAAGGTAGTTGCTTTTTGACTTTTTGTATGAAAAAGATGGAGGGAGTTTTGAATAAAGTGCATTTGATGTGACATCTTGTTTGAAAAATGAAGACTTTACTTGACTTTAATTGTATTAGTAAAGTGTCAAACGGGTTAACGTTAGTTTTTCTTATAGTTTCTATCCCAGTAAGAGCGGGCTGCGTAGTAAGTCTGTGCTATAGTAAGTGCCATAAGAATGGTTGCAGCCACAACGGAAATGAAAGTGTGAGACCCCGACCCCGCCTAAGTTTGATTAGTGCTTAATTAATTTATTAGTGCTTAATTAATTTTGATTACGTTCCTAATTGGTGTTTTGGTTGGTTTTGTGTAGGGTTAATTAGATTAGTGCGTTTGACCCAAGTTAGATGGAGCTATAACCTCTTTATAGTTTTAATCATGCAAGTGCATTTCTAGCATTAGTGGGTCTGCATGTGCATTTCATCAAATAATTTCCCTACAACAAGTCCTATGTGTGGACCCAAACCATTTGGACCCAACTCAGCCCATTTACAAGTAACCATTTGAACCCAACTCAGCCATTTACAAGCCAAGATAGCCCAAGCCCTTTTTCCTAAATCTTCCTAAACAACCTGGACTTGCATGCAATGGAACTCAGAAGTTCAATCTCTTAAACCAAACAAAAACAACTGTTCGTTTCTCCTTTTCATTCTTCTTTTTTTTTCCCAACCAGAGAAATTCTCTCCTCCTTCCTTTCTAATTTCTTTCTTCATTCTTGCAAATTCCTCTAAGAAGCATTGCATGTGGGAGATCCAATCACCACTCCCTCTTCTTCAAGCCATCATCTCTTCCCTTTAGTTTTTATCTTCCTCATTGGTAAGAAATGTTCTTTTGATCACTTTTCTCTGTCTATACATAGGTTTTGAAACCAACTTCATTGCTAGCATGATCGTTGAGATTCATTTTTGCCTTCATCATTTTAGGATGGTTCTAGAGCTTGCATGTGAGTTTGGAAAACTCCAACTACATCCCTTTCATCACAGTCCTTTTCATGAGTAAGAAAGCCTCAAATTAATGCTTCATTCTACTTAGTCATTACTGAAATGATCCAATTCCACTACATGCATATTCATTTATTCATCCGTTACATTTCACCATTGTAGGGTTTAACTTGAGCTTAGTAATTGGTGTTTTTGCTTAATTTGAACCAAAGGAAAAGATTAGAGTGAAAGGCACCAAAAAGAGGCAAGTAAATGAGCAATTTGAGATATATGCATACTAATGAGTCCTTGATTGAAAGTTATAATTCCTTGCATGTTAATGTCAGCCTACTGTTAATAAGATTGACAATGAAATGGGTTCTTCTTATTCTTGTTTTTATTCTTTTGAGATGGGAATGGTTGGATTTACATGTATGTGTATAAATGGGAACAAGAAAGCTCAAATCCTATTTAAATGGTCTATGAAATGATCTGGGATAGAGTAGGAAGGATTGGAAAGAAGGGGGTGGAAACACAGTGCAGAAACAGATTCTGTTTGGAGAAATTGTGCTCAAAATTGGGCCATCCGGATTGGGCCCGCTTGAGTGGGTCGGCCCATTGGGTCTAACAATGCCAACTTTGAATGGCTATAACTTTTGACCCATATGTCCGATTTTTAAGTTCCATAGATCGTTGGAAAACTCTTGGAATGTAGAAACCAATGGTACACACCTCCTAGTGATCGGAGATTGGGAGATGAAGTTGATATGTGACCAATTAAACCGAGCCCTATCTCTTTGGGAAAAAGAGACTTTAATTCTAGTTTGGGCCTTAGATTGGAACTCACGGACAAAAACCTTATAATCACTCCTTGAGGATGATTGTGACACAAACACTAAACCAATAAGGTCTTAAGTTGAGAAATGAGTGACCTTGTAGGTCACTAGACATGGAACCCTTAACCAAATAACTAAGTCCAATGGAAATTATAACACATGAGAAATCTTGGGCTGAGATTATCTCATCTGCCTATTCGTTTGTCTAGCACCTTCCCGGGGGTGTTGGTTTAGGGATTCGGTGCATCACGCACACACATAATGGGACACCAATAAAAGGTAGCACGTGCATTGGATTACCTAAAACTACATCGAAATGGACGGTTAGAGTCGGCAGGTAATTAGATTATGTTTGGCTAGTAAATCTTCTTGATCCTATTAAAAGAATTGCATTTACATATCGTTATTAACTTTATTATTACCCTCAATTGTCTCGAGATTTGCTTATATGCATTATTCCTATTACTTCTCAAGTGTTTTTGCAAATGTTCTATAAATGTATCGTGAATTGATGTGAATAGCGGACTGAGTAAATATGACTAGATTGATTGAATGAATAGAGTGGAATCAAAACGAATTGAGTGTAAAAGTCTTACTCAAGTCCTATTGATTGAATTGAATAAGTTGACACTACTTAGCTTCGACCAGATGATACTCGACGGGGTTGACTCTTGGTTTAGATTTGTGTACGTCACTATAGTAGATTGCCTGGAGCACCGGAACTCCAGAACCAGGGTAGCAGGAGGACTTTTGGCCTGGCCCCTAGTGACATCCCAAAATACGAGCTCTTTATCAAGGGAGGATTGAGCAAAGGTAGTAACAAACTAGAATGTAAGTTTTTGTTTTATGATTCGATCAAGCATGATTTATTCTTAAACGCACAATGTGCCTAGTTTCCGATTATTTGACATCGTTTAATCTTCTGTCAATAATTCAAATTTGATATAATATGTGATTTATCATAATTGCTCATATATATTGTTGAATCGTTGTATTCATGGTGCTACACTTAGTGTCATAAGGATCTAGGATACCGAAGGGAATAGCTAATGACCCTTCAGACAAGAGATTTGATCGGTAAGGTTCATGGTTAGTTTTGACATTTGGAGTATGCATAAGTGTGGTAATTTATGACTGGAGATTAGATAATTAAGCTTACACTTAGCTTAAGTATGCATTGAAAGTTTAAATTATTAACTTTGGTAAGACTAATTGTTATGTAACATATTGGTTTATGGACTGCTCATGGCTTTCCTATTAATATTGTATCAGCTTCCGCAATTAAATGTTGATTGACAGGAGTTAGTGAGTAATTCTCACACGTGAAATGTTGAAATTTTCTCCTTCGTGAATTCGGACTTGGTTTAGAACATGTGCGAGTTCACGAGAGTACGCGTGTCACACCTCGGAGATTACCTTAAGCCAAGGTGATTCGGGACGTGATTCATGACCGGGATGTGATAGAAAGTCCATGGATTCTTGAGATATTTTTGCTTCAAATTAGGAATCCATATTATCTTCCAGCTAGCAATCCATTCCCATATTGTACTCTTTTATCTTGTCATCCGTACCATGTAGAAGTCGTTGAGTTGATCTTGACCTTGATACAAATTACTCGTGTTCACAGCCATGTTGTCCATTGCTAGGCTTTTAAAGGTCTCCACAATGGCATCATCACTTAAGTCAGTGCTCTGGATGATCTTTAGATACCGTAGATGCCTTACATCCACACCGGTGGTTAATAAACCACTCATGAAGGAAAAGTAGCTAGGAAAGTGTAGTAAATAATGCACCTGGTGAATACCTGTAGGATCTTACACCCCATCGAGCTACCACTTATCCGAAAACTAATGGTTTTATGGTGAGGGCGAGGGTTCGACCACAATTATGACCGCTCATGAGTAAGGATGGACGTTGACAATCCCTCCCTCAACGGCACACCCGTAGCGACTCTTGCTGCGCAACTTGCAAAACGCGTATCCCGTGACTCGAACACCCAACCTACCAGGCTCTGATACTACTTGTAGGATCTTACACCGCATTGAGATACCACTTATCCCAAAACCAATTGGTGATAGGGAATGGCACAACAATGATTTTATGGTGAGGGCGAGGATTCGACTACAATTATGACCGCTCAGGAGCGAGGGTGGACATTGACCTCAACAATACCTTCAAAGATAACCATATTACAGCCAAAAACTTCTAAGTCCCGAATGATAGGAATGGTGAGGACCCCATTTCGAATTTAATGGTTGAGAAGGCAATCGCTCCATCATCTGCTGCCTTGAACTCGACTCCTGCACCACAAAGCCCCATAGTAGACCGTGATATTACAGCGGTGTTGGTCTTTCCAAAGCTCGTTGCATGTCCTTCTTGGAATGTTCTAGCCTACTGAGTGCACGGATATACCGCTTTCTTAACTTGTGTTCCCCTGCCATTGCTTTTTCCTTAACTAGCACATCTTCCTCCTCTTCAAGAAAAACTTTTCTAACAACGTCCAACATATGCAAGCCCCTGTTTGTTTCTGGGTCATGACAACGGACATGAGATTGTTTATGTACTTGCAATTCTGCACAATTTTGAGAAGAAAGAACAAGTAAATAAAGAAAATTCTTTACTTCATCGGTTAAAAAACATATTAGCAGCAAATTATATTAGAGTAAGGCTCTTCTAAGCTCAAGCTTAGAATAGAATATTGTAAGCTCATGCTTGTGGGGCCCACCTTTGACCAAACACATGACCCCTCTAAATTACACATGTCCACCAACTTTCGGTCAAATCCGAATTTACTGGACCGTTGGATCGACTATGTATTGATCCAAATGGAATATTAACCATTAAACTTTTTGGCCCATATGGAGATGATAAAAATTACGGTTGGGGCTGATTTTTTAAAGAGAGAGATCCCAGAGAGTCCTTGAAATACCCCCCACCCCTATCTCCACATGAGTCCCCAGGTAGGCCCCACCACACACTTGGGCTTACCTTATCCTAAGCTTGAGATTAGGAGAGCTTTGCTCATTATATTATTATGTGCAATATTGTTAGAAATAAGAGTTGCCGCTTACCATGCAAAGTGTGGGGCCTATCTGGGGTTAATTGCACCGAGTGGTTGCGCCAGGGTCTTTTTATAGTGGGGGCAAAGATAATAGACCAATAATGTTACTGGCCCTTCCCTTATAGTCATCAAAAGATTTACTTAATCGGTTCATAGTCACAATGACAACCTTAAAAACACTTAATATTGGAAAAATATAATATTTTGTACAGACCGCCAACGGTAGGCCGGCGTTGCATTGGAGTAAAAATTGTCACAAAAAGAAGGAACTTCTTTTATTGCCCACTAAAGATTTTAAGAACCTCCAACTGTCTTCAATTACTTAAATGGTTCACAGTCACAATGACAACTATTAAAACATTTAATGTTGGAAAAATATAATATTTTGTAGAGTCCGCCGATAATGGGCCTCCGTTGTATTGGAGTGAAATTTGTGGAAAAAAAGGAAAATTCTTTATTTCCCACTAAAGATTTTAAGGACCTCCAATTCTATCTACCCAGTAGATATAGGAAAAGAGAGAGAAATAATTATAAATAACAAAGGAGTTCCACAGTAGTTTGCCCACTTATGATGGTGTTTGGCTGGGCTTTTAAATGTCTAATAGACTTTCCTAAAATTAGATTTCCTAAAGTGGCTTTTTAGAAGGAAAGACTGTTTGGTTAGCATGAATATTATATATGACTTCGGCTGTTGTCTTTAGGAGACTCCCACTGGGGAAAGAAAACAAATAAAAGGTAGCTTTACTTAGCCCCTGTAAAGGGTTTCAGAGTCGTTTGATACAGAGACCTCACTTCTAAGGAAAATTGGGAGTTACCAGAGACCAAGTCCTAAATTGGAAGAAGATTCGGTTATTAGGAGTTTGAAGGTCAGTTGATAGGAGCGACTGCTTGGGCTGATATTTGGCTCACCCTATATGTTCCATTAACTAATCAAGCTACTAGAAAAAAAAAATAGATAAATAAATTTACTAGGGTGAGTGATTAACTAGGTATTCATTACCCATCTCCTTTTGATTCATTTTCTAAAGTGAAAGTTATTTCATAGTTATTTTTGAGCATTCAGCTTTGCATCTTCCTTTTTAACCCCTCTTTTAGAAATGAGACCAGGAATTCAAATCCCTAGGAATTCAATTACATGAAACAAACAGCCACCTAAATGAACCAGACCTAATAATACAGAGTTTCAAGTTCAATCTATAAGAATGAGGTATTCCCCTCTCTTATGTGAAGAAAGCATTTTTGAGTAAGGTCTGCTTTCACAATTTATGCAAACAATATTACTCACCAATAAAAATATAATTTTATTCACCATTATGGACTAATTCTATTACACTGATGAAGAATGGCAACGATGAGATTACTGTACTGTATTCCCAAACAAAACAAACAAAGTGCTAGTTATTCGTATGCTTAATAGCCCAGTAAGGGCGGGCTGCATAGTAAGTCTGTGCCATGGTAAGGGCCAACAGTAAAGTTGCCGACACAACGGCAATGAAAGTCCAAGGATTGTTGAAATACTTTTCCTTCAAATTAGTAATCCATTTCCAAAGTCTACCCTCACATCCCCTCGTCCTTTTCAAGTAGAACTTGTCGAGTTGATCTTGAATTCGATCGAGTCTACTAAATAGCCCTACACCCACTTCACCATATGTAAGCCGTTTAAAGGTCTGGACAATTTCGTCATCACTTAAATCAGTGCTCTGGATGATCTTCAGGGACCGTAGTTGCTTAACATCCGCGGCAGAGGCTAATAAACCTTTGATGAAGGAAATGTAGTACGTTGCATTAGGAGTCCCGTGGTGCATTCGCTCGAAGGCAACAATGTTGGGGGCCAGAACTTCCAAATCATAAGGGCGAATGACGGGTATGGTAAGGACACCGTCCTTGAATTCAATGCTTGAGAGCGTGGTCACTTCACCATTTGCCGGCCTGAACTCGACTCCTGCATGACAGAGCTCCGTGACAGATCGGCATTTCGCGGCCGTCGTCATCTTATCAAAGGCTGCGTGGATGTCATTCCTAGTACGAGGAAGGCCACCCATTTCCACCAAAAACGACCGAACAGCCTCTGCCTTCTCTTCTTCACTAATTTCAATGACTTTTGGTTCAGACAAAATTTTTCCAGCGATGTCCAACATATGTAAGCCCCGGGTCACACCCGTGTCTTGTCTCCGGATCACGAACAGAGATATGAGATTGGTTATCCGCGTGCAATTCTGCACGATTTTGAGAAAAAAGTAAATAAAGAAGGAAATCCGTTACTTGTTTTAGAAAAAAATAATAGCGGCAAATTACATTAATTATATGCAAAATTGTTACAAATAAGAAGTGTGACCTACCATGCGACTTTTGGGGCCTACGCAGTGTTAATCACCTCCCTAACTCAATTACTAATCCTAGTTTGGTTAAAATCCAACAACAAGGTATGGTTTAAGAATCCTTGTTTCAGTTGGGGATAAGGAGAGATCAAGTCGAACAAGGAGATGCTCCGGAACCCCGTAAGGAGTGCAACACTCAACCTAACAGTCTAATGTGTTCATGGGAAATCACTCAATCATGACAGTTTGGATTGTAGAAAACTGTAGGTGGAAAGTCATAGTGAATCCGCCTTGAATTACCAACTGGTATGTGAAAGTCGTGGCTTGACGTGGAAGTGATGCTCGTGTACAATCACTGTAGACGTGACACAATTCCAACGTGCTGAAACTGAAGAGGATGATGAGGTAGAACTTTTTTGATAAGAAACAGAGCAGGCCTTTTTATCCTCTGCAGCAGCTATTGCGTTCAACCGTGTAACATGTTTCCACAAACTCTATCGTAGGGCCAATGCTGAGATAATTTCGACCGTTGAAAATGGATCACATCCCATGCGGAGGTTCAGTTCAAACATAGTTCAAGACGGTTCATATTTACCGCGACAGAAGATCAGAACTCTTCTCTCTGCGGCTAAAAGAAGGCGGACACCTCAGAATGCATGAAATCTATCATAAAAGTGTATCAACTATGGACACTGCGGTCTTTAAGCATTGAAGGGAAAATGTTACCTACTGAGAAATCAGATTCGGATTACAATGGAATTATGGTAACAATATAATCTTGAAGAGACGATTTAGATTTTTGATATACTAAATGAAGGGCCATATATAATGAATATTATAATTTTCTTTATTCCGCATAGTGATATAGCCCGTTTAATCTAGCCGCAAGTATCTCTACCGGCTTTAGGCATTTAGACAAATAGAGACATCAAACATGCACTTAGATAGATCACTGATATATATTACCTCTTCTTGTGTCTCATCGTTCTGAACAGTTAATAGCCTCTCAAGAGCAGTAAAAGGCACCTGGTTTTCAAGCATATATAAGTCAAACCACAGGTAAAAATTGAATGCTAGTCCGGAACCGGAGAAAACAGGGTCATGCTGATCATATCCCTGGAAGTCGCTCAAACTACAGATACGCAATATCTCAAGCAAGAAACACCCATCGATGAGCATTAGCTCGAGGAATCTTCCCCTATTATTCTCTCCCATCCAGTCATGGTCTAGCTGGCTATAAGAATCCATTAGCTGAGGAAGAACTTCCCACAAAGCCTCGACATAATCCTTGGTGCATTTTTTGGGATTTTGGTTCATGAACTGTTGAGCTGCCCTATGCTTGTGCACCTCCATTGGCTTCAGGTGATCTTCTCCGTGATGATAAGGGCCCAGGGAGACCACTTTCGGTGCAAAGGCCTCGGAGTTTATAGCTGCCATAGGTGCAGGGACCTTGTAGATAGAGTGCATCTTCCAATGCTCAACTCCCTCCGCGCTTTCATTTAGCTTTATATGTTCGGTTACAGTTGTTGCAAGCTTTTCTATCTCCGTCGTGTCTGTGTAAAAGAAAATAAAGTTTAGATCTTTTTTTGTCAAAAAATAAAAAAGTCTATTTTTGTCAAAAAATAATAAATTCTTTTTTTTTTTTTTTTTTTTTGCTGAAAAACAATAAAGCCTGGTATAGTGTATTTCGAATTTTTGTTCAATTTGACGACTAGCAATTGGATCATTTCAGTTCGGTCACATGTTTACCGAGGCCAGTATTTTGATATACCTCTGTTTTCTTGAGGTTTTTGCTAAATACATTTTTTTATTTTATAAATATAATTTTTGATTTAGCATATCAGATAAATTTTATTAAAGCTATTTTTTGTGAATAGTTTTCTACGTTAATTTTTTAACATATAAGTTTTTATTTGAGAACAAGGGGATTCAAACTTGCAAGGTTCAGAGCATTTAAATGTATTATTAAAACCGCTTAACAAAAAAATAAAATGAACTTTGAAAGAATTATTATTATTTGTCCAAAACTTTTTTATCAAAATAATAGCAAATAAAAAGTCCAAAAATTTATATTGTTTTGGGTGCTCAGTCTGAGAGAGAGAGAGAGAGAGAGAGAGAGAGAGGAGCCCAACGTAGTCACTGAGGTGTCTGCTAGGGCACTCCCATCTCTGACATCTCAATTTCTTCTGTTGCTATCATTGTTAGAAATCGTGTGGCACCCTACCGCGAGGCCCTCGGCCCACTAAGAAGTTCGGAAATGCCAATGTCCTGCCTCAAGTTTTGATAGAGAGTTTGGATTTAAATCAATTTTGATGGAAGCATCATAGGATGCGGACCGTTCTCGACTATGTCTACGTTAGAGAGGAACAGATGGAACAAACACTTTAACGGCTAATGAAGGAGAGATGGCTTTTTTGGATGGGAAGAGAATCGAAAAGAAGAGCAAGAGAGGGAAAGAGAAAGGAGGAAGTATAAGTGAAAGAGCAGATGAAGGGGAGGAGAAAGAGGAAAGACGAAGGAAGAGGACTCTCACTCTGCTCTTCTCCCCACTTCATTAAACCTGCCCAAGAGAGACAAAACACAAAGGAAAAGAAGGATACAGAGGAAGAGGAAAGTAAGGAAAAAAGTTTTGTTCTTCCTGTTTGAATAATCGTGATCCTTTCTTCGAACGAATCTTCTTCATTTTTCGTAGGACCCACTTAGCTTATCCATATAAGAGTCAAGATTAATGTCTTAGCACTCCGATCAAAGTTGTACTCACCGGCAAATCAATTGTGGTGCAAAATACTGGCTTAGAAAACCAAAAACAAAACTAACATGAACTGGCCCACGACTAGAACGAATCCATTAAAAGGAGTAAATACTGATCTTGTGTGGGGCAAAGATCACTTCAATACTATTGATATGTCTTGGTGCAATTCTTCTCACATGTCTTGTAGGGTAACAATCACAGAAACTCCCACGCATAGAAACTCCTCAATAATGAGGTGGGACAATGATCAGTTGGAAAAAAAAATGGCTGATGATTAGATCTTGGGGCATGGTTATTTGATGATTGGAAAGAAAATCCATGAAATCTTGTGCAAGTAGTGCCTCTGCAGCGAATCCTACATTGGTGTAGGAGGCTTGGAATCGTTCCCTCCTATTTGGATTTTGAAACTTGATATATTTCATCTCATTTGAATTTCAAAACTTGATCCAAAATTAGGAAATAAAATCCGTTAGACAGCTTGATGTGTTTAAAGGGGCAAATTTGATATTAAATATCATGTTAAGGAGTATAAAATTATGGATTAAATGCGTGACATAACTTCAAATGGTTGAAAGGACATATCGGTCATGCAAATATATGATTTAGCATACTTAGGGACCTCCGCCTGCAATAAGTCTAGCGCATTGACCAGAAGCTTTAACCGAAAATCCTGTGGATTAGAGGCTTTAAAGGAAAGTACTTATAGACCTTTGGCTAATTTACCCAAAAAATTAATTCTTTTACCTAATTTTTTATCAAAATAATAACAAATAAATAAATTCCAAAAAATGGATATATATTGTTTTGAGTTTTAAATCTCCCTAACTAAAATCATTTGAAAAAATATATAAATAAGGTGAGAAAGAAATTAAGAAATTCAAAAGAAGTAAATAATAAAAAATAGAGAGAGGAACTGGAGAAGAAAGGAGCCCACCGTGGAAAAAATGTCATCCTTGTAAAAATTTCCAGTTGATTCCATTGATAGGTTGACCCGATAAAAACTTTTTAGAAAATGCTTATATTTTGTTTGTAATCAAGCAGATGACTAGTCCAGCATCACAAGATTTTCCATTAGTTTGAGAATAAAAGCATTCGTACTTGCATGGATCGGAGAATTTAGATGTATATATTTAATGAACGAAGCATGAACAGAAGGAACTCTAACGAAATTAATTTTTTTATCTATCAAGTTTTAAAGATCTATATAGAGGGCAACACCTTCATTTCCTTGGGCTTGTTTGGCAACTCTACCCTTAGAGTCAAGTAAGATAAAGCCTCAATTTTTATAAAAAAAAAATCCCACCAAAACACTTTAATTCAAGTTTTTCACCATATTTTTCAAAGAAAAGTAAAAAAGTAACCACATTTCTCAACTAAAAGACAAAAATACTCCACTCTTCAATAAAAAAAAGTCAAAAAGATTCCATCACAAACAACTAAAAAAAAAAAATCATGATAACCCATTTATATTTTATTATTTCTTCAAAATAACCTTTACTACACTCAAATCCATTAGTAAAGCCTTCAACCAGGCCTGAATAACGTTGGGGGTCTAACTATGTGAGGCCAGCCCTATTGGGTTTTTTTTTTCCTTTTTCCCTCTTGTTAATGCACATTCGCATTTTAGCCAAAAAAAAAAAAAAAAGGACCTGTTTTAATCCAAGACTTGTTTATCAAAATAATACCAAATAAAGAAATTCTAAAAGTGGATTTCTTTTTTGCGTTTTCAATCTCCCTTCATTACTAATATTATTGAAAAAAAAAAAAAAACAGCGTATAAAAGGGGCGAGAAAGAAATAACGAAATGCGAACAAGTAAAGAAAGAAAGAGTGGAACAGGAGAAAGAAGAAAGGAGCCCACCCTGGTCATTGAGTTGTCTTCTAAGGCAGCCTCTCTCCATCTCTGAAATCTCGACTTCTTCCATTGTGCTGCTATGGAAGCCTCTCTCCCTCTCTGCAAAGAGGAACGAGTGGTCGGAGTCTGAAATTTCTCCACTCCTAGACAATGGGCGCTACGCTGAAGGCCATAAATAGGGGTGCAAAATTTAATCCCAACAGTTAATCCGACCCGTGTGTAACCCATATAACCCGACCCATATCTTATATGGGTCACTCACACATCAGATGAAGAGCGGGTTTGGACAATGATGGCTCTATTTGTGGATGGTAATTACCGCTTGACCATTTTGGCCATTGAATTTGTCATTTAATTTTAGAGATCAAAGGGTTTGTTAGTTCTGTTATAAATTGCATCATCCTTTCTATCAAAATGACATTGCAATCATGGTTTAAAAACTGGCCGATATGAACCGGTATCGGCCGGTACCGAACCGATCTTTCCCTGAGATATCGGTCTCGGTAAATATCGTCAACATCGCAGCTTATATCGGCAGAGATGAATTCCATAGCGGGAGAACCGATATCTCGGCCGATATTTTCAAAATATCGGTCGAAATGTCATAAAAAGGGTAAAAACCCTAATTTTTCCATATTTTTCCCCATCTCTTCTTCTTCTCCTCTCTTCTCATCTCCTTACGACCCATAACAACATTCATACTTCATCACATATCCCTCTTGCATATTTTCAAATCCCACATCTATTTCTTAAAGAAAATTTTATCTAAGGTAAGAGAAAATCAACTTAAAGCATTTTATTATGTGTTTTTTATTTTTTATTTTTAGACAAAGCATAGAAACCATTGGGTTTGTCACTTGTTTTGTGTTCTTCATTTAGAAGTTAGATCTACATACTTTCATGCTAAATCTACTCATACACATGATTTTGAACTTTTTTTTCCAATTTTTTTTATTTTCGGATTTTTTAATATTTGAATTATAATATATCATTTTTTGGGGATTTCATCATAAATATGTTCTTTTAATGATTCATGATCATTGTATGGTATGTACATGATTAATCTACATACTCATACACATGATTTTGAACTTTTTTTCTAATTTTTTTTATTTTCGGATTTTTTAATATTTGAATTATAATATATCATTTTTTGGGGATTTCATCATAAATATGTTCTTTTAATGATTCATGATCATTGTATGGTATGTAAATGATTAATCTATATACTTTTATGCTAGATCTATATATTTAGGATTTTGAAAATGATTTTATTAAATCTTTTTTTTCTTAAAAATAATTGTTGTTACTTGTTAGAATATTTATGATACCAAAGGCTTATTAATAGTGTGTACATGATAGATCTACATCTACATATAGTCATAAACATAATTTAGATTTTTATTTTAATTATTTTATTTAGGAATTTTTTAATAATTGAATTATAATATATCATTTTTTGGGGATTTCATCATAAATATGCTCTTTTAATTATTCATGATCATTGTATGGTGTATAAATTATTGATCTACATACTTTCATGCTAGATCTACATATTTAGGATTTTGAAAATGATTTTATTAAATCTTTTTTTTCTAAAAATAATTGTTGTTACTTGTTAGAATATTGTGATACCAAAGGCTTAATGGCTTATTAATAGTGTGTAAATGATAGATCTACATCTACTCATAGTCATAAACATGATTTATATTTATATTTTAATTATTTTATTTTCGAATTTTTTAATATTTGAATTATAATATATCATGTTTTGGGGATTTCATCATAATATGTTCTTTTAATGATTCATGATCATTATATGGTGTATAAATGATTGATCTACATACTTTTATGCTAGATCTATATATTTAGGATTTTGAAAATGATTTTGTTAAATCTTTTTTCCTAAAAATAATTGTTGTTAGAGTATTACATGAATTTCTTATTTTATAGGAACAAGATGGTGCGTGACATAGATCCGGTATGGAGCCACGGTGAAGCAGTCGGAAACAAAAGTAAAGTAAAATGTAATTATTGTGGACGAGTGCTCAATGGCGGGATTACTCAATTGAAACAACATTTGGCACATTTATTAGGACATGTGACAAAATGTCATAAAGCGCCACCAAATGTGAGAGCTGAAATGCAGGAGCTCCTTAATGCATCTGCAAAAAAAAAAAAAAAAAAGTTGTATAAGAAAGAAAAAGAATTGAGGAACTTGATGCATGAAGAGAAGATGTATTTGGCTCATCCGATGATGACGATGAAGACTCGGAAATGAGGAGGGTTAGGAGAGAAAGTGTGAGGTCACTTCAGGAAGAGGAAGAGAGGAGAATAATGTAATATGAAGCAGCTGCTAGAGGTAGCCAATATGAGTAAGGTGGGTCATATGGACCGGAGGGAGCGAGTTTGCGTCGAGCATTTGTCAAAAACAACCCCGTCAAGATCCAGATATTGAGGAGATTGAAAGACCTCCTACACATGCACCTCGTATGCCGAATGCGGTGGGGCCAACTGACCCATTTGCTGATAGAAAACCAACATCAAAGCAGCCCAGCATTATGAAAGCATTAAATGGCAAGTTTGGTAAACCAAGAGAGCATCTAGTGAGAGCCACTGGGAAGTTTTTTTTGGATGGAGACATTCCACCCAACAAGGCATCTTCTCCTTATTTCACCACCATGTTAGATGCAGTTACAGAACATGGTTCAAGTATAAAGGCACCCACCCCTTATGAGATTGGGCATGTCTGTGTTGAGAAAGAGTATGAGGAGTTGCAGGCTTGGGTTCAAACTTTCAAATGGGTATGGAATGAAAAAGGTTGCACACTAATGTGCAATGGGTGGACGACCATCACACATTGTCATCTCTTGAATTTTCTAGTCTACTCGTCTATGGGCACGGTGTTTATCATTTCAACTAGTGAAAAGCCCCATTCCTAGCACGGGCAACATAATTCACAACATTAAGTAGTAAAAAATATTATAAAAAAAAAGCTTTCTAAATAGAAAGGAGAGGATGTAGAGAGAGAAAAGGCAAGAGAATGGGCACACAGAGAAGTTGAAAGGATGCATTAAAATGTTGGAAACATACCGAGAAGAAGAAATGAGTGCAGAGAAATGAAGAGTTTTAGTATTAAAGAGTCCTATGGGATGAGGTAGTAAAGAGGGTTTAAAAACGGAGAGAGTAGAAATCAATCTATTAAAGAAAGGGGTCAAAACAAAATTCACAAGGTCCAAATCAAATTGAAATCAATTTCTGATTTTTCAGTTCGCTTCATATCCCGAGTTCATATGAGTTATCAATTTTTCACATGCTCAAATATAATCCAGCATTCAGAAATCATAAATTCAAGGTAATGAAGTGGAAGATCCAAAGATAAACCTTGACATATCTATCCATTATTACAGTTGAGAAGGTTGGGACCTGTAATAATGCATTGATTCTTCAAGCCCTTGAAGAATCGCCAAATAACTGTTCGGGCTTGTTTGTTTCAATGACTACTCGATCACATCCCCTTTAATAGAAAATGAAAAAGGAATATCCAGACATCACACTTATAATTCAAATCCTAGGAAAAGTCAAGGTAGTATTTTTTAGATTGTATGACCTCAACCCAGTAGATGATCCAAATAAATTGATTTATTTTATTAATTAATTTGTATTTCTATGCTTTATTCATGTGATGAATCATATTCTTCTATATGTTTGCACATAACCTAAACAAAATGACATGATGGTTCATGAGATAAACCGGAGCCCATAAGTATATTAGATGTGATCCATGTTTGTGGATGAGATCAACATAGATGAGATTTAGATCACAAATCTTATACATAAAAGTTTTTTCACAACCAGTGATGAGACTGTGCATTTTATTTAAATAAGGTTGCAGCACCTCAATTACTATTAGATAGATGGTTGTGCTTGTACATTGGATGTACTAAAGGACCATGAGTAGCACCTTATGCAAATATGTCCTTGATTTAGGGATTTCCCTCATAGATTTAGGGATTTCTCTCACAATTCCCAAGCAATAGGCTCTTAATCCTGAGAGATTAATGGACTCAAGTTTCTACTGTGTATTTACTTTGAGTTACCAATAAGTGAGGCCAATTGTAAGGTCAATACCTCGGTGTCTTGGGTACGTGGTAGTGTGGTTGTGAGAACATATAATTCTCAATATGGAATCTATCACTTAAATATCCGCCCCTTGAGCCAATTAATGGATTTTATCATTGGTAATTGCGCACCTATCTCAATTAAGAGTTAATTGGATGGCACTGATGAGTATTGTGATAAATTGGGTCACAAGGATAAAAGACGTGGATTCAATTTAGTTGGATAGATTTATTCCACTAGATCAATGGATATAATTGATGGAAGGGCTTACTTGCAAAAATTGGGAAGTTTAGGGTCTTTTTGTAATTATTCATAAGACTGGACTGCAATTGCATCTATATACTGGACTTAATTGCAATTAACTGTGGGTTCGGAGTTCACATTAGATGTGGAGCCTAGATTCGCAGTTGCTAATTAGAGCTCATTTGACAATGCATTCCTACATATTCAATCTCTATATACATCATGAAGCAGACCCACTGTTCACACAAAATATAAGAGTTTGGACTCGTGTTCCTCGATCCATTCAAATCAGTGCTATCATCACAGCAGGACCCATGAGATTCAGGGGGTTCCCGCCTTTGGGAAAGGTTGGATGAACGCTTTCATGGAGATGGAGAATTGCAGTTTTTTTATACTTTACATTTGGCTTTCACTTCCACTGATATTGTGATCTCATACATAATATTACCAACGATGCTTGATGTAATCATTACTCAATATTTAATAGATTGTGGAGCCCTACCTCCATGTCATGATAATGTTTTCGACTGTCATTAAGGGAAAAAACAAGCACCTATTGCCCAGCAATCCCACGTCCATATTTTGGTGCTAACCTACTGTCCATCGGTGCCAAGACTTTTTAATTCGGTCTTCACCTACTTTGCATCCTAAGTCTTTCTTCACTGGGTCTTCACCTATTGCCCATCAGTGCCAAGTCTTTTTTAATTGGGTCACTGTGCATCCCAAGTCTTCCTTTATTGAGTCTACAGCTATTCACCATCAGTGCCACGGTCTTTTTTAATTGGGACTCACCAAGTGTGCCTCCCAAGTCTTTATTTATTGAGTCTTCACCTATTGCCCACCAGTGCCAAGTCTTTTTTTACTTGGGTCCTCACCTACTGTGCATCCATGTCTTTCTTTATTGGGTCTTCACCAGTTCACCCATTGCCCATCAGTGCCAAAGTCGTTTTCAATTGGGTCCTCATCTACTTGCCGACTGCCAGGTCTAGTCCTCGCTTTTTTCTAATCCATTTATACGGAATCCAGCTCGGGTGACGTAACCCTACGGTCAGGATTTAAAATGAATTAGGGGCTAAAATTTGAACACAAAGTCATTCTCATTCTTCCAAAGAAGATCAACGGTTGGGACCATGACTGTGGAATCCACATAATTAAGCCCAAATTGAACATCTAAGGTTCAGTGTTTTTGAAAAATATCTCAAAATTTAAGATAGATCAACGGTTCAAATTTGGGCCTATACTTGTGTTTGGGCTTAGAAACTTTTTCACCGGTCTGGATCGTGATTGCTTGTCCCACAATTTTTTTTTTAAAAGGACAGAATGGACATGCGAGAAATAATTGGAAGTGGCTGTCTTAGACCCAAGCATATACAATGATTTTTTTTTTCCTTTCAATATCTTAAGATTTACAATGGATCAAGGGTTCAAACTTTAACCCTTAGCCATTTTCCATGTTACATAGAGGATCAACAGTTTGGGTCATGATCACAGGCCCCGCAAATGTCTAGAAATGGAGATCTTAGGATCTGCGTTTTTTGAAAATATCTCAAGCTTCGTGAAAGATCAACGGTTGAAAATTGAATTTGTAGCCTTTTCATGCCTTCTGAAGATCCTCAACGGTTTGGATTTGTGGCATGGAATCTAAAGAAAAATTGAGAAAAAAACAGACAGTAGAATAATCACGTGAAATCACTGCTCTTGGCTGAGCAAACCAATATCTTGAGATCTACACTGAATTAGGAGTTCAAATTTGAACTCAAAGTTGTGTTCCTTGTTTCAATGAGAATCAATGGGTCAACGGTTGGAATTTGAATACATAGCCGTTTTAGGTATTTTTAACATTTCAGACAGTTTGGATCATAGTTTTGTGGCTTGATAAATTAACAAAAACTGAAAAAGATGGATAGTTAAAAAATGACGTTGAAATCACCGTAGCAAGTCCTTTAATATATATTAACATCAAGGAACTCAATATCACGCTCTTTCTATAGGTAATTTTCCACCTTTCATGCTTTTACTTCTGCAAGATTCTATCTTTTTGAGATCTTACATTGATGTTTTCCTTAATTTGAACTCAATTCCTTATTTTATTGAATTCAAGTTGGAATGAATCCATGAGGTTGAAGATTACAGCTGGTTCATGCATTTCTTCAAACCATGAGGATGGAGTTATAAATGTGTTTTGCAAAAAACCTATATATTCCCCCTCTTAGATCCTTCGGTAGTCTTCACAGTTGCTTCATCTGGTGTAGTCTATCTCATCAAATCCACCTTATGTCAATTCATGGGAATGAATATTTTCCGTCACATGTTATTGCTTTCGCTTGGCTTGCCCTTCAGAAAAAAATCTTAACAATGGATAATCTTCGCCGCAGACATTTACTCAATGTTAACGCTTGCCCCCTCTGTTTAGTGGACGAGGAATCAGTTGACCATCTTTTGCTCCATTGCAAGCAGACGAAAGCGCTTTGGTCAGCGATCCTGGAGGAGTTCAACTGTAGTTGGGTCATGCCACAGTCCTTACCAGACCTGTTACATCAGTGGGCTAGCCCGATTAACACCCCCAAAGGAAAGATCATGTGGCACCTCTCTTTCTTGGCTTGCATATGGACTATCTGGAAAAAGAGAAACAAAAGGTCCTTTGAAGGGATATCTTCCTCCCAAGAAGACTTAATCCTTAGATTGAAATTCTGCGTTGCCTCGTGGGTCTCCTATCTCCCAGATTTTTGGGGCTTATCTTTTAATGCAATTATGTACAATTGGAGGGAAATCACTTCAACTTGATTTAGTTCTCCTTTCCCATCTCCTTCTTTTTTGTTTCCCCTCCTTTTGGGAGGTGGTTGTTTTTTGGGGGTTTCTGCCCGGCCACTTCTTAGTATAGCTCTTTTATACTGTAAAGCTCTTTTGTAATGCTCATTTTTCTTTCAATACAAGTTACCATTTCAAAAACAAAAAATAATATTTTCCGTCACATGTGACGGTGGAACGGATATATATTTTCTCTTCCTTTGCTTCTTTTCTTCAGCGCGGGCAATATAATCATAATATTAAATTTAAAAAAAAATTATGATCAGTTTCTTTAAATTAAATGCAAAAGGTTATAGTCTGAAAGAGAGGAAAAAAGAAGAATTCCATATATAAGAATTCAATACCTAATACCAAATAATTTTATAAAAAAAAAAAAGCACAAGCCCATGAAAATTGAAGACTAATGACCAAGAAAACTAAAAAACAAAATCAAAACAAACAAATAATATAAACTATTAATAAAATCCAATAAAATTTGAAAGACACATAGAAATGAAAATCCATAATCAATTCAATAACATAAGCAATTTAAAAGAATCAAACACCCATGAGAAAAAAAAAAACTCAAACATTGGAGAAAAAAGGGCAAAGATAATCTAAACTAAACATGCAAATGAGACCCGAGACAGTGCTCAAAAGAGACACAAAGAAACAAAAGAAGTATTAAAGTTCCTCTAATTAAATACAATGAACTCAAAAGTAAATGAATGGAAAAAATGAAAATTCTCTTATTGAATAGAGAAATGGAATTATTTTGGATGAAGTAGAAAATGATAATAATAAGAATAAGCTTAATTCTTAGATGGACCAATATTATCGGAGATTCTTTTTACCATTATTTTCGCATTCTTAAAAAAAAGTGTATGATCAAAATCAATTAATCAAAAAGAGACCAAACAACCCAGAACTGTGAGTGGATTAAATAAAAAAGACTAAGGATTAGACAAACCAGACAACCTAGAACTCAGCATTTCATTTTCTAAAAAAAATCCTTATAATCAGAACAAACAAAAATGCTTGAAGGTCCTTAAATTAGTGGCACTTGGATACTGGGACCTATTAACACTCAAATACTATTGCCTTGATAGAAATAAGATGATACCAAGAGTTTCTTAATGGACACAAGACATGATGGAGAGTCCAAATCACAAAAAAATATTTATTGAGAAAACTCCATTATTTTGTATTTTTTTTTATCAAAGAATCAATTTAACGATGGAAAAAACCCAGATTGAGGTGAAGATTGGGGATATCCAATAAATAGCAAGGATGTTTTTCTTAATGATTATGATTTTTAATATATGGGGTCTACTGTGGTGTTCCACTCCTTTTACATTATGATTTATAAAAGTGTAAGCCACCAAAAGAAAAATCAAACTCCACCCTTTTACCTTCGGCAAGTGTGTATGGTAGTACATCAGTTACATGGAAAGTTGGTTGCCTCCTCTTTAGTTCCACGCTATTGTCGCGAGTTTGTCTTTTTTCAATAATATTTTTGTCATTTTCTTATGAATTATGAAATTTATTATTTTTGTTGATCAATTTCATATATTTTATATTGTTTTGGGTTTAGTTTTATTATAAAACGGTTATCATAGAAAATTAATGACTATATAGGAAATCATATAAAATAGTTATTTCAAAAGTTTAATCACCTATGCTTAAAGTACGATGCAGAACTATGAAAATAATAACAACAGTATTTATAGGTCAATATTCTAAATATATAGCTACTTTTATAAATACCTTAACTCCCAACCAATATTCCAAAGTGGGGCAGGGTTCCCTTCCCCATTAACTAATTTTAATATTTTGTATATAACTATTAGCAAGAAGATGCTTTTTGGAGCAGTGCAAGGGTTGCCCCTTTGAAATCTGAACTATCCTGAGATTGAGTCTCAAAACCATGATTAATTTTTACTGTGTCATTTAAAAAATACACGGGTCAGGTCTAGACGTGTCTATTGCAGGCTAAACGGGTTAGCCCGACTTGAGACTGTAAGGGGTCAAACTAAACTAAATTTGATTTGTCAAAATCAATTAGAGCAAATTGGAGCTGATTTCAATTTGAAAATACTTTGCTTCATATATATATATATATATATATATATATATAATGGGGTGTGAAAGCCCGTTGGATATAATTGAAATAGATAAGACGCTCTAAACTTTCAAAAGAAGAGAGAGAAGAAAATACTAGTGGGAAGAGTTAATGGGATGTGAAGGACAGCGGGATATAATTGAGGTTGGTAAGACGAACTAAACAATTAAAAGAGAGAGAAAATAATTAATACTAGTGGGAAGAGAAGAAGGTGGCCGTTCTCAATCTCGTTATTACACGCTCACCCCTGTGTGACCCTAGCTGTTATTTTGTGCTTTGCCCTGTCAATTGGAGGGTTTACCCCCAGTGTATGTATTCTTTCTCTTCAATCTAAATAAAAGACTCCTTATTATAACAATAGAAAAAAAAAAAAAAGTGGCCGTACTTTTATTGTTAAGGATGGGGGAGAGGACAGAGATGCCACAATTACGTTTTCAATTATGTGAACTACAGTGAAGAATGGGCTATTACCCTCGCGGTACGAGGCGTTAGTTCTTATATTCATGTCTTAGGTTATTAGATTCAAACCCAAACAGGCACCTTTTCTCAGCCATACCTCACCAAAGGTATACTTCCCTCACCTAAGGGCCTACCCTTACCCAAGGGGCCCCAAAGAACGCCAGGGACCAGCCCCCCTTAAGCTTGGATTAAAAATATATATATACGGAAATATTCAGGTGAGAACTAGTTTTCATATATTATATAAAAAAAAAAATTTGTGGGACTCAATTGTGGGTCCCATATGGGGATGGGATCAAGGGGGATGGAAAGATCTATGTAATACAAGTATACAACCCCAAGTATCAAGTTTGACCCCAAACTCATGCCCATAATCCCTTCATCCATGGGCCACAAGTTTAATGGCTTCATATTAAAAAAAATATTCAACCCTCGATCCAATGGCTCAGTCCATTCGGATGTGTGCCAATCCTTGGGATAAGTGACTATCAAGGGGTTCCCTATTGGTTGCTAGGTTTGGATGAATTGCTAGTTGGGCCCTGTAAAAAAGTTCTCATATAATAGGTAGGAACTAGTTCTCACTTGAATATTTTCCATATGTTTATTATGTGCTACAGTGGTCCCTTTTAAGATACATGCAGCATAAGATGGAGTTTCCTGCATGAGTGCATGTGTTATACGTTTTTGTTTCTCACTTGAATATTTTCTATATATATATATATATATATATATCACCTTACTAAGAGATATAAAAGTGGAGCCCTCACATTTAAATTGTTGGTATTGGATATAGATGTGAGTGCTCCCACCTTATCTCTCATAGTAAGGTGAGAGATGCTCTCATAGGAGTATCTTCCTCTATATATATATATATATATAGGGAAAATGTTCTTATGAGGGACCCCCCACCTTATCTCTCATAGTTAGGTGGGAGATGCTCTCATAGGAGTATATATATATATATATATATATATATATATATGGACTAGCTATCCTAAGCAGCAGCTTAGCTTATCCTCAGCTGAAATAGGGCTTGTCTCACAAATCAAAGTTGATTATGCTGTTTTTTGCATGATAGAACGGAAAAATCTAGTTCTGATTGGATTTATGAGACGATCATCATGCAAAAAACAGCATAATCGATTTTGATTTGTGAGACCAGCCCTGTTTCAGTTTAGAATAAGTTCAGCTGCAGCTTATGAGAGCTGACCCCATATATATATATATATATATATATATATATATATATGGAGACATTCTTATGAGGGATATCTCTCAATTTATATCAGAGATAAGTGAGAGCCCTCACATCCATATTCAATGCCAACAACTTAAATATGAGGGCCCCTCACATTTATCTCTCATAGTAAGGTGAGAGATGTTCTCCTCCCTTTTAAGATACATGCTTCCGGGATGAGTGCGTGTGTTAACGTTTCACTGTCCCAGTCCCATCTGCATACACTTAAAAGAGAAACAGCTACTAGTCCATTAACTCATCAAAACTGCTGATGCATATAGGCATGGCATCATCTCGCAACATCGTGCTGATGCCAGCACCTTAATTAATTTGCCTCACCTCCCGGTTTCATGTTTCCAACTTCACTCTTCCGACCTGGGAACCAAAACTCACCATTTAAACCTCCAAACCCACCCGCTCGTGAAGCCCTCAGGCTGGGCCAGCTCCAACTTTGTCCTCAGCCACTTTTCTCTCCTCTTCGAGTCCAGATCCCCTGTGGGCTCTATTACGTGGAACTACATAACAATGTATCATGGGACCTAAATAGAGATAATGTAAACCATTGGAGATGAATCTTATCCCCTCTAGTGACAAATTCTTTGGGTTCCATCATAAGATGGAACACATGATGCAAAACATGCTCAATCGGACGGTGAGACTCACTCCTATTGAACTAAGATTTAGGGCCTGTTTATTTATTAGAATTCCAGGAATTCTTGTCTTGTAAATTCTTAAATTCTTAGATAATATTAAATTCCTAAATCCTCCTAAGGGCATGAGCATTTTAGAATTCCACCAAAATGCAAAGAATGTGGAATTCCTGAATTCCTAAAGTTCAATTGGGACTTATCATGTGCCGGAATTCATAAATTCTTGTAAAGAAATAAGGAATTTGAAAATGCCAAGTGCAACATGTCTCAAAAACCCCAACCACTCGAATTTTAGTCAGAAATTTTAATAAAGAAACAGGCCCTTAATGCTATAAATATAAATGAGGAGTGCTACAAATTGCCCATGTGTATTGTAAAGCAAAAACGCCCCGATGTGCAACGAATAAGAAAAGAGGATATTAAAAATTGAGGATAGCTGATAAATACACTGATTTTTGCTCTCCACACATTATACTTTTTTTTTTTTTTATCAATATACCCATGTGTTAAATTATCTAAAAGGACATCTCTCCCTCCTCATCTTCTTTCTACACCCACCCACCCTCATTGCCACCCCCACCCTCAGCCACCACCGCCCCCTTCGGCAGCACCGCTGGAGGGGGAGGGAGCAAGAGAGACAAGGAGGGGGGCGAAGGCGGGTGGGGAGGGGAGAGGGAAAGAGACGAAGAGGGAGAGGAAGGCGGAAGGCAGGCAGGGAAAAGAAGAGAGAAAGAGGGAGAGGGAGAGACCAGGAAAGGGAGAAAGGGAAAGCGGGCTGCAGTGGGCAAGGGGGAGAGAGGCAAGGAGTGGGAAAAAGAAAGAGGGAGGGAGGAAGGGCAGGTGATGGTGGGAAGCAGTTCAAAGAGGGAGGGAGAGGGGGTGTAGAGAGAAGTTGAGAGGGGTAGTTAAGAAAAAGGGGGGTGTAAAGAGTAATTTCGGAAATCTATGGTTAGGGGTGAAACAGTTTGGTTAATCATGTATTTTGAGAAATCCGTTAATTGAACTACATTGTATGGTTTTCAGTTTTTAAAAACCATACCCTAAAAAATCAAACCGCGGTTAACTATATTAGACGGTTCGATTACGGTTAATTGTCACTTTAAATACATGTTTTTCTTTTTTTGTCAGAATGCAAAATAGATGTTCAAAAGTCAAAACCAAATTTTGTAAATAACAAATTACATAATTTCAAAATACTAGAGTAACATTAAAATGTTCTCAGAAACAAATGAAATAAAAAAGTGTGTTTTTCCAATAAACACATCATGGATCCTTCACTTTTTCTTCTTTCACTTTTTGTTCCAACGATTAGGCTCAAAAGTTAAAAGGGGTTATTTAAGTTATAAAATTACATAATACCCCATTTCTTCTTTAGTTTTTTTCTTCTAAATTGAGGTGTAACGGTTCGGTTAACTGTGTATTTTGGAAAAACAGTTAACTGAATAGTATTTTACGGTTAGGTTCGGTTAATAACCGTGAATCGAGATTGAAAACCGAAACGAAACCGCAAAGCACGGTTTTTCGGTTTTAATAACTGAAACCTTGAAACACGGTTATTAACCGTTGGTTCGGTTAGTTAGATGGTTTTTCAAAAAAAAAATTTCACCCCTATCTGTAGTGGGAGTTGAGAAAAGAAATGTGTGGAGTGCAAAAATCAGTGTGCATTTAGCATCTTTCAAAAATTGAGTTGAAGTGGCGTTTATCATAATGACATTGATATCGTACATTTTATCCACCTTTAAATGACTTCAACAAATTTCCCTCCTATAAACTAGAGTCCAAGGAATAAGACGAGGATTAAGGAATGGATTTAAGGGTCACCTAATTTTAAGGCATAGAAATGCTCCTTGTTTTTTCTCCTTTTTTAAGTAACTAGTGATAAGGCTGTGAAATGTATTTGGTAAAATTTTAAATAAGGCTTTAAATCTTTGCCTTATTTCAGAAAAAGACATAAGTTTTCAAAATAGCTCCTATGTTTTTAAGGAAGTTTTCAATTAAGGATATCTATCCATTTAAAATTGTTTTTCTACAAGAAAAATTCACAAACCATTTAAAATATCTAGATTACCATTCATTGAAATAAAATCCTCATTCAATTCTTCTACACTCTCTTCATTTCCTTCACCGGCGTCCTCACGGTCATGAAGAACAAACAGCATCCCCGCAGCAATCGACTACACGTAGTGGATGTTGAAACCATGTTATGGTTTTAAATAAAGATGATTTGGATACTTTTAAAAAAAATGAAGGAATGGCTGCAAGAAAGAGAGCTGCTAAATGCACACACAAAATGGCTCTCCGCACACTGCAAATTCCTTGACCATAATACCCCTGTATGAAATTACCTAAAAGGACTTTTATCAAAAGTCTGTCCCTCTCCCAACTTATTTCTACACCCATCCACCCCCACCCCAGCTAACACCTTCCCCTTCTGCAGCACCACTGAAGGGGGAGAGGGAGCGAGAGAGATAGAGAGAGAGGGGTGAGAAAGACTAAGAGAGAGGGAGAGGGAGAGGGAGAGCGAGCGGGGGTGGGGGCGAGCGGCGACGGCCTACTGGCAAAGTAGGGTGGTAGGGAGAAGGGGAGTCTAGAAAGGGTGTTTTGGGAAATATGAGGTGTGTAGAAAGAAATCTTGGGATTAAGTAGTGGGTGTAGAGAGAGAGAAGCAGTGTGCAGAGAGGAAAATCATGTGTGCATTTAGCAACTCCCTGCCTGAAAATACTTTTAATTGCTGGATGTCCTTAATTAAGGATTTACTGAAAAACTTAGGGACTAATTTGGAAATTTTTAAAACTTCTATCTCTTTTGAAATAAGGCAGAAACTTAATGCCTTATTTGAAAATTTTCCAAACGTCCTTTTGGTTAAATGTTAAAGGGCATAAATTATCTTCGGAGGTGCAATTGAGAACCTCATAGTGGGGAACACTTTTGAAAAATCCAACTTATGATTTTCATAATCTAATGGTGGACCAACTACTTTTAAATGAAACTTGGTGAGGGTGTCTATAAAAGATGAGGTCAGTCACTTTGATCGGTTAAGATCTTATATTAGTGGGCCTCATTGAAAAAATAATAATAACTTGTGATGAATTCCCAAAACAAAGGGTCATTTTGGATATTTAAAAAATAATAATAACTCTTCTGCACGGTTGGATGAGAAAGAGGCGGCATCTTGAGTTTTCCAAATTTTATTACAAAGTGTTATTACCAAGTTAATGGTTTTGAGTTTTAAATTGTTACGTCACTCACTTTCTTTAGGTAAGACGAGGGAAAAACGCCTCTTTTAGAGAGGCGCAGTTTACGGAGGAGATGGGGTTAATCTTGAATCATCAGAATTATCATTATGTGGGCCCCAAAATTGAGGTCTCATGTTATACGGCTCCATTGTAATAGCTGGGATTGGGGATCTGGACTCCTCTTCTTATGATACGCCTTAAATGAACGAACTGTTGCAGTATCCTAGTGCCCTTCCTCACCCACTACGCCTTCTATCATGCAATTTCTATCAAGTCACTGAACAGTGAGGCCCACAACACAGAGGAACCTTGACCTTCCTGTGATTTGATTTACTAGCTAGGGTGAGTAATCGACTGGATATTCATTACCTATCTCCTTTTTATTCATGTTTTATTGAAGTGAAAGTTATTTCCTCGTCATTTTTTTTAATATTCAGCTTAATTTCCATCTTCGTTTTTTACCCCTTTTAGAAATGCGTCCTAGAATTCAAATTCCTAGCCATTCAATTAGATGAAACAAAACACCCCCAAAATGAACCAGACCTAATGATACAGAGCTTCAAGTCCAATCTAAACGAATGAGGTATTCCCTCACTTACGTGAAGAAAGCATTTTTGAACAAGGTCTTCTTTCACAAATTATGCATGCAATTCACCGTTATGGAATTATTCTATTACACCGATCATGAACGAAGGACAACAATGAGATTATTGTATTGCATTGTATTCTCAAACAAAGTAAAAGACAGATCAAGTGTTAGTTATTCTTATGGTTACTGTCCCAGTAAGGGAGGGCTGTATAGTAGGTCTGTGTCATGGCAAGGGCCAAAAGTAAAGTTGCCGATACAACGGCAATGAATGTCCAAGGATTGTTGAAACACTTTTGCTTCAAACTAGTAATCCATTTCCAAAGTGTACCCCCGCATCCCGTCGTCCTGTTCAAGTAGAACTCGTCGAGCTGATATTGAACTCGATTCAATTTACTGAATAGGTTTGACATCAGTAGTTTACCACTCAAAACCCGTCTAAAGGTCTGGAGAATGCCTTCATCACTTAAATCAACGCTTTGGATGATCTTCGGGGACCGTAGGTGCCTTACATCCTCGACAGAGGTTAATAAACCTTTCATGAAGCTAAAGCAGAAAGCTGCATTATGAAGATTCCCGCCGTGAATATCCTCAAAGGCAACCATATTGCAGCCCAGAACTTCAAATTTATAAGAAGGGCGAATGATAGGCAGGGTGAGGACCCCATTTTCGAATTTAATGCTTGAGAGCGCGACCACTTCATCATCTGCCGCCCTGAACTTGACTCCTGCATCACAGAGCTCCACAACAGACCGGGACTTCGCGGCGGTATTCATCTTCTTGACAAAGGCTGCGAGTTTATCCTCTTCAGCATGAACCCATCCACCTGGACGACGCATTATATCGAGCATCAACTTCAAACGCTCATCCTCCTCCACTTCTTTTATATTAGGTACAGTATCTTTTGGTTCAACCAAGATTTTTCTAGCAACGTCCAACATATGCAAGCCCCGGCCCACACCCGGGTCTGGTCTCCGGACCAAGATCAGGGACATGAGATTCATGATGTACTTGCAGTTCTGCAAAAACAAAAAGGAAGAAAGAAAGAAAATCCTTTACTTCTTTTTAAAAAACATTAGCGGCAAATTATATTGAGTACATGCAAAATAGTTAGAAATAAGAGGTGAGGCCTACCATTCAACTTGTGGGTCCTAAGCAGGGTTAATCACTCCCATAACCCAATTACTAATCCTAAGAGCTTGGTTAAGATCCACATGATAACGAGACAAGACTAGCAAAAAGAGGCATGGGATGAAAGAAAACACAAATCACACAAAAACAAAAGTAGGATAAGCCCAATATGGTACTCATCCAATTATTACCAACAATTGGATTGAGATCTTAAAAAGAGATTTCTCCTAAAATCATTAAATTGATGGCCATAAATCTAGCTAGGATGATATGAATGGGTTGTAATTCAGCACACCTATAGTTCTATTTTAAGCATTTCTACATGGCCCCAGATGGGCCCAATGAGTTCATCGCACGCATTCCACTATTTATGTGATGTGCTAAGGATAGATTGAATTAGTGCAAACTACCCAAGGATTTGGCCTAGGATAGACCGAAAAGAAGAAATAAAATTCATGAAGCCGACCCATCATAGTTGAAACGATGGTTTGACGATGATGATGGTGTTGATGTGCTATTTATAAAAGGGTTATTATCATTATTCGCTTTGCTGAATCAATAGTGATAGTTTGTTGAGCTTTGGAGTTAGTCAACTGTGACAGAAAAACATTCAGAGACGCAGAGCTCCATATGAGTCTGGATCCCTTATTTCAGCAAAACAGGGGAATGCTATTATGCCAATCCCCAAGTGCCATGTGTAAAAAATGCATTATCAGGTACGGACCCTCTCAACTGCTTCCCTAGAAAGAAAAAAAGAGGGCCCTAATTGCAAATACAAGAAACTGAATGAAACTACAGAATCTTCATCTTCTGGGTCTGGTTGGAGTTCTTCGCATTCGAGTTTGGAGGTTTGTTCATCTTTTTCGTTTAGAAAAAGAGTTTTGAGGTATTGGGGATGGCGTGCCGACGAGGAGGGTTTGCACATGGCGATAGATGGATCTGTCGCTTCCCGTGCCGACGAGGAGGGTTTGCACATGGCGATAGCCACCACATGTGCAGGAACCTTGTAAATTGAGTGCTTCTTCCAAAGTTCAACTCCCTCCTGATCTTCATTTAGCATTATATGTTCAGTAACCGTTGTTGCAAGCCGTTCAATCTCCCTTACGTCTGCATAAAAGATAATTATGTTAGAACGGTTTCCCTAAAAAAAACTATAAAGCCTTACCAAATTCACAAAAAATATGTGTTTTTCCCGGCTTGAGAGGTGTTTGAAGTGTTGAGAAGGAAGAGAAGCTGCTGGTGCTTGGAGGAAATGGGGAAGAAGATGAGGAAAAGGGGGAAAAAGGTTTTAGGGCTACCGGCAGCCAATATATCAGCCCAAACCGATAATTTGACGGCCGATCAATTGGGATTTTTTGGCAATACAATACTGAAAGTGATAATCATCAAATTATTGGTTCGGTATTGGCCGATATGAACTGGTATAGGCCAATTTTTTCTACCATGCTCATCCCCATTAACTGGGCCTCACAATCTAGGCACTCTAAATATAGGACTCAACAAATGTTACATATCTTTATATGCAAGAAACATACAAAAAAGAGACGGAGGAGATTTATGATTAATATGGCATAGAAAGTATTATAAACCTAATTGATAGGGTATTATTATATTAATAAAAAAACGTGAGGAGAGAAAGACAGAGAAGTTATTATTATTAAGAGTGTGTGTTGAAAGAGAGGTTTTAAATGTGAAAACCGAAGGATGAGGACCATTGGATAGGTATTGGAGACAATTGAGGGATGTATTTGGTTAAAAAGACCCCACAAAACATGCTTCTGTCTAGTGATTTTTATGGAAAAAGGGGAAATCATGGGCTCATAATAAAATCAACTCAAAATGGATATCTCATATTAAAATCCAAGTGGTCACTTTGGAAATCCCTTAGCTGATTTCAAAGTATTTAAACCTAAGCAATAGCAATTTATTATTAAAAGACGAAAGGATTTATCATTAAGACATTAACAGATTACATAGAAATTGCGTGGGGGCCCCCACCTTATCTCTCATAATAAAGTGAGAGATACTCCCACAGGAGCACCTCCCTTTGTATATATATATATATATATATAAATAAAGAGGAGTTGGGTGGGGAAGATGAGAAAAAGGTTGGTCAAAATCAACTGAACAAATTGAGGCTGATTTCTCAATTAAAATCAGGCCGATGTCACATGAAAAGAAGACAATTTTCTTGCTTAATAGGTAAAGATATGTTGTGATTGCACAACATACTTGTGATTATGTCACAATCATGGAGCATATGGCCTATGAACGAATTTGTCCAAATTAAAAAAAAAAAGAGAGAAAATCATGAGGCCCTCTGGGAACATTTTCAAAGTATTAATGCTTCTGTCATAAAAAATGTGTTTTAACAAATATTTTCCCATAAATAATCCAAAAATATATGACAGGATTGTTTATCATATATTATAATAAATATATAAACATATATGTGATTACACGCTTGAGCAACAAGAGATTTGGTGTGGCTCCAACTGGAACTGAAACCAAAGCTATCAACTGCTTATCCATTAACCAGGGGTCTCTTGAGATCTTGAACATGATACATTTTAAAAGACAATCATTCAAATCCATATCTTTTGTAAGATAGTATATATGGAACCAATATTTGGAAATTTTCTCATATTTAAGTATCAGACTTAAAGCAAACTGACTAACTCGTGTAAGGAGTGTGGACATATAGAAGTAGTCGACAGGGGCAATGCATGTGAGTGACTGTATAATGATAGAAAGTCATTTGTTCTTGAGTAGAGTAGATCTTGCATCTAAATCTTTCAAGATAAATGCCAAGACAAATGTCCTCCTTTTGGGTAGACTTATGAAAAATCCCACTCCAATAGGAATTTATTCCATTGTTAGATTAACCGCGTGTAAAAATTTGTATAAAATATTATGGAAAACGCTGTTATTTTGTTTGTGATCAAGCATATGACTGGCCCAACTCCTATTTGAATCGAACCTGGCTGAAGTCAATACCAGAATGACATATCTATTTTTAATTTAGCAAGGGCTCGTTTAACAAATCTTATTTGTATCAAATAAAATTATGGATAATTGATTTGTGTAAAATAGATCTGAGTAGAATAGTCATTTTATAGATAGACCGTTTTGTAAAATAAATAAACGGTTTGAAAAAGACATTTTATTAATAAGAAAATCCACATTTTTCACAAATTTATCAAGAACTATTATGAATCCAGGGCTAAAATTTAATCTCCTAGCCTTTTTTGTTTTTTTTTTTTTTCATTCAAAAGAGAATCAACGCTTCGGATCTTTTTTAAGGGACCAGCAGAAGTAGGTTTGGCCCTTCAATAAAAAAAAAATTATAAAAAAAGAACTGAACGGCCCCTCATCATGTGCAAACCCAGCCATTTTTGACGCTGTAGCAGCTCTTATAGACCTTTTTTTTATAAGTTCAAAATTTTAGATCTAAGGTTTTTCTTTTTTTTTCATAAATATCTAAAGATTCGTGAGTGATAAACAGTTAAGATTTCGTACAATAGTGATATGTTATCTATCCCACATAAGCCCAAAAATTTAGACCTAGTGCTTCACAATTTTTCAAAAATATGTCAAGGTCTATATAAAATCCATTTGTAGGGTGATGAAGGCTTGCAATTGAAACTGTCTGGATCATCATGTGGACCCCAAATTTTAAAAATATATATATTTAAAAACAGATTGAAAAAAAATTATTATAAGATATAGCAAGAAGTAAAGAAAGAGGGGAACACGAGAAGGGCCCACCCCGGTCATTGAGTCGTCTGCTCGGGATGCCTCTCTCCATCTCTGATATCTCCACATCTTCCATTCTAGTGATTTTTCAGAAATCGTATCGCCCGCTGGTCTCGCGCCCGTTGCAGATCTACAGAAAGAGAAATAGGTAAGTTTGTCTTCACTTTTAGCGAGAAATCAACAGTGAATGTTGCTCTATCCCCCCAAGATTTCACAGCTGGCCAGTCCCCTGCAACTAGAGTTGGTTGAAAATCTTGGCGCATGCGTACCGGTATCGGCCTTAACCGAACAGATAAATTAATGAGTATCGGTGGCGAGCTATGTCTTTACTTCCTTCTTCCCCGATTCCTTTTTCCGGCATGCGGCAGAGCAGATTGAAAAGGCAAAAAAAAAAAAAAAAAACAGAGGCATACTGCAAGGGAAGAGAAAAAAGAAGAAGATAAAAGAGAGAGAGAGAGGAGGAGAGCAGTGAAGAAGAAGAAGCGTACCTGCGTTGGGGCCTGAGATCTGCTGCCCTTTCTCCTCCTCCTCTCAGTTTCGTTTCCTTTCCCCACCTGTTTCTTGGGTGATTCTAAACGCACCCCCTTTAAGTGATGTACACACCTACTTTCCCTTACATGAACAGTGTGTATACAGCAATACCTGTGGGTGCATTTAGAATCACCCTTGTTTCTTTCATTAGTGTCAAGGGTGGACGAGCCTTACTAGGGCACTCTTTTGTAAGTTGGGAAAATTTTTAAATATGAACTTAGATTTTTGTATTATTTCTAAAGAAGACATAAGTTTTTCAACTAGTTTTCAATTATGGACATTTGGTATTTTCTAATGACGTTTTCCCCTAGCTGTTTTAAAATACCAAGATTGCCCTTTATATAAAGTCATGGGATGGATTTAACCGCCATTTCATGTAGCCAATCTCCGTGAGGCGCTAGTTGTCCTTATTCATTGTGAGGATGCGAGTAAAGGAAATGAGGAGAATATCTAGAAAGTGAAGGAGAGTTTTATTTCAATAAATATTATTTTATGTATTTTAAGAAGATCAAGTGAAAAAGTTGACGAAAAATAGCTTTAAATGGATGAATGTCCTTAATTGAAAACTTCCTATAAAACTTAGGGACTAATTTAAAAAGTTTTGAAACTTTCATCCTTTTTTGAAATAAGGCAAAAACTTAAGGCCTTGTTTGAGAATTTCCTTTTTTAAGTTTTAAGGGTTTTTTCTTCCTTTCTTTCTTTCTTTTTTGAGGATCTTACCGAAATATACCCTTATTTTTTACTGTAATCCAAAAAGGACCTAAAAGATATGAATCAATTGCACTAGTCCTATGAGCCCTTTTCAGTTCATTTTTTTGTTGTTTCACCAAGTAGCGACCCCGCTCACCTGCATATATGAGCGGAGATACCCTTGCTTGTTTCTTCTCCATCTTCACAATTAAGCGACGATATCGCTACCCAAGTCAGATTCAGAAAAAAATCCATCGTTTAATATAAGAAAAAAAAGTTAATTTAATAAAAGAAAATAAAAGAAGGGCATGCTTGGGATATAAAGGGACCTTTGAGAAGGGGAGAGAAGAGGAAATGGTGGAAATCGTTGAAGGTGAGGAGAGAGGCCTTGTGAAGTTGGCAATGCAATGTGGCTCTACTAAGGGATTTTGAGTTATTCTTAAGGGTAAATTGGTCAAAAGAGGGAAAAAAGAGAGTGATGATGGAAGCAGTTAGCCTCTGCACAATTTGGCCGTTATACAAGGGATGCCTAAGTAAAAACATATAATATAGGGGCCTTTTTTAGGTTTTTTAAAAATATAGGGACCTTTTTGTAAAAAGCTATTATGATATGATGACTAAAGCAGTGCACCTTTTGCCCTTTTTTATACGTTTGCCATATAACTTTCTTAATATTACTAGTTTTCCTATTCTACTTTTAACTTATGACAAATTCGCATGTACTATTTTTATAAGTCAACTTCTCATACTAGAAATGAGAAATTTGCCTCTTTCTAATTGAATAAGGCCTATCAAACAGTCTATGGGTCCTTTTTTAAGACAGACTTGACTTAATTTTTATAAAAAAAGATCTAATTGAAATAGTTGTATTTCCAAGTCCGTAAGGAACTTATTAGTTTAGATAATTTAACTCTCTCTCTCTCTCTCAACTATTGTCTAAATGGTGAGGGGAGGCTGGGGTGGTGAACGCAGTAAGTTAAAGATGTAGAGAACCTTCACTTTTTTAGGATTTGAGTTGTTCGGACGAATGATGGTTGGGTATTCATTTCCTCGTCTCCCTTATTCATTTTCTATTAAAGTGAAAGTTATTTTATCATCATTTTTAAATATTCAGCTTTGCATCTTCATTTTTAACCCCACTTGTGAAAATACAAGTCTTAGAATTCGTAGGAATTCAATTACATAAAACAAATAGCCCGACCTAATAATTTAGAGTTTTAAGTTCCATCTAAATAAACTCAGGCCTCCCCTCTCTCTCATTCATTTATATATGTGAAGAAAGCATTCTTGGTTATGCAATCAAGTTTTATTCACCATTTAAAAAACATAAATTTACTCATCCTAAATGGAATTATTCTATTAAAAAAAATCAAGTGGTGAAGTGGTTAGAGTATCTTCATATAATGCTAGAAACAGGTAATTGTGATTAATTCAAATGTGTTTACATTTTTCAAGCTATATATATATATATATATATATATATATATATATATATTTGTCAATCCATTTGCTCAATGGTGTGGGCGCCTCCCCTCCGCCAATTACCAAGGAACGATCCCCGGTTGCAGCACCAACAGCGAGAGACTAGAGTGTATAGTGGGCATGTGAGTATTTACCAGAGAGAGTTTTAAAAAAATAAAGGAAGAAAGATTATTCTGCTACACATACGAAGAAAGGCAACAATGAGATTATTGAATTGTATTCTCAAACAAGCAAACAAAGTGTTAGTCATTCTTACGTTCACTATCCCAGTAAGGGAGGGCTGCATAGTGAGTCTGTGTCATAGTAAAGGCCAAAAGAAGTGTTGCCGCCACAACAGATAGGAAAGTCCAAGGGCTTTTGAGATAGTTGTGCTTCAAACTAGTAATCCATCCCAAAAGTCTACCCCTGCATCCCGTCATTCTGCCCATGTATTACTCGTTGAGTAGGTCTTGAACTCCATACAAATTACTAAATGGAAATATGACCGGGGTACCGGCCAAAACAACCTTTTTATAGGTCTGGACAATGGCATCGCCACTGAATTCAGTGCTCTGGATGATCTTCAGGGACCGTAGTACTTTACATCCGCCACAGGGGCCAATAAACATTCCTGAAGGTAAAGTAGGAAAGCGCAAGAAAAAGACTCATGTTGTGATCTAGGGTCTACGAGAAGAGATAAATCACGTATAAGAGAACACGGAGCTTTACGTGGTTTGTCTTTTAACCTACGTCCACGGGAAGACGAGAGAATTTACTATGTAATCAGAATAGAGGTGTACATCCTAAAGACTATGAGTATCTATTAAATAATATCAGCCCTAAACTTTGTTACACCCAAATCTTACTTCTAATCACAGTACAACTTGGGCAATCCAGGAGCCCGATTAACCAAAACTTACTAACTTCTATTTTTTTTTTTTTTCTAAATGGCAATTGAATTAATAAGAAAAGAAGAGAGCAAAGCAGAGAGCCTCAGAAAGAGAAAGCTCAGAGAGCAACAGCAACAGAGGAAAAGAAAAAGGAGAACCAGGGCCAAACAGTGGCCAAAAAGCTCAGAGAGCTACAGCAAGAAAAGAGGAAAAAGAAAAAAGAAACAGGGCCAAATAGAGGCCAGCGAAGAAGAAAACCAGAAACCAAAGAAGAACACAAGCTTAAGAGTTAAGAAACAGGAAATTACAAAAAGTTTGGAGAGGTCTACCAGTGAAGGGCTTAGTAATGCACTTGAGGGAACCTAAGAGGAGCTCAGACAGGAAAGATACGACCTTTTGCTGAGAGGCAGCTGAGTTGGAGAAGAAAGCATTGTTCCTGCAGATCCAGATTGCATAGACTGTGGAGAAGAAAATTGTTGCAGCCCCTTTGTAGGCCAGGCGGTCACTATGGGTTGAAAGAGCATGCCAGATTTTCGAGGGAGACAGGGGACCATGCACAGACGAGCCAGCTGCAGAGAGAATCCATTGCCAAATTGCTGAGGAAAAGGAGCAATGAAAAAGAAGGTGCAGGGTGGACTCAAGATCACTGTGGCAGAGATTACATTTTGAAGCTAAGCTGATACTAGAATTCTGAGCCCAAGCTTGAGAAGGGGTTTTTCCATGAAGCAACCTCCAAGCAAAGAAAGACACCTTAGGGGGCTGGAGATTGTTCCAGACCAGCGGAGCCCAGAAAGTCCAATCAGAAGAGGGACTGCAAGATCTAACAAGTTGCCAGGCGTCCTGAAGAGATAGGCCTTTGTCCTTGTGAGAACTCCAGAGGATAGTGTCTTTGGCTGAAGAGTCCAAAGCAAGATGAATGGTAGCTTGCCTCAAGGTGTTAACTGCAGCTTCTGGAAATTCAGGGGGGAAAATCCAGTGGCCTTCTTCCCAGAGAGAATGAAGCATCAGATTTGGAGGGAATCTAATTGAAGGAAACATAGCAGCGAAAGTTCCAGATTGCATCCAGTTATCGAAGTAGAGATCGATCTTCTTACCATCGCCAACTTTCCACTGACGCCATAATGGATGTGGTGAGCTAAATTCTTGATTTTATGCCAAACACAGGACCCAGACTTGGAGTTGGAAGAGTTCCAGATAGAGGAATTGGGGAAGTATCTACCAGCCATCCAAGAAGCCCAGAGGGAATTAGAAGTCATGGCTGTCCAGCTCAGCTTGATGAAGGAAGCCTCATTCTGCTCACTAACATGCCTGATGCCCAGGCCTCCTTCTTTGGTTGGAAGAGTGCAAGTGGCCCAACTGATCTGTTCCTTTTCTGCTTGACAGCCCCTCCAGACGAAAGGAAGTTAGTTCCTCATTATAGACTCCATGTGGTTGGACACAGACTTGGGAATTGGAAGAATCATGGCAATGTGAATTGGGAGGCTACTAAGGACTTGCCTCACCAGAATCCTGTGGCCATCAAAAGAGAGGAGTTTTGATTTCCAACCTGAAAGCTTACGAAGAAATCTATCAAGAAGGGTGGTGAAATGCTGCCTTTTTGGAGTACCAATATTGAGGGGAGCTCCAAGGTAGAAAGAGTTTGGAAACTTATCCTTTATGTTAGTAATGGCAAGGATCAGGGATCTCTTTCTAGGAGTGCAATTTCCTAAGAAAAGCTTACTCTTTTCAAAGTTGAAATACTGGCCAGCATTGGATTGGTAGCAGGAAATGACCTCCTTCAAAGCTAAGAGGCTGCTTTTCTGGGCTCTGAGGAACAGGAGAATGTCATTAGCATACAGTAAGTGACAGGGAGTATTTGGGGCAGAGGAGAGAGGTAAAATTGATTTATTGGAGACCAAATTTTGGATGTTGAGGCTTAAGATCTCTTCAGCAAGGATAAAAAGGTAAGGGGAGAGGGGGTCCCCTTGCCTAAGACCACAGGAGGAGGAGAAGAAACCAACTGGAGATCTGTTGATGAGGACTGACCCTTTAGCAGTACAGACACATTCTCTGATGAGGTTGATCCATCTGTCAGAGAACCCAAAGAAGTGAAGGGATTTGAAGAGGAAAAGCCAACTGAGCTTGTCACTTGCCTTGGAGATGTCCAGTTGCATGCATAGGGAACCACCTTTCAGCTTGGAGTGAATTTTTTGAAACAACTCATGGGCCGAGGCTATGTGCTGATGAATTGATCTACCTTGGACAAAAGCCGCCTGGTTAGGAGAAACAAGGAGGCCAATAATCTTGGAAAGTCTAGTGGCCAAGATTTTGGCAATAATTTTGTAGGTAAAGTTGAGAAGGCTAATTGGCCTATAATCGCAAAGGTGGAAGGGGATTCTGTTTTAGGAATGAGAGAGATGAAGTAGCTATTGGAAGGTCTGTAAAGCTTCCCTGAGATGAAAAACTGTTGAACAGCTTTAACTACAGACAAGCCAATTATATGCCAGGCAACTGTGAAAAAATAACCAGAGAAGCCATCCGGGCCAAGAGCACTGTCCTTTTTAAGAGCAAAAACTGCAATTCTGATTTCTTCTGCATCCGGAGAAGAGGAGAGGAGGGTGTTCATGTCTTCAGTGACTTTGTTGCTGCCTAACCCAAAAAGGAGATTAGAGGGAGGTAAGTGAGAAGTGTTTGCTATTGAAGAGAAGTGGTCCACAGTAATGGACTGGATATCCTTCTGGTCTACCACCCAAGAACCATTTGATTTAATTTTGTCAATGCGATTCACTACCCCTCTGGATTTTGCAGAGGCATGGAAGAAGGCAGTGTTCCTGTCTTCCTCTTTCAGCCATCTAATTCTTAATTTCTGGCGCCAATGGGTTTCTTGAAGCTGGAGGCAGTTATGGAGAGAGGCCTCAGCTTCAGCAAGAGCAAGATGAAGAGAAGGGGAAGGATCATTATCAAGAAGCTGTTGGGTCTCTAGAACAAGTTTTTATGCTGCTGTAATTTTCTGCTTGATGTCACCAAAGACATTGAAGTTCCAATCTTTGAGGACTAGCTTCAAAATTTTCAGGTTTACAGCCAGATCCTTCTGGTAGTTACCTGATGAAGGTTGGATCCAAGTTTCAACCACCAGAGAGAGAAAATCAGGGTGAGCAATCCACATTGCTTCAAACTTAAAAGGGCTCTATGAGCTTGTTGACGCTTGTTGTGGGAGAGAAGCAAGGGACAATGGTCAGAGGAAAATTTGGGCAGATGGGTGAGGAGAGGGTCATTAAAGCTAGAGTGCCAAAGGTGATTACAAAGAGCCGTATCCAGCCTAGCTGCTACATAGTCAGTCCCTCTGCGGTTGTTGGACCAGGTAAATTTGTTGCCTGAGAAACCCATGTCCTGCAATTGAGAGGAGAGGATCATCTGCTGGAATTCTAGATTGAGGCGAGAAGGTCTAAGACTTAATTTTTCAGAAGCTGAGATGATGGAGTTGAAATTGCCCAAAGCACACCAGGGGCAATTTGTTTTTGATTGCGAGGAGAGATAGCTCCACAGATCTCTTCTTTGGATGTAATTAGTGGAGGCATAGATCCCTGTGAGAAAACAATTGGTGGCAGTTGATGGGATGGTGAAAGAGATTGTGAGGAATTGGGGGGAGAAGTCAATTAGGTTGATGCTTAAATTGGAGTTAGATCTGAAAAAACACCAAATTGAGGCAGAAGAGAAAGGATTATTGGATAAGAAACCATCATAACCAAAGGAAGAAAGCAGAGAAGTAGGAGGGTCAGAAATCTTAGGTTCAGAAATGAAGATGACATCAGGGGAATTAGAGGAGGCTAGGTGGTTTAAGGATCTAATGGTTGGGGCATTTGAAATGCCCCTGCAATTCCAGTAGAGAATTTTAATCATTTGGAACTTGTAAGAGGGGAGAGGGTACCTTTCAAGCTCCTAGTTGTTGGCTTGGAGTTTGGGACAGCATTTTTACCTTTGATTTTTGCTTTCTTTTGCTTTGAGAAAGGAGTGAGGTCCACTTCCAAGGAAATGCCTGCATTTTCAGAGGTGGTAAGGTCCCTTCTAAGTTCAGAATTCCTGGGATTTGGGTAAGAGAAAGAGAAAGGATCACTGAGAGTACAATTTTCCAGGATGGAAAAGGAGTTTGAGGTATCTAGGATTGGGCCTGGAATGTCTTAGGGAGGATCAACATTGCAGAAGCTTGCTGGATTGGAGGGGAGATGATTATGGGTTGTGGAGTTGGCTGGAATGGAGGGGGCTAGGGTCTGCTGGGAGAAGGGGGAAATAGGGGGATCATTGTTTGATGTCTCAATGGTATGATGGGCAAGATGAGGGGGATCCTGAGGGGAGGGTTCCTCAGGAGGGGCTTGGGAGTCCAGAAGAGGGGCAGGCTGCAGCTCTATATGATTAAAGGTTTCTGACGAGGATGGGCCAGTAGGAGGTTTCCCTAATATTTCTTCACTGGGTTGTTAATTTGGCTTGGGAGGCTTAGTAGAGGGGGGGTATTGGACATATTTGCAACAGTTTTCTGAGTGACCCAAGAGAAGGCATTTGGAACAAGGGAGGTTTTCATAAGAAACTGAAAGAAGGATTCCAGGTTCTCCTTCTAAAACCACTTTGATCTCTGACGGTTTGGGTCCTGACAGATCTAGCCTCACCAGAATCCTAGCAAAAGTGAGGATTTTTTGAGAGGCTGTGATGTCGTCCAGCTGGAGGGGGGTGCCTATGGACCTGGCTTTGGAGAAGAGGATGTTAGAGCTCCAGCAATGGTATGGGATTCCATGGATGTGAATCCATACTGGGTGTGGGGAAGGCCAGGTGGAGAGGTCCTGGCAAGGCGACCAGGGGAGGATTTGGAATTTTCTGTTTTACAATAGGTTAGGGCCATTGGAAAGGGCAATGTCTCTGTCTTCCTTAGTAGCAAATCTAAATAAGAAGAGACCTTTATCCGTGAGAGAGATGAAGCAAGGCTTGGATAAATTCCACTTGGAGTTAGCCCGGACTGATAGCCATTCTACAGTAGGGCGTTTGCCAAAGAATTTTCCAATGGCCGCATTGGAGAAAGAGGATTTGTTGGGTTCAATCAGGGAGGTAGGGATTGTCATAGTTAGCTGGCCATCTATAATGGATGAAGAGGAATACTCCGAAGGGGATAAAGGGGCAGAACCAGGAAATAGGTGTAGCCATTCTCAGGGTCCAGAGGCTGACTGAGAGGGGGGACCTGGGGATGAAGGAGGTTAGATGGGTTGACTGAGGAGGTGCAGTGCTGAAGGGGGCCCGGAGGGAAATCTGAGGGCTTACCTTTTGCCGAGCGAAGAATACCAGCTAGATGATGCATCAAGAGCTCCAGCTGGTTGGTATCCCAGGTCGGGGGGGGGGGGGGGGGGAGAAAGTATGGCTACAGTTCCTGGAGGGTTATCCTCTGGCTGAAAAGGGAGAGGCAGTGCCTGAGCTGGTGGTTGATCTGGGGGAAGGTTTTCCGGAGAGCAGGGGGCTTGGGTTGGTGGGTGGAGATCGCCTGAAGGAGGAAAAAAGTTGGTTGTAGCGGGGCTGGATCGAGAATGCGGTGCTCTGAAGAGGGGGGAAATCAAAGGAGAGGAACGAGAGGGAAGGAGGGATTTGGGGGGGAAAACTCATGGCTCAGGAGAGGTGTTCGGTTTAATTCCTGTACTCAGGATGTGCATTTCTTTTTTACTAACTTCTATTTAGCCATACAAAATAACAACTCCCATGGTGAATAACCTTGAAGGCAATAATGTTGCAGCCCAAAATTTCCAATGAAAGAGAAGGGCGAATGATGGGGATGGTGAGTACCCTGTTTTCAAAATCAACGCTTGAGAGGGCGATGGCTAAATCATCTACCGCCTTGAAGTTGTTGACTCCTGCTTCACAAAGCTCAATGGCAGACCAGAATTTAGTAGCTGTCCTCATCTTATCCATGGCTAGGAGTTTATCTTCGTCTTCCTCCACTTGTTCTTTTCTAAGCTCGACATCTTTTGGTTCAACCATAATTTTTCTAATAACGTCCAACATATGCAAGCCCCTCCCCAGATCAGGGTCTTGTCTCCAGAATGCAAACATGCACATGAGATTGTTTATGTACTTGAAATGGTCTTATATATCACTAATAAAGTCGATCGAAGTGCTGTACTTCGTACATCTGGTATCTTAATAAAAATATCTTACTCCCTTTTCTTTAATGTTATCAAGATCTGATGGTCCATTGATTTAATCATGACAGATATTGCAACCACACTGATGAACAATTGGAAGTTGATCATCCAATGCATCTATGGTGCTCTTTGCAAGGAGAGCTATTTTTTATGGCTTATGTATGTCGAGATATTGAGTGGTAACAAATGAAAACTGATTTTTTTATTAATTTATTAGAAAAAGAAAATCCTCTTATCACTGACAAAGTTGAGATGTTATACTCTATAATATCTAATAAATAAAATTGCTCTATTTTGTACAATTTAAAGGTATTTGCTATAATTTTTTTTATTAAAGTAATTTTTGATATTTTCTAGCAATTCTTTTCTTTTGGAGGGTAAGTAAGCGCGTATTAATCACAAAAGGGAAGAGAGAGAGCAATAGAAAGCACCCTATCTCTGATCGATTGAGATTTATTTCTTAAGGTGACCAGCTGTGCGGAGCATATGGCAGCCTACACCTAGAAGAAGAATCAAGAGAATGGGCCATGAAAATATTTCTACCTTAACACAGGCAGAGGTTCCAATTACTAAATCTCTATTAAATATCAATCAAGCGTGATTAAACTAATGATTAACTCTAAATCTAATTAAAAATAAATCAAACCACAAAGAGAGAAGTACAAGCGACTTTTACGTAGAAAACCCTATTCGGGAAAAAACCACGGGCCTTACCGTCTAGGCCAACAAACAACCAAGCACTATATGAAAAACGAAGATTACAAAACTACTTATAACTTTTTTCCAGTTGTTGACTCAACCTAAGGACTGCTTCAGATCTTATTGACAACTCGTCATAAATCTTCACCGTGCTTGAGCAGAACCGCCTTCAGGAAAGTAGGTGGAATCAAACCCAAAACTTGATCTTCAGCATAGCAGGACTAGAAGCCTCGGGGGGAAAGAATGGATCTCTCAAATCTTCTCTAGAATGTATTCTTGATCAGTGTTGTTGTGGAAGAGAGAGATAATGCCTTCTTATAAGCCTCAATTCATGTCTCAAAGGCTTTAGAGATGGAAAGTTGCCTTGAGAGAATATAGAAAGTGAAGTTCGGCTAAACTTAGAATTCCCAGGTTCGCTCGAGCGGACAGGGGAGTTCGCTCGAGCGAACTACTCTCTGTTTGCGGACGTTCAGAGCAGAGCCTTCTTGGGTTGAGCAGTCAAAATGGGCAGTCGAGCGATCAACTTTCTGTGAGGGGTTCGCTCGAGCGGTCATGGGGTTCGCTTGAGCGAACTGCTCTTTGTCTTCAGATGATCAATGCAGAACAATGATGGCTCGAGCGGACAGATAGGTGGGTCGAGCGATGAGACTTCTGTGATGAGTTCGCTCGAGCGACCTTTGTCAATATAAAGAATTACGGAGTTTCTTTCTATTTTTGAAAGAGATCTTTAGCGGTCATTTTTCTAATGGAAATACAAGTTAGGGTACCCCGGTTTGTCCATAAAGCTATGAATTAGCCAACTAAAAATTTTACAGGCCAGATAACTACAGGGGCAGCAAAATGAACCACCAAGCGGGGTCAGCTGAATAGAGGAAGCATAGACGGCCCAAAAAACCGGTCAGCAACCTCATGATATTTTGCTGGAGCTTTAATTTTCCATGTGGTAGAAGCTTATGTGCTGCTGAATTTCCAACTGAGCAACTATATACATCATTCAATTCAGTGTAGGAGTTGATCCTCTTGATTGTTGATGTTCTCTGGTGGACTTGATTAGACTAATGGATCCACTGCTGTAGTGTTGGATTTGATTGGACTCATGGATCGACATAAAGGTACAAGACCCGCTCCCCATTTGAAGACCCTTCATCAGAATACTTTCTTGGATTAGTGTTCTAAAACTAGACTTCTATCCCATCTTATCCGGTAATCGAGTTAAGTTAAAAGAACCTCGCTAGACTTGAGAACCTTTCAAGTTTCGAATCACTGGAATGTGGGGACAAGTCAACTTTAGTTTCATAGTCAAAGGGGCCTGCACCCAAACAGGGCCTGTTAATTAGTCTGAATGGAATTTTAGTCATAGGACTTGATCCACAAATGGCCCCCTGGCACGGGATTAGTAAAGAGGCAAGAGGAGGTGAGCGGAAAAAGGATGAAAGGTACAGATGGGAGGGACCTTGACTTTCCTATGCTCTGAATTACTAAGGTGAGTGATGGTTGGGTATTTATTTTCCCCCATTTTTGTATCAGAGTAATAGTTATTTGATAGTCATTTTTTAATATTCATCTTTGCCTCTTCATGTCAAACCCTGCCTTTGGAAATACGAATCCTAGAATTTCTAAAAATTCAATTCCATGAAACACATTACCCTTAAAATAGAACTCGACAATGAACTTGACCTAATATTTCAGAGTTTTGAGTTCAATCTAAATGAAAAAAGGTATTCTTCTCTCTCTCTCTCTCTCTCTCTCTCTCTCATATGCAAAGGAAAAGGGTCTTCTTTCACAAATTATGTATGCAATGTTATTCACTGTTATGGAATTATTCAATTACACTGATCATGACTGAAGCACTGTTAGTTTGTATGGTCTCAATCCATCAGATGATGTAATAAATTGATTCATTTCTTTATTTATCAATATTATCATGCTTTCCTTTCATGAGATGAATGGTGTTTTATTACTTACTGCACATAACCAATACATATTACATGATGGTTTATGAGATAAACTGAGTTCTATTAGTATATTAGATGTGATGTATGTGTATGGATGAGATCCACATACATGAGACATATGTCGTAAATCTTATACTTAAATATCTTCACAACTACGATGAAATTGGGCATCTAATCTGATAAGGTTGCAGCACTTTAATCACTATGAGAGTGTGATTTGTCTCGATCATCAGAATGTAAGATTCTGAATCATGGTACTGGAATATTTGATGTATTGAAAAACCATGAGAAGCGCCTTATGGAATACTATCTTTACTTTAAGGTCTGTTCTCTTAAATTCCTAACAATAGGCGCTCAATACTGAGACATTGATGAACTCAAGTTTCTATCTATTCATTTGCTTTGAGTCACCAATAAGTGAGGCCAATTGTAGGTCAACACCTCGGTGTCTTGGGTACGTGATAGTAGGACTATGAGAACATTGAATGATCAAAATGAAATCTATCTATATTATCTCCTTGTGCCAATTAATGGATTTATCATGAGTAAGTGCACACCCATCTCAATTAAGAGTTAATTGGATGGTACTGATGATTACTAGAATTAATTGGGTTTCAAGGATAATAAGATATGGATTCAATTATGGTGGACAAGACCAATTGATCCATGAATATTAATAGAGGGGCCTACTTGTGGTGATATGGAAGTTTATGGTATTCTTTGTAATTTATTCCTAAGACTGGAGTGCAATTGCATTTATACAATGAAGTTATTTGCAATTAACTGTGGGCCTGAATTGCACATGAGATGTAGGGTCGTGGTATCCCAATTGGAGTCAGCTTTCTATGGAATTCCTAGTAGTCCCTACGCTAGTCCAAGTTATTAAAAAGTTACTAATCCTACTTGAACTCTAAAAAGAAGAAATTAGAAAGTTATTATTTCTATTTGAAGTGAGACTTCTAATAGTGGTAATAGTAGGTTACTAATTAGTGTGGAAGTGAGACTTCTATTTTTATTAGTAAAGAAGAGGTTGCCAAGTTATAAATAGAGGAGAAAAGGGGCTAGACTTCCAATGCATAATTTCCCCTTGGAATTCACGCCCAGCCTCCCTTGTGCAAGTGTTGCATGATTTCTCTTCTCCTTCCTCTTCTAGTTTCTCTTTCGGATTCTGTAAGCGCACAAAAACTCACAGACCCGGGGGGGGGGGGGGTGAATTTGCGGCCCACTGGAAGAGGACGGAGGCTTGAGCTCCTTGTAGATGATAGAAAAACCGATGCCTCGAGCCTGAAATGGGAAAAAGGAGAAGGTCAGAGGACCCTGGCTTGGGCAGCACAGGGCTCTCCGATGCCTTTGTTAGCTGCAGGTGCAGGACTAGAACAGAGGTAGGAGATGTAGTGGGAGAAGAAATGGCATACCAGTGAGTGGTGTTTGTTGGCCATCCAGCTTCTGGAGCTGTTGCTGTGTATACATAGAGGAAGAGAGGGGACAAGAGGGAGGCTCTATCAGAGTCTGATCCCATCAAAGCCCACTCTGCAGTCCCATCGGGCCTGACTTCTGGGCCCAGTCCCATCAGGCCATTGTGAGCCGTGCACCTGGCAAGGGTGGATAAGGGAGAAGAAAATATCCCCACACAAAGCCCCCCAGCTTTTAACTTCTTTAGGGTGATTTAACCCGTTAGAAGTTTGAAAGCTAAATAACCTGATGGTTTATCCGTATCCGAGTTTGAGCAACACGACCTGCTGGCTCGTCACCAGAGGTGCAGTCCTTCGCCGTGTAGGCGGAAACTGGCGCGTAGCCGAGATGAGGGACGTAACTGGCTGGTACCGTTACCGGAGCCAGTGTAGTCTGTCGCCGCGTAGGCGGAATCTGGCGCGTAGCCGAGATGAGGGACGTAACTGGCTGGTACTTTTATCGGAGCCACCGGAGCCAGTGTAATATTTTTATCGAGGCTGGTGGCATCACCGAGCCTGATTTTCCGAAATCGGGACGTAACTGGCTGGTACTTTTACCGGAGCCAGTGTAATATTTTTATCGAGGCTGGTGGCATCACCGAGCCTGATTTTCCGAAATCGGGACGTAACTGGCTGGTACTTTTACCGAAGCCACCGGAGCCAGTGTAATATTTTTATCGAGGCTGGTGGCATCACCGAGCCTGATTTTCCGAAATCGGGACGTAACTGGCTGGTACTTTTACCGGAGCCACCGGAGCCAGTGTAATATTTTTATCGAGGCTGGTGGCATCACCGAGCCTGATTTTTCGAAATCGGGATGTAACTGGCTGGTACTTTTACCGGAGCCAGTGTAATATTTTTATCGAGGCTGGTGGCATCACCGAGCCTGATTTTCCGAAATCGGGACGTAACTGGCTGGTACTTTTACCGGAGCCAGTGTAATATTTTTATCGAGGCTGGTGGCATCACCGAGCCTGATTTTCCGAAATCGGGACGTAACTGGCTGGTACTTTTACCGGAGCCAGTGTAATATTTTTATCGAGGCTGGTGGCATCACCGAGCCTGATTTTCCGAAATCGGGACGTAACTGGCTGGTACTTTTACCGGAGCCAGTGTAATATTTTTATCGAGGCTGGTGGCATCACCGAGCCTGATTTTTTTCTTTCGATATATGTGCATGACATCTCTCATATACCCATGACACGTTACATATACGTGTGGTATAAGGTGGTGGCCCATGTTGACTTTTTGAGGTGTATGTGCTACAAGTGTAGATAATAAGGTCACCAATTTAGGAGGTAAGTAGGATTACCATACCAAACCCATGATGTGATAGCTTTGAAAGACCCTCTGGGAGGATTGGGACGTTCACATCATTGTGAAGCTTTTCTCTCTTGGGCTGCCCTCGTCTGCTACTCTCCACCCTCCATTATTGAGATGCAATGAAGGAGAAAGCTGTGGTTGGTGAATATATGTGAGAAAGCTGGTGCTTCAACGAAATCAGGGCAGGGCAAATCAGAGAACTCCGGGGGGCTTTGTGTGGTAGGTATGATGCCGGAGAGGTCGAGTTGTGTCCTGTGTCACAACAGTAAGTAATCCTGCCCACCACGTCATGTTTATTCTCTCTCTCCTATTCCCACATATCACCATTCTCTCTCTTTATCCCATACACCCATGACCCATTCATCATCAGTCCTCATTATCACCGCACGTCACCTCCACCCACCTTTTCAACTTAAGCAAACACGTCATCACCATCTCCCCATCTCATCACACAGAACCAGAACGAGTTCTGTAAGGGTTGTTTCCGTTTCAATGACGACTATGCGCCTCCGATAATGACCCACTAATCAAAAGTCCAGAATTAGCCCACACCAACAGAATCGCCCAAACCCCCTCTACAGGATGTGGGGATCTGATCGGCGGGAGCGGCGCGGCCACGGAAGCCGAGTGCGGGCGAGGGAAGACGGAGTTCTTGGTTTTGAGAGATTACTTTGATCATCACACTTTCCCTCTGTTCAGGAGAAATCCCCTCCGTTGGCCGGATTCTCCTCCAAATTATATAGTAGTAGTGGAGTGAGCTGCAGTTCTCTGCCGAGGTCGTCCTGCTGAGAAGGACCTGCCGATCTGGGAGTCTGCAGTGTCTGAAACCGAGCTGGGGTCAACGACCGAGCTGGGTCGATGACCAGCTGGGGGTGAACCTGCTGCGCTGATTGCCGAGCAGGGACGCTGCCGAGATCATCGTGCCTGGGAGGAGGTCTGTCGAGGTGGGCAGGACCGAGCTGGAGGTTCAGCCGAGCTGGGAAATGTACCGAGATGGGGAAACCTGCCAAGATCGTCACGCCGGCGCTGGGAGGGAGGTCTGCCGAGACGGGAACATCTGTCAAGCTGGTCCTGATGAGAAGGGCCTGCCGAGATGGACACGCTGAATTGGTGCTCTCTGCCGAAATCGATCTGGGACCTGACGCAGCCCCCTGCCGAGCTGAAATGGACGTTGTCCGATCTGAGACGAGAATGGGGGCCTCTGGCCGAAATGGGATGTCGCCGAACTCCTTCTGCCAAGCTGGGATCACCGAGGTCACCGACCGAGCAGGGAGATTTCCGAGTGGGAAATTTCCGAGCTGCAATGGAACTCTGTCGAGGTGGTCTGGCTGGAGAAGGCCCTGCCGATCTGGGAGTCTGCAGTGTCTGAAACCGAGCTGGGGTCAACGATCGAGCTGGGTCGGTGACCAGCTGTGATCGAGATCGTCGTGATGAGCTGGGAGACGTTTGCCGGAATCGTCGTAGTAGTGACTTCGGACGGGACCGAGATCAGCCCCAAGGAATATATCCTTCAAACGATCTTCACGTACCCGGGGAAGATGAAAAAGCTGCAGATGGTCCAACTCTTCTTGCAGTAGAGCATAACATCCTCGGCAGTGTATGTTTATGGGTTTTTGTTTTCCTTCACCTCTTTCTAGAAGAAGGATGGACTGAGATATATTTGTTGGGGTTCTTTCCTTCTCCACCTCAGGCTTTGGGAGGCATGGTGTTTGGGAAAGATGGCTCTTTGATCATTTCCCACAGACGGCGCCAATTGTAAGAGCACAAAAACTCACAGACCCGGGGGGAGGGGGGGGGGGGGTGGTGAATTTGCGGCCCACTGGAAGAGGACGGAGGCTTGAGCTCCTTGTAGATGATGAAAAAACCGATGCCTCGAGCCTGAAATGGGAAAAAGGAGAAGGTCAGAGGACCCTGGCTTGGGCAGCGCAGGGCTCTCCGATGCCTTTGTTAGCTGCAGGTGCAGGACTAGAACAGAGGTAGGAGATGTAGTGGGAGAAGAAATGGCATACCAGTGAGTGGTGTTTGTTGGCCATCCAGCTTCTGGAGTTGTTGCTGTGTATACATAGAGGAAGAGAGGGACAAGAGGGAGGCTCTATCAGAGTCTGATCCCATCAAAGCCCACTCTGCAGTCCCATCGGGCCTGACTTCTGGGCCCAGTCCCATCAGGCCATTGTGAGCCGTGCACCTGGCAAAGGTGGATAAGGGAGAAGAAAATATCCCCACACAGATTCCTTTAGAGCTTCTAATTGTTTTCTTTAGGAGATCTCACCCATCTCCTTTCGAGAAGAGATCTGATACGGGACATAGCGTAAAAGGCTAAGAGGTCTTGAAGATCCTAAATTTGTTACAAAGAAAGAGGTTTTTCATCTAACAAGTCTTCTTCTCCATTAGAGCACAACCAAATTCTAAAGGTATAATCTACTTCCTTATAGTTGTAGCTTTTGTGATTGCTTGATTATAACTTATTTCTATATTCTAGATAGAGCTTATTACTGTACATGGTTGATGAGTTTGAGGAATTGGATTTTAAATGTGGTTTATGGGTACTTGATCCGTGAGTCAAATGGGTTAAAAAGTTTTTCCAACAAGCACGACAATGAGATCATTGCATTGCATGGTATTCCCAAACAAAGCAAAAGACATATTTAAGTGTCAGTTATTCTTATGGCAGAAAGTCTACTTGTCCCGGATTTCATGTCCCGGGACAAGCACGACTCCATAGGGAGGGGTATTTTGGTCATTTTCAAGACATGAAATCCGGGACAAGTAGCATGGCTCTTCTTATGGTTACTGTCACAGTACGGGAGGGCTGTATAGTATGTCTGTGCCATGGTAAGGGCTAAAAGTAAAGTTGCCGACACAACGCAATGAAAGTCCAAGGATTCGTGAAATACTTTTTCTTCAAACTATTAATCCATTCCCAAATTCTACCCCTGTATCCAGTCATCCGCTTACGGTAGAACTTGTCGAGTTGATCTTGAATTTCATACAAATTTGATCAGGCATAAATCCCAGCGTCTCAAGCCATCATAGGTATAAATCCTGTTGCTCGTGTCTGCACTTTTTCGCTATAACACTGTTCACTTTTCTATAGAAATAGGTACAGTAACTCTGCACTTCTCTATAGAAAAAGGTACAATTTCTGCAACAATCCACTTCTCTGCACTTCTCTCTCTATGACTCTCTATTGTGGTTTCTAATTTCATCTCTATTTTCTTTAATTTATTGCCATATGTTTGTACATGTTGTATGGAATGTGAGCATTGAACATGTATTTAAAGCGTGTGATATAATGCTTGAAACAAAGAGAAATGGGCCTTTCAAGTAGGGGTGTGAAAAAAAACCGAAAAACAGTTTAACCGAATCGAACCGCGGTTAATAACCATATTTTACGGTTTGGTTACGGTTACGGTTAATGAAATCTAAAAACTGCACAGTTCGGTTCGGTTCGGTTCGGTTACGGTTACGGTTTTCCATAATAATTCACGGTTATTAACCGAACCGAACCGTATAGTACACTTCAGTTAACCGTATGCTGTTAACCGTACCGTTTACAAATAAAATAAAAAAAATAGGGAGCCATAACCGTACGGTTAACCGTATATTAAAGATTATTGATCAATGGGATTTTTATTCAATTGCTCCTTATATGTCATTTTACCTTCAATCACTCGCATTTATCCCCTTATGTGAGGAAGGCATTCCACGGTTATTAACCGTAACCGAACCGTTTAATATGGTTAATCGCGGTTACGATTTTCACGATTTTTGTGGATACGGTTACGGTTACGATTTTGAAAAACAGAAAACCACAGTTACGGTTCGGTTAACGAGTTTCCCAAATTGACCGATTAACCGAACTGTTACACCCCTACTTTCAAGTGTATTTTCCTAAACATCATCATCGAAACACAAAAGGTGAACGACCAAGGCTTAAGTTGCACTCCTAGTACCCATAGACGCTCTCTTAATAACAGTTCCTTATCCACATATAGCGGATTCAATTTCTTCTTAACTTTGCACTTCTGGCTCATAAAATAATTGAGATTGTAATGGTCGTTTTGTTTTATTTCTTTGCTGGGATTGTAATGGTTGCAATAACTGGATGTAATAATGTAAAACTGTAAAAATACAGATTGATCATGTGATTGGGTGAAAGTCGAAGATTGAATCGGTGGATAGGTAAAGAATTTTGTATAGCTGTGTAGCTTTGCGTATTCTTATAGGCTAATGGGAAATTAAGGTAGATCCTCCACACATATTCACCATTGGAAGCTTCTTAGGGCAATCTCAGGAGACAGGAAGAGGCCACGCTCCATGCCAACCGTTGGTCAATTTTATCAAGCAATATCTTGCTGGATCAGACAGTACATTTCATTAGCTGATTTCAGAGGGAAGAAATGGCCAATAGGTCTTCTTTCACAAATTATGCATGCAATTTTATTCGCCATTATGGAATTATTCTATTACACTGATGAACGAAGCATGCATGTACAACAATGAAATTATTGTATTGCATTGTATTCGGTAACAAAGTAAAAGACGAATGAAGTGTTAGTTATTCTTATGGTGCTTACTGTACCAGTAAGGGAGGCCTGTATAGTAGGTCTGTACCGCGGAAAATACCAATAGAATGATTGCCGCCGCAACAGAAATCGAAGTCCATGGATTCTTGAAATACTTTTGCTTCAAACTAGTATACCATTCCCAAATTATACCCCTGCATCCCGTCATCCGCACATTGTAGAACTTATGGAGTTGATCTTGAACTTGATACAGTTTAGTACCTAGCATTACAACCTCGGCGTCCTTTCCAAACCTTTTAAAGGTCTCGACAATGGCATCATCACTTGATTCAGTGCTTAGGATGATCATCAGGGAACGAAGATGCCTCACATCCGCCGCAGAGGTTAATAAACCTTTCATGAAGGTAAAGTAGGAAAGCGTTGGTAAAGGTGTCCCCGGGTGAATTGACTCGAAGGCAACCATGTTACAGCCCTGAACTTCGGAAAAAAAATGGAGGGGAATGACAGGAATAGTGATTACCCCGTTTTCGAATTTAATGCTCGTCAAGGGGATCGTTTCGTCTTCTGCCTTCCTGAACTCGACTCCTGCACGACAAAGCTCCATAACAGACCGTGATTTTTGTCTAAACGCCGGATGGAGCTTTGAAAATTCATCCTTAATAACTTGGTCAGGGACAGGTTCAAATTTAAACAAACCACGTCTAGCAACGTCCAACATATGCTTGCCCTCGCTCACATCAAGCTCAGGTAACTCTGAAACTACATCCTCACTAACTGGGTGATTTCTGCTGTACAGGAACGCAAGCATGAGAGCTTGTATGTACTTGGAGTTCTGCACAATTTTTGGGATGAAATAAATAAATAAAGAAGATTATTTACTTCTTCCTGAAAAAAAAATAAAAGCAGCAAATTATATTAGTTGTACCCAAAGTTGTTGGAAATAAGGGGCATGGGCTACGATGCAATGCGTGGGGCCTATGGGGGGTTAATCACCCCAAGTGGACGAGCCAGAACTTTCTTGCAGCGGGGCAACAAAATTTTTTAGAGATTTAATCTAATAGTAGGCCTACGCTGTATTGGAGGGAAATTTCTCACCGAAAGATGTGCCCCACTAATGAATTGAAACGCCCCCACCATGAAATCTACTCAGTAGAGATATGAAAAGAAGAAGAGAAAACAATGGATTACAGAGGAGTCCCACAATAATGCCCCCTGAAACTTCTAAATCATATATAAACTAGCCTCCCCATGTGGTGTATATTCTCATCAAATTTAACTTGGTCAACTTTCAGGTTGATCACTTTAAAAAGATTCAAATAAAATATTATAAAATACTTCAAGTCATATATTAAACAAGTTGACTTAGGGCCCAGACAAAAATGGCAGTGTTAGTAAAGTTTAGATTCTTTTTATTGAGTTCGGATATGAGATGCCCACTTTGCGGATGCAAGGAGAATAACCAGCAGAACTTGAAGGGGATATCGAAAGTTTGTTCCATCTAAATCTTTAAGAAGAAAGCAAAAGACAAGAATGTCCTTGATTATTTTCTAAAAATTTCTCTTCTTCCTAAAAAAACAATGAATTTTGAGGAGTAAAAGGAAATAAATTCAAACTTTTCATATCAATTCCTAAAATTTCTCTTCTTTAATCTAAGTAAATAAGAGTTTGGCTATGATCCAATTACGATGTATTGCTTAAAAATCCTTATTTTAGTAAGAAACGTGGAGAATCTGTCGGAGGGATCAAATTGAACCAGGAAACTCTTTCAAGACACTTAAGAGGAAGAGGTGCAACCCTCGCCCGAACAGTCAAGCGAGTTGAGGAGAGACCACCTTGATCACTGCCGTCTTGATTGTAGAAAATTGTAGGTGGAAAGTCATTTTGTACCTTGATCACTACCGTCTGAATTGTAGAAAGTGACACTTGTCTCTGAGGACCGTAGATGTGATTCATCTTCCCCTTGGGATACATGCTTAAAGTGAAGAAGAGGATAAAACTGAACTTTTTACTGAGAAACATGCCTCTTTAACCTATGGTTCAATGAAGGGATCCATGCTAGGGTCCACCAGTCCTTCAGAATCAAAGGCAGAATAAAAAAGGATGTTGTTCTCCTTCAAGAAGACAATCGCTGATGAATCAAGCTCTGATATTAATTATTGTGAATGCAATCAATCATGATGAAACATATAAACAAGTAAAACAAGAAGAACAAACCAAAATTTAAGTGGTTCGATAGTACGCCGATAACTATAGAACGAAGGAATTTCCACTGTGTTAGAAAAAGTTGAGCGTTCACGTTTGTATGGGGTTTTACTGTTTTAGTCACTCTCCTTACTTGAGGCTTGAATTTTGAACTTAGCTCCCTTAATATGAAGCAACCTCCATAGAATACTTAACTCATACAAGATTTTTCAAACTCCCTTAAACGTGATATTAATAATGATTCAAAAGACAGCCACCACAAAATCTAGTTCATTTATCGTTACAACATGTTGATTATGACTCTGATATCTATAAACATTAAAGGGTAATTTTCCTTTGACACATGTGATAAGGAAAATGAGTTTTACATATGTAAATTACACATGTGAAACACTTTACCACATTTGTTAAAATCACCATTTTTGCATGAGTAAATAGCTACATTTAACAATTTTAGATGTATTTGGATTTTTTGGACATTTTTTCACAAAATAAACTAATTAGAGATTACCGGTTTGCATTAGAATATGAAGGATTCATATCATCAATGGTTGAGAATGAAGCTCAAAAGTTACGTTGCAAAAATGAGCATCAAACAACCCTTCCTTTTTACTGAAATTGAATTAAAAGAAGATAAGAAGTGGATACCCAATTATTAACCATATTAACTCATTCTACATTTTCTTTTTGGTTCTATTTCCTGAAAGCAAAGACTTTATATACTCACTTTTGAATATTCGCCTTTGATCTTCATTTTTAACACTTATTGGGGGGTGTTATGCGCGCGCGTGTATATAGGAGATGCTCTTATGAGATATATATCTCACCTTATATGAAAGATAGAGGTAGGGCCTCTCACATTAAAGTTGTTGGATATGGATGTGAGGGCCCCTATCTTATCTCTCATAGGAGGTGAGAGATATCTCTCATAAGAGCATCTATATATATATATATATAATTCATAGATACTCAAATGAAAAGAAAAGGGGCCCTAAATGACTGAGTGGTATTGTTTAATTCTCACCGAATCTCATAAAGGATGTCAAAATTTGGCCCACCCCTATCTATTCCTCGTTGAAACAGGCAGAGGTGCTAAAAATACTACTTGTCTTGATATTTGGCCCACCCCTATTTGTTTTCTTTAATTATATGATTATCGAGTCTGGATCCTTTGCCAAAGCCATTATACGAGAATAGTGCAACAATTTAATGTAACCCCACAATCCACCCTGAGGACCACACATGTAATTCAGATTGTTCATCTTGAATCCCATCCCTTCCATTGATAAATTCTCCAGTTTCAACTCAAAAGTTGTGAGTCCCACAATATGATTGAGAACCATAATGGAAAACAACAAGGTGACAGTGATGGCACGCCACGTTTCTGTTATGCACCCTATCGAACGACTGGAACCACTCAATTTGAGTTGAAACTTTAGGATATATCCATGTAGGGGATGAGATTCATCTTTATCAGTCTAAATTATAATTAATATATATAGTAAAGCAGCACCCTTTTCGCCGAGGACTAATACATGGCGCATCCTTCGACTTTTTGCAATGCTACATTCCGAAATTACCCTTCTAATCTAATATCATCACCTAAAATATCTCAATGCAAATTTAAAATATTCTTGAAATAAGATACTTATCCCTTTCCTAAAATATAGCATACAATAATAACTTTTCTTTATTTCTAAGTCTTCTTTATTTCCAAACAATAAGAACTTTTTTTATACTAGAGCGCGGGCCACTTTCATAGGCTGTATTCTACTACTTTTTTCTCTTTATTTTTCTTTTTATATATAGTACAATTAATCTGTGGGGCCTATTATGGACATTTTTCTCCTTATTTTTATTTGGATATTTAGTAGGATTAATTAATCTGTGGGGCCCATTGTGGAATCCAATTAATTCCAAAATCCACATTTAATTCTGAAATGATACTCAATTTATCGCTAAGCACAAATATAATCAAATCAATATCCTAAAATCTTTACTATTTACTTAATCTTTCCCTAAATTTTTCCATCTGCATAAAATTTCTCTAATGAGTTTCCATCTTTATTATGAATTATATATTAATATTTATTTATAATTTATTTAAATATTTAAATATATTTCTAAGTAGAAATATAGTAATTTCTTAACGCTGAACTATCGCACTAGTATATCTATATGGACACAGGATGAAGTTCTATGAAAGTGCGACACCGTCCTGTGTAATGGTATGGTTGTGCCTAAGGATCTGGACTCGTGGTTATCAAGCATTAAGTGGCCCACATGATCGTCCCTACCGCTCCAACTTTATTGCAATATCAGTTTTATGTAATATGACATAATTTAACAAAAGTTTTATAATGTCGTGGCTAATGCTGACCGGACAGATCATTGCATCGGTAGATGTTACCTCTTCAGGTGTTTTGCCGTTTCGAATGGTTAGTAGCTTCTCGAGAGCAGTAAAAGGCACCTGGTTTTCAACCATCATCATGTCCTCTCGCATCTGAGGATAGCATAGGATCCCATGAAGAGAAACAATCGGGTCGTGCACATTATAGGGCCGGTTGATCTCCGTATAGGTGCTCAATATCTCAAGCAAGAAACACCCATCGATGAGCATCATCTCCAGGAATCTTCCCTTATTTTTGTCTTCCCTCCAGACACGGTCTAACTGGCTATAAGAATCCATCAGCTCTGGCAGAACTTCCCACAACCCGTCGATGAAATCCTTTATGGATTTTTCGGAATCTTCGATGAAGCGTCGAGCTGCTCTCTGCTTGTGCGCCTCCATGGGCATTAGGTGTTCTTTTCCATGATGATAAGGGCCCATGGACACCATTTTCGGCGTGAAGGCCTCGGGGTTGACTGCCGCCAGAGTTGCATGGACCTTGGAGATCGAGTGCTTCTTCCAAATCACAACTCCCTCCTCCCCTTCTTTTAGCTTTATATGTTGGGTCACCCTTGTTGCAGGATCTTCTGTAGTAACAGTAGAATCACAGGAAATTTTATGTTCAAGATAAATGCCCTCCATTTGTACGGGGGGCTTATCAAAAGTTATTAAAAAAAAAAAAACATCTGAACATGGTGAAAAAGAAATGAAGAAAGCAGCAGAAGTAAACAAAGAGAGAGAGGAGGAAGTCGAAAAGAAAGGAGCCCACCTGGCTCATTAGGGAAGCCTCTCTCGATATCTTCGATTTCTTCTGGTGCCATCTCCATCAACGTTGTATCGTGTTCGTCTTGTACCATCCGTATCGCCGTTATATCATCAAGGTTTGGACCTTCTGGTTCCATTGGTGGTAGCTCCGTCATATCGTTATGTTCTGGTGAAATGATCTCTTTTGCATTTTATCAAAATAATACCAAATAAAGAAATTCTAAAAAATGGATTTCCATTTTGCATTTTCAATCTCCCTTCCTTACTAATATTATTAGAAACAAATAAAAAAGGGAACAGCATATAAATGGGGCGAGAAAGAAATAAAGAAATGCGAACGAGTAAAGAAAGAAAGAGTGGAACAGGAGAAAGAAGAAAGAAGCCCACCCTGGTCATTGAGTTGTCTTCTAAGGCAGCCTCTCTCCATCTCGGAAATCTCTTCTTCCATTGTGCTGCTATGGAAGCCTCTCTCCTTCTCTACAAGGAGGAACGAGTGGTCGGAGTCTGAAATTTCTCCACTCCCAGACAATGGGCGCTACGCTAAAGGCCATAAATAGGGGTGCAAAATTTGATCCCAACAGCTAATCCGACCCGTATGTAACCCATATAACCCGACCCATATCTTATATGGGTCACTCACACATCAAATGAAGAGCGGGTTTGGACAATGATGGCTGTATTTGTGGATGGTAATTATACCATTTTGGCCATTGAATTTGTCATTTAATTTTAGAGATCATAGGGTTTGTTATTTCTGTTATAAATTGCATCATCCTTTCTATCAAAATGACGTTGCAATTGCAAGAGGGGATTAAAATGCTAGAGATCTAAGATGTAGTTAGAATTATTTTTAGGATTTTAGAGGACCAAGACTGCTTCTTATATAATAAAGGTGTTCATTGGTTGCTTCCTAAGGTATTCATGGCTTCTAAATTAGGTCATTTCCTTGGAAACACAAGATTGGTAATTCCTATAATAGTTTCACATGTTATCTATTTTTTTTTTATAAATATTGAAAGTAGCTTTTAAAAAATCCTCTAGCAAAAACAAGTCGAAGTTCTTTGTTGATAAAATCTATATATAAGATTTGCGCTAAACTTCTGAAAAATAAGATTTGGTTTGGTTGGACTCTAAAATTTCTTGTGTGTATCTGCATTCATGTATCTGCATTCAAAGTGACCATTTTTACCATATCTAACCCATTTGCCAACCCCAGTAATAGCGTGATCTGTCTCTAGCACAACATTTGCTAGTGCTACAGCCGCCCCCCCCCCCCCCCCCCCCCCAAAAAAAAAAAAATCACAATGGCCAACCCAATGCCTGACGCTAGGCATGTGGCATACAAGCCATGACATCAACATGTGAAAAAGATTTTAAAAAAATTCTCAACCAAGTCGATAGTTTTAAAAAAGCTTACCTTAAAAAAATTACTCCTGAAAAAATAAATAAAAACCGACTACTTTACCAAACAGGGGATCCGTTTCCCAATTAAGGTGAGTAAGACAATCTAAACTTTTAAAAGAAGAGAGAAAACAGAATTAATACTAGTGTTAATGGGATGTGAAAGGCCGTTGGATATAATTGAGGTAGGTAAGACGATCTATACTTTCAAAAGAGGAGAGAGAAAAGAATTAATACCTGTGGGAAGAGTAGAATATGGCGGTGCTTTTCAGTGAGGGCCTGTTCGGTAATTTTTTATGTAAATAAAGTGTAGTCAGCCATAAAGAGAGAATAATATATAGCGGAGTTACGATGGTATTTTGTTTTTAATTATTTGATATAGAATCTTTTTTACTTTTTTTTGTAAAAGATAGAAGAAATTTTGAATTAAAGTGCTATTGATGCGACTCCTTATTTGAAAAATGAAAGCTTTACTCGACTTCTACTAATTTAGTAAAGTGCCAAACGGGATGAGGGAGAGGATTGAGGAGCCAGAGGCTATGATATATCATCAGAGGACTACTTCGTCACCCGAGGGCCCTCCACCTCATCTATGGTTTAGAGACCTCACCCAATGGAAAAAAAAACAGGCTAAGCTGGGATTAAAAAGAATGTGCTGCAGTCCCTTTTAAGATACATGATGCATGCAGCATATGGTGGAGTTCCCTGCATGTGTTGCACGTTTCTGTGTCCCAGTGCCATCCGCCGAAGGGGGTGTGTTACACGTTTCTGGGTCCCAGCACCCTCCGCCGAAGAGAAACAGCTAGCAGTCCATGTCCATTAACTAATCAAGCTGCTGATCCATATAGGCATGGCATCATCTCGCAACATCTTGCTGATGCCATCACCTTAATTAATGTGCCTAACCTTCCGGTTTCATGTTTCCAACTTCACCGACTCTTCCGACCTGGTAACCAAAGTCACCATTTATACCTCCAAACCCACTTCCTTGTGAAGGCCTCAGACTGGGCCCGCTCCAACATTGGCCTCAGCCACTTTCCTCTCCTCTTCGAGTCCAGGTCCCCAGTGGGCTCTATTACGTGGAACCACATAACACTGTATCGTGGGACCTAAATAGAGATAATGTAAACCATCGGAGATGAATCTTATCCCTTCTTGTGACAAACTCTCTGGGTTCCATCATAAGATGGAACACATGATGCAAAACATGCTTAATCGGTCAGTGAGACCCACTCATATTGAACTAAGATTTAATGCTATAAATATAAATGAGGAGTGCTACAAATTGTCCACGTGTATTGTAAAGCAAAAACACCCCTATGTGCAACGAATAAGAAAAGAGGATATTAAAAATTGGGGATAGTTGCTAAATGCATACTGATTTTTGCTCTCCACACACTATACTTTTTTTATGATAAATATACCCATGTATTAAATTACCTAAAAGGACATCTCTCCCTCCTCAGCTTCTTTCTACACCCACCCACCCTGGCCACCCACCCTCAGCCGCCGCCACCCCCTTCGACAACACCTCCTCCGAAGGGGGGCGAAGGCGGGTTAGGAGAGGGAAAGAGACAAAGAGGGAGAGGAAGGCGGAGGGCTGGCAATGAAAGGGAGAGAGAAAGAGGGAGAGGAAGAGGGACTGGGAAAGGGAGAGAGGGAAAGCGGGCAAGGGGGATAGAGGCAAGGAGAGAGAAAAAGAAAGAGGGAGGGCAGGCGATGGTGGGAAGCAGCGGAGAGAGGGAGGGAGAGGGAGTGTAGAGAGAGGTTGAGAGAGGGTAGTTAAGGAAAAAGGGGGACGTAAAGAGTAATTTTGGTAATCTGTGGTTATGGGTAAAATAGTTCGGTTAACCATGTATTTTGGGAAAACTGTTAACTGAACCGCATTTTATGATTTTCAATTTTTAAAAACCGTACAAAAAAAAAACTGAACCGCGCTTAACTGTATTAGACGGTTCGGTTACAGTTAATTGTAACTTAAAATACAGTTTTCCTTTTTTTTTTCAGAATGCAAAATAGATGTTCAAAAGTCAAAACCAAATTTCCTAAATAAAAAATTACATAATTTCAAAAGACTAGAGTATCATTAAAATGTTCTCGTTGACAAATGAAATAAAAAACTGTATTTTTCCAATAAGTACATCATTGATCCTTCACTTTTTCTTCTTTCGCTTTTTATTCCAACGATTAGGCTCAAAAGTTAAAAGGGGTTATTCTCTTTTTCTTTTTTCTTTTTTTCTTATGAATTGGGTTGTACGGTTCAGTTAACTATGTGTTTTGGGAAAACAGTTAACCAAATCGTATTTTACGGTTAGGTTAGGTTAATAACTGTGAGTTGAGACTGAAAACCGAAACCGAAACGTGAAACACGGTTTTCCGATTTTAATAACCGAAACCGTGAAACATGGTTATTAACCCTTAGTTCGGTTAGTTAGATGGTTTTTCGTTTTTTTTTTTTTTTTTACACCCCTATCTGTGGTGGGAGTAGAGAAGAAATGTGTGGAGAGCAAAAATCAGTGTACATTATGCAGCTTTTAAAAATTGAGTTGACGTGGCGTTTATAATAATGACATTGATTTCGTACATTTTATCCACCTTTAAATGACTTCAACAAATTTCTCTCCTATAAACTAGAGTCGAGGAATAAGACGAGGATCAAGGAATGGATTTAAGTCTCACCTAATTTTAAGGCATAGAAGTGCTCCCTGCTTTTTCTCCTTTTTTAAGTAACTAGAGATAATTAAGGCTGTGAAATCTATTTGGTAAAATTTTAAATAAGGTCTTAAGTTTTTGCCTTATTAAAAAAAAAAAAAAGACATAATTTTTCAAAATAGTTCCCAAGTTTTTAAGGAAGTTTTCAATTAAGGATATATGTCCATTTAAAGTTGTTTTTCTCCAAGAAAAATTCACAAACCTTTTAAAATGTCAAGACTACCCTTCATTGAAATAAAATCCTAATTTAATTCTTCTACACTCTCTTCATTTCCTTCACTGGTGTCCTCACGGTCATCAAGAACAACCAACTTCTTTCTACACCCATCCACCCTCATCCCCACCCCCACCCCAGCCAACGCCTCCCCCTCCGCCAGCAGCACCCAAGGGGGGGGGGGGCGGGTGGGGGCAAGCGGCGGCAGCTTGCTGGCGAAGTAGGGTGGTAGGGAGAAGGGGAGAAAGGGAGAGAGGGAGTCTAAAAAGGGTGTTTTAGGAAGTATGAGGTGTGTAGAAAGAAATCGTGAGATTAAGTGGTGGGTGTTGAGAGAGAGAGAGGAAAATCATGTGTGTATTTAGCAACTCTCTGTCTGAAAATACCTTTAATTGCTGGATGTCCTTAATTAAAGACTTATTGAAAAACTTAGGGACTAATTTGAAAATTTTTAAAACTTCTATCCCTTTTGAAATAAGGCAGAAACTTAAGGCCTTATTTGAAAATTTTCCAATCATCCTTTTTGGTTAAATGTTAAAAGGGCATAAATCATCTTCAGAGGGGCAATTGAGAACCCCATAGTGGGGAACACTTTTGAAAACACCAACTTATGATTTTCATAATCTAACGGTTGGATGAGAAAGAGGGGCATCTTGAGTTTTCCAAAAATTAATTACAGAGGGTTATTACCAAGTTAATGGTTTTATATTTTAAATTGCTACGTCACTCACTTTCTATGGGTAAGACGAGGGAAAAACGTCTCTTTTACGGAGGGGCAGTTTAGGGAGGAGATGGGGTTCATCTTGAATCATCAGAATTATCATTATGTAGGCCCTAAGATTGAGATCTCGGGCATGTATTATACGGCTCCATTGTAATAGCTGGGGTTGGGAATCTGTTGTACTCTTCTTATGATACGACTTGAATGAACGAACTGTTGCAGTATCCTAGTGCCCTTCCTCACCTACTCCGCCTTTTATCATGCGTCACTGAACAGTCGGGCCCACAACACAGAGGGACCTTGACCTTCCTGTGATTTGATTTACGAGCTAGGGTGAGTAATCAACTGGATATCCATTACCTATCTCCATGAATATTAAAGTGAAAGTTATTTCCTCGTCATTTTTTTAATATTCAGCTTAATTTCCATCTTCGTTTTTTAGAAATGCGTCCTAGAATTCAAATTCCTAGCAATTCAATTAGATGAAACAAAACACCCCCAGAATGAACCAGACCTAATGATACAGAGCTTCAAGTCCAATCTAAATGAATGAGGTATTCCCTCACTTATGTGAAGAAAGCATTTTTGAACAAGGTCTTCTTTCACAAATTATGCATGCAATTCACCGTTATGGAATTATTCTATTACACCGATCATGAACGAAGCACAACAATGAGATTATTGTATTACATTGTATTCTCAAACAAAGTAAAAGACAGATCAAGTGTTAGTTATTCTTATGGTTACTGTCCCAGTAAGGGAGGGCTGTATAGTAGGTCTGTGTCATGGCAAGGGCCAAAAGTAAAGTTGCCGATACAACGGCAATGAAAGTCCAAGGATTGTTGAAAAACTTTTGCTTCAAACTAGTAATCCATTTCCAAAGTGTACCCCCGCATCCCGTCGTCCTGTTCAAGTAGAACTCGTCGAGTTGGTCTTGAACTCGATTCAATTTACTGAATAGGTTTGACATCAGTAGTTTACCACTCAAAACCCGTCTAAAGGTCTGGAGAATGCCTTCATCACTTAAATCAACGCTTTGGATGATCTTCAGGGACCGTAGGTGCCTTACATCCTCGACAGAGGTTAATAAACCTTTCATGAAGCTAAAGCAGAAAGCTGCATTATGAAGATTCCCGCCGTGAATATCCTCAAAGGCAACCATGTTGCAGCCCAGAACTTCAAATTTATAAGAAGGGCGAATGATAGGCAGGGTGAGGACCCCATTTTCGAATTTAATGCTTGAGAGCGCGACCACTTCATCATCCGCCGCCCTGAACTTGACTCCTGCATCACAGAGCTCCACAACAGACCGGGACTTCGCGGCGGTATTCATCTTCTTGACAAAGGCTGCGAGTTTATCCTCTTCAGCATGAACCCATCCACCTGGACGACGCATTATATCGAGCATCAATTTCAAACGCTCATCCTCCTCCACTTCTTTTATATTAGGTACAATATCTTTTGGTTCAACCAAGATTTTTCTAGCAACGTCCAACATATGCAAGCCCCGGCCCACACCCGGGTCTGGTCTCCGGACCAAGATCAGGGACATGAGATTGACGATGTAATTGCAGTTCTGCAAAAACCAAAGGAAGAAAGAAAGAAAATCCTCTACTTCTTTTAAAAAACATTAGCGGCAAATCATACTGAGTACATGCAAAATAGTTAGAAATAAGAGGTGAGGCCTACCATTCAACTTGTGGGTCCTAAGCAGGGTTAATCACTCCCATAACCCAATTACTAATCCTAAGAGCTTGGTTAAGATCCACATGATAACGAGACAAGACTAGCAAAAGAGGCATGGGATGAAAGAAAACACAAATCACACAAAAACAAAAGTAGGATAAGCCCAATATGGTACTCATCCAATTATTACCAACAATTGGATTGAGATCTTAAAAAGAGATTTCTCCTAAAATCATTAAATTGATGGCCATAAATCTAGCTAGGATGATATGAATGGGTTGTAATTCAGCACACCTATAGTTCTATTTTAAGCATTTCTACATGGCCCCAGATGGGCCCAATGAGTTCATCGCACGCATTCCACTATTTATGTGATGTGCTAAGGATAGATTGAATTAGTGCAAACTACCCAAGGATTTGGCCTAGGATAGACCGAAAAGAAGAAATAAAATTCATGAAGCAGACCCATCATAGTTGAAACGATGGTTTGACGATGATGATGGTGTTGATGTGCTATTTATAAAAGGGTTATTATCATTATTCGCTTTGCTGAATCAATAGTGACAGTTTGTTGAGCTTTGGAGTTAGTCAACTGTGACAGAAAAACATTCAGAGACACAGAGCTCCATATGAGTCTGGATCCCTTATTTCAACTAAACAGGGGAATGCTATTATGCCAATCCCCAAGTGCCATGTGTAAAAAATGCATTATCAGGTACGAACCCTCTCAACTGCTTCCCTAGAAAGAAAAAAAGAAAAGAAGAGGGCCCTATTTGCAAATACAAGAAACTGAATGAAACTACAGAATCTTCATCTTCTGGGTCTGGTTGGAGTTCTTCGCATTCGAGTTTGGAGGTTTGTTCATCTTTTTCGTTTAGAAAAAGAGTTTTGAGGTATTGGGGATGGCGTGCCGACGAGGAGGGTTTGCACATGGCGATAGATGGATCGGTCGCTTCCCGTGTCTACAAATCATAAGGTTTATGATCCATCTAGACCCTTTCACTTTTTTTCTGGGCAAACCTTACTCGGAATCTTCCACGGAGAATATCAATTCAAACCTCTGCAAATTCCTCTCCCACGTTCCATCCAAAGGAAGAAGAAAATAAGTTCAAGTGCAGTTACTGGCGGTTTGGTGAGAGTGGTTTTGAGTAATTTGAACAAATTACGAAGTTGTAATCGAATGGGGCCTAACCAGAGAGCCGAAGAATCTGCACAGAACACATTGAATGGTATGCAAAGTGTGATTGAGGATGCCGAGGAAAAGAAAGTGCAGCCTGGTTTTGAGGGATTGGCTGATAACGATGAAGGAGGTCACATATGAAGCAGATGATGTCCTCGATGAGTTTGCAAAGAAAATTCTCCAAACGATTGGGGAAATTGGGAGCAACAACAAAGGGGTAAAAAATGCGTCTGCAGCTTCAATTTTGCTTGCATTTCATCTTAAAATAAGGCATAAGATAAACGACATAGCATGCAAATTGATGCAATTGCGGTGGAGAGGTCAGGGTTTTGGGAGAAGTTGTAAAATGGAGGGATGTGAAATAGCCGAGTGGTTCCATTCTACCAAGACCAAAAATTTATGGGGTGAAGATGAGAATGAGAAGATTGTCGATTTCTCAATCGGCACCACTATCGCAATTTGACAAGGGGGTGGTAGGTTGGAGAAGACGAACATAGGCCAAGGTGTTTTTTTGTTTCACTCAGTTTCTTGTATTTGCAAAAAGGGTCATCTTCTTTTTTTTTTATTGCAAAGAAGTAGTTGAGGTCCATATCTAACAAGGCTTTTTTTTTTTATACACGTGGCACTCGGGGATTAGCCAAAATAATATTCTCCTGGTTCGTTGAAACAAGGGATCCCGACTCGGCTCCATATATATTCAATAGCCCCGAGTACCACGTGTAAAAAATGCCTTTTTAGATATGGACCTCAACTGCTTCTTTGGAATGAAAAAAAGAAAAGGAGATGGCCCTTTTTGCAAATACAAGAAACTGGGTGAAACAAAACACCGGGCCTCTATTCGTCTTCTCCAACCTACCGCCTCCTTCTCAAATTGCGATAAATGTGCCGACTGAGAAATCTTGTGCACAGTTTAAAAGCAAGCCGACAATCTTCTCCTTCTTATCCCGTAATTGCATCTAATTTGCGTGGTATGTCCTTTATCTTATCTTATGCCCTATTTAATACGAAATGCAAGCAAAACTGAAGTTGAAAAGACATTTCTTACCCCTTTGTTGTTGCTCCCAGTTTTCACAATCGTTTGGAGAATTTTCATTGCAAACTCATCGAGGACATCATCTGCTTTGTATGTGACCTCCTTCATCCTTATCAGCCAATCCCTCAAAACCGGGCTCTGCACTTTCTTTTCCTCGGCATCCTCAATCACACTTTGCATACCATGTGTTCTGCAGATTCTTCAACTCTCTAGTTAGGCCTCATTCGATCACAACTTCTTGAGTGAGTAATTTGTTCAAATTACTCAAAACCACCCTCACCAAACCACCAGTAACTGCACTTTCTATCCAGATTGAACTTATTTTCCTCTTCCTTTGGATGGAATGTGAGAGGGGAATTTGCAAAGGTCTGAATTGATATTCTCCGTGGAAGATTCTGGCATAGAAAGAAAGTGAAAATGTCTAGATCGATCTTAAACCTTACGATTTGCAGAGACGAGGAAGCGATGGATCTATCACTCACCATGTGCAAACCCCTCCTCGTCGGCACCTCTATTGCCATCCCCATATACCCCAAAGCTTTCTTTCTAAACGAAGAAGATGAATCATAAGTCATGGAAACCATGTTGAGAAGGATTTTAAGAAAGATTTTTTAAAGCTTTCTCTTTTAAAGCTTTCTCTTAAGTCATGGCAACCATGTTGAGAAGGATTGTAGATAAGATATGAGATACATCTAATCTAATGATGAGGCTAAATATAAATAATATTAAATGTGTAGCTGCGATATAATAGGAAATTGTCTTCTAATAAGGCACTGTGGTATTAATAGTATAAATGATGTGTATCTTTTGAAAGGATATTTAGATAGATCAGATGTTACCTCCTCTGGTGTCTTATCGTTCTGAACGGTTAAAAGCCTCTCAATAGCAGCAAAAGGCACCTGGTTTTCAAGCATATATAGATCAAGCCAAAGGTTAAAATCGAATGCGAGACCGTAACCGGAGAAAACAGGGTCATGGTCATCATAGCTTCTGAAGTCCGAATTACAAATGCGCAATATCTCGAGCAAGAAACACCCATCGATGAGCATTAGCTCCAAGAATCTTCCCCTATTCTCTCCCACCCAGAATTGGTCTAGCTGGCTATAAGAATCCATCAACTTTGGCAGAACTTCCCACAAAGCCTTGATATAATCCTCTGTGGTTTTTTCGGAATTTCGGATGAAGCATCGAGCCGCTCTCTGCTTGTGCACCTCCATTGGCTTCAAGTGATCTTGTCCATGATGATAAGGACCTATGGACACCACTTTCGGTTTGAAGGCCTCCGGGTTGACAGCCACCACATGTGCAGGAACCTTGTAAATTGAGTGCTTCTTCCAAAGTTCAACTCCCTCCTGATCTTCATTTAGCATTATATGTTCAGTAACCGTTGTTGCAAGCCGTTCAATCTCCCTTACGTCTGCATAAAAGATAATTATGTTAGAACGGTTTCCCTAAAAAAAACTATAAAGCCTTACCAAATTCACAAAAAATATGTGTTTTTCCCGGCTTGAGAGGTGTTTGAAGTGTTGAGAAGGAAGAGAAGCTGCTGGTGCTTGGAGGAAATGGGGAAGAAGATGAGGAAAAGGGGGAAAAAGGTTTTAGGGCTACCGGCAGCCAATATATCAGCCCAAACCGATAATTTGACGGCCGATCAATTGGGATTTTTTGGCAATACAATACTGAAACCGATAATCATCAAATTATTGGTTCGGTATTGGCCGATATGAACTGGTATAGGCCAATTTTTTCTACCATGCTCATCCCCATTAACTGGGCCTCACTATCTTGGCACTCTAAATATAGGACTCAACAAATGTTACATATCTTTATATGCAAGAAACATACAAAAAGAGACGGAGGAGATTTATCATTAATATGGCATAGAAAGTATTATAAACCTAATTGATAGGGTATTATTATATTAATAAAAAAACGTAAGGAGAGAAAGACAGAGAAGTTATTATTATTAAGAGTGTGTGTTGAAAGAGAGGTTTTAAATGTGAAAACCGAAGGATGAGGACCATTGGATAGGTATTGGAGACAATTGAGGGATGTATTTGGTTAAAAAGACCCCACAAAACATGCTTCTGTCTAGTGATTTTTATGGAAAAAGGGGAAATCATGGGCTCATAATAAAATCAACTCAAAATGGATATCTCATATTAAAATCCAAGTGGTCACTTTGGAAATCCCTTAGCTGATTTCAAAGTATTTAAACCTAAGCAATAGCAATTTATTATTAAAAGACGAAAGGATTTATCATTAAGACATTAACAGATTACATAGAAATTGCGTGGGGGCCCCCACCTTATCTCTCATAATAAAGTGAGAGATACTCTCACAGGAGCACCTCCCTTTGTATATATATATATTTATATATAAATAAAGAGGAGTTGGGTGGGGAAGATGAGAAAAAGGTTGGTCAAAATCAACTGAACAAATTGAGGCTGATTTCTCAATTAAAATCAGGCCGATGTCACATGAAAAGAAGACAATTTTCTTGCTTAATAGGTAAAGATATGTTGTGATTGCACAACATACTTGCGATTATGTCACAATCATGGAGCATATGGCCTATGAACGAATTTGTCCAAATTAAAAAAAAAAAGAGAGAAAATCATGAGGCCCTCTGGGAACATTTTCAAAGTATTAATGCTTCTGTCATAAAAAATGTGTTTTAACAAATATTTTCCCATAAATAATCCAAAAATATATGACAGGATTGTTTATCATATATTATAATAAATATATAAACATATATGTGATTACACGCTTGAGCAACAAGAGATTTGGTGTGGCTCCAACTGGAACTGAAACCAAAGCTATCAACTGGCTTATCCATTAACCAGGGGTCTCTTGAGATCTTGAACATGATACATTTTAAAAGACAATCATTCAAATCCATATCTTTTTTAAGATAGTATATATGGAACCAATATTTGGAAATTTTCTCATATTTAAGTATCAGACTTAAAGCAAACTGACTAACTCGTGTATGGAGTGTGGACATATAGAAGTAGTCGACACGGGCAATGCATGTGAGTGACTGTATAATGATAGAAAGTCATTTGTTCTTGAGTAGAGTAGATCTTGCATCTAAATCATTCAAGATAAATGCCAAGACAAATGTCCTCCTTTTGGGTAGACTTATGAAAAATCCCACTCCAATAGGAATTTATTCCATTGTTAGATTAACCACGTGTAAAAATTTGTATAACATATTATGGAAAACGCTCTTATTTTGTTTGTGATCAAGCAGATGACTGGCCCAACTCCTATTTGAATCTAACCAGGATGAAGTCAATGCCAGAATGACATATCTATTTTAAATTTAGCAAGGGCTTGTTTAACAAATCTTATTTGTATCAAATAAAATTATGGATAATTGATTTGTGTAAAATAGATCTGAGTAGAATAGTCATTTTATAAATAGACCGTTTTGTAAAATAAATAAACGGTTTGAAATAGACATTTTATTAATATGAAAATCCACATTTTTCACAAATTTATCAAGAACTATGATGAATCAAGGGCTAAAATTTAAGGGACCAACGCTTTGGATCTTTCTTAAGGGACCAGCAGAAGTCGGTTTGGCCCTTCAATAAAAAAAAAATTATAAAAAAAAAAAGAACTGAACGGCCCCACATCATGTGCAAACCCAGCCATTTTTGACGCTGTAGCAGCTCTTATAGACCTTTTTTTTATAAGTTCAAAATTTTAGATCTAAGGTTTTTTTTTTTTTTTTTTTTCATAAATATCTAAAGATTCGTGAGTGATAAACAGTTAAGATTTCGTACAATAGTGATATGATATCTATCCCACATAAGCCCAAAAATTTAGACCTAGTGCTTCACAATTTTTCAAAAATATGTCAAGGTCTATATAAAATCCATTTGTAGGGTGATGAAGGCTTGCAATTGAAACTGTCTGGATCATCATGTGGACCCCAAATTTTAAAAATATATATATTTAAAAACAGATTGAAAAAAAATTATTATAAGATATAGCAAGAAGTAAAGAAAGAGGGGAACACGAGAAGGGCCCACCCCGGTCATTGAGTCGTCTGCTCGGGATGCCTCTCTCCATCTCTGATATCTCCACATCTTCCATTCTAGTGATTTTTCAGAAATCGTATCGCCCGCTGGTCTCGCGCCCGTTGCAGATCTACAGAAAGAGAAATAGGTAAGTTTGTCTTCACTTTTAGCGAGAAATCAACAGTGAATGTTGCTCTATCCCCCCAAGATTTCACAGCTGGCCAGTCCCCTGCAACTAGAGTTGGTTGAAAATCTTGGCGCATGCGTACCGGTATCGGCCTTAACCGAACAGATAAATTAATGAGTATCGGTGGCAGTATTGGATAGGTTAGATATCGCTAAAATATCGGTCCATCTCGTCCGATATTTTCAAAGTACTGGCTGGCGAGCTATGTCTTTACTTCCTTCTTCCCCGATTCCTTTTTCCGGCATGCGGCAGAGCAGATTCAAAAGGGACAAAAAAACAGAGGCATACTGCAAGGGAAGATAAAAAAGAAGAAGATAAGAGAGAGAGAGAGAGAGGAGGAGAGCAGTGAAGAAGAAGAAGAAGCGTGCCTGGGTTGGGGCCTGAGATCTGCCGCCCTTTATCCTTCCCCTCATTTTCGTTTCCTTCCCCCACCTGTTTCTGTCGTAAGTGTCAAAGGCGGACGATCCTTACTAGGGTACTCTTTTGTAAGTTGGGAAAATTTTTAAATATGCGCTTCGAGTTTTGTATTATTTCTAAAAAAGACATAAGTTTTTCAACCGGTATTCAATTATGGACATTCGGTATTTTCTAATGACTTTTTTCCCTGGCTGTTTTAAAAATACCAAGATTGCCCTTTATATAAAGTCATGGGATGGATTTAACCGCCATTGCATGTAGCCAATCTCCGTGAGGCACTAGTTGTCCTTATTCATTGTGAGGATGCGAGTAAAGGAAATGAAGAGAATATCTAGAAAGTGAAGGAGAGTTTTATTTCAACAAATATTATTTTATGTATTTTAAGAAGATCGAGTGAAAAAGTTGACGAAAAATAGCTTTAAATAGATGAATGTCCTTAATTGAAAACTTCCTATAAAACTTAGGGACTAATTTAAAAAGTTTTGAAACTTACGTCCTTTTTTTAAATAAGGCAAAAACTTAAGGCCTTGTTTGAGAATTTCCTTTTTTTAAGTTTTAAGGGTTTTTTCTTCCTTTCTTTCTTTCTTTCTTTTGTGAGGATCTTACCGAAATATACCCTTATTTTTTACTGTAATCCGAAAAGGATCTAAAAGATATGAATCAATTGCACTAGTCCTGTGAGCCCTTTTCAGTTCATTTTTTTGTTGTTTCACCAAGTAGCGATATCCCCGCTCACTTGCATATATGAGCGGGGATACCCTCGCTTGTTTCTTCTCCATCTTCACAATTAAGCGACGATATCGCTACCCAAGTCAAATTCAGAAAAAAAATCCATCGTTTAATATAAGAAAAAAAATTTAATTTAATAAAAAAAAATAAAAGAAGGGCATGCTTGGGATATGAAGGGACCGTTGAGAAGGGGAGAGAAGAGGAAATGGTGGAAATCGTTGAAGGTGAGGAGAGAGGCCTTGTGAAGTTGGCAATGCAATGTAGCTCTACTAAGGGATTTTGAGTTATTCTTAAGGGTAAATTGGTCAAAAGAGGGTAAAAAGAGAGTGATGATGGAAGCAGTTAGCCTCTGCACAATTTGACTGTTAGTCAAGGGATGCCTAAGTAAAAACATATAATATAAGGGCCTTTTTTAGGTTTTGTAAAAATATAGGGGCCTTTTTGTAAAAAGCTCTTATGATATGATGACTAAATTACTGCACCTTTTGCCCTTTTTTATACATTTGCCGTATAACTTTCATAATATTACAAGTTTTCCTATTCTACTTTTAACTTATGACAAATTCGCATGTACTATTTTTATGAGTCAACTTCTCATACTAGGAATGAGAAATTTGCCTCTTTCTAATTGAATAAGGCTTATCAAACAGTCTATGGGTCCTTTTTTAAGACAGACTTGACTTAATTTTTATAAAAAAAAATCTAATTGAAATAGTTGTATTTCCAAGTCTGTAAGGAACTTATTAGTTTAGATAATTTAACTCTCTCTCTCTCTCTCTCTCTCTCTCTCTCTCAACTATTGTCTAAATGGTGAGGGAAGGCTGGGGTGGTGAACACAGTAAGTTCAAGATGTAGAGGACCTTCACTTTTTTAGGATTTGAGTTGTTCGGACGAATGATGGTTGGGTATTCATTTCCTCGTCTCCCTTATTCATTTTCTATTAAAGTGAAAGTTATTTTATCATCATTTTTAAATATTCAGCTTTGCATCTTCATTTTTAACCCCACTTGTGAAAATACAAGTCTTAGAATTCGTAAGAATTCAATTACATAAAACAAACAGCCCGACCTGATAATTCAGAGTTTTAAGTTCCATCTAAATAAACTCAGGCCTCCCCTCTCTCTCATTCATTTATATATGTGAAGAAAGCATTCTTGGTTATGCAATCAAGTTTTATTCACCATTTAAAAAACATAAATTTACTCATCCTAAATGGAATTATTCTATTAAAAAAAATCAAGTGGTGAAGTGGATAGAGTAGCTTCATATAATGCTAGAAACAGGTAATTGTGATGAATTCAAAGGTGTTTACATTTTTCAAGCTATAAATATATATATATATAATTATATATATATATTTGTCAATCCATTTGTTCAATGGTGTGGGCACCTCCCCTCCGCCAATTACCAAGGAACGATCCCCAGTTGCAGCACCAATAGCGAGAGACTAGAGTGTATAGTGGGCGTGTGAGTATTTACCAGAGAGAGAGTTTAAAAAAAATAAAGGAAGAAAGATTATTGTGCTACACTTACGAAGAAAGGCAACAATGAGATGATTGAATTGTATACTCAAACAAGCAAACAAAGTGTTAAGAGAAGTGTTGCCGCCACAACAGGTAGGAAAGTCCAAGGGCTTTTGAGATAGTTGTGCTTCAAACTAGTAATCCATCCCAAAAGTCTACCCCTGCATCATTACTCGTTGAGTTGGTCTTGAACTCCATACAAATTACTAAATGGAAATATGACCGGGGTACCGGCCAAAACAACCTTTTTATAGGTCTGGACAATGGCATCGTCACTTAATTCAGTGCTCTGAATGATCTTTAGGGACCGTAGTACCTTACATCCGCCGCAGGGGCTAATAAACCATTCCTGAAGGTAAAGTAGGAAAGCACAAGAAAAAGACTAATGTTGTGATCTAGGGTCTACAAAAAGAGATAAATCACGTACAAGAGAACACAGGGCTTTACATCGTTTGGTTTTTAACCTACGTCCATGGGAAGACGAGAGAATTTACTACGTAATCAGAATAGAGGTATATATCCTAGAGACTCTGAGTCTCTATTTATAATATCAGCCCTAAACTTTGTTACACCCAAACCTTACTTCTAATCACGGTACAACTTGGGCAATCTATGAGCCCGATTAACTAAAACTTACTAACTTCTATTGAGCCATACAAAATAACAACTCCCATGGTGAATAACCTTGAAGGCAATAATGTTGCAGCCCAAAATTTCCAATGAAAGAGAAGGGCAAATGATAGGGATGGTGAGTACCCTGTTTTCAAAATCAACGCTTGAGAGGGCGATGGCTAAATCATCTACCACCTTGAAGTTGTTGACTCCTGCTTCACAAAGCTCAATGGCAGACCAGAATTTAGTAGCTGTCCTCATCTTATCCATGGCTAGGAGTTTATCTTCGTCTTCCTCTACTTGTTCTTTTCTAAGCTCGACATCTTTTGGTTCAACCATAATTTTTTTAATAACGTCCAACATATGCAAGCCCCTCCCCAGATCAGGGTCTCGTCTCCAGAATGCAAACATGCACATGAGATTGTTTATGTACTTGAAATCGTCTTATGTATCACTAATAAAGTCGATCGAAGTGCTGTACTTCGTACATCTGGTATCTTAAAAAAAAAATCTTACTCCCTTTTCTTTAATGTTATCAAGATCTGATGGTCCATTGATTTAATCATGACAGATATTCCAACCACACTGATGAACAATTGGAAGTTGATCATCCAATGCATCTATGGTCCTCTTTGCAAGGAGAGCTATTTTTTATGGCTTATGTCGAGATATTGAGTGGTAACAAATGAAAACTGATTTTTTATTTATTAGAAAAAGAAAATCCTCTTATCACTGACAAAGTTGAGATTTTATACTCTATAATATCTAATAAATAAAAGGCTCTATTTTGTACAATTTAATGGTATTTGCTGAAATTTTTTTTATTAAAGTAATTTTTGATATTTTCTAGCAATTTTTTTCTTTTGGAGGGTAAGTAAGCGCGTATTAATCACAAAAGGGAAGAGAGAGAAGAATAGAAAGCACCCCATCTCTGATCGATTGAGATTTATTTCTTAAGGCGACCAGCTATGCGGAGCATATGGCACCCTGCACCTAGAAGAAGAATCAGGAGAATGGGCCATGAAAATATTTCTACCTTAACACAGGCAGAGGTCCCAATTACCAAATCTCTATTAAATATCAATCAGACGTGATTAAACTAATTATTAACTCTAAATTTAATTAAAAATAAATCAAACCACAAAGAGAGAAGTACAAGCGACTTTTACGTAGAAAACCCTATTCGGGAAAAAACCACGGGCCTTACCGTCTAGGCCAATAAACAACCAAGCACTATATGAAAAACGAAGATTACAAAACTACTTACAACTTTTTCCTAGTTGTTGACTCAACATAAGGACTGCTTCAGATTTTGTTGACAACTCGTCATAAATCTTCACCGTGCTTGAGCAGAACCGCCTTTAGGAAAGCAGGATGGAATCAAACCCAAAACTTGATCTTCAGCGTAGCAGGACTAGAAGCCTTGGGGGGAAAGAATGGATCTCTCAAATCTTCTCTAGAATGTATTCTTGATCAGTGTTGTTGTGGAAGAGAGAGATAATGCCTTTTTATAAGCCTCAATTCGTGTCTCAAAGGCTTAAGAGATGGAAAGTTGCCTTGAGAGAATATAGAAAGTGAAGTTTGGCTAAATTTAGAATTCTCAGGTTCGCTTGAGCGTACAAGGGTGTTCGCTCGAGCGAACTACTCTCTGTTTGTGGACGTTCAGAGCAGAGCCTTCTTGGGTCGAGCAGTCAAAATGGGCGGTCGAGCGATCAACTTTCTATGAGGGGTTCGCTCGAGCGGTCATGGGGTTCGCTTGAGCGAACTGCTCTTTGTCTTCAGATGATCAATGCAGAACAATGATGGCTCAAGCGGACAGATAGGTGGGTCGAGCGATGAGACTTCTATGATGAGTTCGCTCGAGCGAATGGAGGTTCGCTCGAGTGACCTTTGTCAATATAAAGAATTACGGAGTTTCTTTCTATTTTTGAAAGAGATCTTTAGCAGTCATTTTTCTAATAGAAATACAAGTTAGGGTACCCCAGTTTTGTCCATAAATCTATGAATTAGCCAACTAAAAATTTTACAGGCCAGATTAATACAGGGGCAGCAAAATGAACCACCAGGCGGGGTCAGCTGAATAGAGGAAGTAGAGACGGCCCAAAAAACAGGTCAGCAACCTCATGATATTTTGCTGGAGCTTTAATTTTCCATGTGGTAGAAGCTTATGTGCTGCTGAATTTCCAACTGAGCAACTATATACATCGTTCAAGTCAGTGTAGGAGTTGATCCTCTTGATTGTTGATGTTCTCTGGTGGACTTGATTAGACTAATGGATCCACTGCTGTAGTGTTGGATTTGATTGGACTCATGGATCGACATAAAGGTGCAAGACCCGCTCCCCATTTGAAGACCTTTCATCAAAATACTTTCTTGGATTAGTGTTCTAAAACTAGACTTCTATCCCATCTTATCTGGTAATCGAGTTAAGTTAAAAGAACCTCGCTGGACTTGAGAACCTTTCAAGTTTCGAATCACTGGAATGTGGGGACAAGTCAACTTTAGTTTCAAAGTCGAAGGGGCCTGCACCCAAACAGGGCCTGTTAATTAGTCTGAATGGAATTTTAGTCATAGGACTTGATCCACAAATGGCCCCCTGGCACAGGATTAGTAAAGAGGCAAGAGGAGGTGAGCAGAAAAAGGATGAAAGGTATAAATGGGAGGGACCTTGACTTTCCTATGCTCTGAATTACTAAGGTGAGTGATGGTTGGGTATTTATTTTCCCCCATTTTTTTATCAGAGTAATAGTTATTTGATAGTCATTTTTTAATATTCATCTTTGCCTCTTCATGTCGAACCCTGCCTTTGGAAATACGAATCCTAGAATTTCTAAAAATTCAATTCCATGAAACACAGTACCCTTAAAATAGAACTCAACAATGAACTTGACCTAATATTTCAGAGTTTTGAGTTCAATCTAAATGAAAAAAGGTATTCTTCTCTCTCTCTCTCTCTCTCTCTCTCTCATATGCAAAGGAAAAAGGTCTTCTTTCACAAATTATGTATGCAATGTTATTCACTGTTATGGAATTATTCGATCAATTACACTGATCATGACTGAAGCAATGTTAGTTTGTATGGTCTCAATCCATCAGATGATGTAATAAATTGATTCATTTCTTTATTTATCAATATTATCATGCTTTCCTTTCATGAGATGAATGGCGTTTTATTACTTAATGGATATAACCAATACATATGACATGATGGTTTATAAGATAAACCGGGTTCTATTAGTATATTAGATGTGATGTATGTGTATGGATCAGATCCACATACAGGAGACATATGTCGCAAATCTTATACTTAAATATCTTCACAACCACGATGAGATTGGGCATCTAATCTAATAAGGTTGCAGCACTTTAATCACTATGAGAGTGTGATTTATCTCGATCATCAGAATGTAAGATTCTGGATCATGGTACTGGTATATTGGATGTATTGAAAGACCATGAGAAACACCTTATAAAATACTGTCTTTACTTTAAGGTCTGTTCTGTTAATTCCCTAACAATAGGCTCTCAATACCGAGACATTGATGAACTCAAGTTTCTATCTATTCATTTGCTTTGAGTCACCAATAAGTGAGGCCAATTGTAGGTCAACACCTCGGTGTCTTGGGTACGTGGTAGTAGGACTATGGGAACATTGAATGATCAAGATGGAATCTATCTATATTATCCCCTTGTGCCAATTAATGGATTTATCATAAATAAGTGCACACCCATCTCAATTAAGAGTTAATTGGATAGTACTGATGATTACTAGAATTAATTGGGTTTCAAGGATAATAAGATATGGATTCAATTATGGTGGACAAGACCAATTGATCCATGAATATTGATAGATGGGCCTACTTGTGGTGATAGGGAAGTTTATGGTCTTCTTTGTAATTTATTCCTAAAACTAGAATGCAATTGCATTTATACAATGAAGTTATTTGCAATTAACTGTGAGCCTGAATTGCATATGAAATGTAGGGTCGTGGTATCCCAATTGGAGCCAGCTTTCTATGGAATCCCTAGGGTCCCTACGCTAGCCCAAGTTATTAGAAAGTTACTAATCCTACTTGAACTCTAAAAAGAAGAAATTAGAAAGTTACTATTTCTATTTGAAGTGAGACTTTTAATAGTGGTAATAGTAGGTTACTAATTAGTGTGGAAGTGAGAGACTTCTATTTCTATTAGTAAAGAAGAGGTTGCCAAGTTATAAATAGAGGAGAAAAGGGGCTAGACTTCTAATGCATAATTTCCCCTTGGAATTCACGCCCAGCCTCCCTTGTGCAAGTGTTGCATGATTTCTCTTCTCCTTCCTCTTCTAGTTTGTCTTTCAGATTCCTTTAGAGCTTCTAATTGTTTTCTTTAGGAGATCTCACCCATCTCCTTTGGAGAAGAGATCTGATACGGGACATAGCGTGAAAGGCTAAGAGGTCTTGAAGATCCTAAACTTGTTACAAAGAAAGAGGTTTTTCATCTAGCAAGTCTTCTTCTCCATTAGAGCACAACCAAGTTCTAAAGGTATAATCTACTTCCTTGTAGTTGTAGCTTTTGTGATTGCTTGATTGTTACTGATTTCTATATTCTAGATAGAGTTTATTACTCTACATGGTTGATGAGTTTGAGGAATTGGATTCTGAATGTGGTTTATGGGTACTTGATTTCTGAGTCAAGTGGGTTAAAAGTTTTTCCAACAAGCACAACAATGAGATCATTGCATTGCATGGTATTCCCAAACAAAGTAAAAGACATATTTAAGTGTCAGTTATTCTTATGGTTACTGTCGTAGTACGGGAGGGCTGTATAGTATGTCTGTGCCATGGTAAGGGCTAAAAGTAAAGTTGCCGACACAACGCAATGAAAGTCCAAGGATTCGTGAAATACTTTTCCTTCAAAGTAGTAATCCATTCCCAAATTCTACCCCTGTATCCAGTCATCCACTTATGGTAGAACTTGTCGAGTTGATCTTGAATTTGATACAAATTTGATCAGGCATAAATCCCAGCGTCTCAAGCCATCATAGGTATAAATCCTGTTGCTCGTGTCTGCACTTTTTCGCTGCAACACTGTTCACTTTTCTATAGAAATACGTACAGTAACTCAGCACTTCTCTACAGAAAAAGGTACAATTTCTGCAACAATCCATTTCTCTGCACTTCTCTCTCTATGACTCTCTATTGTGGTTTCTAATTTCATCTCTATTTTCTTTAATTTATTTCTATATGTTTGTACATGTTGTATGGAATGTGAGCATTGAACATGTATTTAAAGCATGTGATATAATGCTTGAAAGAAAGAGAAATGCGCCTTTCAAGTAGGGGTGTAAAAAAAAATCGGAAAACCGTTTAGCCGAATCAAACCGAACCGAACCGCGGTTAATAACCGTATTTCGCGGTTCAGTTACGGTTACGGTTAATGAAATCAAAAAACCGCACGGTTCGGTTCGGTTATGGTTTTCCATAATAATTCACGGTTATTAACTGAACCGAACCGTATAATACAGTTCGGTTAACCGTATGCGGTTAACCGTACCTTTTACAAATAAAATAAAAAATAGGGAGCCGTAACCGTATGGTTAACCGTGTAATAAAGATTATTGATCAATGGGATTTTTATTCAATTGCTCCTTATGTGTCATTTTACCTTCAATCATTCACATTTATCCCCTTATGTGAGGAAAGCATTCCACGGTTATTAACCGTAACCGAACCGTTTAATACGGTTAATCGCGGATACGGTTTCCACGGTTTTTGTGGATACGGTTACAGTTACAGTTTTAAAAAACAGAAAACCGCAGTTACGGTTCGGTTAACGGTTTTTCCAAATTGACCGGTTAACCGAACCGTTACACCCCTACTTTCAAGCGTATTTTCCTAAACATCATCGTCGAAACACAAAAGGTGAACGACCAAGGCTTAAGTTGCACTCCTAGTACCCATAGACGCTCTCTTAATAACAGTTCCTTATCCACATATAGCAGATTCAATTTCTTCTTAACTTTGCACTTCTGGCTCATAAAATAATTGAGATTGTAATGGTCGTTTTGTTTTATTTCTTTGCTGGGATTGTAATGGTTGCAATAACTGGATGTAATAATGTAAAACTGTAAAAATACAGATTGATCATGTGATTAGGTGAAAGTCGAAGACTGAATCGGTGGATAGGTAAAGAATTTTGTATAGCTGTGTAGCTTTGCGTATTCTTATAGGCTAATGGGAAATTAAGGTAGATCCTCCACACATATTAACCATTGGAAGCTTCTTAGGGCAATCTTAGGAGACAGGAAGAGGCCACGCTCCGTGCCAACCGTTGGTCAATTTTATCAAGCAATATCTTGCTGGATCAGACAGTACATTTCATTAGCTGATTTCAGAGGGAAGAAATGGCCAATAGGTCTTCTTTCACAAATTATGCATGCAATTTTATTCACCATTATGGAATTATTCTATTACACTGATGAACGAAGCATGCATGTACAACAATGAAATTATTGTATTGCATTGTATTCGGTAACAAAGTAGAAGACAAATGTAGTGTTAGTTATTCTTATGGTGCTTACTGTACCAGTAAGGGAGGGCTGTATAGTAGGTCTGTACCGCAGAAAATACCAATAGAATGATTGCCGCCGCAACAGAAATCGAAGTCCATGGATTCTTGAAATACTTTTGCTTCAAACTAGTATACCATTCCCAAATTATACCCCTGCATCCCGTCATTCGCGCATTGTAGAACTTATCGAGTTGATCTTGAACTTGATACAATTTAGTAAGTGGTGTTACAATCTCGGCCTCCTTTCCAAACCTTTTAAAGGTCTCGACAATGGCATCATCACTCGATTCAGTGCTCTGGATGATCTTCAGGGAACGTAGATGCCTCACATCCGCGGCAGAGGTTAATAAACCTTTCATGAAGGCAAAGTAGGAAAGCGTTGGAAATAATGTCCCCGGGTGAATTGACTCGAAGGCAACCATGTTACAGCCCTGAACTTCGGATAAAAAATGGAGGGGAATGACAGGAATGGTGATTACCCCGTTGTTTTCGAATACAATGCTCGTCAAGGGGATCGTTTCCTCTTCTGCCTTCCTAAACTTGACTCCTGCATGACAAAGCTCCATAACAGACCGCGATCTTTTAGCGGGATTCATCTCTCCCACATATTTGAGTGTCTCCTCGTTAGCAACATGCTCTGTAGCCGCTTTAACAACCGCAAGTAACATTGGCGCTTCATCTTCAGTAACTGGGACAAGTTCAAATTGAAACAAACCATGTCTAGCAACGTCCAACATATGCTTGCCCTTTCTCACATCTGGGTCTTTTCTGCCGTACAGGAACACAAGCATCTGATCTCTTATGTTCTTGGGGTTCTGCACAATTTTGGGATGACATAAATAAAGAAAGAAAATTGTTTAGTTCTTCCTCAAAAGAAAAAAAAAAAAAAAAAGGCCGCAAATCATATGAATTGTACCAAAGTTGTTGGAAAAAAAAGGGGCATGGGCTACGATGCAATGCATGGGGCCTATGGGGGGATAATCACCCCAAGTGGACGAGCCAGAACTTTCTTGCAGCGGGCAACAAAATCTTCTAGAGATTTGATCTAATAGTAGGCCTACGACGTATTGGAGGGAAATTTCTCACGGAAAGATGTGTCCCACTAATGAGTTGAAACGCCCCCCACTATGTTATTTACTCAGTAGAGATATGAAAAGAAGAGAAAACAATGGATTGCAGAGGAGTCCCACAATAATGGCCCCATTTATGAAACATCTAAAATCATTTATAAACTGGCCTCCCCATGTAGTGTTTATTCTCATCAAATTTAACTTGTTCAACTTTTAGGTTGATCACTTTAAAAAAAATTCAAATAGATAAAAACTAGCAACAACGCCCCGTGCTTAGCCTGGGGCAAAAAGTAATATAGTACATTTTTAATTTATGAGATATTGAAATTAATTATAAACATATATGAATATATTCATACATATTTATATAAAAACAGTCAACACATCTTCAATCATAAATACAAGTGTTATCTTCACATAGGCCAATGGTCATTTCAATCCCTCCGCACAACCCTTTGAAGTAGCACCAATACCATTTTAGAATCGATCAAACCGTTTTTTAGCTCTAGATTTTTAAAAAAAAAAATGTATAAACATCTTAACTTTAAAAGCCATAAATTATGAGACTTTAAAACCACAAGGTGAGCCCCAAATATTAAAATAAAAAGATGACATTCTTGAGAGGATGGAAGATAGATGGTGTTGAGAGAGAGAGAGAGAGAGAATAATCCATATTGACCTAGAAAACTAATATCTATGCATAATCCATGAGTGGGTCTCACTGCAGAAATAAGTTAAATGTGCAAGGCCTACTAATTGATTTGTATCCATTAAGAAACCAGACAACGGCCAATGGGCTTGCCTCCCTCCATCAGTGGGGCCCACTCTTAGAAAAAAGGGGTTATGAAAAGGCCATTGGGATTTCATCCAATACTGTAGTCCAATCTTAAAATATATTTAATACGAACTGGTGCCCACTACTGGATCCATTCATTTAGGGAAAGAAACTGAAAGGAGAGTAAAGGAGCAACGGTTTGGATTTCATTCATATTTCAAATAAGACCACAAAAACATATTTAAGGGATGAGGTGGCACCCCTCACAGCCCACCACCCCCTTTGTTTTAATATATATACTAGCAACAAAGGCCTATGCTCAGCCCGGGCCCAAAAATAATGAGAATATATTTAGAATTAAGGTAAGAGAAAAGATATTATTTAATTGAAATAGAGAGTATCATATAGACACTGGTGTACAAGTATAGTTGCATATAATTGTCATACCATGATAATGTAATATGAAAGAATCTATAAACTAAAAGTTTATGAAATAAGTATGTTTATGCAAAATAATAAATAATGAATTCTGCTTCAAACATAAAGGTGAATAATAAATAATGGGAGATGATCCTATGAGAGATAATTCCCACTAAACCATAACAACATTTCAAAAAATAAATTCAACATCAAACCCAAGAAAAATCTTAAAAAAGCATAAAAAAGAATAAAAAAGAAATAGGTAATTACATTGGAAAGTGAGCTCCTCCTTATCTACATATATAACATTGTCTAGAATACTGTTCTCGTGTGGCTTTGCAAAACTCAAAACATCAAATTTCCACTCTTAAGTCCAAACAAAATTTGTGTGAAAAAATGCATGTTTCTGTATGTGCTATTCAAATTCCCTCCTATTATAGGTATATTATATGAAAGTTTTGTTGGAGAGTGTACTATTGTATCGTTTATTCATTTATCTTATACATTACCAGCGTACATTTAACCAATCCTTTCTTAAAACCATCCCTAACTAAACAATACATTATCATCATCATCAATTCATCATCTTAGCCTCATTCCATTCTCCAGACAATGTATTATTACGAATTGGTTCCAACAATATGGAGATCCCCGGTTGACTTGGATGATACCAGGGGTGCAACTCCAGGTCGGTTAGTATTGGATCCATCCAAGTTTCACCTCTATTTTATGTAGGTAAATTTTTGTGAGGATCATCATGGGTCACTGCAATCTGGCCTATTTAGCTATTATGCCAAAACATAAAGCAGATCCAGTCAAGATCCAACCAATTTACAAAATCTACAAGCGTACAAGGGCTTTTGTGCCAACTATGTCAGGCTGGGTTAAGCATTTTAAGCATATATAGAATGAAGCCTGGCCTGTTAGAGTGGTAAGGCAAGAGGATAAGGCCTGGTTTACTCTATAACCACAATCACTATTTGGACTGGGCTCATGTCAAGCTCCAGTTGGGCCCGCCCAAACAAATAGAAAATGAATGGAAAAAGTACCAAACTGTTAAACCACCAAATTGTTTAAAAGGGTTTATGTATGCAGGTGGGCCCTAAACCAACCCATTTAAATAGGTCAGGTGGTTGTGTGGGTTGACCTTAATTGATCCATTTTTATTGGGGGTCAGGTTCTCAACTCAAGTTGAACTGTAAATTGAGCAGTAGGAAGGACCCAGCAATTTATGAGCCTACTTCAAGGAAAAAGAAATATGTGCATGTGCCTAGAAAATAGAATTTATAAAACAAAATAAATAGAAAATGAATGGAAAAGTACCAAACTGTTAAACCACCAAATTGTTTAAATGGGTTTATGTATGCAGGTGGGCCCGAAACCAACCCATTTAAATAGGTCAGGTGGTTGTGTGGGCTGACCTTAACTGACCGTTTTTATTGGGGGTCAGGTTCTCTTAACCCATGATTGACCCCATACGTATTGTTGTTCTATTATGGGGTCAAGTGTAGGATGAGCAATTTTAGGAAGTATTAGAAAGGAGATTTAATTTCAATATTGTTGGGTCCTTCCTGCTACTCAATTTACGGTTCCTTCTTTTTACTAGTGAGTTGCCAAACCATGACATAATGAGATGACAATATAAAGAATCTACAAAATGTAAAGTGGAGAAGTTATTGGGCCCGGGTCCTAAGAATAACATATAATCTCTTTACACATGAATTGTGCAAAGAGATTTTTATATTTTTTGTTGAATTACATTTTTATAGCCATAGATGTACATATAACTTCTGTCACTCAAGTTATTGGGCCCGGACACTTTCTATGGAGAAGTCATTGTTGAACATATATTTTATCTTTCATTATACGTTTTTCTTAAAGTGGAGAAGTTATTGGGCTCGGGCTAAGCCCGTGATATTACTTTCCCCTTCTCAATCTTTCACAATATAAGGGGTGCACCTTTACTCGTTGTTGCTATTTAGATTTTAGGGGATGCAAACCCTTAGAATAAGGAGAGAGATTTTAGGGGATGCAGATCTCTTATCTCTGAATGAAGAGAGAGTGTTTTTAGGCTTTAATGAAGGAGAGAGATTTTAGGAGATTGAGAAAGGCACCAAGCAAGGCCCCACTTGAAAGGCAAAGACTCCTCACTATTTTTAAGTGATTTTTCTTAAAGGAGAATAATTGGGTGCTGAGGTGGCACCCCTCACAGCTCACCTCTCCCTTTGCTTTAATATATATAATATAATGACATTGTTAGTAAAGTTTAGATTCTTTTTAATGAGTTCTGATATGAGATGCCCACTTTGCGGATGCAAGGAGAAAAACCAGTAAAACTCTCCTAAAAAGAAGTGGATATCAAAAGTTTGTTCCATCTATATATCCTCAAGAAGAAAGCAAAAGACAAGAATTTCCTTGATTATTTTCTACGAATTTCTCTTCTTTGGAATAAAAAAAAGCAATAAATTTTGAGGAGTAAAAGGAAATAAATTCAAGATTTTCATATCAATTCCTCAAATTTCTCTTCTTTAAACAAAGTAAACGAGAGTTTGGCTATGATCCAATTACGATGTATTGCTTAAAAATCCTTATTTTAGTAAGAAACTTGGGGAATCCTCTTTCAAGACAATTAGAGGAAGATGTGCAACCCTCGCCCAAACAGTCAACCGAGTTGAGAACAGACCATCTGAATCACTACGTCGCCTTTAGTTTTCTCCCTCCTCCTCTCCTCTTCTTCCTCCTCCCCTCCCCGCCTCTCCCTCCTGAAAAATTCAATTTCTATTTGGGTTCTGCAAATCGAGAGTAACTATCGTATAATGGTGGATATCGACCATTTCGGTTCTGCAAATCGAGAGCAACCGCCGTAGAATAGTCGATATCGATTAATCGCTAAACGACAAAAAAAAAAAAATGCAAAAACGCACCTTCAGGACCTTATCCATATTTACGATGTTTTTGGGACCTCAAGAGTGGTATGGGATCCTACAAGGGTCCTATGCGGTAAATTCCTCTATAATTTAATAAAGGTTCTACAATGACGTTGGAAAATATCTCTACTTAATTTGGCCACCCCGGCTATGGTGACCGTACAGACCATTGCATGCATGGATAGATGTTACCTCTTCCGGTGCTCTGCCGTTTTGAATGGTCAATAGCTTCTCGAGAGCAGTAAGAGGCACCTGGTTTTCAAGCATCATCAAGTCCTCACTCATCTGACGATAGGATAGGATTCCATTGGGCGAAAAAACCGGGTCGTGTTCATCATAGCGCCGGTTGATCGCAACATCCAAGTGCACCATCTCAAGCAAGAAACACCCATCGATGAGCATCAGCTCCAGGAATCTTTTTTTGTCTTCCCTCCAGACACTGTCTAACTGGCTATAAGAATCCATCAGCTCTGGCAGAACTTCCCACAACCCGTCAATGAAATCCTTCATGGATTTTCCGGAATCTAAGATGAAGCGTCGAGCTGCTCTCTGCTTGTGCACCTCCATGGGCATTAGGTGTTCTTTTCCATGATGATAAGGGCCCATGGACACCACTTTCGGCGTGAAGGCCTCGGGGTTGGCGGCCGCCAAAGCTGCATGGACCTTGTAGATGGAGTGCTTCTTCCATAGCTCAACTCCCTCCTCCCTTTCATTTAGCTTTATAAGTTGGGTCACCCTTCTTGCAAGATCTTCTGCAGTAACAGTAGAACCACAGGAAATTTTATGTTCAAGATAAATGCCCTCCATTTGTACGGGGGGCTTATCAAAAGTTATTTAGAAAAAAAAAAAAACATCTAAACAAGGTGAAAAAGAAATGAAGAAAGCAGCAAAAGTAAACAAAGAGAGAGAGAGGAGGAAGAGGAAAAGAAAGGAGCCCACCTCGCTCATTAGGGAAGCCTCTCTCGATATCTTCGATTTCTTCTGGTGGTAGCTCCGTCATATCGTTATGTTATGGTGAAATGATCTCTTTCGTCTCTTTTAAAAGATATATATATATATATATATATGGGTAATATTCATATGCATCTATCCCTCACATTTTTGGTGAGGGACACCCCAAAAGGGGGAGTTTCAAGTACAAAAGTGTACTTGATGTGAGGTACAAAAGCACACTTTTGTACTTGAAACTCCCCCTTTTGGGGTGTCCCTCACCAAAAATGGTGAGGGATGGATGCATATGAAGACCTCCATATATATATATATATATATATATGGGGGATATTGAAGTGCATCCATCCCTCACCATTTGTGGTGAGGGACACCTCTTTTGGGGAAGTTTCAAGTATAAAAGAGAAATCTACTTCTCTTTTATACTTGAAACTTCCCCAAAAGAGGTGTCCCTCACCACAAATGGTGAGGGATGGATGCACTTGAATATTGTCCTATATGGGGGATTTTCATAGGCATCCATCCCTCACCATTTTTTGTGAGGGACACCCCTTTTGCGGAAGTTTTTGTGTGAGGTACAAAGTACACTTTTGTACTTAAAACTTCCCCAAAAGGGGGTGTCCCTCACCAGTTTTGGTGAGTGATGGATGCATATGAATATTATCCTATATATATATATATATATATATATGAGTAGGGCTCTCCTAAGCTAAAGCTTATCTTATCCTAAACTGGAATAGTGTTGATCCTACAAATCAAAGTTGATTATAACTTATTTTTGCATGATGAAACTGAAAAATTATGTTCTAATTAGATTTATCTTGATTTTGGAGATAATCATCATGCAAAAAACAATGATAATCGACTTTGATTTGTGGGACCAGCACTGTTTCAGCTTAGGATTAGATAAACTTCAGCTTAGGAGAGCTACACGCTCTCGGTGGACTGTTTCTTAAGACTCGTTGCACGTGGAATAATTGTAATTGTCGTGGTCCTCTTCCTACAAGCACATGTGGTATCTCCTTGCCACATGTGGATTACTTGCCCAGCCCTTGGTTGGGATGAAAAAAGAAAAAGAGTCCATATAAGGTCTTAAGTTTTTGCTTTATTTTGAAAAAGAAACCAAGTTTCAAAACTTCTTAAATTAGAACCTAAGTTTGCTAGTAAGTTTTCAATTAAAGGCATCCGAAGCATTAAAAATTATTTTGAGGCTACTTTTGCCCTCAATTTTTTTAAATGCCCAAATTACCCTTCTTTAAAGCCATGATATGCTTCCAGCATATGCTATATGTCATTGATCGCCTTGAGGATGTTGGTCGCCATTGATCAATATGAGGACACCAGTGAAGGAGAGCTAATGATAAAATGGGTGAAATGGAGGGTTTTATTTTAATGAAAGAAGACTTAGGTATTTTGAAAAAAAATAAAAAAGGAAAATGTCCCCAGAAAATTACTTTAAATGGATGATTGTCCTTGATTGAAAATTTACTATAAAATTTAGGCTATAATATGAAAAATTTTAAAACTTATGTCCTTTATTAAAATAAGGCAAAGACTTAAAAGGGATTCTTTGAAATCTTTTCTAAAAAAACAAGCGTCAGTCATCCACGAATACTGATTTTGTGGATATTACATAATTGTTAACCATGGAAAGCATAGAGTCTCCTACTTTGCTGGAGCCCTGGATCCTCTTAGGCCTGCACTCACCATAAATTTAATGTAAGTTGTAAAAGGTTCTTATCAGGTTAAGGAAATCTATATATATAATATTTCCCGTTAAAACAAAACTTGAAAGTAAATAAAATACACAATTAGAAAATCATTCTATGTTATTCCTCTATTAGTACTGAATTTGTCATATGCCATGCAAGTGTATTATGTATATGTAACTAAATAAATATTAATGTAACTTGACTAGGCCACTGAAGCCAATGAGTTAATAGATCCTTAAGTATGGGGTTTTTTGTTCTTCATTTATTTGTCACGTTTTAGGCAATTAGCCTAATTTCCTAATTTTCCAACTTTTATTTCAATTAGTCTTATTAACAATTTGACATGAGTTAGTGCATTAAAAAAAAGCTCACTTTCGATCAAGGCCACTTGATGCATGACCACAGATATTCCCAGACACAAATTACCAGTGACAAAATGTCAAATAGATCAAATGATCCTTAAAGTCTAATGGGAATACACTATGTGAAAGTATATTGTGCTCATTTTACCCGGTTGCTGATGTGTATATTAGATTAAATTAGTATAACTACTGTAAAACTCAACGCCTTGGCCATTATCAAATTATATATAACCAATGTTAATTCGAGGAGGCTAATAGAAGGGTTAAAGGAGTGTGTGTGAAGGGGAAATGATGAGTCTATTATTAATGAGCCTTTGAAAAGGAGTGGTTTGGTGAAATTTGCCAGTTTTGCTAGAATAAATTTTTGTGATCACTTTTGTACATAAAGCATTTACTTTGGCCCACTTGCAGAAGTAGAATCAAGTTCTTCGTCTCTGTAGCCATGGATGCTTGCTTGATCCATTCGAAACTATTTCTTCTCTTTACATCTCTTCTTACTTGGATGACACCCAAAGTGAGGGATCGGAATATTTAATGCACATGCATCCATTCGAGACTACTTCTTCTCTTTACATCTCAGCTTACTTGGATGACGCCCAAAGCGAGGGATTGGATAATTTAATTCACATGAAATGCAAAAGACTTTTGGAGAGATAAACCTTTCTGCTATCTTTGTAAGATAGCTTTTAGTTGGAAGGCCCAAAGTCCTGTCCAATTTAAAATTTAGGCGATATGAGATGTGGAACTTTCACCTCCTCACGTGCGGGCCCAACAGATTTTATGGATGGGCTTGCTATGTGGGCTATACAAAAACGACGAAATTGAAATCCGCTCTGATATATAAGATAACAAGTACCGACTCAAAAGCTTAAGCTAATAAGTGGAAGGCCCAAACAGTTATTTGAAGCCCTGTCCAACTCACGACTTAGGCAATGTATGATGTGGGACTTTCCAACAATCTTGACATAGATTGGTCCCCTTTGTACCAATCTAATGTAGGTTGATATTGGCTTAATTGAAATAAACTTGATGTGGCATGGATTTACTTTGTTGTTTGACTAGAAAAGTCACATCCATGCAGCAATATTCTTGACTCTAAATTTACATAACACTACATATTCTTCAATAAAAAGGGAATTCAAATTGTCATTGATTAAACTAAGATTTCACCATTAATGTAAGCTACGACATTTCAAAGTTTAGATGGATGGTCATCAAGATCATCGAGTGGAGTTGAGCAAGCTTTAGCCACAAGCTACTAATCAATGCCAATTTTCATTATCCCTTGACTTTAATTTCATGATTGTTCTTCTTGAATTTTTTTTAGCTAACCATTCTTACCAAAACCTCAACGCGTTAGTAGAGGAGTGGAAATACTTTTCAATATTCTCCCTCGGATGGAGCCCACTCCTCAATACTCCTGCTCAGATGGAACCAGGCCAGCGCACTTTTGGCGACACCAAATTTTTTTTTTTTTTTTTTTTGCACCTAGTCATTCCTCTTGGGATTCAAACTCATGACCGGTTGGCTCTAATACCATCTTAAATTTTTTAACTAAGCATCCCTACCAAAACCCGAAGGCGTTAGTAGAGGAGCGAAAATACTTTTCAATATTCCCCCTCGGTTGAAGCCCACTCCTCAATAGTTGTTTCATTCAAGTAGACCCCACATATGGAGTCAAAGTTTGTGTCCCTAACCTTGTTCAGATGCATCAAGTCATTTTCATCATTCATCTTAAGTAGTCGAAGTTTAATTGCTTTGTTATAAAATCCAATAGTGATGTTTCAAAGAATTACAAGTTATTGTTAATATTAATTCAACAGTGGTCTTATGTCTCTTTGAACCACGCAAACTAAATAATTTATTTGAAAATATTCTAATGCCTATTTGAAATAAATCCAATTGAATCAAATGAGCATTGTCAAACAACCTCTAATGGTTCATATCACTCCTTTATAACAATACACACACACACACACATATGTATATATATACACACACAGATATATATATATACATATATACATATATACATACATATATAGTCCATGAACTAGTAAAAAAGGCTACAACCAATAGAATCTCAACTACAATAATCTTTCTAATAGTCTAATGATAAACAAAACCAGGCACATTACTTAAACTATGTAACTACTACTAGTGTACTAAGGCCTTTAATAGTGTCTTCCACTTCCTATTCTCATATCGAATGACTATTGATTTGGCTTATTTCATTTAACCCTAAATAATATTCTTCTATGAGGAGAAACCAACTTGTTTCATACATTCTTTTAGAAGTAGGATAAATATATTAACTCGTATTGCACCAATCCTTAACTCGAATAAAGAAGAGTTAGCAGTATGGCAAAGAAAAATTATTATATATAATAATATTTAAAAAAATCATTTCTTTCGGCCCTGGCCTGGTCTTAGTCCTTGAAGGTGGGGTAAGGGCTTTGGTATTGTAGGCCTTCTGAGGGCTCCGGGGGGTTTTGATCAACCTAGGCCCAACTTGTTTATATGAAGGGACGGTAAGGGCTTACCACAGCCTAGGTCAAACACTTTGACAACCCTAAAATCAATATCCATATGTTTAGTATTCTTTATTTTAAATGGAAAAATTCTCAAATATGACTTTAAGTTTTTGCCTTATTTTAAAAAAAAGGATAAAGTTTCAACACTTTTCAATTGTACTTCATATATCTGATATCTTAATAAACGCCTTCATGCCTTGGGAAGTTGTGCTTCATATATCTGATATCTTAATAGAATAATTTACTCCCTTTTCGATCTCTCTATCGTTTTAGATTGATTTCTTTCATGTTATCAAGATTTGATGGTCCATCGATTTAATCAAGAAAGATATTTCAACCATGCTGCTGAACTCGTGCAAGCAGATCATCCAATGCCTATGTTTGCAGTTTAGGTAATTTAACACAAGCAGATCATCCAATGCCTATGTTTGTAGTTTAGGTAATTTAACTCTCTCTCTCTCTCTCTCTCTCTCTCTCTCTCAACCTCAACTAGTATAAATGGTGAGGGTAGGCTGGGGTGGTGAAGGCAGTAAGGTAAGGATGTAGAGGGACCTCTCTCTCTCTCTCTCAACTAGTATAAATGGTGAGGGTAGGCTGGGGTGGTGAAGGCGGTAAGGTAAGGATGTAGAGGGACCTTCACTTTTCTAGGATTTGAATTGTTAGGATGAGTGGTGGTTGAGTATTCATTTCTCATCTCCCTTTAGTTCATTTTCTATTAAAGTGAAAGTTATTTGATCATCATTTTTAAATATTCAGCTTTGCATCTTCATTTTTAACCCCACTTGTGAAAATACAAGTCTTAGAATTCATAGGAATTCAATTACATAAAACAAACAGCCCGACCTAATAATTCAGAGTTTTAAGTTCCATCTAAATAAACTCAGGCTTCCCCTCTCTCTCAATTCATTTATTTATGTGAAGAAAGCATTGTTGGTTAAGCAATCAAGTTTTATTCACCACTAAAAAAACAGAAATTTACTCATCCTAAATGGAATTATTCTATTTAAAAAAAAATTAAGTGGTGAAGTGGGTAGAGTAGCTTCATAGAAAGCTAGAAACAGGTAATTGTGATGAATTCAAATGTGCTTACGTTTTTCAAGCTATATATTTGTCAACCCATGCCACTGGTAGCTCAATGGTGGGGGCGCCTCCCCTCCGCAAACAATCAAGGAACGATCTCTGGTTGTAGCACCAATAGTGAGAGACTAGAGTGTATAGTGGGCGTGCCAGTATTTACCAGAGAGTTTTAAAAAAATCAAGGAAGAAAGAATGTTTTGTAACACTTGTGAAGAAAGGCAACAATGAGATTATTGAATTGTATTCTCAAGCAAGCAAACTGTTTGTCATTCTTATGTTCCCCATCCCAGTATGGGAGGGCTGCATAGTAAGTCTGTGTCATAGTAAAGGCTAAAAGAAGTGTTGCCGCCACAACAGATAGGAAAGTCCAAGGTCTTTTGAGATAGTTGTGCTTCAAACTAGTAATCCATCCCCAGTCTACCCCTGCAACCCGTCATTCTGTCCTCGTATAACTTGTTGAGTTGGTCTTGAACTCCATACAAATTACTAAATGGAAATATGCCCGGGGTGCCCAAAACAACCTTTTTATAGGTCTGGACAATGGCATCGTCACTTAATTCAGTGCTCTGGATGATCTTCAGGGACCGTAGGTACCTTACGTCCGCCGGAGAGGCTAATAAACCATTCATGAAGGTAAAGTAGGAAAGCGCAAGAAAGAGACTCCCATGGTGAATAACCTCGAAGGCAACAATGTTGCAGCCCAGTACTTTCGATGAAAGAGAAGGGCGAATGATAGGGATTGTGAGGACCCTGTTTTCGAAATCAACGCTTGAGAGGGTGATGGCTTCATCATCTACCGCCTTGAACTTTGATGATGCACAAAAATGGATTTGCACACCACCGGTCACGTATGAGTAATAAATGTGGAAATAAATGAGAGAGAGATTTATAGTGGTTCGGTCAGTGACCTACGTCCACTTTTGGAAAGGCAGAGGTTGCCGGATATGTCATTTCTCAAGTGTCCAGAGATTACAAGTGTAGGAGAAGAGAGATGAAGGGAGAATATTGCTTGCCCCTCAAGTACCGAGGGGCTTTCGTATTTATAAGCGTCCCCTAACAGATGGGGAGACTTCTCAGCACGGTTCACGAGGAGCGTTCGAGGTGTCCGCCAAACTGATGTGGCAGGTGTCTTCGATTGGCGAGGCAGTTATCCGAACGACCGGGTAAATCTGGGACGTGGACTGACTCTTTCCGAAGAGACGTGGGTTGCTGTGACGTGGCCAGGCCTCATGGATCTGGGCCTGGACCTCAATGGACTCAACGGATCTCCACTAACTTAAGCCTTGGCTCATCACAGACTGGGCCACTTTGGCCTGACTCATCATTTGCCCCTCAATGCCTTGTGTCCAGTGGAACTTGGAGAGAAGGGCATTCGATCGAATTTTCGGCTGAGTTCGCAACTGCAAAAACTTCGGGAGGCCAAAACATCTGTCTCTAGGTCTTTTTTGGACTTCTGACAACATCAGTCACGGCCATAGGCCGTGAGTCTTGTAGGGCTCGCCGAGAGCTTCGATTTGATATATAATACGCCTCATTCGGAGTTATGGACCAAAACTTACGGTGAAAATAGCAAGCAGGCAGTTTCGGGGAGAGCAGGTGGAACTGGGCGAGCATGAGGTGCCGGGCGTCTGTGGTCTTCTGTGCAATGTGCATCGACGGAAAGCGCAGCGAGGATGCTGGAGGTCTGGACGCCCATGGGGTGGGCGCCCATGGTGGATGGTCTGGGCGCCCATGGGGTCTGGGCGCCCATGGTGGCTGGGCGCCCATGGTGGATGGTCTGGGCGCCCATGGTGGCTGGGCGCCCATGGGGCCTGGTCTGGGCGCCGGGCGCAGCACGCGCAGGCGACGGGCGCTGGCGAGGCGGGCGACGCAGCGGTGTCGGCGCCCGTTCATCCACACAAATTTCTTTTTTTTTTTTTTTAGTCCAAGCACTGGGCGCCCATGCTCTGGTCTGGGCGCCCATAGGCTCTGGGCGCCCATGGGAAGTGCTGGGCGCCCATGGGTTGGGCGCCTGGGAGTCCTGGGCGCCCCTGGGATGCCTGGGCGCCTGGGATGTCTGGGCGCCCCTGATCTGGGCGCCTGATGGTGTGGGGTTAGCTGCTGCGTCCGTGGACTTCTCTGCTGTTGCTGGCGTGAGCTTCGCTGCTGAGGGGCTAGCCACTGTCCGCGTGGGCGAGCAGCTCGTGTACTGTCCAGTAAGTTGATTTGGGGGGCCAGGCAGTGGTCACGGTGATGTAATGTAGTCCCTCGGGTTGCAGATGACCTACCTTCTGACATCGAGCTTTTGGCGACCCGCGAGGGAGCCGATAAGCTGAAGATAGGCTGCCTGCTTGAGAGCAGTGCAGAGTCCAAGCTTTTTGGCGACCCGCGAGAGGGTAGCTAAGCTGGAGATAGGCTGCCTGTTTGAGAGCAGTGCAGAGTCCAAGCTTTTTGGCGACCCGCGAGAGGGTAGCTAAGCTGGAGATAGGCTTCCTGCTTGAGAGCAGTGCAGAGTCCAAGCTTTTTGGCGACCCGCGAGAGGGTAGCTAAGCTGGAGATAGGCTGCCTGCTTGAGAGCAGTGCAGAGTCCAAGCTTTTTGGCGACCCGCGAGAGGGTAGCTAAGCTGGAGATAGGCTGCCTGTTTGAGAACAGTGCAGAGGCGGGTCAAGCTTTTGGCGATCCGTGAGATGATTCACCTCGCCGCCTGGACCTGTTGATTTCCTCAGCATTCATATATTTTTGAGCTTTCACCAATAGTTCTGGCATGCTCTTTGGTGGTCGCTTCATTACTGAAAAGAAAAAGTTTGATGACCGGAGGCCTCCTAGGAAGGCGGTCATGCTAACTTTATCATCGGGCTCCTCGACTTGAAGGACCTCCTCTTTAAAACGAGTGAGGTAACTCCTCAAGCTCTCGCCTCGATCCTGTTTTATGTTGAGCAGATGGGTGGCAGGCTTTAGTTGGCGGCGTCCACCAATAAACTGTGCTACAAATGATCTGCTTAGTTCGGCGAAGGAGCCTATGGAGGCCGGGGTGAGACTGGCAAACCATTGCCGAGCGGAACCCTTCAGGGTAGTTGGGAATGCCCTGCACATAACCTCGTCAGGGAGATTATGTAGTTGCATTATAGTTTTGTATGTCTCCAAGTGGTCCAATGGATCCTTCGTCCCATCGAAGGTTTCTATGGACGGCATTTTGAACCTTGGAGGAAGAGGGTAGTTTACCACGTCGGGTTTGAACGGTGTAACCGTCCGCCCGACTAGGTAATCCACCGTTTGTGGGGCTTGCGCCTTCATGGCGTTGAAGACATCACCGAGTTGGTTCTGCATTTCTCTGATCTTCTCGTCCCAGTGATTGGGGGCATCCCTAGACGGATCATGAAAATAGCTCCCATCCTCTACGCTTTGATTTTCACTCTCCCCCTCATTGAAATGAGGGTCCTCCCCATTAGAAGCAGAGGGAGGAGGTGGAAGCCCTCCGTGATTAGCTCCCCCTGGAGGTGGGAGTCCTCCAAACTGGGCTCCACCCGGAGGGGGAGGAGGTCCTCGTTGGGCACCACCCTGGTGGGCGCCCAGGGGGAACTCATGCCCATGGGCGCCCAGGTGAACTCCTCGGGCGCCCGGGGGAGGAGCTCCATGGCGTGGAGGTCTTGGATGCCCCGGGCGTGGTGCTCCTTGCGGTACTCCCCCAAACTGTGCTCCTCCTTGCCCCCCTGCCAGCATGAGTTGTAAAATTTGCCGGTTTTGAGTCACCAGCTGCTGCATGGTCTCCAACATCTGTTGTGGAGTGGGAGCAGGGGCATTTGGGGAAGGATTAGTCGGTGGAGGATCATTCTTGCCTTCTCTAGAGGGATTATCCTCTGGTAGTCTTGCGGATCTTGTGGTGATCACCATAATTTCGGAAAAAAAAGGATTCTAACGTGAGAATTTTAGTCGTCCCCACAGACGGCGCCAAACTGATGATGCACAAAAATGGATTTGCACACCACCGGTCACGTATGAGTAATAAATGTGGAAATAAATGAGAGAGAGATTTATAGTGGTTCGGTCAGTGACCTACGTCCACTTTTGGAAAGGCAGAGGTTGCCGGATATGTCATTTCTCAAGTGTCCAGAGATTACAAGTGTAGGAGAAGAGAGATGAAGGGAGAATATTGCTTGCCCCTCAAGTACCGAGGGGCTTTCGTATTTATAAGCGTCCCCTAACAGATGGGGAGACTTCTCAGCACGGTTCACGAGGAGCGTTCGAGGTGTCCGCCAAACTGATGTGGCAGGTGTCTTCGATTGGCGAGGCAGTTATCCGAACGACCGGGTAAATCTGGGACGTGGACTGACTCTTTCCGAAGAGACGTGGGTTGCTGTGACGTGGCCAGGCCTCATGGATCTGGGCCTGGACCTCAATGGACTCAACGGATCTCCACTAACTTAAGCCTTGGCTCATCACAGACTGGGCCACTTTGGCCTGACTCATCAAACTTGACTCCTGCGTCACAAAGCTCAGTGGCAGACCAGAATTTAGTACCTCATCTTATTCATGGCTAGGAGTTTATCTTCGTCTTCCTCTACTTGTTCTTTTCTAAGATCGACATCTTTTGGTTCAACTATAATTTTTCTAACAACGTCCAACATATGCAAGCCCCTCCCGACATCAGGGTCTTGTCTCCAGAATGCAAACATGCACATGAGATTGTTTATGTACTTGCAATTCTGCACAATTTTGAGAAATAAATGCATAGAGAGAGAAAGAAAATCATTTACTTAATTCTTTTGGAAAAAATATTAGTGGCAAATTATATTAATTATACGCAAAATTATTAGAAATAAGAAGCGTGGCCTACCATGAAACTTGTGGAGCTTATGCAGGGTTAATCACTCCCATAACTCAATTACTAATCCATGAAGTTTGGTTAAAAACCAACTGCAGTGTATGGCTTAAAAAGTCCTTTAATTTGTTCGAGTTGGAGAGGTGGAGAATCCATCAATCAAGTTGAACAAGGAGACTCTCAAAAGGTATGAATATATATACCTTTACATGAATTGAAATAATAAAAGTCCCTTTGATTACAGGATTGGTAAAATTACCAGAAAGGAAATTGGAAACTGAAACATTATCCCTTTGATCATGGGATTAATGAGATTAAAATAAAAGAATTAGGAAATTGAAACATTGGATTGACTTTTTAACTGAGTCATCCAAAATGGGGTGGAGACTAATACAAGCTCTGATATCAATTGTTGTCGACACAACCAATCAAGATGTAGCAAACAAACAAGCAAAACGAAAGGAACGCGGCAAGAATTATGTAGTTCGGCAATGTGCGTCCATGGTGCAGAGAGAGTTCTCATTATATAAAAAATAAAGTAGGTTTACACACACACAAAGGGTTTTAGTCACTCTCCTCACTCCTCTCATATTAGATTTGTGTTCCCCAAATCTGAAGCAACCCTCTTTGAAAATAATTTACATGTGCAAGATTATTAAAATGCCCATAGGACCTAGAGTTCAGAATGACTAAGAAGAGACGGTCACCATAGAATATAGCACATTTATTTAACATGTCACCGTTGTCTATATGGGTTGAAGTTGAACCAGGAAATTTTACTTTAAAAAATAAAAGATTTCTTGGAGGACCATACAGAAGAAAAGCATAAATTATCCTTTTAATATAGGGGGTCTTCTAAGATTCTCTCTGAAATATTGGGCTGAAATCAAGGTGTGTACAAATTCTTTAGCCAAGAATTAGCTAGTACTTGGGCTAATATTTGGGCCACCACTATCTCTATTCCCTTTAACCCTATGATTAGCATGAAATAAGTGGACCCACAGCACAGGGCATGGTGTCTTGCATAGTATACATGATGTAAGTTCTGAAAGAGTTTTAGATAGTCATAGATAGATGTTACCTCCTCTGCTGTCTTTCCGTTCTGAACAGTTAGTAGCTTCTCAATAGCAGTAAATGGCACCTGGTTTTCAAGCATGAACTGGTCAAGTATTAAGGAGGGATCGAAAGCTATCCCGCGGCGTGAGAAAACAGGGTAATTGGATGCATAGCCATCGGAGTTCCAACTATGGACGCGCAATCACTCTAGCAAGAAACATCCATCTATGAGCATTAGCTCCAGGAATCTTCCCCTATTATTCTCTCCCGTCCAGTCATGGTCTAGCTGGCTATAAGAAGCCATCAGCTCTGGCAGAACTTCCCATAAAGCCTTGATGAAATCCTTAGTGGATTTTTGGATTTTTGAATGAAGACTCGAGCTGCTCTCTGCTTGTGCACCTCCATTGGCTTCAGGAGATCCTGTCCATGATGATAGGGCCCATGGACACCACTTTTGGTGTGAAGGCCTCGGCGTTAACGGCAGCTATATGTGCAGGGACCTTGTAGATCGAGTGCTGCTTCCACAGTTCAACTCCCTCCACGCCTTCATTTCGCATTACATGTTCGGTAACCGTTATTGCAAGCTCTTCTATCTCCCTCATGTCTGTGCAAAAGATAATTAAGTCTAGCTTTCCTCTTTCTTTCCGCAAAATAATAAAGCAAGGGTGATATAGGTTTTTCTCGAGTTAGAATACATACAAAATGAGATCCGTGTTAACGGCTATTAAAGATGTGAGAGATGAAGGATATTAGTTAGTAATATAAATTGACCTTCACTTTTCTAGGATTTGTATTATTTTTCTGGTGATGGTTAGATATTCATTTTTGGGTTCACTTGATTATGTTTCCCTTGATTCAATCCTGACCGGAAGCTATGCAATCATCTCAATTCTTACTTACCATTTACAAATACTGCAATTAGAGATGTCAATTCCTCAACAAGACCCTTGTGAAAAAAATAAAAAATAAAAAAAAATGAAAAAAAAAAAAGACCCTTGTAGTGGTCTCTTTGGTTTTGAGTGGTTATAGATTTATACAGTGTGATCCTCTTTGGGTTCAGGGTAGATTCAGGTTTTGCAGCCTCATCCCATTTATATGTATCTATTTTGAATATTTCTAACGAATCTTAAATCAAAAATCTCCGTGGTTCAATTGTAGAGTAAGTTTGAAAAGCTGAAGGGTTGTGTGGGCCTCAAGAAGGGTGTGGGCTCCACTAAAAATCCAGACCGAAAGAAAACAGTCAAAATTGAATGCAAAACCTTTGATTTTATTTATAACTAGCAAATTGTGCTCATGCTAAACATGGGGAATGTTATTCATAATTTTAAATATTTTTAATAATGATATATATATATATATTTTGTATGAATTATATTGAGATGGCTAAAATTACCCTTAAGTATAGGGCATCCATAGATACCTACTTTTGGCTCATAGTGCAGGCTAAATGATGTTTAGAGTATCTATTAGTGTTAATTAAGACCTTCTGAGATACTTACAGAGCTAGGATTACGAATAGAGTCCGATTAGGATCACATTAGATGGCTGGCGAATTCACATCTGAAGAGAACGTAAGGGGTCTAGGGAGTGAACCCAAGAGATTAGATCTTACCTGGGACTCTCACAGTCATATATATATATATATATATATATATATGCTCGCTAAAAATCTATTATCTTTTAATAAACATCCTTAGCATCAAACAATTTTACACCTCTCGTAGGATAACAAGATCTTATTGCTCTTGTTCATCTTCACCCTTTGATGTACTTTTGAAAACAAAACAGGCAAAAGAAAAACCAGGGAGTTAAAATGTTACCCTCTCTTTGGAAAATTTGATATAGAAAAAGAAATTTACTTTCTCATGTCATTTGGTGCCAAAGTAAGTTTTTTTCTCGGTTGCATGGCCTTTCTAGCTTCTTTTTTTTTTTTTTTCCTTACAAGTTATCACTAAATTATGAGGACTCCGTATTTGGGCTGGCCGGGACGATTTACTCTTTGAGCTTTCTATCACTTAATTGAAGCCCAGCTGCTGCAAAATATTAAATTGAGCCCATATTATATATCCAAAGCAGGTAGGGCGAAAAACGCTTGTTGCATTTTGCATATCATAAAGCAAATGGTTGCCCACTTGGCTAAAGCCAATACAAGTAGGACACATCTAATTTGAATTTAGTAGGTGGTTGCTCCCTTGAGAGAGGATTACAAAATCTCCCATTAGTTTAAGAGTATAATGAAAGAAGCATGAATGAAAAAGTTCCACTTAACAAAAATAAACTGAGCTTTTAAAGAACTAATTTTAATCCGGAGCTTGTTTTATCAAAATAATAGTCAAGACAGAAATAAGGAAAGAAGAGGAAGAAGATAGGAGCCCACCATGGTCATCGAGTTGTCTGCCAGGAAAACCTCTCTCCATCTCTGACATCTAAACTCCTCCTTTTTCCATGATTGTTAAAAATCTTATGGCGGACCCTCCTACGAGGACAACTGGTAAACACCAAAGTCAATCTCCCGCGAGAGTTTTGATTGGGATGATCAAACTCTAACTCGTGTAGCTTCTCTTTCTCCTTTGGGCCTAAGTTATAAATTATAATGCGTTTAATGGTTTAGAGCCTTCCTTCTTGTTCTTCCATTTCACCCCTTTATGCAACTTTCGATTACAGTAGCGACGAAGAAGAAGGTCGTGGAAGCACTGATTTTCGGTGAAGCCGGCAATGAGCAGCCAGTCGTTTTGCCTTGGGTGCCAAAGCCCGTGGAAATAGACAAGTTTTCTAAAGATCTTTTGTCCTTTCTCTCTTCACTTTTAAAAGGAGGAGCTAGGGATGGCATTTTTAACCCGCCCCGCCCCAACCCGGAGTGCCCGTCCCGTCCCGTACGGGTTTTCCCCGCCCCGAATCTTAGACGGGGCGGGGACGGGGCAAAAAAACATACCCCGAAGCCGGGGCGGGGCGGGGATGGGTCTGTCTCATGCCCCGCCCCGCCCCGCCCCGTTACCCCGCCCCATGCCCCGCCCCGTTTACCCGCCCCGTTGCCCCGCCCCATGCCCCGCCCCGTTTACCCGCCCCGTTGCCCCGCCCCATGCCCTGCCCCGTAACCCGCCCCGAAATTAATAATCCTTTAAAAAATATATATTTTTTAGATTTCTTTTATAATAAATAAACATATTTATATGTACATGTATATATTGATTTTATGTTGTTATTAAGGGTTAAGTAGATTGATTAAAGACTTTTTTTAAAGTTAAACATGTAATTGATTGAACCCTAGACATTATAAAAGCATATAATATTATCACATTCCCTCTAATTCAAATTTAATGAAATTAAAGTTGTTAAAAATCTATCTAAGCTTATTTGACTTTAATCATATATAATGTTAAATTGCGACATGATAAATCATATTAAATAAAACGAATATAATAGAATGATAGATCATGCTTTAAGCTTATAATAACATATATGATTAGAGATAGCAAGGTAAATTATAATTGGTATGATTCTAATCATACTAATAACAATATAAATTATACTAATTTGATATAGCATTACAACATATATCATGCTATACACTTATAATAACTCATACGATTAGAAATAACAAGGTAAATTATAGTTAGTAACTTAATATGATTCTAATCATACTAACAACACTATACATTATACTAATTTTAATTATGTGTAATTAACCTCTTTATTAGTGAGTGGAGTTCAATACCAGAAATGAAGTGAAACCATGTATTGATGGAGTTCATGATATTTTAGAGAGATATTGTCTTTTTTATAAAAAATGTCTCAAAGCATATATGATATTTTCAAGTGTATGTTATTGGCCTTCAAGGGTTTAGAGAAAATCTTATATGAATAAATCTCACTTTAAATTGGTAAAATTTTAGGAAAAGGAAAATTTATAATATTAATATTAGATAATTTAAAAAATTTTAAACAATCTAATAGTGCCCCACACTTATAAAATATTTATGCTGGGAGATCTTTTTATTCTATTTTGGGAAAAATGTCATGGTCCCTAGGAAGACTGATGTTTTGAGAGGGGCCTGAGTTTCGGGCAAATGAGTCGGCATGGTTGAGGGTTTTTTTTATTAATATTATTAAAGGCATGGAGACAACATAGATGAATCATTCATGTGCTTTTTACCATATAAAATAAATGAATTTACCTTTTTCTTTGTAGTCAATCCAATATTTAATTTATTTTGCCTTGAAAGAAAAATTATGAAGTTAAGAAAATTTTTCTTATTTGGGTCTTGATTTAGAATGCATGTAGCCAACACCGTCACAGCTGGGAGCCTGGGACAAGGCTTTGATTTTGATAATGAGGGTTTCAATATAGTATGTACTTTCAATATAGCCGGGCCCGCTATAGGAGGTTCATGAATTCAGAGCTATACAATAAATAATGATTTAATATTCATATGACAATACTTGAAGTTCATATATAAATTCTATTTTTTTTAAACAAAATTACTAGTATATGTTTTTAGAATTTTTTCTACATTTTAAGACTTTTATAAATTTGAATTGCAAATTGTGTAATTTTCCTTTTGGTGGGTGCTTATCATGTTTTCATCTTAAACAAGCAGGGCATATTATGATTGCACTCCTAATTCATGTGATAAAGATTTCGAAACTTTTATTGAGAAACACAAGAAGAAATAATTAGGCCCAATCCCAATTGATGTCCAAAAAAATATTTCAGAATTTCAAAGGATTCTAGAATTTCCAAGCCATGAGTCCAATAGATATCCAAACAAAATGTTTGATCAGCGAAATTATTATTTTTAAAATAAAGTTCCATTCATTTCACAAGACCAAAAGATTTCAAAATCCAAGAGATGGAAACGAGCTCAATATAGCTTTAAGGTTTCCAATTAGATTCCTTAGTTGTCTACATTTAACATTTTCCTTTTAAATAAATGATAAATAATATATAAGTCATAATATATATAGTAAGTAAGTGAAGTATGTATATGTGTGTAACAATCTTGAATATATTAATATATTTTAAATAAGGTAAAACATTACAAGAAATGAAGTTTAGTCTAGTGGTAAGGCAAAGCTCTGGTTGCTCTCCCACCCGAGTTCGAATCCCAAGTCTTACACATTTAAAATTTTTACAATTGAGGAGCGGGGCGGGGTACCCGCGGGGCATGGCGGGGCGGGGACGGGGAATATAAATTACCCCAAAGGGCAGGGCGGGCCAAGTTCGGGGCGGGGGCGGGGAACCCCAATTCCGTCCCCGATCCGCCCCGTTGCCATCCCTAGGAGGAGCCAGCAGGAAAGAGCGATGACAAGATAAGAGAAAAAAATGTCAGCACTCTCACTCTCTCTCTCTCTCTCTCTCTCACAGTTGAAACTTTACAAGAGGGAGAGTGAACGAGACCAATTTGGATACTGCAAGGAAAATAGGGATCAGAGTTTGAAATTTCTGCACTGCGCAGGTTCGAAGAGGAGGGTCTGAAGACCCCAGCGCCCACTAGAACCAGCGAGGAAATACTCCTTTGCTCCAACGATTGTTGCTGGTCTTTCGGGCCAGGCCAGCCTTAGGGTCAGTTTTCTTTTGGGTCAACCTGATCTGTTGAAGACCACATGCACAACCAAATTCAGGGGTGTGATATGTTAAGGATAGACCAGCACAATAACCCGTGCTAAGCAGGGGCATGTTTAGCAATCAAATTTGCAGCAACATATATAAAAGGTCAATTAAAAAGAAATTTAGATCACATAGAATCATCTCCTAACACTTAATGACCACGAACAACAAGAAAGAGAATTACGATTGTACCTCTTTTTTATTATTTTTTAATCCAAGAGTATGTTTTGTAGAAATGGAGGAAGAACGGCGGAGTGGAAAAGAAAGTGTAGAAAAAATAAAGTAAGTGAGATTTGGGATAAAAATGAAGTGGTTGAGAGGAGTAAAAAGTGGGAAAAAGCTATAGAGTGGTTTGGGGGGCCAGGGGTGAAAAAGAGATATAACTCTTGGTCAAAATCTGCAGTTATTGTCAAAATTGTCTTTAAAACCCTTTGCTTTAATTAATCAAATATATAACTGAGACTTTTAGTGGTTTGTTAGAAATTTTAGTTTAGTTTAAATTTTAAATAATCTTGTTACTCAATGTATAAATTGAGAGAATTTCCTTGTACGACAATTACCGTCAGCAGACCACGATGATGTAAACGCATCTCGAGAATCTTGAAGCAACCAGCGGCCACGTCAGCATAAGCAATGGGTTGACCTGTTTAACCAGTTTTGGTCATCCATTTTCAATTCATCATGTCGCCATATCTGGGTGATCTGGACTCCAATCCTCCTTATTTCATTTTCTGGTTTTCGATTATTTGTTAGTGGAGTCCTGAATGAGATCCCCATCAACATTATTCTGGTGGTGGAGAACTTCCCTGTGTAGTTGATAGGATATATATATATGTTATTATGTTGGGATTAGATTCAACATTAACATGTGGACTCTTGATAAATCCTTGGCATCCACAGTGCCATTTGATGGTGATTAGGCAGATTAAAAGGATCTAATCATCAAAAGAAGGTAAGAAACATCACGAGATATCTAACACCACTAGTAAACATACCTAAAAAGTTAAACTAGCAAAATGCCCCCGTGCTTAGCATGGGCGTTAGAAGTCATGATACAAAAAATATCATTTAATCTTATGACATAAACAAAAGTTTTGATTTTGATTTCATATGCTTATATTTTATAAAAGCTAAAATAGAAGTATTTCTCACGCATAAGAAATTATGGACTTTCTTAAAACCCACACAATTGAAATTTTAAATAAATTAATAATTATAGAAACGTAAAAGTTTTAGTAGAAACATGAAATATGAAATATTGAGATGGAAAGAATTATAAGAAATTTTAAATATGAGATTTTCCAATTAGCGGCAGGTTTGGTAGTGAGTTAGTTGGGTCAGGATAGGTATAAAGGTTTTTAGACTTGACCCGAGCCGGATTTAAGACAGGATCAAATTTTGGTTTGTTTGACTTGCCTTCCCATTGATAAAATTATTGTCACTTACCTTTATTTAAAACTCATATCATGACAACAGAGTAAGGAAAAAAAATAGTGATGAGAGAGAACAAACTTGGATGGGGACCAAACAAAGAGAGATAGATATGTGTTCCTAGGCGAGGGCGAGGGGTGGAAGAGAGAGAGATATTTGAGTGCCATTAAAATGGAAAGAGTCGTTTGGAAAGAGGGAAAGGTGGGGAGTGAGTAATAAATGAAATTTTAAAGAATTGAATTAGATTAAATAATATTAGAAGAGAATCCAAAATTGTGGGGGATGGTCAAATTCAATTAGAGTTGATTTCAAATTGAAATCAGCTCTTTATATATATATATATATATATATATATATATTCCTATGAGAGTTTTGAGAGTTATCTCTAACCTTCTTATGAGAGATAAGGTGGAGGCCCTCATATTCAAGTTGTTGGCATTATATATGGATGTGAGTGCCCCACCTTATCTCTAATAGTAAGGTAAGAGCATCTCCCATATATATATATATATATATATAATTAGAGTTTAAAAGGAATTTTGTAATGTCAAAATCCATAATCAATACTCTAATTTAATTGCTAGCCGTGGAAAGTATTTTTTTTTTCTTTTTTTGGTCAAATACGAAAAGCATAAAGTAGTCTCTTACTTTGCTAGAACACCAGGTCTTCTTAAGGCCTAGAATTAGCATAAATTTGTAACCCTTCTTCAGCTGTCCTCTAAAAAAATCTAAATAGATGAAAATGAACGACAACTTTTGTAGGAGAGTCCGTAAAGCTTTATTCTATTAGTAGGCGAGCCAGTATCAAATTGATCAATAGAAAAGGCACATAAATAGAATATTACTGTGGCATTGCTTCAAATGAAGTGAAATTTGGTGTGGACTCATGTAAGAAAGAGGCATTTGATTCTAGTGTTTCAGAATTTTCATATGTAGGTCCCATTGAGGATCCTAACAAATTTATTGAGAGTCTTGAATCTCAGGTGATCGAGACTCACTTTCGTATAGAGAAGTTAAGCTTTTGGTTCTAGCATGTAGAGGTAAATAATTTTATCTCCATGCATATGTGAGACCTACTCATCATTTTATCACCGTGTTGGATTTGCCATGAGAGGTACCTACTCCATTTCAGTTACCCTATTAGAATGGTTATTCGAAGAACGTCTTTTCTAAATATTTTTAATCTTTCACTTTTGCTTCCGCTTTCAAGATCAATTTTTTTTAAAGCGGTCTGTAATTGGCATTTGGCTTTGCCTCCAAGAAAATGGTCAGATTCCACATGACATTTGAAGGTTGTGTTGATATGCCAAATTTGACATACCATAAAGTGAGAGGCATTTTCTTTCTTTTAAATAAAATAATGGTGATGAGGGTAAATGCATTTGAAGTTGGTACAAGTAGATGCTAAATTTGATAAGAGAAAATAATAAAATAATAATTTGACATTTCTCTCGGAATTGCCCAAGTGAGATGCCAAGTTTACATATGAAGGTTGTAGATGTAGCGGAAGCACGGATCTATAAAAGTTGGCTGCTACAAACACGATAAGGACATCGTTGGCTTGTATCAGGCACTAGTGTGGAGATTTGTGACTGTCTATGAGAGATCAATTACACATGATTCACTCTTCAAGATCCAAAGACAAGGATGTACACCCTAAATGTATAAGATGATGATGGAGAATTATAGATCTAGTGGAAGGAAGATGAATTGTAAAAATTGTGCAAATTGATATCTCTCATGTGTACATATAGCTTTTTGGCTAATGAGTGATAAGAACTCTATTCAAATTTGAATTGAGAGATGATAAGGATAATAAGCTGGATAAAAGTTGATCGTACCCCAAGTGTAGGGTCGTCACGATTGTAGTAATAACCGGTGAAACCGGGTCAATCCACGAGGAGCCAATGATCGCGATATACCTATCCTATTGGAAAACTAGTGCTAACCTATCAAAAATCTAATAAAACCACAAGTCCTACTTTAATTAAAAATTAATTACAGATCTGAATAAAATTAATTACAACCAGATAAAAAAAATACTAAATTAGAAACCTAGTCTAACTATACTAAAAACTGCATCCACCATAAAAATAATTAGAAAACCAATTGGAAATGTTAAAAATTCAGAAATAATTAAATTAAAATTTTAAATTAAAATTCAAGATTGAATGAGAGCCTTGCAATCTAAGGGTCAGGGTTCAGTTGTATTCTAAATACTGAAAATATGGGCGATTTCATTAAGGACTCAAAATCTGAAAAAAAAAATCAAATTTATTAATATTTGAGAAATTTCAGAAAGACTCTAGTCTCCTTCGATTATTTTCAGTATTTAGCGGTCTTTAAGCATGCAATATATCATTCAAACATAAGGCATCAAAAAGACAAATAAAGAAAATAGATTAATAAATTGAAAATCAGATTTTTCATTAAAATAATTCACTCATAAAATCAATTAAAATAGATTAACTTACACCCTTTCTCCTTAGATTACAAGTAGCAAATCTACCCCTCCATCCTTCTTCTTCTTCCTCCACACATCAATTTTTTTCTTTAGCCTCGTATAATAAGTGAGTGAGAGATGTAGATGATGGAGAGAAATAATGAGAGATGGAAAGTAGTAAAATAATGAGGGAGGGAAAGAGAGAGATGGGACGTGTGGGGAAGAATTGGAAAGGGAAAGAGACGTGAGGGATAGGGATGGCAACGGGGCGGGTCGGGGACGGAATTGGGCTTCCCCGCCCCCGCCCCGAACTTGGCCCGCCCCGCCCCGAACTTGCCCCGCCCCGCCCTTAGGGGTAATTTATATTCCCCGTCCCCGCCCCGCCATGCCCCGCGGGTACCCCGCCCCGCCCCGCTCCTCAATTGTAAAAATTTTAAATGTATAAGACTTGGGATTCGAACTCGGGTGGGAGAGAAACCAGAGCTTTGCCTTACCACTAGACTAAACTTCATTTCTTGTAGTGTTTTACCTTATTTAAAATATATTAATATATTCAAGATTGTTACACACATATACATACTTCACTTACTTACTATATATATTATGACTTATATATTATTTATCATTTATTTAAAAGGAAAATGTTAAATGTAGACAACTAAGGAATCTAATTGGAAACCTTAAAGCTATATTGAGCTCGTTTCCATCTCTTGGATTTTGAAATCTTTTGGTCTTGTGAAATGAATGGAACTTTATTTTAAAAATAATAATTTCGCTGATCAAACATTTTGTTTGGATATCTATTGGACTCATGGCTTGGAAATTCTAGAATCCTTTGAAATTCTGAAATATTTTTTTGGACATCAATTGGGATTGGGCCTAATTATTTCTTCTTGTGTTTCTCAATAAATGTTTCGAAATCTTTATCACATGAATTAGGAGTGCAATCATAATATGCCCTGCCTGTTTAAGATGAAAACATGATAAGCACCCACCAAAAGGAAAATTACACAATTTGCAATTCAAATTTATAAAAGTCTTGAAATGTAGAAAAAATTCTAAAAACATATACTAGTAATTTTGTTTAAAAAAAATAGAATTTATATATGAACTTCAAGTATTGTCATATGAATATTAAATCATTATTTATTGTATAGCCCTGAATTCATGAACCTCCTATAGCGGGCCCGGCTATATTGAAAGTACATACTATATTGAAACCCTCATTATCAAAGCCTTGTCCCAGGCTCCCAGCTATGACGGTGTTGGCTACATGTATTCTTTTTCTCCATTCTAAATCAAGACCCAAATAAGAAAAATTTTCTTAACTTCATAATTTTTCTTTCAAGGCAAAATAAATTAAATGTTGGATTGACTACAAATAAAGAGGTAAATTCATTTATTTTATATGGTAAAAAGCACATGAATGATTCATCTATGTTGTCTCCATGCCTTTAATAATATTAATAAAAAAAAACCCTCAACCATGCTGACTCATTTGCCCGAAACTCAGGCCCCTCTCAAAACATCAGTCTTCCTAGGGACCATGACATTTTTCCCAAAATAGAATAAAAAGATCTCCCAGCATAAATATTTTATAAGTGTGGGGCACTATTAGATTGTTTAAAATTTTTTAAATTATCTAATATTAATATTATAAATTTTCCTTTTCCTAAAATTTTACCTATTTAAAGTGAGATTTATTCATATAAGATTTTCTCTAAACCCTTGAAGGCCAATAACATACACTTGAAAATATCATATATGCTTTGAGACATTTTTTTATAAAAAAGACAATATCTCTCTAAAATATCATGAACTCCATCAATACATGATTTCACTTCATTTCTGGTATTGAACTCCACTCACTAATAAAGAGGTTAATTACACATATAATTAAAATTAGTATAATGTATAGTGTTGTTAGTATGATTAGAATCATATTAAGTTACTAACTATAATTTACCTTGTTATTTCTAATCGTATGAGTTATTATAAGTGTATAGCATGATATATCTTGTAATGCTATATCAAATTAGTATAATTTATATTGTTATTAGTATGATTAGAATCATACCAATTATAATTTACCTTGCTATCTCTAATCATATATGTTATTATAAGTTTAAAGCATGATCTATCATTCTATTATATTCGTTTTATTTAATATGATTTATCATGTCGCAATTTAACATTATATATGATTAAAGTCAAATAAGCTTAGATAGATTTTTAACAACTTTAATTTCATTAAATTTGAATTAGAGGGAATGTGATCATATTATATGCTTTTATAATGTCTAGAGTTCAATCAATTACATGTTTAACTTTAAAAAAAATCTTCAATCAATCTACTTAACCCTTAATAACAACATAAAATCAATATATACATTTACATATAAATATGTTTATTTATTATAAAAGAAATCTAAAAAATATATTTTTTTAGAGGATTATTAATTTCGGGGCGGGTTACGGGGTAGGGCATGGGGCGGGGCAACGGGGCGGGTCAACGGGGCGGGGCATGGGGCGGGGCAACGGGGCGGGTAAACGGGGCGGGGCATGGGGCGGGGTAACGGGGCGGGGCGGGGCGGGGCATGAGGCAGACCCATCCCCGCCCCGCCCCGGCTTCGGGGTATGGTTTTTTGCCCCGTCCCCGCCCCGTCTAAGATTCGGGGCGGGGAAAACCCGTACGGGGCGGGGCGGGCACTCCGGGTTGGGGCGGGGCGGGTTAAAAATGCCATCCCTAGTGAGGGAGAGATGAGGGTAAGTGAGATAGAATGGAAAGAAGAGAGAAATAAAATTGGAGAAAAATTAGGGTGGAGAGAGAGATTCACGTGAGAGAGTGGAGATGTTTTCTTTTGAAAATTTTCTAACTTGAACTCCTTGAATTTTGGATCTTTTGGATCTTGAGCAACTATTTTGAATTTGAAATTGGGTTCCTTATCTCTTTTTTTTTTTTGTTGCACAAAACCGTTTGGGACTCTTCAATCCTTTTGAAAAATTTCAATTGGGCCCCACTATAATCTCCTTGATTTGGCTTGATTCTCTGTTGAAAATGGCCCCACTTGACTTGAAATCTTGTGAATTTGAGGTGGCTTGGACGTTCTCCTTCTTTCCAATTTCTATTGAAATTTTCCAAAACTGCATCTTGATATTTTTTTTTTTTTTCAAACTAGCAATACGAATGGGTCCCACTACGCCTTGTAACGACTTGGAATGATCCATGGACGTGCATCTCCCTTGCGGTCCCATTTTGGCCTACACATAAGGCAGTTTATAAATATGATGTTGGTGGTGTTAATATGGGCCCACTAAGTGGGTCATGACATGCATGATTCACTAGAGTGTATAAATTTAGTACATTAATAATCATCCAATGTATAAAACCCAACTTTTGGATACTGTTTACTTGGACTTAAATGCAAGCAATGGGTCCCACCCATATTATAAGTCAGGTCACATGATAATGCATGGTGATTATCTAAATGCAATAAAATTAAATCCCACCGGCATTACCTAGTTAAGTTAATGCTAGTGAATGAAAGTGCTCAAAGAGGGTGGGGTCCACTTGTGATCAATCGCATGGTCAAAACTCAAATCATTTGACAAATTCGGATCGGGTCCTTACACTATGCATGGGGCCTAATAGTGCAAAAATTTCACCAAGACATGCATTTTTATGAGAATTTCACTTAAATTCAACCAAAAGAGTTTAATTGCATGATTTTGTGAAAATCTATAAATTCAATGCATTTTATTTTAATTAAGTCCACAAATTTATATGAATTAATTAATTAAATATGTGATGTTGTGGACTTATCAAAAGTCTCTCAATTTGAATTTGAATTGATATATGATAAGGATAGAGAGTTGGATAAAACTCAAACTATTCTTATCCATATCACCATGAGATTCCTTATGAGGGGTGTCTCTTTGTAAGTGGGGTTCACCCACATGTAAACACAAGTGGGCCCCATCGCAAATGCCAACAACATATGCCTTTTTTTACCACATAAGCCTTTATTTTGAAAAGGACATATCCAAATTTGAAGTGTCCCTTAGAGATGCTCTAATATCCCTAAACTACACTTCATATGGAACAAAGAATCTATCACTGGCATTTCAAGTGCAAACACATGCCCTAAGCACCGATTTAAGGGATGATTGTTGGAGGAGCTATTTAAACTTAAGTATAATTATAAGGATAATATTCAGGTGGGAACTGTTCTCACATATTATGTGAGAATTTTTTTGTGGGGCTCAATTGTGGGCCCCATTTGGGAATGGGACCAGGGGGTAAGAAAGATTTATGTGAGACCACCCAAAGTATAAAGTTTGACCCCAAACCCATGCCTCTAACCCCTTCATCCGTGGGCCACAAGTTTAATGGCTTCATATTTAAAAAAATATTCAACCCTCGATCCAACGATTCAATCCATTCGAATGTATGTGAATCCTTAGGATTAGTGACCATTAGAGGATTTATTATGGTTGCTAGGTTTGGATGGGTTGCTAGTTGGCCCCGCAAAAAAATTCTCATAAGATAGGTGAGAATTAGTTCTCACTTGAATATTTTCCTAATTATAAATATGATCTCAGATCTCTAGTGATGGAACCCTAACTAATATCATAATAACTAAGCACAATCATTTCCTCTTGAGAAACAACATCATGCCTCATAAATGGGAATCCCAATGAAGTTGTAAAACAAACTACACCTCTGCACTTGCTCATCCTTCATTAGTTTAGTCACATTTCTGTATATTTGATCCGAATCACTCTCACAAATATCAGAGAAATTTAAACAGAATATCAGGAAATCATTATAATATTAATTTTTTTTAAAAGTTCTTTTAAAGTATTGGTGAAGTTGACAATTTCATGTTAAAATATTAGAAGTCACAATATCATTAATATTAAATGATAATCCAGCTAGAACTATATAAAAGTTCATATTAACAGAGATTTATATGTCTATTTACTGTTTTTGTAGTTTTTGCATTTGAGATTTACTTTATTTTCTAAATATTATCCTGATAAATTCCAAGCAATCTCTGTGAGTGACTAAAAATGGGAAGACACCTCCCTCACATAAAATAAAGAGTAAATAAATAAATATATATTTATATTTATATTTATATATATATATATATGAACTTTGTCTCATGACCTTGATCTGACAAAACTTCTTTTCTTTTTTATTTATTTTTTTTATTTTTTGTGCTTTTGTTTTTAGTTCTGACAGCTCCTAATGAAGGATCATCACATGACAAGGATATCATATTCGATCATTTTATTTTTATTGAATTTATATTTTATATATTATATATGGAAATGCTGCCCCATCAAAAGTTCCAAGCTTGCATGACAAAAGAGAACCCGATCATTTAATGGTTGCAGCAGAATTAAAAGCTAGCTTTAACTACACCGAACACATCTTATCCTGATGTTCTTTTCATGCATAATACCACACTTGACAAGCACGATGATGCCGGTGGTTGATTCATAATGAACCCATGGATCATATTTTCTTGTTCTTGAGCATTATGGCCCATATTGGTGACAGCAACACGGTACATCACTTTGTTAGCTGCATAAATCTCCACTCTGTGATAAATGTATATTATTAGAAACATCATAAAAGGCCTACTTGCTTTTTTTGGGGGGTAGAAGTCATAAAAACCTACTTAAGAATATGATTAGTCAAAATCTTCTTTATAACGTGCACCTTCCTCTGTCAATTGTTACCCATCCCAATCTTAACTGATACAATTATCATTTACCTTTTAATTGAAATAAAAAGGAAAAAAAAAAATAGTAGAACCATTAAACTGTAAGGCTTTAGAATCAAGAGTTTGAATGATCTTTAGATTTGACTCACCCTAAGGGCCCGTTTGGATGTATATAGAATAAAATATTTATAGATTTAAATTGCAAGAATAAAATAGTATAGAATACAATAATACAATATTATAATAGTATAATACTATTACCGTTTGGCAATTTTTCAAGAATATTACAGATTTTAAACTGAGCTATTTGAATGTGTTAAATTACATTAGCAAGTCCGACTTGAAAGGTCGGACATCCGTTTCTATGAAAGATGAAACCGTGGTTTATACATCCAAGTGACCTAAAATCAAAATATGCTATAGTTGGGGAAATCATTCGAAGTTCAAGCATATGTCCGACTTTTTTTTGTTTGGGGCGACAACTTTCCATGCAAAAAAGGAGGAAGTTAAATTAATTTTCTGCAATAGATATTGATTTTGATTTTGTAAGGCCATGTATCTCTATTGTTTCACTATATATATATATATATATATATATATCCTTATGTATATTGACTTAGGTGCCATTTAGAAAGTCTACTTTTTAAATATATTTTACTTAAAACTTATTCAAATAAATGCTTTGAGTGCTTAAAATCGTTTGGCAAAGCTTTTATGAAAGTATGATTCAACCAGATTTAAGACGTTTCATCTCCATTTTAAAAGGTAATTTATAGATATGATGACTAAATTAGTAACACTTTCTGCCCTTTTTTTTGAGTTTATCCATATAACTTTCATAATATCACAAGTTTGCCTATTCTTGTTTTAATGTATGATAAATTTGTCTGTACTATTTTTATACGACAACTTCTCAGACTAGAAATGAGAAGTTTACTTTTTTTAATTGAATAAGGCCTATCAAACAGCCTATAGGTCTTTTCTTAAGACAAAATTGACTTAATTTAAAAAAAAAAGATCTAATTGAAATACCTATATTTCATACTGTTCCTTAAAAAAAAAAAAACTTACAATTTTATTTGAATCGTCTATATTTCAAAAAAAAAAAAATAGACTTGACAAACAGGAAACAACCAACTAATAAATGAAAATGAAAGTAGTATGTAAAAGGTGCATCATTTTGTAGTCCTTGATATGCTTAGGGATAAAAGTGGGCCGGGCCGAGCCGGGCTTTTAGAGGCCCTAGGCTCGGCCCTAGTATTTTTCACTAGGCCCTAGCCCGGCCCGAGCTCGAGAGGGCCTCAAAAACCCTGGCTCGGGCTCGGCTCTTATTAAGTTATGAGGCCCTAGGGCCGGCCCTTTGAGCCCGGCTCGATTGAGGCCCTAGGCTCGGCTCGTGTGCCCAACCCGTTTTATAATGATATAGCACTAGCTGAAAGAAAATATTTTTAAGAAAAAAAATTCCTGTCGGAATTTAAAGAAATCTGCATATGCAAACCAAAACAAAAAATGGCCAAAATGCATGCATTCATCCCATATTCCCATTCCCATAATTTGGATTGCAGCAATAAAATTAACTAAAATAAGAAAGACTCCATAAAAGCAAAGGGAGCCCAGTTCCAACACTCCATAATAGTTCAATGTTAATGTAGATGAGCATTATCAAACTCCAACAATAATACAAATCAAATTAAACTCCAATAGCATCATAGAATAAAATAAAGTATTTGGCTAGCATCATAAAATAAAGGTTTAGGGTTTAGGGTTTAGGGTTTATGGATTATTTAGTGCTTAGATTTAGGGTTTAGGATTCATGGATTATTTAGTACTTAGGGTTTAGGAATTATTTATATTGGATTAAAATTAGGGTTTTAGGTTTAGTACTTAGGTTTAGGGTTTATGGATTATTTAGTGCTTAGGGTTTAGTGTTTAGGGTTTAGGGATTATTTATAGTGGATTAAAACTAAGGTTTAAAATTTATGGATTATGTTATATCATATATGTATTATATACTGTATAGTGTACACACACACACATATATATATATATATAATATATGTAGGCCGTAGGGCTTACAAGCCGGGTTTAATCAAGCCCGAGCTCAGCCCTTTTAAGCAAACGGGCCTCCTACTAGGCCCTACCTCGGCTCTTTTATCTTTTGAGCCGAGCTCGGGCCGAGCCTATAACGGGCCGTCCGCGGGCCGACCCACTTTCACCCCTAGATATGCTGTTTTGGGTAGTTGATAAGTGGGCCCATCATGCATTGCAGGACCCTGTTTTCGTTCGGTACCCATAATAGGGCATCCAATGGCCGTTAGATGATGGTTAAAGTGGATCCAATTCATTTTAATTTTGTGTATCGTTTTCCCTCAGACAAATAAACCATTTGCATTGATATATACATGCTTTGCCCCATATATTTCCGAGAAATGGTAATGCACAACTGGTTGGACTACTTGGAGCAGCCCAACCCACCTTGCGGGCACTTTAGGAACCTACAATAATCATAATAGACCATCATCATCTGCAGCAGCAGAGATTCATCCCTTCAAATACACATGGTAGATGGTCAAATATCCAATGCTGGTTGTAAATGCTTGAACTCCAATTTTATGCAAATACTGAAACCATTTATTCTAGACCAAGCAAAATGAGTGGTTGAGCAAATTGTTTCAGACATTATTTATGGAAGCTTCTTATAAAATGTTTGGAATCATCAAACAAAACATCATCCTCTTTCTATATAGAATCAAATACAATACCCTTCTCATTCAACCTTGACTTTGGATGCGGGTAGTAGATGTACAGCTCACAAGATAAGTTAAACTACAATTTCAGTCCTACTAGGCGAACTTTGTTATTTCATCTATTTTATAAGTGTGTCTCCATCAAGAATTAAATACAATTAAAAACAATATATAACAGTAGGTTTTTTTGGCCAATGAGTAAGATTTTCTGAAATATCAATTGAGTACTTGTAGAAGATAAAAGAACAGGCAAAGGAACATGACAAGAATTGTCCTCTTCCTCTTGTAGCCTCTAAAGTCATCTATGGTAGGCCATCTTCCTTCTTTTATTCTCATTTCTTATCTCAGTTTCTTCTTTAGTAGTGTAGATTTCTTTTATCACCTGTTCTCAGGGGAGAGAATTTAGATATCGATCCCTGATACTTGGATGAAAAATGGGACTTCTAACTGACTGGGCTATCCCTGCGTTTGCATCTAAAATTCATCTTTAAACACTTCCAACCACGCCTTCTTTATTTTTATCCATTTCAACGGCTTTCATGAATCTAAAATTCCTTCTGCTTCCATTTATCCAAGTACGTGGCTTCCTTTTTCATTCCAAACAGGTTTATCCTTTGTTCTTCGAATAAAATAAGACAGATGAGGAGGCATTGCTGGATTGATTATGACCGAAAGGCAATTGTCACAAACAAGGAGACCCACACGCAATTTCGATAATGATGTGAACCACCTCGTTTGAGACATTTTCTTCTGCAAAAAGTTAAAGCAAAAGAGATATAGGTCATGATCCGTTGTCTTTACAACAATCTCCCTTACCCTCTTCATGATGAAGATATGTTCTGTGATAATATCTGTGACTTCACTTTCTTTTGTTGATGAAAAAGTACAGCTTCAAGATATGGTATAAAGATGTCGATGGAACAATTTTTTTTTTTTTTTATTTTTTATACACGGAAATGGGGGTTGGGATCCAAGAGAAAGTGTCATATGCATTGGAAGATAACCAACTCAAATAAGAAAGATGCCCACACAAACAGGAGCGTAGAAAACGAGCCCACAAAAGCGAGATCCGGGTTTCAAACCAGAGGCACAGCAATGCATCCAACGAGCCCTAAATCAAATCAAAATAGCATCCCAATTGAGGCTACTTTTATTAACATTAAGTGTAATCAGCTTTTCAACGGAAAAGGAATAAAAAGGTAAAATGCTTTTTGGCATATAGTATAAAATCTAAATTTGGTGAAGCTACTATCTTACGAAGAAAATGAAAGAAATGAATAAATAGGTTTCCAAAGGGTAACTTGGTTTTCTATAGATCTGGGTTTCCACAGTGTTGCACAAATGTGTCCTAAATTTTTTAGATGAATACTTGTTCTCTTGGCAATCAGTACAAAATTTGATCCACGCTGGGGGCCTCATGGTTATGATATGTACCATTGGAAATGGTGAGTCCAACGGGGATAATCCCTTGATTGACTCGGGAATATTCGACCCGCAGTGCAACATTGTACCGCAAATATGGTATTTTGGGCTAAATACAATACCATGGACTTAACTTAATAAATGAAGACCTTAATAATTGATTTGTGAAAGACTTGATCCAAGGGTTGGGGTATAGGTGAAAAGCTTTAACCCATTTGAGATTTGGGCTCATATTTTAAGTCCATTGACAAAGACCTGGACTTGAGTAGATAGTTATCTGTAACCTAACTTCTCATGATTGCTGGATAATATAATAAACTCCATTTTAGCTCAGCTGTCAAGAAGTCCTTGTTTAGTGAAAATTATTGTTTTCAAACCCTCACTTTTTTATCTTTTTAACTATATTGGTCTACTGGCCAAAAGTGATACTATCACTTAAAAAAATCAAAGGATGACATCCTTGGACAACTGTGTGATAATAACAGGTGAACATGACCACTCAACCAAGAGTTTATTGGCAGACCCTCACTTTTTTATACGTTTAATGAATCGATTGCCACGGTTAGAGGTTTTCTCATTTTGATTTTATTTACATCTAAAACAACAATTTTCATGAACACATCCTTAGTAACGGTTTGGTAGGCTTATTAGGAGAGGCAATTCCTGACTTGACCTCATAATTAAAGGTTTTGGTTGTCCCTTTCTTAATTAATTGTTGAGTTGGACATAATTGGATTTAAACCCAGTTAGTGAGTAGGATTTAGATTGAGTTCATTCTTCTTCTAATTCGACCCACCAGCTTGTCTTGAATCATATCCAGTCCAATTTATCACACTGCTGCCACCGACCTAACTTAATTTTGACTCTTTAAAGTGGTTGGGTTGATCTTTTTAATTATATAGTACGACATTATTAATGTCAATTCTTAGTTTCCAAAAGATTACTTATGGGACAATATTTAGCCATTAGAATTTTTTAGCGAAGAAGAATCTCATTTGTTAGGCATCTCCAAGAGGATCCTTTTAACAGTATATAGTGCAACATAATGCCAATTCTTAGCTTTGAGTTGAGCCTATTTCGTTTAGCCTTAATTTTTAATTTCATCATTATTTAATATCCATCTACCCATTTTTTTTTTTTTGTTGAATTCAATAATCAAGTAAATATATTAAAATACCATTAAAACTAAAAGTCTTAAATCAACTAATTTCAAATTATCTAACTAGCACAATAACCCATTCTTAGGATGGTCATTTCCATGCATTGCAAATTAAGCTTGGGATATCTCTGACTGTCCTTTTGCCGGTCTATAAAGCCCTTCGATCCAATCAATTTGTTTAAGCCATTTTAAAATCTTAGATTGAAAAGCCAAAATGAAATGGGTCTAAGAGAGTTGTTTGAAAGACGTAAATACAGTTATAAGGAAAAGGAATAGAATAAAAGAAATATATTTTGATGGAAGGTGTTGGTCTACATTAGTGAAAGAAAGAGAAAGTGAATGACTTTGCATTTGAAAAATACGTAGATGAGAGGGAGATCGGCTTCTTTAATTACTCAGCGGAAGAAGAAGAAGGAGAAGGAGAAGAAGAAGAGGATGATGATGATGATGATGATGATGATGAGAGGGGGGTCATGCGTAAGTAGTAAGATCGAAGTAGACTATGGTGGTTGTTCTCTTCCACACGTATACGTGGCGGCATAATAACGGATGTGACAGAAACCAGCGACATTCATTCTTGACTAGGATGTGAGTTGGAGCCATGAGTTCCTACCCAGCTGGACATGTCGACATATTCCACTGAGCCCGATATTGGCGCCAAAATGCAAAGCAGAGGACACGTCACACGTCACGTGTGACTCCAGACGTCAAGTTCCTGCACTATCCATGTTTTTTCCCTACGCAATTTTAACGTTATCAGTAAAGACACATTTCATTCTTGTGATGCTTGATGAGTCATATGAAGAGTGCATGGATAGTATTTACACAGTTTCTCTGAGTATAAAACTTTTTCGTTCACACGAGTAGACAGGATGTGGAATTGGCAGACCAAAGATCATCCAAGCAGATAATTCTGAGATTTTGATTCTAAGTCCTCTAAATTTAATTGTGATTAATTGCAGTTTTTGTGGTATTAAATTTAAGAGAAGTTTATCAAAAAAGGCCTTAAATATCTGAAAGCCTCTGAAATAGTCCTACAAACTGAAAACCTCCAAGGTGGTCATCGGACAAATTTTTTTTTAAGAGTATCTCATGCGTGTGCGACTTTATTTAAATGTATTGTAATCATGGCACGTGCACATGCGACTTGTACATGAATTCCTCGAGCATGTGCGAGTACAGAAGACAAAATAAAAAAAAAAGGTTGTGCAATGACCACTTTAGGAGAGCGTTTGTGCGTATGATGAATCTGTGGAAACAGATAAGAATGGCAATTTGTTTAGTGCAGCGACAGATACCCGATCCGGAAAAACCATCGCTCTTTGTCGATGTGTCATTTTTGTCGCCTAATGGGATCCGGGTTTCTTACCGCCCTTAGTCAGAATTTGAATGATGTGGGAGAGAAAACACCAATTTCTTTCTTGCACGGCTTTGTACAAATGTTCCCTGGTTTTTCTGTTCGAAGTTATCATATATTTAAGGAAAAGTTTTAAAATAGGGCTTCTGCCAAAATTTCAAATCAGGACCAAAAAAAAAAGAGTTTATATTTCAAACTAGGATTAAATTTTCCAATTATTTTTGGTAAATTTTTTCCATTTTATTCCCAAATGTCCAAAATACCCTTTTACCTTTGCTTCCCTCTAAACCCTTTCCTTCGTTGTCCTCCCAAATCATCATCCCTCTTGATCGCTCACGACTTTAGGTCAACTTCCACGAGGAAGGCAAGTTGGGACACGACAATGCAGATCTTAAGCATGGCAAGGACACTCAATCCACACATGAGGAAAACACAATTCATTCCTCGTGCGGACCTCGCCTACGAGGTGTGTCATTAATCCATCTTGAAGCGAACTTCTATTCCATACGAAGTGCACCCGATCAAGCAGCCCAATCTCAGAGAGAAAGGCCTTTACCGGCACGAGTGTGGCTCCACCAGAGATGGATCATGCTAGCTTATCTGCTTATCCATGAACTAGGATCTCTCTCTGAGGACACAAAATGAAACTTGAAATATTTCTTCTCTAGTAGAGCTGAAGAAATTCATTGGAAAATTTAGAATTTGGTCGGATGTCCTGATTTAAAATGTAATAGGAAAGCTCAATCCCTATTTTTTTGTCCTGGTTTGAAATTTGCACAAAAGTTGGGTCTTATTTTGAAAAAAAAAATCAATATTTAAAGTCTTTATAAGTAATTGTCCTAAATCTAATGCCGGATAACAACAACATTAGTCTCAATCTTCATAGAGAAAAAAATAAATAAATAAATAACAATTCATGTAGTGTAGCCGTCTAGGTGAGTACCGTTCACATTTAAACGGAACTTACAATTGTTGGAGGATTGATTACTTATTTGCTTGTCTTCACACTCACTTTTGATTCCTGCAGTGTCTTGTTAATTCTAGAACGACCTCTCCTGTTCTGTCACTATTTCTAGTCTACCGGTGCCACTCATCCATCATCGCCTTATCTCCAGCACCAAGAGCCAAGAAGACGTGGTCCAGTCGACCCTTTCAGCTGTCATCACATAAATCACGAGCCGGCCCACTCATGAGTCATGACCTCTCGGTTTCCAAATTGCGGGCCCCACATAACTCTCACATCCAAAACAGCTTCTATCACTTTCGGTTTCGATGACGACTGTGTCCCGTGTCGTTTGTGACCTTTTTACTGTGTACGTTGTAACGCCTTTGCTCGTGCTCTCATGGATTTTGGGACCGGACAATATCTTGTGGGCCCCTCGGCTCGGCTCACGAAATGCATGATATGTAATTGTGTTGATCCTCGTTAGATGGATGCTCCTGATACGTTACACGTGTACCAGGTTTTTGAGGCAGACAGGGCACCGTTTCAACTCCCAAAGAGGGATAAATTACTTGCTTGAAAAGAGGGAATGGAATCCGGACCTACTTACCAAACCTGGGCTTATGGACAAGAGTTTTCAGTCATCTTCTCGGGTCCACGAAACAGCCACAGGCATCTGGTGGATAGTACTACCAACCTCGAGCATGATTTATCACAAAGGGTAAAGAAATATAAAGGAGGGAATAAAGGTGGATGAAGTTTTAAAAAACACTCTAATTTTTCTTAAATTATAAATTATTATACACAGTTTGGATTTGTAAAGTATGGGATTGTGTACGTATCAAAAGTTTTTTTCACCCCAGCTGAAGGAGGTTGAAACCCAAGAGAGCTCCACAATTGTAAGAAGAGATCTCGCACATACAAGTGAGGAAAGGATAGCATACTTAGGGCCCGTCTGGTAATTTTACATGTAAAATAAAGTGGATAAAATATAATGGGGTTATGATGGCATTTTATTTCTATGTGTTTGGTATGGAATTTTTGACTTTTTTTTTAATAGAAAAATGGAGTTTTTTTTTTTTTTTTGTCTTTTAGTGGAGAAATGATGTTTTTTTTTTATATTTTTTTAAAATGGAGGGAAATTTAAATTAAAGTGCTGACCCTTTATCTAAAAATGAAGGCTTTACTTGACTTTTACTAATTTAATAAAGGGCGAAACTAGCCCTAGGGATATAACTCTAGGCACCTGGGTGATGGGTGTGAATCTAGCAACTCCTGGCTCGCTAGATGAAAAAAATGTTAAGGACATGTTTGTATATGTCTCTTTGGCATAATTCTCCTTTTAATTTGTGGAGCGTTCTAGTGTGTTATGCAACCCATTTTATTGGACAAAATCAACTGAAATGAAAATGTTTTTTCCACACGAAACAGGAAAGCGATGCTTGCTCCCCTCCAAGAATCCATTTCTGAATAAGAAAAAATGTGGGTTCCTTTTCTAAGAATCAAACTTCATTATTAAGACCCACTCACCCTAATCTTTGCTGAATTCCTAAGACTTCTCAAGAAATCGGGTGCTAAATGATTACTAAAGCGATTGAAGATCCAAGTCTGTAAGGAACTTATTATATGATGGGAAATACTTGTCTTTGCTTTTACCATACAATTACAAAGGTAAATTTCAGTGGACGAATGGTTCTGGCCCACAGAATGAGCGATTACAGGGCTCTCTGTCTTTGTCATGGGGATATAAAAAATAAAAATGTTTGATGACCTGCACTAGTTGGTTGGGTCCTAGACTTGTGTAATTGTGGTTTGGCAGAATTGTCCAGCTTCTGTCTTGTTTAAATTTGAATCAATCTAATGTGTATAGCACATGAAATATGGGTTTTGTCTCAGTGTGCCCCCATGTGAACCAGTCCATGTGATGCGCAGACGCTAAAACCTAGCTGCATTATTGGCCTGCACATGGACATTTTCTAATACACTCGACCTAAATGTTCCATGTGCATTGAAACAATTATTCACGATTCCAAAGGGTCCGACGATAGATCGTGGAGTCTCATCCTTGTTATGTTCTTGTATGAGTCATGTTTACCCCGGTGGTGTTAATTGGCTCATTATACCCGTTTTGGGCAAGTGGCCCATTTGGCTTGACTTGCTCATTAGGCTCACTTGGGGTCTCTTATGTGGTTAAAATGTTAAGATTTATTTTTCTTGTTATATCGGATGCGAATTAAGGATTTGACCAATCTTTAGCAACCTATTGATGGAACATAAATCGAGGGAATGTTACTATTTGCCAAGAGAATCTCTTCTATGATCTTGGAATTTGCCAAAACTTAAATCTCGGATATTCTAATTATTTAATTTACATTCTGATCAAGATTACATGCTTGAAATTGAATAATATTTGCCAATAAACCCTTGTATCCCTTTGGTCTAATGTTGATTGGTAATTGTGTAAGATGAAGAGTTTGGATAGTTAGAATTTGACTTAAAAATAAGTTTTGAGTTGAGGACTGGAACTCCACAAAGTGAAGCCCAAATTTCAAACTCTAAACATGTTCCTCCCCAAGAGCTCACTTCTTTTAAGTGGGCCTAGTGTAGAGTTCACTTTTTCAACCCAAAGATCTCTCTAGTCAGAGCCTGGATCATAAGTCAAGATAGTTTTCTTATTATTTGTTTTTGTGAAAAGGAGCTATTAACAAAAAAAAAAAAAGACATACCATCCAATCAATATAAAAACTATAATACTTGTGCGTGCTTAAAAATTACGGACTTGGTTTAGATGGTAATGGGGTTATGAAGATATTGTTTAGCTGATCGGGAACGTCGCCGATGGCCTGAGTCCTGAAAGGGAGAAGAAATAGAGGTCAGGGCCCCGGGCTGCTACCAGCCAAAGGCATTCCGACGCCTGAGTTAGTGCAGTCACTGAACTAGGGTGAAGTGGGGAAGAAGGTTCAAGCAAAATAATGCAGTGTATATTGAATATTGCGTATCTTTTCATTGCTTACCATGCAGATCTATATATAGAAGAGAGTAGAAGGTTCTATAGTGGAGGTAGGTGAGGATACTTGTCCCATCAGCCCATACCTAGGACCCTTAGTGGGGGTAGGTGAGGGTACTGTCCCATCGAATCTCTCCTCAAATCCCTCACATAAATGTGGACGTGATAGGGAGGGCACCTTATCAGTATTCTGCGGCCACCCTATCTGTCAAGGTGCTATGTAATACAGCTGTCCCATCTCATAATGGAAATTAGACGCAGTGTTCACCTCAGCGCTTGGCCGAACTGGGGAAGTCACCGAGGCCAAGAGCGTAAGCTCGGGAACTACTGCCGAGATGCGAGATGCCGAATCCAAAGGAGTGTGCTCGGTACTCTTTACCGAGGTGGACCTGGACTCGGTGCCAACTCGGGCTGTCGCCGAGCTGACCGATGCCGGGCCCAAAGCAAGCCCAATTGGTACTCTTGCCAAACTGGGAGTAATTTTTGGATCATGAAAATGCCCCGCACAATACTGCTAGCTATCTTGTCAAAATTATGAAATGGGTGGTTGAAATAGAAACTTTATTCCCAATTCATGGGTTTAAATTAGGTCCGGCGGGTCAGTTTTCTTCCATATGTTCCTAACCACTGGGCCAACTACAAAAAATGAAAAATGAAAAGGTAAGAAAGGGCAGCCACGTAAAGCCATCCAAATCAGCAGTAGATCACTCTCCTATTCTCTTTCTGATCTAGGTGTAATTCCCAGCACACCTTTGATTGCAAGTGATTCTGAAATGAATGCCAAATTATCATCCTATTGATTCACAACCTTCCACCCTTTATTCTTTTAGTGCTATATAATTACTAAGATATTCCTTGCCTTTCAACTCTCATGCTTGAGATGGCAGATGTGCAACACTACCTCATTTTGAAACTTCTAGAGAGGGAGATGATACTCTAGATTTTTTTTTTCCTCTCCACCTTGTAGTTATAAGATAAAGTTTTCACTGATTGGCCCAAGATGTGAAAGTTAAATTCATCATATTAATTTGCATTATTAAGACGGCTGATATGGTAGAGTAGATAAGGCAGAAGTTTGCTTGGTAGGTGAGCGACCCATTTTTTAGACTCAAAAATCTAAAGTCTTCTCTATCTTTTATTTCAATAGGCCCCACACTCCCTATTTTAATTTCTAGCTATATTTATTAGGAAATTACTGTAGCTTTTAAGTATTTTCTATGGTAGAGTGGTCACTAAGGGGACATAACATGAAAAGGGAATTAAATTGATGATAAAAATAGGTTTCAGTAAAAGAAGAAATTAAGACGTAAATAGTGTAGGATATAAAGTGAGACCCTCACTTTCTTTCAATTTAATGTTCTAGGTGAAGGTTGGTTAATAACTTTCTACCCGAGGATAGATCATTTCATGGTCATTTGTAATCCTTTATTTCTTTAATTTAAGCCACATTAATTATAAAAAAGCGCACATTCATTAAAACTCTTAGAAATTGACTATAATATAAACAAGCAGCTCCAAAAAAAGGAATTTTTATTGTTATTTATTGTCATCTCATTTAATGTGAGAATTGGTAGTGATTAATCATTTTCATTTCATGGTTAAAATTCAAATGAAGTTTTAAATGTGATGATTAAGAGTGATAGATCAAGCCTCTTTTTATTGATTTATTTTCTTAGAAATGACCAAATCAAACAAAGAAGTTGTGGTTCAATGATCAAACTTGGTCATGCAGACTTATTTAATTACATGGCAGGTTAAAGTAAGCATGCGTATTTCAAAAACAGTGGGTGTAAAACAAACACCCATCCACTGTATACATTGGTTGAAAAGTTACACAGAAGAGACACTGGAGACTGGACACACTGTTTTTACTTTGAATCTGGCGGACTAAAATTATTAATTATTTATAGTGGGGTGACATTGAACGGCTAAGATTCTCCACCATAGATGGTGTATTGAGAGCAGTTCTAAAATTTAAGTAAATCCACATGTACAGATAATGGGTGCGAGCTGACAAATGATGGGGCACCAACTTTGAACATTATTTTTACCAAAAAAATAAATAAATTAATTAAAAATTATATAAACAAAAATAAAAAATCTGAACATTATCCTCACTCACGACATAGTGTCGTACAAATTTAAATGTCCTGTGCCGGTGTGCCCCATTGGCAGCAGTTCATCTGTCCTCAGCAAAACTAACCTTTTCTCTTTATTTAATTTAAAAATTGTTGTATGATGTGACACTTTATTCCGTGGGCAGTATAAGAAATCTGTAAGAATTTTCAAAATTTTATCGTTTTAAATTATAATATATTAAGTTATAAGAAGTTTTGACTTGAATTTTGACCTGTTATAATTTTAAGCCACGTAACTGCTTACATAGCTATCCACTAATTTTTCCATCAAACTATTTATATTTCAGTTGTACCTATGTAAGTGTACTTTTTTTGTTATAATTTCTTTATTTCTATTTAATCTAACTTATTTTATTTAAAAATATAATTTTTTTAATATATAATTATTTATTTTGCGGTGCAATAAAATATCATCCTTGGACTAGTGCTAGATTGAAGTTGTGCATTTAAAATCTTTCTCATTTGAGGCTATTATTTAAAATTTTCAAATTCTTTCGATAGAAGGCATTACAAAGAACGGATCCACTATCCCCTTCATGGAATCTCACCAGATTTCATTGGGATACTGGGACCACCCAACATACCAACCGTACGATATTTTCTCACGTCACCACATCACTCCCGTCCAACCGTCGATCTAAGGTTGATACACTCCACGGAGATTGAGATTTTGATGAATTGAATCAAAGTGAGCCACGCAGGAAATGCATATAAATAACAGTTCTAATTTAAATAAATATCGATCCGTTTCACTCTTTCTAACTTATTAAAATCAGTTTATCCGGTCATAACCGCGGTTGGTGAGGTGGTGGTGGTGGAGGTGGGTCCCTGCTTTAAATAAAGTGGAAGAATCTAGGGCCCTGCCCGTCCTGCCCGAACTGCCCGTCTTGCCCGTTCAGCCCGTTGAGCATTGTAACGGCGTTAGTTTTTCCTCTATAAATACAAGTGCCGCCTAGTGAAACGCAGTTTGCCGCTTTGGCTACTGGACGCCGGGTGCGAAGGTTTAGCTTCTTCTCCTTCAGCTCCGTCTCTCATTTTTTTTTAATATTATTTACCTAATTTTAGGGTTTTGGGTTCATTTTCTGTTGTTTAATTCCAGATCTAAAATTTCAATTTCTTGTTTTATTTGTCATTCGTTTTATTTTATTCTTTATTTAAATGGATTTAAGAAAAAAAAGAGAAAATGACGACCCGGCTCGTGACTCGTTTGACTCGGTTGAGTGGTGATTTATTCTATTTCTTTTACCTTCCGGAGGAAAGAAATGGCGCTGTATTTGCATCAACCCGTCCGAGTCAAACGGACGATTCGATGGACATCTCTGTGTGAAAAGTGAAATGATTTCTCTCTGTTAGCAGCTTATCTTGATTTCTCTTACTTGTTGTGGCTGTTGTTCTTTACTTTTGTGTATAAAGGGTACTGAGTTAAGAGCCATGATTCCATCGTGTTGGACGAGTCAGATCTAACTCTTCCGAGTCGTAATATTCTACTATCTTTACTTTTTTTGGTCGCTCGTGACTCGGCTGTGACGGAGATCAGTCATTTTTCCGGCGGTGGTCTGTGTCCGTAAGAATCCGACCACCTGGATCTAGATCTCGGTGACGGAGCCCCGAGCAGAGCCTACCGGACGGTTACTGTTTTAGATTGAATGGATTACATTTTTCATTTCATTAATATATTTTTTTTCCCTTGTCGGTAACCCTTTTTTTTCTTTCCTCTTATCTCACGAGGGCTATTTAGAGAAATGAAAGTGACAGGTGGCATGTTTGTGGGGGCCATCCGCTTGACCTGAGCTTCAAATCTGATCAAGAATCATCCTTTTAGATCTTGATTGATGGAAACGGATCCCGTTTGGTCCGAGCACGGAAACCCCGTCCAAACAGGGGGTGCCACGTACGGGGGAGACGAAAATTTTTTTTATCATAGGGATGGGATGGGGAGCTCATCTGATTTGACATCTTCTCCCTGTGTGGCACCTTGGACTAGGGGATCTGGATCCGGATCCTTGATTTATGGATTAAGACAGGAGAGCTTAATAAATTGCGAACCCTTTGGGTGCATCCCTTTCCTTTGTTTTCGGGATGCAGGCCACGTGTCCTGCCATGATGATGCCACGCGTCCTTGTCTTTTCCGCTGACGATCTCTGCATCCTGTAGATTGATCAGGACCATGCAACATACGTGCGACTGAGTCGTCGCTCATTTGTTTACTGATAATGATAGCGTGGTTCCCGCGACCACTCATAACCGTGCTCCCATGATCTTCAAAGCCATCCAAACCTTTATTATTATTATTATTATTTTTTTTTTTTTTTAACTATCGGAGGATTCTCAATCCATTTCCTCGAGTCCATTCTCATTCCATTTCCTTGAGTCCACGCCTTTTCCTCGATTTCTGATAAAAGCCAGATAAACAGTTTTTAATTACTTCAGCAGTGCCTGTGGTCCAGGTTGCAGCATCAGTGGACTCAACCGTCAATTTGGATTGATACCAAGTCCTCTAACTCTAAGAAGTGGAACAAATCGTAGTCCTGACTAATTGGCCGATCCAATGAGATTTAAAAACCATCCAACGAAGGAGGAGGAGAACGAGAAGAAAAACAAAAACAAAAACAAAAACCCTAGTGTCTTTTATGCTTGAGTAGTACATTTTCAGGTGCTTACGCGGTTTGATTCCGTTATTTTTCTGGTATGTTTTAGTTAAGTGCTGACACTGGCTCACCTATTTCTTCTTCCTATTTTTTGCAGGTAATCTTTGTCTTTTGACATCTTCCTGTAGCTGTTGGTCTTGAAAAATGGCTTCCACCTACGTTTCTGCTGCAGAGCAATGCAAGGAGCATGGCAAGAACCCATCTTTTGGAAAACTCAAACGATCATGGTCGTCCAATGAATCTTCCTGCTCAGCTGGTCAGGGGACCAAGACCTGCGTCTGCGCTCCTGCAACGCATGCCGGATCCTTCAAATGCAGGCTTCACAGGGTAAATTCTCACGGCCATTCATCTCCACCGCCCCCTCCGCGTCCTGCTGTCTCCAACTCCACCGTAGAGGCGCAATGAGTAAACAAATATATGAAACCCATATCTTAATATAGTCATGATGATGATACTACTGTCTTCTTCTAAAGTATCATGGGAATCACTACTATACAGAAGAGAATCCTCTGTATTTCTAAAATTCTCGTATGGTTTTGCTTGTCGAGGAGACTCTTGCTTCTTCCTCTTCTGCCCTCACTTTCTTGGGCCTTTTTCTTTCTTTCTTTGTTTTTTTTTTTCTTTTTCTGATTCGGGGTTTTGAGTTTTGGGTTTTGTGTGTATGTACAATATGGGTTGTGTGGCAATGGGTGTAATTAAATGTAAGGTTGTGTGCTGTTCTTTAAGGTATTTGGCAATTGAAGGGCAGTTATGATCATGGACTGTGGATAGTCTTTTTGCTCAAAAAAATTGGCAGCGATTGCTCTCACTAAATTCAACAATTTGAAAAGGATAATAATGATATTAATAAAAAGAACCCAAGGTGTATTCTATATGGATCCCACAATTACTGTCCAAAATTCAATCCAAAATTCAAGCACATTTCAGTTTTTATGTGAGAAACTAATGGCATCAGCAATGTTTGTGGTGCATTTGTATGGTACTCCAATCACAAGAAGTCATTTTTTATATGGATTTGGACAGCATGGTTAAATTTGCAATCATATTTGGTTGGCTTCATTGATATTCATTTGCAATTGAAAGTTTTATGAAAGAGTACTTGGCCTAATGTTTCTCAAATGTGATGTCCCAAATGCAAAATGTGATGTATAACAATCCAATACACCAAATTGTTTGAATTGATTTGATGCTTGCACACATAATGATGAATATTAATTCATTAAGAAGAGGCCACTTTCATGGGGATCATCATCATCATCATATCCATAACCAGTACTATATTTTGTTTCACTGTGTCAGTGTGTATGCGATCACATGTCTTACTTTTCATTTCAATCTGTTCTTTTCTCTCAGGTGTAGAATGATGATGTGAGTACAACGGGGCATTTCAGTGTATGCAAATGCTGCTCAATGATTGGATGCGTTTTTTTGGTTTCTTCCTAATCTGCAGCTCCTTGTGTAAGTGTATTTTAGTCTTTATTTAAATTATATGCACGAGGCATTTTGAAAATTCCCCTTTAAGGTGATAGTAGTACTTACTGCAGCTGCCACCTCTGGCTTTTTCTCTCTTACAATGATTTATTACAATTCGGGAACTATATTAAACATAAAAGAGGAATTTGGGAATACCACACTACTACAATTTCCTTTTTGTAATCATAGTGAGAAATTCTGAAGACCAGCATAAACCTGTGTGCTGCTGCATAGGTTAATCTCATGCAAATTGATTAATAAATTAAACTAATCACCACGAACCCATCACAAACTACAGTGATTAATTGTATATTTTACTAATAATATCATAAATATTTTTACAGTAAAAAAAAAAAAAAAAATCCTCCAAATATGCTGCAAACCACTAACCAAACATATTGGGAAAAAAAACCCAAACACCTATCAGATTACCTCAATCCTTGATTTTAAATTATTCTTCAATTCTACTAAAGATGATTTGCATAAGGAACATTGGGAATGCTGGGAAAAAATCTTGTGAGTGAGGTCTTATATCTGTTGGTGGTTCTTTTCGAAAAAAGAAAGAAGCCCCAGTGTTAAATCCCCCGTGATTTTGTTTCTTGAAATAAAAAAATAAACCAATTACAAAAACGTCAAATTTCATTTTTTTTTTTAAGAGCAATCCAAAATGTGAAATCCCCATATTCTATGCCCTAGAAACAATTGGTTTGTAAAATCTTTTTTTAGTGTTCCTTTTAAAGAAAGGATATTTAGGGTTCGTTAGAGAGGGTGGGAGGGACGGAGCTTACTATCGTCGCCTTCCGCTGCCATTCGATCACCTCCCATAGTTTTGTCATCGGCATCATCTTCTTCTTCTCACTACTGCCACTCACCGCCACTGTCGGATCTCCTTCCTCTCTCTTCTCCAATTGCGAATGGCCAAGAGATAGCCTCCTCTTTTTCTCCAATTGCGGGGACGAGAAGCCGAATAGCCCTTTCTCAATTCTTCTTTTTCGTTGCAAGGATTCAAAAGGAAATAGGGTAAAAACGCCATTTTAAAAGAACTTCTCTCTTTTGTGGTTTGCACCATTTTATTTTTTTATTCTTGAACATCCTCCTTTCATTTTGCACTTGGCCCCCTCTTATTCATTTTATACTCTTCATATAAAAATCTTTTTTTTTTAACGTACTTTCATTTTGCAGTTTGCCGCCTCTTATTTATTTTAGATTTTTTAATATATACAATTCTATAATTTTTATATATTTTCCGAAAAGTAATCCGAAAATTTTTGCTGAAATCCCGATACACTGAAATATTTCATTTTGGAGGTGAGACTGAAACGAGGACCAAATGAAATTGACAACTATGTTAGGGTGGTACGTATAGTCGCCCCACATAATGGTGGTTGTTGATATTGAAAAGTGTGCCTCAACCTAAGGTGGCCTCTTCTTCTGAATGACTAATAGAGTGCGAGCAACATGTTTATGATAGTTGCATTTGTTTATAACTCTTCTTTGATTAGTTATCATCGGGATATGTTTACGATACTTGCTAATAAGTCTCGATGCCAACTTCTACTGAATAACTAATGAGAGTGCTAGTAATATGCCTGTGATAGTTGCATTTGTTTATGATAATTCATCTTCGATTAGTTATCAAATTAATATATGTTGATGATACTTGTTGATATCTAATTGTATCTCTCAATGTTAGACGGCCTTTTCTTTTGAATAACTAATAATAGCGCTAGCAATATGTTTTTGTACTAGCATTTGTTTAATTCATTTTTATTTTTTTTTTTTTCTTTTTTGACGTGTGTATCTTTGTATCCCTGAGGTCTTTAGCTCAACATGACTATTTGACTTAAAACTGATTCAAACAAATGTTTGAGCTCTTTAGACTGTTTGAAAGAGTATGTGTGAATCTATGATTGAATGAGCTCTTTAGACTGTTTGAAAGAGTATGTGTGAATCTATGATTGAATGAGCTCATGCCAAATCAAGTCTAACTTGATTTGTGTCAATAACACAACTATAGGAAGACTAGCTGATGATGTCATTTGGCAAGTCTAGAAATAAGGTCTATTTGACGTAAAACCAATTCAAACAAATGTTTTGAGCGCTTTAGATTGTTTGAAAGAGTTTATGTGAATATATGATTGAATGAGCAGCATTAAGACCTTTTCTTTTCTCAATAAATAATAATAGTGTAGCCTTTTCAATCAGATATCAATATGTAAAGTAATTAGTGTAAAGTAGTTGGACAATTATTTTTTGGGTATGAGTTTACCCATATCACTTTTTCCATATGATGAGTTTTCCTATACTATTACTAGACGACAAGCTTGCTTTTACTACCTTTACTACACAACAAGTTTGCCCATATAACTTTTTACTATATTACAATTTTTTTTTTAAAATAAAAATAAAAATGGACTAGAGATGCCAAACGGTCTATTTGTGAAAGGGTCTAATTGAAACAACACTATTTCAAACTCATTAGACTTGCAAAATAGGCCTAGGTCTTAAATGCTGGGTAAATAGATTAGGTTCAATTTGAGTGTAGGTTTATTCTAAAATCATAGTATTACTATGATTTTTATATAGACTCGCAATAGTTAGTGCCAATATGCTAATAGAATCTCAAGCTTTGAGCTTGAAATAAAGATTTAACACACTATTTGAAGGTACCTCCAAGCCTACCTTGGTGCCTGTAATATATATTGGGCTTCTCTTAGAATCTCCAATATATGAGAGAGAGAGAGAGGGAGAGAGGGAGAGAGAGAGAGATGAATCCTTGTTAAGGAAAAAGCATGGATTGAAAAACCGGCCGAGTCCTAACAGACTCGAGTGAATCCTATGTGACTTGGCCATGCGACTCCACCAACTATTCTTATTTTAAATTGGGAATTGGCCTGACTCACTCGAGTCCCCTGCAATTAGGTCAAGTCAACTCGGACTCGGCCTGACCGAGTCCAAGCTTATTTTCCTTGGGAGAAATACAAGTTATTCTATACTCAGCTTATGGATGTGCAAAAGTCGCACTCCTAACTCTTACTAAATTTAATGAAATTTGTAATTAGGTTTTACCGTTTAGAGAATTGGTAATTACTTATCTAAATCATGTTAGAATTGCACAATCCTAGGCTGATTAGATTGATGATTGATTAATTCATGAAAGGGCCTATTTTTGTAAAAGATGGGTTGGACTTCAACTTCCTATTTTGTGGCCGATTACAACTGAGACTCTTATTTTACACACTTAACAATATAAAATATCCTAATTCCTAACAAATAACTTCTTTAGATTACAAGTCTTCTAGAGGAACATACTCTAAAATTACATGGATGCACCTAGGCCCTGCCCCATGCACCTGGGCTCATCTTGATGGTCCCATCTTGAGAAGAACTTGCCCTCAAGGTGCATCAGAGTCTACTTGATAAAAGATAAACCATACGGATCTTGATGAGATTTATGTTATTTAGGGATGGTGGTGATTTTTATTCACACTTCAGGGTAAGAAATATTTAATCCTAATAATGATCCATATCATAGCAGCGTCTTCATATCCATTTCCTAATAGGAATTCTTTAACCAAGTCTCTGTAGTAGAGGTTTGAATTGTTTTTGCAAGAAGATGGTTCAATTTTTCCAGTTCATCAATGGCCCGTCAATTATTTAAAGTAGTTTTTTTTCGATAATTGCTTTTGATTATCAAAGGATTCATTATTAAATCAGCTTTCATTGGTCTTTGATCTTCCTGTACAATCTCTCAGAATAGATAAGATTCCAGACTTCAATACAAGTTGAATCGGGAACTGTCGTCTGTCTTCAAATGCTTTTACTCAAGTGTTTTAGACACTTTTCTAAAAGCACCTTAACTTAAACAAGATAGCGATGTATCTCCGATTTTTTTTCTTATGTACCATCCCTATAATTATTATTTCCCAATCATCATCCGATTCTAAATATTTCTCAATCTACCACTACAAACCTACGTGGCAAACCAATCCTGAGCACCTGTCTATTTTTCAATGAGATGACACACTAACTTAAAGGCTGACCCATCATTTGTACTTGACTCAATGGGGCCCACATAGGTCTGTCTTGTCAAACTTTAGTCTCTCTAAAATTTGGCACGTTTTGGTGTCTCAAAGTTTGCTTGTCCCAAAAATTACTAAATTGTCGAACCTAGAGAAGTAGATTTGACCTTAAATTTGGCACGTTTTGGTGATGATAGGTCACATCCCCAAAAGCAATACAAATAATTTATTTGTTTTGTCGTTTAGCCTAGAGTTAAACATTCTATCCGCTTCAAATAATTTATCAACAACGTTCTATCTCCCATAGCTCATTTATTAATTTCACACTCAAAGTCCCTGCCTTTCCTCCTCTCTCCCATGGAGCTTAGGGCAATCACAGTGAACTTAAATGTAATTCCGAATTTGATATCACAAGAGGATATATGTGCTCTCAGTGCTAATACTTTCAGCCACAATGATCTTCCATCCGATGATTCTGAAGAAGAAGACGAGATCTCGGAGAATGGTGATGAGCATCAATACAAGATTGGCCAGTAATCTTAGTTTCATGGTTATATGGGCGCAGGGCCTACAACATTCTCACTGTTTCAGAGTAGTATGGACGCAGGGCCTTCTGCATACTCTCAATTTCATGACAGTATGGGTGCTGGGACATCTGCTCGCCATATGGAGCCTCCAGCTCTAGAATTTATAGATGTTAGCTGGGCCAACCAAGCTATGGATAGTCAGTGGGTGCAACAAGAAGTTCAACTCCAAAATACAAATGAAAAATTGTATGTCGGAGCACAATTTGCGATGAAGGCAGAACTGATTTATGCAGTGAAGATGTACCACATTGAAGCACATGCGCAATACAAAGTAACACACTCTAATCCTAGTCGTCTTATCTTGAAGTGCAGAAAAAGAGGTGGCTGTAACTAGAAACTTACTGCATCGATGCCTGATGGGCATGATTTCTTTAGGATTGCGAGACTACAACCTGTTCATACTTGTTCAAATCCTAGTATAAACCGGGACAACGCTCAACTTGATTCTGGTTTCGTTGCAGATTATATCAAAGAGACAGTAAAAACGGATTTGTCTTTTACCATCGGTGCTATTATTGTTGTCATAAAGGCACGGTTCAACTTCACAATTTCTTACAAGAAAGCATGGCTTGCAAAACAAATGGCCATTGCTCAGTTGTTTGGTGATTGGGATGAGTCGTATAGGGTTCTACCAGAGTTCATGGATGCACTCCAAAGATCAAATCCGGTGACGGTTGTTGTCTGGAATTGTGAACAAACAAACCGCCCAAATGTTCAAACGAGTATTTTGGGCATTTGGTCCTGCAATTGAAGGTTTTAGGAATTGCCAACCGGTGATATGTATAGATGGTACTCACTTACACGGGAAATACCAGGGGAAACTGCTGATTGCTGTAGGTTTTGATGGGAATGGACAACTATTTCCATTGGCATTTGCTGTAACAAAGGGGGAGTCAAACTCTTCATGGAGCTGGTTTATGGCATGCTTACGAGACAAGGTCACAGATCAACAAGGTTTATGTGTCATTTCTGATAGACATATCGGCATCATCAATGCCATGAAAGATCCCCATCTTGGTTGGCGAGAGCCACTGGCTTATCACCGTTTCTGGACATCTAGCCAGTAATTTCAACACTATGTTCAAGAACAAAGAGTTGAAGAATGTAGTCCACAGGATGTCCTTACTAACCCAACAAGCTCAGATTGAAAAATTATGGGCCGAGATTGACACCATCGATGATGGAGCTGTTACTCGATGGCTACGAAAGATTCCTCTGGCATCTTGGACATTGTTGTATGACGAAGTCAAAAGGTGGGGACACATGACTACAAATATGGTTGAAACTTTTAACGGTGTCTTGAAAGCTGCTCGTGCTTTACCAATCACAGCGTTGGTGCAACTAACCTTCTATAGGTGTAATGCATATTATACCCTCCATCGACAAGATGGTCAGGCTCGGGCTTTTTTTGGAGCTGAATTCACACCAGAGATAGATTTGAAATTGCAGGGTTTGAGACAACAATCAAATGCATATGAGGTGGAAATGTTTCATCATCAACCAGGGGTATTTGAAGTGAAACGTGCATCATCAAGATTAAGCCATCCGTCCAGGCCTCGACTTTCAAATGTTGTTGACTTGGGTAATGCCACATATACATGCAACGAGTGGTTAATCTATCATTACCCTTGTTCGCATGTTATTGCTGTATGTTCTACCCGAATAATTAATCGGTCTCAGTTCGTGGACGGGTTTTATTCCATGCAGAGTTATCTCAATACTTGGGCTCCAATGTTTTTTCCAGTATCAGACCGGTCAACTTGGCCCACTTACTATGGCCCAGTTATTGTTCCAAATCCTAGTTTGCGGAGGAGTAAGAAAGGCCGGCCTCAGTCCACTCGCCTTCACAATGAGATGGATGCTAGGGATGGTGCTCGCAGACCCCATCGTTGTGGTCTTTGTCACACTGTAGGACACACTAGGTGGTCCTGTCCTAATAGGAATTAGTGAATGTTTAATTAATGAATGTTTAATTACTATATTATTTATGTTTACTTGTTTAATTACTAAATGTTTAATTAGTCGTGTGTTCTCTTACAAGTGTCCAAGCCAATGGTTGTGATTAATTCATAACCAACTCTTGTTTACTCTCACAAACCAATACGACTTGAAATGTTTTTTATATTGAAATCATGAACCGTAACTCTTGTTTACCACTACGAATTTGAAATCATTGGACGTTGGATGCCCATAGATCTTCTGCGAAGACGTGTCGAAGTGAAATCACAACCATTTTAGAGAGAGACTAAAGTTTGACAAGACAAACCTATGTGGGCCAATTGAGTCAAGTACAAATGATGGGTCAGCCTTTAAGTTAGTGTGCTATCTCATTGAAAAGTAGATAGGTGCTCAGACAAGTGCTCTGGATTGGTTTGCCACGTAGGTTTGTAGTGGTAGATTGAGAAATATTTAGAATCAAATGCTAGATTGGGAAATAATAATTGTAGGGACGGTACATAAGAAAAAAAAATCTGTATCTCCTTGGAAATGTGGAGTCAAATCATTTGTTAAAATCTCAGAAAATTTATAGTCCTGATGAGAAGGTAAAAATGGCCCCACATCTTCAAAATTAAAGATTCTAAGAGTTATATTACCCCGTGAATGGAACCGACATTGGTTAGTCTCAAAATTTCTAGTCATGATGGTTTTGTCTCATTTAACTATTGGGACCATCAAAAGACGTGGGAAGTAATACTTCTCATCCAAAATATTATATATTTAAACACTTTGGTTCTTAAGACTTGAACCACAAAATCCTGAAATAATCCCCAACTGGTTCTTTGATAATTGGTGGAACATATTTGGAGTTCATCATACAATTCTCCCGGCTGAAGCAGAGCAACTTGTTTGAAAATTTTAAAAAAGAACAAAGATTCAATATGGATCTCTTTGAAAATTTTAAAAAAGAACAAAGATTCAATATGGATCTCCGTGATTATAGACACTTTACTATGTAGTTCATGTGTCTTGTAAGGAAATTTTCATACAATTCTCCTGGCTGAAGCAGAGCAACTTGTTTGAAAATTTTAAAAAAGAACAATGATTCAATATGGATCTCCGTGATTATAGACACTTTACTATGTAGTTCATGTGTCTTGTAAGGAAATTTGAGTGTGTAGTTGGGTTTCTTTTGTTAGTCTTTGCATTTCAGTTTCTTTTGTGAGTTTTCTTTATTTGGTCAGCTATGTGAATTCTTGTTTGTTATTCCTATCCTGGCAAAATTTTCTAATTGTCTATGAACCATTAATACATCCTCCAAAGTCCAAAAAGAAAACCTTGAAAGTTGAAAGTAATATAAAGACTATAATCAATCAAATTCTATGCTAAAAGATCCAAAAGAGGTAAAAGAAATACTTCTAATATCAAAAGAAATCATAGTCCAAAGATGCTAGCTTGCTATGTATTTAAACAAAAGGGACATTATGCAAGTAAGTGTTTTGAAGAAAACACAAAATAGTGAGTCATTATCCTTCTTTAAATCAGAAGAATACAAAGCTTGCAATTGTGTATTCACTCACAAAATGAAGACTCGGATGATGGATGATATGCCCAGACTCAGAAGTGAAAAGCAAGTATATGAGAAAGCAAATACAAAGGTTAAACAGAACAATAAAAAACAGGTAGAACCATTTTCTATCTATGAGGTTTTAAATATAGATTAAAACCCAAGGATCTTGAGGATTTGTCAATGCAATAACTAAATATCAGTTTCTGAATGGTATAACTCAATACAAAAAGTCTACTTGTCCCGACTCCACATTGTGTGGTGGGGGGGGGGGGGGGGGTGGAAATGACGTTTTTGCCCCCCTCCCATGTGGAGTCAGGAGTAGCATGTCCCAACTCAATAACGTTAAAATTAAATTGCTGAGTACAGAAGTTGTTACTAGCTTAATAGATAGGAAGGATTAATCCCTACAATATTCTTTTAAAAATTAACTATATAATGAGAACTGCAATTTGTAACAGAATGATTGTTAATTATAAACTTTTAGATGCCCTTATTTGTGAGAATGGTAAATTAAAAAAAAATGTAAAAATGGAAAATGTGTTCGAACTTCATTCCTTCTAGCTAAAGAATTCCAACAGGATGTTATTTTAGGAACACCTTTTCTTTTAAACATGCAAGTTGCAACCATTTTGTGTCTCGTGGCATTAGGACTTCCTTGAAAATTCAGACATAAACTCCCTGAATTCTGATAAACAAATGGGGCCATAGTGTATGTGCAGTCACTTCTAATACGAGGTTGCTTTTGTTCTTTGTTTTTAAGTGCTTAGTGTAAGGAGCTTGCTGTCAACTGACCCTATTCAACTTTTTCTTTTAGGTCCTATATGTACCCCGAGCTACCACTACAGTTACTGTTGAGAACTGGAATTGCAGCCAGTAACAAATCTGATTAGTTGGTCCGCATCTATCTTCGAAGTTGATATGATGAGGGAGCAGAAATGTTGCAGGTTTTGCACTCAACTCCGATGTAGATGGCAATTCGGTTGGTGAAGAGACGCATTTTTGTGTTGATTTATCACATATTTGGTTTTCAAGTTCCTACTCATGTTGCTTATATAATGTGTTGTCCGAGCAAAAGAATATCCACAGACGGCTCTGTTCTGCCTATCTTCATCAATACAAATTTTGGAATGTGTAGAATCATGAAATCGTTTTACTTTATACTGTATGATGATCTGAGTTGCAGGTACTTCTGGCTCATTGAGTTTTGATGAGATGTACTTGGCATTTAATACCTCATTAGATTGCTCCAAGGACATTTAATACTGTCATTGTTTCTGATGGAATTCAATTTCATGTTAGCGACGGTCCGCTAGCAGACCATCAGCCAATAGAGAAATTAGTTACAGGAGATTGTTAGGGAGCTAACATGGTTGGCATGCGGAATGTGAACTAGCTAATTGTAGGTAATGTGGCCGCAAACAGATCATCAGAAAATAATATGAACTACATCTTTTGTGATTCTAGTATATGCATGAAAATGTGGATAGACGGTATGAAAAAAATTTAAGTTGTTTACCACTAATAAAAAAAGAAGAGATTTATGAGATTTACCACACTTAATTTTTATGGAATTGCTGCTAGAAGCAAAGAATCCAGTATTTAGCCTGATCACTCCAGAGGCAAAAGCCGGTAAGCCTGGAATTATCGAGTCTATTTGATCACTCCTTGTTTAGATAAATGTGGAGCAAAGTAAAATGACGTGGATTTGGAAAAGTAGGTTGAAGTTAAAGTAGAGTATTTCACTTCACTATATTCGAATGCTTATTGTAAAGTTAAGGCTTGGAAGTATATAGAGTTTTAAGTAAAATGGAGTACATGTGGCTGACAGTATTAATTCAAACAGGGTAGGCTTTAGATTTTAGCCTGCTAGGGCTCATTGAATTTTATGAGTTAAATCAGGTTGATAGACGCGCCAGCATTGTGTCAGGAAGCATAGGTTAATTTCTTAATACCCTTAAAAATAAAGGTATCTCCCGTTGATTGGAAACTAACATCTGCTGTGGTGCTTAAAAGGCAGTCCGATTGTACCATAGGTCTTCTAACTGGGACTTCGGAGCACTATGAAAAGGTTAGAAACGGGTCAGTTCGACATGGGTTGCCTACTGGTTAAGGTCAGATATGAAACCCAATTTGGTAACCTCAATCTACAACTCCAACTGATGCACGTCAACTCGACCGAACCCATAACCATTGCGGGTCAACCTATTTAACTAAGTCAACCTAACCTAACTTATTAAAGTCGCCCAAGTCCAATCCATTTCAAGATTTACAGTTATATTTGAGTTTCGTTGTAGGGAAAAAAGCACTAACTAAAAATAAAAATAAAAGACTACCAAAAAATACCCAGTACAAAATAGTAAACCATCAAATCATCACACTGTTTAAATCGATTTTGATCTATGGGTTGACCTTAACCCAACCCATTTAAATGGTTATGTGGTCAAACCGTAACCAACACATTGTATTGTGGATCAGATATATGTGACTTGTGATCGAGCTGGGCCAAGGCCATGACTAGTCATGCCATCCACGGGTTGAGCTGGGCTGGTATGGGCTGTGCTGGCCCACAGACATTTGAGAGGGTGAGTAATAATTACAATGGGTTAAGAGGAAAGAGTAGCTTCCCAATGCTACTACCAATTTGAGAGGGTAATGACATTGATTACCGTCTTGGAAAAGATAATATACATCCATTATCCATATGAATTAATGCTAATATCCATAAGTTATTACTTATTACTCATGAATTAATACAATATTGGAAAAGATAATTCCCATAATCCATCCCATCCTACCCTAGTCTAAGGCTCATAACCCATCGACCAGGCTGGGCCTAAACGTGCTGAGCCATGTAATGCTACTGACCGCAGCCCGCTGGCCAGAGCGCCCATGACTGGGCCGGGCCGGGCCATCTCGGCTAAATCGAAAGGTGTACATTAACTAAAGTCACATGGGAATCATGAGAGTCTATAAGTGATATGGGAAGTGCATGACTAGATGGACAAATAATGGTATGTCGAATATCTATAGGGTTCAGGAATGATCTAGTGTGATATGGAATTATACAGAGATGTAGATTTATTCTTCTAATATGTAGAAACGAGTAGCTGTTTGTATTCTCTAATATTGTGGATAAGGGTAGAATTATGATATGGTTGAATAAACGTTTCTAAAATTGGAATGCTTTAATCTTGGCTATAGTTTCATCAATAAATATGGATGAAATGAGTTTGAATAAAAGATATTCATACAGTTCATCGGCACCATCCACCTGAAATCTTAGATTAATTTAAAAATATGGATGAAATCTAATGCCGCATGAGATTGAATAAAAAATATTCATACAGTTCATCCGTACTTCCTCCGTACTGTCCACCTTAAATATTGTATATCTCCATCTACTAATTTGGGTAAGTCCTCCAACATGGTAAGATAACTCTAGATTTAAAACACAATTTAAATTAGAGCATTCTCCAAATGTGTCCTTACCACCTCAATTGCTAATGAAACAAATATCACAATTTATCAATAATTTAAAAAAAAAAAAAAAGAGTAATTATAAGAAACATGTCACAACTTTAAAATACTAATTTTTCATTCTTTCCTATGATGAAGAGTAAAATATGATACATGAATTGGAAATCCCAGTTTCGTGCCAATAAACTTCAAGGTTTCTCCTTTCTGTTCATATCATAGAGCACACAAACATCCGCAGCTGTTTTCATCTGAAAAGGAAAAAAAACAATAAAATAGACCTCATTAGAATTTTAAATGAAGAGAAAAGTACAGGAACAAGCTCAAATCTATTCATCTATATCTATAGGCATCATTATAAAATGAGTTGGTTTCTAATAGAAGTGCGAAGTGCATACTCATATATACAATTCCCCTTTTTTTCCTTAATGTCGAGATAAAAATAATAATAATAATTTTTAGACGACCAGTGGTTGGCAAGCTCACTGATCACCAAAGAGATGAATACCAACTATGATCAAAGAGATGAATACCAACTAATAAGATGAAAACAAACTCGAAATACATTCATCAGCTCAAAATAAATGACTCCATCGACCATAGTTCAGAAACACAGTTTAGAAAATGTATAAACCAAAGCAAAACTCAGTCTTGAACTGATATTTAGGATTATCAAAATTCTTTCTTAAAATAAAAGTTGGAAAATGTTCAGAATTAGGAACATTTTTTGCAAATCTTCAATGAAGATTTTAAAGAATTGCTACTCCAAGAATATCAACCCATTCTACTATAGAGGTTTTCTAGAACTTCTAGCTTCTAGACCAACTTCTTTCCATAGTTTGGCCCCCTTTGAATCTTCTCCTGTACGTTCCTGCATGCTCAGGTTGTCTGGGTCCTAGACCTCATGCCTTTATCCATCTTAGAGTGCAAATTAGCCCCCACCAAACCAATTCCATTCTCGAATATCCACCACAATTTTCCATAAATGTCATCAATCCCTAATCCTCCATTCTCGAGTTAGTCTCACAAGCCGCATCATCTTTTCTAAATGAGCAAGACAATAAAAAAACCCAAGAAGATCGGACACACTGGGTTTCATGAGAATAACCCCATTGTTGCATGAAATACTCAATTTTTCCAAGAAGCTCATTTGGTAATATTTCCGACAACTGGGGCACATATGGATGATGATGCCTATGATCTACCCTGAAGTGGGGAAGCCAAGGTACCTCAAAAGAAAAAATTTCACTTCGGCACCAATTTATGCTTGTGATGCGGGACAAGAAACCATCCTTTTAAAGATCCAGTTTCTTAATGGATCAAATTCCATATAATTCAAACCAAAACTTATAGACAACAATAATAATCTAATGCTTGAATCCCTTCCTCCAAGAACCTTGGGATCTTTCGGTGATGATTTGGCTTTTGATTTTAATTAAAATGTGTGATTTATTAAAACATGCGCTTTTACTTCAGGCTCAAATCCGAGCCAACGAGCACCCTCTAAATATGCTACATGCTGTTTCAAAATTAAACGAGAACAATATCTTCTATCATTTACAACAAGAAAAGCTTGGTTTGCCTTAATTTGCATGTGCAATTTAAGGTCTAAACCCGCTATCCCAGGAATGACATGTGGGATACGTCTTACCAGTTTCAGTGTTGCCTTAACTGATTATGTAAACACTCCCTAACAAACCCCGACCGGAAAAAAGAGAGAGAGAGAGAGAGAGAGAGAGAGAGAGAGAGAGAGAGAGAAGAATGAAAGAAAAAGCACAGAAAAAACCATCAACACTAAAATCAAATGTTCAAAACATTATAACCAATAAATAATGATGTATCATTGACGCATTAAAATGTAATACAAGAATATTTTATTGATATCATAATTAAAATATTTTTACATAATTTCAAATTAAAAAATATAGGATACTAAGAGTCCTAGGGTCTTAACTTATGAATTATGGTTTTAGTACATTTCGAAGCATTGCTTGCAACTACATATCATTTTATTTTTTTGTTTGACTAATAACTCATAAAAGTCTTGTCCAAACTATACGTTGGATCAGCTAGATGAATTATATTTCGCCATAATGGACTATCTTGGGCAAAATCCTCGAATAGGTTGCACTTCTTTAGATTTATCCTTATGTTTGAATGATAGCTATATATCAAATATACTTCATTTAAGAAAAAAAACAGTTTCTGCATTTAGATTTTAGAAAGATCATTTTGATCATTTCACTAAATCCACAAAAAGTTTCTTCATGCTATTGGGATTAAAAATCATGACATCCAAAAAAAAAAAAAAAAATTAGCACTTTTAAAAAAAAGGAAGATCATACCTGTATAACATTGATTGCTTGCTTGATTGCCCATCCAAATAGTGAAAGAACAGCTGGAAGAGAAAGAAGTGAACCCTGTTTTATTGCATTAACAAGAACCTGCCATGGAAAACCAAAAATTGAGATTCTGCTGGAAAAGACTTTCACCATAGACACATGAACAAATATGGAATGTAACAAAAAAAATAAGGCTTACATTAATTACACTTTCTGGTTCATTCCCAGCAAGCAGGAAAAGGATGATATATAGAACCTGAAAAAAAAAAAAAAAAAAAAAAAAACATCACACAAGGTTCACAGAAGTTTTTGATGAGAGAAATAAATTGAAAGGATCATATTCAAAGAATTGCTTGCCTCAGATGCCACACAGCAGTAACACATGAAAAGCCGATTTCCATAATATGCCTTTAAAAGCCAGTTAGTGCTGTCTTTTACGTCCTTGTGACTAGCCTTACCTGCAAGGAATGTACTGCAGCAGCAGAGTAGAGAAATAGTATTTTACAGTCATGTTAGTAAACCTAATATAATAAAAAAAGAGAGAGTGCATCTGCAGAATTCATTCTTCATTTGAAATGTAAGTGGTTAGTTATGGGCCATTAATACCATTACAATTTGGATGGGGCAAGATGAGATTTTCAATTGTATATACTAACCTTTGTTTTAGTGCATGGTAGAACGTTGTTGGCTTTTACAAAGATTTTCTATGTTGGTTATCCTAAAGTGACAAATCTTGCTCTTTAAAATAGAATCTTTTGGGAAATTTTAGAATTTTCGGTTTTCCTTGGGATATATTTGGGAAAACTTTGTAGCAAACAAACACATTTTAATAACTGAGATAGACATAGTATCTTGATTCTCGACAATCTATTGCAACAATAAATATTCTCTACGCTCCCAATTGCATGAACATATAACGACAATATGCAAAACCTTAAAACATCATTAATATAAGGAACTATCACCATTTTTTTCTTTCTTTTTTTCTCTTGAATGGTAGGAACTATGACCAGTTTTATCTTATTCCTCTTAATCAATCATACACTATAGGGTAATTGAAAACCTTATACAAGGATAGCTTAAAAAGTGGGCAGGAAGGAGTCACAGGGCACAATAAAACTTCCCATGCTTTTCGAATCCCAATAAAAAAAAATTATGTTAGCCATACTTTTCTCATTTAACAATTTCAAGATCCAGTGAAGGTGTTCATATGGCCTTTCTGGGAAGCCCAAAATAGAAAAAGAGGTCAAGGCTACCAGTAGATAAACAATACCTGTACATTTGTAGCCAATGGCTAGCAATATCCAATGCAAGCAAAGACAAGAAAATCATTGTAGGTCTGAGAAGTGGATGATACAAAAATTGTCAACATATCAATTGCAAAATAAATTCACCACAAATAATATGAACATCAGCACTCAGCACAACATTTACCTGTAAAACTGAGAGAGGATTACCAGCAGACATGCTGTGCTAACCCTGTGTAATGCAGTGCGTATCCATATTGAGTTAGTAAGAAGGGTCCATCCCATGCGCAAAACAAAAGTAAAATTCTTGAAGAGGAAGAAATGGGGTTGGGGGTGGAATCTAAAAAGAAAACTGAAGTTTGTGTGCATTTATGTAAAACCATGCCCAGATATTTGGATGGAAGGCAACCTGTCCGTCACCATGTCCAAAACAGCTCCGAAAGTTGATACTGGATCAGTGAGACAGACGAGTCAAATGCTATAGGTAAGGTGTTTCAATTAAAATAACAATTTGTATCAATCAAGTTCACAAATAAGTGTCTCATAGAAATGAAACATTCCATTTTTGCAAGAGAGAAATACAATTTGAGCTGTGAGTTATGGCATCCTCTTTTTGCAAACTTATAAATGCCCAAAATCAAAGGATAAAGTAAGACTGACAGCAATACATGGAGGCAAAGCTGATTTTAGATTAAATGAAAAAACCTCGCTTCCCATCTCTCACATTGGTAAATGACTTCTTAACCTAACGTCATGGGTTAATCCACTAAAAGATCTCTCTTCAAGGATTGACTACATAAACAAAGGATAAAGTAAGAATGACATCAATCCAATGTTAAGTAAACTGGTTTTCAACTTCCTAACAGCTTAAGCTTTTGGGATGTATTGGCTAGTGGGACTTAACATGGTATCAGAGCTAACGATAGGTCGCGAGTTTGAACTCAAACCTCGCTTCCCATCTCTCACATTGGTAAATGACTTCTTAACCTAACGTCATGGGTTAATCCACTAAAAGATCTCTCTTCAAGGATTGACTACATAAACAAAGGATAAAGTAAGAATGACATCAATCCAATGTTAAGTAAACTGGTTTTCAACTTCCTAACAGCTTAAGCTTTTGGGATGTATTGGCTAGTGGGACTTAACATGGTATCAGAGCTAATGATAGGTCGCGAGTTTGAACTCTGGGGAGGCATTATTCCCCTAGGTCATTTGGGAAGGCACGCATCGCATGAGTAGGCATGCGTGGGTTGCAAATTTGAACAGCGTCTCATTCAAGGGGGGGGTGTTAAGTAGATTGGTTTTCCGCTTCCCAACAGCTTAACCTTTGGGATGTATTGGCTAGTCAGACTGTAACAATCCATAAAGGCAAAGTTGGTTTTAGATTAATTGTGAGAACCTCACTTCCCATTTCTCACATTGGTAAATAACTTCTTAACTTAACATAATGAGTTAATCCATTGAGAGATCTCTCCTCCGGGACTGACTACGTCAAAATAATCCAATTATCTTTGAACTGATTGATTGTGTTCCACAGCAGAGGTGACAGAATATTGAAGTCATCTAAAAATTATCCATTTTGATACAAAGCTTTCTATTCTAAGGTTATTTACTTATTTTTGACAAGTAGAAAATATACATTTGAGGGGATGGACTCTCATATTCGAAGTATAAAGTGGAAAGGAAATTGAACAAAGTATTCAATGGGGAAGGTGCCAGTATCCTATTGTTTATGTTCTATAGTTGGTTTCTGGAATTTGATGTCAAATGGGGGTTGACATAGAAGCTAGTATGTTCTTATTCTCATTTTTTTCGCATTTTTATAATCATTAAAAGTTGAGAAAGTTTCAAAATAAGAAGTCGCATCTGTCTAACATAATGTAGTAATTATGAAAAACCCTTCTCTCAGAATCTTGGTCAAATTAAGAAAACAGGGAAGCACAGGTCTACCTATGCAATACTGACTTTTTTATATATTATATTTAATATTTCTACTACATTTTGTTGAAAGTTTCAAACTCCAAGTAAGCAAACACCACCAATTCATGGCCCATAAGTAGTAGTTATAATGAAGATCAAATCTGAGTCAAGTTAATCAAACAGATTACCTGTATAAGGACAGCTCTAACTGTGCATTACTCTTTCTATATTCTATATTCTGTCTCCACTAAATTTGTTTCTAGCTAGCCCAAACTCCTAGATAAGCAAACACCATGTCTTCATGGTCATGGATTTTGCCAGAGGAGACAAGGATTTCGTGTTTCACCCATACACACAAAGCATAGTAGGCCAAGTAGGGTGAAGCATAAAGCTCAAAAATATCAGGTGCATATAGCCAGTGGTAACTGCTGATAGAGTATGTACTCCTTTTCATTTTGAAATCTCTAGTTATCTTCATTTAGACTACACATTGTTCAGAATCCTTTGCCCTCCGTGTAAATTGTGACGGGGCTCGTGATGAGTTGGAATATTCTACTTGATTTATCAATTATCACTTAAACTGGACATGAGATCAAAGAACATGAAGCAAAAACAGTCCTCCGGTTGTCAACTTCTCCCTTCTCTTCTTTTGTCTGTCTATACAGATTTGATTCACACCAGCTGCTTGCTTTTATAGATGAAGAAGAAAACTCCTTTTAGTTATTGGTTGCACTACTGGGTGTGCAGGGTTAGGTTTCTTCCAGAATTGGCATCTACTAAAATCGCAAGCAAAAAATTCAGGAGTGGAAGACCAGAAAAATAAAATAAAATAAAAAATAAAAAAAAACCTCTTGTTGCTTCAAATGAATTACTTCTACATTATTTAGTAATTCCCACATCCTATCTCAGTACAATCATACCATTTAGGAACCATTTGATTCTTATCAAGCAAAATAACCCACTAAGAGCCCTAAAACCAAATTTATTGAAACCTGGGACAAGTAGCTCCAATTATTGTCCTACAAAGTTAAATTTTTGTTGCACTTCTTTATTTTTAGTCATTTGCTTTGGTTGCGCTTTTCAAGGAATGTAAGAAGGCTTATGAAAATGGATCAAAGAAGAATGGATAAAAACAGCAAAACATAAGGTTGCATTAGTTTCTAAAAGGATTGAATCAACTAACTTGATGTTGTAATCCTTAAACTTTTGATATGAGCTACCACATCTCTAAAAAAAAAATGAAACAAAGAAAGAAAGAGAAGTGTACCGGTTAATCTACAAAACTAATGGATCTAGATGAAATTGTACCTTGATTGAACTTCCGTGCAAACCAACCATCTAACCCATCACACACAAAGCTGAAAAACATAGATCTAATCAGTATACACTCACAACTGAAACTGAATTAAATATATATACATATATGGAAGTGATGAATATTACCTAACAAAGTAAAGAACGGCAAAGAGCTTTTTGTCAGAAAAGCAAGAAGCAAATGCAACACAATTCATGAGAACTCTTATGTACCCTGTATCCCAAAAACAAATGAATTTTCAAAAAACGAAAAAACATCAATGCATAAATAATACACTGAACAAATATGAGGGCATAGTTAATCATAAGTACCAGCAAAATCAAAATAATCTTCTTTAGGATAGAGAATTGAATGAGTTAATCTCTAGGTCCAAAACAAAACAGAAATGCTTTTGTCCACCAGCTTCAAAGCAAGAATCTCTCAATGGAAAAGGCATTTGACCAGAAACACTTTTAGCCAATTAAAAAGGAGTTTGCTCTTTCTTTGTGAACAGTAAAGGGAGATGTATATTCCGTCAGTAAATACGATCTCACCAGAATCTTCAGAATAGTTTCTCTTTCAACACTGACAATCAATCACTAGCTACTGCAGGTTTCCTAAAATGGACGGGGCCAAGAATCATGACCCAAATGAAGTATTCATTCCATAGATGAATTTACTGAGGAATAAAATGTGAAAAGACAACGTATAAAAGAATTTTGAACATCAGAAATTGGCAAATGTGGAGGGAAATTTGTGAAGTTTAAAGCATAACAATCACATGCATGTATGAGTGTGTTCGAATGTCACATATCAGATCCCCATAAATTAATTAAATTGCCTGATTTTGTGCATAATCATATGCTTTGTCACCATGTATGCTATTAGAAGAAGCAACAATGATGCTGTATTGATGTCCTCATAAAAAAAAAAAAGGCTTACCGATGATATTTGGAATGTAAAGATACACTGACAATGTTCTCTTAGTTGATGTCTTAGCCATTTCAAGTTGTAACACACTGAAGCAAAGTTTCTATGCACAAAACTCACTGATTTTCACAAAACTTCAACAGCTCCCTCCCCTGCAAACAATTTTTAATCGTCATAACCTTCACACACATCCACCATGTTTTTTAACACATTATATAGCCAACCACTCATATTCCTACAGATAACAAAATTGCTGATTCTTTGGCCAAGAATGGGATAGCAAGAGCAATCTTGACTTCAGGAAACGATTTCCCCTTTTCCCTTGTAGATGTCTTTTTACTAGGGTTTCTTCCTTCTTGCCTTGAGCGCTTCCAGCTATCTGTTCTTTTTAGTTTTGTTGGGTCAATATTGTGTAATCTATGAGGATGTCAAGTATACATCCCTGTTACTGTATAGTTAATATCATTCTTTTAGGGCTGTTTGTTTAATTGGTGCCGAATTCCTAAGACTTCTAAGTTCTTAAACAATGTGCTCCATCAAAGGGAACATAAATTAAAGGATTAGAGGTATTGCAAGCATTGTAAGATGGTGAGCGGGGCGATACAATGAAGGGTTCCCTAAAAATTATAGAAACATTTCAATAGCAACACCTATCAAATTATCCCTTCACTTAAGGTTTGTAAGTTGGCTTTCCAACACAATCAGCAATTTCAAAAAATTAAACTTAAGATGGCAACATGTTAAGATATGCATACAATATGGGTTACATGACAGGTGATTTTCCTAAAGTTGATGCTGATATGAAGAAAGGCACCTGATGTGGTGAGCACTCATAATTTTGACTAAAAGGGACCCATTAACTAATTTACAAATTACAACACACTAACAAATTTACCCTTACATGTAAGCTTTTAACACAATCACAAGCTTTTTCATCTAGAACCTGCATTGGATGTAGAGAAAAGATTTGAGGAAATGGAAGTGAAGAAACGCCCCCACTTCAAATTTGTACTACGTATACAATCAGAAACAACCCCCCACTTCAAATTTATACTTCAATCTCACTTGCTATAATCCGAAATGCATTTCATAGCCAACAATGTGAAGGAAAAAAAAAAAAATTAAGCATAGGGTCTCTAAAAATCGATCATGGCATGTTATCTGATGCATACCTGGGAGCTTTCATCGATGTCGGAGCTAAGATTCGTTGAAGCTTTTGGTCGAACAGTTGGGAGATTGAACAAAATCAGATATTTGCCTTGATCACTTCGCCTTTGGGTTTATCAAAATCTTCTTGTTTGAAAGAGAAGGTGCCGCTTTCCACTACGGACGCACCAATAAATAACTCCAGATCGGGTTAGGGTTAGAAGCGAAGCGTCTTGAAGGGATAATCTTGATCAGGAGAGGATTAGATCGTGGGCTCAGGCACGGAATCGTTTTGATACTTTGCTTTCTGCAAGGAAAAAGGGCTAAAAGATGAGATGCTATTGATTCTGCTACCCTCTTTTTTATTTTATGTAATATAATATTATTTTATGTAACATAATATTATTCCAGTGGATTGTAACACATGTTTCTGGAGCCAATTTCCATGGAAAAGGAGGCAACTTTCTGTGGAAAAGAAATAGGTTGGGTTGATCATGTGTGGATATGGGTTGAAGTTTAACCCATATTTGACCTGTATATGTAATAGGTGGACCAACCTCAAGTTTGAAGAGTTGGTCTATTATTTTTTTGGATCTTGGTTAGTCTTTGTGGGCCGGTTTCTCTGAATTTAAAAGAGTTACTGTTTTAGATAATTTTGAAATTTCTGTTCTTCTCTATTTAAGAATTCAGAAATTTCATCAAAAAAAGTAAAGGACTAGGAATTCCAAGAATTCCAAATGGTCGTATGAGACCTTTTAGGTGCCTGAAAATTTAGAATTCTAATAAAGAAACATGGCATTTACAATTATAAGTCATCACATCATGCACGCCAAATTCTTGTTGGAATTTCTAGTGGAAAAACACACTTCTTGCTAGAAATTCTAATGAAAAATACGCCAAATTCGTACTAGAATTTATAGTAAAGAAATGGGCCTTTATCTCGGTTGAGTTCAAGTTGTATGTAGTAAGGTTTTAATGGATTTGCATATCATCAATCAAAAGTAGCTTAGAAATATTCTACACGAGTTTTCTCTTGTTTTTTGCATTGGATCAAATTAGTCCTGTGTAGTTTTGTGCTAGGCATTTTTTTCTGTGTGTAATAAGATAGAAGCTTTTGGTTTTTTCAAAAAGAAAAGAAAAGAAAAAGTCCGGATCCTCTATCGGAACTATTAGAAGGAAGTATTTCAAGATTGCTTGGTATATTTTGTGTACTTTTAATGTGTATTCTCTCCAATATCTCAAAGAAAATCAAATGTTTTAAATTACAACTACTTTAGTCATTTTCAGTAATTTGTAAAAAATTTAAATATGGATTAGTTTAGCTTTGGGTCAAAACTCAATGCCTGGTCCCTTTGCTAAAACTATTTTTACAATATTCAATTAGAAAGACAAATGAAGGCCTCAAAATTCTGTGTTTTTCACCATCATTTCGCAAAAAAAAAAAAAAAAAAAAAAAAAAAAAACTTTTTTTAAATGATCACAACCATTCAGTGGTCCCATCATATAATTTGAGCCCGGCCCACAGAATAAGGCGAAGCTTTGGTGCAAATGTCTCTCATTGACCTTCCAAACGGATTCCGTTATGGGGCTCACCAGGTGCGATGCTAATCATGAGTGAGTTGGAGAGTCAAAAGATCTTGATAGAACCTTTTATGTCTGCAAAATTTAAACTCCATTAGATCATCATAACCCCACGCCATAATCTGTGTCCCTGAATTGTAACGCGATTTCAGAATGCGTCATCTTTTAAGATTTTCAATCTAACGGCGAGTAACAATTTAATAAGCAAAAGATTTGGGCTTGTGCTAACTCAATTGTGGAAAGAGGGAGAGGGGTGGGGCCGGACATAGTGAGTGTAAAGGGGTTGGATTGGCTTTATGGATCCCACAAGCTTGAAAAAGGGGATCCGAATGATGTCTCGCATGAGAATTGCATATGGAACATTATTTTTATTTGGAGCCCGTGTGATAAAATGCATTTAAAAAAATATATAGGGGACAGCTCTCCTAAGCTGCAACTTAGCTTATCCTAAGTTGAAAAAGGGCTGGTCCTACAAAATCAAAGTCGATTATGCTGTTTTTTATATGATGATCATCTCCAAAATCAAGATAAATCCAATCAGAACTGGATTTTTCAGTTCCATTATGCAAAAAATAGATATAATCAAGTTTAATTTGTAAAACCAGCCATATTCCAGCTTAGGATAAGCTAAGCTGCAGCTTAGGAGCTCATATATATATATAAGTTTTATGTATAATATACGCACACTACTGACAGCAACAATTGGGAGGAGAAATCAAGCTGAGCTCAAGTTTGGCTTCTCAAGCTTTGGCTTGAGCTTGAGCCGAGCTCTTCTAACTTCGTATGCCTAGGTACAAGCTTGAGTTCGAGCCTGGTCAGGCTTGGCTTGCATTCTTTGCTTCTAGTTTTGAGGTTCAATTTGGCCAACATCTCCAATTTCTATTAATAAATGGGCAAGGTTCTGGTTGAGCTAACTCATGTTAGGTGCATACTAAGAATGGACTCAACACAATCCAAACCCATCTTCTAAGGGTCATTCGACTCGGGTTGAAATAAATAAAAAAAAACCCAATTTGCTTATGTGCTCATTGGTGTCAGCCCAAATCCTGAATTGCATGATCAAATTTGGGTCAGACTGGCACATCAGACTAGGAAACGACACCTCCTAACTAGCCTACCAGGCCATTTTATAATACGTACAATTAGAAATTAGGTTTTAATAGAAAAAGAATAAAAAAAATCCTCAAAAGATTGAAATTTTTTTAAGATAGAGGGTATTTGTATCATTTCCCAAAAGAAGTTTGAGTAAACAGACTCCACTTTTATAAATTAAACAAGCGAAGGACTTAAGGACAATCCTTAGAACCGTGGGGATTTTTGGGAATTAAGCCAAAAGGCGAATAGCATAGAGCAAAATTTGTATAAAAAGACGTACAAGGTTCGGTTGTGGATCCATTGGACTTAAACAAATTGTTAGCTAGGCCTAAACAATGGACCAAGACCCGGTTGACCCAGTTGCGAGTCTAGCCCAAAATCCATGCCAGGTCACCGGAGTCCATTGACAGCGCTAGTTGCAACTTGCAAGTCATTTTCTAGGGTTATGAATGGGCTTCATCCCGCCCCAATCAGTCTGAGTCCGCACCTTCCCAAATCCAAGAATGCTAAAGTCATAATTGATTATTGGAATGCACAAAGGTCAAGTAATGGCTGGAAGCCTATATCAATACAAATTTAAAGCAAGGATTCAACCCTTATCGAACCAGGGTCCTTTTTATGTTGAAGTTACTATGGGCCCAGCACTTTGCCTAGCCATTTGCAGCCTTTCCTCCGCTAAGTAGGAAGCAAAACTTGTGCTTGGGGATTTACCGCTCTTTATTACGGCGGTAAAGATGCATTTGCCAGTTTTCCTCCACTCAGAGAGGAGGAAAAGTAGCACTGAGGCTTTACCACCGATTTAAACGGCGGTAAAATGGAATTTGCAGCTTTTTCTCCCCTAAAAGTGGAGGAAAAGTTGCACTTGGACTTTCACTCTTTGTGCAACAGTAAAACCCTTTTATTTTCTATTCACTTTTTGGCTGCCTTTAACCAGCTCCGTTTATTTGCTTATACTAATATAATTTGATACACAAAATTAAGATAATTGTTGACCTGCAATTTCATAGTTTTATACGATAAAAAATAAAAAATATGTTATAGGAATTGATCTAGTAAAGGAAGGGTAGCAACTCCTCATTTGACCTCAATCCAACCCGGTGGTAGAGCATTTATATGCTAGTGGCTAGTAATCTTTTATCATCATATGTTTTGACTAGACCCGCAAGGGGTGATTTGTTTGCACTTATTTTCACATGTAAATGATGTGGTTACATTGATCATATTTGTTTGCCCTCATTAATGCACATGCAAAACAAGCCCACACTTAGCAAAGGCAATATAATTTAAAATACTAAAAGGAATACTATGTTTAAATAATGCTTAGTCTAAATTATAATGAGATGGTAAAAACTGCAATCAGAATTAAAACCCGGCCATCATAATAATTGGGAAGTGTAGTTGGTTAATTTTAAAATTAGATCACTTTAATTTATTTGAAATTAGTAGAGCATTTTACTTCATACATTCTTTTCGAATCAGAAGAATAAATCCTTAATAAAAAAAAGTAAAATTGATAGGTATACCACAAAATACAACATGAAAACAAATGTTAATAGACAATCTAATAATAAGAATGGCTTAGAAGAAACAAATAAACCCATGGAAGCACAACGACTAAAAAAATAAAATAAAATAAAAGCAAAAGAAAAACCATAAATCCATGAAAACCCTTCGGCACGAAAACTAAAAAAGAATCCATCCGACTTTGAAGAAAAATAAATCATGACTATGATAAAAGGGACAAAAAGAAAATTCATTAAACACAAAAAATACATTAAATGTCCCACGTATAAGGCCCCGATTTGGTGAAAATGTCTCTCGTTGAACTTCCGAGCGGATTCCGTTATGGGGCCCGCAAGGTACGAATCTAATGATGAGTGAGGTGGAGAGTCAAAAGATCATGATAGAACCTTTCATGCCTGCAAAATTTAAACTCCATTAGATCATCATAACCCCACCCCATAATCTATGGCCCTGAAATGTAACACAATTTCAGAATGCGTCATTCTTTTAGATTTTCAATCAAGCGGCGAGTAACAATTTTTTAAGCAAAAGATTTGGGCTTGTACCGACTCAATTGTAGAAAGAGGGGGAGGGGTGGGGCCCCACTTGCTGAAAAAAGGGGATCCGAATAATGTATCGCACGAGAACTGCATATGGAACGTTATTTTCATTTGGAGCCCATGTGATAAAATGCATTTAAATATATATATGAGGGCTGCTCGCCTACACTGCAGCCCTCCTTATTGTCAGCTGCAAACGTGTGGGAGCTGGGGTCGTTTCAAAATAAAGCAACTTAAAAAGTCTGGCTCATCCCGCTCATTTTTCATCGAGCCCTAAAATCACCACAGGAGCTCCCGCCTCATATAGCTGCTCTGTTTCTCGTCTCTCTTCTCTCAGCCACCGCCTCTCTCTCTCTCTCTCTCTCAGATCTCCTCTGTCCTCACGAGAGAGACAGAGCGCAGCAGAAAGAGAGATATCAACGCAACAGAGAGAGAAATAGAAGTGAGTTTCGATTAGGTCTGCCGAGGATAACAACCCGACTCCTAAGACACTGCGCCGACCGCAGTTCGCTGTCCTCACTGAAATTCGATGCCGGAAAATCCAACGACTCTGGGTCTTCTTCCTCATGGATCCGACGATAGAGCTGAAGCTTTCCTTCCATGTCCCAATACTTGATGTTGTTGTGGTCTCTGCACCGGACCCATTTAGCAGCCCCATTCAAGTGAGTGTCATGATTTTCCCCTTTTCATCTTCTCCGGCCTGGATCTTCCCCCCTTCCCCTCTCCTCTCCTCCCCTTCTCTCCAGCCCATGCTCTCTCCCAAACCCCAGTTCCCCCTCCCCTGTCTCTCCGAACCTGGCCCCACTCACCCAAACCCCAGTTCCCCCTCTCATGTCTCGCCAGAACAAGGCCCCCCCTCTCCACCTTCATCCCTCTCGTTCTGATGGCCCAAAACCCCATGGACCCTCCCCTGTATTTTATCGTTTTTTATGCTTATTAGTTGAAAGTAGTTGGCCACAATCAAGTCTTGTGCCCCATTTTTTTTTTTGTTAGAAATGCAGTTTGAACATATACAAGTTGTGTAATGAGCTTCATAGGATGGGTCTGATCTAAGAATGCCTATAGTGAGAAAGAGCTTTCTTTCACTCATAGGATGGGTCTGATCTAAATATGCCTATAGTGAGAAAGAGCTTTCTTTCACCATTTTTTTTTTTTTCAATTTTTTTCTCTAATGAGACTCATATATTTAAGACAGGTACTATTAGCCTAGTCAGAATCTCCACATGATAGGTGGGTGGCTGAACCATTGATACGAAGTTATAAGGTGGTATGATTCTTGATCCATCTTGTTTATTAATTAATGACAAATTCTAAGAAAATTCTAATGTATTTTATCTTCATATGTATTGTGCAGGATGTTGCGACCTCAATGCTGAATGTGTGGAGTGGACGTCAAGGTTGAATGCTTAGAATGGGTTACGTCAACATTGATATTAGTTTTTTTTTTTTATTGTTTTGAATGTTAATATTGGACGTGACTTTTCACATGGATTAGGTTGAATGTACTAATGTTTTTAACTTATTCAATGTCAAGTGGGTATTGAATGTATTGATGTTGGAATTGTATGAATTGTTTGGAAGATGGAATGGTATGAATGTTTGGATGCTGGGCATTGGACTAGGAGGTAATGTTGGAATGGTACTAATGTTGGAATGGTATGTATGCTAAGAATTGATATTGCAGTTATACAAGAAAGAGGAGAACAAGTGCCTGTTTGCTTCAGTACACTTTATCATATTGATGTTGGATTGACTGCAATTACTATAGTGATGCAGCTGACGTGCAATGAATGGATTGATATCATGACCCATCACTAAATGAGAAAGGTTCTTGCAATTGGTTATCCATGTTCTCCACTGCAGTAGGTGGTGTCATTTTAGGTTGTCCCTCTAGTGAGAACCCACTGCAGAATTCAACCCTTTATTCCACTGAAGCAGACAGTGAATGGTCTGGGCATCTCCATGCACTGATAGCAAACAGGCATATAGTTTGGGCATCTCCAATCCATACACTGATAGCAAACAGGCATATAGTTTGGACATCTCCAATCCATACACTGATAGCAAACTCAAATTAGTTTTGGGCATCTCCATACATTGATAGCAAACATGATATCATTGATCTTAATTGGGTTCAATCAAATAAGAAGGATTTCATTGATCTTAATTGGGTTCAATCAAATAAGAAGGATTTCATTGATCTTAAATGGGTCCAATCAAACCATATTCGATAAAGTTGTACATTGGAGTTGAAACACCCCATTCACACTTGATTTAATATAAAAGCTACTATCAACATTAGAAAAGATGACATAAACAATATTACACGGTGGTTTTGCACAAACACAAACTATTTAGACTTCCTAATTTCTTGTTCTCTTTTTTCCTCTTCAACTGTTGCATGCAACAATCTATTATGCATCTCAATAGCAAGCTTCAGGTCTGTGATGAATATTGTCAAGTTCTGCAATTCTCCATTTAAATCATTTGTTTCACATGACATTGAACTTGATTCAGGAGCTTCTTCTCTATGGGCTTTGTCTTTCCACATAAATTCCATCCTGCAAAAGTTTTCATAAGATTCTGTCTCAAACATGTCTTGAATAAATAAAAAAATGGAAGTGGAAACGTTCAGCATGACATGTTAGCACATTGTCTTTTTGTGTTTCCTTTCCCCTTTATCTAACCATTCTGAGCAGAGTCTAAGGCCTCCACTCTATAAATCAAATTCACAGTCTCGCAGGTTAAAAGGCCATGAAGTGAAATGGATTCACCAGAATGTGGACTTTGGTTGGTTCACAAAGGGCTTCAGATCTACTTTGTTGAGATGGATTTTGGAAGAGATCCTGCCAACAATGTATATGTTCAAACTGCAGTTCTAACAAAAAAAAAAAAAAATGGGGCACAAGACTTGATTGTGGCCAACTACATTCAACCAATAAGCATAAAAATTTCAACTAATAAGCATAAAAAACGATAAAATACAGGGGAGGGTCCATGGGGTTTTGGGCCATCAGAACGAGAGGGATGAAGGTGGAGAGGGGGGGCCTTGTTCTGGCGAGACATGAGAGGGGGAACTGGGGTTTGGGCGAGTGGGGCCAGGTTCGGAGAGACAGGGGAGGGGGAACTGGGGTTTGGGAGGGAGCATGGGCTGGAGAGAAGGGGAGGAGAGGAGAGGGGAAGGGGGGAAGATCCAGGCCGGAGAAGATGAAAAGGGGAAAATCATGACACTCACTTAAATGGGGCTGCTAAATGGGTCCGGTGCAGAGACCACAACAACATCAAGTATTGGGACATGGAAGGAAAGCTTCAACTCTATCGTCGGATCCATGAGGAAGAAGACCCAGAGTCGCTGGATTTTCCGGCGTCGAGTTTCGGTGAGGACAGCGAACTGCGGTCGGCGCGGTGTCTTAGGAGTCGGGTTGTTATCCTCGGCAGACCTAATCGAAACTCACTTCTGTTTCTCTCTCTGTTGCGTTGATATCTCTCTTTCTGCTGCGCTCTGTCTCTCTCGCGAGGACAGAGGAGATCTGAGAGAGAGAGAGAGAGAGAGAGAGAAGAGAGACGAGAAACAGAGCAGCTATATGAGGCGGGAGCTCCTGTGGTGATTTTAGGGCTCGATGAAAAATGAGTGGGATGAGCCAGACTTTTTAAGTTGTTTTATTTTGAAACGACCCTAGTTCCCACATGTTTGCAGCTGACAATAAGGAGGGCTGCAGTGTAGGGGAGCAGCCCTATATATATATATATATATATATATATATCAGTTTTATGTATGATATACGCACGCTACTGACAGTAACATTTGGGAGGAGAAATAAAGCTGAGCTCAAGTTTGGCTTCTCAAGCTTTGGCTTGAGCTTGATCCGAGCTACTCTAACTTCTTATGCCTAGGTACAAGCTTGAGTTCGAGCCTGGCCAGGCTTGGCATGCATTCTTTGCTTCTAGTTTTGAGGTTCAATTTGGCCAACATCTCCAATTTCTATTAATAAATGGGCAAGGTTCTGGTTGAGCTAACTCATGTTAGGTGCATACTAAGAATGGACTCAACACAATCCAAACCCATCTTCTAAGGGTCATTCGACTCGGGTTGAAAAAAAAAAAAGAAACCCCAATTTGCTTATGTGCTCATTGGTGTCAGCCCAAATCATGAATTGCATGATCAAATTTGGGTAAGACTGGCACATCAGGCATGGAATTGACACCTCCTAACTAGCCTACCAGGCCATTTTATAATACGTAAAATTAGAAATCGGGTTTTAATAGAAAAGGAATAATAAAAAAATCCTCAAAAGATTGAAATTGTTTTAAGATAGAGGGTATTTGTATCATTTGCCAAAAGAAGTTTGAGTAAACGGACTCCACTTTTATAAATTAAACAAGCGAAGGACTTAAGGGCAATCCTCAAAATTGTGGGGATTTTTGGGAATTAAGCCAAAAGGCGAATAGCATAGAGCAAATTTGTATAAAAAGACGTACAAGGTTCGGTTGTGGATCCATTGGACTTAAACACATTGTTAGCTAGGCCTAAACAATGGACCAAGACCCGGTTGACCCAGTTGTGAGTCTAGCCCAAAATCCATGACAAGTCACCGGAGTCCATTGACAGCGCTAGTTGCAACTTGCAAGTCATTTTCTAGGGCTATGAATGGGCTTCATCCCGGCCCAATCAGTCTGAGTCCGCACCTTCCCAAATCCAAGAATGCTAAAGTCAAAATTGATTATTGGAATGCACAAAGGTCAAGTAATGGCTGGAAGCCCCTATCAATACAAATTTAAAGCAAGGATTCAACCCTTATCGAACCAGGGTCCTTTTTAGGTTGAGGTTACTGTGGGCCCAGCACTTTGCCAAGCCATTTGCAGCCTTTCCTCCACTAAGTAGGAAGCAAAACTTGTGCTTGGGGTTTTACCGTTGCTTATTACGGCGGTAAAGTTGCATTTGCCAGTTTTCCTCCCTTGAGAAAGGAGGAAAAGTAGGCGATGAGGCTTTACCGCCTATTCATACGGCGGTAAAATGGAATTTGCAGCTTTTGCTCCCCTAAGAGTGGAGGAAAAGTTGTACTTGGACTTTCACTCGTTGTGCAACAGTAAAAACCCCTTATTTTCTATTCACTTTTTGGCTGCCTTGAACCAGCTTCGTTTATTTGTTTATACTAATAGAATTTGATACACAAAATTAAGATAATTGTTGACCTGCAGTTTCATAGTTTTATATGTCAAAAAATAAAAAATCTATTATAGGAATTGATCTAGTAAAGGAAGGGTAGCAACTCCTCATCTGACCTCAATCCAACCTGGTGGTAGAGCATCTATATGCTAGTGGTTAGTAATCTTTAATCATCACATGTTTTGACTAGACCAGCAAGGGGTCATTTGTTTCCACTTATTTACACATGTAAATGATGTGGTTACATCGATCATATCTGTTTGCCCTCATTAATGCACATCCAAAACATGCCCGTGCTTAGCAAGGGCAATATAATTTAAAATACTAAAAGGAATACTGCGTTTAAATAATGCTTACTCTAAATTATAATGAGGTGGTAAAAACTGCAATCAGAATTAAAACCCGGCCATCATAATAATTGGGAAGTGTAGTTGGATAATTTTAAAATGAGATCACTTTAATTTGTTTGAAATTAGCAGAGCATTTTACTTCATATATTCTTTTCGAATCAGAAGAATAAATCCTTAATAAAAATAAAATAAAATTGATAAGAATACCACAAAATACAACATGAAAAAAAATGTTAATAGACAATCTAATAATAAGAACGGCTTAGAAGAAACAAATAAACCCATGGAAGCCCAACGACTAAAAAAATAAAATAAAGAAAAAGAAAAGAAAAACCATAAATCCATGAAAACCCGTCGGCACGAAAACCAAAAAGGAATCCATCCGACTTTGAAGAAAAATAAATCATGAGTATGATAAAAGGGACAAAAAGAAAATGCATTAAACACCAAAAAATACATTAAATGTCCCACGTATAAGGACCCGATTTGGTGCAAATGTCTCTCGTTGAACTTCCGAGCGGATTCCGTTATGGGGCCCACCAGGTGCGACGCTAATGATGAGTGAGGTGGAGAGTCAAAAGATCATGATAGAACCTTTCATGCCTGCAAAATTCAAACTCCATTAGATCATCATAACCCCACCCCATAATCTATGGCCCTGAAATGTAACGCAATTTCAGAATGCGTCATTCTTTTAGATTTTCAATCCAGCGGCGAGTAACAATTTATTAAGCAAAAGATTTGGTCTTGTGCTGACTCAATTGTAGAAAGAGGGGGAGGGGTGGGGCCCCACTCTCTTAAAAAAGGGGATCCGAATAACGTATCGCATTAGAACTGCATATGGAACGTTATTTTCATTTGGAGCCCATGTGATAAAATGCATTTAAAAATATATATATCAGTTTTATGTATAATATACGCACGCTACTGACAGTAACATTTGGGAGAAGAAATCAAGATGAGCTCAAGATTGGCTTCTCAAGCTTTGGCTTGAGCTCGAGCCGAGCTCCTCTAACTTCGTATGCCTAGGTACAAGCTTGAGTTCGAGCCTGGTCAGGCTTGGCTTGCATTCTCTGCTTCTAGTTTTGAGGTTCAATTTGGCCAACATCTCCAATTTCTATTAATCAATGGGCAAGGTTTTGGTTGTGCTAACTCGTGTTAGGTGCATACTAAGAATGGAATCAACACAATCCAAACCCATCTTCTAAGGGTCGTTCGACTAGGGTTGAACAAAAAAAAAAAAAAAACCCCAATTTGCTTATGTGCTCATTGGTATTAGCCCAAATCCTGAATTGCATAATCAAATTTGGGTAAGACTGGCACATCTGGCTTGGACTCGACACCTCCTAACTAGCCTACCTGGCCATTTTATAAAACGTAAAATTAGAAATCAGGTTTTAATAGAAAAAGAATAAAAAAAAATTCTCAAAAGATTGAAGATTTTTTAAGATAGAGGGTATTTGTATCATTTGCCAAAAGAAGTTTGAGTAAACGGACTCCACTTTTATAATTTAAACAAGCGAAGGACTTAAGGACAATCCTCAAAATTGTGGGGATTTTTGGGAATTAAGCCGAATAGCATAAAGCAAATTTGTATAGAAAAACGTACAAGGTTCGGTTGTGGATCCATTGGACTTAAACACATTGTTAGCTAGGCCTAAACAATGGACCAAGACCCGGTTGACCCAGTTGCGAGTCTAGCCCAAAATCCAAGACAGGTCACCGGAGTCCATTGACAGCGCTAGTTGCAACTTGCAAGTAATTTTCTAGGGCAATGAATGGGCTTCATCCCGCCCCAATCAGTCTGAGTCCACACCTTCCCAAATCCAAGAATGCTAAAGTCAAAATTGATTATTGGAATGCACAAAGGTCAAGTAATGGCTGGAAGCCCATATTAATACAAATTTAAAGCAAGGATTCAACCCTTATCGAACCAGGGTCCTTTTAGGTTGAGGTTACTGTGGGCCCAGCACTTTGTTGAGCCATTTGCAGCCTTTCCTCCGCTAACTAGGAAGCAAAAATTGTGCTTGGGGCTTTACCGCTGCTTAATACGGCGGTAAAGGTGCATCAGTTTTCCTCCTCTCAAAGAGGAGGAAAAGTTGCGCTGAGGCTTTACCACCGTCGATTCATACGGCGGTAAATGGATTTTGCAGCTTTTTCTCCCCTAAGAGTGGAGGAAAAGTTGCACTTGGACTTTCACTCTTTGTGCAACAGTAAAACCCCTTATTTTCTATTCACTTTTTGGCTGCCTTGAGCCAGCTCCGTTTATTTGTTTATACTAATAGAATCTGATACACAAAATTAAGATAATTGTTGACCTGCAGTTTCATAGTTTTATACGTTAAAAAATAAAAAATCTATTATAGGAATTGATCTAGTAAAGGAAGGGTAGCAACTCCTCATCTGACCTCAATCCAACCTGGTGGTAGAGCATCTATATGCTAGTGGTTAGTAATCTTTAATCATCACATGTTTTGACTAGACCCGCAAGGGGTCATTTGTTTCCACTTATTTACACATGTAAATGATGTGGTTACATCGATCATATTTGTTTGCCCTCATTAATGCAAATGCAAAACATGCCCGCGCTTAGCAAGGGCAATATAATTTAAAATACTAAAAGGAATACTGCGTTTAAATAATGCTTAGTCTAAATTATAATGAGGTGGTAAAAACTGCAATCAGAATTAAAACCCGGCCATCATAATAATTGTGAAGTGTAGTTGGATAATTTTAAAATGAGATCACTTTAATTTGTTTGAAATTAGCAGAGCATTTTACTTCATACGTTCTTTTCGAATCAGAAGAATAAATCCTTAATAAAAATAAAATAAAATTGATAAGAATACCACAAAATACAACATGAAAACAAATGTTAATAGACAATCTAATAATAAGAACGGCTTAGAAGAAACAAATAAACCCATGGAAGCCCAACGACTAAAAAAATAAAATAAAGAAAAAGAAAAAGAAAAACCATAAATCCATGAAAATCCGTCGGCACGAAAACCAAAAAAGAATCCATCGGACTTTGAAGAAAAATAAATCTTGACTATGATAAAAGGGACAAAAAGAAAATTCATTAAACACCAAAAAATACATTAAATGTCCCACGTATCAGGCCCCGATTTGGTGCAAATGTCTCTCGTTGAACTTCCAAGCGGATTCCGTTATGAGGCCCACCAGGTGCGACGCTAATGATGAGTGAGGTGGAGAGTCAAAAGATCATGATAGAACCTTTCATGCCTGCAAAATTCAAACTCCATTAGATCATCATAACCCCACCCCATAATCTATGGCCCTGAAATGTAACGCAATTTCAGAATGCATCATTCTTTTAGATTTTCAATCCAGCGGCGAGTAACAATTTATTAAGCAAAAGATTTGGGCTTGTGCTGACTCAATTGTAGAAAGAGGGGGAGGGGTGGGGCCCCACTTGCTTAAAAAAGGGGATCCGAATAACGTATCGCATTAGAACTGCATATGGAACGTTATTTTCATTTGGAGCCCATGTGATAAAATGCATTTAAAAATATATATATCAGTTTTATGTATCATATACGCACGCTACTGACAGTAACATTTGGGAGGAGAAATCAAGCTGAGCTCAAGTTTGGCTTCTCAAGCTTTGGCTTGAGCTCGAGCCGAGCTCCTCTAACTTCGTATGCCTAGGTACAAGCTTGAGTTTGAGCCTAGTTAGGCTTGGCTTGCATTCTCTGCTTCTAGTTTTGAGGTTCAATTTGGCCAACATCTCCAATTTCTATTAATCAATGGGCAAGGTTCTGGTTGTGCTAACTCGTGTTAGGTGCATACTAAGAATGGAATCAACACAATCCAAACCCATCTTCTAAGGGTCGTTCGACTCGGGTTGAACAAAAAAAAAAAAACCCCAATTTGCTTTTGTGCTCATTGGTGTCAGCCCAAATCCTGAATTGCATGATCAAATTTGGGTAAGACTGGCACTTCAGGCTTGGAATCGACACCTCCTAACTAGCCTACCAGGTCATTTTATAATACATACAATTAGAAATAAGGTTTTAATAGAAAAAGAATAAAAAAAAATCCTCAAAAGATTAAATTTTTTTTTAAGATAGAGGGTATTTGTATCATTTGCCAAAAGAAGTTTGAGTAAACGGACTCCACTTTTACAAATTAAACAAGCGAAGGACTTAAGGACAATCCTCAAAATTGTAGGGATTTTTGGGAATTAAGCTGAATAGCATAGAGCAAATTTGAATAAAAAGACATACAAGGTTCGGTTGTGGATCCATTGGACTTAAACACATTGTTAGCTAGGCCTAAACAATGGACCAAGACCCGGTTGACCCAGTTGCGAGTGTAGCCCAAAATCCAAGACAGGTCACCGGAGTCCATTGACAGGGCTAGTTGCAACTTGCAAGTCATTTTCTAGGGCAATGAATGGGCTTCATCCCGCCCCAATCAGTCTGAGTCCGCACCTTCCCAAATCCAAAAATGCTAAAGTCAAAATTGATTATTGGAATGCACAAAGGTCAAGTAATGGCTGGAAGCCCATATCAATACAAATTTAAAGCAAGGATTCAACCCTTATCGAACCAAGGTCCTTTTTAGGTTGAGGTTACTGTGGGCCCAGCACTTTGCCGAGCCATTTGCAGCCTTTCCCCCGCTAAGTAGGAAGCAAAAATTGTGCTTGGGGCTTTACCGCTGCTTATTACAGCGGTAACAGTGCATTTGCCATTTTTCTTCCTCTCAGAGAGGAGGAAAAGTAGCGATGAGCCTTTACCGCCGATTCATACGGCCGTAAAATGGATTTTGCAGCTTTTTCTCCCCTAAGAGTGGAGGAAAAGTTGCACTTGGACTTTCACTCTTTGTGCAACAGTAAAACCCCCTTATTTTCTATTCACTTTTTGGCTGCCTTGAACCAGCTCCGTTTATTTGTTTATACTAATAGAATTTAATACACAAAATTAAGATAATTGTTGACCTGCAGTTTCATAGTTTTATATGTCAAAAAATAAAAAATCTATTATAGGAATTGATCTCGTAAAGGAAGGGTAGCAACTCCTCATTTGACCTCAATACAACCCGGGGACTCCAGCTAGACCCTTTTTATTCCCAAGTGTGATTGTGTGATTCTATTGACATTTCCAACGTAAATAATAAATGGGTTAGGTTTAGTTGGGTCTATACTTGTGAGTTGGCCCAACCCAAGCAACTCATTTCACTTCTCGACCTGCCGGTCTAACTCAAACACAACCTGCTCATTCGGGTTTGGGTTTGGGTTCCTCCTAACTTCTGGTTGGGTTCCATTAGAGCATTTATATGCTAGTGGTTAGTAATCTTTTATCATCATATGTTTTGACTGGACCCACGGGGGGTCATTTGTTTGCACTTATTTACACCTGTAAATGATGTGGTTACATCGATCATATTTGTTTGCCCTCATTAATGCACCGGCAAAACATGCCCATGCTTAGCAGGGGCAATATTATTTAAAATACTAAAAAGAATATTACGTTTAAATAATGCCTAGTCTAAATTATAATGAGATGGTAAAAACTACAATCAGAACTAAAACCCATCATAATAATTGGGAAGTATAGTTGCTTAATTTTTAAATGAGATCACTTTAAGTTGTTTGAAATTAGTTGAGCATTTTACTTCATACATTCTTTTCGAATCGGAAGAATAAATCCTTAATAAAAAATAAAATTGATAAGAATGCCCCAAAATACAACATGAAAACAAATGTTAATAGACAATCTAATAATAAGGATGGCTTGGAAGAAACAAATAAACCCATGGAAACCCAATGACTAAAATAAATAGATAAATAAGAAAAAGAAAAACCAATAATCTATGAAAACCCGTCGGCACGGAAACTAAAAAAGAATCCATCAGACTTTGAAGAAAAATAAAACATGACCATGATAAACGGGAAAAAAAGAAAATTCATTAAACACCAAAAAAATACATTAAAAGAAAATGGATAGAAATAAGATGCGTGGTTTAAAAGAAACAAAAAGAAAACCCATGAGAAACCAAGACAAAAAGTAAGGTTGAAACATTAATTTCAATTATTCATTATGTTGAATTGGCAAAGAGTCCGCACCCAATTACTAGTTGATTGAAAAGATATTGACTCATGTGGCGGCCTTTGCATTAGAAGATAAAAAACCTTTGCCCAAAAATATCAATACAGAAAATTGCCTTGCTCTGTAGAACAATTACTCATAATACATCACATAAATATATGAAATATGTAATCTTTAAGCACGCACCGGACCGTGGCAACAAAACAAAACATATTTTGCATATATGCATTATCTGAATGACATCCCTAGTTCACGATTGAACTAAATATTTTATCAAACAAAGGATTGACAAAAAGACATACCGAGAATGATTTTTTTACAATGAATTTGGCATGGATATATGGAACCAAACCTAATGTCACTGTAAGATATGAGCATAAATAGGTACACAATACGAAGACAGCGGGAGACCGTCTATTGTCACTCCGATAAAAGAAAGAAGACTTGGGTTTTGGAGATTGCCTGGTGGATTGAATCAAAACCCTACAATTCCAATTGCTGCAATAACGGATTAGACTTGCATCGTATTTGTAGAAAAAATCGGATGCAAACAGCAGTAGAGACAAATTTGTAACAAGATACCCTTTAGCGAGCTTCCACCTGCCATTTCTGAAAATACTTTAATAACCTGCATGGCCTAATGAAGTCCCAGAAATCATATTCGAGTGAAGATCAGGAGCATGTCGCACATCTTTCAGCGTCATTGTGCAACCAACATCGGTTTGAATGCAGATATCACTGATCCCAACAATATTCGAATGACTTGTGTTGCCCATCTTCATAGTGCTCGACCCAACTATTAAGCTATCTTGGCTCGACTTCCCTCAAGCTTGAGGCAAGTGCAAATCAAGCTGATCTCAAAGTTCGCTCAATAAGTTCACAAGCCTAGCTCAAGATGGATATTCGGTTTTGACCTGAGCTTGATCTCAACTCATCTGATATATATATTTATATATATATGGGAGATGCTCCTATGAGAGATAGCTCTCACCTTATATGAGAGATATGGATGGGGCCCCTCACATTTAAGTTGTTGGCACTGGATATAGATGTGAGGGCCCCCACCCAATCTCTCATTTAAGGTGAGAGATATCTCTCATAAGAGCACCTCCCCATATATATAGGGAGATGCTCCTATGAGAGATATCTCTCATGTTATATGAGAGATAAGGTGGGGGCCCTCACATCCATATCTAATGCCAACAACTTAAATGTATGGGCCCCCACCCTTATCTCTCATAGTAAGGTAAGAGTGTCTCTCACAAGAGCACCTCCCATATATATATATATATATATATATATATATATATATATATATATATCCCAACTCATCTAAGCTTAGTTCAAACAGTATTTTTTGTTTCTATAGTATTGTGAAAAAAAAAAAAAAAACAGATTCGACCTTCTTTCTACTAATGATATTTCATGAAGAAAAATAGTCCCTTTTTCTATGCTCAGAGAAGTGTTGTGCCACACTAAACCATAGAAAAGAATCATGTGCAGAAGATCATTCTTTTCCACTTACTGTTATAACATGATTTTGTATAAAAAAAACTTTTGACCGGTAATAAAGATTTCATTAGGAGAAGTAGTAGAAACATAATGCTCGAAAACAGAAAGAAGAAAAAGGAGTTGGAAGGTGCAAGAGAGAAGCAGCAGCCACAACCCTACTTACAAAAAAGCTTTTTGTATATACCCCCCTAAAGTTTGTAGGGTTTGCAAATAGGCCCCTGGGGTTTTAGTATTTGCAAATAGGCCCTTGTTTTTTTTATTTTAATACATTTCGTGTCGCTAAATTTAATAGTCTACCAACCACCATAGGCTTTTAGTGCGAAATGACACTTTTGTCCATCTCTTTTATCCTTATATGCATAATTTCATGAGCTTGGACTCAATTTTTTTTTTATAAAGCATGTAAATTAACAATTGCACTTAGTGGGAGAACGACCCTACGTAAATTCATTTTTTATCATTACAAGGCTCATTTCTTTAAGTCCAAATTGAATATGACGATGGTCAACACCTGTACTTATAATCGGTTATGATTTATCCAATCCATACATGACCCACCATTGAATTGATAAAAGTTTTAAAATACATGATTCAGCTTATTGTGCAGGGGGTGTAAAAGAAATATTGGGGGAATTGGCAAATGTAAAATAATAATAATAATAATAATAATTTGTAGAGGTGTTTGGCTCTATGTAAAAGGAATATTGGGGAAGAGGTAAATGTTAAAAATATATATTAATTTTTAGAATTTGAGTGGGGAGAGGGGATTTTACACTTTTCTCACATATGGGTGGGGGCTTCGGTCCCCAGGCCCTTGTACCTGGGTCCACCCTGAATCTGTGCAAGAGAGAGTTATTGAGAGAAATCATTGGGACTTGAAATAAAATAATGGTATTTTTATAAATAATAATATACTCATTTTGTTTAATAGATGTAAGGGCAGAGCTATTATTTATGTAAAAACCCAAGACAAATCTCATGGTGGCTGCCCATTCTTGTTAGGAATGTTGATTTTGGGGACATGAAAGGTATTAAAAAGATAAGGCCGGGGCCTATTTACAAATACTAAAACCTCAGGGACCTATGTACAAATCTTACAAACCTTAAGGGGGTATATACAAAAAGGCTCATTACAAAATCATTTCCACCCAATGAATTAACCTATCAACTTCTTGCTTTCCTCTTGCTTTGTTAGCTCATACGCCATGGAGTTGGTGGATCTAACTTCCGAAGGAAACATTAATGGGAGCTGATAGCTCTCTACTTTCATCGAAGAGGTATTGAAATTTCTAAGAATTAGTATTCTGGTCAGACACTGGAGCAATCACATTTAAAGAGTCATTTCCTACCACAACACACCACTCTATTTTGTTGAGAACATTTTAAGACCTTCCAAACTTGCCAGCCCAATTCTGTTTTACTAGATTCGCATGCACAAACATTCCTGGAGATCATAAGTACCACACCACCCTTATTATTGCAAAGAACTCCTCTAATAATAATTATAAGACACAAATTTCTCCACAAAAAAATATAAAACAAAACAACTGATTATTCTCACTTTAAGGGGGTGATTTAAAAAGGCCTTTCGAGGAAAAGCAGCCTCACAAAAACGCGTTTATGTTGGAAACCCAGGATCTATTATATTCGGAAAATATTACAACCCACAAAAATCTCTCTTTACTTTTCAAAAGGGCAAAAGATCCATCCACTAGAAATATGAACTCAGGACCACCAGCTCCAGCTGCCAATGCCTGTTGCTTAGGTGCTCGTTTGACTTCATGGTTACAGCTTCGGATGGCTGTGGTTGTTACGCGTACCAACAAAACTCACCGTCCATTTCCTCCCATAGAAAAGCTCCTGTAAGGAGAGAGTAAAAAGGAAGAAAACAGCTACTCCTGTCAAATTCTGTAGTATAGCCTTTATTAAGGCACAAACGACAGTGAACCCATTCCCAATTCTCATGTCTTATTCCAGACGATGGAAAACGATAAAGAGTCCCCATCCTGCTTTGTTGCTGCCTCAGATATGATGCACATGTCGACTGTAGGGGCTTCATGACAGGGACTGAGAAATCTGCATAGGAAATCACTTCTTCTTCAGTCTTGACTCTTGGGAGTGGGTTAAAGGCGCCTGTTGAAGAATAAGGAGCCCCAGCAAGTTGACAAAATACTCATTGCAAATGATGTGTTCTTTCGAGCTTCTGAAGAGGAAGTAAGAGATCGGCAAAGGACCCCATCCTTTTCTTGCTAACGTTTGTGAGATTTGTTAATTTGGATCTATTAATGGAATATAATGGAAAAGACAACGTATGGGGTACAATGAAAGATCATTACTTAATAAAAAAAAAAAAAAACTATTATCTTTGGGATGAAAGATTAAAAGATTATCATGGCAGAGCCTGCTTATGGCAATGTGCATGTGAGAAAAAGATGGCCCACATGGACTGATGTACATTTTTGAGAAGAGCGCCCTGCTGGACGAGTTCACTGTCATGTGGGGGTAGCGCCCTGCTGGACGAGTTCACTGTCATGTGGGGGTGGGGGTGGGGGTGGGGGTGGGCCCGTGGGGGTGGGGGTGATAGAAATATATGGATTATTTGATTTAGAGTGGGCCATCATGACATGGTGGGCCCTGCCGGCGGATGTTTGGATAAATTATAAGCTGTTGTTCGATGAGGATGATTTGTGTTATGATTACTTAGTAGAAGATAACTCTTTGGATTTCGATAACCTATGGTTATAGAGATTATCCTGCTTAGTGCTACCTTAATCCAGACTTTCATTGGTTTCATCTCAAACTCATTCAGACTAAATTATTAGCCCAAATGCATGGGATATTGAATGAATGATTTCTTTTTCTTTTTTTTTTTTTTTTTTTAATAAGTGTTAGTCCATGAAAAGTACTAAGTTAAAACTCCTTCTATAGTCTCTCTCTCTCCCACATTAAACCTTTGGGCTACCGATCAAGGGGTTACTATGATATGAGGGGCCTGAAATCTTATGCAAAGGTTGGGTCCATCCAAATCTTTTGATCCCTACATTCCTCTCGACTTGTGGGCCCCATAATGAGCATAATGAGCTGTGGATACTTGCACACGATAAGAGGTGTCCAGTGATCAGTCATTTCAAAACCCCCTATATACAGTGGATCCCATGGGTGTGCAATGGATTGAATAAGGGCCAACTTTTGTGAATATAAATCCATTAAAGTTATGGGCCATAGATCAAGAGTTTACGATATGGAATTAACCTAAATCTTAATATCTTGGTCATACCCACATAGATCTTTCCATCCACCCTTCCAAATCCACCCTTCCAATGATCTATGGACTCTAGTAAGCTACCACAAAGTTCCCTTGTAGAGAAAATGGGCTCTATTCATACATATACCTAAATATTTGTAAATAAATCAGTAAATTCGATTTTGATTTCAAATAGACCCCATCCCTAGTTTGATGGACACCTTGTTCATAGTGTAAAGATTACAAAAATGGATATAATGTATGTTCTCGTTTGTTGACTTTCTTCCTTACTTACCCTTCTAATTCATCATCCCATGATCCAACTATAGTTTCATGATTAAAATACCTGTCACATTTTCAAATTTTTAATTTTTTCTTCTTCTGGCCGCCTACGACTCGCCGAATTTATGTATCTCCACCATTGCTGACGCAGTATACGACACGTGTCTTCGTCTCCCTCAGTTCCTCTAGGCGATGAAAGCAATGCAATCCACACAGGGCCCCACAGAAAACACTATTGAATATTGATGTCAAGAAGAACACCACCGACTCGACTCGGTCGAGGGGGCCACGCCCACGCACCCATCCCGTCTTCACACCAATTATTTATTGCCACGTCGCCTCCCGACTCACGAGCGCGCGCGTGCAGGACCCGCGCTCGTATTCACGTGTCCTTTTCCACATCGCCCGGACGGACCTCTTCGAGCCGCCTCATAATTCCATTTGATTTTGGTGGAGGCCCTTACCTGATGATTAATCCTTGCCGTTCGATACTATGATGAGCTTCATAAGTGGATGAAATTGTCAAGAAGGTTTTCTTTTTTCATTTTTCAAGAAGATGGTGGTGAAATTTGGTAATAAATCTTCGTATGATATTTTTATTACGGTTTGAAACTGTACTACTACACTGAAGTTATAGGGAAATTTTATCAGTCTTTCTTTTGTAGGCCCGTAGGAATTATTCTGACCAAAAAAACTGCAAACCTACGTTATAAAAAAAAGTACTACGCAACATATTTGTTAGTGTGCGAAAATAAATATATGTAAATTGGTGCAAATAAATAGCCTCAATGGACAAAAACTTGATTTTCAAAATGACCTTCGATCTTTACGACCTTCAAATATGCTAGAACAGCCATAGTTAAACAAGGTCAAATGATGAATAAATATGATCTTGTACTCTTCATACAAACAAATACATGTGTGCGTATATATAGGTATGTATTAAAGATTTGATGACAAGGGTGGAGTATTTTGATGCATGATAATCAACGAAGATGATGAAAAGTAGAAAATTCAATGCAAATGATTTAACCCTCAATCTCCCTATTTCAATTAAATAACTAAGATTTTTTAGCGACAAGTTAAAATCCAACTGTTACTACCTGCTGTTAATGATTGCTAATTCAATTAGAGTAATTGGTGTGGAGAGATTTAATTATCATGTAAATATTAGTGTGGAAGATGGGTGTATTGGAGAATTTTCCTTTCCACAATCCTTCATCTAATGGAAGTGAAGGCCCCCACCCATCTCTTACCAAGTTGGTGAGAGTGTCTCTCATAGGAGCACTTTACATATATATATATATATATATATATATATATAAGGGGGGTTTTCATATGCATCCATCCCTCACCATTTTTGGTGAGGGACACCCCAAAAGGGGAATTTCCAAGTACAAAAGTGAGGAAGTACCTATGAAGATTTCCCTATATATAAAACTAAATATTATCATGGCAAATCAGAGTTTGTTTGATTATTAATTTTTTTATGAAGCCTAACTTTGTTATACTGCAAACTGTATGATTGGAAAGAAATAAAGCAATTTTGAATTGAAAATATCATAATTTTTTTATAAAATAGAAAACACTGCAAGAAGAACTTGTCAAAATGTAACTAGTATACTCAAACTTTAATAAAAACTGGCATAACAATAATTTATATTGATTTTAGAATTTTATTATCCTTTGGTATCTATAGATTAAGGCAATGGTCTAGTATAAGAAAATAACAAACTGCTTATATGCCGTTTAGCTCATGGGTCCACTTAGATACTTTTTTATTAATGGGGGTGGGGTATATGGAAAGATCTCTCTATTGAAAATCATTAGCTCTACCCGATCATCCAAACCCTTGATTTAATAGCCTTAATGTTTAGTGATCTTTTAAACCATGGATTCTTTTGAGATTCAATCCAATGATAGATAAATGTTTGATGAGAGTGAAATTGGGCATGGTGGCGGATCATGGGAGGAGTATAAGAGCATGAAATGGCCTACATTGATCAAAGGTGGGCATAAGTGGGCCCTACAGAGTTGGCCTGCATATGCTTTGGCTCATAAGAGAGCAATATTCCCTTTAGGAAATTAACCTTCCTACTATAATATTTTTCTGAAAATATCCCAATAAAAACTACAAATTTTTAACATTTCGAAAATTTATCAAAATTATGCTCCATTGTAATCCTTATACAATTTCAAGAAAACCCACCATCTAAATGCCATTTTTAAAAATATCACCTTAGTATAAAAGAGGAAATTATCAGACAAATTACCTTAGATGTCTTGGTGCACCAAAAAAGGCCCTTATAGTTCATTTGTAACGATAAAGGCTTGGTAGGCTCTTCCTCCAATTTTTCTTGTTCATCTATTCTTCTTCATCTTCTTTCTTCCTTTTTTCCCCTCATCTTTTTCCATTTTCCCATACCTCAGAGTTATAACCTACAAACCAACATTCTCTTCCATTTCTTTCTTTTTTAAATTCTCTCCTATCCTCTTCTCATGTTTTCTTCCCCCGCCGTCACACACTTTCCTTCTTTTAGTTTCTTTTTTTGAACCTCTTCATCGAGTGGAGAGATGGGAGGCAGAAGAGGAAGAAGAAGAGACAGGCACTTACGAAACAAGAGGGGGATTGGCAATGGGCATGACACCCCAATTTTTCAAAAACCCACTTAGCTTTTCCAAAATTTTTATAAATTTTTGGTATGTCCCCCAAAAATTTTCAAAAAAATAAAAAAAATAAAAAACCTTTATATTTTGAAAACTACACTCATATTTTATATGTGGCACTCCCAAAACTCTTTTTAACGCAGTAGCCTCCCAAGAAAGAATTCTTGAGTCCACCGCCTCTTTTTTACGCAGTAGCCTCCCAAGAAAGAATTCTTGAGTCCACCACAAGGTACGGATGACAATATCGTCATTGAACTAAAATAAGCAACGATTTCTTTAGCTAAACAAAAAGAAAAACAAGGCAGGAAATGCCTTCATTATTACAGAGTAACTACGAGGGTCTTTTTCATTTGCATAACAACTAAGGTAAATTTGTCGGTAATTCTCTCTAATAAAAATCCAGTCAAATGTCAAAATCACATGTTGTTTTTTTTATTACATTTTAATTAAGCCCTCTTTGTGTTACTTAAAAAAGTACTTTATAGCCATTAGGCAAGGAAAAAAAAAAAATCTAAGAAAACTATCATAATGTCGTCCAAAAGAGTTTAATATTCTCTTTATTACTATTTAGATTAGACTCCGCTCGGTTCGGTCAATCTGTCCGCTTCCTGTTTCGCGAACGCCGCGTTTTCGCGCGATCTCTCCAACTGTCCTTTTTCATCTTCATCTCTCCTTAGCCCTTTAAATAGGTCAACCCCTGCGCTTGTTTTCTTTCTTTCTCTTGTATACTTCTCAAAAACCCTAACCGGACTCCTCTTTCTCCGCGAGAGCGTTTGTGCAAGTAAATCTCATTCTCAATCTACTGTGATTAGAAAGAAGTTAAAGAAAAAAATTGATTCTTTGATTTGCTTATCTGCATATTTTCTTAGATCTCTTCGTTTTCATTGTGATCTAGGGTTTTGATTTGGCCAAACTATAATTGGGTTGAAAACGTACGTATTCAATATTTGTTTTTCCTGTAGATATGTGGTGATTACAAGATTGAGATACATGTGTGTAGTGTTTAGTACTTGATTTTCTCTCTGAATCTTGCAATTATCAGCCGTAGAGTGATTTTTCTTCCTTAAGGATTTGGTTTATTGTGTATTGAGATTACATTTAGGGAATCGCATTGGGTTTGGTTGGGTTAAGGAATCAATCACATGGAGGGATAAAAAAGGCGTTTACTGAGATTTGGATTTGGAGAAGTTCTGCAGGAATGCGATTATTGATGCATGCTATCAGGTCTTGGAGAGATAATTGAGCCTGATGGGGTTCGAGCTATTAAAGAAAATTTGGCTTTGGTTAGTACCCAGATATCCATTTGTTGAAAATAGTTTTATGAGGCCAGTTTGAGGGATTTCAGGGTTAGATATGCCATGAAACTGATGGAAGTGAAGAGATTTTTCCGTGTTTAAACCTAACCATGTATAAATAGCTTCTTCTTGTTGTAGAAATTGAATTTATGGCCATGTTTTTAATGGTTTGAACTAGAGAACTAAAGGTGTGTATGAGCCGATTTGAGGCTTTTTATTGATAGATTTTTTATTTTTATTTTTAGGGAGTGGGATTAGGTGATTTTGGATTTGAACAGCATCTCCATGTTGGATTTTATGAGACATTTTGCTGGTTTTGACTATATTTGCATTGTCTGTTTCCTCAATGTCATTTGTTTGTTGATCTATCCAGAATCTGCTTCTTTATTTCTTAGGTATTAAAAGCTCCATTGGAGATGGCGTCTCGAGCTTCTGGTCTGGATTTGAACATATTGATAGATTGAAGCTGCTTATGAATTGCTAGACAAAAAAGTTTCTGATAGACTATTTGTATTGACTAAAAACTGTGATATCCTTGGGTTGCATGTAACTCCTCTTGCTTTAACATTTACAGGATAGAGAATACGAATAAATATGGAGAACAGAGTTGCTTCCTAAGTGAGTGAGAGAGTTCATGTAAAGAATGGAAACAGTGGGTACTCTTCCCCCTTTTTTTTTCTTCTGTTGCTTCATATTTCCGCATGACTATTTTTCTCATGTTTTCTTTGTTTTATTTGGATGGCCTTCTTCACATCGTGTGCAGAGTTTTGCATATAACCAGCAGATCTTTCAAAATTCCTTTGCTGCATACTACTTGTGGGTTCATTTGTTAAGAAGGCCACAGGTGGGGAGTGCTCTTAATTGTTCTGATCTGCAAGTAGCAACTATGTTTTTTTTTATTTTTAGTGTATATGATTGGATGTTGATCCTATTAATGTTCTGGATTGGTTTGACTGGTGCAACCTTTAATTTTCTTTGTTGCCGTTTGTTATCCTTTTCTAAGTGTCACCTTTTCTGCTTATCAAAATTTTGGCTCTCTGCATTCGGGTAACCATATGGATTTCTATTATGTCTGCAATTCTCATCAGAGCTCTTTTTCTTACACCTGAATATACAACTTCTTCTCCAATCATTCTGATGTAAAGTCTGTCAGAGCCTCTATATATGCTTGTTTCATTGGCTAACTTGATAAAAAATTGTGGGGTTCAAATGTGGCTGCTGGAGTTTTATAGCTTGACAATTGAAAATTTGAAACATGTCATTAAAATGGATTTGATCTCTTCAGATTTTGTAATGGTAATACGAGCTGCAACATGAATGGCTTAAGATAGCTATATGCCTTATCATCTAACTAAGGATGCACACGAATTAATGAACAAAGGTCCATTAATGATACTGCGAGGTTGTAGGTTCGAGCTTTCCTACCAATCACAAGAAAAGGGTCCCTTAGCGATGGTCCCTCAGCAATGTTAATCCATTTGCTTAACCATTGTTGTAACAATCCCAGTCTTCATATCCTAAATCCTACGATCATATTGAATCATAAGGAAAAATATTCATATCTATGTAATGAATCCCATTATAGGTGAATCTTAGGATTTAGGTTTAAATCTTTTGATCCGAAACTTATTTAATCAAATTTTACAATTCAAGCGATTCGTTTGAATGAAAATAACTACAACCAAGAGGTTAATGTTTGTAAAATTTTACCTTTTCCCCCCTTTCCCCTCTTATTGTTTTTTAAAGGTAATCTAGTGATTAACGAAACCTCTTAATAATTTTTTCAATTTTAGGGAGGTTCTGGAGATGGACAAGGAGTGAGCATGTGACTAGAGCATTGACTGTACACATGGGCTTGTCCTGCATTAATTTGTGTTTTTTTTTCCTTTATGAGTGCACCTTTTGTTTTAATAACATACATCCTAACCACATAAAGTTAATGACTTGGATTTTATTTGATTTATTTTTATTCTAGAGAAGAAAGAAAACTTCTACAGCTTGTTTATTTCTTCATAGTATCTTTGATAATTTTAACACATTTAATGATTCATTCATACATATCATTTATATTATATCATTCTATGTCAATATGTTCTTCATATGACAGTTTTTTGGTCTTATTTGTCACTGAATTAATGCTGCTTTTTATTTTTCTATTTCTCATTTTTAAAATTTTCTTAAGAAAACCAAAATCCCTTGATATCTTGTTATAGACTTCATGATACGAATCTATTGATCTCCTTGAATGATTTGTGATCCAATTTGAGGTTTCAAGATAATGTGCTTAACTTAGGAATAGCATCTTCTTTATGGTCCCTTATACGATGGCTTTTCCTATGATCGATGGGTATGTGGGGATTGCATTTGTTCCTTTATCCTTTATTCTGTTGTCCTACTCAATTATCCCACTTTGAGATTTTCCTCCACCAGACATTAAGTGGATGACTGGCATCAGGTTTGCAGCTATGCAAACCATAAAAACTCATCAAACCAAACTGGCTCTAGTTTTGCGTGGAGCTAGTACTCTGGTTACCAGAAATGAGGATGATGCTGAATGGGAGCTCCAACACATCTTGACTATTTGTGGAGAGGTGCTTGTGCTGGATATGTTCCTTTCATATTGGCATATTAACTAAGTTGGATGTGCTTAGTGCTTGATGAAATCACATAAGAGGTCCTTAAAATGCTTTAAAGTCTAAACATCTTAATGCGGGCACATTTTTCATATTACATTCGTATATAGAAGATGTATCTTCTACACCATTCCACCTTAGAAACAATTTCTAGATGCATTTATTAGACTTTGGGCCAAATCTAATATCAAACAAACAATGGAATCAGTGTAAACTGTATCTGACTTTATATTTCAGTCAGTTAATAGAGTTTGTCTAACCTAGACATTCGCTGAATCAAGGAAGGAATTGTATGAAGGTATGCCATCAAATTCTTGAGTTGGGGTAAGTGAATTGTTGACGACAAGCTCAAATGTGAATTCATCGAATAAGGTAACTATGGACGGCACCTATCTGTTAACCAGTCAGATTTGGTAAAAGCTGTCCGGAAACTATTAAGTGCAATTGCATGAGGAATGTTATGTACTATTTTATTTATCGATTTCCTTGTTAAACTCACTCTTTCCCTGTATAATGACATGTTCTACTAGCAAGTTAATACCTCAATTCTAATTCTTATTGGATTTTTATTTAATACTGGTTGACAAGAATCTTGGCTTAAATAAAGTGGGTTTCGCTAGAAAGTACTCACAAAGCTGACCCTAAACAGATAGGAAAAGGCTTTCCGATGACGAGCGCTTGCCAAGAATCCTGTCATGAGCTATAATAGTGTCATCCGTGAGTTTGGCATAATTTTTTAAGTTATAAATTTATATCCCAGGCATATGAATAGTTGTCCAACTTTTTTTTCTTTATCCTTTTTTAAGAAAAAGATCCTGGATGAAGGTAATTGTTTTGATGCATGCATAGTAATATCTTAATATGTTTTATAATATTAATCTATGTAAAATTCAGCCATTTGTATACATAAGAATGTTGACAGTATTAAAATAGTCTTGTGCTTTTGCAGGCTAACCTTCTGTGTGTCTCTAGATGCCTGAAGCTTTGTCTTCTTCTCTAACATGGGATTCACGACTTCACGTTGCCTGTTGAAGAAAAAATATTTCTTGGTCAGAAAGAAGTGAGAACTACACCGTCCTTCCTTCCAGAAGTGATGCAAGGACCCAATGGCATCCCGGGGCCTTCTGGCGAGCTTAGTGTTAGTTTTGGGTACCAATGCACTGCTAACCAGAACAGCTCTATCAGTGCTCATGAATTTGAGTTTCCATCTGGGACTGAGTGGCAAGGCTCTAACATTAGGGTGAGAAGCAGCTCATTTTCTTGTTTGTCTGGTGCTGCCCTTAGTGCTAATGCTACCTTGGCAAACACAAACATTTGTAAGGGTCTCATTGGAGAAGAAATACTTCCTGGTCTAGATTCCCCAAATTCATTTAGAAGGATGGTGTCTTCTCCCTCTCTTTTGAGGTTAGATCCCATGTCATCATCTCAGAGCAGCATGTCTACCTTGGGTGGAAGTTTATCAACAGAGACTGACTTTTTTGAAAGTGGTAGAAGTTTGTGGAAGCCCATGAGTGCTCCTACAAGGATTGAATCATCAAGCTTTCTCCATGCTATGGATGTTCAAATGGCAGGTGGAGCTGCAGGGGAAGACAGGGTCCAAGCTGTATGTTCGGAAGAAAATGGGTGGCTATTTTGTGGAGTTTTTGATGGATTCAATGGGCGAGATGCTGCTGATTTTTTAGTGGCAACCCTTTATGAAAATATAGGGTTTTACCTGCATTTGTTAGAATGGCGTACAAAACAGCAATCGGCATCTAAGAAAGTTTCTTCGGAAGGTTCTCTGAAAGTTGGTAATGCCAGAAGTGCTTTGGCTAATGACTTTGAGACTTCTAATGATGGAACTAAAATAATGTCCCTTCCACATTCTTTAGATAGGGAGTTTTCATCTGAATCTTTTCGTCTTGGAGTTATGGATTGCCTTAGTCGTGCTCTTGCCCAAGCAGAGAGTGATTTTATGTATATGGTTGAACAGGAAATGGAAGATCGGCCTGATTTAGTCTCTGTAGGATCTTGTGTTCTGATTGTGCTTCTTCATGGGAAGGACTTGTACATTTTAAATTTAGGTGACAGCAGAGCTGTACTGGCAACAAACAATGCTTTTGAGAATGGTTCGCCAGTAGCCATCCAACTCACAGAAACTCATACAGTTGATAATGAGATGGAGTGCCGGAAAGTTTTGGCTGCTCATCCTGATGATCCTTCTGTCATTGTTGGGGGAAGAGTGAAAGGGAAGCTGAAAGTAACCCGTGCATTTGGAGTTGGCTACCTAAAAAAGGTCAGGACAAATTTGTTGCTGAAATTTTTTAGAATCTTAGGCATAGCTTGAAAGAGAGTTCTGGTGAATTCTGTTCTATTTTCGAATCTGTAGTGTCGTTGAGTTTTTTTTTTTATCCTTGAGGTTTGGGACTTAGGTAGGGTGTTTGAGTTGTATCAAAGTGCAAAAGAAAAAAAAAAGCCCATGTTCGAGTTCTTGAGTTGACTCAATCAAGTATACCTTTTAGTCTTAAGTTTTAAGCTTCAATATTTATTTGTTTGGGAGTTCCAATCATTTGATACCTTTTATCCTTATTTTTGCAGAGCAAAATGAATGAAGCATTGATGGGCATTCTTCGAGTTCGCAATTTGTGTGATCCACCATATGTTTATACAAATCCTCACACAATGAGCCATAGGGTGTCAGAGAATGACCTTTTTGTTGTTTTAGGGAGTGATGGACTGTTTGATTTTTTCAGTAATGAAGAAGTTGTGGAGCTAGTTCATATTTTCATTGAAAATAATCCATTTGGTGATCCTTCAAAGCATCTGGTTGAGCAGCTTGTCCTGAGAGCCGCTGAAACTGCTGGTAGGCTTCATGAGATATTTTTATTTCATCTACTTTTACCTTACATGCTTTGGTATCTATAAGTATTAGAAGCACTTGATAGTTGGAAGCATTTCATGCCATTGGAAATTCTGGTGCACAAAGGTCTTTCAGTTTGTTTTGCTTTCTAAGCTTTTCATCCGTGTAGAACACAATCCATCGTGCTCATCCTTGAGCTTTGCCATGGGTGTACATGTAGTAATTAATTTTAGATGTGGAAACCAAATGTCGCTGTATGTGGAGGTGTGGTTTCTGTGTAAGATCTCAGTTGTTCCCAAGGCGGGCCTTTCTTTTAGATACAAAGCGGACAGTGAGCAAATTGATGGTTGATATTTTTTCTACTGTTCATCTGTTTTATATACTGTGCCCCAGCAGCTGACCAGCATTACCGGATAACATTTGAGGTAGGGAAATTTTCTTGGGGGTGTGTGCATTTGATATCTCTAACCAGTTGGGCTATACAGCTAGGGACTTGGAAGTTATGCAGTGGCATCTACCTTAGGATTTATTAGACTTATGCAAGTGCCACTTTGGAATGTCCATCTGTGTGGGAAAAATCCCATTTACATATACATGGGATTCTAGTAAGAAGTTTGTAGAACTCCACATTTGACCTGAAGATCTCTATACATTTATTTGTAAGAGTTTGAGCTTGTAGTTCCTTAAGAGCACGGTGCTGATATCCATTATTAAATGGTATCCTTGTTATGGATAAATTACTAAATTAGGGAAAGACCTGGTTTGTTGTTAATTTTTATACACCTTGAAATGGATTTCTAGGGATAAATGCAATCTGCATTTTCATTTGATATGCATTACTTGAAATGCATGTAATTTGCACCAGTCTCCCTCTGCATCCTGAGAATTGCAATGCCTTGGCCATGTGGATTTAAAAGTTTCCAGAGGCTTGGTTTTTCTTGCTCATTTTCCTGTTTTGTTTTATGTTTTTGTTATTTTTTTATACAAATTCTAACGACAGCATTTTTAGAGATAGAGATTGGTTTGCTCCTTATCTGCCTAGTTCTTACATCCATGATTTTACCCTCATTTTTGCTTCTAGGATTCAGTACCGAGGAGCTGATGAAGATACCTGCTGGCAGAAGGAGAAAGTATCATGATGATGTGACAGTTATTGTTATTATCTTTGGAAATAAGCAGAGAACGTCGACAGCATCAACATCAATATAGATGGGTAGCATGCATTTCACCTTTCTAAAAAAAAAAAAACCCTTTTCCCAGACCTTATGGGTTACTACTCTATTTGGAATCTGGTTTTGTTTTCACATCAGATCATTTTGGTATTTGCTGAATCATCTGCTGTAAATTGATTGTATAGCACTTCAATTTCATAATATGATGCTTAATTGGTTGGTGGGTAAAACTAGTGGAGATCCCACTTCACATGCAGGTCCAACTTGCCAGTGTTATTGGCGACTAGAATAAATGCATACGAACTTTATCATGAAAGAAGTATTATCATAATTTGTAAATAGAGAATTTTGGAACTTTGTGTTTGATTTTAGTTCAAGGTCACTTGGGTTTGTAGAAATTTTCTTGCAGTATGCTTACTGGTTTCAACTTTCACATAAAACGCAATTTATCTTTGTACTCTCACTAAATCCAGACATGAAAAAAGCTGTCTAGGACAGTAGATTTGCCATTCATCCCTAAATCGTGAGGGGAACAACCATTTGCCCCTCATATGGGAGATCCGATTTTGTTTTCATCCAAGTTGTAACTGCAATTTCATCCAGGGTTCGACCTAATACAAGAAGTGAAGCACCATGCTGCCTAGGTTTGAAACCTGATGGAGGGTCGAATCTGTTACCACTCCTAGAAGGTCGGGAACTCCATATACAAGTTAAATTGCACTTAACCACTTTTAGCTATGTCAAGGGCTCAAGGCATATGGATGCCTGGAGCAGGCAGAAGGAAGAGGAGAGGGTAAAAGAAGGGAAAAAGATACTAATGGGCTGGGCCACATAAAACACCAGAAAAGAAAATACGGTGAGCATAGAAACATTTGGCCAGAAGAAGAGCCCCCAACTGCAAATCGATCATCGGCTAAAACATTAATACATGTATGCGGCCTATCCACACACGCTCATTTATTCAGGTTCACTGGTGTGGCATTATCGTAATCAATTTTATGATGAATTGGATAGTGCACTAACTTGTCCTATGGGTAGATGCACGCTTGCTTAGATATGGTATGTCTAGCGTTGCCATGAATCACTGTTCAACATTTGTTCATCTCATTTTCAAGATTTAGTAGATTGGGCGTTCTTTTTTCCAATTTTTGGTTGGGATCTTAAGTACATCATTTCCAGAACATGGTACTTCGTTGCCCCTAACAGGGCCCTTCAGGTTTTGCTATTGATATATTTGCCTCAAAAGAGCAAATTGCAATGAAAGCCCGATTAGAGATTCTCTACTGGTCTAGCCTGCGACGGTCAGGTCCTCTCTCCTTAGAGAACTGGGTTCCAAGAGTGCGTGGGAGAGATGGCCTTGTCGCATGCCTAGTGTGTTTGGATGTGAGGTGAATTGAAGTGGGGTGAGGTAAAGCTAGGGATGTAAAAGGGTACTTGATTTTCCGATTACTGAGAGGTTTTTACCTGTTAAAAACTGGACTCGGGTCCTTATTTAAGCCTGGATAAGTAAATGAGTCCGGGTCCGGTTCTACCTTAGTTCGGACTCATGGACCCAAGACCTGACATATTAATTCAATTTTTGAAAATCTATCTAAAAAACCATGTTCTTTTAATATGATTCTCTACCTAGACCTGGACCCGGATCCAGATCCGTCTTATATATGGTTCTGGTCCTGATTCCAGATCCAAGAAACAGGTTTCGAAATGGTTCTGGGTCTAGATCCGGTTCCACCTTCTTCTTAACAGTTTCGTTCCGGTTTCGGGCCCGGGTCCACCATAGACCCGGACTAGAACTGACCTGTTTACAATGCTAGGTAAAGCCTTCATTATCCAGACAAGAAAAGATATAAGGGGCCATCAAAAGTACACAAGTTCAAAATTTCCTCTTTTCTTTTTTAAAAAAAAGGAGTAAAAATTCAATCTCATTTTCCCACTAAATGAGAAAAAATACGTCAGCTTTCCACACAAGAAGTCCAAAAAATTCTTTATGAAGCAACTAAAAATAAAGACCATCAAAACCCCCTATATTTTATTTTATTTGCTCTTGATTTGATGCTTCACCTCATCTAAGTTCAATTCACCTCACATCCAAATAGGCTCGAAACTCATGGGCTTTAAAGATCTCTTGGTGAACCATTTGCTGATCACTTGAGGTAATGCTTTGAGGGCTTAAATTTGTCCTAATCCTACTGGATGATAAAATTTAATGGATTTAAGATTTTCATCATCAATCTAAGAATCATCAATCTAAGGGCCCCTAAAATTCCCATGTGCTCTAAAACTCCCAAGTGTCAAACTTGGGGTGACTGCTTGGCGCTTGCTAAATCATGGGTTTAGTCAGTGCAGGGCCGGCCCTAGGCCCAGGCCACTTAGTTGGCTGCCTAGGGCCCCCAATTTTTGCAAATCTTTGGGGCCCCCTTTTAAGAATTTTAGTTATGGGTATATATATTTTGGATAGGCTGGTTTGAGACTTGAGAGGGCCCAAATTTTATTGATAGGTCCATTTTATTGATAGGCCCAAACTTATCTAGAAAATTGCTCCCAGCTGTAGTAGACTGTTAGACTTCTACAACAAGGATAATGTCTCACTCTCTCTCTCTCCTGTAGTCCTGTTATACTGTTAGACTTCTACAGCTGTAGTAGACTGTTAAGATTTAACGGCATTTTTTTTTTTTTTTGTTCAGGATTTAACGCCACTCCCTCCCCTCCCCTCTCTCCCTCTCTCTCTCTCTCTCTGAAGTTTGAATATGAACAAAGAACACCTTTTGTTGGAAGATATATTAGCTATATTATCTATTGAAAAAGATATATTAACAAAACTTGAATATAAAAATTTAATCAATATTTTTGCATCTCAAAAAGCTAGAAAATATCTTTTAAATGAATATATTTTAATAATTATTGCCTATCAATAGGGCCCACTTTCATATTCTCTCGCCTAGGGCATCTCAATAATTATTGTTGCTGAGTGAGTGTCAGCCTTTAGAATGATCATAAGGAGGGGGACCTCAGGCCGAGTTGGTCAATTGGGACGTGCTGCCCGGTGATTTTGCTTATGAAAGTGGATTGTGTTGGAAGGAAGAATTGTTGATTTGTAGATAAATGGAAACGATGGACGATTTCAAAGTTGTGGAGCTTGCCTTCTAGGCTGTTTGATGGAAACCATGTGCACTTCAAGTAGAGACTAGCGAAAGACGCCCGTGCTTAGCACGGGCAACATATCTTATGATGTGAAAAATGTAAAATTAGTATTCCACTGTGGATGAAACCAAGTTATTTTGATAGGGCTCATATTGTAAGCAGGCGAGATTTCTCTATGTGTGTTTGATTGGTGGGGCGTCAGGTAAGCTTAGCATTCATAGAGTGGATAAACTATCAAAGACAATAGGTAGGTAAAAGAAGAGTAAGAAAAACTTATGGAACTGGAAATGTGCAAAAAAATGTTTGAAAATTGAGATAGAAGATAAAGTGTAAAGATTCATGGGTAATGTAAGAGACGTTTATTTTTATTTTTATTTTTTAATAGGGAGAGATTGATAATTTAGTGGCATTTATAATATTAAAGAGACATTATCATTTTTAACATGAATAATGACATTTTTAGTAGGAGAAAAGAAAATTTTAATTGAGAAATGCAATGGGCCATATCGACGTGGCATCATGGAGGTCTCTCTAAGAAATGGGTAAGAGAAGAAGGGTTGGTTAATGAGCAATTGATGCGGTATTAAAGAAATTGAATAATCAAATTCAATTGGAAAAGTCAAAATCAATTGAGCAATCAAGGCTAATTTCTCAATTGAAAATAGTCCCTTTCATATATATATATATATATATATAAATTGTCCAACATATGGTCATTGATCTGTTTGTAGATGGATGGATGGAGGATTTTTTTAATGATTGTCCATGTGTAATGGTAGATGAATTGCGATTTATGAATGATCACCTAAAGAAACAAACAAGAAATAAAGCCAAGGAAACAATGCATGTAAGTTGACATAGTTGAATGCGACCCAAAATCACCCTTTTCTCCAAACGTCGCTGTCTCATTGCTGCTATCGTAAAAACTACTTAATCTTGGCCCATTCTCATAAATACTACGTTACTAAAATACCCTTTCACTCTTAATGGCATAAGAAATAATTAGAGCTCAAGCCTTGGTTTTTTGATAGGAAGAAACTGAAAAATTCTTCTCAAAGAATTCAATACCTACTAAATTTTGTTATCGAAATTGTTTTAATGCCAAGCTTAATAAAAGAAATAAAAAAACATTTGGAGTTTATAATATGAGCATTTTAACTTTGTTGCAGCCATTTTGCTGAGAGACAATGTTTGCTAGGAATTTGAAATTCTCAGGTTTGATGAAGGCTAGTGACAAATGTTACCTATTAAATGGACCCTTGCCGTTCTTCCATATGGGGATGTTTTGGTGTTCAAGACTGCCCTACTGTAGATGGGAAGAACATGAACTCGTGTGTGGAAAGATCTTAGCCATTTGATTTGTGGCATTTCCCCCCTTGAATGTAGAGAATTGCCAATGTTGCTGGATATATTTTTTTGATATAGTATGGTTGGATTACTCTAATCATGTGCTCATGGGACAATTTTATCTTGCTCGTTTACGAATTCTCGTGAATACTACAAACGATCTCTCATGAACAATCAATTGCAGAATTGAATCTTGATTTAACAATCCAAATTAACTGCTTTAATATGTATAAATATGTTACAAGTTTATATTTTAGCCTTTTATCTGCACAGATTCAGGTTTAGCTTGATACATACCGTATCCAACTCATTATAATCTTCACAGTGGGCTCCAATGTCAATAAAAATTGAATTTGATAGTCAAAATTGATGGATAGTAGTCAAAATTGTATGAAAACTTTCTATTATAATATATGGGATGTTGAGTGCGAGTTTGAAGGCCGCCGTCAAAATTGATTGAATGGGGTTACTTTGAGAGACAGCCAGTGGGGCTTTACCATAGGATCCATCCGAATGAACCATCTAAATACCCTCCTCCCACATATGTCATGAGGTTTTCACTGATCAGAATGAATTGGAATGTTGGATCGAATTTGAATTCTTCTTTTATTTAAAATTGTTAAACTTGTAGGCCAAAGAATGGATTAGGATGAATGGATTGACGTGGCCCGTTTGGATCTTTCAATCTCCTTATTGGCTATGGTCAGTAGGGCCTCCAGTTGGGCTCCACCAGCTGTCTCCCTTGTGCCCTGATGGGTGGCATACGCCCAGGAGCACCAGCCATTAATTATCCCTTATTTTATTCATAAGGAAAGCTTGTATAGGATCATTTCTCATATATATATATATATATATATATATATATAGGATTTAACCGGAGAAAACACTTTATCCGCATGTGTTACGCAATCAAACACTTTAGCAAGTTGGGCACCAATTAGAGCAATTGGGCCCAATTTTCATTTTTTTTTTACCAATTTGTCACATTGTCGGCGTTGACCTTATTTACACCGAATAAGGTCGGCGATGACCCTGTCCGCAAACGTTTTTAGGGTTCGAATCCCTGTTTCTTCTCAATTTTTTCCCTCTCCCTTCCAGCATACGGTCGAGAATGACCTTAGGCGACTGAGGAAGAGCGGTTGCTTCCATTTCCACAACCACCAGCCTTAAAACCGAAATCCTTAAGTGCTTCTCTTTGCTTCCATCGTTTTTTCCATCGTCATTGCTTTCGATCGACCTCCAAAGGTAAAAATCTCCTTCCTATTTGAATCGTTTTCAATGTTTTTGTATTTTCGCTCCATTTTGTTTTCCCGTCATTCCGCTTATGATATCGAAGTGCATGGTTTGTTATCTTAAATGTCATATTCATTTTGTCCGTTGTTTGTTTGCTTTGATGAGGGTTTGTAGATTCCAAATTTGGGGTATTTTCAGTTGAAAAGGACGATGTAGGATTGGGGTTGATTTGTGGCCTATCCATGAATAGTATTAAATTGTTTTGAACAACAATTAAAATTGACTGGTTGTGGTGCAGATTTTACACCATGCTCCATATATTTCGCGAGCATCAGATAACAGTTCAATCACATTGGACTATGTATCTGACTGCATGATTTATAACTCATCAAAGGTGGGAACTAATTTTTAGTTATTCTATTTCTTGCAAGTTCAAGCCTACTAAAACAACCACAAAAACCACAATTGATGGCAATTGTATGTTTGTATCCAACAGTCCAATATACTATGATGCTTGAAAAAGAATTAGGGGCATTTTTTGTGTCTGTATTCTCCCTTACCAAAGGTTAATCATTTTCATTTTCAGCCTGCGCAAGGCTAAGCAAAATGTTCATGAATATGCTCCCAAATTTACTAGGAAATCCAGTCCCTCTAAATTCATATATTTCACACTGCCCTGTTTCCACTATCATATCCTATCACATAGTAGTCACTCATCTCACGAGCTTCCTGGTCTTTGGCTTTCACGCTCGAATAAAAGCATGCTTATATGTTTATATATCCCCTGACAATTCAGCCAACAGTCTCTGAATGAATAGGTGGGCTTAATCAAAATTTGTATAACAAAATCTCGCTTTATGATATCTATTTCTCTTGGTTAAAGCATACAACAGTATAGCACAGCCAGAACAATTAAAAAAGAAAAACACTAGTGCCTTTCGAAATAAACACAATGACTATACTAAACAAATATATCCTCAAATATGGCTAATATAAAATATGTATCTTTCTATCATGGCTAATGTAAAGAGCTCGATCCAAAACTGGCAACACAACAGGTCCAAGGATGTTCATCCATTAATCTATTTGGCAAAAAGAACCTTGCATGTTTTCCTGTGGGGGAGTATGTTATCTATTTGGAAAACACATAGTCTTGATATTGGGGGTATGTATATGTGTGTGTGCGTGTGTGTGTGCCATACTTGTTACTAGTTACATACTTGTTATTTTTGGTCCATAAAATGCTCCATCTCCTTTATTGACCTACTTGTTACTCAATCTTTTTCAATATTGCATAATGATCTATGCGTCTTGTTGATTTGCCATTGAGAGGAGCAGATTTCACTTGATCAAACATGTAGAAGGAGCCTGAAGTGCCCCGCAGCGATGCTACTACCTCAAATGAGGTTAGTACTTCAAATGCACAACCAGCAGTTCTTTTATGCGACCAAGAGCATCACATCTCCGCCGCTGTTCAACGCAGTTTGGTATACTCTCTTCCATACAACCAGTAATCAATTGAACTTCCTCTCGATTTATAGCTAACGTTATTCAAACTTTAATTTTTCTTGCAGGAGTTGGGGACTTACAGATGCTTTCCCACTAACCCTGACTATGGGCAGTGGGACCTTAATGAGTGTCAAATGCAGTGAGTTGCCGATGTTGGGCTCTATCATCTTGCTCAAATGAGGTGGATGAGGATAGACCATGCATTGATCATGGGTTTGATCGAGCGGTGGTGGCCGGAGACGAACACATTTCATCTCCCATCCGGCGAGGCGACCATCACATTGGAAGACGTAGCATACATCTACGGCCTACCGGTTGATGGTCCGCCCGTAACGGGCCGGACATACACCCACTACGAGATCGATGATCTCTGTCAGGAGCTTTTTGGTGTGGTGCCCCTAACGAAAGAAGACTACAATGGGGTCTCCCTTAAGTTCACGTGGCTGGAACGCATATTCGCTCCCACTAAAGAGGAGTTGAGGGAGGAGGAGAAGCCGAAGCCAAAGGGAGAGAAGAAAAAAGGCAAAGGAGATGCGAAGAAAAAGACCACAGAGGCCGAGGATATATATAAAACTCGGGCCTATTTGTTTTTTTTGGTGGCGGGCCAGATTCTTTGCAATTCCTCAGGGGCACGAGGCCCCTTTTATATTTTGGAGCTTTTTAGGGAGTTTAGGCCCTATTCATGGGCCTCGGCATGTTTAGCGAACCTTTATAGGATGCTAAACAAGGGTGTATATTGGAAAGGGGTCCAGAGGCGTGAGATGCCCGAGCCTGGGGATGAGGGGGATGCTGTGGAGAAGAAGTTTAAGTCTCTTTCGGGGCCCCTCCAGCTTCTTCAGGTGAGCTTGATATATTTCCCATTCATACTTTCGCTATTTAGTCCTTAATATTCTAACGAGGTCCCTCTCTTTTAACAGATCCGAGCTTATACGAGAATGAAGATTGGTAGAGGTCTAAGTCCAAGCAACCGCTTAGACCATGACATACAGTTTCCCCTCATGGTTACATGAGCCAACAGACTTTTAGGAATGACCCACCTTACGACCTTGAGAGAAGTGCGAAAGCAACTCAACTACATCACGTCCAAAGAGGTAGAAAGATTTCATTTTAATTTTCCATTAATGTTCAAACTTACTTTAATATTTCTAACTCACTCAATGCTCCATGCACAGTTTGAGTGGCAGCCGTATCAGAAATACGGAAAGGATTTTTTTAGGCAAGTCTCGAAGGCTGACCGAGCACTCTTCACAACAGAGTCTCCCCTTATTTCGTACTGGGTGTTGGAGCGTCACCCTACCTCTAGGGTCATGAAGCAGTTTGGCCTCAAACAGACGGTGCCTCCACGGTTCAACAAACCCATATTGCGAAAAGAAAATAAGGGGAGATCTGTGATAGATTGGAGTCTAGTGAATGAGGAGGAGGTGAAGGCATGGGAAACTCAGGCAAGCAACGTTCTCAAGAGAAAAGGAAAAAAATCAAAAGGCAGGGAGGATGAAGAAGAATACATGAGATGGTATGAAGCGAATACCATCATGCATATTGGCCGTGTCAAGGAACACAACGAGGCAGAAAGGGATCCTCCCCCACAGCCCGATGCCCAAGCTCCTACAGTCCCACAGACCCGAGTATGATGTTTACACCGATTGCATCTCTTACTTTGCTTCACATTGATTTAGTTAATATATTTTCTAATGATCATTTCAATATGTCCATTGCAGGTCTCTTTTTTCCTCAACCACGTGGTACGGTCATGCGATCATTCTATCGCTGCAAATGTGAACCTACTCACCTTCATAACTTCGATTAAGAAAAAGGTCAAAAGATTTAGGTCCACATTTGGTACTACGTACAAGGACTATGTCGAGACATGTACTTCATCCGATGAGGAAGTTGATGATACTCTCGTAAGGATTTAATTAAATTCGAGCATTTAATTTTGTGAATTGATGAATTTTTTTTGTGATTTTCTCACCATAAATTGCTTCATTATGCAGACAGTCAAATAAAAAAAGCGTGCAATGATTAAGGGAAAGTCCTAAAAAAGCCCCGCTAAGAAGCCTCGAAAAGATTTGGGGTCTCCCTTGATGATAGAGGACTCCTTCATAAAAGCATCAGCCTCCCATAGTTTAGATGAGGAGCAAATAAATGAAGCTGATGCCGGCAATTTTGATGCAGCTTTCGGCAACGTGGATGACATCCCTATCGAGGATCTTATCTCCGTCTCGCCCGGTCCTCAAGGATACAGCACTCCAACAAAGGTCACTAGCCAGGCAATCATTGTATCCCCAACACAGGGTACAATCGATTCATTGATATGGAGGTGCAAGCATATACCGAGGCTGATGAAGATACCGGATACGTTTTTGGATTATCAACATCCATTGCCCTAGGCGGGTTATGTTTTGACGGATGTTGAGAAGGAACTCTTGATGGATTTCTATAAATATTATACGCACCGGTAAATTGCAATTGTTTGAAAACAATCCCATAGTAATGTAGTCTTTGTTGGGTTTTTTACTAATTCAACGTCCCATATTTGCATTGCATTGACAGGAAATAAGAGCTTGATATAATAATCTCGTGCGTCGATTCAAAGTCCCTCAGAGATTTATTGGACGAGGGCACTTGGGTTGACTCGAGTATCATATATTTTTGGTTTGAAGTGATACGGGAAAGGTGCACGAATGCATACTTCGCTGACCCTAGTATATGGGTAAGTTTTCCGAAAAAATGATAAAAAGCCACTTTGACTTCAATCATATATGTTTCATTTCTGAGATGCTTGTCTTGCAGAGTTACTGGGAAAATGGTCTAAAGACTGGGGATGACATGGCCTTTGGGCCAAAGGGAGAACGTGTACTGGACGCAATGGAGTGCAAAACTCTAGTGTACGTGATTCACGCTCACAACCATTGGTCCTTACTCATTGGATATGTCGATGAGAGCCGCTGAGAGTACTATAACAGCTCAAAGGGAGAGATCTGGGGCCTAAAGATCTGTGAAAGATTCGTAAGTACATATTTGCTCCTCTCTTGGCAGCATAATGTTTGGATAGTACAGCTTCATCCAAATTTCATTTCATTCAATTTCACTTTGTTTGGACAGAGATTGTGGCTTCAACAAAAATTCTTGGAACACAGGTGGTCGCAGTCAATGATGTGGACGATGACCACAAATACGGACATCCCATTTCAAGACAACGGAAATGACTGCGGGTTGTTCGCTTGTGCGTTCGCGGAACATTGCGTATATCGTCGTCCCATCCAGTTCACCCAGGCAGACATCCCGTACTACCGGCAGAGAATTGTGATTGACATATTTGAACAAAACTGGGTTCGAAATGCCTCCAGGCTTAACCTCCCTCCACTCCCTGTCTTGCCCCCAGACTTGCAGTGAATGTTGTGAATTTGACTTGTGTGCTGTGTGAATGTTGCCAATTTGTAACTGTAAACTTGAAGTTTTCTTCGTTGGTGTATTGGACTTGTATATATTGATTGCCAATCTTGCCAATTTGTAACTTTAAACTTGTATGCTGTGAATGTTGCCAATTGATTGATCAATTCAATGCATGTCTTGTTTTCCTCCTCCTTCATATAGCTTAAATACCTTAGAGAATGTATGAAAAATTTACAACTTTTGGTAAAAAATATTGCTTCACTGCGTCGGTGATGACCCTGTACACTAAATCAACTAGCAAAAGTTACAACATTTTGGTAAAAATTATGGAAACCTGCGTCGGTGATGACCTTATTTTAGAAAGCTAAGGTCATCGCCGACCCTGTAACACAAAACCTTCCTTGAAAAGTTACAACTTTTGGTAAAAAAATAGATAAACCTGCGTCGGTGATGACCTTATTTAGAAAAGTTTAGGTCATCGCCGACCCGTACTTAGAAATTTTGGCAAAACCTTCATTGAAAAGTTACAACTTTTTGGTAAAAAATACATCAACCTGCGTCGGTGATGACCTTATTTAGAGAAAGTAAGGTAGCGTTTGGTTCGCTGGAATGGTTGTAGGAATGAATGGAATGGAGACCGGAATGACAATGGAATGGAATGAGGCAGGAATAGTCAATTCCATTCCAACGTTTGGTACGATGAGGAATCAACCCAGTAATGGAATTCTGATTCCTATTCCTGCGTTTGGTACGCTGGAATGCTGCCTGGAATGGAATCAAATTTACATAAGATTGACCAAAATACCCTTGTTAGATTCTACTGTCACATTTGCACTGTTTGTGGTGGATGATTTGGGGGTGGGCCCCATAAAGGTGTAGTGAAAAAGTTTGTAATTTCTCATAATAATATATTATTATATTATATTATACTATTTGGGGGTGGGCCCAACAATGTATAGTGAAAAAGTTTGCATTATAATATTTTGGGGTGGGCCCCACAAAGGTGCAGTGAAAAATTTTGTAATTTCTCAAAATAATATATTCTTATATTATATTATAATATTTGGGGGTGGGCCCCACAATGGTTGGTTGAAAAAACCATGCAACATAACCTCTTTTATAATAGTAGATAGATAGATAGATATAATATTTTGGGTGGGCCCCACAATGGTTGGGTGAAAAAGATATTATATTATTATGATATAATAATATATTATTATATTTTATTATAATATTTTGGGTGGGCCCCACAATGGTTGGGTGAAAAAGATATTATATTATTATTATTATGATATAATAATAATATTACAAGCGAGGGTATTTTGGTCTCAACAAAAAGTTAGAAAGGAATGGAATGTTGATTCCTTCCGTTCTTGGATGGAATGGTGATTCCCTCACATAAAGGAATGGGATTTCGGAGGCAATGGTCATTCCACCCCTTTTTGGCGAACCAAACGCTGGAATGGTCATTCCGACCTCCATTCACGCGAACCAAACGCTACCTACGGTCATCGCCGACCCATACTTAGAAATTTTGGCAAAACCATCCTTGAAAAGTTACAACTTTTTGGTAAAAAATATGGAAACCTGCGTCGGTGATGACCTTATTTTAGAAGGCTAAGGTCATCGCCGACCCTGTAATACAAAACCTTCCTTGAAAAGTTACAACTTTTTCGAAAAAAATTAGCCTACCTGCATCGGCGATAACCTTATTTAGAAAAGGTAAGGTCATCGCCGACCTGTACTTATAATTTTTCGCAAAACCATTATTGAAGATTTACAACTTTTTATTAAAAAATGGGCCAACCTGCGTCGGCGATGACCTTATTTTTACAAATACAAGGTCATCGCCGACTCATACTTTGAAATTTTGCCACAACCCTCTTTGAAACGTTACAACTTTTGAACCAAAAATTAGAAACCTGCATCGGTGATAACCTTATTTGACAAAGATAAGGTCATCGCCGACCCTGCAATCAATTTATTCCTGATGACTTATATAACTGCTTCTCTAGCCTTCGTCGCTGGTGACCTTATTTAACACTGCTAAGGTCATCAACGACCCTGTAAAGAGACATTCCACGTGCATTAGATTAAAATCTATGCAGTATCGGTATGTTGCATAAAGGCATTATATCATCTTCCATTACAAAAAATTGGGTTCCATACCTCTTTTCAAAAGAAATGATAAATTATACAAAAACATCCAAATGTGCAAAACATTGTTTCGAAAGAAATGATAATTTATACACAAACTTCCAAAAATGCAACAAAAAACAATACTTCTATGTTAATGAATTTATACCCAGAGGAAACATACATGCAATTTTTTTATTTTTAAAAAAACTATCAAAAAGATACCCCAACACAAAAAAGTTACATGAGTTGCCCCAAAATAGAAAATCAAAACATTGTTGAATTACATGACCCGGTTGCTCGAAAAGATTACATGAGTAGACCCAAAGTAGAAAATCTGTCAACGTCATTGTTGAATTGGCGGATTTTTGCAGCTCCCACGGTTGTGACCCCTCTTTCTACAGCTGATGTGATTTTTAAATCCAATCTTTTAATACTGCAAGTGCACAGTTGTCTTTTTGAGACAATTGCAAGTACAGGTCGAATCCCACAAGGAGCACTACTAAGTTAAAATTTAAAATCTGATTTTTCTTTTTTTTCAATGACAATGACAAGAGAGATAAAGAAAAGAAAAACAATAATAAGATTGAGAAAATACTAGATCCAGAGTGCAGCAATAAAATATGAGAAAATGCAGATCAGAATATCACGAATCCTTTAAGTAGTCCCATCATCATTCTATGCAATAGATAAAATAAATTTGTCCCAAAAATTCTTCAAATCAGAAACAAATCAATGTTTCTGATTTGGATAGTTTGTCTATCAAAGAGCACAATTTTACACAATTTATTTAAGGCAAAAATCTCCTTCACCTAATAAAATTATGAACTTAACTAAATATCACATATTAATCAAAGATAGATTATCAAAGAATTTCAATCTAAGAATAAGAAAACATACATGATTAAAACATTGTTCAAATAAAAAAATTCAATAACATAGGTTGTCAATGACAGAAGGCAGATTTATTATTATAATCAATACACAAGAGACAAAAATATCACATAATTTAATGATGAGAAATACTTAACTTCATCTGGCACTCTGATCCAGGGATCTACTCCTCCATTGCAAAAGATGTGATTTTTATTGAGAACTTCATAGCAATTACAAATTTATCTCTCACTCCTCTAACCTAGTTTTGGAACAGGGCTCCAGAATACCCACATATTTTTCTTTTTCTTTTTTTTTTTTTTTTTGTTTCTAGAGAGAAAAGGTAGAGAGAGAAAAAAAAGTAGGGAAGAGAGGGCTGGACGTGAGATGTCCCTTGAGGCTATGGATGTCCAATATATATCACTCTCTCCATGTTGATCTCCATGCCATAATAAATGCAAGTGTGAATTACTTCCTTGTTTGGATAGAAGTCTTGCTAAATCAAACTCTTTCATTGGCCACCAAGTTATTCTCCTTTTATCATGGTCATGCTTTGACTTCCTTGCATTCTTAGTATACTTTCCAAGCATAGGTGGCAAGATCCAACGTGTCCTCCTTCTTTGTCTCTTGGCTTTGCAACTTCTCCTCTTAGATTCCAAATTAAAGTGATATTCTTAACAACTTGGGCCCACATATTGTTTTAGAAAAAAAATCTAAATCTGAGCTTCAAATTTAATCATGCAAATTGGAATACATGATGGACCCCACATGGGCATGAAAATTTGAAGTATCCATGTATGGACGTATATTGCATGTTTGGAAACTTTCTTGGATTTCTTTTTCTTTCTTTTCACATGAGAGTGGGCCCGCATGAGCATGAAAATTTGAAGTGGCATGGCTTGGACTTCCTCTGCGAATTCCTTTGCTTCTTTTCTTTTTTTTCAAGGCAAGATTCCCTACACGAATACAAAGATTAATTCAGCCATAATATGTATAAAATTCATAAATGTCATGCATGGGACCCGAATGAGATCAAGCACATGAATGCACCACTGGATAATTTTTCATGCACTAATTGATAATGCAAAAATCAAAAAGCTAATTGGTGTGACATTAAGATGATGTAAACCAATAATTTCATAAAATTCATGCAAGATTGATGATTTAGAATGATTTTGACTAAAATTCCAACTTTAATGCTCAAATGCATGGAGTTATGAAATTGAGTGCAAATTACCCTAATTAAGTCCACAAAGTAACATAAAATGATGATGAAGACTACAATTTTTTGGACTTATCAACAGCAAGAACAAGTTACCACTCTTCGCTTGCGATGTCGATCTTCAACTCGAATCCTGTTCTTCTTTGGTCGACCCGGTTGCTTGCTAGCCAATGGCAGGAGGACTCTCCCGGTGGTTAAATGCTGTTCCCATTGCTTTCTATCACGGGTGGCATGAATGACATCAGTGTACGTTTTCTGGTACGTTTTTGTGAGATACCAGTGCTCGCAAAACTCATATGGATTCATATTCCGCGCTTTCATGGCAGCAACAGCATGGTAACATGGGATCCCAATCACGTCCTATTTGCGGCACGAGCATGACCTGCGATCTAGATTAACTACATCAACATACTCTGAATATTGCACTTGATATTCATTCAATGCCGCTATCCGTACCATCAGCCTTCGCGATTCTTCCATCTCTGTGGCTAGGTACTTCTCTGCGTACGGTGTTAATAGTGAAGTGATGCTTTGTACTTTAGTTGACCGTCTCTAAAAGAATTCCATGAGTTTTGCACGTATCTCTTCCACTTGTTTCGTAATCGGGAGCACTCGGGTGTCTTTTAGGAGACTATTTATGCACTCTACAGCATTGCTGGTAAGCATGTCATACCTGCGTCCATGAGCAAATGCCGTTGCCCAAAATTGATGGCCGATCGCATGGATGTAATTATATGCACGCTCATCTACACTTTTTATGTGGTCCATGCAAGCATCGTACTCACAAGGTCGGTATATTGCGCTCCAAAACTTTCTTATAATGCTGTGGTCGTTGAAAGCCGCCTTTATGTTTTCGGCTATATGATGGCAACAAAAGCAATGATTTACGCTTGGCATTATGGCTTGTACTGCAGGAGTCAGACCTTTCTTACGGTCAGATACGATTGTCAAATTCTTTGGCTCACCCAACAACAAGGACAAGTGTGCAAGAAACCACTCCCAACTATCACGCCGCTCCGCTTTAGCGAAGCAAATGCAATAGGGAACAATTGATGATTTGCATCATGTGTTACGGCCACCATTAGCATTCCTGGATATTTGCCACGAAGGTGTGATCCATCCACTGCTATCAATGGCCTTAGAGTGGTTTGGAATGACATTAAGCATGGACCGAAGGACCAAAAGAAGCGTCTGAATCGGTCATCCTCCCTGATGTCCAACGCAGTGTACGAACCGGGTTTGGTTCTATGGAGCTCGTTGCAATAGAGTGGCAATATCATAAAAGACTCCTTATACGATCCACGCACTTTGCATAGTGCAAGCTCCTTTGCCATATGTGCTCTCCTATATGTAATGCGGGCCCCAAACTCAATTTGACATTCATTAATGATCTCCTTGGGCCTGAGATCGTTATTGCATTGCACATTCTCTTCAATGAACTCTGCTACTAGTTTCGCGGTTGCTTGCCGATGTGCAATTCCCATGAGTGGTTTAGAGCAACAATGTTTGGAATTATACTTTCGAACTCTGAAGTGTGGACCAGAATCTACTATGAAGGCATGTACACGCCAGGGACAATTTACTCCTTTACAACTCATTGTCACCATCTTCATGTTAGTCCTCTCATGTTTCAAGGTGAACTTGTTGTATATTGCGTACTTTGCTATAGCTCTTCTAAAAGCCTCACGATCAGGAAACTCCATACCTAGCCACATCTCCCTACCTGAACCGGTCCCTTCTTCGAGCACGACATTATCAAGGACCATCGTGTCTACGAGGGGAGCTATTGAAAAGTTGTCTTCTTCATTTGTCCTTAAAGTATCTCTTTCGACATCTGATTTATTTAGTTCGGCATTTGCTGAACTTTCATTCCCAACCTCATTAGTTGCGAGAGCACCTATGAAGCTGTGCACACTTTCGCTTCCATGCACATGAAGCATTTATACATTGATTTCTTCAAACAAGGCGTCATCATCGTTTGCAAAATAAGACAATGTCGTTGGGAATTTTATATCGTGATCCTCCTGTATATCGATCGTGGGAAACTCTTTAAAAGGTGGAGGTGATGGTGGTAGCTCGCCCTCTAATTTATCATCAGGCTTTCCAATGCTAGGAGTGTCTCGAATGATTTCGTTCCTTTCATCTTGTAAAGACCTGCAATATATATAGTTATGAAAGAAAAAAATTACTTTCGATCCAGGCTGAAAATGTTGAAATATAGTTTTAACTTCAGAACATACCTATTGTCACGAGTGTGTTGGAAACTGTCTTCATCGCATAGCCTTCTTGAAATGAATAATAATATCCCCTTTGCTTCACTTCTTGACGATTTTAACAAACCATTGATATCATTATCATCATCGATATCTATCAACGAAAAAAAATTGCCATTGTGTAGAAGATACTTTAGAGTTATCTCATTGGGAGTTGTTGTCCAACTCGATGCTTCTAAAGCAATTTTGGACAGCTCTTTAAACGTAACATTGCTCGAGAGATATCTCATCTTCTGCCTTCCACCCTTGTAATAAGGACGATTGAGCTCAAATTCAAACTCACCATCATAGTGAAAGATTATGAGGTGCTCAGCGTCTGCCATGCTATTAGAACATCATAAAAAACATAAATGACTTGGACCATCCTTCTCACGCAATAATGCATGGGGTGTATATTAAATTTGTGAACATTTTCCTCCTTATTAGAAACTAATTATGTATAAAGTATTTTGAACAATGCAAAACAGTAAATAGGGCTCCTATGCAACGTATACCATATTCAATGAAACAAACAATAAACACCATACAATGAAAGAAAACATGTATCCAAGCATTGAATGATAGTATATGTATTATATGTTGTCAATACAAACATTGGATTGATTTCTAGGGTTCCATCATGTGAAGAGAAATAATTTCATTACCTCCTTCGTGTAGACCCTATCAATAGCAAGACGAGATCGATTGAAAATTAATGGTGACATCAACGGTGGAAAAATACAGTTGTCATCATGTTTCGCAGCTACAAGACACTGAAGGAAGGCGGCGGAAGGCGGCCTTTGCGTATTTTGTGAAGTGGGACGAATGAAGCTCGAAATCGGGTTATATATAGAGTTCGCAGACAGGGTCATCGCTGACCTTATTCAGTGTAAATAAGGTCGGCGCTGATGATGTGACAAATTGGTAAAAAAAAAAATGAAAATCGAGCCCAGTTGCTCTAATTGGTGCCCCACTTGCTAAAGTGTTTGATTGCGTAACACGTGATAATAAAGTTTTTTTCCGGTTAAATCCTCATGTATATATAATAGGTCGATATAGGGTTTATGGAGTGTAACCCCGAGGGGTAACTTAGTTGACCTAAGGCCACTGTTTGCTCCTGGAGATTAAGGGTTTGAAGCTGCACTACTACACTAGAGCCACAGAGAATTTTCCCATTCGGCCCATTGGGATTCGTTCGGCCGAAAGGGCTGGGCCGTTTTTAAAAAAATGGTATCATTGTATTTCATAATTGAAAGCCAGCCTTTTAAAATTGAATTAAAAAGCTTTCGCTATCACAAACAAAAATAGGTTGATGTGGAGTGAGAGTAAAAAATTAGCCACGACAATTGAATAAAAACTTTCCTATATAATAGATTGATATGGGTTCTAATGAGACTAAAAATTAAAAGCTAGTGGCCAAAATGGAGCCTGTGTGTATAGAGCTCCCATCACGGCCATTCAAAAAGCGTGAATCCGTTTTCCGTGGGGAGCGTAGGAGGGCATATCTTCCCATAATGCCAATGGTCTGTGTATAATTTATTATAAAGGATAGAAAGGCCAAAAATGATTGATGTGTGCCTTACCAGCCTTGCCGATTAAGCCTATGATGATGCAATTGCTTCTTATTCTCATTCTCTTGTTATTTTATCGAGTGCATTCCGAATCTGCAACAGATGAAGCAGATGGATATTTTCATTCCTGAGGACTATGTCATGAAACGGCAGGAGATGAAGAAGAAGAAAAAGGAGGAGCAGCAGCAGCAGCTTCTTGTCCAGACAGAGAGAAGGCTGGAAACACTTGTTCCAAATGGTTTCACTGCAACTTCAGAAGAGAAATCATACCTTGTCACTTCTAGTTCTCCAACTGTGAAATCTACTGAAGTTACCTTTGATCTCCCTTTTAGCTGTTTTTCGCCCTAAGATATTACAAGAATAAATTTATGGGTTTCAATTGCAATCTCCTATAGTTTTCATTGATCTTTCTCCTTTTTTTTTTTTTTTTTTTTATATAGATATTTCAAAAATAATTTGTGGGTCTCTCTCTCTCAAGAATGAGGGTAGCTTTGTGGGTTGGGGTGTACACGGATCGAATTGGTGCGGATTGCACCAAATTTGTCACCAATCTATTACCTACGGATTGACGGATTTAGAATCCGTCACCAATCCGTGACTGTTAAAATCCGATCCGATCCGATCCGGAGAGGATCGGATTGGATTAATCCGTCCCTGTACATTACATGGAGGAAAAAAAAAAACCCATAAATTCTGAAGCCACTGAATTAAATGGGCATGAGTTGAGAGCTGTATGCCTATCCTATCATCTTCTATTCATAAGGTTAGACATTCACCCCTTACATTTTTTTTTCTTATCATATATATTTATTTATATTTAATGACAACGGATCGGATCGGATTGAATCCGCGGATTAAGGGTGAAATTCGCTACCAATCCGTCGCTAACGGATTACACAATTTACAATCCGTCACCAATCCGTTGGCCTTCGGATTGTATTAAAATCCGCGGACCAGATCGGATCGGATTGATGGATCGGCGGATTTTTTGTACACCCCTATTTGTGGGGCTCATCTAAAATCAATCCAATGGTTTATGGTCAATGGTGCAATTGTAACGGCGGGCATGAATTGTGACTGTCCAATCTTTTTTCTTTTTATTTTTTCTGGATGATCCTAACCCTTTCAGTTTACACAAAAGCCTTGCAAAATCCACCTTTGGGAGCAGATTTCTTTTACCACCTTTTGTTTTTTTGCTACAATTACCCCTTATTTCATCTGCAGACTGCAGGGATGTTCTCAGGTCCGGGTTAAACAGGGCCAATGCTTGTCTAAGCCTAGCCTGTCAAATCACTGGGCCCCAGTATTTTAGTTAGGTTGGCCTTTTATGAATGCAAGGCCCAGTCCTGACTCATTTAACTAGTAGGACAAAAAAGGGCTCGTCCCACGTTACAGTTATAAACACACCGCCAAATCCAGCCCAATTTGGACCTGGAGTTGGTCATCCCCATGTTCAAGACCTGGCCCATGAACACCCTTAGTCGGCTCATATACATATTTAATTGAGACTTATGTATGTATGTGGATCGGCAGGGGTGTTCATGGCCTGGGTTGGACAGGGCTGAGGAATACCCACGCAAGGCCCGAATTCTAAAAGAAAATCTCAACCCCAAACCGGGCTTTAAGTGGATGACCCCAAGCCCAGCCTGTCTGAAAATGAGTAAGCCCGAGCCTGGTCCGAGTTTGCTCAGCTGGTTCCAGACGAGTTTCAACAAGAGGACCCAGACTCGGTTCCGAAAACGGGTCCAACAAGAGGACCAGGATCTTGTTCCACAACCAGTTTTGACTTCTATTGATTTTTCTCTATTTTTATTTTTCTTCTTAAATAAGGATATTATTCAATTTATATCAGTGCATCAACGCTACTATCTCCATGATTAATAATAAAAATTGAAAATAAAAGTTGATTTTAAGTTATAACTTACAACATTAAAGATTTGTATGCTGAGTTCCAAATCTTTAAGTCGGAACCTATATGGACTTAAAACCTGTACATCTTGTTTATCAAACGGGACCTAAATTAAATTTCGGCTTAAACTGAACTTTTAGAGGTCGAAACTTATGAATCATGGAAGAATTGGATACCTGTCAACTGGGTCTTCAAGAATGAAGTATCGAATTCCTGACCAGTAGCCCAAATTAGCCAAAAACCACAAAAATCCTAACTTTCTAAACAAATGCTGCTTTTGTCTTCTAAACTAGGGTTCGAAAGCTTTATCCTCTGCTTCGCTTTAGGCGCACTAGTTCAAGTCATTTTCACAACTTTTCAATTTGGGCAACTGAATCTCCTTGGGCCAGACCCTGCATTTTTAGGAAAAACCCGATGTCTGGCCTCAATTTTTATAGTGGGTCCCTTCCAACAAAATGCCCTATCTTGAAGGGGGTTCCAACATGGATCAGTTTACATTGAGGTCTGCTTTGGACACGTTGAAATCTAGAGGGACACAGCATTCCTGCCCCCCACTTGTTTGGAAACAACCCAATGCCATATGCTTAGCTTGGAATGTGTTTCAGAAGAAGTTACCAACAGATTCTTGGGTCCAATCCAAAGTAGTCATCACCTTCTATTTCAGTCTTCCTTTCATGAAATTCATGGATGTGGCTTCTTCGTTCTGCTAGAGCCTAAGATTCATCAGGGGAGCCTAATATTTGCTAAGCTGCTGTCCTATGGAGACCTCTCTCTATCTATCAGTCACCCAAGTCTTAAAAGAGGATGTTGCCATCTCCTTAAGTAGAATCTCAAAAGTATTTCATGGGTGTTGCCCGGAAATCATCATCCAAGCTTTACAATTGGCCAACCCTAGGCTGAACTCTGGACGGTAAACTCTAACCATTCCTACCAAAACCTCACTGCATATTTTTTCCGAACTCACGGCTGGTTGATTTTAATGCCATCTTAAATTTCTTTAGCTAGCCGTTTATATCAAAATACCGTGGTGTTAATAGATCAGCATAAATAATTTTCGATTCTCCCCCTCGAGTGGAGCCCACTCCATGCTATTAAGCCCATTTATTGTTATTCTTCTTCATGGAATATTTCTCTTTTGGGGAACTTACATCTTGTCTACAGTAACTCTGCTTAACCAAGTCACCAAAACAAATGAGCAAAATAATCCATGCATATAGATCAACCCAAAAGAGGACAACTCATTTGAGTTGCAGAAAATTTACAAATACAAATATACTTAAATATCTACAATACAACAGGAATTTGATCACACCAAATCCACTAAATGTTTCAAAGAACTTGACAAAACTGCGTTATATGAGTCTTGATCCTCAGAGGTTTTGAGCAGAGCAATCCCGAGTTGGAGTAAAACTCCATAGTGGGGGCCTAACTATTAAAAATCGGCCTCAAAATATGCGCCCTCTCATGTATGGGGTATCCCTAGACTGATTGTTTGAAAATAAAAAGTGTGATAATGAATAATGCATAAGATTGTGTTTATCGCATTTTGAATTAAATGGTCAATTTTACGGTGGGTCAAGACAATTGTTATTGGAGTAAAATTTAGGGATCCCCTGTATATAGTCAATATGATGATGTGCCCTTTTAAATGAAGCCAATCTACCTATCAATGTAGGAACATATCCAACTAATCCACTCATCTACATGGGAACTCACCTGATAAAATATCTTACCATGTATTAAAACATAAACAGATAATCATTTAAGAGGTCACTAACTAATGATGAAACACATTAAGGATATTTGCCCAATGCCATTTAATAGTAACATTCATTATTGATAATTATGTACCACTTGAGGTGGCTATATTAATTATCTTCTTCAGTCACCTGATTTGGAGATAAAAAAGGCTTAGGTGGCATCTGCAGGAGCTCCAGCCGTCCTTCTAACATCTCCACGACTTTGCTCATTGAAGGACGATCAATTGGTTTCATTTGGATGCACCACAGTGCAATTATAATCAACTTCTTTGCTGTTTCTTCTTCATCTGGACTGGCATTTTGAATTCCAATGTCCTTTCCTTGGTTAAGTTGGCTGTATACCCATGAAGGGAAGTAAATTTGGCTCAAATTCTCAGCATTCGCATTTATGTTTTTCCTTCTCCCAGCTATTTCCAGCAACATCATTCGAAAACTATAAACATCAGACTTATATGACACCCTACCAACATTTCTATAGAACAGTTCGGGAGCCATATATCCTAATGTTCCTCTTGCGCCGGCTGTAATAGATACAATGCTCTCTTCTGTAGGGTAGAATTTCGCCAACCCGAAATCTGAAACTTTTGGAGTGAAGTTTTCATCTAGAAGAATGTTATGAGGCTTTATGTCAAAGTGAAGAATTTGCACGTCGCATCCTCGATGCAAATATCCGATACCTCGTGCAACTCCTAATGCAATGTCATACAGCTTCTCCCAACTTAAGGGGCTCTCACCTTCTTGTGAAAATATATACTTCTCCAAAGATCCATTAGGCATGAAGTCATATATGAGAGCCCTTTTTGACCCTTTTGAGCAGAATCCAATGAGTTGCACTATGTTAACATGATGAATCCGTCCGATTGTGGCAACTTCATTGATGAATTCTTGGCCATTGCCCTTTGATTTGTTCAACATCTTTACAGAAACAAGATGACCATTTGGGAGCTCTCCTTTGTATACAGAACCATAGCCTCCTTGCCCCAGTTTCTCCTTGAAGCCGTGAGTCATTTTCTTAACATTAGAATAGGAGTAACGCATCGGAACATGGTTCTTGTATCTATTTAAGAAGTCTTCGATGTTCTCATCCTTGGATTGATGCTCAGTTAAGTACTCTCTTACGGAATACTCTAATTTTTCTTTGAAATTGATGGCCGTTTTCTTAACGTCATGGTAAGAGTAGTTCATAGGAATGTGACTCTTGTATTTACTTACAAACTTTTTCACATTTTCATCTTTGGACAGACGCTCCCTCCATAGCTTATAGATCAACAAGACAGCAAGGCAGAACATCCCTATTGATGTTCTTGCTATCATAATACGTTCTTCACATAAAAAACAAATAAAAACTATCATTTAGAATCCTTGGTATAAGAATGTCATTGGTGTAGATAATATTAGTTGTATTCTTACCCAAGACAGGTAGGCAACTCATAAGCAAGCCTGTAAAAAAAGGGGGAAGAAGAAGAAGAAAAACAGAAAACCATGTGAAAATGGAAGAAAGAATTAGAACCTAAAGGCTTTTAACCGATAAATGCATTGGAGAAATGGCTGTAAGAGGCACTTTACCATATATGCCTTGTAGTATTGCTTTGATGATGCCTACATTGTGTAACAAACAATCATATCAGAATGAGACACAGGAAAATATCATGCTCATTACATGGAAGTATTTAAGATCTTTTTCACTAATTGAATTGTATAAAACAGAGCATTTGTGAGTTGCTTGTTTTGCCTGTTCAATTACTCATTTTTAGAAAACAAAATGATTGTTACTGATATTTCATGGTAACTATTGAAATTCCCAAACCCTTTTTTCCTCTCTCCTCCATCAGTATATCATTTACTAAGGTTATCAGTGCTATTATTTTTTAATCATATAGTTAGATGTTATCTTACTGCAAAATACCCTACTACTTACTTTGAAGAACAAAGATTATATAAAACCTATTTTGAGTGTTTTTTTGGCAATATGAAGGGAGTGTAAAGCATACTTATAATATAAAAATTGGTACTGTCATCACGGTTTAGACAATTGCGTCAACTTTTGTGTTTCTCAGCAGTTATACTGATCTAAGAAAGGGGATATGTTCTCCTAAGAGCGGATTGGATGCTGATCTTATGCGTTCCAGCTCATGGGGCCCACTTTGAGGCCTCCTTATCACTTGTATCCAACAATGTATATTATCCTACTGGAGTGAAGTTTGTGATGGTTCCTATATAGAGAAGTCTAGTGGTTCGATCAAATAAAGGTTGACCTTACATAGCTTAAGCTTGATGATTACTGACATCAGTACTCGGTGGCAAAAAATCACAGTTTCTTAGATTTGGAGGATTCCTTAAAAAAATGGATGTTAAGAGTACTATTGAAAAGAATTTCTGCTTCCTCTACTAAGGCTTCGAAGCATTGGTAGGCATTGTTAACTAAAAAAGTTTAATATGGTATCAGAGTCAACCGGTAACAAGTTTGAATCGTAGGAAGATCAACTTGACGTTTAACAAAATGTGCGTGTTGCCGCGCCAACTGGCTCCACCGAAAGGAGAGCATTGAAGAGTATTTCTGCTACTTCTACTAACAGACTACCTCAGACGAACCTACTTGAAAAATCATAATGCATAGTTTACTGAAGAAATGTTAAACAAGTTCGAAGGGAAAAGTCTAAGGTGAAGATTTAGATGGGAGCATCACTTGTCCATGATTTAATTGTAGCCATTGTCTCATACTCAGTCGAACCTAATTGAGTCACCCTTTGACTAATCAAGAAAACAATCTATCGTAGTCATGATCTTAGACTAAGTAGGACCAAGTTGAGTCAATACACCCCCTCGCTATAAGTCCAAGTCATATGCCTTTTTTCAGCCCCAACTCGCATTTTCTTTCCCAAGTTTCTTGTTAGGAGAAGCTTTGTGAGGCAGGGCACTTTGCATGGGTTTGGGAAGATCAAAGTTAAATCTTTTAGAATATTTAGCATTCAAAGATTGGAGCTACTATTTATTTGACTAATTGAAATGTAAATGTGAGCATCTTTCTCTACTTGGTTTCACAATTTATAAGTAAAAAGCAATGCATGTAAAAATTCTATGCTCATGGAACACAATATTTAATTATTAGTATAATTCTTTTTTCTTATTTTCAATTTTATAAAGGTTATTAGGCTCATGAGAGACTCAGTCCAACTGGGCCTAGTCTCATACAAATCGATTGAGTCAACTCGACACAACGGTGACAAAGTCGCCCATAAGTCAAAGTTTTTAAAACCTTGATCGCCTAAGCAGTATGATATCTGTTTTTTTTTTTTTTTTTTCTTTCTTTCTACAATGGGATTTGAACTCGCACACTCTACTTATACCATGGTTGGAAAACTTTCTAAGTCGACTCTTGACTCTCCTGAGTCATCTCTTTTTGACAAAGAACCGAGTAAAATATAGGGGAGACTCAACCGAGTCATCTCATTTTAATAAGTTGTTTGCATTCCGAACATTTAATAAAGAAGTCTAATTTTAAATAATGAAAGTCTATTTTTAAATAATTATGCATGAAGTTTGGAGTTAGTAATTTAAAAATGATGATTGAAATGTATTTGAAACTTATATTTAATCTTTTAGATTCGATATTTGAACTAACAAATTATGTAATATGTGATATTTTTTCTTCTCTTTTCCTTATTGTAGTACTTTTCTTGCATATATATAAACTTGTTAAATTTAATTGATTATTATGAATGCATGTAAATAAATGTATTTTTATATTTTATAAGTAATGGATTTATTTTTAAATATTTTAAAACTATATATTAATAAAATATGACTCTCTTGAGTGTTGACCCTATCCAAGAATCAATTTTTTTTCCCGCATTGGACAAGTTGAGTCCGAGTCGCAAGCTTGATCGACTCACACACCTTCGTCGATATAACCAGCTGAGGACAACTATATGCTATCTAGCATTCTAGCTAACACAATTTATTTGGGGAATGGGAACTGGTCCCACCATTTACACGCAGAGAGAGGGATACTTACAGTGAGCTGATCCGAAAGGACTTTCACATGAAGGATATCGGACCGTTGGGGTTGGTAGATACCAGTAGATATCAAAACCCATGAGCAAGGCCTTGTGAATATCTGTGTAGGTAAGATTTTGAGTTTTCTCTACTGCTACGGAAGCCGATGGTATGAAGGTACAGTTGTCATTCCTAAACATCGTCAAATCCACATAAACGATAATCGCATAGAAATATGGGAGAGAGGAGCTGTTGAAGCATGGAGCAGTAGCCAAGGACTCGCACATTTTTTAGTTATAGTATAATTCTTTTTTCTTATTTTCAATTTTATAAAGGTTATGAGGCTCATGAGAGACTCATTCCAACTTGGCCTAGTCTCATTCAACTTGGTTGAGTCAACTTGACACAGCGGTGACCAAAGTCGCCCATAAGTTTAAGTTTCTAAAACCTTGATCGTCTAAAACCTATGGTATCCGGGTTTTTTTTTTTTTTCTACATTGGGATTTGAACTCGCACACTCTATCCATATCATGATTGGAAAACTCTCTGAGTCGACTCTTGACTCTATTGAGTCATCTCTTTTTGATAAAGGACCTAGTAAAAACTAGGGAAGACTCTACTGAGTCATCTCATTTTAATAATTTACTTGCATTCCGAACCATATAATACGTGAGTCTAATTTTTAACAATTAAAGTTTATTTTTAACTAATTATGCATGAAGTTTGGAGTTAGTAATTTAAAAATGATGATTGAAATGTATTTGAAACTTAATCTTTTACATTCAATATTTGAACTAACAAATTATGTATTATGTGATATTTTATCTTTTCTTTTCCTTATTGTAGTACTTTTCTTGGATATATAAACTTGTTAAATTTAATTGATTATTACTAATGCATGTAAATAAATGTATTTTTATATTTTATAAATAATGGATTTAATTTAAATATTTTTAAATTATATTTTAAAAAAATATGACTCTCTTGAGTCTCTGCGTTACTCTATCCGAGAACCAATTTTTTCCCGCATTGGATAAGTTAAATCCGAATGGGACAAGTTGCGTCGGAGTCGCAAGGACTCACACACCTTTGTTGCTAACCAGCTTAGGCACAGCTGAGGGACAACTATATGATATCTAGCATTCTAGCTTACACAAATTATTGGGGAATGGGAATGAGTCCCACCATTTACACGCAGGGAGTGGGATACTTACAGTGAGCTAATCCGATACGCCTTTCACATGAAGGATATGGGACCCATAAGGTTTGTGGATCCCAGCAGATATCAAAACCCATGAGCAAGGCCTTGTGAATATCTGTGTAGGTGAGATTTTGAGTTTTCTCTGCTGCTACGGAAGCCGATGATATGAAGGTACAGTTGTCATTCCTAAACATCGTCAAATCCATATAACCGATAATCGCATATAAATATGGGAGAGAGGAGCTGTTGAAGCATGGAGCAGCAGCTATATAGGAAGGACTTTCCATGGGAGCTGAACAGTTGACGTATGTGATCTCCTCAATCTCTGACGCTATGTAGAACGGGCCAAACATATCTCCCGGATCCAAAAAGTAGAGAGGTAGAGATAAGCAATTGTCTCTCTCAAGGCCGGAATCAACGATCCGGAGTTTTCTTTGGTCGTATGAGATTGTATCTACATAAAATTTCTTTGAATTCTGCAAAGATAAAATGGTCCGATTGCTTTCACAAGAGAGCTCGAAAGATTGGAGGCCGCAGTTTATGGGATCAGTTATCAGTCGAAAAGGGTAGCTGACGTTCTCGACACTGCCACAGGAAGAAGGGCTGCAGATTTCTCCCATCTCAGCGTTGCATTGTAGAAAGACCATCACTACAGAAAGTGAAGCCAGACAAAAGAAAATGGTTCCCATCTTCACCCAGAGAGAGAGAGAGAGAGAGAGAGAGTTGAGATGAGCAATATAAAAAGATCAACCGAGGGGAAAGGGAATTCTCAAGGATAAACACCGCCCTCACCTTGCCCTTATCCACAACCAAACAGTCAACAGTACTTAGCTTCCTAGAAAGCACTCCTAGCTTTCTCTGCAGATTCTTTGCCCGGATTTTATTTATTTATTTATTTTTATCTGTGACTCGAACTTTCTTAGAAAATGACAAACAACAATCACACATGAACAAGGGGAATTTTGTTAAATGGTCAAAGAAAGCCGGCGTGTCATGTCATACAACGGTTTGGTCTCGGGAAGGAAATTATTATCTTTGAAAAATGTTTTCTTTTATTTTTATTTTTTTAAAGGTTTCTACCCGGAAATTTCCCAAAAAAACTGTGCATTCATTAGTCCCCAACTTTAAAAAGAAAATGCAAGGAAGAAGGTTTCACTCAGATCCAATATCAAATTGCCAGCATCCCTCACTACTTCTTATTCTAATCTTTCAATCACAATGAGAAGCTCTGGCTTAGATTCTGCCCTCTTCTTTTTCTTCTTGTTCGTGGTCATCTTCCACTCTTTCCATCTGATGAGCAGGTGTCATGCACTCAACTGCACGCTTTCAAAATGCAGTGATAGAGGCCCAGATGTCCGATTTCCATTCCGATTGAGAGGGCAGCCTGAGCGCTGTGGCTATCCGGGCTTCGAGCTCATCTGCAACGGCACCGACACCATCCTCTGTTGGAAGATAGCTTCTATAACTTAGACAATGGGAGAAACACACTAGCTACAACTTAATTACAAAATACAAATTATACTAAGAACAAGAACCCACTTTATAAATTTTACACAAATACACTATTACAAAGCTTACAACTTACACACACTTTAAGCCTACACTCTTACAAGCAAAAGACTTATTGACTACAAATTACTCAATACATACACTAACTACAAAAGAGCACTCACTCTACTTCTCACTACACACTTCACTGTGTATCACTCCACACTCACACAAGAAAGAGATTTCACTCACACTTCAGTGGACTTTTCACTTCTTCACTTGAGTTGTTCACAAATGACCCCATGTACTTCTATTTATAGTGGAGAGGGGACATGGTCGGTGGAGACTTGAATATTCCGGAATGGGTGAGGTGGAGGTGATGAGAGACTTCTAGATTTCTCTTCATAGGACAATTCTAGAGAAAAAACAAAAAGGATAAAGAAAGTTCTGGAATAGTCTGTGTTTGACTAACATTACTCCCCCTCAAACACTGACCTTCGTAATCTTTCACACTGTCTTAATGCCAAGTTTTTCTCTTAACCTTGTGAAGGTGTTGGTTGATAAAGCCTTGGTGAAGATGTCTGCCACTTGCTCAGTGGTGTTGCAGTACTCCAGCTTCACTGTTTCCTGCTTTACATGATCTCTTATGAAATGGAACCTGATGTCAATATACTTACTTCTTCCATGCTGTATAGGATTTTTAGTGAGTTCAATGGCAGACTTATTATCCACATATATAGTTGTGGATTCATTTTGTGGGTGATCAAATTCTTCCAGAAGGTTTCTCACCCATATAGCTTCGCAGACTGCTGCTGACGCTGCTACGTATTCGGCTTCACATGTAGATAGTGCTACAATACTTTGTTTCTTAGAGACCCATGTGAAAGCTGTAGATCCAAGATAGAATATATATCCTGTAGTGCTCTTTCTCTCATCTTGATCACCTCCCCAGTCACTGTCTGAATATCCATATAACTTGGCTTCATTGCCATAGCCATAGAAAAGACCAAGATCCATAGTACCTTTAATGTACCGTAAGATTCTTTTGGCTGCGACCCAGTGTGACTCCTTTGGCTTTTCCATATATCGGCTCAAAAGTCCGACACCATAAACAATATCTGGCCTTGTGATTGTGAGATACCTTAGGCTTCCAATCAGGCTTTTGAATAGTGTCGGATTAATGTCTCTTCCTTCTCCTTCTTTCGTTAGTCTCAGACCTGTTGCTACAGGGGTACTTAAAGGATTACAGTTGCTCATTCTGAATTTTTCAAGGAGTTCTTTAGCATATTTTTTCTGTGAGATGGAAATACCATCTTGCTGCTGCTTGACCTCTATACCGAGGAAGAAGGACATTAGTCCGCAGTCGGTCATATCAAACTCTTTGAACATAGCATGCTTAAATTCTTCAAACATCTGGGGGCTGTTCCCAGTAAATAGTAAATCATCAACGTAGAGGCATGCTATGAGCATTTCTCCATGAGCATTTCTCTTTATGTAGACTGAATGCTCATACGGGCATTTGGAGAACCCGTTTTCCTCTAGATAGCTGTCTATACGAGCATTCCATGTTCGTGGGGCTTGCTTTAGTCCATATAATGCTTTCTTTAAGCGGTATACTTTTTGTTCTTCTCCTTCTACTATAAAGCCTTCTGGCTGTTCTACATATACTTCTTCATCAAGTATACCATTTAAGAATGCTGACTTAACATCTAGTTGGTAAATTTTCCAACTATGATGTGCTGCAAGAGAGATAATCATTCTTACCGTATCAAGTCGGGCAACAGGAGCAAAGACTTCTTCATAATCCACACCGTATTGCTGCTTATAGCCTTTAGCTACGAGCCTCGCCTTGTATCGATCAATCTCTCCATCGATTGTGCGCTTGATCTTGTATACCCACTTGACACAAATAGCTTTTTGGCTTGGAGGGAGTGTAGTAAGCTCCCAAGTGTCGTTCTTCTTGATAGAGTGAATCTCTTCTTCCATGGCTTTTCTCCAATAATCTTCGTTCACTGCTTCTTGGAAGGTAAGAGGCTCATGGTCAGCATAGAGACATAGGAGGTTAGTCTCTTCAGTTTCCTCATAGATGTCTCTTAGACTTCTCATCTTGATTGGTGTGATGGAAGAGGAAGAGCTTTGAGCTGATGAGTTGCTTGCTGATGATTCATCTTGTCCTTCAGGACTCCTTTGAAGTGATGATGCTGTACGCGGAGATGTTGCATCACCTTGCCGCAAGCCTTCATTATTTTGAGGATGTGTCTCTTGTTCTTCTATTTCAAGAGGCTTTTCTTGGGATGTATTTTCTTCATTCCACCTCCATGCCTCTTCTTCACTAAAGACTACATCTCTACTTACCACCACCTTTTTAGTAAGTGGGTTGTAGAGTTTGTAGGCTTTAGACTCCTCACTATATCCGATAAAGATACACTTTTCTCCACGATCATCAAGCTTCTTCCTCTTTGCCTCTGGTACTTGGGCATATGCAATACACCCAAATATTTTTAGATGGGCCACACTTGGTTTGTGACCACTCCATGCCTCTTGTGGTGTCTTATTCCTGACACTTTTTGTAGGGCATCTGTTGAGTAAGTAGGCTGTACACGCAGCAGCTTCTGCCCAAAATTCTTTTGGCATACCTTTTTCTTTAAGCATGGTCCTCGTCATATCGAGGATGGTGCGGTTTTTCCTTTCCGCTATTCCATTCTGCTGAGGTGTATAGGCAGTTGTAAACTGATGCCTGATGCCCCATTGTTTGCAATACTCTTGAAATTCTTTCGAGGTGTACTCTCCACCTCTGTCAGATCTAAGTGTCTTAATCTTATAACCACTTTCTACTTCTACACGGGCTTTGAAATTCTTGAAGGTAGTAAAGGCTGCAGACTTCTCTTTGATAAAGAATACCCAAAGCTTCCTACTGAAGTCGTCAATGAAAGTGATGATGTATCTATTACCTCCAAGAGAAGGAGTCTCCAATGGTCCACAAATATCTGTGTGAACCAACTGCAATGGTGCTTTTGCTCTCCATGATTTCCCTACTGGAAATGCGTTTCTTTGTTGCTTGCCAAGTGTGCATGCCTCACACACATGCTTGGGCTTTTCGACAATAGGCAAGCCATGCACCATGTTCGCAGTGGATAATAGCTTGAGCCCATTGAAGTGAAGATGTCCATATCTAAGATGCCACTTCCATGACTCATTGTTTATAAGTCCATGGAAGCACTTCTCTGGCTTTGTATTAAGATGGAGTGGAAACATGCGATTCTTCGCCATTTGGACTCGAGCTATATGCCTCCCTTGTGCATCTCTTAGTGACAAAGAGAGATTTTCCATGTGTATTACATAACCCTTCTCCAGGAGTTGCCCAAGACTAAGGATGTTACTTTTCATGTTGGGCACGTAATACACATTTGAAATATATGCAGGCACACCATCTTTCTGATAAATCTTAATATTTCCTTTACCTCGTACCTGAAGCTTTGATGAGTCTCCAAGACTTACTTTTCCGCTGACATCTTCTGCAAGCTCTTCAAAGAGTTCCTTCTTCCCGCACATGTGGTTGCTTGCGCCGGAATCCAGGTACCAAACATTTTCTTGGCCATAGCTTTCCTCTTGTGCTAGGAGAACTATGGATAATTCTTTTCCTTCATCTCTTGCTTCTGCGAAGTTAGATCGCTCCTCCCGTTCCGCGGGTTTGCTCCAGCACTCCGAGGCAAAGTGTCCAAACTTGTTGCAGTTGTAGCATTGGACACCTTTTAAATTACCACGACCACGGATGAATCCTCCTCGACTAGCTCCTCTTCCGCGATTGTTGGAGCTCCTCGATTGAGATTGCCCTTGGCTTTGAGGGTTTGCTCCCCCTTTACCTCTGCCGCGATTGCTGTTTGTGCTACCACCCCACTTCGAACTTCCGCGACGAGGCTTTTGCTCACTTAGAGTCAATTTTGACTCTAGTGCTTGTTCCAAGGCCATGGAGCCACTATTCTTTTGCATACGTTGCTCATGGACTTGGAGTGATCCCATTAATTCTTCTATTGAGAGAGTCTATAATTCTTTAGACTCCTCAATAGCCACAACCACGTGCTCAAACTTGGTTGTGAGGGATCTCAATGCTTTTTCTACAACTCTAATATCTTCTATCTTTTCACCATTTCTCTTCATTTGATTCACTATTACTAGCAATCGTGAAAAGTAATCAGAAATATTCTCACATTCTTTCATGTGTGTGGCTTCAAATTCTGCTCGAAGGGACTGCAAACGGACCCTCTTGACCCGATCAACGCCTTTGAAGATAGTGCTCAAGGTCTCCCAAGCTTTCTTGCTAGATGGTGCTTCAGCAATCTTCTCGAAAGTTGATTCATCTACCCCTTGATAGAGTAGGAACAAGGCCTTCTTATCTTTCATCCTTTGATCTTTAAGGGTAGTCTTCTGCTCCGAAGTGTATGCAGCTTCTTGCTCTGTAGTGGGCTCTACGTATCCTTCGGTGACGATCTCCCATAGATCCTGCGATCCAAATAACGCTTTCATCTGGATACTCCAGTTCTCATAGTTCTCCTTTGTCAGCTTCGGGATTTGGGGTTGAACCAAGCTTGATGCCATCTCTGCTTGCAAGGGAACCTGGCTCTGATACCACTTTGTTGGAAGATGGCTTCTATAACTTAGACAATGGGAGAAACACACTAGCTACAACTTAATTACAAAATACAAATTATACTAAGAACAAGAACCCACTTTATAAATTTTACACAAATACACTATTACAAAGCTTACAACTTACACACACTTTAAGCCTACACTCTTACAAGCAAAAGACTTATTGACTATAAATTACTCAATACATACACTAACTACAAAAGAGCACTCACTCTACTTCTCACTACACACTTCAGTGTGTATCACTCCACACTCACACAAGAAAGAGATTTCACTCACACTTCAGTGGACCTTTCACTTCTTCACTTGAGTTGTTCACAAATAACCCCATGTACTTCTATTTATAGTGGAGAGGGGACATGGTCGGTGGAGACTTGAATATTCCGGAATGGGTGAGGTGGAGGTGATGAGAGACTTCTAGATTTCTCTTCATGGGACAACTCTAGAGAAAAAACAAAAAGGTTAAAGAAAGTTCTGGAATAATCTGTGTTTGACTAACATCCTCCAGCTCCCATCTGGCCAAAACCTCTCTATAACGCATATAAGTTTCTATTCAAGTCAGATAGAGATTGTCAACCCCTACGACTGCTTCGAGAAGCTCCTGTTGCATCTCGACCTCACAGCATCTTCCTTTGGTCCTGTTGACCATTTAATCTATGCTTATTACTTATACCGTCATGGATATTACCATAACTACACATTTGTGGCTTGTTCCAAGGATTTCGCAATAAATGGGCATGCTGAGATTCCTTGCTTGAGCGACAACACAAGTAATCACGTATTCCTTGTGCAATCCAATTTGAACCCGGCTGCTTTGGGAGGAGGATCCTGCCATCAAATCAAGACCGTTTCGATGCCATATAGTTACGATTACTATAGTGAACCAATTTACCTGCACTGGCAAGTTGATGGATGCGAGGGATGTGGCGGGACGTCTGGCAAGTTGATGGATGCGAGGGATGTGGAGGGACGTGCAGATACAAGAACGATACCACTAATCAAACGGAATGTTTCTACCCTCCCTTTAATCCTGATCCTGATTATTATAATCCTATTCATAAAGGTAAACGCATCCTCTCTCTCTCTCTCTCTCTCTCTCTCTCTCTCTACTTGAAGATCACACTTAAATAAATATCAAATTAAAATGTAATTACCAGTTTAAGTGTATTGTTCAGAACAGAAATTTACATCATTTAATATTGAAATATATATAAGCTACTCTATATGTATATCTTAAAATTAATTTAGTTATTTTCCCTTGATATTCTAATAACTAGTCTATGAGTCTAATTAGATTGAATACATGGTTTCAAGTTTTCAATATTATGTTGACATGGTAATTTTTTTTTAAATTAAGATAAAATCATACCTCCACCATTGGGAGGGGAATGGATTCCCCAAAGCCCAATAGACCAAATCATAACAAAAAATGGATATCCGTCTCCATAATTTGGACTTGTTATAAGTTTAGGATAGGGTCCATAACGTCAGCCCAAATAAAATGGTGGCGAGTCTAGATCAAGCAGGGGTGCGAGTTCGGGGATGATGATTTGAGGCTTCATCACCATACACAAATAGGTGGGTGAGGGGAGCTCTTTCAATCCCCTCTCTGCACTTGTGTTCAGGTGAGGGGAGACCCATCATGTTGGCTGGGGCTAATCTTTTGCACATACCTAGTTCTCATCATGACCTTTCAATCCCTCTTCCTCTTCATGGTTGGTGCAAATCCAAGTGAGCCCTAAAAGTTAACTCATATACCGCACCATCTACCATCCCACTAGACAGTTTCTTCTCTCTCATATTCATGTGCATATGGTGAGGGACAAACTTAATGGGGTTCACCTAGAGACCCACTGATCATGGGACTTGTGGGGGATGAGAAAAGACACCTTAGAGGAGACCATATATCAAATTTGGAATCAATCATATGCCTCTAACCCCTTCATCCGTGGCCCACAAATTTAATGACTATATTAAAGGAAAAACATTGACCATCGATCCAACAGTCCGATCCATTTGGATATGTGAAAATTCAATGGGTCTAGTATACTTAAGGGGATTCCATGTGTGTGGATCGTCCGGATGTGTTATGAAGTCAACCATACTATGTTGTCCCTCCCCATAACATGGTGAGTGATGGATGCAAATAAATATTTCCCATATATATATATATAAATATATATATCGAGAGGAACTTTTTTATATAAAAAAATCATTTTTCCAATATTCTACCAAACGTTTAGATCCCAAGGTCCCAACTAGTTTTTCCACGACTCATTTTCAAGAGAATTTGACTAAAAAAAGGACCACTTACTATCCAAAGTTACTCCATGAAGCAAACAAGCCCAAATTGGTAAAATTTAAATCCTCAGCAGAGGCCATTTTATGTATTTGAAAGAAACAAGGAAAGTTCGTTCAAAAGTGTAGATTTACTTGAGAAATTAACTGCAACAATATATATTTTTTTCTTTATTGAATCTCATATGTGGATGGTACTAATCTACCTTTTTTGTCTTTGTAGGCACACATATTGTTAAGCATGCAATTATAGGTGAGGTTCAACCCCTTTATAAAAAATAAAAAAAAAGCCTAGATTTTTTCTTATGTTACTAAAAGTGATTTTTTTTATATGTGCAGGTGTTAGTGTCACCATCTTCTTTCTTATAGCAGTATCAGTCATCGCCACCAAGGTCTACCAGTCTAAAAGATCAGATAGGAAGAAGGAAAAGGAGAATCAACTCAAAGTTGAGAAGTTCTTAGAAGATTACAAGTCTCTTAAACCCATACGCTACTCTTATCTCGATATTAAAAGAATGACTGATCATTTTAAACATAAATTGGGACAAGGAGGGTATGGCACTGTGTTCAAAGGGAAGCTTCCTAATGGAATATTAGTTGCTGTAAAGATCCTTAAAAAGTCCAGCGGAAGCGATGGAGAAGAGTTCATCAATGAAGTGGGTACCATTGGAAGAATCCATCATGTTAATGTGGTTCGACTTTTGGGCTTTTGTGCAGAAAGATATGAAAGAGCTCTCATCTATGAATTCATGTCCAATGGATCGCTTGAGAAGTTCATTTTCTCATTAGATGATAAGAATCCTTTATTAGGATGGGAGAAGCTTCGAGACATTGCCATTGGCATTGCTAAAGGGATAGAATATCTTCACCAAGGTTGTGACCAACGCATTCTTCATTTCGATATCAAGCCCCATAATATCTTGCTAGACCACAACTTTAATCCCAAGATTTCAGACTTTGGGCTTGCCAAGTTATACTCGAAGGAGCAGAGCATCGTATCAATGACAGCTGCTAAAGGGACCATGGGCTACATTGCACCTGAAGTCTTTTCTAGGAATTTTGGAAATGTTTCCCACAAATCAGATGTTTACAGCTTTGGAATGATGTTGCTAGAAATGGTAGGAGGAAGGAAGAACAACAGTACTACTGTTGAAAATACCAGCCAAGTGTACTTTCCAGAATGGATCTATAATCGTTTGCAGCAAGGGGAAGAGTTAGGACTTCGGATTATTGAAGAACATGACGCTGCTATATCAAAGAAGCTAACCATTGTGGGACTTTGGTGCATACAGTGGTACCCAATGGACCGTCCTTCTATGAAGAGTGTGGTTCAAATGTTGGAAGGAAGCATAGAAAATTTGATGATTCCCCCAAACCCTTTCGGTTCAACTTCTCAACCAACTACAAATGAAATGATGTCCGAAAGTCTTGAGGGCACAGAATTAACTGTCATCTCCGAATAGGAAAGAGGCAAGAAGTAAATTTTCAATGGTGGCAATCTAGAATTCATTTGCTGATTAATAAATGTAACGTGTGATGTATCAATCACTTATCCACTAGTTTATTGTTTCAATACAACTGATTGTTGTTATCATGCACAAATAATAAGGACCCCATCAGACAAGCCGGGGAACAATGTACTAGCATAATTGTACAGACATTTCTTCGAACAGTTGCTGTGCATTCGAGGATGTAGTTTTTTGTCATTGTTCACTTTGTTCTTGTTGCAAAGAAAAATGCATACTAATTGGTTCATTGGCATCAACATGAAAAAAAAAACAGGTAAAAGATCTGTCAACTATCATTGCATAGATGGGGATGGATCAAACCTTATGCAATTATCTTCCAATCCATACATTTCATTTACTGTTTCCTTCTCTGTACTGTGTATGCAAGCATAATTCTCCAAGAAAGACCAATCAATGTGAAAAAACATGAGTATAATGATGACCAAGAAAAGAGAGATACAACTCTAAAAGTGAGAATTGAGCTTTGGGAAAATATATTTCTACATGTCTTGATCCTCCACTCCATATGAGTGATGGATATAACTCATAAGCATGACCCAGTTGGTAAGATTGTTGGAAAATTTTAAAATAGTAAAAAAAAAACATTTTTTTAAATTTAGCTACAAGAAACCTACATCTAATATGATTGAAAATAAAAAAAAAGTCATTTATTTATGCTTCTTAGTGTGACCCTGTTGAGTTGGATGGAACGGTATGGGTGGCTTTGGCCTAAAGCTGTGGGCTCTCTTAAGAGCCCTGTTTTTTGCCATTTATCGGGCCTAATTGTGTTGACTCAGTTCCGATTTGGAGAATAATTGAAGCATGACTCGTTCCTATTTTTTGCCATTTTTGGGTGGAGACCATTGATGTTCCAAGTTGGTCATCAGATCTGCAAAATGAGTCCAACATATAGAGGATTTGGTGTGGGGCATTTATTGTCTTTAACGAAAGGGCGATCAGCAACTTAAGGTGATCTATCTCAACCATATATATTATTATTATTATTTTAGCTAACAAAGATCACTTCCCTTTAGTAGGAGACTAAGCACACAATCCAGCCTGACCATATATGTTAAATGTTTATGGGACTTAATTTGACGCGTTTCATCACTCCTTGGGCTTTTGGCTTATTGGTTAGGTACATAACATTTGGTATTAGAGCTAACATCTACGTCTCTGGTTCGAGTCACGGAAAGGACTACTTGGAGTAGAGTGAGGGTCATCTAAAAAAAATAGATGAAAGCCGCCGAGGGGAGGGCTACCTGGAGCAGATTGTGATCAGTCCTAAGAGGGGAAAATGGCTACCTGCCGCCAAAGTGAGAATTGCCGAGGACATCGGCTGAGGAAGCATGGTGGAATCTTACGGTCCTAAATGCTTATAAGACTTAATTTGACGCGTTCCATCAGTCCTTAAGCTTTTGGCGTATTAGTTAGGTACATAATTTCACTTGTACTTGATCAGAGATATTGTAGAAGAATATATTACAGGAAATGATGGAAATACTTAGAAAATGGAGTGAAGAAGTGTGAAAGAAAATGGAATGACCATATATCACTCATCTGGTACTTGATTAGAGAGAGGAATCATAATTTGAAGGAAAATTATCCTTTTTTTTTTTTTTTTGTGTAGCTCTTATTTTAATTGTCGAGTGTGACACATTTTTGTAATAAAAAAGGATAAAATGAACTATTTTTTCTCCTCATAGAGGATGTAGAGTTCCTATGTAGAGGGTAGGAATATAGGATTCCTCTCTCTTAAAATCTACATAGAGAGGGATCATGTCGTTGCACAAACACAAACATTTAGTAACGGCTAAGGAATCCATGAGGAATTCATAGATTTGAGGATTCCTCAAGCCCAAAGAATAAATAATTCTCACTAAGAACTTGTAGGGATGAGGCTTTTACATACATGTCAATTTGTAAATATAATTGATTAAAATTGGTATGTGTGCGCAGATACACAAAAATAAAGATTTCAGTTCTTATAATATAGGAGGATCGGACCTAAAAATTATAAAAAAAACGAAGATTCTCATTTGACAAAATTTTCAAGCATTTAAAATTGCCAAATGTGAGTTGTTCTCTATTTTCTAGAAAATTAGTGAGAAATTCCTAAAAATTTGATTGCCAAACATGACCTTAAGCTTGGAATTCAACTTCCTTTTTTTTCACTCAGGCTGTACAAACAACCCATTAACTCTGTTCAGTAAACTTGGCACGCTTGAGCCAATATTTCAGTGGGGTTGCAATTGAAACAGGTAATGGCTCAATCCAATCATAGTGATGATCACCACTTATTAAATATGAATTATAAAGTTATATTTGGCATAGCCACCTAAGCAATCTTCCATGTCACTCTTGTTGAAGTGAAATTCAGTCACACTTAAAAGAGAAAAAATAGTGGTTTTTGATATGATCAGAATTGAACAGAAAGGCTGAGCGTAACATAAGTTATTAAGTGCCTATCAAAGCACCAGAATAGCGGTAGCTTACAATCTCATTTCTGAAAGGATAATGGAAAAATGGAGTCACACATATACTTCACTTGTGGAAGATAGGCTTCTACCAACACTTTGTTACAGCTAATGGACTGATCTGTTGTGATTATATCTTAAATCAGTTGCATATTATGAGACTGGCCTATTTTGATTAGATGTGGGGCTGTTGATCTGGTGTGCTTATCTTTCATGCTGTTGTGACTGGCTACTTCCTCACCCATTGTGTATTTGTGTAGGGTAACTTTCCTTTGGTAGGAGACCATGGGCATGATTCCATCCCGGCCATATATTAACCATCCCAGACTTAAGGAGGAAGTATGAACAATAAAGGCATAAGAGAACTCAACAAAATGAAATGCTGTTCATTGATTTTGTCTAAAGGAATGATTAATGTAAAACTGATACTCTCTTATGCTTATTTAAATGCCCATAATGTTGGCATTGCTACTTTATTTGACCAGTCGTCGAAAAGACAGCATCAGAAAGTAGTAAAGATGCATGCTTTAAGTTAGTGAAAGAAAGGCAATAACATATTAGCCATGAGCTCGTGTGGTAGCTTTAAGTGTGGGTGAAAAGCTAATTCGGCTACCATTCATTCAAAGCTCTACTAGCCGCCACTCACTTTTTAATACTAGACTACACTGCAGCACAAGGTAATGATAAGCCTAAGAAACACACTCTCTCCCCTAAATTAGCACCAATTTAAATTTGACACTCATTCAAATTGTGCGGGCCATTTAATCGATCATGCAAATTTAGGCACACATTGCACTTTATCTAATGACTAGGATATGAATAGCATTATAGAAGTACCTCTTCTGATCAAATCGTTCCAATCTTTTGTTAGGTAGGTTGAATGGTGATGTGTCCAACCCCTATACCCCCCTGATTTTCATTCTTTCGGTTGGGACCCACAGCCTGGATGCCGGTAATTAAGCTAGGAACTACCTAATCTTTCTTGAAAATGAAAAGATGGAGCAATATTATGGTTAAACTTGTCCTCTTACAAATTATTAATTGGTCTGGCTACGGGCTTGAAAAGCTTTGTTTTGGGCTCAGGCCCACATTTTTCTTCTGCCAGTTACTCAGCTAGAGAAGATTGTCATCTAGTGTCCGCAATAAACACTAACATAACATTTAAATGTAAATTTAGTTGGGGTTTGGTTAAAAGTTGCATATATGCAAGAGTTGTTAATTGGTGTCTCAAACATTTATAAAACACTACAGCCATTGGAAGGAAGTGGGTAGTCTAATTGGAGTCCAAACGTAAAAGAAAGTTGCTTTTCTTCTCCTCAGTGTCCAAACAGAAAAGAAAGTTGATTTTCTTCTCCTAAGTCTAGCAAATGCAAACCAATTTCCCATAACAGCAATTCTGATTCTCATTAGAAAGGAAGAAAAACCCAGATCTGGGATCTACACAAATCAATCACTCCCTTCCTTCAAACCATATATACCTGAACATTAGATCAAAAAAAGAAGGATAAAAAAGACCCATGACTGGAACTACTTCCCTACTATGTTCTACTTAAAACTGAGCTAAAAATGACATGAAAGTGAAACAAGATCTCTTACATTACTGAGCATCCAACAGTGTTATCATCATCGAAATAGTCTGTGAGCCTTGGTGCTGTCAACTGCACCGGTGGTTGAGACACTGGCAATTCATAGTAGTAAACTGGTGGAGGGGCCAAATACGCACCTACCGGATAATACATTGGGTGGATCGTCGATGGCTCGATTGCGTAACAATACGGTGCAAATGACCCAACACTACCTGCCTCATGTACAATGCCAGGCTGAGGAACTGGAAATACATTCTTCGGAACTTCTGGAGTTGATCCGCTAGTGTTTTTGCCAATTTCAGCTCCTTGGGCTTCCTTTTTTTCTTCTCTGTTGTTGCCTCCAGTGTTGCAAAAATCACTTCCATTACTCTTAGAGTGGGCGCAAGAGTTGGAGCATTTGCATTCCTTATTATCGGGTTTCTTTCCATTGTCGGTGTCTTTCGCCTTGTCTTTCACATTTCTTGTACGAATCTCTACCTCCTTATGACCGTTGTCCATCTTCTTTTCATCATTTGAAGACTTCTGACTGTCACAAGGCCACACCTCTGCAGTCTTACTGATTTTTGTCAACTTCTTGATGAGAGTTTGAGCATCAACGTTGCCAGTTATGGTGACTTTTGGCTGATATGAATCGATTTGAACCTTGTAAACTCCTGCAAACACCCAGAATTAGAAAAAAGACACGTCGATTTGTGTCTTTAAACGCCCTGCAAATACACGCAATTAGAAGAGACAAACTAGCTATTACTACAAGCATATCCACATAGGTAACAATAACAATAACATTATGCACATGAACATAGAACACCTAAGATTTTCTTACCATCAATGCTTTGTAAGGCCTTCTTCACCTTTTTCTTGCAACCCTCACAGCAGTTCACTGAGACCTTCAAGTCAACTTTCTGGAACAAAGTAAAAAAGGTTTGCCATTAGATCATTAAGAGAGAGAGAGAGAGAGAGAGAGAGAGAGAGAGAGAGAGAGAGAGCAAATGAAGTGCATTGAGCTATGGCACCTTCAGGTCTCCTTCCTTTGACATGTCCCTTTGATTTTCTTATGGAAGTGAAAGACTCTTGGTAGAGTTAGTAAGCTGAATTTCCCTGTTGGATACAGGGAGAACAGAGCAAGAGAAACAGAACATGTAAGAACAGTGGTAGAGAGGGAAGCTAGTGCTGAGAACTCTTGAAGTAGTATGGGGTTTTATATATAGCAAGGTGGGGCCCTGTTTGGAGTTGTTAATCTTCTTTATGCTTTTGTCTCTGTGTTGTCTCAACGCCAAGATGTTCTGCACAGCTCTAATGTGTCCCATATCCATATTAAAAAATGAGACTACTACCTTGTTTGAACAACTTCAAATGGCCTTCCTTTCGGAAAAGCATTCAAATTCCTTCCAATGATTTCTGTCGGAGGATACTGTAGTCTGCAAGAACAACTTAGTTGTAGCTAGCCCTAAATGCCTCGAGTTATCTTGTTCACAGTTTGAATAATTAGTGTTCAGGTCAGCGATTCATAATTCAAGATCTAGATTTGATGGAGCAGGTTCATTTGATTCGATTTTTAATTTGTCGATCAGGATTTGAGTTTGACAAGTTCGATGAATTTAACGAGTCCATCACCGGGGCCATATTAAAGATTCAAACCACTCAAAATAATTGTATTCTACATTTGCTCTAGGTGAAATTTTACTTCACTAAGAGTTATGCTCGCTATCAGATTAATCATGTGTAAAAACTTATGGTAATAGAATCCAAAGTAAACTTCATTTCTTACTATTGATCAGTCTTATATGGACTAGTGTTAATTAGTTTGTATGGGTGCATTGCTTTTGAGCAGCTAGGACTTTTAGAAGACACCACTTATGGATTTACAGGACTCAACTCAGAAATTTTTGAGAATAGTTGGCTGTTACCATGCGATCTCAAACTATTTGCAGTTTAAGGGCCTTGTTAGCAAACTCTAAAATTATAAATGCCCCAAGGTGCCCCACTCAAGCTGGTCCAACAACAAAATTGGAAACAACAAATCCTCTCATTAATTCAATTGATGGACAATCACTCCCTTGAGATCTCTGATTGATCACTCAATTTGCATGGTGAGGCCTCTGGATAATTCAACTGATGGAGTATTTACATGTGGGCCACTGTTGTTGGAAGTCCCACAAACTATAACTTCTTGTCCAGTTTCGTGGCTGAGTTGGGTCATAATGATAGTTGGAGTATCAAAGTATCAGTTTTAATAATAGACTTACATAAACTGTAGTGCTGAGAACCACAATTACCACATTTTGTGTTCAATACTAAAGTGCTTTTCCGTGCTGTCCCTAAGATTTCCTCAATAGATCTGGAAACTGTTGAATGCTTTCGGTGGACACTACTAATTTCCTCAATGCTGATACTTGTTTAACATATAGAAGTCTAGGGTTGGCCTCCATGAGCAAAGAAAAACTTAGAAATAAAGCATTGATATTATTACAATAAGCTCAATGATAACTAGTTCTCATACTAAATAGAGATCTAAAACTTATTGTAATGTGATCCAGGACTGTTAACTTGCTCGAGCTCCAAATTCCTCGTGCATAGTTACCTAAATCTCCTAGAAGGCCTTTGAACTAGGATAACTCGATCATTTTAGACAATTTGCAGCTAAATTTTCTAATTGCATGCGAACAGTTCACAGAATTCTCCAAGACTATTCATATATTTTTCATTAGTGGAGCCTACCTAAAAATCAGAGCTGCTGAAAAATAGGGGGATTCGGCGAGAGGTCACTCAAAGTGTGACTTTAATGCAAACAATCCACAAAAAAAAGTCATGCAGCTAAAGGTCCCTCACATACTTTCTCATACCTGAAATGTCCAATTTGCCCTTTCTTTAAATCATATCCCATGATTAGTGGGAAATCCCATTAATTGCCCTAGATTAAAGGAATCATATCCTATCACTTATTTGCCCACGATTAAAGGAATCTCATTAATGATATTTTCAAATAAATTCTAAAAAAAAAACACAAGCACATTTCAAAATAACACAAATAAATTTTAAAAAAACGCAATAATTTCAAAAAAAGCAATAAATTTAAAAAAAAAACAATAAATTTCAAAAGAACGCAGATAAATTCAAAAAGATACAAATAAGTTTAAAAAGATCGAAATAAATCTCAAAAAATATAAATAAATTCCAAAATACTCAAATAAATCTCAAAAGATCGAAAGAAAATTCAAGAAATGCAAGCAAATTTCAAAAGATGCAAATGAATTTCAAAAGACACAAATAAAATTCAAAAACACAGACACATTTGCCAAAACTAAGATAAATCATTTTCCAAATTTCTGAAAAATTTGCCTAAAACTCAGGTATTTTTGCCAAAACTAAGTTAAATTTATTTCAAAAAACATAAATAAATTTCAAAAGACGCAAATAAAATTAAAAAATGAAAATAAAATTAAAAAAAAACACAAATACATTTGCCAAAACTAAGATAACCCAATTTTCCAAATTAGCGAACAATGTGGCAAAAAAATCAAGTCTTTTTTGTCAAAAACTTAGATAGATTTGTTCCAGAACTCAGATAAATAGCCAAAAACTCGGATAGATTTGTCCAGAATTCAGATAAATTTGTCCATAACTAAGATAAATTTGTTCAAGAAGTCAGATAAATAGCCAGATATTCAAATAGATTTGTACAGAACTCAGATAAATTTGTCCAGATTTCAGATAAATTTGTTTCAAAAGTCAGATAAATAGCCAAAAACTCAGATAGATTGGTCCAAAACTCAAATAAATTTGACAAAAAATACAGAACTCAGATAAATTTGACTTTGACTGGAATAGGGATGGGTTCTGGAACGGGTCAGGCTTGACCTGACCTGGACCAACCAGGAACCAAACCCAGCTCAAATCGCTGTCTTCTTCCCCAGACAGAACTTGAGCTTCCTCTTCACATTCTCTGCGATGTTCTGGAACCAGAACCAGAAACCTCTCTCGGTTTGCTTCTTCTTCCATGGCAACGGCGCGGCATGGCAGCGGCGGCGGCGAACTTCCTTCTCCGGAGACGCGCAACGACGACTTCGGCGATCTGTTTTCTGTTCAAGGCTGTTCACGGCGATGTGGGGCCCAGCTGGACACAAATCCCAAACCGATTTCTGCTTCTTCTTCTACAACCTTTTCTCTGTGACAGAAGAAAACTCCGACGATGGCACCTCCTGATTCTTCTTCCCAGGCGATGGCAGCGGACGGCGGCGATCACCAGGCGGTTCTTCCTTTTTCTTGCTGCGTTTGGACGCTGCATCAGGACCCAAACAGAGCCGCCCCTCTTCACCGTTTCTCTGCAACACGAGGATCTTCTTTCTCTTGACGAGATAACAGTGGCCCACCAACAAATCTACCGTCTCTGCTGGACTACCTATGGCTTTGGCAAGACCATATCACCAGATCTTCTTCGGCGACGTCCGGAAAACAATGCTTTGTCACCTCTTCTTCCTCGTTCTGGTTCTTCGATCTGTGTGGTCCACCAAGAGACTGATCTTCTGCGATCCTAGATCAATTCACTGCAACGAACTAATTCCGGAATCCTTTTTCTCCGACCTCTCTTTCCTGCAAGAAATAACCACGCACTAGGATTTCCCAAGCCCAAGGAGGGAGAATACAAGATTTGAAATTTTAAAATTCAAAATTTTATGCCTAAATAGTTGAAAGGGCAAATTAATCCTGAAACATGTGATTGTGTGGATTTAGGGACCTCTTGCTGCAAACAGTTTAGTTGCTTGGACCACAACCCTTAAAAAGAATTTGCCTGGACTGGAGGCTGGATAGATTCAATTCTAGGGACCTTTCACTAATTATCTCTAAAAAATATTACACTCCTATGTATGTCACTAGTCTATTTCGAACTTAAATCACAGTTGGTCATGCCCCCACCTCAAGATTGATCACCTCTAAACTATAGAATTCTACTTTGCTTTATTTTAACCATGTGTTTACGTGTGATCAATATGATGATGAGCCCCACTCCAATTAAAGTAAAATATAACTCAGAGTAAACGTAAAGAAGAACAATTGTTTTACTTGGTTTAGATTTTATACGCGGTCCTGGTGATGGAGTTATACGATGGATAAAGATGGTCCATCATTCATATGTTTTGAACTCGAATTCCGAAATCAAATTACCTACATCAAATTCTCTGATCAAGCTACATCTTAAGTCATGAATTATTAGCTAAATTATTAAATTAGTTGATCTGCGACTGGCTAATTATAACACAACTAGGTGTGTGAGCAACGGAAAGATTTGGGACACATCACACTATACATTTTCTCCTTCTATTTTGTGAATACTTTTTATCTACAAACTCACATGGCAGAAGCCAGATTTCCTTTCTTCCTCATGCTTCCCATGAGTGGAAGGAGTGGAAGTGCGAGACATGATAATGAGACCAATCTATTTAGAATTCAAGAAGCTCAAAATGAACACCTTCCCATGTACTAGATATTCTCAGATTTTACTCCAAAAAAAGTAGGTTGAAAGGTAAGATTGGGCATATAATTAGGAATGTAATTAACTAACTTATATTGGTCTAAAATTTAATGATATCGAGTATGAGGGACTGATATTTATTTTGAGTAGCAGCTTAGATTTTAAATAGGTGAGCCCCACTATGAGGTTTTGCTCCTTCGACTCACGAGAGTAATGAGGGAGGCACTCCGGTGAACCCTACATACATTGGCGAGTAGACAACCATACACATGTAGAGATAAGACTGCCTGCACATACAAAAGAGAGGACCTAGACCATACACTGAGTAATTAGGTCAAAATGAATGCACATTGTAACAAGTTCATGCTCAGGAGTGGAACAAGGGGGACAAGGGAGGCCATCAAATCTCGTGGCCCCCACTTGCCTGGTCCACCATGTTTAGAACCATGCATACAACTAATCTTTATGTAAGTTATTTTACTCCACTGACCATTGTTCTTCAAACAGTCATTACAACTAGAACAAGTACAAAAGGAAGTTTAGCTATTATTTAGGTTATTTTCACAGTTGGAATTTCTGGTTAATATCAAGTTCCTAGTATGTTGTAGCCCAATGGCTCAAAGCTAGAAAAGTCACTAAAACCTCTTTCAGATAAGAAGCATTTGAAAGTCAGTTTCTTTAACTAGTGCGTCTGGGATTTCCCTTTAGTTTTTTGTCTAGGCCACTTTTATTGGCCAGAGTCTTTTAGTGGGGAAGAAGTAGGGTGGAAGCGGTTGCGTTTCATAACAAGATTGGTATCTGGAGAAAGAAAGGTCTTCCTTGTTCCCATCAGACAAAGGATATTCTAAATGGAGAGGACACAAACTGAGCAGGATTTTCTCCTTACAAAACTCAATCCCCTGTGGATCCACTAGATCTATGAAAATGAAGGCATCTGGGCGATGATAGATTTGAACGTGGATTTGAAATCGATAGAGCATCAATGCAATCACATGATATGGTCCTTAATTTTAAGTCCTCAAAAGTTTTATAGTTATAACCGTGCAAATTTACCAGATAGTTCAGCGTAAAATTAAGATCAATTCCACATAGAAAGAGCCAAGGTGTCTAGGAAGGAATTGGGTTAATTATCGGTAAGTCTCCTATATGAAATGAAAAAAGGGGAGGCCTCTGAAAGAGTTTGCCTTACAGTTCGTGAAGGAAGATTTTTTTAAGTTGACTTGATTCACACATAAATAAGGTTTCATGTGTTCAAATAATTTGCAGTATTCATACGTGAAATTTATCTTCTTTGATTTCTTTTAAGAAAGGTAAGCACTCACACACCCACCCAAGTTTTCACCATCAAGGCTATAGACATGGATGGATTGATTCCAGGGTGTTTCTATGGAAAGAGAGGTGCCTCACCAACTGAGCTATCAGTTGATCGGCATAACTAATTGCACTGAGTTGGAATTATAAGCACTTACTTCAAATCTGAATCCATGATAATAAACATACAACAGCCCACTATATGATAAGTTTTGGGAGAATAGAAGTGAAAGATAAGATTTTTAAAAAAATTGAACTACTTTACTACCAGGGTCAAAGCAATACCCCACAAGAATCATACTGTCACTGCAAACTCTCTAAAAGGGCACGTAACTTTTCAATCTAACCCTCTTGGTCCTTCACCGTGCAACTTCTCCCTTTATGCCTCAACCATTTAAAGATCAGATTCTTCTTATTACTACGTATACTTTTTTCTTTCCTTTGGGTTTGGTTTTTATGAAGGCCTTGTAATGACACCTAGGATTCCATGTTCGTTCTCCCCCCACCTACTAAAATCTTAATTACTTAAAGCTTAATTACTATTAATTGATTGGATCTTTTGTCCAAGTTGTTTATTAACAAAACAGTACAATGGAACATTTACAAATTCCAGCTTTTGAATGCTTTCCCAACCAGACACTAGTAGTATTGTTTTTTTTTAAAGGAGATAAGAGTCTAAGTTCAAACCCATCTAGGCTTTTAATGATGTGAAAAAACATAGTTATCATAGAAAAGGCCTTTCTCAATCTTGGCCTTGAAGACATTTCTTTATTCTCTCTATAGCTCTTATTTTAATAAATTCTTTGGAAGTTGATTTGTGAGGACCAACGCAAATGCTGGTGAGATATGATTCGAAATGTAGCACTTACATGCATATGTGATATGTCCAATTATGTGCAATTATTTTAAGGATCCATTCATGTTGGGTACTAAAAGCATAGAAAGGAATGTTTTTGTTTCCTTTTGGGTGCTTCAAGCGGTTGAAGCTTGTCAGTACAGTCATTTTGTACTGCTATCTATGTGTGTGTGGCCTCAATTTGCATGGGGTTTTGGATGGTTGGGCGCAGATCTATTTCATGAGATTGATAACTTGATCAGGCCAAGGGCCAAAAGCCCCTAAATTAATTAACTAATTAATGGAAGCATAAGCCAACACAACCACTAGAAGGCCCAGCAGGCTAAACCAGGCTACTAAATAGACCTGCCCGGTCAAGCCATGGAGGGTCCAATAGGGGCCTGTGCCCAACCACAAGTCACACACAAGGTCCTAGTGCAAGTCATGCGCAATGCACAAGCTTGCTTGCTCAAGTTGTCTGGCAGCCCTTTCCTCTAATTCCTTTCTTATTTGATTCCTATTTTGAGGTTTCTTTTAGTTATGATTTGATATATATGGTATTCTTTTCAAAATTTCTGGTTGAATTTATCTTAGTTTGAGGCTGCTTTTTATTAGCATCATATAAATATTCTCTGATAAAGACAACATAATTGTTGTGGCTTATGTTCTCCATTATCATCTGGCAAACAACCCCTTCTTGGACATATGTGCATAGTTTGTAGTATGAAAAAAAAAAAAAATGAACTAAAAAAAGCAGCATCAAGCTCAACTAGACCCCTATTTGCCATGGCCTTGTACTACAAGTGATAAAAATGGGATAAATTGGGAACTGAGCGCTGCAGGAGTGGGCCGAATGAATCCGATTAGAACAACCCATGCCAACCTGACCCTTGCCATCCCAACTTAAATAAGACTATCAGAGGGGTGAATCCTAATTCCTAACAAGTGTGTGTGAACCAGGGGTTGCACAGTTTGTTAGTAACTCCGCCTCTCACCAGAATTACTTAGGATCAACCATAGTCTTCCCTCACTTCTTGCATGTATGAGTTTTCTTAACTCCATTCACTCCCTGTTAGGTTTTTGAGTGTTGGCTAAATTCATGGGTTGGACAAAACTCTGGGTCTTTGAGTTGTATTTTTTTTATTTAGAAAAGACCTCTGAAGATAGAAGTTTGGAAGGACTCAGAAGAAGAACGCCTGAAGGATTTAAAAGAAATCTGCTGGAGAAATAGTGTTGAATTTCCAGATCCAATCCAGAGAGGGGTCCGCTCGAGCGACCATTGCCTTCGCTCGAGCGAACTGTGTGCGAACAGCCCAGTTCTAAAACAAAGGCCGGTTTGCTCGAGCGAATATGGAGATCGCTGGAGCGAACTGGGCGCAGACAGTGGGACGAATTTGGGAAACTCCTTTCTAATTGTGCTTAAACTGCTTGTTTTACTCCTAATCCTCTTAGAAAACCTTAAGCACGAACCAAGGGCTATTCCAAAGGAAGACCTCACCTCTCATAGTGCTGAGTTAGAGATTATCATTGAGAGATTTTCTTCTCTAGAGTTTTTATGAAGTTGAGCTGCCAAGTTCTCTAGAGTCAGTTCTTCTGCATCCTTTGTAGAAGATTATTTTCCTGTAAGAAGATCTGAGGAGTCAAGTGCTGGTTTGAATCTGTTGCAATCAACGGTGTGAAGTCGTTGAAGCGTGAGGCGACACAAGGTAACTTCAGTCCTTGGGTAGGGGATATCTAAGGAAGAGATCTGAGTTTCTTGTAATTGCGAGATTCATAATACTTGATTTGATCTAGTTCGGATCGGTGGTTTTTCACCCAATTAGAGTTTTCCACCTTATATTTGGTGTCCTTGTGATGTGTGCTTGTTGATTTATTTCCGCTGCATTATATTTGTTTCTGCACACTTTTGGGTTTATTGTTTGAGTAGACCAATCTAGAGATCCCGGAGACCCATGCAATTTTACAATTGGTATCAGAGAGGGTTACACTATTTTGTTGTGTCTAATCCTACAAGATTTCTAGAATGGTGCTCAATAGAGAAGGGACATCAACTTCCAAGCCTCCTTTGTTTGATGGTTCTAATTATTCATATTGGAAGCAAAGGATGATTGGGTTCCTTAAGTCCATAGATGATGATATTTGGGATATTGTTGAAGATGAGTTTTCTAGACCAACATCTGTGGTTAATGGAAACACTGTTCCTAAACCTAAAGCTAAATGGTCTAAGGATGAGAAGCATAGATCCAATTGTAATAACAAAGCTGTGAATTGTATATACAATGGAGTCTCTGCTGATGAGTTCAGAAGGATTTCTATTTGCAAATCTGCAAAAGAAGTAAGGGACGTCTTACAGAGAGTCTATGAGGGTACAGACACGGTGAAGCAAGCCAAATTGCAAAAGTTGAATAAAGATTTTGAAACCATCGTGATGGAAGAGGATGAGACTTTTGATCAATTTTATGCAAAGCTGAATGAAATTGTCAATTCTGTGTTCATTCTGGTCGAAGAAATACCAGAACATAAGATTGTCAAGAAAATTTTGAGGTCTCTACCTTCCAAATTCGATTCTAAAGTTGATGCTATTGAAGAAAATAAGAATCTGGATACCCTCAAGGTGAATGAACTGTTTGAAAATCTTCAGACATTCGAAGCAAACCGGTTAAATAAAGGCAAATAAAAAGAAAAGGACATTGCCTTGAAAGCCATATCAGAATCAAGAAAGAAGGCTGTAAAGAAAATTGAATCTGATTCTAAATCTAAAGCAGAAGATGATATGGCTGAGTTTTTTAAGTGTTTTCACAAATACATGAAGACAAAAAGAGCCAATAATAAGAATTTCAAATCTGAGAAGAAGGATCCTGCAAAAGGAACAAAGTATTTTGAATGCCAAGGTTATGGTCACTATGCTAATGAGTGTGCCAACAAGAAAAAGGCTACAAAGCAAAAGGCTCTAAATACAACTTGGGATGAAGAATCTTCTGAAGATGAAAAAGAAAATCCTGAGGATGATCCTTCTAATAATGTGAATGGCAAGTTTTTATCATTCATGGCTAAGTCTGTGTCTGACAGTGATGCTGATGAAGATAATGAAGATGAGTTGTCAGACAAAGAAAAAAATTGGGAAGAGATGTACCATGGTACCTATGCTGATTGTATCAAGATGACCAAATATAGTAACAAAATCACTATCAAGTTCAAGGCTGCTCAAGAAGAAAATTTTGCTTTGAAGAAGGATTTAGAGCAAGTGCTTGAAAAGATTCATCTTTTGGAAAGTTAGAAAAAGTGTATGGCTGAAAATTTGACTACTGATGGTCAAAAACGTGAGAAGGCTGAAAAAGAAATAATGAATCTGAAGGAAGCGATAGTGATGCTGAAAGTTGAAAATCAAGACCTGCAAGGGATACTGAAGATCACTCTATCTAAGCTAGAAGTCAAGCAAGCCTCTCTCAACAAGATGAACACCGGTTCGAAGATCCTTGCAAAAATCTTGTGTAGTCAAAAGCCTTCTTTTGACAGAAGCGGTCTTGGTTATGATCATGGTGCATCCACTTCAAATACTAAAGGTAAAACAATTTTTGTTTCAAGTGTTGCACATGCTACTCCACATACTGCACTTTCAAATAATGTGTTGAGTAGTTTCAAGAAAAAGAATGTGTCACGAGCTGCACACACATCCACTTGTCATCATTGTGGATTAAAAGGCCACATTCATCCCCATTGCAAAAAGTTGCAACGTCTACCTACCAAGCAATGGTGGAAGAATTTTTCTCTATCCAAGACAACTCCAATTTGGGTTAAAAAATCTGATTTGACTAAGGAGTTTACTCACACTCTGATGAAAGATCAAACTACACAAGTGTGGGTGGCTACATGTAAAAAGCCCTGATCAAAGAGATCAAGCTCCCACCCCCAGCGCTGCTACGAAGATACATTCAGGGGGAGTTGCTATTGAGGAGGAGCTATAGATCCTAATTGGCAAGAAAGCTGCATGTTTATATTTTTTTTGCTTTGTCAAATTATGGAAAAAAAGGGGGAGAAAGGTGCCAAATCAAGGGGAAGAACAAGAATATCAGACTGAGTCAGAGACAATGCAGATCTACATTGCTGATTGCCAATTTTTTTTGGGATGAATTTTTTAAACAACTTTCAATGTATTTTGGGTTTTATTTTGAGTAGATCAAATTGTATTGTCCTATGGAGTTTTGTCCATGAATTGCCAAAGGGGGAGATTGTTAGGTTTTTGAGTGTTGGCTAAATTCATGGGTTGGACAAAACTCTGGGTCTTTGAATTGTATTTTTTTTATTTAGAAAAGACCTCTGAAGATAGAAGTTTGGAAGGACTCAGAAGAAGAACGCCTGAAGGATTTAAAAGAAATCTGCTGGAGAAATAGTGTTGAATTTCCGGATCCAATCCAGAGAGGGGTCCGCTCGAGCGACCATTGCCTTCGCTCGAGCGAACTGTGTGCGAATAGCCCAGTTCTAAAACAAAGGCCGGTTTGCTCGAGCGAATATGGAGATCGCTGGAGCGAACTGGGCGCAGACAGTGGGACGAATTTGGGAAACTCCTTTCTAATTGTGCTCAAACTGCTTGTTTTACTCCTAACCCTCTTAGGAAACCTTAAGCACGAACCAAGGGCTATTCCAAAGGAAAGCCTCACCTCTCATAGTGCTGAGTTAGAGATTATCATTGAGAGATTTTCTTCTCTAGAATTTTTATGAAGTTGAGCTGCCAAGTTCTCTAGAGTCAGTTCTTCTGCATCCTTTGTAGAAGATTATCTTCCTGCGAGAAGATCTGAGGAGTCAAGTGCTGGTTTGAATCTGTTGCAATCAACGGTGTGAAGTCGTTGAAGCGTGAAGCGACATAAGGTAACTTCAGTCCTTGGGTAGGGGATATTTAGGGAAGAGATTTGAGTTTCTTGTAATTGCGAGATTCATAGTGCTTGATTTGATCCAGTTTGGATCGGTGGTTTTTCACCCGATTAGGGTTTTCCACCTTATATTTGGTGTCCTTGTGATGTGTGCTTGTTGATTTATTTCCGCTGCATTATATTTGTTTCTGCACACTTTTAGATTTATTATTTGAGTAGACCAATCTAGAGATCCCGGAGACCCCTGCAATTTTACACTCCCTGTTGCTTGTGCAAGTATAGGACCAGCCCCCTTTATCTGGCAATTAAAGAAAAAAAAAAGTGGGTGAAACGAGTGCATGAGTGAAGGCACCTATATTTCCTTACATGCTTCCTACAGTGAGTGGTAGGAAAGCACAGGGATTCCCACATTTTATCTTATTAAGAGGCAAGGATTTCAAGAACGGCTCGTCAGTTCTTATTTGGCTGTCTGAGATTCAAATCCCAAATAAATCACTTTTTTTTGTTTGTGTGGGCTTCTCTCTCACTTGTGTCGGGCCGCCTTCCCGTGTGTAAGGATTTTCTAATATGATAAAAACTCATTTTCATTCATTGGTGGGAAAAATTTTGATAGGATGAGGCCAAACAAATCCTCATAGCTGTCATTCTCAAAAGAAAGAGAAATTCTCGGTACAATCGGTTTTCAGCGCGGCGTTATTTTCAACATAAAAGCATGCCAAACTCAGATTTAAAAAACGAAAAAGGAGGAAAAGAAAATTGAAGAGCCAAAGACCCAAAACCCTTTTGGCCAAGAGGCTTCCCTACTGCCCTAAATGGTGAATTTTGGTGCTGGATCATTCCAGACAGTTAAAAGAGTCAAAATTGAGCTGAGTCTGGATCGCCTAAGTCTCTCCCACACTTCTTGTGAGTGAAATGTATGGAACTCCACTGCAAGGCTTATTTATTGATAATTCTATTTGTTCAAAATAAATGCTATCACCCAATGAAATGTCTTCAAAATTTACTTCAATAGGAGTTGATCCCCCTATAAAAGTGAGCACATATGCCCAACATGATTAATGCATATGATTCAAATAATGCATAAGATTATGTTGATCACGTTTTCGTTCATATGCTCAATCTTATCATGAGACTAACTTTTTTTTATCGAAGTAAAATTTAAAAATATATCACTCAAGGGGATGGCATCCATTCTAAACAGATTACACTATCAATAGGTGGGGCTTGTTTGTGTAACGTCACATAAGAGGAAATGCGAGTTGTTTCTTCCGCAAAAAGTGATCTCTGAAAGTGGGTTCGCAAAGAAAAATCATTTAAATTTATCTATTTTCTGCAGTGATTCATGTAGTACAATCAAAGGAGAATACATGTGAAATGGAAAGGGTGTTTGTTTCCACTGAAACCGCCCTGTATGCTCTCAGGGGTCCGGACTCATCAAAACTACATCTTATGGTCAGTTCTCAGGCAAGTCGAATCGATCGAGCGGTAGCTCCATATTGTTAACTTAGTAGAAATTTTGGCTACAAATAACCAGCCTCACATGAGACTTACTGTAGGGCCTACCTTTCTCTGTGCTGATCATTGGATGGGTGGGATCATGATCATCTGTCCCACCTCTAACCTTCCTATCCCACCCTACTTCTTTACACGCAACAAGATGGTACCATGAGAGTTTGCAGACTTAAAATGTATGGTTGGTGTGGGTCCTAATCAATCAAAAAGATTTCAGATGATTTGGTGGTTGTAATCAAAGTAGAAGCATTTTGTTTCGAGCCATAGAAAAAAGGAGGCCAATTTCATTTCGATATGTGCTCATCCCCAATCACATAAATTAAGCTTTGTGCACCCTCAGGCTTTACATTGTAGAGAAATTCTCTTATTTTTAGAGGATAGGGATGTATTTGTATGCATGTTTTGCTTGCTAACGAACTCCACATAAATTAGTGGTGCATACTGAATAGAGAGATTGCTGGGTCCCATGTCCTTGTGGGTGGAGAATTCATGGGATATTCTATGATGCTCCATTGTAAACATTTTTTCTTAATTATTATTATTTTTAGGTGTGACCCTGACGTTTGCTTAATATGGGAGTATTAACCTTTCACTGATAACACCACTCACCGGTGGGCCAGATTAAAGAGCAAGATCATGTACAAATGAGTACTTTAGGGTCTATTTGGTAATTTTACATGTAAAATAAAGTGTAGTAAAGCATCAAGTCAAAAGGATAATATAATATAATGGGGTTACGATGATATTTTGTTTTTAGTTGTTTGGTATGTAATGAAAATATATATATATATTTTACTTTTTTTTAAAAAAAGATGGAAGGAATTTTGAAATAAAGTGCTATTGATGTGACTCATTGTCTGAAAAATGAAGTATTTACTTGACTTATACTAATCTAGTAAAACGCCAAATAGGCCCTTAGGGTATGTATCACATGAAGCAGGACTCGAACTACCTAATCCTAAAATGGATTATTGATTCTCTCGACCTTGCACATTATATTGGTTTCTATAACCATTACAGAAGAAGGTAAATAACAGGAGTTATTAGACCCAATGAGGCCCTATCAGTTGCAAGAAAGCTTTGGGATGGAGACATTTGGAAAAAAAAGAAAAAAGAAAAAATTTATGACTCATAATATGATAAGTTGATCCATAATCACAACGTCTAATCATTTTATGGCCATGAATTAGAAAGCTGAAAATATCTAATAGGCTTGCTTTTTATAGAAGGCTAAATGCAAACACCCTTTAACTTTAACTAGAGGTTCCTAGCAACTATATGTGCGTGCACTAGAGTGATACAACTATACAAGGCATAATAAAAATTGGGAAAATTTGCCAACACACTTAGTCATGATTGAGTGGTGTTTAGGCCTGTCAATTGAGCCCATCGAAACAGGTACCCACTCCAGACTGTCCCAAGCTCGAAAATACAGAGCTTTTAAAAGAAAATCGAGCCCTGCAGACTGGGCTGGGGCAATGATTTTAAAGCTCGGTGAAAATGGGACTGAGAATGGGTAGCACAAGCCCAGCCCATCCAGGCCCAACCTTGCCAGCTCGCAAGAAAAATAAAGCTAGACCAAGTTGTGGGTCCCACTATCCAATGGGTCATTGAGGTTTGAACGCCTCGACTAGATCCAGTCCTAGCAAACTAGTTCGTTAACATGAACAATCAGTTTTTTTCAAAGTTTGTTAGTGTGTATTGATTACTATGGATGAGTTTCATATCATGGACGATTCATGTACATAGAAAGTTTATTGCTTTATGCTTTTCTACTTTGTACTGATTTATTCTTTAAATAGATTCATTCATTTTCAATCAGCTTATTATTGATGATATATACCTTTCAAAATGTTATATTAGTAGTGCTTTTTTCTTGCTATATAATTTTGTATGCATACTCATCTTTAATATGTTTATTTTTTAAACTCTATCCAAGATTATTTAGTTAGAAATATAAAATACATTCTTCATGTCTACGGAGTTTTTTGTTATGCCAGCTCAACAATTTAGCTATGCATTAGCATTGAAGAAAAAACACAATTTAGCTGTGCACAAGCATTGTTGCAAATCAGAGTAAAAATTAAAAAATGTTTAGCTTATTTTCAAGATCGTGCTAAGCCTTGGCCCAACCCGGGCTCGCATAGGACTGAATTTAACTTAGGCCGTTCAATTTATGGCCGGGTTTGGACAACCCCCACATGCCCGCCCAACATTCAGGACGGGACTAGATAACCCAAGCCCAGGCCCGGCCCATTGACAGGCCTAGGCTGGTGTTAGCACCATAAGATCACACACATTCCTTATGATTGATCCAGGTTCTTCAAGTTTAAAGTATCATTCAAGATTAGAATCCCAACTTAGAAAAAAACCGGAGGAAGGAATCCTTTCTTTAGACAGAGAAGAGCTTTAATTTAGGGAGCGATACGAGGCATAACAAAAATAGGAGATTTCTAAGGTTGGAGAGTGATCACCTTTTAAGTCAAGCAAATATTCAGCAGCAGAATATTCGGCTGTAAACATTCAATACCAATTCGCTTGACCTGCAGGAATCAATCTACATTTATCTTCAATCATCAGAAAACAAGATTTCATTATCATACAATGATAAAGCAAAGATGGGCCTCATGTAAAGTTCTGTAGCAGTATAATCCTTCTCTCTCTTCAAATCACTATATTTGAAGGCTTAATAAGCTCATGGAGCACAGAATTGGGCTGACCCAACTCAGAGTTTTGGTAGATCCCCATTACCTCCGATTATGATGGACCCACCAAAGTATCATTTTCCAACAGAAGTATGATAAGTAACAAAAGCCCACTATTCCTCCTCCATGTCCTCATCTTTCCTTTCATCCACACGTTCACAAGATGAAGAAGAGAGAGAGAGAGAGAGAGAGCGCCGGCCCAAGCCATAGATTATCTTATAGCCATTCGTTCATTGAGAGGCTATCCATTATCTCATCCTCTCCTTTTATCCGCTTCTGCTGGTCTCACTTTGCTTCAAAACCTCTAGCACCTTCTCTTCCTCTTTCACCGTCCAATACGACGATCCTTCTTATCCTCTGACATCTCCTCATGGCTTCTTCGGCTACTCTCTCAGTAGCCAATGCTTCCCTCCAGGTCTCTTTTCTTCTTCTTCCCTCTTTGCTTCTCTTCTCCTCTGTACAAGAATTCCTCACAATTATATTACTTCTACTACTACTACTACTACTACCACTGTTACTGATTTTGGTATGTGTGTGAGAATTCTCAGGCAAATGGGAAGGGATTCTCCGATTTCTCGGGGTTGAGAAACTCTGCATCTGTTCCTTTCGGGAGAAAAACGTCTTCTGATGATTTTCTCTCTGTCATTGCCTTTCAGACCGCTGCGGTAAGTGACCCACTTCAGTCTCTTCTTCTTTTTTATTGCTACCTTGATTTACTCTCAGTGTTCTTTCTGAATTATGGAGTTCCTATGGTGTAGATTGGGCCAAGTTTGAATAAGAAGTATGAAGTGGGCCCACACTTTTGAATTGCTTCAACCATGATCACATATTCATGTGATCCTAATCGTCCATCAGACCATCAGTTAAGAGATCACAAAAGTGTGGTCGAGCCTCACCAAGAGTAGATATTGTTAGATGGGTATTAAATGGGCCAGCCCGGTACAACTGAGGCCTAACTTCTTAGATGGTTGTTCAATGGGCCACACCTGGGCCAATCATTGCTTTGCAAGCGCACCTAGGGCTCACAATTAAATGGATCTTCACTTTGTTTAAGCTCAGCTCAGCTCAGTCTCAAATTGGTCAGCTCTTGCATTGGTTAAATCAAGCTTGAGTCGAGCCCAAGCTAGGCTCAAATAAAATAAAAGTCGAGCTTAGTTGAGCTTAAACTCTATTCATTTCATAAATTAATGGGAACCCAAATCAACCTCAAGCCCGAGAATGAGCCAAATCAACTTTCTTTTGCTTAGGCGCTTGTTTCTTTACAATAATATTTGGAATTCATGTCGAGTAGATGTCTGAGAAAAATGCTGGGTTTTGAAATGCTGCTAAATTTTTAATTTTATTCATGCTAGAATTCGTCCAAGAGAATTCCATACATCCTAAATTCCTTTTTCCGTCGCGACTAAAATTCTTAATTGCAGTTACAACTGTATATGCATTTAACCCAAAGGGGTAGCTCAGTTGGCCTAGGACCACGGTTTGCATTCGGAGGTTGTGGGTTTGAAACTGCACTACCACATTGAGGCCACAAAAGAATTTTATCCGACTTTCCCTCCTAGCCCATAGGGATTATTCTGGCCCAAAGGACCAGCAACCTTGCGTTATAAAAAAAAAATGTATTTTGTAATAAATTTAAATACACTGTAGTGCGTGAAATGTATAGGTTGTTAACTACTAGAGTGAGTATGCATAAATGCTGTACTGTATATATATGGGTCCCACTTAGTCACAAAATGTAGCATTAAGCATGGGGGCCACCATTAGAAATAAAGAAAAGTATTATGTCCTACCTTTTTAAATTCCAATGTGTGAAAAATCTCCTATCCAATATAAACTATAAAGACATTCATATGTGGGTCCAGTAATCGTAAAATGCGAAAGGCCGCATGTGGGGTCCTATTCTAATGTGATGTGAGTATGTGATAGGACATTGATATATGGAGGAACAAAAGGCTCAATCCCCATTTATTATGGATAACATGAAGCTTAATAGTCTCAATTCATTTATAAAGTCTAAAGGAGGAGACCTACAGGACTGAAAATTTATAGCTTTTTTTCCGTTGATTATGTATATCAAAATGAAACAATTTTTATCCATCAATTCTTTAGAAATCCATGCAAATGGTCAGGCATTCATCTAAATTTCACTGCAATTTGAGTGAGAATTACGATTTCATTGATCACAAATTACCAAATGTGATTTATTCTATTAGAGTCAATTAAGTATTTTAGATACAATCAATTGAGTGGTAGTTCTCACTCTTTTATGATGCCCATATTTTCATGGTTGGTTGCATGAGTAACCTAGTTTTTTTTTTTTATAAATATTTAACCTAATACATAAGTTCTAAAAAGTGGAACATGCAACTTTGGAGCTTGATTTTAAGACAAATTGTGCCGCTTCATGGGCAGATTCTGACCTAAGCCTAATCGAGAAAGGTCAACTAGCTTTAATACCACATTAAGTTTCCTTTGCTAACCATTTCTATCCAAATCTAGAGATGGCAGAAATACTTTTCTAACAGCTCAACCTAAGCCTCTTTTTCAAATGAACATGTAAATACGCTCTTTTTTTAGCTCAATATAGAGTCAAGAGGCACTGAGGAAATGAAACAACACATGAACTAGCTCTGCTCATCAACAGCACTAGAACCATAATTTCTAACTCTCTTGTGGATGCTAGAAATGAAGACTATAATACACAGTTTACAATTTAAAACATAAGAAGATAGAATATGGGACAGATAGGATTTTCTAACACTAATTAAGACTAGTTAATTTCTGTCCGAGTCTAAATACTGTTGCCAGTAGCTTTAGAATATGAGACACATGATGGACTTGTAGTTGCAGCCGTGTAGGGCCTACTGGAACTGTCATGTATAATAGATCTTTAGGTGTTTTTCTATAAAGAGAGGATTCTACACTCCGCGGACTGCATGGGAGAAAGGAATTTCTTTTTCCTGCCCTTTTCGTAGGAAACTAAAATCCTTTTTCATTAAGGTAAATCAGTTCATATATTTTCTTTTCGGCATGTGTTGGGGGAAGGGGGCACACTGATTTTTATTTTTTCCCCTCTTTCAAGGGTTGTTCTATTTAAAATTTACAGAGGATTCTCAAAAGGTTAGCCTACATGGTAGGAAAGAACTTCCTTTACAAAGGGTTGGAAATGCACATCATACTAACGAACCATATTAGACCCCAATGTGGGTAGTGTTTATACCAAGCTCGCTGGTCATTACACGTATATGATCCTTCTGAACATAACCCATGTATTAATCCAGTTAAATATTTAACCTAAACCCTTAATTAACAGGTTGGGTTCAGGTTAGGTTGGCAGGTCACAGTGCAAGCAGTCGGGTTAGGTTCATCCAAGAAATGCCACCCCATAGCTTGACCCAAGCATGAAAGCTAGTCTATGTCATTTACATTAGGGCCCATTGGTGAGGGAGATAATAATGCATGATCCTAATCAAATGATCGACTAATGCACTAATTGAACCTTTGCTGAGACTGAGAATTTGTTCATATGGTTGAATAAGGTTGGAGGCAGTAGTGGTTACAGGAGAGGAGTGACAGAGGCCAAGCTGAAGGTGGCCATCAACGGATTTGGAAGGATTGGGAGGAACTTCTTGAGGTGCTGGCATGGTAGAAAAGACTCCCCTCTCGACGTCATCGCCATCAACGACACCGGCGGTGTGAAGCAGGCCTCCCACCTCCTCAAGTATGACTCCACCCTTGGCATCTTTGATGCTGACGTCAAGCCTTCCGGCGACAGGGCCATCTCTGTCGACGGAAAGATCATCAAGGTCGTCTCTGACAGGAACCCGGCGAACCTCCCATGGAAGTAAGTTCATGTCATCAGTTAAACTTCACATACAATTACAAATAATTAGGGAGTCTGCTCATGGGCCAGGCTAGCCCAACCCACTGTGCAATAGGATGAATGGTAAATGTGCCATGCCTAAACTTACCTGCCCAATGGTTAATGGGTCTTGCATAAACATTTTTTCTCAGAGACACAGCTCGGCCTGGCTGTGCCCAACATATTTAACATAAAGGCGCCTATGTATTTTGTAAATGGGCTAGTCATTGGCCTAAATTTCAGGCCTATAGAATGGATTCAGGCCTGAATGTAAGGCGAAAATATAAAACGAAGAGGCTTCAGTCTTCCCAATCTAGCTCATGAACTCTCCATTGAATAACCACCTGCAACTTTTATGATATAACACATAACCATATTGAGGAATTCGAAATCAGTCAACTACCTTGATCAACTGCTGTATGGTTGTCAATTGGCTAACAAAATCAAAAGCATTTGTTGCAGAAGGATGAAACCGCCCTAGATCTAAACTGATTAGGACTAAATGGGAATGTTAATCATATTGTTGACTCGCGTCCGAAGGCCTTTTTGCTAATTTTATCTGAACATGTTGGATCTAAAATTTAATGATTTCATCCAGCAGATGAAGGTGGGTCTCTAAGGAGGATAGCTGGGATAATTAGATTAGTTTAGACTGTTGTTTGTAATTGCATAGGTCGTTATTTACAATCATTCCAACATGGTCATGTGTAAATGCAACAGTCGTTAAGAGGTTAGATATGTGTAATGATATTGATTATCGGATAAAATTGAGAAAGATCTTTGATAAGATTAGATGATAGGCTGCATGATTATGTTATTTTAACTCCATTTCATGTATTTGAACGTCACAGGGAGTTAGGGATTGACCTGGTGATAGAAGGAACAGGTGTGTTTGTGGACAGAGATGGTGCAGGGAAACACATACAGGCAGGGGCAAAGAAAGTACTGATCACAGCCCCTGGCAAGGGTGACATTCCCACCTATGTTGTTGGTGTAAATGCTGATGCCTACAGCCATGATGAGCCCATCATCAGCAATGCATCTTGCACCACCAATTGCCTGGCCCCCTTTGTCAAGGTCCTTGATCAGAAGTTTGGTAATCAGTTCACCCCATCACCTCTCTTTCATAACTTCATTCTCTACTTTTCTATTGCACACATCACCTTTGTTTTGTTTTTCTGTAACCATGGAATGCAAATTCAATTACAGGAATCATCAAGGGAACCATGACCACAACTCACTCTTACACTGGGGACCAAAGGCTCCTGGACGCCAGCCACCGTGACCTCAGGCGTGCACGAGCTGCAGCGCTCAACATCGTCCCAACTTCCACCGGTGCAGCCAAGGCTGTGGCCCTTGTTCTCCCCACTCTGAAAGGGAAGCTCAACGGTATCGCCCTTCGTGTGCCCACCCCTAACGTTTCTGTTGTGGACCTTGTCGTCCAGGTCTCAAAGAAGACCTTCGCAGAAGAGGTGAATGCCGCCTTCAGAGACAGTGCTGAGAAGGAGCTCCTCGGCATCCTTTCTGTGTGTGATGAGCCCCTCGTCTCGGTGGACTTCAGGTGCTCTGATGTGTCGTCTACCGTCGACTCATCGCTAACCATGGTTATGGGCGATGATATGGTTAAGGTGATTGCTTGGTATGACAATGAATGGGGCTACTCACAGCGGGTGGTGGATTTGGCACACATCGTCGCATACAAATGGAAGTGAGCCATCAATGACAATGGTCTGGTGCATCTTAATTTTTGTTTTCCCACCTTAATTTAAGTTTTTTGTGAATTATTTGCAGTGAGAATGTAAACCTTTTTGGTCACTGTTGTTATATTAGAGCTCTTTCAAAACCAATGGTGCCTTTACTATGTACTATGTAGCATGTTGTGATCTTTACTGTTGTTAAGGATGTGAGATAGTGGGTCACATGTTCTTAGTCCTACACTCACACAACCAACTTATTTCTGTTCTCCTATTTGATCAGAACTTAGTCTTGTTTTGTGTTTTGGAAGCAATTTTCTTGTTGATGTTACTCTCTCTATTACATAATTGCAGGCAGAGACATCACTCTTAACATCTAAGGTAATAAACAGAGAACCAACCCAAAGATTGTTGGAAAGGCTAGAAGATCAAACATGGCCACACTGTCTTCACCTTCTAGTTTAGTACTCGTCTTTAGATTGCAATATTTTTCTTGTAATTATTTGACTCTTAAGATCAACCAAATTTATAACTTTGAGATTTATTGCAAAATTCTAACCGAAGTTTTTCCTGGAACAGATTATGATAGTATGAGATGAGGACTTGATGTTTCTGGTGATCTAAGGCCCAATAAAAGATTTTTTGCGAGTCGTGAAAGATTGGTGTCTTGTCTTGTTATCTTGTCGATGGATAGGTGACAAAACGCCATGAGCAAGCAAAGCGGAAATAAGGGGTCTGCAATTCAAGGTCACATACGAAGAGAGAAGTATAGCTACCGTTCAACTCACTGAATAGAATGCTAACTACTTTAGTTTGCATTATGATGCTCCAACTACCAACTGTTTTAGAAGCGTTTTTCCCAATCTCTTTGACAGGCACTGGTAACTAATTGCATAAAAGGATTGGGTGGTGGAAGAACATGTAATTATAGAAACTAGACCCAACATCAGAGCACTTCTATCAAAATCTTAATAAAATCTAGCAGTATACATCCAAAAGGTTGATGATTAAAATGAGTATGGCTGCAGGCCAACAAGGCATGACCTCAATGCAGCTTGAGTTGGTTTAAATTGGGTGATCTATCAGCCCACTGGAGTGTCCAGGGCCTGAATATCAATCAAGCCCAATCAAGAATGGGCACCCTGTCATGACCCAACTCATCCCGTATGATATTGTCCGCTTTGGGCCCCATCAATCAAGCGTACCCGCACGGTTTTGTTTGTGGGCCCATACTAATAACCCAAAACGAGTTATACTAAATAAGGAGAGCCCACACACATAGCCCAGTCTCTGGATGCCCACTTGAGTGATGTGGGACTTTACTTGCTTTGAGCCCCCATCAATCAAGCGTACCCATACGGCTTTGTTTTTGGGCCCATACTAATAACCCAAAACGCATTATACTAGATAAGGAGAGCCCACACATATAGCCCAGTTTCCAGACGCCCACTTAAGCAATGCGGAACTTTACAGACCCAACCAACTAGAGAGAACTAAACAAAGTGCAATATGAACACTCCCATTCCCTATTGTGTCATTTGTATTAGGTTGGGGTTGTTTATTAGCCCATGGACTGGACTATGGAATGAATCTATTGCTCAGTTTGTTAAATGGGTTGGGCTTGGACTCATTTCCCATCAGTAAACCGTCAGCCATACCTGGATCTACGCCACTACCTTAGTACTTTCCAGGTCAGTAGGCTGAGCAGGCCTAAATGTATAGGCCCAATGGATAATGATCTTGGAATTAAAGAAGCCCAGCAGATGGAAGGAATAGTTACAATCTTCAATATCAACACTCCCATTTCATGATGGTTAATACCATTTAAGAGCTTAATTTTTCTTTTACTTTCAGCTTCTGAGTTCCTTCATCTTTCACACCAAACTCATATTGCTGACTCCGACCTGAGTCTTTGATTCAACAATTGGAATTTGAATTCCTTTCTTTCATTTCATCAAATCTTTGACAAGTAGTAGGAAAGTCAAGTTTTATTTAAATCAATTAGCTTGACTAACTTTTTTACAAGGTTTGAAGTAAATTAGGTGGAAGGAACTTCAATGAACAGCAGAGTAGTAATTAATGCAAGGATATTGACTTCCTAATCTCATTGTTATCATTTCTTTCACATCTTTCATCAGTCTAGCGACAAAAGTTTGACTTGTCAAGGGGCACGATTGTCATCATGAGAAGACTGACGGCGAGATTACTGTTAATGTCATTGCTAAGAGTTGGTCCAAGCAGCCCAAGTAGTCTATATACATTGCTTCTCAATTAAGAAGGGAGACTTCTACCTAATGTTGTCTGTAACATTGCACCAAGACCAGCATGATTTAGAATGTAATGTCAACAGACTTCAACAAACCCGATCCGCATTATAGGTTAAAAGTCCTTCAATTTGAAGTGTTCAACTTTGAATTACTAGTCATGTGATTCTAAATTTTGCAGCCAATGACCCCACAGCAGAGAATTTAAACTTGAGCAGAGACAAACCAACCCAACCATAGCCAAACTCAAACTTGGCTTCAACATTAAACAGACTAAACTTAGATTGCACTGAACTGAGCTCAAACTCACTAAGCTCAAGACTGCATATCAAGATTGAGCTCATTTCTTATCACTTATATTTCATAGCAAACAAAAGGTACATGATACATATCTAAGCACAGATGATATGAGCTCCAATAAAGCTTCACATACTCCAATGTGGATCTATGTTGGTGCAAAATGGATGGTAGAAGGCATAGAAAGGTTTTATCATTGATTATGGCTTTGCAAAAACATCAGGCCCCCTCAAATTATGGAAACCGTTGATTTAAGTCGTCAAATTAGTTTAATGGTTTTAAATGTGCAGAATAAATAGTTTAAAAATCCAGCAGTACATGGAGGATATTGTATTAGGTAGGTTGGATCTATCATGAGTTTGTTGGTTAAAACACAATAATTTTACAAGTGAGTGACACTTCAAGTTTCACACAGTGGAACATTTACTGTAAATGAGAACCCCGAATTAATAGTCATAAAACTATGTATTAATACTTTCCAAAGATGGACTGAATTAGTCTCTGTACTAGATTTTTTGGGAAGTCTCTGAATTAGATGGGATGACCACGACAGTGGGCCAGGCCCAGTTGCTTCCGTGACAGTGTAGTATATAGCCTTTCAACTTTCAAGGATGTCCAAGTCACACTAGCCTAGACCTTAGGCTAGGAAATAGGATTAAGAATCCAACTTTTGTTTTATTTTGCTGATTGAAGAAGACATTCTGTGTCATTAGAGGGATAAGAACAGTGGATATTTTGATGTATGGCCAGTATGGGTGGCACTAACAAGCCATGGAAAGTACCTTTCGGTTTGAAAGCAAAACAGGCTGTGCATTTTTGTAGTGATTGTTGTGGACCACATGGCAATAGAAGCTGAAAGGACCCGAGAGAGAGAGAGAGAGAGAGAGAGAGAGAGGTCTAAAAGGAATGGGTCCCCATCTTACTGCAACCGTTTCTGATAACCAAGTTGGTTGTGATGAGAGAGAGGGCCCTCCTTTTAATCAATTTTCACAACTAAAAGAACCTGTTTCCTTGTTTGCCAGACATCTTTGGCTTGCATAATTCATTATGAGTTCATGAACCTTTGCTGCATTGCTAATTACCATTTACTCTCTGTTCATGACCTTTTGTAGATAGCTGAATAAGGGCTAAAACAAACTGTAGCTAGGCCAGGTAGCTGTAGCATTTAAGGTTAGGACCAGGCCACATGTCTAATATGTTTTAATTATTATTAAATTAGGTTGTTTATATTTTATTTTATTTATTAGTTATTATGTATTTAATGAAAAATATAAAAAAAAAATCTCACTAAGATTAAGTATTATACTATAAAAGAAATAGTTTTTTTTTTTCTTTTGAAGAACAAAATTGTAGAGTTATGCTCATATTTAACCCAAAAGACAAAAAAAAAATTCACTTTTTACTGTGGTGATAGGATCATTCAATTCCAGTCATCTGACCAATCTCTTGAACTAGTGTTAGTAAAAATCTAACAAAAGATAGATGCCCATGTGTTTCAAATAGTTAATTTAAATATGAAACTAAATTAGCTTTATTTAAATATGCCCATATGTAAAGGACAATTATAGTACATGGCCCCCTTTAAGTTTTTAAAATTTTATTTTTTACCACTAAGTTTTTTTATAATATTTTATTTAGACCCCTAAATTGTTAAAAAAATTTCTTTTAATAATTTTCATTTAGCCCCCCCTAGTTCCATTTTCTGGGTCGCCCGTGATTATATAGCCATTCAATCCTTCTATGAACTGAGGAATAAACCCAAATATAGACCCTTTCCCATACAAGGTTCTTTTTTTCCTCTTAATTTTGGAGAGTTGTCCAAAAGTCTGTCTAGTGTCTATACTCCTACTGAAGAGAAACAAAAACCGTCAAATGGGGAAGCTGCCACCTTCAAAATTTCCTTGCAACTTCTACAAAAAAAAAAAAAGAAAAAAAAAGGAAAAAAAAAAAAAAAAAGAAGAAGAAGAATAATTTTCCTTGCAACATGGCAGCACACTCTTTGACTTCCTATTATTTTATTCTTCTACTTATTCAATTCCAAACCAAAGGTTCCAAAAGAGAAGAAATTGTAAGAAATATTTAAGGTGGAGACTGCAGATAATTGCAGGTGGAGTCTCCACTCCATGATTTATACAAGTGGGGGGGCACCTTTTAAAGCCCATAGCCACATGCAGAACCCTCAGCCCCACAAATAAAACACACTTTGTTGGCCGTTGTCCTTGTTTCTTATCTTGGAATAATTTGATCTCTGCAACCCCTTAAAAACACTTGGAAATGCCTACCCATGTGCTTGCATAACACCATATTTCAACTAAATTTACTTTACCCCATAATTCAAGCAAAAGCATCAAAGATGATGACATGAAATCTTGGATGTATTTTAAACGTACCTTTACCCATCACCTTCTTTCTTTAGTAAAGAAAGCATCCACTGGTCTAATAATTACATCATGCCCACCTCCAAATGGCATGCACATACAACATTCAATGTGGAGTTAAAAAGGAAACTATTCAACTCTCATGTATGTATCATTACATTGGTGCCAACACTTCTTTCCATTGAAAATGAGCTGAAACAGCTCATCCTTATCACCAAAGGAAATTGCAATGAAAGCATGATTGAAGAGTCCAAAGCCCACATCCCCATTAAAAGAGTATTCCCCTCAAAGGGGGTGGGATAAAGAGACCCCACATTCCAATATAATCAAACCTCATGCACAAAGTAAAATAATGGGATTTTGGCCAGGGGCCGGAGTTGAGGGATTCTAGGCAGACCCTTTGCATTTATATTTGGAGGCTTCTCTCTATCACTACTCTCTTAAAACAATGAATTGAAAATACCACAGCTCAGCTTCTCGTGTACCAAAAAACTATGGGGAAAAGCTAACATAACGTAAGCCGGACGAGTCAACCAATATCTACTGCCAATAAACCTAGGCCAGGTGATGGGACCCACCACCTGTCTATAAACTATGCTTCCCATGAAAATGAGAGGCTCTGAAAAAGTCATTGCCCCATCCAATATCTTATGCTGTCTCTGTCGTTGGTTCCCCACTTTTCATGCATAAGTGCCACAACCCGTGCCACTCCTCATCCACCTGTTTTGTCTCCGTGCAGTTGCAGGTTTCTCTGCCTTTGGGTGTTTCACCATCTGACTCCTCACTAGGCACTAAAAAACAAATACATGACATGATCCACGAGGTAAAGAAAAATAATGGGGGTGTATTCATCTCTGAGTTTGACTATTCCTCCTTCCTATAGTATCTGATGTAAATGAGAATTTCCCCCCCTTTTTTTTCTTCTTTGAATAGATCAGATCTCACCCTTTTACACATCTTGCTCCACCCAATGCATCCTAATAAAGAAGGGGGGTTGGGGTTGTTTTTTATGCTTCCAAGCTTCTGTCCTTTTGGACTTGTCCAATTTTACTGGCCGAGAAATGACAAACCACAAGATTACCAATGAGAAGACGTTAGGATTAGATTAAAACAAATAAGGTTTATATTGCTTATGGGGGTGTAAAATATTATAACGAGACACCCCATTCAGTGACAAATCTGTGGATCCATGCCAGCAGTCGAGTAAAAGGCATTAAACATGAATTAGGGATGGGCCGTAGTTTCTCACCTTCAAATGATGATGACCAGTACTTTTGAAAACATGAGCGTTTTATTGGTTGGGTCAGTGTTAAATTTAAAAAGTCGCACATCAAGATGAATTTTTTCAATGACATGGGTATGTATCCATGGGGTCTGTGGTGCCCGGATTAAGACTAATCACCCACGTTGCGTCCAGCTACACCCATGTAAATACACACAGTGTAGATCTAAAGCGGTCTCAGACACAAAATATAGGGAGTAAATCTACACCTTTTGTCACTCCACCAAGACAGTTCAAATGTGTGTATTGGTTTGAATTGATCATAGGTAGGCCCAATTGGGCTAATTAGATGAAGTGCACTTCTTTAAACTAAAACTAAGTTCTCTCTCCATTTTTTAAATCCCAACCTTTGTTACAGTAGTAGTGAACTTATTAATGCTTTAAATGACGTTTTAAAAACCTCAATAGCAAGGCTAAAACTGTAATATCAATATAACTTCGATTAATTTCCATTGTGTGTGAGGATTTAAAAGATTAGAGGAAGAATTAGACATTTTCCACTCTTGATTTAAGCTTGAAGCATGTGATGTCACCAAAGATACGAGTCTTTGTCACTAGTCACTAACCTTTTACCTAAGCATAGAAATGTTGATGCTTGGGCAACTTAAAACAGATTCCTGAGGAGGTATCTTGTGCTGTAAAACAGGCCACAAAGACCAAGCAATGACATAGAAAATGAGTGGATCATAAGTTACAAAAAGAATAAATAATAATAATTGATGCATCAAAGAGATGTTTCAGCCTAGCATGTGAAGCAATATATAAAGCAGTTGTGGATCTTTCTCCCTTGATATTTCCACCCGTTTAAGTTGACCGTACAAAATAATATACAAAAAGATAGTGCATGGGATAAAAGATATATGGATTGGTATAATTTAAGACTACCAATGGGCTCAACTTGGACCTGACCTGTTTATGCATGGGCTTTGAAATGTTAACCTGGACCCTAAATCCAATAGCCATGTTAGGGATGGATAGTGGGTGATAGAACAAAAAATTGGGCCAGGCCAGGTTCAAATTTTCATAATGGGTCAAATGTTTTGTATGTCCTCGGCCTGCACCCAACTCATTTATTATTCAGTTTTGAAAATTTTAACCCAAACCGAGAATTACTGAGTTGGGTATGCATAGTTAGGATCAGCCCATGTGACCCAACATGACAAGTAAGTTTCTACCAACCGTCTTGTACCAATTTAAAATGAGATGGGTCCAGATGACTTGACCGTTTTACCATCCTGACAATGAGAAGTGCTCAAGTACTATCCCAGCATTTGTATTTGTTGTTGGCCGGAGTCACATGAATCCATGTTGGCTTGATAGCATCCGAGGGGACTGATACAACCAACGTTTTAAATATATAGGAATTGGTGAACATATCAACAACCATCGATGCAAATGATCCTATTTTGACCGTCCTCATCTACCCCTTTTATATGCCTTCTGGCAGTGTGCAGGCATCTGCCTTTCAGAATAGGATTGAAAACCGAGATTCTGATATTTATCATATCTATATATATATATCATTTAATGAGAGAGAGAGAGAGATGAAATATCACTATTCTACAAAGTTGAATTATAAAGTAAGATTCTATTTACTTTTTAGGGATTTTAGATAAGTGGCGTAAAACCATTAACAATATTAGATACTTCTGAGTATAACCTATCTATGTTTTAGAAAGTTGTCCATTGTTAATTTAATCACTGATTCTGACCCACCTGACTTGCACAAGACACTTATTAGGCTTGACAAGTCATTAAATGAGGCAAGTGGAATGGTCTTGGCAGAACATGTCGTACTAAGTAATGATGTAATTGATCACCGATGATCTAAACCGTCCTCTCTTACAGAGCATTTAACACTATAGGACACATCACGGAATTTGATAGCTTTGGGGATGACCCACTTGATTGGAAGTGATGACGGTGGGTCAGGTGCATGCGATCAATAAAGAGAAAGGGCCCACAAAAAGAGTGTATGTTTGGCTCCTTCATATCTTTTCTTTGCTTCCTTTCATTCATGTAAGGTACATACACGATAAAGTAAAAGTAAAACTAGAACTTCCGGCAACGCTCGGCTAAGAAAGAGAGAGAGTCGGTGGTGTAGTTATCGAAACGACTCCTTTCTCTCTTGCTCGCGTCGTGGGGCGGTCCATCTAACCACTGCACGTTAGAAAAAAGCAATCTCTCTCTCGTCACTAGCACAATCATGCGATTCATGTCACGTTCCATTTCAAACATGGGTTAGTAACGGCTCTTTTACTTTATCATCCGGAGCGGACACGAGGTAGGCATGCCAGATTTGATTAATAATATCTGCATAGACGGACCCACGATTTTAATTTGGGTGGGAGGTGCAATGGACAATTAAATAATGAAAATATTAAAATCAATGCCAACTACAATTAATATACACCAAGTGCATTGTTTAAAGATAATTTTTCTTTTTGATTTTTTGACAAATTAAGTATCAAGACCTCAGATCCTGCTGAACATATTGCTTCCCCATATAGTATAAAGGTACAGTGAAATGGCAGACAATCATGCCATGCAAATAGAGGCAGAACTCAATGAGCTCAAAGAAGGAGGAGGATTGAATGAAGGATTTCAAACCTTTTCATTTGGGAGATTTTGAGATCCAGAGAGACGGGTGTTTCGATATGAGGTGGGGTGGACACTTTAGTGGAATGGTGCATAACCAGCCGATGCAAATTTCATGTAGGTCCGCCACTGCATATCCATATCCTAAACGGATGGAATCCATAGTAGAACCCACTCGAATAATCCTAATCGTTCACAATATAAGGCATCTTCAAATTTTATCTAAACCCGAGCTGAAATTATCCTTTGCTAGAGAATAGGTTTAAGAAATATCTTTCCGTCAAAGAATTAATCCATCCTGCCTTGATGACAATTATTTTGAAAGATTTAGATCTTATAAATGGCCCCACAAAGCCTCAAGATCTCTCCTGGCTACAGCCTCAAAGGATCCGGACTCTTTGTCCATTGACGCCAGAGGGCAATTACAGTCGACAATGGAATGGTAGGTTGGTCACGAGGTCACTGATGGTGTGGCCCACCTTTTCAAGTGTCACCCATTGCTTGATACGACACCCACTGTAAAGAAGTACAATTGGGCTTGGCCTATCTTAACCAAAAAAAAAAAGAGCCGTTTCTTCATATCGATACTGGCCTAAAGTACTGTCGTAGAGCAACCTACTGACCCCTAGCTCTTTCATGTTTTAAAAGAAAGCAAGAAACTTCATTACAATATAGTAAACAGAGATGGCAACCAACGCTCTGGCAGAATTGGACCAAAACAAATGCTTATAGGGCAAGTTGTATCTGTTTGTTTCGTCAACTATAGATCTCACATGGTAAACTCCAAACAGATTGAAATTAGACTTCAATGAAGATCAGATTTGGACATGATAATGATGAATAATTGAATAACACTTTCCTTTTCAACCATTTTCCGAACAGATTACTTTCCAGTTTAGAGTCTCCAAAAGATCTGGCTCACGGACAGCAAAAAACCGGATCACGTCTTTGGCCCAGCTGTAACCTTTTCTAGTTTCCCAACAACACATGGGATTAAAAGCATTATCTGCTCGTTGCCGGTTCAAAGTGGGACCACACCTCATATTATTACAGGAATACCACGGAGAGTTAAGGGGATCAAATCAATAAAACTACCATTCCAATTTAACCATCAACTTTCATTCTGGGAAACGTAAGATTAGAAGGCCAGGAATGTAAAGACGGTAAAAGTTAAAACTGTTGTGTTTAATTTTTCTTACGAATCGAGTAAAAGATGGTACGGATATAAAGAAACCCATCGAAACGCATTCCTCCTTTACTCAAATCAAATCGCCGGATGTGTCGGCATCAACCACTCCAACCCACAGGCCTCTCTTTCTCTCTCCCACGCAAATCCCGGACATTATCCTTTTACAGTCCATGAACGAATTACTCGAGTCGACTCGGCTCGACAAACTAAACCCACCACCATCATGCTATTCCTACTGTGGGCCCCACCGACGGACTAATAATCAACGAAATCTATTTTCATCTAGTGGGGCCCGGGGAAACCAATTTGTCCCTGTCAGCTTTTGCTACGATTCTACTTACACATTAGTGTTTGGAAACCGTATCGTCGTAACGTAACCGATCGGTAAACACAAGAAGATAACATAAAGCATGGGCCGCCACAAAAAAAAAAAAAAAAACGTACTGCAGTCATGGCTAGAAATTGCAAGGAGATGAAATGGTGTTACTAACAGTAGTAATTACTGTATTGAAAGAAGGCTAATTTCCTATCCATCGATATGCCGGAATATCAGGTAACCATACACGATATAAAAAAAAACTTGAAAAACGATATGAAACATTCCGATATAACAATTACCAATCCGAGATATCGGTTTTGCTTGAAACACCGTTCCGAAACGCAATACAGTCAAGACATGAATATCTGCAAACTGGCGTTCTTAGATGACTTGCAGATCGGACAACAGCTGATTCTGGTCTCGCATTCCTTGCAGAGGCAGAGATGTCGACACGGCAGGAGAAGGACCGACACGTCATTTTCCCGGCACGATTTGCAACTCTTCCGAGACTTCATCTCTCGATTCTCACGCAACGTCTTCTCAGCCGTACCGGTGGTTCTCTCCTCCACTGCTTCGTAGTGGCACGATTGAGAGTCGTCTGCCGCATCAGAGCTATCGCCGTAACCTTCTTTTGCAGCGCCGGAGTTCTGCAAGAGGATCTGCTCGAGGCTGGTGCGGAGGTTGGAGACGATAGCCTCGTTGTTCCTTGCCACGTGGCACCAGATCTGGTTCTCTGCGCTCATCTGCTTCACCTTCTCTTCTAGCTCCGCGTTCTTGCGTCTGACGCTGTCGAGCTGTGTTTCCTTCTCTCTCAGGCGCTTCAAGGCTCTGTACTCGAGCGCCAAAAGCAGAGATCTGATGTGCCTTTTCTGCACTTCTTCCAATCCCAATCGAAGCTTCTCATTCTAGAAAACAACATGAAATCAAAGGTCAGCCACTGGCTAAAGGATTCTAAAAAAAAAAAAAAGAACAATTACGATCGAGTTCTAGGTTTTTTTTTTTTTTTTTTAAGCACCTGGAGTCTGATTAGGGCATCAACTTCGATTGTTTGATTGTGAACAGAAGAGACGAGATCTTGAGATAGAAGAGAGGAAGAAACTGCAGAAGTTCGTCCACTGGTAGAAGTCGCAGCGGATTCCATCAAACGATTCTGCTCGCAAGAAACATCGAATGGAAGATGCTGCTGTTGTAAGATCTGCTTCTGCTGATGCATCAATGGCAATGTATCATCTCGATTCCGCTTGCGAGAACCGGATAAGTTGCAGGTAAGCTCGCTCTCCGGATCGCTGCTAAATACAGTTCCATTCAAGATCTGCGGCTGAATACCTGCAAGAAAATCAAACATCACATTAAATCCAAAACACAAACAGAGCGAGCGATTCCAGTGGTAACAATAATCTCTATAATACGTATCAAAACCTTACCGTAATTTCCGTAACCTCGAAGGATATTCGCACTGGCATCTTCAAAAACTCCATTACTCGCTCTGTAAAACAACAAAAACGAGAGGAAAACGGATAAGCAATCAGAATTCAAAAACAAAAAAAAAACAAAACAAAACAAACAACCTCCTCAAGATCGATCGATCCATCGTGAAGAAGATCGATTGATAGCTCGCTCACCTGAACAGATTTGAGGGGTGTTGTGCTTGCACTGCCATCTAAGGCTCTTTCTTCTTCTTCTTCTTCTTGTTGGGAGGGAAAGAGAGAATGTGAGGGAGATGTGAAAGAGGATGATGAAGGATAGAGTTTTTATAAATCCAAGGAGACAGTGGCGTTTTCCGGAAACAGAAGTTTGGGAGAGAGAAGATAGGGTTTTATAGCGATGAGTGGGGGAGGCTTGAAATGGAAACGGGCGGTTTTCTCCTGCAACATATATATATCTTTTCGTAAAAAAATTTAAAAAAAAAAAATTTAAAAGGGGAAATCCGTCTCCTCAATCGCATCGAGTGGGGCCCACTTCCTTGACGGGAGCACATATTTTGGTGGGCCCGGAACCCATAAGGGCTGAAAATTACTGTCGGCCCACTAGCATAGATTTTAAACGAAATAAAGTGCACGGCAGGACTGGAAAGTCTCCAGAATCAGTACTTTTGCTTATTTTCCTCCGTCAAGCTTTTAATTTTTACCGTCTTTTTTTAACCGGATGTTTTGGAGTCCAGATCGGACAAAAGTAAAACGGATTCGATGTATGTTATGGAATTATTTCACGCGGATATTTGGAGTTTTATCTGATTGAGTTAAACTGGCAGGTTTAAGAGTTTCCAAATCCAACTTAATATAGAGGTTTTTTGTACCGCAATTTGGAGCTTTTATCTCACTCTATCTTTACTCTATTTTATGCGTACGAGGAATCTTAGAATTTTTGGGATCTTAAAAATAGGCACAATGGTTTTAATATATACCTTTGATTCATCACTTTTTAATGACTTGTAGGAAAATATGAAGCCTTAGAGCTATAGATAGTTCAAATGTGTGGGATATGGGATTTAGCTAGATTGAGAATCACATTTAACAAGTAAGCCACTCCCAACCAACTCCATTTGAGGGGAAAACTTTTGAAGATATTAGCGAATGTAGGCTCGCAGACTTTATGTCATATTTTTATGATTGATTTAGATATTTAATAGCGTTTATATGCAAAATACATGTACTTAATTAACACCGGGCATTCAATAAAAGTAAGGGTGCGGCGGTTCAGGAAGAGAATTCCGGTTTGTATTAATTTCCATTTTTCCAAGTGAAAGGAATCGTGCTTTTGGAGCCAAGTCAAAATCCTCTCTATTTGGGATAGTCGTTTAGTTTATTACTTTCTACAAGGAAAATGCGATACGCCAAAAGCACCTCAGTGAAGTTGGGCATTCAATTCCTTATTTGTGCTACTTTGAAACTCAAAATAAAACAAAACCACTACTAAACTGATTCGACTCGACCCGACCCATAGTGAGTCTACGAGCAGAGTGTGAGTTTTGAATGGCTGTCTGTGCCATGACATATGAGCAGCATCAAAAACCAAATCAAGACATGCAGATGGGATGACATTGTACCAGCTTTGGCCTGTCCCTCCCAGCAAGCCTATCGGATATATTGGCCACACAAATAAAGGGGCCTTCAAGTAATTATGCTTGTCTATATGATCAACCTATATCAACAATAGTTGCTATGTCTATATGATCAACCTATATCAACAATAGTTGCTATGCAATCAACCTCCATAATTATGAGTTCTTCGTATTTTAGGGTGTAAGTTGTATGGGCTAACAATGACCAGTAGAGATTTTATTCTAATAAATATCTAATCCGTAAACTGCATGTCATTATTGAAGGTCAATGCGGCCTAACCTCTTTCCACATGACTCATCATAACATTGTCATATGCCATCATTCACAAGCAGCCCTGTTCAATCGAGCCTAACATTGGATTAGATGCTTTTGTGGTTTTCACATGCTTCTCCAAATTCGGAAAGATCTAAAGAATAAGACTATAGGTTTACCATTTAGCCATTAGGTTTAAGTCCTAAAAATATAAAATAAATAAATGAAGATGTCTTTTAAAATAATAAAACGTGAGGGAAATGGATAAAGGATCAGGATGATCTAACAAAATTGAAATTTTGATATATATTGATCTCTCGTAGATTTTCCAATCCCATACTTGCCATGAATTGGCATGAACCCAAGTTGACCCTCGATGAGCTCCGCATGAGGTGCATAGGAAGAAAATGCAGAGGAGATACAACCCCATACAAGGCGGACTTACATATTGTTTTTTAGAGGCATTCATCCTGTCGGAGTGCTAATTTTTTTTTTTTTTTTTTTTTGTAAAGGAGTGCTATATTACTTGAACGCTCTTTTGAAGTCCAGTTAATAATTAGGTCCCAAACGGCCCATGACCCATTAGAAATAAGCTTCCGCCTCCCTCAAACAAACGACAAAAATAATGAAGAAAGTAGCATTATATAAAACCCCACCCCGCACCCTAAAAAAAAGAAGAAAGAAAATTGTAGGTATGCCACTGTCCCTATGTATGCTTCAAAAGCACAATTAGCCAGTAGTTTTGGAGTAATATAAATCTGTACAATAGGACCACGTTTTAAGGCATAATTTTTAGGTGTCGAGGTTAGACCAAGACATGATATTTATTGTCGTTTAAAAGAAGAGTCCATGCTTAGTCTTACACCCTACTCCACGTTCTGATCAACTAATTTTCCACTCCCTCCAGATATGCTTTTGGCACAAAATAAGTTCCTGGAGACTTTGTCAAGGATCTCAGCCGCTCTTTATTGAAATATAATGATATTTCTTCTTTTCCGAATGGGAAGTTTTAATGATATTTCAATGATATTGCAGTACTTTTAATGCAAAAATTGATTTTTTGTGAGAAAAATAGAAGATTGTATAAACACTATTTTATTGTAACTTATTTTTAATTTTATATCAATTTTCAATATTTAAAAAAACTAATATTCCCTCTGCAACATTTATTTGATAAAAACATTGGGAAAACCCCATACTTGAGAATTTCCCATACAATATCCTTGGATTATAACTTGCTAAGAACATTATTTTTTGTATTGCCTTAAGTGTTGTATTTCATATTTCTTAACATAACTCCCCACAGCATCAAACGAACAATTGCTTTCACCTAGGGCCTGTTAATTAGTTTGCACCGCATTGAATTGCTTAAATCTCAAAGAAACATAGTTTTAAAAAGTAGCTAAAATTGAAGATTGAAATACGACCATAAATAACCATTAAACGGTCTTCCCTTCAATGAAAAATGAACTGTGAGGACATGGAAAACAACCATCCAACATCAAGCTATCACTCTAGTAAATAAAATCCTAGGAAAGCTAGATTCACATCTACATCTAGCCACTTCAACATAAATTTCTAAAAACTCTATTCCATAGAAATAAATGGGCCACTACTAATCTTTTTTTTTCTTTTTTCCTTTTTTTTTTTTTTTTTACAAGAGACTAAACTCATTGACGCGCTCTACTTTTCTCTGCCTCCCATACTTTCCCTTTGCTCCACCCATTGAGACGATAATAAAAAAATACTTCTTTCTTTCCTTCTTTGTTGATTTCATATTCCACCATTCAACCCTCCAATGATGGGTGTTTTTAAAAGGCATCGGGATCATTTATCAAGTGTCACGACAATTTTTTTTAATTTCTGCCTCTAAATGCCAGGATAAAAGAAAAGAAAAGAAAATTTCAGGAGATAAAAAGGGTTTTACCTTCTTTCCATTGTGTCCACATCATAGAGGGCGGTTTTGATAACTCAAAAACGAAATAATTTTGTTTGTTCCATGTGTACTGCAATTTCTAAATATCCTGATGTTTCCATTTCTTGCAGCTGACGACAATGTAAGGTTCCTAACCCCACTCTCCAACATCCCTCATGACACTCACCCCATGTCGTCTTGTGTTGAATTCACTGCCTCTTATCTCTATTCCTATTAGGTTGTGGTATGCAAAGGCTCTCATTAATTTGATTCTGCTGTTTTCCCTTGTCATACTCTATAAAACTATTGTAACACCACCTCCTTCAAGCACCTACTTGAGCCACGAGATAATGACCCCTCCATATTTACAACACAATTTAGCTCAATCAAGGAAGAACAATTTTTCAGGCCCTCACCACCCCCACATGATTGAAAAAGAAAACCATAGAATAGGCATGGGCCCGTCATCAATCCTAGACCATGGAATACTCCATCAATGATGGGGAATCGTCAAAAAAGCATCTTGGATTGCAATGGGAAAAAAAAAAAGAATGGGATTGGATGTCTTTTAGGTCTTGTAAAGGTCAGTTACATGCGTGTTAGTTAAAAAGCTTTGTTACACCCTATTCATGCCCCACCCAAAAAAAAAAAAGGGCTTTGTTACAAGATGACATGATTTTTCTATAGTAATTAGTGGAATCCTACTATAGATTGATTGGATTAGTCAAAATTGATGATGATGAATTACTTTAGGTCACGTTTGTTTGTAGCAAAATACATAGAAATCCATGTCATAATTAGTTACAAGGAAAGTCCAAAGGTGAATATATAAAAATGACCATCCATGACATCCCCATGAATGGATATTAAATCAAGAGAAAATGAGAAATGCATACCCACCTTCACCCCTCATTTCATATGATTTTAATCTTACCTTCTTATTTAGTAATTTTTTGGTGCAGCTCATTTGACCATGAATTCATGTATTCAAGTCATGTGTAATCTATTGCAAATAAAGAGACCCTTGTGTTATTGGGTAAAAGTATTTAAATCTATTTGAGATTGATGGGAAAAGCCTCTAATGACAGTAATGAAGAGATGATAATGATGATGATGAGGAGGAGGAGGAGAAATCAATTGAGTATAGCCGACATAAGACCCCACATGATTGAAATTAGAGACACCAAGAACTATAAATGGGTTGCCTCAACAACCTCCCACAGCCCCTGTATTTTAAATTCATGCGTAGATATGCAATGGGTAACAATCACAAAATAGTGCCTTGTATCTATCTTTGTGGGATATTTGTTTATTAGCTTTAGGTCCCAATAATTTATCATCTCCTCAACAATGGAGTATCACTTCAATGGCATGTTTCTTACCACCTTTGGGTAAATGATGCTTTTGGGATGAGATGGCGTGTATTGGCACTAAGGTTTTGTCACCATCAATGGTGTAGTTTTCTATAGGAATAACTTGGGTTTGTTTTTTAGGTGCCCCATTGCTTTGATTTCAAAGGAGGACAAACCTTTTAGGTTCTTCCATATGTGCATGCCACCAAATCCGATTCTATAGCAATACCTTCAAGTCCCTTTCATGGACCCCATATCCCTTCACCATCTCTCTTTATCAAGGCAGGTATTTAAGACATTGCTTCTTTCTTTATTCTTAATGATACAAGGACTGGAGTAGACAGAGGTAGCTTTAACATGTGGATGCTGATCCTTCCCTATTCATTTATCCTTTTCACCTTGGAATATCTAATTGCAACCAATACACTAAAGAATGGATTCTTGCATAAGAGATTAGCTCACTAATTGTGTTGATTAGAGGAACTGACCAAGAACCCAGATGTGTACCCATCAAAGGGATTGAATTATTTGGGGGTGCATGACCCTTAAGATACGTCATGTTTTGATCAATTTCTTTGGGAACGGATCGGATGGTCGAAAAAATTAACCCCATCTAATATTATGACTTGGAGAAGTAAGAGAACTGTACAAATACTCTGGCATGAGAGTCCTTGTCCTTTTTGTTCCAGTAGAATTCAATTTCTTATGGTTCAAATTAAGCTTGGTCAATTGAGAGGGCTACGTAGCTATCATATCGTGATTGGCAAATATGGAGAATTGAAGTCTAGGGCTTGATTCACACATGTCAAATTACATCTGATCTTTTTATTTTAAATCCTACTTTAGAATTTTATGTAGTTCTAGATGTAGATTTGTATGCTTCAGAAGGAATTTGTTTACCTTTGTTTTGAATGGAAAACTACAAAGTACCTCATTTTGTATAGTTCCTCTATCCAAACATTTAACGTGGCTTGGCATCTTTGCAATTTTGGCTCCCCGAATTTCTTGGGAATTTACATAAACTCCTAATTAACCTTTGAGAGGCATGGAGTTATTAATAAACCGACTACTTGAACTAGGTATTTAGAGATCAGTGAGGCCTAAACCCGAGTTGACTCGCTTCGGTGACTTTGTTTTCGAGTTATGGATGGACCGACTACTTGAACTAGGTATTTAGAGATCAGTTAGTTCTAAACCCGAGTTGACTCGCTTGGGTGACTTAGTTTTCATCCCCTATAAATTCATATAACTCCATCATCCCTAATTGAAAAGTGGATTTTTCCCTTTAAGGCAAGTCCTATTCTAGTAGCACAGTAAATTCATTGAATCTATGGTTCTCACCATATAAACTCTGAAAACATGCTAAGGTGGTTCCAACAAAAAGAGATGAGGTAATCGCCCACTTGCATAGTATTACTATTCTCAAACCTACTCTCCACCTCTTTTACTTTGTGGGTTATTTGTTCTCTCACAAATTAAGAAGGCTAAGAAAAGTCATTTGCTTATTACTCTTCCAGCAAGAGAATCATATCATGAAAAAGGCAAGCCCATTGTACCTAGATTTTGCCACTAGGATTAAAAAGAAAACCTCTATGAGATAATGAGTAAAGAGAAATTGAAAAAAAAAAAGAGAAAAGCCATTTGATGTGTTCTAGATTCCTTTGGAATTCAAGGCTCCTCATCTATCTATAATTTGACTAAGTACATCCAAGACATATTCCAGCAGAAACAGCTCTTGATGGGGCACACACATACACACCTGTCTCTGGTCCACACCCATCATTTTGCGTTGTGTCAGAGAGGGACCCACATCCTTATTCTAGGCACGGCACCAAGACAATGGCACTTGGCAAGAGGCTTTTATATGCGTCACTTTCAATGGTTGGAATGATCACAAAAAAGTTTATGGGTGAGACCAAAGATGCCTGGCCCCACCCATCATCCATCACCTCCACCTTCCTTTGCATTAAAGGGGGTTCCTTTTGTGAAAACGAGGGGAAGACCTTTTGAAGCACATATTCACATTTCTCAGCAGAGACACCTTTATTTTATATTCAAAGGCCAAAATGACCTTGGTGGGTTTGCATGAATTGTGCTGCTGCTCATGATTTTCACACAAGGTGATGAGGACCTGTCATTTTCTCTATTTTACTTACCTCATGGGTGGGGACTGTAGGAACACAGGTAAGCCTTGTGGCTTTTGAGTTTTGACCACATCCTCTTAAACCTCCCAAAATGAAGAGTTTTCATTTTTAATTGCATTCTGGCATGATTAAAACTTTATTTATGGGAGAGATTGGTCAATAGCTTCTTATTTCTGTCACTACTTTAGAATCTCAATCATATACAAACCCAATTTGTATGAAGCACTTTTGAAAATAAAACCCTTGGATCTTTGGAAACCAGGTTCAATGAACTTGGTTTAAATTGCATTTGGATAAAATGAGAGAGTTATAAAAAAGTACTTAATTTTCACACCTTCCTAAATTTTAACTTGCACGTAATCAGAATTACCAATAGTTAAAGTGCAGGAAAACTTAGGGCTCCTTTTTCCATAAAGTAAATTTGGGCATGGAGAAGAGGTAAATAGGTAAAGGAGACTTAGTAGGGTGATGGCCCGTCCGTGTTCATCTTTCATCTCCCTTTGTACAATTTTCACTATAAGATAAGTTTTTATTTTAAGAAAAAAGAAAAAAACGAAAGAGATTATTATTTGATAGCCATTAATGGTGACTCCCTTTGTTTCTTTATTTTTAGCCACTTAATACATTTTTTTAGAATTCTTAAGAATTTAACTCCATGCCTTTCAATTTTGAGGACATGAGTGGGGCCTAAATATAATTGCTTGGAAGACTAATTCACGCACATTGTCATGAATCAGGTGCCAATGTCATTGAGAGGAAGAAAATAAAAGCAAAATAATGTGGATTGTGTTAACAATTTATGACAACATTTCGAAAATCTGAATTGATGGTCGAACCACCCAGCTGTTCAACCAGTGATTTCACTTGGGTTCGGTGTAACATCATCCCATCGAACACGGAATTAGAAAACAAAACAAAAATCTATTGAAATCAATCAAGTTGTTTATAGAGTGTCGGTTTAAACATATTGCATTAGAATTAACAAGTACTATACTAGCTTATCAACTCGAAGTATCATCCATTACATAACCAATCAAATCATACCCCCATGAAATGAGTCCCTTCTGCTTTTGAAACATTGATTTGTAAGTGTACACACATAATACAAATACCAAACATCAAAGAAAAAGAAAGAAAAAAGAAAGAGAAGTGAGATGTCACAACCTAAACCTTATTATCTTAATCAGGCATGTTTTGCATACGTAAAGGCCATTGGCATCCTTATTCACATTAGGCAAACGAATTTCCTTCAAACCTATTATTTAAGAAAGGGAAAAGGAAAAAAAACCCATATGACATCAATCAATAAAATAAGGCTACAAGTATTGAGAATAAGGAAACAATAATATATTAGTGCACATAAGTATCTGTATGAGGAGTAGTAGTAGTAGTAATTAAATACCTTTCAACTAAAAAGTGACCCAAGTCCTGAAACATATAATGATGTGGACAATATCTGCTCTGCCCAATGCATTGCCTGTGTAGTGATCCTTGCAGCACCGGAATAAGGACAATTGGGGGGGGTGGTGGGGCCCAGAGGGGCTAACCACCACCTTCCATGTCTTGTCCTTGCCAAGGAAAATTGAACAGTTGGGATTTGTTTTTTTTTTTTTTTGATGAAGATAGATGATAGATGAAAGAAAGAAAATTATAAAAAGCTGCCAGGGCTAAGCCCATCAATCACACACCAACCTTGCTTGTTTTGTTTGCACTCTCAAGAACAGCCGTGTAAAGTCCTCCCAGATCACACGCATGTGGGGCCCAGTGCCCTCACACGTCAAATCGGTGGGCCCCACGCCCCCATAAACGTGCGCTCCCACGAAACACGACAGCCGTACAGACATGGAAAGAGAGGCGGTGGTGGTGGAATGGAAAGGAAAAAAAAAAAAAATTTGGGATTGGCAGTGGCAGGTGGTGTGGGGCCCACCGGAATTTACGGATCTTTGATGGACGTACCGCTAGCTGCCAAAGGTACCTCCATTGATACGGACCTGATGCGGTGGGCCCCACGCCCCCCAACTGTTTTTGTTTTCGGGTCAGACCGGGAAATCCGGACCACCCTAATTCAATTTCAGCCCGGACCATGGATGGCCTTTTTCTTCCTCCTAGTTTCTATTTTCTTTCCTCCCAACTGTTCAAAGGGGGGAGCCTATGGTTGACTCGAGAAAAGTCCGAGTCAACTCGGGGGACACGAGTGATTGCTTGAAGCAGAAATTTATGACTACTTTGGGTTAGGAAATTCTGGTAGGGAATTGATTATGTTTGGGCCAGAGACCCATCAAGTCAGTGGTCTAAATCGCCACCTAAACAATGGGCCATACATCCGCCAAAGTCTACCGAGTAAATCACTTTGGTGCAGATGGAGTTTCTCTGTTTCTGTCTTGCAATGTGCCACTTGGGCCTATTCTATTCAGCATTTGTTCTGACCCTTTTGGGGGCTATCTTTTAATTGTCCCAAGTCCCAACTCCCAACCCATCACATACGCCGACTCATTGAAGTTTGTAAGTTTCATTTGGGTACAGATATTAGTCATTGTTGGATATTGTCACAGTAAATTTTTTAATGTATGGTCATTGAAATTTGAGAAGTTAGAATTAAGGACATGCATCAAGTAGGCTACACTGTAAGTGGGCATTTTTATGGAGAATGCATGTGGCACAGGCACAGCATAATATAGTGTGTCGGCATAGTTTCCAATTCAGATCTATATCATCAATACATCCATCATGTGTATGGTTGATGAAGACTGATTATATTTGACAGGAGAATTTTGAGAAACAAACAATTTTAACAAAATTGTGTTCAAAATATCTTTTTTACCATGGTAAAACAAATGCATTTGAGCCCTAAATGCAATGAATCCTTGCCAAATGTTAAGGGCCCAACGAAGTTCACATTAGATTCCCTTCATACTAACGGGTGTGAACAAAACATTCCCTCATGTATCATCTCACACTTTTTGTTGGTACTACCTAGATGTATAACAATCAAGAGGGGAAAAATGGGTGGATAGGTTATCACGTGTGTTAGGATTGACCCCAATATCAACAAAATATATAGCCGACCTTGAGTTCGCTCTAAAAAAACATAATAATCAAATTTCATGCAAATTTATTGTGATAAAATTTGATGGCTACTTAAACTAAAATTAGAGTAAAATTAGGACTTCTTTCTTTGGAGCAAGCATTTGTAAGGGGACTAGATTGATCATAAGTGGACCATGTTTGATTCACGTGGGCTGTTGGTTGAAGATTGTTTTGCCCTCAAAGGGGCAAATGTAAACCCACAAATGATGCATCACTGGTGCAGACGATAAACCTATGGATACTAAAATAATATTGTTATTAACGATTTTTCCTTTTACAACTATGTATTATAGTCATCGCGGCATGCATTTTAATGAGAAAATAAACACCCGAAACAAAAATATATGTAACATAAGAAGGAACTAATAAACTATATAATGGAAGATTAATTTTTTTAATATTTATTTTCTTCAAAATCACTCTAATAAACATTAAAAGTGGATGTTTTCAAAACATTGGTTTTTCTAGAAGTTCTAAAACCATACTAAAAAGAAGAGAGAGAAGTGATACTAACCAATCAGTAAAATGATTTGGGCCATTGTCATCACCATTTGATCATTGGCCACAAAGTCAAAATTTTGACTCTTCCCATTACAAGGTCCAAAGCCTGTTTGCAACCAACAATTGGTTTTTTTTTTTTTTAATGAAAATATCTTTTAATGAGTTGTTGGGGTGTTTGACAAAGAAAATGGAGTTTAATTGGCACCCATGCTTGTTGCTTGTTTAAGGGCACCTACTTGATGAATGATGCCACCTGATTTTATGGCAAATGGTTTACAGAAAAAGAAATCTATTAATGAGATACATTGTATCCCATTTCCTTTCACATATTTTATTAGCACTTTTTTTCAAAAGGGTCAGGGCCGAAAACGGCCATGGATGATCTGAGCTCCAATTATATCTGACCCAAAAAACTTTTGGGCCTGGTTATGGGTGTAGCCCTATAGTCCAAGACCCAATTGGCCGAATATTTTTTCAACACATATGAGGCCCTCCTGTGATTAATCAGTTCCTTTCACATACGCCTACTCCCTTTTAGTTGGCACTAGTCCAAATTTAATATTAAATATTACAAATTGTTTGACTCATCAGATGAGTTTTTATGGTGTTGGATATTAAGAATATATCTTATGATCCATTAAATGAACTAGATCACGCAAAATCGTTCTCAAACACAGACTGACAACGATTTTATTTAGATCATGCATAAAAATTGTAAAAAAGGTAATGAAAGAGCAAAAGCTTATTAGAGTACACCTCTTTTCTCAATACAATAGTCCGTAGAGTAGAAATAAGCCAAGAGGAGTGGAGTAGGAAGAAAAGAGGAGAATTGGATTTGGAATGGAAATGACATCGTTGCATAGAGGAAAAAGTGGGAAAAAGACTTAAGTGGTTACAATATAATTATATGTTGGATGTGGGAAGAGAAAGAGAGTTGGTTGTAGAACATAAGAAACTTTCCGTCAAAATCAGCTGCTGTCAAAATTAGCTCCAAAATCTTTGGATTTAATGTGGTATAATTGAAACCAATATTTCTGGCTTCAAAGGAATTAGTAATAATAATTGTAAGAGCACAAAAACTCACAGACCCGGAGGGGAGTGATTTTGAGACTTACTTGAGGAGGGTGGAGATTGTAGCCCCTCGATGGTGATAGGAAAACCGCTGCGTCGAGCCTGAAAGGGGAAAAAGGAGAAGGTCAGAGGACCCTGGCTTGGGCAGCGTAGGGCTCTCCGATGCCTTTGTTAGCTGCAGGTACAGGACTAGAACAGAGGTAGGAGATGGAGTTTGAGAGGAAATGGCATACCAGTGAGTGTGGTGTTTGTTGGCCATCCTGCTTCTGGAGCTGTTGCTCTGCTCAAAAAGAGGAATAGAGGGGACAAGAGGGAGGCTCTATCAGAATCTGATCCCATCACAGCCCACTCTGCAATCCCATCGGGCCTGAATTCTGGGCCCAGTCCCATCAGGCCATTTTCAGCCATGCACTTGGCAGGGGTGGATAAGGGGGAAGAAATATCCCCACACAAGGCCCCCCAGCTTTTAACTTCTTAGGGTGTTCCAACCCCTTGGAAGTTTGAAAGCTAAATAGCCTGATGGTCTATCCGAGCTTGAGCGACACGACCTGCTGGCTCGTCACCAAAGGTGTGGTCCTTCGCCGCGTAGGCGGAATCTGGAGCGTAGCCGAGATGAGGGACGTAACTGGCTGGTACTGTTACCGGAGCCAGTGTAGTCTGTCACCGTGTAGGCGGAATCTGGCGCATGGCCGAAATGAGGGCCACGACCTGCTGGCTCGTCGCCAGAGGTGTCCTCTGTGACTAGCGATCTGGTACTACTACCGAGATGCGCGTACGCCGAGGTGGCAAATGACGCTGCTGCCAAGCTGGAGAAGGTGCTGCTACCAAGCTGGAGAGGACCGAGTTATGCTCGCCCAGCTGGTACTGTTACCGGAACTGGTGGCCTCGATGTACTACTGCCGAGCTGGAGAAGTCCCTGCTGCCAAACTGGAGAGTGGCATTGCTGTTGAAGTTTGAAGTGGGGGCACTCGACCGAGCAGGGATGCCTGCTGCGTTGGGGTGTTCAGTCAGCTGGAGTGTTGCCGAGATGCAGAGTTCAGCAGTTGGGAAAGATATCCGAACTGGGAACCTACCGATCTGGCTTGGTTGCCAAAATGTTGCAGGAGGCCGAGGTGGGGCGTCCAGCTGGTGCGGTCAGGATTTCGAGGATGACGATCCCGAGGTAGTCGTCGGATGTATGTGACACGTGGTGGTACTGGATTTGAAATCTCCAAAAACCATCCTTCTCAAAAACCCCAAAACCTCGAAAGCCCTCTTTCTGCTTCTTTCGATGGCTCGCACAAAGCAGATGGCCATCGGCGGAGTGAAGAAACCCCACTGATTCCGTCCTGGAACGGTGGCTCTGTTAGAAACCCGAAAATACCAGGAGAACATACCGGAAGATCACAGAGCTTCTGATCCGGAAGCTTCCATTCCGTAGGCGGGTTCGTGAAATCGCCCAAGATTTCAAGACGGATCCGCGGTTCCAGAGTGCTACCGTTGCAGCTCTGCAAGAGGCGGCGGAGGCGTATATGGTGGGTGTCGACTGAGGCGGCGATGGCGGTGACCTCGTCGCTGTGGCCGTTCGTCATGCCGCGGAGGACGCGAGAGTCGGCGTCGTACAGCTTGACCTTCCGAAGAAGGAGAAGGCAACAGGGCCTCATCTCTCCTGTTGCAGAACCCAGTCGAAAAAGAAGGGAGGAAGACTGCAAGAGGGGAAACCCCTGGGCTTCTGGTTTCTTGTTGCAGAACAAGTTTCGAAGGGAAGGGTTTTGTAGATTACTGTATTCTTTTGACTTTTCTGGCCGTTCATACCCAACAGGTGGGTCATTACCGAACGGTGAAGTTTACCATCGAAAGTGCCACGAAGTCTAGCTAACGAAATTCCTAGAGGCTCTGCTAGCTCAATTGGCCAGCAGAGAAAAGCCGCGTGGAATACCAGTGAGCGATCAACAGTGCGTGTTTGGTGGAACTCTCAAATTCGGCTGCGCATTCCATCACTCTGATCCTGCAGTTGATAGTCTCTTTCTAGATACAGAGCAAAATCCACTTCCATTCTCCGGCAGCCATACAGACCTTCGAAATATCGCAGGTCATCGACAGGGGACTGAGCTGGGAGATTTGCCGAGCTGACAGTCTCCCGAGCTCATCCTGCTGAGCTGGGGTGCTGCCGGGATCATCCTGCTGAGCTGGGGCTGCTGCCGAGGTCATCCTGCTGAGCTGGCGAGATGGACGACCTGCCGAGCTGCAGGAGGATGGCCGAGCTGCAGCCATCAGCCGAGATGAAGGTCTGCAGAAATGGTGACGCCTGCCAGCTGGGTGTCTGCCGAGCTGGAGACCTCTGAAGTCAGGTGCTGACTTGAGTGTAGATTCAGGCCTGGCAATCCATGGCTGCCATAGCCACCTGCTCATAAAGAGCCCTCATTGCTGCCAAGCTGGGCCGCCGAACTGGGGAGCTGATCCTACTAGATGGAGATGTCTGCTAGATGGAGACTTCTGCCGAGATGAGGACCTAACGAGCTCGTTGTGCTGCCGAGCTGACTTGACCTGAGAAGTCAGGTGCTGACTTGACTGTAGAACGTTGTGGGAGCAACGGGTCTTGAGCTTTCTAACGAGGCAGAGGTAATCCCAAGCTTCTACTCCTCCATTCTCCACCTGCATCTCCAGTCTCTTGAACTCTTTTTCTTCTGTTGCCCCCACCATCTCTCTCCCCTGGTTTTTTGGCAGTTTGGTACTGACTTGACCTGTCGAGCTGGTGGCTCTTTTCCATTTCAAGCTCTCTGGGAGGCATGGTGTTTGGGAAAGGTGGCCTTTTGATCTTTCCCCATAGACGGCGCCACTTGTAAGAGCACAAAAACTCACAGACCCGGAGGGGAGTGATTTTGAGACTTACTTGAGGAGGGTGGAGATTGTAGCCCCTCGATGGTGATAGGAAAACCGCTGCCTCGAGCCTGAAAGGGGAAAAAGGAGAAGGTCAGAGGACCCTGGCTTGGGCAGCGCAGGACTCTCCGATGCCTTTGTTAGCTGCAGGTGCAGGACTAGAACAGAGGTAGGAGATGGAGTTTGAGAGGAAATGGCATACCAGTGAGTGTGGTGTTTGTTGGCCATCCTGCTTCTGGAGCTGTTGCTGTGCTCATATAGAGGAATAGAGGGGACAAGAGGGAGACTCTATCAGAGTCTGATCCCATTACAGCCCACCCTGCAGTCCCATCGGGCCTGAATTCTGGGCCCAGTCCCATCAGGCCATTTTCAGCCATGCACTTGGCAGGGGTGGATAAGGGGGAAGAAATATCCCCATACAATAATAATGGTATATTCATTCTGAAAACACTTCAAGCAATGCTAATTGTACTTCAAAAATAATATTTAAAGCTTTTACTGCAAGTAGCCGAAATTACAAAGGATCCATGTCAAATTGAATATAACATTTTACAATTATCTCTAATAAATGTAAATTTTTTTTGGTTTTTTTATCTTACTGATTCTTTTACATTTTCAAAATCACAACAAAACGAGGGTGTGAACAATTGCCATCACGGGTAAGTATTTATCATGCAGTTTTTGGCCAGACAGATACGAATTTCAATACTAATAATTGCAGCCATGGTAGGACCTACCACCTTAAAAAAATACTCATTGCATCTTCCAATATTGTCCAGATCTCTCTTCCACAATAAAACACTTTCCCTGCCTAGATTCGTTTATCAGCCCTGGGTGGGGCCATGGGGTTCTGGCACTTGTGTTATAAAAATTTCTATCTGGCTATCCTCATCATGACATGAAAGAGGAACGTTGAAATATGTACTGAAAGCAGGTGCCATTGATTCGCTTCCTGTGCTTTCCCTTTCGTTCTAGCATTAACTTGTCTCAGTAAAAGAGTAAAATGTGAAACTATACAACTCTTGCACCATATAGTCCAAAACAAAATGTGCATGGACAAGTTAGCAGTTTCTACATAATCCACATGACTGAAACGTCACCCCTACGTGGCATGGCATCACTCTGAGTAGAGAAATTGAGAAATTAACAGACACAATAACGTTGAAAAGACATATCTAGTATGAGGTAACTGTGCATTCACCATGGACCATGACACGAGCATTGAGGTTACACTATGCATTTCATAGAAGATGAAAAAAGAAGAGATGGAAATGTCTGGAAAAGCAGATATCAGAGTTCTTGGCCCACTTACATGGACTATTCAATAGATAATTGTTTGTTTGCCTTCTTTTCTTTTCTTCTTTCAATGATGTGCGCAAAATTCATTTTGTGTGGGCAAGTGCAAGGCACTTTTGGTTGTTTGTTTTGATGAGTGACCTTGTTGGAAAATTCCAACTAATATTTGTCCAGTTCTAGCTTTTAATATATTGGTATTGGTGCTTACTGAAAAGACATATTGGTATTAGAAAAGTATACTAGTGTAGGACCACTTCTTCGTTCTGAAACCAAGATTAGAAGGAATGAAAGATCAGATTTTTATATCTACAAATCAATCCGTTGGTGGGCAAGTTTAAGTTCATATTTGAAGCCTAAAGAGTTTGATGTGTCTAACATGGTTTCCATTTAAATAGACAAACTGAGACTTTATTTATTTTATTTTTCTATTCCGATAGATATGCAATTTTTGGAGCCACACACACTTCACAATTTCCTAACGAAAAAGAGCAACAGAACCCCAGTCATCCTTGTGGAAAGGGAGAAGTCTAACCACTAATTGATAATTGGTAACGCAATAATAGGGTGTGACTTGGTCAAGTTCGCTGAAGAAAATAAAACCCATGTTAGTAGGGAGGACATGGCCAAGCCAGATGAACAAAGATTGAAAACTGTCTAAGAAGAAATTCAAACTGAGTGAATTTGGATGGTTTGATCGAAGTTCAATTCTTTTGATCATTAGCTGGGCATATGCTTTAGTTGTTGGACCAGAGTCTTGATGTGGCCCAGATGACCGCATATAAATGGGGATTAGTCCTTCCTCATCTTAATCCTTTTATGTTTATTCCTTGATCAACATAAGGATTTTAGGTAGTTACCATTTATTGGTAAGGTCAATGCACAAAAAAATTTATCTAAACCCTCTTTCCTTGATGGGAGGAAAAGATTATAAAAATTTGAAGTCTATAAATTGGACTCTTGGGTAACTCTTTTTGCACCTATAGTGTTTTTTTTTTTTCGTTTCCATCCGTTCCTACACAAAGAGAAAGGAAAACGCATAAGAGAGTTGTAAATCCATTTTTGAAGACCAAAGATCTGATATAGTCTGACAAGACTTAGTTACATCTCAGAGTCACTAGTCTTACCTAAATTCTGTATTATATGATTGATCCAGAAATTCTAGATGGGTTGTAAAGTACTAAAATGTTCAGACATCAGTAATAGCAGCGCTCTTAAGTTTAGCATTTTTAGTTTAGATTAAACTTCAAATAGAAGTTGTGTGAGAAGATCTTGTACATTGTGTTTTTAATACTAGCTAGTGGAACCATTTGTCTTATCCCAAATTATTTTTAAGAAATAGGATTTACAGAAGGGCCGGGGCTAATATAAAACTTTTCAAGGAAACTCCAATCCTTTGATGAGGGATAATTGCCCACTCTACACCCTATGATATGAAATCTTATGAATTTCAAAAGTCTCTCATCAATCTTCACCTTTTGACATTTTATTATTCGCTAGTTGGATTCACGCCCATATGTAGCAAATTCCAAGAGATTCAGCAGAATTTTACTAGATATGTCATTATAAACTATGCCTAATGTGTGCTTCCACTAAGTAGAGAACTGAAGTGTGTGGGATTTCAACTTCAGATTTATTTATTTATTTTCTATAATTGGTGTCATTTGGAAAGTCTATTCTTTTGTCTATTTAATTTAGATTTCATTTGGAAAATAATCTTTTGGGCCTATTTAAGTAGATCATTAAGTGCTCTAGACAATTTGAAAACTGTTTTTTTTTTTTTTTTTTTCACTTTATTCCTACATGGAAAAGCTTATGAGAGTATCTAGTTCAATTAGTTTCAAGACCTTATGTCTCCTTTTAAAATGGTAATAAAAAGGTAATATTTTCAAGTAGACATGAGCTTGACACTCTTTCCTTTTTATAAACTTTCTCTTGTAATTTTCATAATATGACAAGTTCACTTGTAATACTTTTCTATATGGAAGTTTTTCTCATACTACTTTCACAGTACGACAAGCTTGTTTTTTCTAATTGAATAAGGGATACCAATTGATCTATGTGTAAAAGGATCTAATGGAAACTATTATATTCTGAATAAGTTAAACCACATCGTGCCTATTTCAATCAAACCAAACATGACGAAAGGGCACCTAAAACTTATTCAAATGGGTGTCTGAGTGTTGAAGATAATTTGATCATTATCATCATCATCATGAAGAGAATCAATGATGCATATGTTAGATTAGCTCAAGGGTCTTCTAGATAATGAATGAACATGACCTGACCGTGAACGTTTCACTAGATACTTAGACTTTTAATATTAAAAATGCCTGCAACTTGTTATATTGTGAAAAAAAATTAAGATTCTATCCTAAGATAAAAGAGTGTACAAACTTTTCTCTTTGAATCGTTAAATTCATTAAAAAAGCTAGCAGTACAAAAAGAAAAGGTACAGAAACTTAATAAATAAGAAATACAAGGATATACATAATTCGGTGTGTGCCTACGTCTATGATGAGATCAAATTTTACTGTATTTGGAGAAAAAAGGAGACAAAGCTTTCTTTAAATTTTCCTGTCATCTCTCATAAATTCTATGATTTGAATAATGAAAATCTAAAATGAGAATCCCAATGGTATATAAAGATTATATCAAATACCCATAGTGCCCCCAAAACATTATAAAAAAAAATTATGGAACCCACAATTGGGAACTAGTGCACAATCTGCCCCACCACCACAAAAAAACAAATAAATAAAAATAGCTCCACCACTGCTGGCATCAAATTTGTCGGACAAGATCAATTTTTCATAGGACCCAACACATCTAGTTAATGCTCTCACAAGTGTAAGCCTTTTACGGATTGAAATTCTAATATCTTTTTCTAATGGTTGTTTGAAAATTTCAAATACTAGAATTCTGAAATATCTTAAATTCGGTGATTCTTAAATTCTTCATTTCATCTGTACTTGAAATTTTGCCTGAAGTTTCCACATGTCTTGTATTCTACGATTCTTTTGTTTCATGGCTATTAGAATTTTTCATTGAAACCACGTACGTTTATGCATTGTTGCACGTTGAATCCACTTAACTTATTTAGTGATTCTGAAAATAAGATGGCAAGTTTTACACATGAAAGGCGCGTGCTTGCAAACAAGATAAAATATTTTTGTTTTCCTAGATTAAGGGCGCGTGCATGTCAGACAAGAGAGAGAGAGAGAGATGTTACTTTTGATTAAGTTTATTTACCATGCTACTATCTATATGAGCATTATCAAGAATCAGCCGATTTGCACACATGAACCCCACAAGATGACGTCGATGGGAATCTGCCTCTAATGATGATAAGTACGTACTGACGCTGAGAAAGGTAATTCAGACGTGAGAAGTGAGACATGAGCCGTGAGAAACGGTCTGGCAACAGGATTATTGCCTTGTTCATCAGCCTCACAGGTTCACACACAATGAAAAAGGAGAGAGAAAAAAAAAAAGAAAGAAAGATGAACAGAACTTCCCAGAGACCCAGACTGGAGTGCACTGCACGGTGTTTCGGCAAGCAAGGAGACAGGTGGGGTGGGCCCAAGCAACAACAAAGGCAGAGTCGCAGAGATATATTTGTTCAAGGGATCAGGTCAAGTCATGGGGTCTGACAGATTTTCTTTTTTATGAAAGGAGGAAAAAAAAAAAAAAAAGAAGGAAAGGATAATAGGTAAGAATCACGCTCTTCGGCCCATATCTGCAGAAACTGTTTCCCTTTTTAAAAGAAGAAACCCACTTTCTACGTTTTGTTTGTAAGCCAAGGAAAAGTAGGACGGAATCGTTGGTTCAGACTTCAGAGGTTCAGGAAAAGTTGATCAGGGTCAAGCACTCGGCGCCATTTATGTCGTTTTCACTTGTTTATTGGGCCTTTTAGGCCTTAGCCTTTATTTGTTGGGCTATAGTGTATAGATTCTCTAGAGAGAGAGAAGGGTTAAAATAAAAAAAAAACAGTAGAGAGAGGTTTGTAGCAGTCGGCAAGAAACCAGGAGAGTCGTTTCGGACAGTGTCGGCTTCGAACGCGGGGGCTGCTCATTTTGATAAAAGACGTATCACTTTTTGTCAGGTTCGTACCTCACCACTCACCGACTCAGTCCCTGCTCCACCCTCGTTTCCCCTCTCTCTCTCTCTCTTCTTTTTATTTGCTTTTGCAATGAGAGCGGGGCCTGCTGTTTATTGGTTGTGATAATGAGGGCACTGTTCAATTTTCATGGGGTGGACTTGCTCTTCTCACTTTCGTGGGCTCTTTTAGATCCATTGTACAAACCCGCTTGCTGTACCAATACTTGTCCCGTATGATTTAAATGCGTTGGGTTAGGAGTACGTTTATTGATACTTTTGCTCTTATAAAAGTTTATTTTATATGAAATGAGTTGCGATCATGTTAGGCTTTTTTTTTTCAGGCAACTAAGGTGAGATATAGAATTAATGTTTGAAGTAGGTTTGCCTTCTCTCTAGCTTATTCATGTTGGGTTGAGTTAAACAAGTTGACTCCGCAGTGGTTGTATGAGCCATTTTAAAAATAGGTCAAATGTGAGTTGAGGTTTAACCCCTAAACATTGTAGTCAATTTGATGGTTTGCTACCCTTACTCATATATGTATAATATATAACCACAATTCAAGTATTCAAGGACAATAGAATAGAACTCAAACTGAAATTTTATTCAGCTTCATCGAGTGGCTCTAAACATGTTATAAAATAATAAAATGGTTCCAAATGTTGGGCTAATGCATTTTTTCTCCCAATTTACCTACCTCCTTCAGTTGTTGGGTATTAATGTGAGGTTTGACGAAGTTGACGAGATCATGAGATTTAAATAAATGTGTAAATGAGAGGGGGTGTTTGATTTTTTTTTTTTTTTGTAAAAAAATGATGGTAAGTTTATTGTAGAAGTATAAGAGGCAAAACACAGCCGGCTTGATCCAAAATGGGTACTTGGTCATAGCTCTGATACCATATTGTATACAAATTATTACATTTCCATAAACTTCCTTGTATTCATTTCACATATATCCCATAAAAAGAATTCCACTGCCATAAATAAAAGTAGTATTACGAAAATATCGCAATATTATCATGGTTTGTACAATGCTATGTTCCTAACAACACTGTGACTTCTACAAAATATTACCAAAATATTGAAAGAAAGTTGCAGATAAATTTGGAATACAAATGGGTAAGATTTCAAAAGATAATCTATAAAAATAGTTTTAAGTATTATATAGTTATTTTTGTAATTATTCATTCTTTATAATTACTAAAATTAATGCATTTTAATATCACTTTCCCAATGACATCCCAAGAAAACCCCCCACCCCCTAAAAAAAAAAAAAAAAAAAAAAGGGAGGAAAAAGAAAGAGAAACCCCCAGCCCGTTATAAAAAAAGAAAAGGAAAGAAAAAAAGCAGGGGTGCTCATAGACCGGGAGAGCTCGGCCGGACCCAGCCCGCTTTGCGCTAGGCTTGGTCTTTCAATTATAATATTATGGCCCGGCTTGGTTTTAAAATTTAGGTCCATTTAATACATGGGCCAGGCTTTGATTCAGTTGTAGATAGCCCAAGGCCCAGCCCTGCCCGAATGTAATAATGGTGTTAGCAAAAATGAAGATGTACTGGAATGCAAACACTAGAAAGTTAATACACAAATGCATGAAAAGCTACCCTCAAGACAATATAAACTACCCAAATTTTAAATTATAAACCTAATGCAGGCTGGGCTCAGGCTTTATGTTGTTCAGGCGGGTTGGGCTTGGGCCAGCTAGTTAAGGCCCGACTCAGGCCTGTGCCAGGCTTGGCCCTACAATTTAGAAGCCGGGTCGGGCCTAGGTGTTCATTAGCCCGGGCCATGTACACCCTTATAAGGGTGCTCATGGGCTGGGCCTAGCCCACTTTGGGTCGGGCTTGGATATATAATGAGGGCCCGATTGATAATTGGGCCGTGCTTGGATTATGTGATAACAAGCCCATAACCCGGCCCGGCCCATCTTGTGTAAGAAATAGATGTAATTTAATTTAATTAGTGCCTTAATTCCCGCAAAAATGAAGAAAAGCCAGGTTCAGCTCGGTCTGATTGATTAAATGGGCGGGCTCGACCATAACTTTTATGGTCCGTGTCAGGCCTGGGCCGATGTTTCTAAAGCCGGGCCGAGCCTGAATATGCCTTGACCCGGCCCAGCCTGGCCCATGAACACCCCCGCACCCCAAATTTGAAGATATCTTAATTTTTTTTCAAAATAATAATTTCGCAAAAACAATATTTGTGACAGGACTTAAGATCCGAACCCAACCAGTGTCTAAATTTCAAAATTGAACATGTAGTCTATAGCTCTACAAAATATGGGAACCTTATTTGATTATTTTCACATCCAATATAAATGTATTTAGTTAACAAAAATTCTTCCAACCAAAAATAGTTAAGATGTACTTAATATAATTACAAAATCATTCAAACACTTAGGGCATCTTTCTTTACAAAAATCCATGGAGTTTTTATATGAAGAATTTCGAGTTTTCTAATATGTTGTCCCTTGGTGTAGAGTTCCTAAATCCTCCTCCCAGCAAAATGCAAATTGGAATTCCAAAAATTCAAAAAGTCGTTTGATCACAAATATAATTGAGAGTATTAACACTATTTCTTTTGTGCTAATATTTTTCCACTACCTCTTCTCCTGTATCTCTAACACGACCCAAGTCCCTATCCAAGTGAATCGATCCCCTCTCTCTCTCTCTCTCTCTCCAACACGACCCAAGTGACCTGTGGATCGGGTTTCAGTGAGTTTTGTGCATGTTGTTTGATTCAGTCTCCTTATAGTTGCATGTGGGGATAAGGAGATGCCTACAAGTGGATTGGTAAAGTAGATCAAAATGTTCTTAATTCTCTCTTTTTTGATCATTTGTTTCATGTGTAGAAATAGTATTTGGATATGTCCAACACAGGCTAGCAATGGGCCGGCAAGGAAAAGTGTTTCCATGCTGGTTGATGGCCCGTCAAGAGAAATGGGTAAAATGAAGAAAACGTGGTTGGAAGTAGTACCAATAGATTTGAAGAAGTGCAACATATTTGATGAATTGAGTCAAAATAGATTATAATGGAAAAATAGAATTAATGTAATTGACTCTAACTTAGTTGGTACAAGGCTTTGATGATGATGAAATAATAGTATATATTTAATTAAAGATGTGAATATGTAAGTTTTATGTTACCTATTTTTCACCGTCTTTTTATATTATGGTTTTTTTTTTTCTTTTTTGCCCTTGTTTTCTATCCTCTTTCCAGAATGCTTGCATAAGAGGAGAATTCTCCTCGTAAAAGCATCGCACATCAATTTCCAATCAAAGAGAAGTTCTGATTCAATGGCACTAAGACAAATCATGATCAAAACTTATTCAATCCAATTTACAACTCATATTGATAACTATTGAAAAGTTTTAGCTTTTGGTCCCTTCAAAACAACATTCATGGGACTAAAGTGAAAACTCCCAAAAAGTTGAGCCCAAAAATTCTAGAGATAGAAGAACCAAATTTCCTGTGTGTAAGTTCCGAAAACAACATGAATTGAGAAACTATGTTGTAGACCATCTATGGTTTCTTTTTCACTATTTTGGAATCTTAACTATGAATTATTCAAACATACCACTTGGAATCAGCAGCTGATTTTGAAATAAAGAACACTGTTGCCTTTAAGAATTTTCACAAACGAGCAAATATCAAGTATCACATCGCTATCATCTTTCTAAGTTAGTAATTACATGGCATACTAATAATTATATAAAACAACACTGGAAAAAGTTGGTTAGGGAGCTACTTTGCCACAATGCATGCTCAATTAACCCATGAAGATCTCCCTGTCTATGATATGATCTTTGAAAGACAACCCACATCATCTATCTTTGTGCTCATTGGTTTTTAATATGGAAATGTGTGGTCATCTTCCATGAAAGCATTGTCCTTTCTGTTCATCAGTCTATGTCTATCTTGTATTGATTGGAGCAACAGGTAATGGTGCTTCCTCACATTTCCTTGCCCTACGGCTACACCTCTTGTGGTCCAAACCAAAACAGCAACATCTGGGTTGCCTAATTTGTCCGCTTCCTTATCAAGCATGAGAAGATATGGTTGATTCTTGACTACTGATGGATAAAACTACCTCATGAGCCATGTCATGGACTAATACCAACCCAGATGAACATGTCTCCCAACACCACCTTTAATGCATGCTTCTATTTGTGGATAATGATTCTAGGATTAACATAATCTCTTTTTACTAAGCATTGGGTTTAAAGATTAATTCATGGCTGCTCATTAGTCTAAAAGGTCAAGTGGCGTCCCAAAAGCAGGTGGATGCTGTTACATTTTGGTGTGACCCAAGTGACTCCTAGTCTTCATCAAGCCGAGTTGACTCACGTTGACTCAGGCAAGTAAAAACGACTTTTGAAACATTGGGTCTGAGTCGATCAGAAATGTGCTGGATTCCATTTAGTCTTATGTACAATTTAAAGGTCTTAAAGGCTGACTCGGCCCAGTATGAGTTGTTACTACTGTGGTTGGACTTGGGGCAAGTACTTCACCTCTGGATTGGACTAAGACCCGATATCAGGCCCATGGACTGGATTTGGTTCTAAATGCCACACCTGATCATTGAATGGGCTAGGCTTGGACAACCCTTGGTGCATGATTAGATATTTCAGTTGGAAAAGGGAGAGTTTTTCAAATTTGAGACCTTCTCCAAATGGCATCCCTCTATCCAATTCTAAGTAATCTTACAGCTCATTGCATGTGATTAGACCTAGCTCCAGTGGATTGTCCAAAAGCCACCAATATATACAATCAACCTTTAGGTAGATCACATGTGCCACATGCCCCTCTACTAGAAATGCTACTTTATACAAAATCAGAACCCAACAAAGGTCTAACCACTTGTGTAACATTGTTTTGGGCCATTCCTTTTTTAAGTATCATGGATTAGGATGAAAATGGGGTCATTGTTCTATTCGCTAGAAGTCACCATGAATTGTGACGTTTCAGAGATCCTACCAAGACACATAAAAAAGGCATTGGCATGTTGGTTTTGACAGTAATGGGTGGGATCTTCTCACATGGAAAAGGAACATGGAATCATATGATCTTTGCCTTCTCTCTATGGTCTGTTTCCTTTGGCAAGACGATTCCAACTTGTCATGATCCTCTCCTTTGCACACTTTTCCTTTCCCCTTTAACTTTTTTCCTACACTAGTTTCTCATTGACAACTATCTTTCTGTCACTTTCCTTTGAAAAGCATTGCATACATGTCTCGTTTTATGATGGGAAATTTAACCAGATTCCCACATGAATTTGGAGCAGATCTCTTGCTGATGGATGGTCATTTCGAGATCTATAAAGTCAAGTCATGCGCCTATTGTCAAGGTTCATGCCCACTGCCCACTACATGTGTTTCCAACAACAGTTCTGTGCACTCGTGTGTAATTTAATCAAGCAACAACTACTACATGATCCTCAACTCCAAAAAAGGTATTCTGGGTAATTGACTATGAACAGGTGTGCCACATATGTAAGTCATCCACCCCCCATGATTTGATCTGGTGGGCCATTCATCACACCTCATGATCATTCCTCTCAACAGAATCAAAACCATCAGCACATTGATAGCATGCTTTTGCAAGCACTCTTCTGAAATATTGAAAAGGTGCGCAAGGATGCTCAAAAGATGGGAATTCTTACCAAGTAAAACGTTTTCATTTCAGTAAAAAGTTCGTGGCTCGTGGGTGTGTTAATGACTCCAAAAGCTTAACTTCATCATATCTCCTGGTGTGGATTTGCTTTTAAGGCTTATAACTGATCAGAAAGGCATCTAGTGCTACTTTAACTGAGGCCTCTGATATTGCTAGGAATAAATCAAGAAAAGCACATTCATATGCCATCATAGAGGGAGTGGAACCCCTCCTCCTCAACTTTATGAGACAAAGCTGAAATGGGACATTTCGAGATAAATACAACATGGGCCACCATTGACCCATTAATTCTATCACATCTCACATTGATTTGTTGCGTGGAATCATTTTCAATTGCAGGCAGATGCAGCGTATTATGCACATTTATTAAAGAAGGATTGCGGGATTTTAGTTGTGTTTAACTTTTTTCTATTTTAGCCTGCAAAGGGGGCGGGGACCCATGAGAGACCTCGGCGATGAGGAATCCATAGATCCCATCCTTGGTGAGAAATAGGATATCCAAACAACTATTCTATCACTAACTGGGGGTGGGCAAGGGTGCTTCGATGCCACTCTCCAAACTATCTAACATTTACTCATGTGAAAACAGCGCTTCTAAAATTTTATGGTAATGTGTTTCACATATGTAAATTTTATAGACGTATAGCATTTGATGATGCAAAAAATGACTTCGTGCACCACCGGTCAATTAATAGGTAATAAATGCAATAATTGAGATGAGAGAGAGATTTATAATGGTTCGGTCAGTGACCTACGTCCACTTTCGGAAAGGCTGAGATTGCCGGATGTATTAATTCCCAAGTATTTCAGAGATTACAAGCTTTGGAGAGTGTAGAAGAGAGATTCTTGCTTGCCCCTCAAGTACTGAGAGGCTCTTTAATTTATAGTCTTCCCCTAACAGATGGGGACGACTTTACAGCGCCGTTCACGAGGAGCCTTTGAGGTGTCCTCGACTGGCGAGGCAGTTGGGATATTCTCCGCAGGACTTGGTAAAAGCGGGACGTGGCCTGACTGCTTCCGAAGTGACCCGGACTGCTGTGACGTGGCCAGGCATCACGGATTTGGGCTTGGACTCCATTGGATCAAACGGATCTCCCTTAATTTAAGCTTTGGCTCATCACGGACTGGGTCACTTCGGCCAGACTCATCATTTGCCCCTCAATGCCCCGTGTCCAATGGAACATGGAGATGAGGGCATTCGATCGAATTTTCGGCTGAGTTCGCAACTGCAAAAACTTCGGGAGGCCAAAACATCTGTTTCGAGGCCTTTTTTGGACTTTTGACAACATCAGTCACAGCCATAGGCGGTGAGTCTTGTAGGACTCGCCGTGAGCTTCGATTTGATATATAATACGCCTCATTCGGAGTTATGGACTAAAACTTACGGTGAAAATAGCAAGCAGGCAGTTTCGGGGCGAGCAGGTGGAACTGGGCGAGCATGAGGTACTGGGCGTCTGAGAGGTGGCGAGGATGTTGGAGGTCTGGGCGCCCATAGGGCCTGGGCGCCCCTGAGTTTGGGCGCCTGGGGGCTTGGACGCTCGAGGGGCCTGGCGCGACAATGGTGTCGGCGCCCGGTCATCCACATCATTTTTTCCATCAGTATCATTTTTTTTCTTTTTCTGAATATAAAGAATAGTTCTAGAACATATATAGATAATGTAGAATAAATCTTCTTTTTGAATAAACACATGTCACATATATATATATATATATTTTCAAGTCCAAGCACTATGAGGCTGGGCGCCCCTGGTCTGGGCGCCCAGAGGCGTGCGCTTCGCTGCTGAGGGGCTGGCCGATGTCTGCGTGGGCGAGCAACTCGTGTGCTGTCCAGTAAGTTGATTTGGGCGGCCAGACAGTGGACACGGTGATGTAATGTAGTCCCTCGGGTTGCAGATGACCTACCTCTTGAGATCGAGCTTTTGGCGACCCGCGAGAGAGCCGATAAAGCTGGAGATAGGCTGCCTGCTTGAGAGCAGTGCAGAGGCCAAGCTTTTTGGCGACCCGTGAGAGGGTAGCTAAGCTAGAGATAGGCTGCCTGTTTGAGAACAGTGCAGAGGCCAAGCTTTTTGGCGACCCGCGAGAGGGTAGCTAAGCTGGAGATAGGCTGCCTGTTTGAGAACAGTGCAGAGGCGGGTCAAGCTTTTGGCGATCCGTGAGAGGATTCACCTCGCCTGGACCTGTTGATTTCCTCAGCGTTCATATATTTTTGAGCTTTCACCAATAGTTCTGGCATGCTCTTTAGTGGTCGCTTCATTACTGAGAAGAAAAAGTTTGATGACCGGAGGCCTCCTAGGAAAGCGGTCATGCTGACCTTATCATCGGGTTCCTCGACTTGAAGGACCTCCTCGTTAAAACGAGTGAGGTAGCTCCTCAAGCTCTCGTCTCGATCCTGTTTTATGTTGAGCAGATGGGTGGCAGGCTTTAGTTGGCGGCGTCCACCAATAAACTGTGCTACAAATGATCTGCTTAGTTTGGCGAAGGAGCCTATGGAGGCCGGGGTAAGGCTGGCAAACCATTGTCGTGCGGGACCCTTCAAGGTAGTTGGGAATGCCCTACACATAATTTCGTCGGGGACGTTGTGCAGCTGCATCAAGGTTTTAAAAGTTTCGAGGTGGTCCAGTGGATCCTTCGTACCGTCAAAAGTTTCGACGGATGGCATCTTGAATTTTTGAGGGAGTGGGTAGTTCACCACATCGGGCTTGAACGGTGTGTCCGTTCACCTGACTAGATAATCCACTGTCTCTGGTGCCTGCGCCTTCATGGCATTGAAGACATCACCCAGCTGATTTTGCATTTCCCTGATCTTCTCGTCCCAGCGATTGGGGGCATCCCTGGACAGATCATGAAAATAGCTCCCATCCTCTGCGCTTTGATTTTCACTCTCCCCCTTATTGAAATGAGGGTCTTCCCCATTAGAAGCAGAGGGAGGAGGTGGAAGCCCTCCGTGATTAGCTCCCCCCGGAGGTGGGAGTCCTCCAAACTGGGCTCCACCCTGAGGGGGAGGAGGTCCCTGTTGATGGGCACCACCCTGGTGGGCGCCCTGGGGGAACTCATGCCCATGGGCGCCCAGGGGGAACTCATGCCCCTGGGCGCCCAGGTGAACTCCTTGGGCGCCCGGGGGAGGAGCTCCATGGCGTGGAGGTCTTGGATGCCCCGGGCGTGGTGCTCCTTGCGGTACTCTCCCAAACTGTGCTCCTCCTTGCCCCCCTGCCAGCATGAGTTGTAAAATTTGCTGGTTTTGAGTCACCAGCTGCTGCATGGTCTCCAACATTTGCTGAGGAGTGGGAGCAGGAGCATGAGGGGTAGGATTCGTCGGTGGAGGATCATTTTCGCCTTCGTGGGAGGGATTATCCTCGGGTCGTCTTGCAGATCTTGTGGTGATCACCATAATTTTGGAAAAAGAGGATTCTAACGTGAGAATTTTAGTCGTTCCCACAGACGGCGCCAAACTGATGATGCAAAAAATGACTTCGTGCACCACCGGTCAATTAATAGGTAATAAATGCAATAATTGAGATGAGAGAGAGATTTATAATGGTTCGGTCAGTGACCTACGTCCACTTTCGGAAAGGCTGAGATCGCCGGATGTATTAATTCCCAAGTATTTCAGAGATTACAAGCTTTGGAGAGTGTAGAAGAGAGATTCTTGCTTGCCCCTCAAGTACTGAGAGGCTCTTTAATTTATAGTCTTCCCCTAACAGATGGGGACAAATTTACAGCGCCGTTCACAAGGAGCCTTTGAGGTGTCCTCGACTGGCGAGGCAGTTGGGATATTCTCTGCAGGACTTGGTAAAAGCGGGACGTGGCCTGACTGCTTCCGAAGTGACCCGGACTGCTGTGACGTGGCCAGGCATCACGGATTTGGGCTTGGACTCCATTGGATCAAACGGATCTCCCTTAATTTAAGCTTTGGCTCATCACGGACTGGGCCACTTCGGCCAGACTCATCAGCATTCATGTAAGTTTTACACATGTAAGCCTCATTTACATCCCAGGCATAGAAGGCAAGCAGCCCTGGCCATTTCTGTATCATTTCAAAAAAAAAAAAAAAAAAAAGAGTCAACAAGTGATAGGAAATGAGTACGCAACTTCACCTTATGGTTTCAAATAAAACGGTTAAAATGAAGAAAGGTTAACATCAAAAAAATGAGTCAAGAAGTGATAGGAAATGAGTAACCAGCTTCATCTTATGGTTTTAAATCCTACAAAAGTCAAGATCCCATCTACATCTCTACCTTATATCATTCACCTTTCACATCTTTAATAATATTTTGTTGGAACTCATTTGACCATGAATTCCTATATAAACAATGTGCCTGGGCCCATCTAACTAAAATAGGCTTCCCAATTTTTTGAATTTCAATGAAATGTCTGTTTCATGGGAACTTTTTCACGATATTTCTTTGTAAGCATCTGAAAGTCTTAGGGCCCGTTTGGATGTCTACAGAATAAAATATTTACAGATTTGAATATTGCAAGAATAAAATATTATAGAATACAATAATACAATATTATAACAATAAAATATTTTTACTGTTTGGCAATTTTTTAAGAATATTATAGATTTCAAATTGAGCAGTTTGGAAGGTGTTATGATTAAAGTAAATTACATTATAAGAATATTTTTTTATTAAATATTTTAATTTATATGTAATTTACCACATCTAGCTAAAAAAGTAATGTAGTAAAGTAAAGTTTAACTTTCATATTTTTATCATAAGTTATTTTTCTTTTATCACATAAGACCATAGTAAAGTAAAAAAAGAAAAACTACTTTACAACTCTCTCTCTCCCCGGTTTGCTTTACCACATACTTCATCTGACCTTAGTTTACCTCACCTTTTACCATGATATTACATCAATCTTTATTTTACTTTACCACACTTGTAAAACAAGTCATTGTTTCTTTACCATATAAAACTACGATAAAATGTGATAAAGTAAAGTAAATTAAGAAAATAAATTACTTTACCATTCCTTCCCACTTTACTTCACCATGCACTTTATCTCACTTTTACTTTACCACACCTTTACCATCATGTGAGATTTACTTTTACTTTACTTTATCATATATGTAAACATACACATTATGATGGATTTGGTGAACTAAAGTCTTACTTTACTCTACCACTTTGTAATAATCATTTTAAAAGATTTTTATCTTATAGAAAGTTTTCTACAGGGGGGAGCTGTAGGAGAGAATATTGAGCTTTTTGAAAGAAAAGAATCTTTTCTTCGAATTTTTCTTGAGTTACCAAACGCACAAGATTTTCTTCTTTAAAAAATGAAAGATTATATTATATAAAATATTATTTTCTTGTATTTTCTTGTGCATCCAAACAGGCCCTTAGCGTTTCATTTCCTCAATTCTTTCTCCATCTTAGTGCAGTCAAACATCCATGTTACAAGCAATGTCACAAATACCAGTAATATTTTGAAGATATTCCTTTATATTTTTGCAAGACAATGGTGACATGATTTGATTATGGAATTATGGCAATATTTAAAGAATTTTACAAGAATTGAGATTATCATGATAGTTTTTTTTTTTTTATCAACTTTATATATTTAAGTACTTTTTATTAATTCTTAATCTATCTAACATTCCAAATGATATCCTATCAAAATCTTGGAATTTCAAGAATCTTTCAATATTGATGTTGAGATGAGAAAGAAATTCCCATAACAAGATTTTTAGAATACATTTGGGTGACACTAATGTTTCGCAGTTCACGGATTTCCAAAGAAAATCCATTATGACTTATCAAACTACTCCCTCCTGAAATCATTTCATCAGACTCGAGGAAAAATAATTCATTAAGCTTCTTGTGTTAAAAAGTGTTGCACCAAACTACAGAAAAAGTAAAAGTAAATGTAAGAGCAAATTCTTTTTCTTAAAAATCAGTGTTGCACCACATAGCTTAAAAGAATGATTAGAACGTTAATTATCAGATCCTCGGCCATGTTTTCATGCACATTTCATCACTCCCAATTTCCATTCAAGATGGTTTCATACTTTCATTATCTGTCATCCACGCCTTAAATGTGGGATTCACTAGTACTGCTAATGGGCCACTCCAACTTTGCTTTCCCAGTGTTAGGTTAGGTCTCCAAACTGAGTCAGGGCTATTTTCTGGCATTATGGACAACTTGGCTGGACCTAGGTCCAGTGTTCTAGAGCAGCCAACATGTCCAACATAACTAACTCAATTGAGCAGGGGGTCTGAATGTAAATATTAGATCCAACAATTAAATGGGCCATTTTTAGACCACCTTCAGCACCCAAATAGGCCCATAACTTTGTGAGTGCTGTAGCCTAAAGACTACAGCAGTGGTCCAGAAGAAAAGGTAAAACAAGGGATGTCTTTGATCATCCAATCTACAATAGTTTTATGTCCCTTTTGAAGGCAAGCCCCTTTCTTTCAGCCCGGTGTAGAATTCGAATATGGGCCCAATTGGGCCTGTACGTATGGGGAATTGCAAGCTAACCCATGCATTGCTCGGTTCTTCAACATATAGAGGATTGAAAGCTAAGCCACTGCCAAGTGTTTTAAAATCCAGACTGGGCCACCTGCTTACACCCATAAAAGCCTGCTCTGTTCTGGGTCTGGACTATTTTTTTGGCTCCAAAATTCAACAAGACCAAGATTGCCTTGGAGGCAACAAGATGACCCTGATCCTTTACAGTTGGGTCTATTAGCTGCCTTTTGGAACACAGCCCATTCATACAGAGTAGACTCATGCGGGCCCATCTTATTCAGATTCACTTGAACCCATTCCATCCAAAAAGATTTTTATGGCTGAATTCTGAAACTACAACTGCCTGAGACCCGGATGAATGTCACGCCCAGCCCAGCAATTTAAGTCCCAAGAATAGGTGGAACCTGTGCTTGGGCTGTGCATCAATTTCAAAGAACCATCAAAGGCTCTGGGCAAGACTGTAGTAGTACTTATCTAAAGACCCTGAATCTGGAAACAGGAACTGGGCTTGAGCCAGTGGGTTAGAAAACCATATATCAGCATACATTTTAGTTGTTACTAGAGTAGACTTCCATGGATCTTAAAAAAACTGAGAATTTAAACCAATTTGACCAAAGAACTAACATGGTTCGAATTTTACTCTCTGCATGGAAAAAATGGCATGAATGGGTCATATGGATGCGGATCTAAGGCCCTATTTGGGTGTAGAGAAAAACCATCCACAATGCAAAATTGAAGTCTGGACAAACGGATAGCTATCTGGGTGGTGTTCTCTGTCTCTTCTGATCGTGCTTCTTTCTGTGGATCAATGGACAAAGGGAAGAGTGTGGAACTCTATGATCTATAGCTCCAGTGGAAAACGACCCGGGTTCAATGTGTTTTTTTTTTTTTTTCCTCTCTCCATCTGGGCCAAAATTTCATGGTCTATTGGGCCTTTCTCTTTTTTCTCAGTTCAACCTCATATGTTGCATATTTTCTCTTTTACTCCCTTTTTGGGCTTGTTATAGCTTTGTTTGCAGGGCTTTTATCTTTTCTGCACCCATTGCTCACTCTTTGTTGAACGGATCAGGCTCTTCGGCCCATTATTCTTCCTTCGATAATGGGCTGAGCCAAACCTACTCTCTTTCCAATGGACTAAATTCACTAGGTGAACTCTTAATCTATAGGCCTAAGGCAATTTACAAATGGGTCAGACCTGGACTCTACATTAAAAGGCTCAATTAGATGCCCCGGGCCTGACTCTCACCCCATGGGCTGGATCTAGGTCGAAATGTTTTGTTCTTGCAACCATTTAATCAGGATTATCTGACCATTTGATTTTTAGCTCCATGGGAAATTAATAAATTGAATACACTTGATGAACAATCTAGACCTCATTCAACCTCTTTACTTCTGCAATCACAAAACTATGGCGGCAAAATGTATTTGATAAGGACACAGCTATTGGACCAGGTCATGCCAATATGGCCAATCCTAATTAAATAATGCCCCGTCCTTTTCTTTGCTTTGTAAATATGTGATTGTCACTTTAGGAGATTATTTTCATTTAACAAGTGGATTAAGACTCGATTGGAAAAACCAATATCCTTGAGTTGGCAACCCCGTAAGTCACCTAGAGATTAATTCCTGGATATGCCATGTTTTCATGTGCGTGGGTTCCCTTTCTTCCCACTCGTGTGAGCTCTCGTAGGTCCTATGGAGTGGGCTCTGTTGGGTCCCAACCCCCTAGGCTTGGGTACCCATAAAAAAAAATGTCCGTTGAGTTTGGTATTTAATGTGTGTATTGTATGATGCGATCGAGAAGGATCAAGATTATTCCCATGTGTGAACATATCCCTGCTTTTCACCCATAAATCAAGCTCGTTTTGATTGAATATGATCAAACTTGCATCACACACATAGTTAAAGTTAATACAGCTATTAATTTAAAAACATTAAAGAGGTTCAGTTGAACACTGTCCATCAGGTCTGAATGGGCCAATGCCCACTAGGGCTGACTTAGAAGGAGAGGTTGAGGGATGTGAAGGCCCATGCTCAAATTAGTGGGACCAAATCTAAGATGATAGAGATACAAACAGATAGATTATGATCTATATCAAACATCCCAAACATCAATGATAAAATATTGGTCAATGAAATCTAACTAGACATCCCAAATGAGTATCGAATTGGGGTAACCAGAGCAGTGGGTCTGGGGGATGAAAGGTGAGCCATGTTGTCCAAGATGTATGGCCCAGGAGAAAAGGTAGGCCCCGCCTGCTTTTGATTTTGTTGCCTCGGTATCTGATACTTCTAAAGTGGAGGACTGAACAGAAAGAGAATCAGAGGGAGAGAATGATGGGGCACATTTCTTCTCTGGTACAGTCCATTGAACGAGCATGTGAGTTTCCCAGAAAAACAAATAAGCATGTATAGTTGACCATACAGAACGTGAGTCACGTGACTTCTTTCCATCCTGTACATTTTTCAAGCCACTGTAATCACTAGGGATTTAACCCGTGGCTCAAGAACTGCGATGGTTACTCGCGCTCTCTTCTTAGGGCCACTTATCCAGGCAAAAGCTTATTTATTGGTGTGTGGGGGAGGATGGAACTACACTTGTCCATAAAATAGTCAGTTATCGAAGAGGCCGGACACCCTCGTATAGCAAAATACCCCTAGGGATTTTACAAAAAATAAATAATAAAAATAACCTGCGGAGTTACGTAGGAAAAGAGTATCCATAATCCACCAAATTGGGGCAGCCCTTAACATACATTAGGGCAACCCCTTGATTTGAAACAATTATGTACACCTGGCCTATATCTGCTTACTAGTCATTGCCCGTGCCTGAAGGCACAGCGCACCACGCTCTGAGCACAACTAAATTTAATTACTCTTCTTTTGACCACCTAACAACTAACACCGCCCATAATTTAACAAATTTAACTCAAATTTTCTATGTGGCCCATTGGATCAATCAGCTTCAAATCAAGCCCGGCCGGATTTTATTTTTTTAGGTAAAACAGCCAAGCCAATTAAACCCTTGTTTAACCATCATTGAATACTAGAAGTGACCCACTACTATAAGCAGTCTAGTTTAATTGCATGCAAGCCACGTTTGCATCTGCTACCAAAACAATCCAAGTTAGCCCAGATTCCACAATCCGTGGAAAATAGCATATATATGTAAAGAGGCAAACTGGTAAGTTGTGGGCCCAAATTCCACACCGTTCAATCACTCAATTGCAATCATAGCCGTGTATTTAATCATATCTTTACTTGCAAGGAAGTTTTGAAAAGATAATGGTACGTTTCGTAATTTCACAGAAAACCAAGGACACTCCCATATCCTCCGGGAAAAGATAATGGCAGGTTTCGTAATTTCACAGAAAATCAATTGCACTCCCGTATCCTCTTATCCTTAGTAAAAAGTTACTGCCCCTTTGTTTTCAAATAATTACAAAATTACCAAGCTCTTGAATCCCTTTTCAGCCCTAGGATTTATGTACAAAAATATGTACATAAATCCAAGGGTCTAAAATGTCCAGGGATTCAAATACTGCTCTCCCTTATTATATAGATTTTGGCCAAAGAAAAGACCTATAGCTTCTTGGTTCAAGGAAACATTTGGTATAGATCACGATATCAATCAAGTGGGTCCCACCATGATGATGATGCTCCTTTCATAGGCTCTAATTATAGGGGCATTTGGGCGGAGGTCCCTCAACTGTGATTTTTATTGCAAGCGGTCCACAATACTTTATCATACTAACAACAGTCCTCTTGTAACTGAAAAGGACAAAAAGGCCATTGTACATGTCAGCAAAAGCAAAACTCAAACAAATTTATCTGAGTTTTCAAAACTCAGATAAAACTCAGATAAATTTATCAATCTTCTAAGGCAGTCTTCTCACTGTTTAAACCATGGTTATGATCAGATATGTAGCCTGTGGACTGTGGTCTTGGACCATCCTTTCACATGTTAAAACCACTTACAGATTGACTGACTTGGGCTTTCTTGAAATTAGGACACAGGATACCTTGTGAATACAACAACCAGAACATGTTTGGTTTCTCCCATAGTTCCCTGCTCTTGCTCCTTCTTCTCCTTCTGTCTGCTGGTAGAGAAAGAAAACGCGAATCATAAATCACAACCACTGCAATAAGAAGGGAGAGATGAATGTGGATCGTCGAATGGCACCACTTCACATAGCTATTTGTTTGAAACTCAGAAAAGTTCTTCAAAACTCAGATAAATTTGTCTGAGTTCTGCCAAAAACTCAGATAAATTTATCTGAGTTGTGCCAGAAACTCAGATAAATTTGCCAAAACTCAGATAAATTTGGCAAATTTATCTGAGTTCTGCCAGAAACTCAGATAAATTTATCTGAGTTTCTGGCAGAACTTCGACAAATTTATCTGAGTTTCTGTCTAGTTTATCAGAGATTCTGGGAAATTTATCTGAGCTCGGCGACACCAAAAGTTAGAATACTGAAAATCAGATTCTAATAAAAATCGAAATCCAAAACAAAAACACTTGATGACCACAATCCAATCGAGAAAAGAGAGGGAGGAAACAAGAAAAAATGCAAAATGCTCTTTTTCAAATCAGTTGTAGAGAGAAAGAGAGATTTGGAAGAAACTTCAGATGAAAGAGTAAGATAAAGTAAAACTGTGTCTATCTTTGAAGAAATGAAAGAGAGAGAATCGAAAGTCATGGTGGCGACGGAAGGTGCTCTGCAACAGTATTCTGCAACTATAGAAATGAATGGAAAATGAGAGAAGAAGAAGGAATGAGTTTTTTGGCACAGTTGAATGGGGCAAATTAGTCATGAAAATACATGACGTGGCATATTAGGGACTTCTCACTAAAGTATCTCCAGCTATCTGGACTATAGACATTAGAGAAAAAGTAGTTGTCCTTGATGCCTTAGAAGACCGTGCTCAAGGACTTTTGGCTAATTTACCCCTAATTATATGTATAAATAGGAAATGCTCATATGAGAGTAACTCTCACACTCCTGTGAGAGTAAGAAATACAAGCCATTGAATCCACATCTAGATCCAAAAAGAGTAAAAAACAACGAATATCAAAAACCAAAAAGACTCTCCCTTATTTTCACTCTCCCGCACAGACCAAAAGTAAACATCAACTTTTGTCTTTTCAGGCCATTGGATCTGAATGTGGATCCGATGACTTGTATTTCTTACTCTCTATTTCTTATTCTCATAGGAGCATTTCAATATATGTTTATATTGCTCTTCAATTGACACTTTCTTTTCCCATCGTACCTCTTTTGCATGAATGCTTTACATTATCTCTCTTGCTTGAGCCCTCCCTCATCTGAGATTTTGAACCAACACTTTCTCTTTTCCATCATAATAACAAATCTAATCTCTAAACCCTTTGTGTCTCGGCCCAACCCAATAACGAAGACAACTCTTTCTTAGGGCCTATTTGGATAAATGAGGAGTTGAGTAAAATGAAGTGAATTTCACATGTGGAGTGGAGTGAAGAGAAGTAGGTTGAAGTTAAAATAGAGTACTTCACTTCACTCCATTTGGATACTTATTTTGAAATTAAGGTTTGGATTAGAATCCACTTTTACTCAAGGAAATAAAAGCATTTAGGGCACGTTTGCGAAACGTAGAAGAATCCACTAATTAGAGGATTCTCTCCATCTCCAAAGAAAACCACAATCCTCAAGTAGGATTCCGAAAGAAAGTTCCATGTTTGGATGGAGGGAGGATTCCTATAAATTGTAGAATGTATGATTCAATGGTTATAAATATGTTTTATAAAAATTTCTAAAATCCATGAACAATCAAGACCTCTACTTTCACCTTAAAGTTGTTTGTGGTCATCTAGAAATTCTGAACGGTTCAGATCATGCAAAAGGGGCCCATAGGATTAAGAAATTAATATTTTAGTACCTGGACTTTTTTGCAAATACCTCAAGATATTGTAAAGATCAACGGTTGAAATTTGGTCAAATAGCCGTGTTTGACCTTGTAGAAATAACTACCAGTTCAGATCATGATCATGGGGGCCAACAAGAACCAGAAAATTGAAAAAAACGGACTGGTCTCCATCCCGGTTTTGGCCCAGCAGATCTCAAAATTTGGTCATCTAACGGTTTGGACAGATTTGCATATATCTCAAGATCTAAGATGAATCAACGGTTGAAATTTGGTGACATGGCCGTTTTGGATTGTTTAAACGTTATTAACGGTTTGGATCTTGATTGTGGGATCCAAAAGATGCATTAAAAATGCAAAAACCGGCAAAGACCACATTACGTCTCCATCACTGTTGATGCACTGTAGCTCCGCCTTTCCACTCTTGCAAGGAATCCTTTGGTCCAATGGGGTCTGATTGTGCAAATATTCACATGAGAAGAAAACTCATGTCTTTCCTCTCAAAATCCTCTCCCAAGCAAACATGGAAAATCCTCAAAACCGCAGAAAATGAAGAGGATTCCGCTGTCACGCCCTTTGCCAAATGTGCCCTTAGAGTTGAAGTGAAATGGAGTACATGTGGTTCACATCATTATTTCATCTATCAAGCCAGACTCATCCAAACAAAGTAGAATTGAAATTTTAGACTGTTAGGCCCATTTAACTTTACACTACTCGATCTATTTTTTGCCTATCCAAACAGGCCCTTAGGGATATTCTTTCTTGAGAGGCACCTCTATCCCTATGGTTTCTATGAGAGGTAAAAATGGAATGCCCTTGTATAGGGGTGATATTAATTAAGGAAAAGATAATTATTCAATAAATAATAAATTCTAATTTTTATTTTAATAATAAATTATGGAGGAGCTGATCCATCTCCTAAAAATGGTAAGTTATCTAGCATTTTTGCATATCATTTTTCTGGGCTCCAAAATCTTACTTTTCTACCTTTGCCTTTACATCCACTTCTTGTTTTCTCCTACTCCTCATTTCTTTCTTGTATTGATCTACAGGTTATGCAGGTTGGGTTGGATTGACTAGCATAGGATACAAGTTGATATTATTTACTGGTTATGCAGGTTGGGTTGGATTGACTAGCATAGGATACAAGTTGATATTATTTACTGGTTATGCAAGTCGAGTTCGATTTTAATAAATGTAGCTCAAATTTATATAATCTGGCCGCCCACTTTCAATCAAACATGCTCGATTAGCACCAACCAATAAATCACAATCATTCACCACATCTAATTTAACTATATTAACCTCAATATCTCATTAAAATGAAAAACCCTTGGGGATATATTTGGTACATGCCACGGAATAGGAAGTGTCCGTGGAATCGATTTCCTACCACCCTAAAGTGTGGATCCTCACCATCACAAAACCATGCACAAACGGAGAGACAAATGTGATCATTTCATAGCTGCACCAAACGCCTTGAGTCACTTTGTCTCCTCTTCCCACGACAAACTCTTATGCATAAACAGCTCCTCAAAGTATTACCTTTACCCTTCTATATGCTACAAAATCCACCCACCATTTCATGACGAATGGGCCCCACACAGTGTGCCCGACCTTATTACTCCATGTCCAATGAAAGACAGCCTCACACAATTCTATAATCTCTATTAAACCTTGAGAACTCAAATGTATGGTTTAGTTATTTAACCCAAATTAACCACCAAACTCTCATCAAATTAACACAAAACTTATCTACATTCCTCCAAAAAGACTCCAAAATTGTTATTATTATTGGGAAATCTACTCTACCACTAATCAACATTTTTTGTGGTCGCCAAAATAAGGAGGAGCCTTTTGTTAATAATCGAAACTTAGATGCTTATTGTAATATATATATATATATATATATATTGCAATACGAGGGTTCCTAATTTTTTGAGCTGGTTTAATTCCTCTTATTCGGAGTAAACTCCCATGTAACCTTAATGTTGTAGTGCAGTTTCGAACCCACAACCTCCGGATGCAGACCATAGTTTCAAGCCAGTCGAGCTGCCCCTTGTGGGTTGCTTATTGTAATTAATTAAAGATTACGTGTTTACATGTAATTATTTATCATAAGCCGTCTCCCTCGACTTTTTTTCTCATATACCGTTTTCGTGCATTGTCGTCTTCCTTCCTCTTCCCCTTCTCCGTTCCTCCGCCAACAGACAGCTCAAAAGCACCAAGTCTTTCTCTCTCTGCATGCATAGTAAATGTCAAGAGTACTACATATAATCTTGCTTTTGAACGTTTGATTTGGGGGGTTTGTTGCTGTTTTGATTTGGGGGTTTACGGGATTTGATCGGACTTTAGGGCTTCTGGGGTTGGATTTTTTGGCCTTTATGTTGTAGATTTTGGGGATTTTTAGGGCTCTTCTATCCAGGCTTTGATTTCAGGTTTTAGGGCATTTGATAGAGGCTTCTGTTGGGTCTCTGTTTTGGGGTTTGGGGGATTTTGAATTGGGTGATTTTCCTTCTGGGTTTTGTTAAATCTGATTTGGGGCTTTTGTAGTTTACAGAGTTTTAGGTAATTGTTATGGATTTCATGTGGTTTGTTTAGTGTTATATTTGCTTCATGCAGTTGCTCAAAACTTGTACTTTTGATTAGTAGTTATATTGGGTATATTGAATTTTAAATCATGTCATTTAGATTACAGTTTTGAAGCAGATTGTGCTCAGGATTGTTTATGTTTATATTCATGTATCGCCCTTTTGTGTAAATATTACTTACTTCTAAAGATTTGTATTTGTAAAAATAGGACTTCAATAGAAAAATGGATGGGACATCGGGCAAAGTAAGCAACAGTGCAGATATGTTCTTGCCCAATTACAAGCTTGGAAAGACTCTTGGCATCGGGTCATTTGGTAAGGTGAAAATTGCAGAGCATGCGCTGACTGAGCACAAAGTTGCTATCAAGATCTTGAATCGGCGTAAAATAAAAAATATGGAGATGGAAGAAAAAGGTACGGTGTAAGCTTGATTTAAGGGCCATCTAGTATGCATTTTTAGGTTGCATTGGATTATAAAATATATAGTTTTAAATGTTGTTATGAAATTCATGGTTCATTGTTAATGTGATGGCATATGGTTTGCCTTGATAATGTGAGGCACATACAGTTTGCCTTGATAGTGTGCGGTTACCATGAATCCATGATTACTTGTTTGTGTGAGTGAAGGTGCACAACTTGTGATTGTCCTTGTGAGGCACATTTGTTTGTCGTGACATCTTCCAGAAGCATACGTAGCTTGACAAACAAAAACAAGATTAAAAAATTTGACGGATGTGCAGAGACCTCATCTTCATGAGTGCGCAGGAGAAAAAAACGAATAGATGATCGAAGAACAAATGAGTGTTGAAATTGAGCCTTCAATCTGGACAAAGTGAAACCGTGGACCTGATCTTAAACAAAACTCAGCTTTATCGTCTGAAGAAATGCTTCCTAAGGCCAACAAAGTCACAAACTGCTACTATACACATCTTTGGATTGCTTTGTAGACGAGACAAGAGAGATATTTGGAATAGCGAAGGAACTGTCTTTGTTGAAGACCTTTGGTCTAAGGATTTTTGCTCTGTTGAGTTGTTGTCGAACCCAATTTGCAGTCTAACTTTGGAAACCAAAGTCACCTTTTTCAATGACTTGTAGTTGTAGGGGCTGTAATATCTGTGAAGGCCGCACTCTGATTTCATATGGAGAGGATATTACATTGAATGCATCTCGAGCTCACTGGCGCAATGTGTTTGATGTGCTTGACCAAGTCGAAACAAAAATAAGAGTCATGGTATGTACCATGAAAAGTGATTGAAGGAGAGGTTGGGACCACCTCACCAGATCCAACCCATGCAGCAAATTTATGTACTCGTCTGCCTCCAAACTTGGTCCAATTTGAAAAACCATCAGACAAGGTTTGCAGTCAGAGTTCCTAAAAGAAGTTAATAGCCAAGGAGTGCTAGAATCATAACAGTGGTGTCGATTATCGTCATCCCTATCCTGGTCGTCGTTAATGTCGTGCAGGTCGTGATCGAGAAAGAAGTCAAAAACTCTCTTTCTTTGAGAACCAGATCTTTGTGACAAGACTCACTGGCAAGACCATTACACCTGAGGTCGAGAGCTCAGACACGATTGACGTGAGCACGCCATACGGATAGGATTGGTACACATGGAAGCTGGTCCTACTCATTTCTACATCTTCAACTTCTTAAGAGGGATGAAATTCCTTTTGCTTATCCGGGCTATGACTAATAATATTGTTCTCAACGGCTCTGATTTGGTTGGACGGTAAAACATTGGCATTCAGATCTATGCCCTCATCTTCTTTTGTGACGCTGTAGTATCCACTTGCCGCTGCTATGGCAGATGATGTCTGTTGGAGGCAACATGTGAAAATCTCTCTAGTAAATCCCCACAGCAAGCTTGACTGCTGGAACTTCTCCAATAACAATGTCTAATTCAACTGCTACATTGAATGAGCCACCACACTTGATGCTTTCAAGATCACAAACTGAACCTGAAAAAGTCCCTGTTTGAAAACAAACAGGAAAGAGGGGGAACCTTCATTTTCTACGGGTTGAACGGACGAAGGGGAAAAGCAGAAGAAAATAAAGGGAAAAGAGAATTATATGAAAAAGAAAACCTAAAACCTAGCCCTAGACCTAAACCTATTCTCTGATACCAAGTTGGAATTTTAGGGTTACATCTTGTTTGAATTGTTTGATCTATTTTATTGTGAATAGCCGATGGCTATATATAGAGTATCCAAGGACATTGTTTGGTAACTCTGGTTATGATATTATTAATTAGCATGGACAGTCCATTGAAAAAATCCACTTGATCTGAAAAAATAGAGTTTCTGGTACACTCATTTTAATATTGTCTTTATCCCAAGGGATCACCAATTTGTTGATGGAGATAACTTGATGCAGGCTCTAGGGGTTAGGGCTTGCGTGGGAACTGGGAAGTGCTCGAAGCACAATGGGTGGGAACTGGGAAGTGCTCGAAGCACAATGGGTGGCGAAGCATGTGTCTAAAGACATAATAAGTCTCCGCAGAGACAATAAACGAGGACGCACCTCAATGGGAAAACCCAATTCAATTAATCAAACTCTCTAAGAATTTCTCCTTTTACAATGCATATAAATAAGAAAGAAAACTTGGTGGCTAAGAAAACCTATTAAACTAGGAAACTGAATAATATTGGAAACCTAATCCTAATTATAATAAAATTAGAAACTAACATATAATTACTGAATTAAAAATCCTAAATCTACTTGGGCCCTACACATGTGGCCTGAGGTCCATCTGCATCATAACTGGAGTCTCTAGATACCATCTCCTTACTATTATTTCCATGGCAAGGGCTATGGAGTGATCTGGCATTTCTCACTTTTAGTGCTTCCACATTTAAATTGTGAAGTTATAATCTAATTGAAGTTAATCTAGTTTTTGGTTTTCACAGGTTCTTTTTTTCTTCATATCTTATCACTGACTGCAGTTTTCTCTATGGCAAGAGGACAAGTATGGCTAGGATGTTATAGTCCAACAAGACTTACCTTTCATTGGTTGTTACCCAGAAAACACAATGATTTTATGGGCCTAACGCATCTCAGGTGTCATTAGTGATGCCCAAATTCATCCCACTGTATGGATGCGTTCATTAATGACATTTTCTGTCCTACACCTCTATTTACAGTTAAAGGTAATTATTCCTTCCATTTGGTTCCCTGAAAAATTAGCAACTGGTGGCTTTTCTTGGTTCTTGTTCTCTTTATCTATTCTACCTTTTTCAGGAATCCCTCCACTCCCATGTTTTTGTGGATTCCTCCACTGAAGTTTCAGTTGTCAGTCAAGGATTCAGCTTTGAATGACGGAAAAACTATTTCCATTTGACGCAGATTTATCTCTTCTTTCTGTGAATTTGTTTCCATTGTTTCAACCTAAGTGTCCGGAGCACAGAGCGGGATCAGGAGCGGCGAAACGCTAAGTTTTAAAATAATTATATATCAAGAGCACTTTCAGAGCGCTTATACAACATAGTGCTTGTGGGTTTATAAAGAATTAACTAATGGGCACAAATATATCTTATCCATATATTCAAGTATCAAAACTAGAGAAAAAAATCAACTTTACAATTTGATCACATAAAATAGACAATAATTAATAAGTCAAAAGGATTTTTTTCATTCAAAATATAAATATCAAGCTTACAGAAAAAGAAAATGCACAAAAAATAAAAATTATGCACGGTTCGCTCCATATTCGGTTGAATCGCACTCCGATGATGGTCGAACCGCACTCCGAAGATGATCGAACCGCGCTCCGAAGACGGATCCGCTCCGAAAGCGCCTATCCGTGTTTTCGGAGTGGGAGCGATAGGGCTGAGAGGAGGTTCCGGGCACTAAGGTTTCAACCCTGTAACACTGTGTTAAGCATGTACAACTGATGACTACATCATCATCACCATCAAAGCCTTGCCCCAACTCCCAATTATGTTGGGGTCAGCTAACATTGCTAATGACTTTTAGTACATGTATTCTCCTTTTTTGTTTTCTCTGATCAGGTGATGCATGCCAGACCCATGGCCCAACTAGGCCTCATGTCTACACGAGGAGGCCCAAAAGAATTGCCCCACATGGAACACAGAACACTCCCCTGAACACACATACATTATGGGTCCATGTTTTTTAGTTTTGATCTCAGCACATTATGAGGCTCGCATGAGTATCAAGTGCAGCAAGTTATGCCTTCTATTTCTAATTCCTGGAAGTCCTAAAGTATAAAATTTTTCTGTATTACATCTAGCTTAAACAAGGTTTATGTTTTAGCAAGAGGGAAGAGTTGTTATTCGTTTTAATTAGGGTTGTGTTTGGCATCCATAGATTCTATCCTCTCCCAATCCCTCTTTCAATCTCTACCCAACCCCTCTACATCCCTTCTCTCTCTCTCTCTCTCTCTCTCTCTCTCTCTCTCTCACACACACACACACACACACACACACACACACACACAACCACTCTCTCTTAGTTCCTCTCCGATCCCCTACTTGTTACACCATGCCTCTCCCCATTTCCTCTCTGTTACGGTGTTACCATCCTTTTTTCGCCAACCCCTCATCTATACTTTCCAGTCCATCATTTTTGTGTGGTGAAATCAAGTAATCAAATCTATCTGCATTTGATTTATATGTGCACCCCCCTCGTATCTGGATTGATTGATTGGATAAGACACCTAATAATAATTGCAACGTGTGTTAATATCACTGATTATCATTATGATTTTAGTGTACATTCACCATAAGATTGAAGTCATCTTCACTTGCGTATGTGGGGTGAAGAGAGATCAAATCCAGTGGAAGGGGGATCTAAAAGTCCAACTTCATTAGTTTAAATTGTTTCATATTTTGAAATTAAATACTTGCATTCTCTTATTTGGGTGAGGATTCTTTTGCTGTTTTGATTACAAAGAGTGAACCACTTTTTAAAGGTAATTGATGTAGATGGACCTCAGGCCACATGTGTAGGGCCCAAGGAGATTGAGGATATTTTATTAACTAATTACATGTCATTAGTTTCTAATTTTATTTAAAGAACTGTATTTAGGATTAGGTTTCCAATATTATTTAGTTTCCTGATTTAATTAGGTTTCTTAGGTCCTAAGTGATGTTTAACTATTTATATGGCATTGTAGAGAAGAAATTCTTAGAGAGTTTGATTAATTGAGCTATGTTTTCCCATGAGGTGCGTCCTCGTTTATCGTCTCTGTGGAGACTTTTGAAGTGTCTTCGGGCACGTGCTTCGGCGCTGATTGCGCTTCGGCACTTCCCTGCAAGCCCTAACCCTAGGGCCTGCATTACTAATGTCTGATTTACTTGGATCTATTGTAGATCATATAAACAAGTTAAAAGTTCCTTCTCTTAAAATGGTTTGTCATCAGCCATTTTTGAGAATTCCCTGTTATGTTCTTAATTTTGTGATTAAAGCTTTTGTTCTGTTTTTGTGTTTTAGGTTTTTGGTTTGTACAGGTAGTTGGAGATAGTGGTAAGTTGGTATCACTGTAGCAGTAGTTATAACTTGAATTTTGTGGGTTGGCTTGTCCGGTTGTATATTCCTAAACTCTCCGTCTTCCCCTTACTGTTGATACAATGTAAAAAAGGGGGATTGGATAAAAAGAGCGGACTACATGCTCTGGGAGACAACTCTCCAACAAGATAAAATGTTGCTTTTGAATTAAACTGGCACCGAATATATAGGTTGATATAATCTGAGATGTTGGTCGAAATATAGTCAGGTATCAGAATGCCTACATTGTTGTAAGTCTTGCTTATCTTTGAAAAAATAAAAATATTTTTGGGATTTTCTCATAAGGAAAATTACCAAGGATGAGATTTGTGACTATTTACTTATTACACCTTGTTTAGGAAAACCAAGACATTGTATATCTATATATATTTATATTTAATTATTTTCTATATGTAAATATATAAAGAAGGTCGGGGATGGCACATGTACTCGTTGAAATTGTCGATGCACTGTTTGCACATCATGGTGTATCTGGAGAGTGATTCATGTTAACTTCAATGAATACATTTATTTTGCTCTTTCAAAAGTTATTACATGGCATGTATCATGTATGCGTGAGTTTTCATAATAATGAATTTTTATATATTTTTTAATGTATACGATGGATTTATGAATATTTATAATAGATTTAAATTCTACAATGTTGCTAAACATTATTCTATTGATTATGTTCCTTAGAAAACTATTATGATGTTACCAAAAAAGTTCCTCATGGTATATTCTTGGTGGAACAGTTTAACATAATGTTGCCAAACAAGTTTTGTTGACTGCAGAGCACCTTTCTTGGCACTACTTAATCTCAGCACAGAATCGAGAATTGCATAGGAATGATGCGAAATTTAACTTGTTGGATGACCACGTGTTGGTCAACCAGGCCATACAAGTTTCTCTCTCTTTCATTCATTCGATTGAAAATTTCAGTGTGTTCCAATTTCTATTTATTATGAACGTGCATGCCTTTGACCTTCAGTGAAGAATCCTTGATCTTATATCTTCGGTTGGAAGCTAATCTTGGGACCAAATCTTCTCATTCTCCATTATGAAGCATTGGCTCTTCTTTTTGTTTGCATCCTGCATCTTCATTGTTTTGCAACCATTTATTGTACTAGTTAGAGCCTTTATTTTTCTTAGACCTGCACTTTTGATTGCAAAAGATGTACGTACTGATTATTATTATTTTTTTAAATTTTCAGTGAGACGTGAAATCAAAATATTGAGATTGTTCATGCATCCTCATATTATACGTCTTTATGAGGTTATAGAGACTCCAACAGATATTTATGTTGTGATGGAGTATGTGAAGTCTGGGGAGCTATTTGACTACATAGTAGAGAAAGGTAGGCTACAGGAGGATGAGGCTCGTTGCTTTTTTCAGCAGGTAGCTGACTACTACTTTATTCTTAACAACTTTGGAACTTCTTACATATTTCCCTTAGTTAAGACATTATACTTGTCATAGTGTTTACCAACTACTTGCCTTGTAATCACCTGCTTCTCTTGTAGGAGCTTGATATCTACATTACACTCTGGTTAATTGTCCTCAATGGTTTGGCACATCAGCAGAGTCCTACATTTATATTCTATATTAAGCAGTTCTGTTGATGAATCTCAAAACATATCCACTCCTTTTTATTTAGTTCATACTTCTAGAGAATCTATTAATTTGGAGATGGACATGAGGTCTTCTTTTCAGGGTTTATGGAGAGTCTAGTGTGCTATTGCTGAAAAATTGGCCAAGACATGTTGAGAAGTGCATTATTTAATGAGCTTTTATTCCTAAGCGCTTAATTATAAATACTCCCAATTTTGCTATCAGTTAATTAGTATGAGTTTGCCAATATCACGTGTGTGGAAACTACTTTATTAACCCTTTCAAGTTTAAATTTGTGCTGTTCTCAATTTGGGATAGGCATTCTAGGCTCGGCTAAACTACTCATCAGGTTGCCCACAGTATCCAACACAAATTGACAATTGGGAAAGAACGAAAAACATTAGACTGACAGGGATACGCAGTGTGACATTTATTATTATTATAATTTTGTTTTTTGAGTCAAGTGACTATTTTGTAGGCCAAAAGTGATTCATCACCCGTACATGACAGACGTATGGCACGTCCACATTTGTTATTGTCGGGACTGCGAAAGAGCCACACATGATATTGACAAGCCTCTCAATAGTTTATAGCATGGTTATCAATTCTGCTTCAGCGGATTTCATGGAATGTTTTAATCTTATAATTGTTTTTTGGTCATTCCGATGTGGCAATTTTGGTGTCTTATTTCAAAAAAGATGAGGTTAGACATAAGAAGCCTACCTTTCTATAGAGAGGGTTTCACATGTTTGATGTTTCTGACCCTCCAATTTAATTGGGAGCTCTTTTTTCCATCCTTTTATTTTTAGGGTCCAAAATAATAGAAAAAAGAGGATTTTACTGGAAAATTCATCGTAGGTGGCCGTTGCACGAAAAAGGGAATAGTAGTTCGGGCAGCTTGAAACAAGGTACGTCAACCCATTTTCTTTCGTTTTTTTAAGAACTTTGAGAGTAGCGACACTAGCTCTGACGGAAGCAACACTAGCGTCGCTCGTCGTCCCTGTCTTTGTGAAAAAAGGTTTTATTTCAGGCAATCAAGAGGGGGAAATGGCTAATTCCTTCTATCAATCAAGTCCATGAGGATTCCCAGTTCTCTGTTTGTGTGAATACTGTGCTTTCTTATTTTCTTTCTGTATAAAGAACTCCACCACTTTTCGAATAGAGGCTCAAGGGATGCTGATTTAGGATTCACATTGGAGGTCTCTTCTCCCTCCGCTCGAGCTCACTAAGATTAAACGTGATAAGCTTATCCCAGTTCCCGCGTTCAAACAAAACCCCACCCTTCCCATCTGTAATGCTCTGAATTATCCCACAATACATGTGAAATGGGTTATCCGGGTTCTTCACAATAACAATCATTCTAGGCATCGAAAGAGGCAATTCGGGCAGTTTTGGCTTCGATCTCGAAAAATCGGCACTGCCCATTTCTCCACTTTAATCGGAAACCATTTTTTTGGGTGGTGGGTTTTCATTTACAGATCATTGTAATCTGCACCTGCTGGTTTTATATATATATATATATATAAAACACCCTAGTCCACATGCCTTGTTCTTCTTAAGATCGAACACCAAATATGCGAGAATCAAACAAAATAGAAAACAACTCGAAGATTGCAGCGATCTCGATGGCTGCTGTCTGCACGCAGATTGCTGTCTCCTCGAGTGATGAAGGCAGCACCTCGCTGTTGAACATCGACTCGCCCAAGGCGCCTGCTGTTTGCGCACGCATGAGCTGTCTCGACAGCTGCTGCTTGAGACCTCTTCTCGAGTCCGTTTCTCTTTCTTCTCTTTCCCAAAGCATAGGATGACTAAAGCTATCAGAAAAGAAAATTTTCAACTTTCTAAACTCTCAGAAGATGAAGATGAACCCTAATGTTCTCCCTTGCAGAGGCGTGAGATGAGGAAAGGATGATGAACCCCGATTGTAAGGCCCGAACTACTATTCCTTTTTTCGTGCAACGGCCACCTTCGATGAATTTTCTGGTAAAATCCTCTAGAAAAGGTGTTAGAAGGCACGAAAATAACACAAGATGTTAGAAAGCACGAAAATAACACAATTTTTTTTCTTTTTTCGCATCTTTTAATGACAGGAATGAATCAAAAGTGGTTGAAACCAAACTGAACTGGACCGAATAGAGGCCAAAATGTTCTCAAAACCTATCCCTATCCTGTTCTTCAATGGGTACATAAGTCGTAAGGGCTTGTTTGGAACTTGGGATGCACAAGAAAATATAAGAAAGTAATATTATATAGAATATAAATTTTCATTTTCTAAAGAAAAAAATCTTGTGTGTTTGGTAATCCAAGAAAAATATGAAGAAAATATCCGTTTCTTTTAAAAAGCTCAATATTTTTACTTAACAGCTCTTCTCTGTAGAAAACTTTCTACAATATAAAAATCTTTCAAAATGAGGTTTACAAAGTGGTAGAGTGAAGTAAAGAACTTGACCAAATCTATCATGATGTACTTGTTTACATGTATGGTAAAGTAAAGGTAAATGTCATATCATGGTAAAGGTGAGGTAAAGTAAAGATGAGATAAAGTATATGGTGAAGTAAACAATATGGTGAAGTAAGTGGGAGAGAGTGGTAAAGTAGCTTCTTTTTGTTTGACTTTACTTATCACACTTTACCGTAGTTTTCATGGTAAAGAAAAAGTGACTTGTAATAAAGTTGATGGTAAAAAAGTGGCGGCTAGACTTTACTTTACGACACTATTTTTTCATCCAAACATGGTGAAGGGATAGTATGCCACATCTAAGTCAAGGCATGTTTGTTTATATGTGTGATAAAGTAAAATAAATGTTGATATCACGTCATGGTAAAATATGAGGTGAAGTAAGGTAAGATGCAGTCGGTGGTGAAGTAAAGTAGGAGAGAGAGAGTTGTAAAGTAGTTTCCCTTTGTATTGACTTTATTGCACTTTACATAGTTTTATGTGATAAATAAAAGTGGTTTATGGTAAAAAAAAATTGGCAGATTTACCACACTACTTTTTCATCCCAACATGGTAAATATTCCATCTAAATTAGGTATTTAATAAAAAATTATTCTAATAATGAACTTTACTACGATCAATAACATTAACTTGTTATTTTGAATTTTTTTAATATATATTAAAATCATAGTACCTTCCAAACAACTCAATTAAATCTATAATATTCTTCAAAATTTGTAAAACAACAAAAAATTACAATATCTTGATGTTACACTATTCTATTCTATACTATTTTATTCTTGCAATATTTAAATCTGTAATTATTGTATTCTTTAAACATCCAAATGGGCCCTAAATGTATGCCAAAATGGATTTGCATTGACTACCACGGCAATAACACGAGAGTTAATCCACTATTATCATCATTATTATCAAATCCTGGTCCCAACTATGTTGGGATCGACTACACAAATTACGTTTTTCCATTCCGATCTATCTTGACCCAAATCCTCAGATAAGTTATACTTCTTCATATCTATTTTTACTACCTCCATCGACGTCCTCTTTGGCCTATCCCTTCCTCTTGGTGGGCCATGAACCTTCATAGCCAAACTTTTCCTTACTGGCGCTGTTACTAGCCCACGTTGGACATGCCCAAACCATCTCAAACGGGTTTCTTCAATTTTATCCCCTGTTGTTGCTACCCTTAAATGCTCTCAACAGTGCTCATTTCTTATTTTTCCCTTTATAGTTTTACTATACATCCACCTCAACATTCTGATCTCTGCCACATCCATTTTGTGCATATGCTGTTTTTTTTATTGCCAACATTCTGCTCCATAGATCATACATGGTCTAATCGTTGTCCTATAAATTTTTTCCTTCAATCTTGTTGGCATTTATCGGTCACAGAGCACTCAAGAAGCAAGTCTCCATTTCAACCATCCCGTTTTTATCTTATATTTGACATCTTAATCAATCTCCCCATCCTTATTAATTAGCGGGAAGAATTACTTTCTGTTATCTCCTGGTTTTCAATTCTCACAATAGTTTCAGCTCTTTCTATATGCTCACTAAAGTTGCAATCCTTATATTCCGTCTTTGTACGTTTTATTTTAAAGCCTTTGATTCTAAAGTCTCCCGCCATCTCTTGTGTTTTTCATTCACACAATTTCTTGATTCATCTACTGACACAATATCATCTGCAAATAACATGCACCGAGGTACCTCTCCTTGAATATGAGCAATTAACTCATCCATAATCAATGCAAAGAGATAAGAGCTTAGGGCTGACCCTTGATGCAAGCCTATGGTCGCTGGGAACTCTCCTATCTCTCCACACGTAGTTCTCACACTCGTTATTGCTCCTTCGTACACATCTTTAATAATTTCAATATAACCTTTAGGAACATTCCTTTTATTTTAAATCCACCAAATTAAATCTCTAGGTACTATGTTGTAGGCTTTTTCTAGATCGATGAAGATTGTATGCAAGTTTTTCCTCCTTGCTCGATATTTTTCTATTAATTGCCTAAGTTAGAAGATAGCTTCTAATCCATTGTTGACCCCCCTGGCCTATAGAAGGATATTTCTTTTGGGTAGCTGCCTCGTTAGTTGTATTGTCATAGTTATTTAGGTTTTCATAGAAACCTATCAACATAATATTTTTATTATTACTGCCATCCTGCATAAGACAATGATAATAAGTTTTGGTTTCTTCGTTTTTCAAATTTGTGGAAACAGATTATCTCTGGGGTGGAATACTGCCACAGGAACATGGTGGTTCATCGGGACCTTAAGCCAGAAAATCTACTTTTGGACTCCAAATGCAATGTTAAGATTGCAGATTTTGGGTTGAGTAACATCATGCGTGACGGCCATTTTCTTAAGACAAGTTGTGGAAGCCCAAACTATGCTGCTCCTGAGGTACGGAGGGACCAATAAACTGAACATAGGAAACCTTGCTTAGTGTAAGAACAAGTTTCAACTGGCCCTGCAACTGCCTATCTCTTGTGCAGGTAATTTCTGGAAAGCTATATGCAGGGCCGGAAGTGGATGTTTGGAGTTGTGGTGTCATCTTGTATGCACTTCTTTGTGGTACACTTCCTTTTGATGATGAAAATATTCCCAATCTGTTCAAAAAAATTAAGGTAAAGTTCCACCTCATTCATGTATTTTGGTTATGGATTTGTATAGAGTAGCTGCCTGAATTTGTATTATCCTGTTCCTTAGGGTGGAATATATACGCTCCCAAGTCATTTATCTCCTGGTGCGAGGGATTTGATCCCCAGGATGTTGGTCGTAGACCCTATGAAGAGAATGACTATTCCTGAGATCCGTCAGCATCCATGGTTCCAAGCACATCTTCCACGCTATTTAGCAGTGCCTCCTCCAGATACAGTGCAACAAGCAAAAAAGGCATGCTCAAACCTGAATGTGGAAAATTTTATATTCTTGCCTTTTGTTTTGCTTGTGTCTGAGTGATTCTTCTGTACTGTCTTTTCAACAATTGTTTGGATAAAATGGTGTGTGCCTCAGGTTGCTAACAGCATTATTTATGGTGTGGTGTGTTGCCTCTCTGTAGGTGTGGGTTTCATCCACTTTGAAGTTTATCACCTACTAATCTACTGAATGCATTGACTTTGGTAACCATGATAAATATGCCACATTGAAATTACTATTATTCTGCTACTGTTCTTGCAGATTGATGAAGAAATTCTTCAAGAGGTGATTAAAATGGGGTTTGATCGGAATCAACTAGTTGAATCTCTTCGTAACAGAATACAGAATGAGGTAGATATTTCAAATCCAAGTTGCATCATGTCCTGCCTTTTGTTTTTGATATCATAATTGATGTTCTTACTCGTTATTTCCCATCAGGCAACAGTCGCTTATTATTTGCTACTAGACAACCGTTTTCGTGTTTCCAGTGGCTATCTTGGAGCTGAGTTTCAGGAATCCATGGTATATTTTTATTTTTTGCTGAAAATATGTATACTTGCCTATTTTGGTTTTTGTTTTACCTTTCTGTTATTTTATCTTTTATGTATTCTTCCTGCGTTCTTCTTAATAAATCTGTTAATGATTCTTCACTTTTATAACTGAAGAACTGGTGTGCTGTTCATTTCCTTCCATACATGATTCTTCAATTAGAAAATAGAATTTTTACAGATGGTTAATGTCTTGTTAACTCTGCAGGAATACAGTTTTCCTCGAATGCTTCAGGGTGATGCTGCTACTTCGGCCGTTGGACACCGCCTAACTGGATATATGGATCATCAGGGGCTTGGGTTGAGACCACAGTTCCCTGTTGAAAGGAAATGGGCTCTTGGGCTTCAGGTATTTAATTATTGTTAATTTTTCTCTTATTTCTCATTTTATCTTCTATCTGATTTATGTGCTTAAGTTCAGATTTGTTACAGCTATTCGTTTTGACATGGTGAATATTGACCATGGCCGTTCCATTTCATGGCTTTAACAGTCTCGAGCTCATCCTCGTGAGATAATGACAGAGGTTCTGAAAGCACTGCAAGAACTGAATGTATGCTGGAAAAAGATCGGACACTACAACATGAAATGCAGATGGTTTCCTGCCTTTTCAGGCCATCCTAATCATATCTTTGGGGATGAACCAGCTATCGTTGAAAATGATGGCGTTGGTGTCAGGTCACTCAATGTTGTCAAGTTTGAAGTACAGGTATTCACATTCTCTTTATCCGTGGGTAATGACAATGCTATGAAAATTGAAATCTATAAATCATCAGTGCTGAAATCCTAGGGTTAGGATTGCATGTGCCATAGGCACAATTAGGGTTTCCATAGAAACAATCACACAAAGAGAGCATTCTCCAACAATAAATCCCACAAGGGAAAATTCTATTACTCAAAATCTGAGATTATGAATCTCTACAATGCCATATATATAGTAGAAGAAACTTAGGGCCTAAGAACCAATCCTATTCAAACTAGGAAACAAAAATAAAAATCTCATCTAAATTAGAAACATAATCCTAATTACAACTTATTAAATAAAAACCAGAAACTAATAATAAATAATAAAGACCCACATGTGGACCATGAGCCTTGTTCCAACGGTTTGGTAGCGCTGCTACATCAATCAGGGACTTGAATCGAATCAACTCCTAAATTGTGTGATTCTCATCTTAAGATATTCAACACTTCCACAAAAGTAAAAAGTCACAGGAATTAAACATTCTAATAGTCCAAAACTAATCAATTGATTTTCATAAGTCATAACTATCCCTTTGCCATCTGCACCTTTTAATTGAACAACTCTCATGAACATTGTTTTTGGAAGAATTCATTGACAAAATTATTAGAATGAGATTTTCTAAATTATATATAAAAAAAGAGGGTGAAAGTGCAATTGAAGAGATCGGTTCCCACAAATAGTAACTGTAAAATGAGTGAAAACCCCTCTGCTAATGTATATTCTTAGACTGCCTCTTTTGAAAGTGTCTGCCTTCTAGTTTGCCTTGTGAGGCACGCCGCACGTGAGAGGACACCTCCAATGACCCAGTGGCTCCTTGATCTCACTTTGAGAAGTGGCAAACCTTCATGTTGGATTAACTTTTTTCTGTACTCACGGGGAAATGTTCTTGGAATCTCCTTCCACCAAGTGCTTTCTGAACCAACTTGACCCTTGCTTCGAGGCCAAAATCTCTGCTTGATTGAGCTATCTAAACCCTTGGGACTGGAAAAGGGCTAGTTGAAGTTGGGGGCCGTGACATTTTTCAGTAGTGCCACCAAGTCGCAAACACCAGAAAGACCTGGGCTTCATAAAGAGGATTCAAATTTAATATCATCAATCCACTTGAAGGAGGCTGCCATCTATCTGTGTTCTAAGTGGCATCTCATTTAAGGATACCATGTAAATTTCTCAGAAATAACCAGCCTCACACTCTTCATAAATTCTCTTACTTTTGAGACTTGAGCAATGAGCCATTGTTTTTATCTTTTCTGGCCAACTCTTGTAGATAACCACTTTTCAATTGAAAAAAGAACTCTCTTCTTTTTTTTCCCCACACATCCAAGAGATTTCCGAGTTACTTCGCCATAAACATGGAAACACGCTGAAGACTAAACGTCGATTGAGGGCATAAGTTAGAAAAAGTACCTATAACAAGAAGAAAAGATATCAACTCGACTGTTTCTTTATTTGACCAAATAAAGCAAATAGTTGGATAAGGAGAAGTCCAAAGTATGTATTTTGCTTTTCATGGCTGTCCAACCAAACAACTTTGACCCAAGGGTGCTGCATTACCCCTGTAATGCTCAAAAAGGAAGACGAAGAAAGCAGAGAAAGGAGATGGGAGTTGCTAGAAATAAAACCCAAAGTTCAACTTATCAAATTATGCAATCTTTCTTGTCCCTCGCAAGTAGCAAGAATGGCATCAGTTGGAAACTGTGATAATTCTTTTGGCTGGTTCACTCGTGACTCATCTATTTAAGGAATTTGAAATTTTACTGACATCCCTTCATGGATGTCTGAGGGATTGGTTGGCTAGGCCCAGTGTCGATGGGCCAATAGGTGGAGCCATTCTTGTTAAAGGCACCAAGGCCAGGTCCAGGTGGGGTTTAGCAGAATGCAATTCATTGGTCCAGTAAAAAAGTAAGGCACATTGGTGATTTTATTTTACAAATGAATTTCTATCTCTAGCACAGGATCCTTGTTTCTCCAAATTCCTAGAAAATTAATTGAGGAATTTATTTATTTATTGAAAAAAAAGTGTACATTAAGGGATTCAAGGTTCTGAAGGTTGAAATAGTTAAACAGTTAAAATGTAAATTTGAAATCACATCTTAAGGTGTAATCTCGAATGGTTATTGAATATTACATGATTGAAGCCTTATCCCATCTATTGGTATCTTCTTATATTGTTCTCTAAATATGTTTGAGGCCTTTTATACCTTTGACTTCCCATCACCCCCCTCCCCTCCCAACCCCTTTCTTTTGCTAGGCTGGGCTACTGGCAGGAGTGTTACTTTAGACTTGAAGATTATGTCCATGAAACTAAGGTGCCAACACCACTCAACCATGAGTGTTTTGGCGACCTCTTTTAGTTAGGATATGTTGATCACTTTTATGATAGATCTAGAGAAGATTTATAATGGCACTTAAGGGGCCTCAAAAAATTAAGAGGAAAAAAATTGGAATGGGAAAAAGACAATTATACTTATTCTGATTCCGTAAAAAAATTACACTTGCTGTTCAGAGCATTGTGAGTGATATCATCAGGTTCAAATTGTAATAGTATGATTCACTATTTTTTTTTAAAGATTCTCATAGGAATTAAAATAGGTTGGTTTCAAATTGTAATCGTACGATTACACTTACTGGTACTGGTGTACAATTTGGCACCTGCACCTTGTACCCAAGTTTCAGCTTGAATACCCTCTACCTAGATATACACCCTAATAATATAACACCAAGCCGAAGGTAATATATTGTTATGTATTTGATATAAAGAAATATTAATTCAACCCATTTGAACTTTATTCGGTCATGGGAAGTTAATATTAACAAAAATACATATTAACATTAAAACCATCAAAATACCATAAATTACTGAAATTTGGGAAATTGAACTAACAAAATAATGGCAACTATTTTTCTCTTACAAAAAATTATATAAATCAAGCCTCCTAAAGAATCCCCAAATTTCTCAGCACCTAAAGCAAAACCCTTAAAATTTTAATCTAAGCTCCCAGTTCTGTAATATATTTTTTTTCTTAATCCAAGCCCCAGTTTCTAAATCCCTAAAATAAAGTTCCTAAAATTTTATAATTCAAAGCTCCAATATTGGATATGATACTTGCCTATTTTCAAGTTACTGAGTATGATAGGTTTGTGGTCTATGATGCTCATATACTTCAAAATGGGCAACATATAATGTCGTATCGTATCTGATACTAAACTTTTTGTGTAAAATCCGTGTAACTGCTGTATCTGCGCATCATAGTTCGGGGCTTAGGCAGCTCACAGGGGTGGGGCATCACTGAAACACCTTACACCTCAAGTCTGGGGCCTGACTTGGATGGCATGTCTCATTGTGTGAGGCATATATGAGGTGTACATCCCAGATGAAGTATGTACTTCAGTCATGCTTATATTGGGAAGGGGCATTTCTCTCATTTCCTAGAAATGAGAGTAGGGAGTTTTTTAAAGATCTATTTTTTTGGAAAAGGTTCAATACTTTTGTTACTAGATTTAACTTAATTTAACATTTAACCCTAGTGAACTCATTACAAGGCTTAAAAACAGCCAAACCTAATTTCTTTCTTTTTTTTTTAAATAATATATTCTTTCTATTTAAAAAAAGGGCTTTCTCATGAGGCTTACACCTCACCCATTGGGTGTTTGGAACACCTTACCTAGTCCATAGTGTTAAAATCGCAGCAACAACCCAAGATATGAAAGAAGAAATTAGTAGAGATGTTCGGCAGAATGGTACATGGTTTGCAAGTAGATCACCATGTTTGCATGCATACGAACACACAACATATTACAACTCGCCTTTTTTAAAGACTAGCAAATAAATCTAGAGAAGAAATACAATAAATTAGAAGAATTCACATTGGATTTTACGATAAAGGTTTTGTAAATTACATGTATGGTTTAATTTCCCTGTTAGCTGTGTCACATTCAGATTGCAATTGTAGACTTGTGTTTGTTGACACACTTTGTATTCTCCCATACAGCTTTACAAGACGAGGGAGGAGAAATATCTCTTAGACTTGCAGAGGGTTAATGGGCCGCAGTTCCTGTTCCTTGATCTTTGCGCTGCCTTTCTTGCACAGCTCCGGGTCCTCTGATGAACTGCTCTTATTATCTTCGTGCCAGAAATTTGTGTGTGCTCATTTCTGTACTCTTGCTTGTGAATAAGAGTAATCTAATGCTGTAAATTGTGTTGCAATTTTTTTACCTCTTGTATTTCTATTTCTAAGTGTCCTCTTATCATCTCAGACATGACAGGGACATCAATACTTGTCCAATCAACTACTTTGTAGAGGGCATTATATTACTAACAGTTGCTGTGTTAGGCACTTAGGCTGAGTGTTTTGGAATTTTAATATTTATAGTGTGTTCGTAAAGATATAAAAACACAGTTATGATATAAGAATTTTGCTTGTAAGAATGGCAGTCCTGTGTCTTAAAAAGTCTAGGTAACTTACATGAGAAACTGATATGGATGGTTTATGGAAACAGTGCTGCAAATATCGCTGACATTTTGAACTTATCCTGTTCCTTTTTGGGCCTGTTTCTTGGGCTTTCTTTTTTGCTTTTTGCTCTGTTGGCCGTCTTATTTCATCTCTTGTGTGTTGCTGTTGATTATTGGGGCTTCGTTCTTGCCGTTTTCTTTTAGGTATAATGCTGTTGTACCTGTTAACCTCTTTTAATACAAGTTGCCAGTCAAACAAATTAAAAAAAAAAAAAAAAAAATCAGACATTTTAAATTTATTGCAACATTTTCTTAAGAATTTCTTATGGCGATAAATTTAATTTATTGTCTTTTATCATGATATTATCATGGTATTTTTCTATTGTGTTGCGATATTTATGATATTTTCCTCCCAAATCGAATGCGGTACAGATGATTTTTGGACCCATTACGGCCAAGGAAGTGATAATAAACCTCATGGCTTCATAGAATAATATATAAACCTATTACCTTGTACTTTTCACCCCTCACATCCCCTCACCCCAACCCCTGCAGTATACCGAATCATTTCTACAATAATTCTTTTTATATTTTATTTTCTTGATACAAGTGCGGGCCCGCCAAAGTAGGGTCTTGGGATGGTGGAGACTGGTGACATGCCTAATGTTTGGTAATTTTGTAAAAATTGGCTGCTCGCAGGTTTCAAACTTGCATTATCACGCATGGCACCGGAGACTTTTACCATTGCTTTGGTGCAATGACCCTATTTTATTTTCCTGATAATATATCTTCCCAATAGAAGAACATGGATTTTGAATTTATCTTACTATTAATTCTGTTCGGAATAGACTTATATTGATGGTGATAATTGCTACTTTTGTTACAAATGGGATATCAAGAAAATGCTTTTCATATGCTGTTGTATTCAAGTGTAATCCTTATTTTGTGCGTCTCAAACTTTATTCTGCAGTGTAGTGTAGGCGGATGCATATAAGGCACACCTTTAGGCAGCTGGGCAGGACGAGGCAATTGTTGTTGCCTGTTGGATTAGGCCAAAGAAACTGTGCCCTCTCCCTTTGCAGAGTTAAAATTGGGCGGGTTCCATCACTTGCACTCCCTTTTCAGAGTTAAAATTGGGCAGGTTCCATCACTTACAAGCAGTGTTTTATGTTACAAACATAATGAGAATTGTCTTTTATGTCATCTCTCATAATTATAATCCTCATTGGGATGCCCTTAATTTCCAATATCTGCTCCTTTTTCATTCCCTGTTTTTCAAGTGAGTTCAGTGATGGAATGAAGATGGTTTTATTTTCCAATGTCTGCTCTCTTTTTTTATTCATCGTATTTCAAATATCCGTTAGAACGTTGTTTGCAATCAAAGATAATCGAATCTCTAATGTAATCTGAGCCATACATTCTGAGGGCCATCATGTACCTTCGTATGGATCAAGTGACTGGTCATTCCCTGCTCTAGTTTGAGGGCTGTTCTTTGTCAGCTGGGCCTTGTATGCGTGCATCAGTTGGGGCCTGAATGAGGCTGATTATCCGTGGCCCGCACTTGGGATCAGTTCAGCCCAATGCCCTACCACATGAAATTGTCTTCACTCAAATCTGAACCAGTCGGTATAACATTTACTATTTGGATTGGATCATCTGGATTTAAAACGTTTCCACAATAGTTAATAAGTCAAATCTGAACCAGCATGTGCTAACTAGATCTCTCCTGGCTTCTTGTTTCCCAGAGCTGATGTGTGCATGAGTTGGCCCTGAGAATCGAAGGCCAACATTGGTCTGACGTATTATATTAAAGACAAGTGACATAATATGTTGTAAATGGGCTGTCAACCATTAGGCCTGTGGACTGGATCCAGGAATCATCAATTGTGTTGGTATCCAACATAGTTTGACCCAACCCAATCCAGAAAATGTTGCCCTACAAAACTAATTCATTCATATGATTTACTCTGGATGGGGGCTCCGCATATGGTGACTACTACCAGGCATTCAGCAATGGACATCAAATTAAGTGGGCCATGTGGCCTAGAATGCACATCAGATTAAGTGAGCCATGTGGCCTAGAATGCACATCAGATTAAGTGAGCCATGTGGCTTAGAAACTGAAAGTGATCTCTACTGCAAACAACATAGGCGTAGCCTGATCGGATGGATACCTTACCTGGCCGGGCCCAAAACAAGGCTGAACCTTGAGCCCTGTTCCAACAAAACAAGGCTGGACCATGAGTCTCGTTCCAACCAAGGCAGCCCATGAGTCTTGTAGATGTCTACAAGATCAAAACCACTCAATACATAGATCAAGATAGACCGATCAGTCAATAGACAGGCCACATGCAGCCTCAACCATATCTGTTGGGTCTGTATTTCTAGCTTTCCCTTTTTAGCATGATCTACCTGATGACCCAACCGAAGACAAATCTGCTTCAAGATTCTAGCTTTCCCTTATTAGCATGATCTACCTGATGACTCAACCGAAGACAAATCTGCTTCAAGATTAGGAGGGCGACTTTTTACATGGCACAAAAAGCAGATCCCAGATAAATGGCATTGACCATCAGATGCTTTTGTGCTCTTCTGTTCGTCTTGGAAATACCTGTTACCGCGCCATCACAACATCGCCCCAAAAACTAATGAAGCCTAATACTAATTGATGGGATATAGCAAAGATCTACATGAACGTTCTTATCCTCCACTTTATCAATAACAAGAGGTAGTATTTAGTAAGAATACAAAAAAAGATATGCAATGTACAAAGAATAAAGACATGCAATGTACAAAGAATAAAATGGCCCATAACATCAACAGCAATATGTGGTACAAATGGTCTCAGATATAATTAAAACAATTTAAAATGATTTTAAAAAAGGTGATACAAATGATTGCTTAAAAGAATATACAAACAACCGATGAAACCAATCACCCCTGGCAATATGCCGTAATGATAGAGACAGCTAAAACAACCAGTGTTTCTTTCTTGGTTTCTTCTGAACTGGAGCATCTGCATAGCAGTACAAGCATCAGTATCTCAATCTTTTTAAATACTCCTCTGCATAACTGTAGGAAAGAACCATATAGAAAAGAGGAACAATGATGCATGCTCAGAGCACAGAGATGTACAGTTTTGTATTTCTTTTCTTACAAAACCAAACAGCCTCAACCATTTGATTAGGGTGAGCAGAATAACGGTTAACAAATACAAAAAAAGGAGAAATTCTCTCCCAGTGATGACTGCATAGACTTTCCCACGCTGTCACCTTCAGTTAACCCATGTGGACCCATCACCCACCTTTGCTTGATCCACTCCATATCACACGCCTCCAACAATGGGTGATATACACCATTAGATCAAGGCATGCAAAATGAGATCAACTATTGCATTACCCTGGGTTTCTATAAATTGGTCCATGCAATGGCATATACAACCTACTGATTAAAAAAAAGGCATATACAACCCAAATAGAGTGAAATTTGGGGGAAGTAAATTTTCATGGGGATGTGCAGCATATGAATGGATTAAGATAAATATATATATATATATATGGGCCCGAAATAGGTCAACACAAGGAAATGGTATGGAAAGTCCCATGCAAACAACATGGGATACTTTCTCAGGAAAAAGTAAAAATAAATAAAGACCAGTTGGATTTCAAAAAAGAAAAAAAGAAGATGGGACTTCAAGGATCTTGTAATTTGGGAATTATCTATGCAAGTGACAGCGTGGGGGGCCATCATATCAACAGTGTGGATAACTCACTTAAACATGGGCCCAACTTGTACACATGAAAATTTGAGCAAACTCAACATCTTTAGAGACTGAGCATTGTATATTTCCATGCATGGAATCAGGAGCTGAATCAAAACTGACCTTGAATCTCATAGAGTGAATTGTAATGTACTTCAGAAAAGAAACTCAGCCAAAGTTCTGCATTAAAGTATATATATCAATTTTTAATATAATGAAAATCATGCAAAGAAATCAACAAATAATTTAATTTGCTCGACAAGTAAAACTGCTACTAAGTCAAACTTGATTTGATTATAAGCCAATTTAGAATATACGGGGGGTGGTTCAGCATATTGGAAACCAAATAAACTCATATAATATGATTGGAAACCCACAGTTGAATAGTCAACCTCAAAGTGTTAGACAAAATCATAGAAGCATGTATGAGAAAAACTTCCGAAATCAGATGCACGTTGTTAACATTTGTCATTGCTATTTACCGGTCCAGTCTAAAAGAACAACTTTTGGGTCCAGGCACGTAGAAGCAAGCAAAATAATAGAATCCTTGAATGGAAAACAAGCTCAATTCAAAATATTTCTAACTCATTCAAAACAATTTAGAAGAAGGGAGAAAAAAGGCCAAAGATGCTTGTCCAACAAGAAGTATAGGGCCTGTTAAAAGTGAAAAATGAAAGGTTAATATCCAAAAATGACAATCATCTCCCCTTCAATGGAAATTGAACCAAGGGAAATGAATATCCAGTCATCACCCTAGTAATTCAAATTCTAGGAAAGTCAAGGTCCCATCTACATCTCTATTTTATATCCTTCACCTCTCACCTCCTTAATAATCCTTTGGCGAAGCTCATTTGACCGCGAATTCCTATGTATTCCATGCAAAAAATAACAGGCCTTAAAATTTCATGAGGGTAGTGAAATGCGCGACTTCAACTATTCAGCATGAACTGAGTGCAGGTTCAGTCTTGAGATAGGTTTCTTGGCAACACTCAAGGTCATTTCTTGGAACTTTATCCAACAATTTTTTTTTCTTCTTTTTCAAATCCCGAATGGTCTCCAAAAGCTAAGTCTTCTTCAGTGGAATTTTACATCACTTTAAAACCCTACTTGGAACTGTGGTTTGTAGGTACATCCATGGTTTTTTTTTTTGTTTTTTTTTTTTAAGTTTGTAATTGGCATGACCCACTATACATTTAAATTTCCTGCTTTAGACACAATCAATGTAAATATTTTTGTGAAAACAAGTAGTCAGTAAATAAGCATATTTACATGAGTGTTTTCCAATCAATGACACAATCAACGTAATTATTTGTGCCAAACAAATAGTGAGTCAATGGGCATATTTACTTATGAGTGGTTTCAAATCATGTATTAAGAAATATTTGATTGATTGGCACAAAAGTGACTGACAAGGAAGTTCATTTTTTATTTTTCTAGAGGCAACAATTAATGATTTTATCAGTAGGAAAACTCTACAAAAGCATAGAGAAATCAGCAGTATATAATGATAAAAAGTAAGATGTATCTTGAGAGGCTTTCTTTCCCTGTCCAAGTTTGTTCTTACTTTTTTGACACTGGATACAAAACCCTTCATATGCCCAAGATGCAGATCATTCTTTCTCTGTCCAAGTTTGTTCTTACTTTTTTGACATTGGATACAAAACCCTTCATATGCCCAAGATCCAGATCATGAGTACACCAAATAACTAGCTGAATCATTATTTAGGCAAATCTAATGACTATATATGTCTTGTATCTTGAACATGTAAAATGGAAACCAAATTAGACAGGATATCATTACTCCTCTCCAGCAACAGTTCATTATCTAAAATGCTTCAGATAGAACCTGAATGCAGTGGATACAACTATCAGGGAGCAAAGAGTCCCATCCACCTGTCTTTCAAAGGAAACAGAAACATCGAAGCTCTCTGATGCTTTTTGAGAAACTTATCAAAGAAATATGTTCGAAAATGTATGAATTCAATTCAAGGAGAAGTAGAAGTAATGAAAGCAGCAAACAAGATGTACACCACAAGAATCTTTTGGAATTGTAAGATCCCAAAGCAAAACCATTGGTGAACAAAGCACCGGTGGGATATTAAAACCAATCAAAGAATCTTACAACTTGGGATGATACTATAAGTGTCTCACATCGGTTTTCTTATTAAAATATCTTATAAGCATGCATAGTAAATTATCAATCATGATAATGTTTAAAAGGAGAGAAAATCAAGATTAGTTAGTATGGGTCTAAATATAACCATCATTTTCATTTTTGAATCCATGATAGGTATTAACATCAATTGAAGACATTAAAGAAATAATTGCATGCCAAAAAACCAGTTTTGATATTTTAGCTTGCAGGTCTAACAAGCTTTGCAAAGATGGTGATATATGAAAGTGCATTAATGGTTTTACCCCGCTGTGGAGCCTCCTCCCGTGGAATAATTTCAACAAAGCAGGTGTCTCTAAATGAAGTTAGAAGACATATTTTTGCTTGAAACTGCAGAAAACAAGGAAATCATTAGAAGTGAACTAAAGCTGATGCTTGTACAAGATGAATTATAGCTAAGCATTAGTCTACCTTTACCCTTTTTGGGAAAAGTGGGACAAATCAAGGGTTTTTTTTTTTTTGGGTGTGGGTGGGTGGTTGGAGAGAGAGGAGATTGGGTGGGGGGGGGGGGGCGGGGGCGGTTTGCAGGGTTTCTATAAAGTGCACATAAAATGAGGATATATATGCATTTATATTAAATACCTAAAAAACTGGATTAAAGATCAGATTTCTAAGTTAGATTAGATTGTGTAGGTCGAGTCATTGAAAAAATCACTGGCACTGCTAAGCAATTGGCTCTCCAGGAACTTAAATTGGAATCTGGACAAGGTACTTCACAATGGAAGAACCAAGATTTCTTAGACATGTTCCTCATCAATCAACAATTGGTAGAATATTAGTCTACATGCCAAAGCATACACAAGCACTTTATCCCAAATCCCGAAGCCATTAGCAGACAATGATATTTAGAACAAAAAATAAACACCTTATCTGCTGCTGCTTGCAAGGTAAGATGATCTCCCCATTCCCCAGATCTGCATGATGAAAGATATTAATCAAATGTATCTATAAACAATTAAATTCTCACAAAAATCAAATACATAAATGGATTTAAAAAGGCTATGACAACTATAATGTTCAAAAGAATGGTAATCCTACATTGTTATCCAACAGTCAAAATGAAATAGAAAGGAAGACATCCTACTTTGCCATTTTCTTGCAATAACTTTTGTACTTCATGGGAACATACCCTTCATACAAAGAGCGGAATTGTTTAAGCTGGAAAAGGAAACATAGTCAATTGTAAGGAAACTCAAATTAATGTTCACAATTAAAAGTAACATGAATAAAGATATTCCGTTTGTTCATGCAGGAGAATTATATGATCCTCGTAATAGGTACAATATCTTCCATGGACCTGAATTTCTGAACTGTGGATAGATCTTTTCCCCATTTTATCAGAAGATGATTTAAAAAAAGAAAAAGAGGAGAAGCCATTAAGCCCACCCACAGTTCAGAAAATCTGAGAAGATAGGACAGAAAAACTCCTGAATCCTTTCTCCCAGATAAGGACTTGGAGTTCAAAGACTCGGTCTTTGGGAAGAGAGTCTCACCAGATGGAAAGTACCAACCTGGTTATATCAAACCCCAAAAATAACTGTATCATATCCATGAAATACTTGGTGATATTTACTTTGTATGAGCTGAGAGCCATTGCTGTATTTTGTGCTTATACATGTTCTTACTGTGCCTCAATCGTTGACCTAGTATTGAGTCACTAAAGATTTTGGGAGATGGAGTATTGATGGGACCCAATAAAAGATCTATATTTTAGAACCATAGGTCCCAAAAGTACAAACTCAAGGCTTGTAGTCATAATATATATCCTTAGATGAGGACCATATAATTCCTCCAATGACCAACAAACCAAAGATAGAACTCAACCATTGTCTAGAAAGTTCAAGAAAGGAAGCCATCATAAATACCTGTTTCACTATTTCTTTTCGCACATACTTGTGATATTCTGGTGACTTGAACATTTGATCTGAAAGGGCACGAAACTGTGAATAGAAAAAAAAATGAACTCATTAGTACACTCTACTTCACTGGTGCATCATTAAATCTATTCAGTAAGAAGTCTGGACAGACCTGACAATTGCCATCCCCAGATACCTTTACTTCATATAATCCATATACATTAAGCCTAGCAGAGAACGTAGGAAGAAAAATAATCACATAGTATCTAGAATATATGTAATGAAAAAACAACATAAAATTATAAACAGAAACAATTTCAAAAGTCTCTTCTATATTAATGAAAAGAAGCATGTCATTAGCAATTAAGATCATATGTATGCTTGTTGCATAAGTACAACAATGTCCAGATGTAGTAAATGAAACATCATGCAGCCCTGCACACTGTAGTAAAAACTACTACAAACTTTGCCCGGTGTTGCTACTTGCTACAAACAGAAATAGAAATTGTGCTATGCTTGTAATGTTGTTCTTTCTTCAATATAAGTTACCATTACAATAAAGAAAAAAACTACAAGAGAAATAGGTGTATGAAGAACATATAAGAGAACATGCCCGTGCAAAACAAAAATGTAGTTGAAACTCAACAATCTGGAGGACAGATATGATCTGTAGATAAGTGAAAACTATTTCTTTTCATCCTGAGAGATTTCTCCACAAACACCTTATGAAGATTGAGAACCCCACCAACTTTACCAGTTCACAGGGGCTCAATTCTTGAGTACATCGTTTTCTAACAATAAAACCACCCTGAAACCACCGAAATGCACTGGGGATATTTCTATTCAGTCAAAGAAATGTTATGTGAATTCTTTTTGGTATTAAAATAGAGTACATTTTTCCCTTCTTAAACTTTTAAAAACAAAAGAGTTGGAAAAAGTTTGTCAGTTCCCAAGTTGCACTAGTTCTGGCATGTATAGTGGAATTGGATATAGGTACTAAGTATCTGATTTGGAAAATCCCAACAAGAAGGATTTGTGAGTTTAGCATAATATTAAATTAAATTTATTTTTTTTAAATTTGTTGAGAGAAAGGAGAATAGAGAATGGATAGAATGAGATGCTCTCGCATGGAGAGAGAGAGAGAGAGAGAGAGAGAGAGAGAGAGAGATTTATTTGTGATTCTTTCCTTGTACATTCCTTGATTACAGATACAATAACATTTTAAGGATACTAATTTAAATGAATCGGCCTAATCACAATCAATCAGTGATGAAGCCTAATTACAATCAATCAAAGATTAAAACGATATAATTACGGTGCTCCTTGAGACCATGCCAATACAAAATTCCATCTTTATGATACTTTGGAATACCAGCATTAGAACAATGCCATGTAAATCCATGTTGCCATGTGATAAGTTGCTAATTTCGCAGAATACATGTCATAGGTTTCAGTTGAAAAAAAACAGGTGCAGTTGACTAACGCGAGATCCAAGGTCCACATAAATTTTAAGATGATCAGCCATTGAAAGAAAGAAGCATAAATAGAAGCAAGAATGGGGCCTCAAGTTCAAAACACTTAACTAATAAAGGTTACTAGAGCACATATAGGGACATTGGGAAATAGAATTACAGAAAATAAGGAAAAGAAAAAGGCCCCAAACAGGATGGTGCATACAAATGGAACCAAATAAAAATGCTGGTAGACCCCTTTTTTACCAACAATTTTGACTGACACCATAAAACGGCAGTCAATGGGCTACCGCATTTGCCTCACGAAGAAAATGTTGAAAAGGAAGAATTTCTTGCCAATCAGAGATAGCTGCATTGTGCAGTAAATCTTCATGTATTATTTACTCCCATATATGGACCACCATGTGGTGTAACCAGACTGTCCATTCAGGGATATGATTAAAAAGGAAAAAATAAATAAATCAGTAGTAATCACTTTGTCAAGACCACTTCATGACTCTGTATGGTAAATTATCTGTTACTGAGACCAACATTTAGAAACTTGCCTCATCAATTTGGAACTTAACCAAATCAACTGAATTAGGATCAAGAACCAACCAAGAGGAGAAACACCAGTTGAGATAGGGCGACCTATAAATGCTGAAATTCCCAACATATGGATGTGGCTTGGATGCTTAATTTTTAACATGCCGGTCACTGCCCTAGTGGCAACAGGGACTACCTGTAGGGAGTACAAGCATGACCATTAACAGGTTCAAACCCACACCCTCATCCTCCATAATAAAGGGCATGTCTTCCCATTGCATGATGCAACAAGCACCAGAAGACAAGTACAAGGATGCATACCTTTCATTTATATCTATCCCACTGATTACAAACACTTGATCTGGTATAGGATGTATACAATTTAAATTAAGTAGATTCCAAATTCCAAGTACATTTGGAGTTCCATAATAGGTAAAAGAAGACACCTGACCTGAATGGGTTATCCAGCTCTCAAAAGGAGCTACTTACCAATAATCATAGATGAGAATTTAATTATTGAAAGCTATTAGACATAAATGGTTGATTAAATGAGCAAATGAAAGAGAACGTGAACATGTTATGGATCTCTAGCATCATCTGTGCAAAACACTCCGCATACTCACAATTTGGAAAAAAGAAACATACCTTTGGAGCAACCGCTGATGATCTTGACCGGCATCACTCAAGTTGGGAATGTAAGAATTGATTCGCGGAATATGCTAAAATTTCCAAAGATAAGATGCTAGTAAGTATTCAAAGAAGCTCTTTGGACAAGTACACTTCTTCAACTAATAAATAGAAAGATCACTCATAACTCAATGCAAATATTTGCATGATATAACTAAGTTTTCTGGTTCAACTACCAAGCAGTTCCACAAAGCAAGAGCATGAGGTTTTTTTTTTTTTTTTCCCTTTTATTTTTTTAACATTTGAATGGTAGGGCAATGAGTAAGCAAGGGTTTGAAAGTTGCTAACAAATGCCAAGGCCAGCATAATTGAAGATACTTGGAACCTGGACATCCATTATACTAAAATTTTGCTTTTCTCATATTCATTTTCCTTATTTTAATGAAATCTATGAAATCTTCTAACATAAATATCAAGAATTCATGTAGGTTTAATTTGGCCGACTCCTAAGACCAAGTCTAAGACTAAAATTACATTTTCAATCTCAGGTTGCATGTCCAAGACAAAGTTTTGGTAATAGCAAAGTTTCAGAAAACAGAGTATCCTTGCTACATAAGTTCTAGTTCAAAATAAAAATTAAAAGAAACCATCATGACAAAAGGCAGACATTAATTGACTAGGCTTAACAAACTAAATGCAAAAAATATAGATTTTGACTTTCTGACAATGCTCCCTTATATATATAAAAGGACTCAATGAGAATGATCAAAGACCTTACAGGAATGGCGGAAAGATGAGAAAGGCGTCTTGCAACTGCACCATCTAATTTAGCATACTCTTCTGACAAAACAACTGCAATCATCCTGTCATCCTCAATATCTAGTTCTTTGCTTGAAGATGAAGAGCCAGAAAATCCAGCCACTCTTTGAGCACGGTGTGTCATAAAAGCCTGACAGAGAAAGATTGATTCTTAAGGGCCTATTTGGATAGGCAAAAAATAGGGTAGAGTAAAGTTAAATGGGACCTAACAATCTTAAGTCTCAACTCTTCCTTGTTTGGATGAGTCTAGCCCGATAGATCCGACAGATAAAGTAATGTTGTCAACCATATGTATTCCATTTCACTTCAACCCTAAATACTTCCATTTCCTTGAGTAAAAGTGGATTCTACTCCAAACCTTAACTTCACAATAAGCATCCAAATGGAGTGAAGTGAAGTACTATACTTTAACTTCAACCTACTTCTCCTCCACTTCACTCCTCATGTGAATTCACTTCATTTTACTCCACTCCTCATTTATCCAGACAGACCCAATGGTGAAAGCAAACAAAATCAATCCTCTTAATGAAACGGGGCATCACTAGTTTAAATTAGTCAATGCCTTCAGATATATATTCATTTTTCTCTTAATTATCGGTTCAGAGTATTCATTCATTATTAACTCATTGAAAGAAATAAAAAAGATACAACAATTGGAGGTAACAAATAATGTAATTGGAAACAGCGACAAGCCTATAAGGGATGTACTAGACACTTATTACTTTGCTAGTGAGTCCACCATGGTTTTACCATCTCTCCAGACAAGCAATAATACAATCACTTGCAAGTGAGTCTCCATAATCATAACATGGTTCTATATAAATTCTCTAACAAAATCTCGCGAAATGAAATGTTTCGCCGATTCTTTGCTGTAACCGTTTCAGACTAGAAACTACACGAAATCAAATCACCACTGATATATTAAGAAAATGTGAGAAACAATCATATGCACGCATAAATACAGTAATGTAAGACACCAGTCATCAAATTGTGTATTATCAAAAACCACTATTCATCAACATAGACCAATATAGATCAAAACTACCCCAGTACCCGTGAATCATAATTTGTGATTGAACTTAATATCTCTTACTAATCAGATCAAAGTGATATTCGCCGCCGTTGAATTGAATTCCTCTTCTCAAATAAGCCAAAGCCAAAGCCAAAGCCATCTCATTCAACTATTGCAAAAGATGAAAAATCCATCCTAGATCATCACTTTGTTCTGAGCAATAATCAGATCAGATCTGTTACAATATGTGCGCATTAGATCTCACCAAGAACTGGGCCCCACATCACAAATTTCATCCACTCAACTAATCATCTACCAATCTAGCATCAATCATCAAATTCGAATCCATTCATACGCAAACCCTAAACCCCAAATCCGATTCCTCATACCGAACAAACAGACAAGGACCGAAACTCACTCGCAAATCGGAATCTTGAAATGAGATGAGAAAAGCAGAATCAAGAAAAGAATAAGGAGAAATCCAGAACTCTCAAATGGAAAGAGAGAAAATATGCGAACTTGGGACCATACAATCCTCGAAAATAACAGATGGGGAAAAAGGGAAATCAGAGAAAGGAATATGAAGAAGAGAATACCTGAGTATTAGGACTGGATAGAATATCAATGTTGAGCGGGTTGTAGATAGAAAACAAGGAATCTCTCTCTTTGTAACTAAATATCTCGGAAAATGTTTGCTTTGGAATCTGTCTTCGCTTTTGAAAGTATCTCCAAGGAAAATGTGTTCTTCCAGAAATGGAAAGTTGAGAAAATATCGTGTTTGGTGGGTGACGGTTGATTTGATCGCGATGGATGGATTTTTTTATTGGATTTGGTCGTGTCGGTATAGCCGCGTAGAAAATGTGGGGACACTGGACGCGAATGGGTCGTGTTCGGTTTCGATTATGGTTTAACCGGACTTGAACCCATGCCAGACCCGGACCCTGTAGGGTTTATTAGGGTTCGTGTATGAGCCCAGACCTACACCCAAATCTAACCCCCACAATAAGTGAAAAAAAAAACAGTTTCGAAACAATTTTTTTAAAGCCGGGTTTTAAACATTTTAGGGTGTATCCAATCGAAGGAGTGTACTGTGGTTCCTTGGAATCAAGAAAATGTACATACTGGGGAGGGGTGATATGGTGATCTAGTCATCTAGAGCATGAGATAGATATGACAAGGCACACCAGAAAATAAAAGTCTCCAGGAGTGGGAAGACATTATGTCATTATAACTAATGCAGAGTAAACAGATTGGTTTGAAAGTTTATATATAAACAATATTTGAAAGTGGAGAAAAAGAATCGACAATATTTTAATGGGAGATATTCCTGTGAGAAATATCCCATTTTAAATGAGAGATTGTGTGAGGCCCTCACATTCATATCCAATGTCAACAACTTAAATGTGAGGGACCCCACTCATATCTCTCATATAAGATGAGAGATATCCTTCATAAGAACATCTTCCTATTTTAATCTTGTCCATTCGTAATGTTGTCTGTCATGCCAATTGCCTGAATCACCAAAATCTAGAGAGTATCTAGCCCATGGTCTCCAGCTGTAGCAGTGACATTAACATCCACATGTAGCTGGCGCCTAATGTTTATTATTATTATTATTATTATTGGAGGATTTTATGGAAAAAAAAACTCTTGGTCCATATATGAAAAAAGACCTCATATCGTCACTTGCTTACAGTGTGTTTGGAAAGGTAGGAAAATTGGGGGAAGGAAAAAAAAATAGGGGGAAAATGGGGGGGAGGGAAGAGGGGAGTGTGTTTGGGAAGGGGGGATGGAAAATGGAAGGGGTAAAGAGGGGGGGGAAATGAGGGGAGGAGAGGGGAAAGTTGGGGAAAGTACACAATTGCCCCTTGAAGTCCAATTATAATTTTTTCAAAAGTAAAGATACAATGGTCTTTTCCTCCCTACTTCACAAACAAACAAAATTATACTTTTTCCCTTCCCTTCCCCTACTTTTTCACTTCCAAAATAAGAGGAGGGAAAATTAATTTTCCCTCCCCTCCCCTCCCAAACACAGCATTAGTGCCCGGAACCTCCTATCAACCCTCTCAATCCCGCTTCGAAAACAAGGATCCATCCTCAGAGCGCGGTTCAACTAAATATGGAGCGAACCACGCAGAACTTTTGATATTTTGTACATTTCTTTTTCTGTAATCCTGACATTTATCTTTTGAATGAATAAACTTCTTTTGACTTATTAATTATTATCTATTTTATATGATCAAATTGCAAAGTTAATTTTTTTTCTCTATTTTTTATATTTAAATATATGGATAAGATATATTTGTGCCCATTAGTTAATTATTTATTACCCCACAAGCATTATGCTGTATAGTCGAAAGGCGCTCTGGACATATATTTATTTTAAAATTTAGCGTTTCGGCGCTTCCGCTCCGCGCTCCCGTCACTTATATCGTTCGTTTTAGTTGAGCAACAATATAGTCACCCATGTCTTCTTTCATCCTCTTCTTTCTTCATCTTCTCTTTCCTCTTTCTTCACCTACCTCACTTCATTTCTCGCCCATCCCACTACCAACAAAGAGAGAAGCAGGAAACAAAGAGAAGAGGGAGACTCAAGTGACAGGAAAGCAAAGGTGTGTGATGTCGGGAGAGCGATTGCGCTTGCTGGACTTTGGTGGCAAATACCTTCAATCCATGGTCTTCTCCAAATCTACAAACGATGGGGGCGAGGGAATCATCACCATCGTCGGAATCTTGGGAAGGTTTGAGCTTGTGGGTTTTGAGTCATCCCATTATTAGAGCGTTTGGCTTTGGCTAGTTTGGGATTTCTCTGCTTCCCTGTTTCATATAATGTTTCTGTAGTGGATTCAATTTTAGATTTTGTTGTTGTCGAGTTGGAATTAGTTGAATTTTGCATGTAAAGCATAGCAATGGCTTTATGAGAATTGGATATGATGTTGGTGCATAAATTTCAGAGGGGAAGTTATTAGTGTTGCCATTCTAGTCTTCTTAGAATTATGTTCTCGTCCCTCTATTTGTGATGCAAGGTGTTGAGCCTCTCATAAGGGCTGTGGTATGGCCCTTTCTCCTTAGAGTGTAAGGGATGGAGAAAGAGGAGGGCAAGAAGAAAACCAAGACGAAGATAGGAGCAACAATATCGACTCTCTGAAAAAAAAAGACAAAAAAAGTTAAAATTAGCTAGAGGGCCTTTTCAATGCAGCTGAAACTTTAGGCCCTTTCACGTTCTCGGACATCTAACGGTTTTTTTTGGTAATCCAGCCAAGGAGGCTGAGACCCTAGTGAGAGCCCGCATACACACAAGAAGACAGCCCACTCAAGTGGAAAATGAGCATACACGTAGGAAGAAAGCCCATACAAGTGGGAAGGGAAGCCCACACATGCGGGAAGAGGTTGCGTGCCCACTAGGGTTCGAAGAACTGCTGGTCTTTACCACTCACGTAAAGAGCCGTTCTTGAAAATATTACAGTTATAAAAAGGAAAAGTATACTTTCTAGTGAATAATACTTTCATTTCATTTATTCTTATGGAATAAAATAATCTGAAGTGAGATAAGAAGTTAACAATGAGTGAAGTAAACCATTACCTGCGTTTTATGAAGCAAATTTTTTTTACTACAGAAAAAATGAAAGTAAAATTCTTTTGACAACTTTCTTACTTGTTATGTGACCAACGAAGGGTAAAAAACTATCCTTGAGATTACTTTTCCACATTTGTCAAGAGAAACTACAGTGCCACACGTACTCATTCCGAGAAACTTGTGTTTGTGGGTCTCTATCTGGGCGCAACTACAGCAGCCCAAATATATACATGTAGCCATGTAGGGGTGTTTATGGGCCAGGCTAAGGCATATCCAGGCCCAGCATGGCTCTAGAAACACTGGCCGAGGCCCGCCCAAGCCAACACGTGCAATAAAATTTAGGCCCGAGCCTTCCCATTTAATCAATCGGGCCACACTAAACCGAGCTTTTCATCACTTTTGTGGGCATTAGAGCACTAATTAAATTAAATTACATACATTTCTTACACAAGCCGGGCCGGGCTATGGTCTTACATCACTTAATCCAAGCCCAGCCCAATTATTAATTGGGCCCTAATTACATATCCAAGCCAAGCCCATGAGCACCCATATATACATGATCATAACTTGCATTTATCAAATAAGGTCCCTTTTATCGAGAATTGGGTCCAGATCTTTGCTGCTTTATTATTATTATTATTTTTCTTAATACGAGTTCAGTGATAATAAATAAGATTCAAATTTAACCTGGAGACAGATCCTGCTCCTCAAAAAGATAATCAATAAGGATTCACCATGAATACAATACCCACTGAACCAGGTTACATCCTTAATTCCACTGATGATGATGGTGAACCTGAATACAAATGTTCCAGGCCAGACAATGAAACCAGCACTCTTGACTAGAGTGGCAAATGGGCTCACTCTAAGCATGGCCTACCCTGGGCTAAATTGGATCGAGTTTCATCCAGTGGGCTAGACAAAGGTCAAATTTTTTGGCCAAAACGGATGGACCTGGGCATGTACTTTGAGGCCAGAGTAAGCAGGGGCAAACCCAGGCACAGTCACGCGGGTTCGGCCGCACCCATTAAACCAAAGTGCGCTTCAAAAAAATCCAATAAAAATTGTGAGTCCACTCTTAAAATCTACATGAGAATCCATGGTTTTCTTTCAAAACCAAACTAACTATTACAGTTCGCACCCGTCAAATGAGAATCTTGGGTCCGCCACTGAGATTAGGTATCCAGCCCGACCTCAAATTTATACTGAGAAGCCTAATATATATGGGCCATGGATTGGTTTCAATAAACCAAGTGCAAATGAGTTTTCCTGCATTTAGAAAACCCCAGTTGCCTGCTGGGCTTGACAATATTCAACATGCCGTATACCTGGCTAACATCAGGGCAAATTGGGCGGACAATCCTAGCAAAATTTACCTAAGTGGACGATCTGGTTCAATGAGAAATTCAACCTGAAACATCCACCATCCTAATACATAGGATTGATTGTTCCATCAATGAACACAGCTGCTTTTTTGTTTTTTTTTTGGTATAAGAACATAGGTACTTAAAATAACTAGGAATGTAAATGGGTCCCCGATTATCCGATTATCCGAAGGTTCTGACCCATTAAAAACCGGGTTTGTGTCCTTATTTAGGCCCCGATAAGTAAATGGGTCCGGATTCGATTCCACCTTGGTTCGGACCCGTAGATCCGAGATCCAACATATTACCTCAATTTTCTAAAATCTCTCATAAAAATCATATTTTCTTAATATCATAATGGTGGACCCGGACCGAAAACAACCCGTTTACAACCCTACATAAAACCAATACCAATAGGCCCCTAAGAGACAATTTCATGCCCCTGAATTTCCCTCCCTTTCTTAGACCCTACCCTATCTCCCCATCTCTAGTGCGCCCTAACTTTGATCTTGATCAGAGTTATGGTCACCGTAGAATTGAACCACACTTTTTTTACTTCGATTGTTACAGCATTTGAGCCATGAAATCCACAGCTTCCATAATTTGGTCAGGGTGATTTTTAGCTCATATGTCTGCGGGGTTGGAAAGTTAAAAACTTTTAATAGGTCTGACCCACCAGTTCAAGTCCAGCCCTACCCATTGATAGTCCGACCGATTGACACCCTTTTTATATGGTGGGGACCGGTCGGGAAAGTATGCGTCATGTCACATGTCACATGGGCTGTAATCATCCATTTTTTTTTTTTTTTTCTATCAGGGTTCTCAATCCTTTGGTTTGGACTAATCCCTCCGGGCCCAAAGGGAAGCCGGTTAAATTCCCCTGTAGTCCCAGTGTAGTAGTGCAGTTTCGAACCTACAACCTCCGGGTGCAAACCGTGGTCCTAGGCCAACTAAAGCTATAATCATCCATGTGGAATAGAGTTTGGACTAGTTGATATTAATCAATTAATGTACATGAGTGGCCCACCTGTACTTTTAGGTGAAATCGACCTTGATGACGTGGTAGCCTGATCTCTTCCTTAATCAACAGTGAAAAGATACATTTGCATTACATGACATTGCAGGTGATATGGGTGGTGGGTCCCATTGAGACTAAATAAAGGGAAATTTTTCAAAAACATCCTAGATTTTTTTGGAGCTTTCAAAAAAGGACATCATGGTTTCAAAAAGCTTTCAAGTTTAATATTAAAAAAAATGACTCAAATTTTTTTTGTGTGTGTGACTCTCATTCCTTTGCATTCCTTTTTGCCTTTTCCTCACTCCCTCTTTCTTTCTTCTTTTCTTTCCACTTTTGAGGGACCACATGCAGAAAGCTAGTAACCAACATTCACCAATAGTCTTTCTCCCTTCCCCATTATTGAAAGGAAGAGGAATGAGGAAAGAAGAAGAAAAGGAGAATGATAGAAAAGGCCACAATGAGCATCCATCAAAAGGACCCAATTGAAGGAAAGAGAGCCCGCGAAGTGGGACCTGGGATTTGAATCACGTCACAATTAAATAAGAATTGACGCTACTTGCCACTTGGGTAAGAACCCATTCTTAAGAAATGCGAACCGCTTAAGACAATAATTTGAAATTTTCATATCATGACATCCCTTTTGATATCTAAAAAATAAAAATAAAAGAAGGAAGTTAGGAATGAGTTGGTAGCTTGATCTCTTGCTACACAAAAAAAAAGTGTGATAAGAACCATTCTCATTATACGACATTGCAGGTGGTATGGGTCCCCACACCACTAAATAAAGGTTCGTGACTCATGAGCTAAGACTCACGAGGATGGCATAGACTTGGTCACTGTTACCTCTAACATGATTTGGGAATCATCATCAAATCTCTCTGCCCATGTTCTGTCTACCCATGAATAACAAGACACGGAAAATTTTATATGCACCTTTTATTTTGATGAACACATCCACTTTTTTTTTAAAAAAAAAAAAGTTACTGTTGAGGAAGGAATGTGGGTGTACTCAGCGAAATAGGTAGGTGCATATAGAATTTTCCTAAGACACAGGCGCCCTGTCCTATGATGGACAGTTGAATGTGGTGGGGCCCACACGGTAGATGTGACATGGACCCTATCAAACATGATCGTTTCATAATTCAAATGGTAATGCCACTCCATGCTTTTAGAAATACAATACCACTGAATTTGAATTGATCTTGATGTCTTCTATAATCATTTTTATGGGTTTGGTCCTAATCTTGAAATCTAAGAAGATAGCTCTTTTTAATGTTACTAAGTTATTAATATATCATCAAGTATGAGATCATCATAGTCATCAAAGTAAATTCGCCAAGTAACCAAGAAACTATTTATTAACTCGACTACTCCAATTGTATCCTTGATTTCAACTCCATGTTTTATTACATCACATGGATTTCAACTTCTTGTCCTTTCTATTCAACTTTCAACCCAAGACAACAAAGAAGGTCAACCTTTACCTTCCTCATAATACAGTGTCAATTTAGTTGAAGTGGTCTTCACAATAACAAACCATTTCATCAGGTTGTTTCATTTTGTTGAACCTGTGTTGAACCTATTGGCATTCTCTAACTCAAGGCCTCCATCTTGATTTATACTTATTAAAAGAAGATTTATCACAATGCAATATTAAGTTATTTTCAATTTTAATTAACTCTATTTTTGCAAAACTCGCACTTTATTCATTTCTTGGGTAGTTCTTGATCCACTTAGTTTAAAGGCATCTTGTTAAGTATCTACAAATTATTGAGGAGTGGGTTCCACCCCAAAGAGAGCATTAAAAATTATTTATTCTACTGTACTAATGCATAGGTTTTAGTAGAAATGGTTATCTAATAAAATTTAATATAATATTAGAGTCAACTGATCGCGAGTTCAAATACTAAGAAAAGCAACTCGATTTTAAAAAAATGTGATTTTTTCTAAAAGTGTGTCGGCTGGGTTCCACCTTAAGGAGAGTATTAAAAAGTATTTATACTGCCCTTTAATAATTAGCTAAGAAAACTTAACACAAATAACATACATGCATGAAGGATATTAACCTTGCATATTGGCTAAAACTATTATATGCACCAAGTAATAAATTACCTTAGGTGCATTAGTATTTTATAACCCAAGCTGTTATTTACATCTAGAACTAATCACAAAACCCCCCATGTCCATTAATATTTTATAATTCAAGGTTCTCCACAGGAGGATTTTGAGTTGATTTTTCTAGCAATCAAGACTATTCAAGATGCGTTCTACCAAAAAGGAAAAAAGACCCTTTCAAGATGCTAATGAGTGGGGTTGGTGATATTGCCATAAAGCACTGCAATCAATTCCTAAACCGAGTAATTAAAGTTTAAGAAAATAACTTCCAATTTCATCCCTTTGTGCCAATTGTGTCATTTTCTAGTGGGTTATCCCATCAACCCATCAATCAACACTTTTTAAACTTTTTTTCAAAGTAATCAGTGTTGCAAAGTGATGAAACTCGTGTAATTAAATATGATATCCAAACATATCAAGGTAGAAAATATATATATCATACCATATCATATGAAACACAATCATTTACTTCTTATGTGTAAAATCACATCATATTATATGTGGCATGTCCCTGCCTGATCCATTTGTATCTAGAGGCATTAGTCATGAAAGTTGAGATTTTTTCTACTTTTCTTTTTACTAAGTTTCGTACTTAAGGTAATCATAGAGTTTTTTGTTTACAATTTTGTGCATTAGAAGTGTCATATCAACTGTGAGTAGCACTTTGATAAAGAAATTTGTTTTAAAGTGGGATTGATTTGGATCCACAGATTGTGTTGAATGCGTCCCACAAGCAAAAGAGAGATGATAATGCATTTTCACATGCAAGTACTGATTTAGACAAAGAAAAGGTAGGCGACAAGAAGTGTTTCTTGTCAAAACTCCTTGTAACATACTAACGCAAAATCCTAAAATGAGCACCACCCATTGGCACCACTTTTGCCAACACCAACATGTGAGACCCATGTGATCAAATCTCCCTCACACTTGCTAAGGTCATGAATTGGTACAAACCCAAATATGTTACTCATCTAAATGATACTCACAAATGAATTAAAATCCCAAAAGAATGATGCCTGCCAAAATCATTGAAGGTGAGATTCAAAGATCATCAAATAGGTCTTATATACATCTTTCCATCCCCAATGTCACCTATAATTCGCATTGTCTCACGCATGCCCCATAGAGGGGTGCCCACATATAGTGGCCATGAAAGGTGCTCAGGATAAAGTAGCCCATAGAGAAGGAAATTGAAATTCAAATGGATGTAAAAAGATCTACATATTGTAAGAGTGCATGTTTCTCCTTTTATGTTCATATATGACAAAAATTTTCTATTCAATAGGCAGAGTGTTACCATGGTTCTATATATAACTTTGGTTCTTTTAATACCTGTTCGGCAAGTCCACTCTATTTGAAACAGAATTAATACGATTTGATCTATTTAAAATAAAGTTTTTTTAATTAGATCCTTTTACAAATAAGATCATTTGGTATTTTAATTCAATTAGAAAAGATAAATTTTCATATTATAAAAGTGATATGTTGGAAAATTCCATCATGTGGGGCCACACATGTAAATATTAAATGTGTTATGCTATCTTTGGTTAAGCCTAAATTAAAGTGATCTAATTAAGACTTAAAGTTTTAAGGCTTAAGGGTATAATTGTCATGGAATTAATGTGTAAATACCAGAATGCAATATCTAATTTGATGAGGGGCCAAATTAGAAATAGCAAACCTATGATAATCTCATAGTTATATATTAGGGTTATGGTCCCCAAATTATACGATATACTACTTTGGCTTGTCTGTATCCCCATCAACAGAATAAGAGAGAAAACCTTAGGGTTCAAGAAGGATCGTAATAATTTGGAAGACAATAACTCGTCCATCAACTTCCGACAATGGATTCAGGTACGCTTCCGCATTCTATTATCTCCATCGTCTCTTGAATTGACATGGGTTATTGACATGTATTAGGGCTTGATCAATCAAGATATAGATACATGTTAGATACAGTATTGTTTATTTTATCTTAACAAGTGGTATCAGAGCCACCCATGATCGCTTCTTGAGAATTTTGTTTTTAATATTTTTTTTTTGGAGATATATGTTACCGTTATTTGGATTCCGTCGGTACATCGATGGGTATGGATTCCGTCGGTACATCGATGGTTTGGATTCCGTCGGTACATGCATCCGTTGGTACATCGATGGGTATGGATTCCGTCGGTACATCGATGGTTTGGATTCCGTCGGTACATGGATCCGTCGGTACATCGATGGGTTGGATTTCGTCGGTACATCGATGGGTTTTGTCTCATCGAATTTTGTCTTTACTGTCATATATGTTATTGTCACATATGTTCTGTACATATATGGGTTTTGTCCCATCGATGGATTTTTTTTTTTTTTTAATGTTACTGTCATATATGTACAGTACATGATTGGTTTATTTTTTAATGTTACTGTCATACATGTTCTGTACATGATGGGTTTATTTTTTTAATGTTACTGTCATATATGTTCTGTACATGATGGGTTTATTTTTTTAATGTTACTGTCATACATGTTCTGTACATGATGGGTTTATTTTTTTTTTAATGTTACTGTCATATATGTTCTGTACATTATGGGTTTTGTCTTTACATATGTGTTTGACAACAGTTCTGAGTTTTCAATATCACATATGTGTTTCAACAATGGATTCTGATCTGGGTCGATGGGTTTTTTATTTAACAAATGGATTCAGATCTGAATTTTCATTCAATATATTCTTTTTATTCGATTCAGATTCAAGATTTTATCGTAATATCTTTTATGGTTAAAGATTCAGTCCATCATTCTAAATGGGCTAATTGAAACAAGATGTCACCAAAGTGACCTCTCTTGTGTAGATCGTTCATGAGAAACATTGGATGTGTTTGTGTGTGTATAAATTCATGCGGGTCTTAGTCGGCCCAAAGGAAGGTTAATACTTGGCCGAATTGCATACACACCTGTGATGGTAAACATGTGACGATTATAAGGTTTTAAATGTGAATAATAATTCGATCCAAAGATAGATTTATTATTTGACATGAATTATTGTCAATGTTCGATCACTACAACAAGAGTACCATTTACAATTAGTATTACTGTCCAAAGACTTGATATTAATGTTGTGCTAGGTACTTTGAGATAAGACTTACCATTATTTGAATTTGTTGATTATTGTATTTGGTCATTAATGTGAGCAGGTTTGTTTGTTTGTTTTGTTCTCTTTACAGCTAGTGTTTCTACTATTTCTGCTAATATCAACTCTATACATGTGCTTAATGGGACCAACTTTAAAGATTGGAAAGATAACATAGAAATTGTTCTCGGCTGCATAGATCTAGACCTTGCACTACGGATTGAGCAGCCTGCTTCTCTTACGGATGCAAGTTCTCCTGATGAGAAGAAGAACTTCGAGAAGTGGGATCGCTCAAATCCCATGAGTCTTATGATCATCAAGCGCGGCATTCCGGAGGCATTTAGGGGTGCGGTATCTGACAAGCTAACCAAAGCCAAAGAGTTCCTAGCCGAAATTGAAAAGCGTTTTGTGAAAAACGATAAGGCAGAAACTAGCACGCTTTTGCAAAGCTTGATTTCTATGAAGTATAATGGCAAGGGGAACATATGGGAGTACATTATTGAAATGTCTCATATTGCTTCTAAGCTTCAGGCACTGAAGCTCGAGCTGTCTGACGACTTACTTGCTCATGCATTTGGTCCTAATATAACTTCCTGTACAATACAGTCAATTTAAGGTCAATTACAACTGTCAAAAGGAGAAATGGACTCTTAATGAGCTCATATTTTACTGTGTGCAAGAGGAAGAGAGATTGAAGCAAGATAGGACAGAAAGTGCTCATTTGACTAGCACCTCTAAGGATAAGGGCAAAAAGAGAAAGAAAAATGAAGCTGCTAAGGGTCCAGCTCAAAAGAAACAACAGCAAGACAAAGAGGGTTGTTTCTTTTGCAATAAGCTTGGACATGTGAAGAAGGACTGTACCAAGTATCACGCTTGGCGTGCAAAGAAAGGTACATTTCTTAATTTGGTCTGTTCTGAGGTAAATTTAGCTTCAGTACATAGAAACACGTGGTGGTTAGATTCTGGTGCTACTACTCACATCAGTGTTTCTATGCAGGGTTGCCTGAGTTACCGAAAGCCAAGTGATGCTGAAAGATACATCTTTGTGGGTGATGGCAAATCGGTAGAAGTAGAGGCAATTGGGCATTTTAGGTTGTTATTAAAAACTGGTTATTATTTGGATTTATCAGATACTTTTATTGTACCGTCTTTTAGACGGAATTTGGTTTCAATTTCTCTATTGGATAAGTTTGGTTATTTTTGTTCATTTGGTAACAATGAATTCGGTTTATCTCTAAATTCAAATGTTGTTGGAACTGGTTCTCTATGTGTATATGACAACTTATATTTGCTTGATTCAGTCGTTTCTTATAATGAATCCTTGCATGTGGCATCACGAGGTACTAAACACAAACTAAGTAACGAATGTTCGGCCACATTATGGCACAAACGCTTAGGTCACATCTCTAAGACTAGAGTTGAGCGACTTGTGTCTGATGGGATTTTAGATTCCCTTGACTTTACATACTTTGATGTTTGCATTGATTGCATCAAGGGAAAACAGACCAAACTGAAGAAATTAGGTACCAACAGAACTACATACGTCTTGGAATTGATACACACAGATATCTGTGGACCATTCCCTACGGCTTCCTGGAATGGTCAACATAATTTCATATCATTCATAGACGATTACTCTCGCTATGGGTACCTATTTCTCATTCATGAGAAATCACAATCTTTGGACGTGTTCAAAACATTTAAAGCTGAAGTTGAGAACCAACTCAACAAAAGAATAAAGTGTGTCAGGTCTGACCGTGGTGGTGAATACTATGGCAGATATGACGGTTCAGGTGAACAACGTCCAGGATTGTTTGCTAAATTCCTAGAGGAATGTGGTATCGTCCCACAGTACACCATGCCAGGGTCACCTAGCATGAATGGTGTCGCTGAAAGGCGAAACCGGACTCTTAAGGATATGGTAAGGAGTATGATTAGTCATTCCTCTCTACCAGAGTCACTCTGGGGAGAAGCACTCAAAACAGCAGCTTATATTCTGAATAAAGTGCCAACTAAAGCAGCTGCAAAAACACCTTATGGGCTTTGGACAGGCAGAAAGCCTAGTCTAAAACATTTTCACATTTGGGGGCGTCCAGCTGAAGCAAGGCCTTACAGGCCACATGAAAAGAAATTTGACTCCAAAACTGTGAGCAGCTACTTCATTGGCTACTCTGAACGATCTAGGGGCTATAAGTTTTATGATCCCACACTTAGGTTAATTTTTGAGACGGGAACTGCCACATTTTTTTAGGATATTGAGTTTGGGGGGAGAAATAAGGTTAGAGACATTGTCTTTGAGGAAGAATCGGTTTCGATTCCCACTATCGCTATTGACACTGTGCAGGTTTCTATACCTGTCATTGATCAAGAAGCGAATCCGGATCCTTAACCAGACAATGTTGATCAAAACCCCATTCAAGATGAGGTATTGTTTCTAAGGAACAAACTCAACAACCTCAAGAACCAGTGCCATTAAGGCGATCCACTAGAGAAATGAGAAATGCTATTCCGGACGATTTTTTCGTATTTCTCCACGAACATGAGGAAGAAAGTGGAATGGTGGAAAATGATCCAATCAACCTCCATCAAGCCATGCAAGGTTCCAACTCTCAAAAGTGGATTGATGCCATGAATGAGGAGTATAAATCTATGCAAGACAATAAGGTTTGAGAACTTGTCCCATTACCAGAAGGTGCGAAGCCCATTGGTTGTAAATGGATTTTTAAAACCAAAAGGGATTCACATGGTAATGTGGAGAGGTATAAGGCTCGTCTTGTAGCTAAAGGCTTACCCAAAAGGAATGGATTGACTTTCAAGAGACTTTCTCTCCGGTTTCATCGAAAGACTCTTTTAGGACAATCATGGCACTTGTTGCACATTTTGATCTTGAGCTTCATCAAATGGATGTCAAGACAGCGTTTCTCAATGGTGACATTGACGAAACAATTTATATGGTGCAGCCAGAAAACTTTGAATTGGGAGACCCAAAGAATATGGTCTGTAAAGTGACAAAGCCCATCTATGGACTCAAGCAAGCTTCTCGTCAGTGGTATCAAAAGTCTCATCAAGTGATTATCTCATTTGGTTTTGAGATAAACGTTGTTGATAACTGTGTGTATCACAAATCCAGTGGGAGTAAGCACATATTCCTGGTTTTGTATGTCGATTACATACTGCTTGCCACGAATGATATAGGCATGTTGCATGCAACCAAGAGTTTCTATCAAAGGATTTTGACATGAAAGACCTTGGTGACACCTCCTTTGTATTAGGGATCCTGATACAACGTGATCGCTTTCGGGGTATTCTTGGATTATCACAAAGAAATTATATCGATAAAGTACTCAAAAGGTTTGGCATGCAGGACAGCAAACCAGGTGACACCCCTGTCTCTAAGGGAGACAAGTTCAGTCTCAATCAGTGCCTTAAAACTAACCTTGAAGTTAAGGAAATGCAAAAGATTCCCTATGCATCAGCTGTAGGGAGTCTAATGTATGCTATGGTGTGTACACGTCCAGACATTGCGTACATTGTTGGTATGTTAGGCAGATATTTAAGTAACCCTGGGATGGATCATTGGAAAGCAGCCAAGCGGGTTATGAGGTATTTACAGAGAACAAAAGATCACATGCTCACATATAGGAGATCGGATCAGTTGGAGATCATAGGGTATTCCGACTCCGATTATGCTGGATGCCAAGACAGTATGAAATCCACATCAGGCTACATATACCTGTTAGCTGATGGAGCTATTTCTTAGAGGAGTGCCAAACAGACACTCGTCACTGATTCCACCATGACAGCAGAGTTTGTAGCATGCTATGAGGCATCCAACCATGGAATATGGCTGCAGAATTTTGCCACTGGGCTGCGAGTTCTGGAGGGTATTGAAAGACCACTCAAACTATATTGTGACAATAAGTCAGCAGTGCTATATTCCAACAACAACAAGAGCTCATTTAAGTCAAAACATATTGCCATTAAGTTCCTAGTTGTGAAGGAGAGAATACAGGATGGAGAGATATCCATAGAGCACATTGGGACAAACTCCATGATAGCAAATCCACTGACAAAGGGATTACCACCCAAGGTCTTTCATGAGCACACTGCTCATATGGGTGTTATTTTGTGTGAGGATATCACATTATAGTGGGAGTTTGTATCATTTTATATTTTGTGTGAGGATATACTTATGCATTTTTGTATTTGGATATTTTTCTGATCAGAAATAATGTATTCAGTTCCTTTTTACTCTGTTACATTGTATTAAAAGATTGATCTCACTAAGGAATAAAGTAGGACCAGTTGGAAATAGACATGTATAGATCACATTGCATGCAATTTCCTTGCTACGCATCCATGATTGATCTATGTCATTTGGTTATGTTGTTATATGTGACCATTGATGGGTTTAGTCATATTAAATGTGACAAAAACCGCTTTAATCCTATAACGGCATACTCAATGGACGAGATTGTTTGGATATACCCTAAAACTATGATAGCAAAATTTTGGAGCTCATACAGTCATACACATTTGTAAAGTTACATATATGGCCCAGTGGGAGATTGTTGGAAAATTCCATCACGTGGGGCCACACATGTAAATATTAAATGTGTTATGCTATCTTTGGTTAAGCCTAAATTAAAGTGATCTAATTAAGACTTAAAGTTTTAAGGCTTAAGGGTATAATTGTCATGGAATTAATGTGTAGATACTAGAATGCAATATCTAATTTGATGAGGGGCCAAATTAGAAATAGCAAACCTATGATAATCTCATAGTTATATATTAGGGTTATGGTCCCCAAATTATACGATATACTACTTTGGCTTGTCTGTATCCCCATCAACAGAACAAGAGAGAAAACCTTAGGGTTCAAGAAGGATCGTAATAATTTGGAAGACAATAACTCGTCCATCAACTTCCGACAATGGATTCAGGTACGCTTCCGCATTCTATTATCTCCATCGTCTCTTGAATTGACATGGGTTATTGACATGTATTAGGGCTTGATCAATCAAGATATAGATACATGTTAGATACAGTATTGTTTATTTTATCTTAACATGATATAGGTAGAGTTGTCGTAATGTAAAAATAATACGGGCGAACTTGTCATATTGAAAAAGTCGTGCAACGAAGATTTTCACTTTGTAAATGTTATACGGGCAAGCTTGTCTAATATAATGTAAAACATGTTGATTGCTTTAAACTTTTAAAAGTCATATGGTTCAAATCACCTTTCCATTAATTTTTGAAGAAAGAGGTAAAAGGATCGCTGATTGAATCAGACATGGACATAAACATTTTTAAGATGGACTAAAGCAATTAAACATCTCTTTAAAAAATAATTTATATCAAAAGATCCAAAAAGTGGACTTGTCATGTCACACCTTATTTGGTTCAGAAATTTTGCATGGTCATTGTTTTTGTGATCTTGTCAAATTGGAGTAGTCTTAAGTGAAAAAGAAAATCTTGTAGCCATACGATTAATTTTCAACACAAAATTCTAACTGCTGGTTATGCTGCAAGAAAAGTGAGGCCTCTCTCTATCTTTTGTTCTGCATGTGTTTGTGTACAACAAGCTAATCTATCAGTAAAAGCTAATAGATCAATTAGAATGAATATATAGATCAATTAGAATGAATATATAGACTGATAACAATTAATTCAACACTTGATAGGCTACTACCTTGGCTGCAGTTATTGTCACAGAAATTAGCAATATTGAAAAATCTCCTGAGATTATTATGCTATAGGTATTAAAACATTTTTCACAACAACTTCGCATTATTTCAAAATAACATAAGATTTGCCATCTTAAGGTAAGAGCTTGATTAAAGAATCAAATTGCTTAAAAAATTCTTTTCTTTTTTTCATTTTTATCCAAGCTAAGGGGGTTCCGATCAGAGAGACTAGCACATGTAAGAAGAGAACTTACACACGAGGAGAGTGAGACTTGCACGTACGAGAGAGAACCTGAACACACGTAGAGTAAGAACTCACACATGCTAAGAGTGGAGTGAAGACCAAGGTCAATCCCTAATCACCCGGGTGAGACGAGATTTCCAACTAACTAAGAAACCCCACAATCTCGCATGATGAAAATCCTGTCGTCCAACTATTCAAAGATTAATTCTCTATCATGTTAATTTACTATTTTTAGCGGTAAAATTAAATGTTAAGTAATATATTATCACAGGTATTATGTTGAAGATATTTCAAAAAAATCTTAATAATGGATAACATTCATTTCTTCCTAGAACTCACTTCACTAATACAGTTTCTCTAGTTTTTTTATTTTATTAGATCGATGGTCATACGAGCAATAAAAGTACTTCATTTCATGTGTACACGTGCGTGCTCGGGCAATGCACATTTCTGCCCATTGTGAGGAGTTTTGAAAGGCTTCAAGTGATTGCATCGAGCGGATGGACTGGATTGACTGGATTCCTGGGCTGAGCCATGTTCAACCTAACTCTCCAAGTCACTAGGTGGCAGAGTCCTGCCCATGGTGGGCCAGCCACTTGTCTTAAAGCATGCCTCACCCATGACTCAACTGACCAATGGGCAAGTCTATTCATTAAGAATCACCAACCCACTTAAACAAGACGCCACTATTCCTTTTTTTTTTTACACTCTATCCCTTTTGGTTTTTCCCCCTTTTTTTTTTTTTAGCCAGATGGCGGGGCCAGCCCACACGTGAGGAAAGAGAGACATCAGGTGAGGTGAGGAACCTTTCAGTTTTCGGTGAGGGAAGTAGACCTCTGATAAGTTAAGATAGTCCTCGGGTAAGAGAATGTGACATGTCCATCATGACTTAGATTCTGGACTGTAAGAATTGACGCCTCTTACCACTAACGTAAAAGGTCACTCTCCATTATATTAGGCAAAACCCATTTTGCATGAAGGTCATCATCGCCTAACATATCCTTCTCAAATCAACTTCTTGCTTGTAAAAATGCGTTTCTAAGTTCTTCTCTCGAGTCCTTGAAAGACTAATTAGTTTTGAGCTGGTTCTCCATCAAACAAAGCACAAACTAACACAACTCTTTGTGCTTCATTACATTTTGGAAGAGAGCTGCTTACGAAACCATAACCTAATTAGTAATTGATATTCATTTTCTGATTATTAGTTGTAACTTTGTATGTATTCGAGAAATCATATATTTATATTTGTCTATTTTCATAATTATTTATCATTATTTATCTATTTTAATTTAAAAATAACTTTTATTTTCCACAACATTTTCTGAGAGAATACATCAACAAAAAGTCTTTATCTGAAAATATTTCAACATTTCAATAAATGGCTCAGACTTTTTTGGCAAATTGGCTAATCCTAATGTAAAAGTAACCTAAACCATAGCCAATCCAGGAGGCTGCCGATTTAAGCATCCTTCCCTAACAAAAGTTGGTTAATAATTGAGATAGCCTTGGCCTATAAGATGAAAAAGAGCTCACCAATGGCACGATAACAACCAAGTCCCAAGGCATGCATCACAAAAGTCTCAGCGTTACGTAATGACCCTTTAAGATTCATTGCACCATTTTCATATTCATGGGATCTGATGGTCCCAGTGCTCAATTATTTGATGCTAAAAGACAACGAGTACTACAACAATATATAATTGTAACTTGTATCTAGCCAAGGTGTACGATGTGTGAGCCAAAAATTTCAGGGCCAAGTTGAAACAAAGTGGCAGGGGGCTATTCACAAAATTAGAAATTGTTAGGCTGTGACCCATTTTGGGCAGTATGAAAGAATAACTCCAAGGTTTGTACACCTTCTCAAGGAAAAAAGTCAGTGTCAGTTAGTCAGCACGGCTCTTCTATGTCTCGATGGTCATAGACTAGAGAGACATTGATGCATAATATTTTGCTTTTCTTGATAGATAATGACCTCTCTCAGCTGCTTCTGTCCCTATGACTGACTTTGGATGAGAAATAATCAAGTTCCACTTATGGAGCTGTTATAGCCATCATAGTCAAAAAAAAATTTATTAAGGCCACAGTAGCCATCTATAGGGGGTGGATGATCCAGCAAAACTGACATAATGTTGAATACACTATATAGCCAGAATTTTATTATGTTAGATACTCATATAAATGATGGATTTTTTTTTTTTTTTGTAATTTTATTGAAAAGTGTTTGGGTATTTATAAATCACAATAGAGATCTTCTAATCATATTAGAGCTTGATTTGAAAACTGTTTGTTTTTTTAATTATCCTAAACACATCATCTGGGGCAGACCCAGAAAATCATCCTTGGAGGGGCCACTATAAAAAATATATATATAAAAGTTTTGGAGGGGCAATATTTAAAAACTACATAAACATTTTCTAAAGCTACAAGGGGTTTTCAGAATTTGTGGGGGAGGCCCCCCTCGCTCCACAAGTGCACATCATAACTCCAACATAACTTATCCTCATCCAAGATAAAGTCGACCTTCTTTCAACAAATCAACCTTTCTAGAATATTCTTTATCAATTTGATGATCACACGCTTCTAATTTGAATATTCGCTTTTGATTCTTTACTTTTGATCACTTGTAAAAGTTAAAAATCTTAAGAGTTCTTAATAATTCAATAATACGAAACAACAGGCCTTTTGAGATCCAACATCAATAACTTTTAGTGATTTAAATCTTAAAGGTAAATGCATAAATAGTTTAATATTGTTAGACAAAGGGGGTCTCTTAAATTCAATACTAAAGGTCAGTTTGTTTGCATTAAACTATGTAGAAACTGAATGAGTATGATTCATGCCATAAGTAGTTAAAGATGAAAACCGAACATAAATTTTAAAAAATGAGCATCAAATAATATCTCATTTCAAAGAAATAGAATAAAAGGTAAATGGAAAATGAATAACCAGCTATAACATTGGTTATTCATTTTTTCCGTCTTTCTTTGATTCAATTTGCATAAAAAGAAAAGTTATTTGATGCTCAATTTTTAAAATTCACCTTTGTCTTCATTTTTAACCACTTATTAAATCATTTGTATTCAATTCTTGTGTATTGTAATGTAAACAAAAAGGCCCTAGAGTAAGAGAGCGAAGTGAAGGGTCAAATTGGGAGGGGGTGGGGGCGTAGTTCAAAAGTAAGTATTAAGTGATTAAAACCTACTCTTCCTCATGTCAAACAAAAAGGCCCTAGAGTAAGAGGGCGAAGTGAAGGGTCAAATTGGGAGGGGGTGGGGGTGTAGTTCAAAAGTAAGTATTAAGTGGTTAAAACCTACTCTTCCTCATGTCATAGTGGTGGTTGGGGGGTGGTTTGGTACTTCAAAAGTAAGAGTATTAAGTGATAAAAACCTACTCCTCCCCATATCATAGTGGTGGTTTAAGAGTATTAAGTGATAAAAACCTACTCTTCCCCATATCATAGTGGTGGTTGGGGGGTGGTTTTGTACTTCAAAAGTAAAAGTATTAAGTGATAAAAACCTACTCTTCCCCAAGTCACAGGGGAGAAGTGATAAAAACCTACTCTTGTCCAAGTCATAGTCTTTTGCCTTTTTTTTTTTTTTTTTTCTTTTGGGTGTGGGGGCACCCCCTTCAAAAGTAAAAGTATTAAGTGATAAAAACCTACCTTTCCCCAAGTCATATAGTCTCTTGTCATTTGGTAGAGATTACCTTTTTACTCTTTCGGTAAAGAGAAAATGTGGTTTTTGTCATTTAGTACTGTTTCTTTTGACCATGTCTCTTCTCGATTCATTCGACCATTTACTTTACTCCATTTTTCCTCTCATTGCGAGAAGAGTAAAGTGAAATAAAGGATAAAATTATAGAAAAGAAAAGAGGAGTGGGTTGAGAGCAGAAGTCTGACAATCTTTTAAAGTCCATCAAGCCAATCCGATGTAATTTTATCAAATAGTGAGTATGTTTGAGATCCATTCAGCTCAAAAACCACTCACCTTCTTTTATCGTAAAAAGTTTTCCACTTCAATCATAATCACGCCTAATGTTAAAAAATGACCATGTATAAAATGTGTTTTTAAGATTTAAGCATAATAAAATGACTCCAATCACATTTTTCACAAATCAATAATTTGATCCTGAGGCCGCTGGCATAACAACCTTTTTTTTTTTTTTTCTTTTTGTTAATTACAATTTATCTGAATAACATAACAAAGAGGGATGGTGAAATTGGACCCTCCGACGGACTAATATCATTGAATGAATTCGACTGTTGAGTAAGAGATCCTGATTCTTCATCAAAAGTTTACCTATAGATGGTCTAGAATGATTCATCTCAAATAAATTTCTGCTTCCTTCATTTCAGTCAAGTAGTTTAGGTATGGTATCACACTATCACAATTGTATTAAATTTTAAATGGGATTCATTTCCTTTTCAAACCTGAAATCTCACATTAAATAAGAATAAAAGATGCCCATCAAGACAGCACAAGCAACCCCAAAAATATTCTGGAGATGGATACCCTTTGTATTTCATATATATTTTAACTGTCATTAAATTTATTTTAAACAAAAAAAACCCATCCAAACGCCATCTCTGGACGGCCTTCTAGCTGTAACAGACTTACAACATATATAAATATAATTCAGTGTATCACAACCCTAATATGCTGCAAACACATAAAGAAAGAAAGAAAGAAAGAAAGAAATGAAACAAAAATACAATTCTCTTCTAGAAACCCTATGTTAGCTTTCTGGGTTGCAGTTCCCACCACTACTTTCTCATCACCATCTTATCCACTCATGCCTTCCACCAACTTGACTAGTGGGGGCTGTTTATCTTCCACAACTACTATTTGCCTGCCACTTCTTTTCTCATATTGCAGTAGTTGGGTCTCAATTTAAAAAGCTAAAAAAAAAAAATCAAAGAAAGCGGCTCTGATTTTGTACAAGAGATACACACAAGGAAGGACAGTTTCCCACATGCACACGTTAGAAGTTCTCCTTGTGAAACTCGAACTTGGTGGAAGTCCTGTGAGAGAAATCCCATGCCAGCTGTCTTAGCTCTTTGGTTGGACCAGCATTTCCGCAGTAGAAGACACCTGTAAAATAGACCCAGATTGTTGTAATCAGCACGAGATGAGTTCTGAATCGTCCATCTTGTTATTAAATTGCATAGAGATAGACATCTTCTTAAATGACAATAATGAGTTGGATTCCTTTGACCTTTTCTGGGTCAATGGAAAGAGCTACCAATCCATGAAGTGGCATTCTGGTCATCTCCAGTTCTAGAAGGCAATATATTAGGATTTAAGCAATTACAACGTGGGCAGTTGATGAAATCTTTTATAGCAGAAACGAAACAATTACAAGACACAGTCCGAATGGTTCGGGTCAACGAGTTGGAACGAGTAGTATTTGCATTATTTTTTCAAAAAGCTGTGAAATCTAACAAAACGCGTGAGTTGAATAAGTTGTTGCATGGATCGACTACAAAAACTTAAAGATATTTATTACTTGGACATTTTACGATGAAGTCATGCAAGATTAGAAACACATAGCACTTTGTAGATATCTGAAAAATTTATGAAAAAGGTCTAGATAAATCACCTACTAAAAATAGAGATCAATTTGCATTCTTAGCAATTAGATGCAACAGTTGAAAATTGATAGTCAAAATAAAAATCAGCTAAAATGTAATAATAATTAGTTTAGATCAAATAAGAGAAAACGACGGATGAGATTAAATTTTTTTTAAGTACTTCATCAACGATCACCTAGATAGAAAACATGTGTTTCCATTTTTATTATATTTAATAGCAAAGTCATGGACGTAGGCTCAACCCCTCGTTTTTTTCCTTTAATTTTTTTATTTATTTATCTTTTACATTGGGCAACTGGTGTGCAGTGATGATTTTTAAATCTGAACCCAGGGATTGATGCCTTGATATGTATAGTCAATTCTATATGATGCGAAAGCCCCAACATCACTCAAGCATGAGTGTTTTGGCCAACCCCTCAGTTCATAATATATGCCAATATGAGTTTTTTGTTTGAGTTTTGCGTTTGACTCACTAGAGGCTGGACACTCTACAATGATTAAAGACATGAGAGTGGAATTGATAGACACTCTACGATGAATAAAGACATGAGAGTGGAATTGATAGATAGAGAGAGATAGAGAGAGCGATTCTTACCGACTCGTTCGTCACGGTGATTGAGAGCGATGCGCTTGTAGACGTTGCGCCAATTGGGTTTGGCGAAGTGGGACTTCACGCGCGTTCCCGAAACGACGTCGACCCCGTTCTTGGCGTGGTTGAGCGACTGCAACATAGCTATCAGGGCCGAACGAGCGTCGCCTTCCTCGTACACGCTCGTACAGTAGTTGTGCAGCTCAATCGCACCCTTCTGGTCCGACTCGGCCACCTCGTTCATCACATTCTTGAACCAGTCGAACGAACCCTGCTCCCGAGTCACCCAGTAGAAGTAGGCCCTCCGAGTCTTGAACCCGCTCTTCTTCGCGTTGTTGGACTTGCTGGTCCCTCTCTCCAGCTCCTCTTCCTCTTCTTCCCTTGCTTTCATGTTGTTTACAATGTCTTTGACAATGCTGATGAAAGGCGTGGCCCCAATGCCCAGACCCACCAGAAGGACCACTTCGTATTGCTTGTAGTCTTGGGCTGGAGCTCCATATGGGCCGTCGATCAGAACCCTTGGAAAGCTGCGCATGAATTGCAAATTACATTATTACAAGATTCCAACATTATTACTTCCATCCAAGTAAAATCCAAACTTTCTTTTTAAAACCATGTTCTATAATCTCACTGGATGATCAAAATAGTGAAGATTGTACTTGTTGGTCAAGGCCCATCTGTGTTGAATGAGTCCACTTGATGAGGTTGGAATCAAAGGTGTGTCGACCAAGTGCATATCCAATTAAAGATTGGTTTGATAAAGGTTTTTTTTTACATTACAAGCGGATTTTGTGTTCAAGGACAGTTTGAGCTTTCAAATAATTGAGCATCTTTGCTAATAAAAATAATATATAAGATGTTTGTTTTTGGAGAATATTTAAATTCCCCCTAGATTATGAGGAGTACCATAATCCATGTCAAACCTAACCCAACCAACCCAACACATATTGATCACATTTTTTTTTAAACTCATGGCGTGCTGGGTCAGACATGGGTTTGCTGACCTGTTTCCATCTCTAAAAATCTAGAATGCTGGATCACTGATTTAACAGGTCCAGAGATTAGCAACCTCGAACAATGCTAATAAATTAATACAACACTAACAAAATAAATGTCTTACTGTGGAGAATTTCCCCCTTGCATGTGATCAGCTCTCAACAAACCGCTTTTTCCGGCGGCGGGAGCCTGGCACACCTGAAAAATAAACAAAAGCATTTAGTGTTACCTCCAAAAACAACACAAAATCAGTTCCAAAGATTTAATTACTCTAAACTAAACGGAACAAACCAATTCTCAACTAGTTATAATACCTCAGAGAAAACTGTTTTGAGCTGTCGTGTCCAATCACCGAGTGTACGAATGTGAACACTAAGATAATCGTCTCTAGGAGCCGAAGTAATTGAAAAGGGGTGCCTGTATAAATTGATTAACAGATGATCAAGACTATGCATTTCAATTCTCAGCATGAAATTATTATTACTCGCATGTAACGAAGTGCAATATTCTAATTATAAACATACCATTCAAATGAGGATACAGCAGCACAGTTCACGAACATGTATTGCCCGCTCTTGTACTTGAAGCCTTGTGGCTTGGACATGTGCAGTGCCAGGACATTACCAGGGTAAACAGCAACCTTCAATCGGATCCCACAAAAGTAAAGTTAGAAAAGTATAGTCAGGTAGAAACAGAGGTGTTTAAAATTTGGGCTAGTAAATAATATTCATTCATTCAACGATTGAACAGTTAGTGCACGTGCATGGATGATCACAACTGTACAATTAGTGGGCCATAGAAAAGTGACCCCATGAACCGCCTACTTGAAGGGATTGAAAACTGATCGATGAGGGTCCCACAGTTACTTAGGAGCGAGCCAACAAAGTCAAAATTGTTGACTCTACATGTCCCCACAACAGTTAGAAAAACACGGCTTTTGAACCTCGCAATTGCACCCAACAGCGACGTTCCAGCTCGGACCAGTTATTACACGGACAAACATGATAATATTTGGAACTTGTCTATACTCTAGATGATATGGTGGTGTGTGGGAAATTCCCCCAACATAGAATAAAATGGTAAATTTCAGAAAAAAGAAATCTACTAAAGCACAATTTAAGATTAGTTTATATGTATTATTTATATTGAAAAAATATTTATTTCTCATGTTATCATCCACGTAATATAAGCTATAAAAAAATTCTCAAGCTAAGGGACTTAACAGGTGTGTGAGTTTAGAGTGCGTGAATTTAAATTTCTAATAAAAATACGAAAGTTATAAAAAATTGAACATAATCAAAATCTCCTTTGGTGTACCTTCAAGATCTTAACGGGTTTGATGCCTGATCTGAAAGCCCTTATCAACCTTTCAGTTGCGTAAAGGATTACTGGAATAGCTATATACATCCATGTCTGCAAAATTCAAGGTAATTCATATATAAATAAGAGCTTTCATTAACAATAACAAAATAAAAAAAAATGGAAGGGTTATAGAGATGAGCTGCTGACCGTTTTCTTATACCACTCCTTGGAAAGATAGAGAAAGATGCCATGGATGATGAGAAGCACATAAACGATGACGAACAGGTGGTGGGAGTACCAGAAGGCGTTGAATCCTGTCAGCTTCTTAATAGATTTTGGGAGATTGAGCTTGTTGCGGCGGAACCATGGCGTGGCAAGAGTAAATGCAATGGCCATTAGCACCACCATCACAATTCCAGTCACACCCTCCACACCTTTGACGAACCACCAGTAATTCGGTGGCTGTTTATCTCCGAAGTAGGGCTTCATGGGCTCGTATTCTGCTTCGGTAGCATGCAGGAGACGGGGGAAATCGCATGTAAGATGAGCCCCCCCGTGCAATCCAATACCAATGGCAATTCCCACTGCGATAACCTGATGATATAAATTGAAAAACCCACACTATTTAACCACACAAAGGAATGTCGTTGTAATAAATGCTTTAGATTCTAATGTTACTAGCCTCATTTAGTCTGTCCACCAATCCCCAAATGAGGCTCGGGGTACTTTAGTCATTTCAACAAGTATACACGTAAGAGTTACAAAAAATAAACTTAATGTAAGTGCAGATTTGGGTAATTTACTTATAAAGTGAATTTAAGTGAAGGGATTATTTTAAGAGATAATAAAAGAAAATAAATTTTATCAAAAAGTACAAAATGAGAGTGAGACCTTCATAGGTTATAAATCTAAATTCTCATGATGCATGCTGAATAATTTTCTATTTGTACTATGGGAATAGGCAAAAAACTGAGATTTTATATAACAAGAAGGGGGTTTTCAAAATTTCAGTGGGCATCCTGCATAGACACATTCCACTTGATTAATTTCGTTCATAATAAATAACAGTCTTTCTAATTTTGTACTTTTTTCATAAATGCAAATATATCCTAGTCATGTAATTTCAAACCAAAAGATCATCATGATAATCATTTTCTATATAGTTTACCTTGTGGAAATTGAGATTATCATCAAAGGGGACGGCCATGCCAAGCTTGGTCTTGTTCCTGAGCCAAGTGATGGTGTTCCGGCAGACGGGCAGTAGAATCAATGCCATGTTGAACTTGAGAGTCTCTGCAGCCCCTTTAGCAGTGCAGACACAGTAGCCCATTATGTCATACACCGCCTTGTGGCGATACTGGATGAACTTATATGTAAACAGCCCCGCCATGATTCCAAGCCACAGCGCCATCACCCACACCCTCTGCCAGTTATCCTCAAGGAAATACTTGGTACTCTGATACCAACGCCGAATCGGGTTGCTTTCTTTAGTCGGCTTCAGCTTCTGGCTCAGCATCTGACTCAAGTTCCTGCTGTTGGCGGTCCCTCCTCTCATGGACTGGTTCGGTGCTTGCAGGAGCAGCATCTCCAAGTTGTGGATCTGAACATCATCAATTAATAAGTGTTAGCAGATGCAATTTCATGAGATGGGTGTCTTTTAATTCTGCTTAGTTCTTGATAAAATCCAAGTGAATTACATCTATGTAGCCGAGATTGTCCGGGTCCAGCTCTTCCATGATCAACGCCGCGTATTCCTCTGCTTGATCTTGGATCTTTGAGAGCTTGTTTGCAGAGGCACTTAGAGTAATAATCTGTAGAAATTAACACAAACCCATGATTAGTTAAACTTCTTGACTCAGTGATTGACTCAGTCCGAGTGAGAAAAATCAGTGGTGGGTCTGGTCTGAAATCATCCACCCTCGCAAAATATATGATATGCAACCGAGTCATAAAAACGCTCATCAGTTGGATGACTTTCTTACCTCTTTGACTTCTTCTTCTGTAATCCTACCATCAGCGTCTTTGTCCACCCTGCATGTCGAGCTCGAATTAATCACTCACTTACAGATACTAATCGGGATTAAGGGGACAAAAAGCGGTTTCGGATAGTTACATGTCAAAGAAAGTTTGCAGCCTCGAGTCGAAGCTCTGGTCCGATATCTGTTCCCAAAACTCCTTCACCTCAGATTTCGTAACGGTATTTCCCGTTAAGTTCCTCCTCCTGGCGAGTGCATCAAACAACTCTCCTGCAAACTCCTTCGATTCCTTCATCCCTTCACAATACCAAAAAAAAAAAAAAAAAACAGATCGTCAGATGTACTGAACTCACTCACAACTCAACCGAGTCGACTCGGGCGAGTCGAACTGACTGACAGGAGGATCCAACTCGGGAGTTGGTATCGTGATAACGTCAACTGTTAACATTTTTAGCTATGTTTCCGTTACGGCGTTACCTATGCACTGTCCGAAGAGGGCGCGAGAGAGGACGCCGTTAACGGCGAGCTCGTCGAACCGCTTCTCGACGGCAGCCCATCCGGCGCCGCCATCGGTCTTGCTGATGAACTTGAGTCCCTTGAGAGCCTGCGCGGCGGCGGACTTGGTCCGATCGAGGCGGCCGGGAGCCGGCCGCTTGTTGATGGAGGCAAGCCGCCGGAGCTCCTGCGACACCTGCCGGATCTTCGACGAGGCGCTCCGGATCACCGACGATCCTAACGACGACCGCTTCTCCAGCGTCTTCGCCAGCAGCGTCACCTCCGGATCCTCGATCTCGCCACCTCCACTGCCGGCCGGCTTGACGCTGTGCACCGCCACCGAGTCGTCGCGGACATCGAGCGTGATCTCGACGTACGCCTCATCTCCACCGCCGCCGCCGCCTCCGCCGCCGATGCTGGTGCTTTCCAAGTTGAACCGGGCGCTCTTCCGGCCGCCTCGCTTGTTGAGCGGCCCGCTCAAAGGCCCGCTAAATGCTACTCGATCGCTGCCAACACTCTCCGTATCGGAGTAATTCTCCGAATCTCCTCCCATTCTCTGCATTTCTCAGATCTAAAAAGACCCAACACAACACACAGAGAGGGAGAGATCTATAAAGTATAGAAACTTGAATTCCAGCAACAGATGGCTTTTTCTTTATGAATCCGAACACAGAGTATTCGATGAAATGAAACAGATGCTTTTAATGCAGGAGAAAGAGAGATAGAGAGAGAGAGATGGGGGTATGAAATTGGAAGGGTATGATTGTGGATTTGTATTTAAATGGGTTTAGTGAGGGAAGGGTCTTGTTTCTTGGCTACTCATAATAGAATTGTTCTCGAAATGTGTTGACCGTCAAAATACACATGTTTGTAGCTTACGTCGGCCCTGCTTTCTACAACCGTGTTTTTATTTCCATCAATGAGTAAATTCCAATGGTCAATCATGACGGTGGGGATTGTTGGTGTGAGGTCCACTTGGAATTGGAAAGCTGTGACAGCCGTTGGATCGAGCTGTTTTGTTCTGATATATATATGTATGGCTCATCTCAGTCTCCCTTTCGTTTGACTCACGTGGTTTCTGTTTCCACGGTTTCCATATCTATTTTTACCATCAGGGTCTAATTGGTTAGTGGGTTTCTATTTTTTGGTGGGGCCCAGTTTCAGCTGCTCCATTGATTTGATGTGGATTAAAGGTGGAGTCCTTGGATGGTGGATCACATGGGTCTGTCAATTTACTTAGACCATAATGTGCTTTGTTCTTTTTCATCATTATGGGCCTATTTAACTTTATTTTCTCGCTAATTAAGGTTTTCAGTGCACGTACAAGGCCCGTTTGGTAATTTTACATATAAAATAAAATATAGTAAAGTATCAAATCAAGAGGGAATAAAATATAATCAGTTATGATGGTATTTTATTTTTAGTTATTTGGTATATAATTTTTGACTTTTTGTTTAAAACAGTGAAGCTTTTTTGTCTTATAGTGGATAAAGTATGTCACTTTTTTACTTTTTTTTTAAGAAGATGTAGAGAATTTTGAATTAAAGTGCTATTAATATGTGACCCCTTAATTTAAATAAATGAAGCTTTACTTGACTTTTACTAATCTAGTAAAGTGCCAAACGGGAATAATCGAATGTTCTCGTCCTACCAAGCACCTGAGGTCCCAAAATGCACCAGGTAAGTCAGACCTTTACCTGGGCAAGTGGCGATAGGGAGAGAGTGCAAATTGATATTTAACTTACTTGATGAAGAAATAGTATTTAGCCACGATAATATCGATAGGGGTACACAAAAAAAACCGCTAAATTGGTCCGAACTGAGCGATTCAGATCAGTTTGGTCACGGTTCGGACTTCTTTCAAACCGTTTGGTTCAGTTTTCAGTTTGAATGTGTGGCTCAAATTGAACCGAACCGAACAAATTATATAAACATATATATTTTTTATAAAATATATATAAAAATATGAAAAATTACTCGCTCCGTTATTTAAAGTCCAACATCTCTTGTCCATTGAATTGTCATTTTTTTGTGAAAAAAATAAAAAATAAAAAAAATAAAAAAATTGTAACCGAACCAGTTCGGTATGGTTTTGGTTTAAGCACATGGGTTGTTTGGTTCGGTTTGAGAAAATAGAAAATCAATGGGTTCGATTTGGTTGATGGTTTCCTCTCTAAACCGATTCGAATCGCTCATGTGCACCCTTAGATATCAGGCGTTGGACTTGATTATGAGTACCTGAAGACCCCGTTATTGACTTTAACTAATCTAGTAAAGTGTCAAACGGATCTTAAGAATCGATTATTCTTGTCCTTCCAAGCACGTGAAGCCCCTGCATCCCCCACGCACCAGGTAAGCCACACCTTTACATGGGCAAGTGGTGATGAGGTGAGAGTGCAAATCGATATTTAACTTACTTGATGAAGAAATAGCATTTAGGCACGATGAAATCAAGCATTGTGATCGTTTATGAATCTACCTTTTTTCATTTTTCTTTTTTAATAAAAAGTAAGACCCGAAGACCCCATTATTGTCTATATCTCATAAAGTTTTTTTCTTTTTTTGGGCTATCAGATGATTCCAAATTCTTTGGGCTGGACTAATCCCTCCGTGCCCAGATGGAAGCCTGGTAAACTCTCATGTAGTCCCAGCATGGTAGTGCAGTTACGCACCTAAGCTACCCCTTGAGGTTAAATCTCATGAAATTGGTATAATAAGATAGAACCATTATTGATAGCATTTGACACATTTGAAAGAATTCAAGTTTTAAGTGAATTTGTGTCCCGAGTTGAAACAAGATGATTTCATAGCTGTTAACAGTTTAAACCCTTTTTTCCTCGTGGTGCACATAATGAAGTCCCTACCTAAATTCTGGGCATTGGAACTAAAATAGATTTTACAAAAAAAAGGGCACCCATTGACACTTATGTGGGCACTTGTCCAACTTTGATTCAATCAAATAAAAGTTTACAGCATTGGGGCCCATACACGGAATCTTCTACTATCATCAGATCAAAGGATTGGATCATCTTTAGCATTGACCAGAAAAGTGCACGTGGATATTAGTTAATAAAGAAATTTAGGCCTTGAATCTATATATATGTTTTTGGTAGAAGGACCTTGAATATGTTAATGCTCGGAAGTTTCGTTATGTTTTTGTTCTTTTTGGTATTTAAATGACTTTTGTGGTCTCGGCGGGGCGACCTGCTTTCTCTGCGGTGAAATCGTGCAGAAAAACTCACATCTCTCTCTCTCTCTCTCACTCTCTCCCTTGTAATGTAATTAATACGCATGCATTGTGTCAAGAGAGAGAAACGAGGAAGAAATGCGAATGATGAAGTGCCTTTTGACAGTTTTTCTTCTTCTTTTTTTGGGTCGATTCCACTTGCAGACGCCGTACAGGAGCCGGGTCACGAGCGGCCCTTTGAACTGGCTTTTGGTCATGGAGAATTTATTTTTGGGACAATCACTGGAGGGCAATATCTGAAGCCGATATTTTTCGAAAATTATCTAATAGTTGTTCATACTTATACGTTATAAAAGTATGTCGTGAAAGTATCGATTTTATCATTTACGTTGCAAGATTACCTCTTTCTGTCCAAACATAAAGCACACATTAGTATAAGACGGAATGTGGAAATGGATTACGACGAGATGTGTAGAACAAAAGTGAATGAGATAGAAAAACAAACTTAAATTTATAGAATTTTGGGAAAGAAAACCCCATGAACAGATTGGGTTAAAGCCATCGATTTTGTGGACCAAGTGCATGTACCAGGATCCTTGGTGAACTCTCAACTCTGTGTTTGGGCTGGAAAAGGTAATCTTGTGATATCCTATGGTCCCACAGGATATCTCATTGTGCGATAACCTACATCCATAGGATATCCTATCGTAAGTAAAGGGTAAAATCGTCATTTTCAAGACGTCCGTTTGTTTACGAACAGTTGTGCTATAATTATGACTTTTCCAAAAGTTTTCGGCCAAATGTCGAGTTTAAAGGCTGTTGTACGGTAATTGTCTCTAGATTTTTCCACCAAATATTTCATTATCAAATCGTTCATACAATAATAATGTGATACCGTATGGCTTTAGAATATCGCACGCTACTATGTGTAAAATATTATACGGCAATATGAAATTGCACGAACAATTTAATAAAAAATACTTAAATTTATACTACCCAGGGGTGAATGTCATGTCTAAAGACAGCTATATGAACAAAAACAGTGATGAGTGGGTATAATGAGGATCAAGGGTTCTCTCTTTTGTTTTTTTTTACATGTTAATAGCAGTGTTCATGGTAGAGCAGGACAAGGTTGGCCCGACTTTAGAAACGAAACATGGGTCAATATTCAGCCCCAATGGACATGCCATGAGTATTTGGCCACCTGACACAGGTTAGCCTGAGTCTGCCCATTCAGTCAATTACGCAACAGAGGGCCGGGCTTCTATTGCTTAAGTTTAAGTCCAATCGAAATTTTAAACGTGTCCAATTTTAGATCCAACCTATGCCCAATTATTAAAACCCAAGTACGAATCCAGCCAAAGTGGGTTGGACCCGGTTGGCCTGGCCCATGAGCATCCTTGTACATGGATGACTTAAATTCATATAATCTGATTCTTTTTTATTTTCCCTTTTTGCCTTTACAATAGACATAAACTCATGCACCTTTATTATCAATCATTAGATTTTTTTTTATTTTATAAATAAACCCCTTTATTTTTCTGAAAATCTCTTTTAACTGTGTTGAACATAATTTGTCATTGTCTAGTTTGCACTAATTCAAAAAAAAAAAATTAACTGTATTTTAGATAGTATGATTATTTAGAATTTATATTACAATTGGAATTTAAATTTTGGAGGATTTGTAATTTGCATTTGGTCAATGCTGGAATCCTTTGAATGTTGAAGTTCCTTTGTATTTATACAAATTTTAGAAAAACATAATCTGACTTTTTTTTATCATATTTTTTAGAGAATTCTCTCAGTATTCAATAAAGCCCTCCACTGCAGCAGCAACCTCAACAAGTTGATTAAAACAAGATAACACAATTACTTTGTCCTTTTTATTATTACTTTACTATTCTCTCCTTTCTAAATAAACCTTAACTACTGATCTACTTTGATAGAGTAAAAGGTAAACTTAAAGAAAGATAGTACAATATATACCTAAATTTTGAAGAAAATGACACTACATAAAATGATTTTTCTTCATTCCTTGGTAATATTTTCTCACAGTTTTCAATTTTTGAGATGAAAGCATTTTTTTTTTTATGAAATTCAAATTCAGATCTAAAAGAAGTTATTTTTCGCAGTCTTGCACAAGAGGTGGGAATCGGATTTCACCATGAAAATTTTTTTGCTGCACCAAACATGAGAAACTGAAAATTAAAAAGGGAAATCTCTGAGGTCCATTTTTGGCAGAAAATAAACTAAAATGCTACGGAAGGTGTCATATTCAAACATTTCCTCATGCACTGTTTGAATTATTGGGATCTGGAACCCATCCTCAAGTCATTTGGATCTAATTAACTGGAATTCATCATGACAGATAGCAAAAATCGTTGTCACTTGAAAAGATCTAACAAGCACGAGAGATTTCATTTGTCATACAAAGGAAATTAAGCCAAAACAAACCAAGAATAGACATGTGTAATTAAACCACTCACATCCACTAAGCCCCATGATAAGGTGACTTCCTAGTTCCTACTATGGCCTCTCACCTGGATCTTTTTTTCCCTCTTACCTCCATGGCTTTTATGCATCTCGGTGGGCACTACAGCTAAGTTCACACCTAACTTAGCTGAGCAAGGTGCTTAATGAATCATTGTTATATACTTACACCCACAAATACACGTGTTTTACATATAGGCTGGTGACCTGTGCTTACGTCTCACATGGGAGATATCGTGCACGCCTGAAGGCCTTACAAGATCACCCCTATACCTTTATGTCTCGAATTTTATAAGGTTTACACTGATACAAATGGACTAGAGCATTGGATCGAAGTTGAGAGAGAGAGAGAGAGAGAGAGAGAGAGAGAGAATTTTTATTTTAAAACCCGATAAACTCGTTGCTGGTGGGTCACAAAGCAAGGGATTATAATCATTGAACAAATCTAAGATTTCATATATGGGGCGATCCCACCTAGATCTTTTGATCTCATACATCGACCATGATTGATGGGGCCCTAGTTTCGTCTAATTGACTATCTTACACAAGCTCCTTCATGAGACATAGCCACATAGGCACATGAGCATACACAGGCATAGTATGATGGCGTGATAGATAGGATGCACTGAGATGCGAAGAAGAGCTAACAGATAGGTAGTTAATTACGTGTTTAAGAAGAAATGTTATGGAACACATGCATGAATGAGAAATGCTTAAATGCCATGCAATGTACATAGACAGTTATAACTAAACGGCAGTTGGACAATGGCCATTCAAGCACATATAAACAGAAAAAAAAGATTAATTTGACTGCTCTAATCAACACCCACTCATAACTACACGACCCCAAACATCAATATATGGTTTGAATTGAAATCACATGATAGCTCAGTTAAAGAGTAAATCTTTACCAACATTTGTACTGTTGGGATCATCAAACTATATATGCAGGCTAATTCTATCCATATATATTTTTTTGTATTTGGCAAGTGCAATTGGCAATCCGATATGCTACGTGTCCCACTTACTTATCATCAATTATAGCAATCAATCATTACAGTAATGGTAGGGTAGTTGCTTCTCTCACCCCAAAATAAATAAAATGGCGAAGAAGTGGCACCGACAATGCCTAATCACTTGGGTCAATTCCCCATAATTAATGACTTAGCCTTAGTCAATTAGAATAACAATAACAATAAGAAAGGACGAACAGATTGCTGGTAGCATCAGCAGGCAGCCTTTATGTTAAATTATAAATAAAATATACAATTGATAGGTTAAAAGACAAAGTTAGGTGGGAAAACTCATGTATTTGACATACCCAAAGGAAACCAACCAGATGGAATCATGGAAGACCCACTTATTTTATTTTATCTCTCCCCACATGAATATGTATGCAACTTGGCTAATCTCCACCTACCCTTTGCCACGTGTCAAGATCTGGATAGAGGAAGGTCTTCATTGTTGGTCCACAGAAACTTGAGGTCAGGTCCTTCCGGTGGCTACCGCGTTGAAAAGGGTGAGCCGTTGTGTTTGGTGGATTCCCATCTAGGTGCATTCCATTTCCTATCCATCTAAAACTAGTGACTGGCCATTCCTTGCCAAACAGGAACTCTTCTCGATAGAAAATGACTCAGGGAGAGGGGAGTTCCACTCAAATTGTTGCAGGGCTCTCAGTCACCCATGGTGTAATCTGGTGTTGAAATGTAAATTAGATATTTTGTGTAATTTGCAATTCAATTCGCTCGCTTAGGGCTCGTTTGTTTGATTTGTATCAAATTTTTAAGAATCATAGGGCTAACATCGAAGATCAAGGCGAAGATCACAAATGACCATCATATAGTCTCACGTTTGATACGAAAATGATTACCTAAACGTCACCCTAATAAATCCTAAAACAAAGGAGATCCCGTTGAGGGGTGGCAAATAGGTTGGGTCGAGTGAAAATGGGTCGGCTGACCGAGAGTGCCTATAGGTTAATCCTAACCAAGCTCATTTAAATGAAGTTCAGGTTTTCCTAATCCATGACTGACTTTTATATATTAGGACGAGTTTAGCGGGTCAAATTTAAATAGATAAAAGTTAGATAAGAGTCAGGTCAGCTTTTTGCCACCCTAGTCCTATCTTCTACGTCTTCATCTTTTATCATGCTCTTCTTAACCTCTTGGACCTCCTTCCCAAAAATCCAGTTTACCATAAATTCAGAGGATCTCAATGCAAAGTACACAAATAGGCTTAGTTAAAACATTGATTTGGTCTGACCGTGCAAATTGAATTGATAGTCTGTCTTCAACTGGAACTCAATGCAAAGTACACAAATAGGCTAAGTATATGGATATTAAATGGATTGAGTGTGTTTTTATATTTTTGTAATGAAAGTTCTTGAATGCTCTAACTTATGAAGATAGATCTTCTCTTAAAAGCTAGCATTTTAATGGGACTTCCATTGACTGATGTATGAACTCCAAGGAGGCCATACTAATTTGATACATCTGAATTTGGTTGATTTTGTTGAATTGGACTTATTATACGAGGAAATTTAGTAGGATTGTCAAAGTTAGTGAGCTACGTACATATAAACTGGGAGGACATAAATAACTATATGAAGTGAACCTATTGATTGGTTTGAATCTCAGTTTTTCTTTTTTTCTTTTTCTTTTTTTTTTTTTTTTTTTTTTGGTAAAAGGTTTGAATCTCAGTTAAAAAAGGAAAAAGAAGCAATCGAAAAAATAATCGAGGGGAGTTTTTTCGTCTCGAGATTAAAATAACATTCATTATTTAAAACGGTTCTTTTGGGCATTCATCGAAAGAACAAATGAAGATAGAATTGATTCGAATTTGACCAACTGAGATATTTTGGAAAAAGTATTTGATTATTTCTTCATTCAAAACGGGCCCTTATTCTATTTCTATTCTGGGCCGATTGCTTCATTTAAATAATTGTTGCCCATGATCCAGTGTGACTCTTGAGATTTGCTAACCATTGATGTTTTAACAGTTCAAACAGCAATGATAATTGGGTTGTGGGGTAGCCAGGAGTTCTCATGGCCAGCTATCCAAGGCCCGACCAGGCACAGCCCGCTTTGGGCTAGCTAGATTTGGATGTTAGGTTTTAGTATTAAATGTGGACCCAATTAATATTTGGGCCGTGCTTGGATTAAGTAATAGAAAGCCTAATGCCCGACCCGGCTTGGCCTGACCAAGCAGTGATCCTGGTTTAATGACTAATTTGTTCGAGTAAGTGATATAAAGGCTGAAAAAACTATAGAAAGCGTGAACAAGGTGATTGTAAGCCTGGCCCGGCCCGATTGACCAAATTGTCAGCAAAGCTTGGGCTAGTCATTTGCGGGCCATGAACAGGCCTATGGGTGGCATGTTGGGTAGAACCAAGTCAAAGAGGAACTCTGAATATGGCTGAAGGTCAATTGTGACGGAAGTTCAATCCAGTGAAGGCAAGTAAGGAATCTAGTTGGGGTAGTGCGCTCTTAACCAAGAATTAGAGAAACAAGAAGTTGCAGCCACAAATAAGTTATCAATGCGCGTCTGCAAATTAATATATTCGATATTGCCTTTCAGCCTTTTTAGTTCTCTCTAACTGTTTGGTTAAGTGATTAGGGACATATATAGTGTGAGTGGATGTTTGAGTTCTAGCCGATCATAAAGCCAAAAAAAAAAAATGTATGCAGACCTAAGATGTATTCATAATCTAATGTACTAGCTTGACTCCCCATACTTAAAAGCGTGGGCATATATATATATATAGGGGGGTCTTCATATGCATCCATCCCTCACTTTTGTACTTGAAAATTGCCCTTTTGGGGTGTCCCTCACCAAAAATGGTGAGGGATGGATGCATATGAACATTTCTCATATATATATATTCAACAAATAAAGTTTTTTTTTAAATTCATCGCCAAATTACTTCTAAATGAATGTGATTTTTTTTAATAGGAATTCCAAAATTTTTATACAGCTGAGATTTCTGACATAAATTCTAGCAAAGAATGAAGGATACATAGATTGATTTTAAACCATTTGAAATTATAAAGGTGGCCTCACTTGGTAGTCCCAAGAGAGCTCTTTTATCATCCATCTTTCATTTTCTTGGTAGGTTCTCGTGGTCCCAAACATAATTCATAGTGAATTTATCACAATGGGGCAATGCCTTTACCTTAGCACCAGATCATGATATAAAAAGAGTCATGGAATGAAATCCGAGTTGTGCAGAGAGACATAAAAAATCTTGTGGTTGTGGGTTGGTGTGAACTGAAGGACTAAATAAATCTGACCCTGATGGACTTGTTCTAATTTTATTCTCTGATAGAATTACTTGTGTCTACCGACAGAACTTGGATTGCATGGGCGTCTAGCCCTGATTGCACTCTTTAATTTTCCCAGAATTCAAATCCAAGTCAGTGATTTCCTGCATTTTCCAATGAAAAACAAGATTGCATGGGCGTCTAGCCCTGATTGCACTCTTCTTTCTGCCCCCTCCTTAAACTTGGATTGACAATAAAATACTTACATGTAACATTCCGGTTGAGGCCTCACCTTAAATATTAGTTCTAGTCATTCACGGTGGGAGTCATTCACACTCACCTGGCATTGGTCTGACAATTAGTAACAGTTGAATTCAAGCAAAAAATGTGTACTTAAAAATCAATAAATTTTGAGCCTTTACATAGACGTTTTAGATTATCTAATCACAGTGATATTCAACCTCACAAGTATTATTACAGGCGAGAACAAGGGTTAGTAGATTGGCAACCCCGCATCTCACCCGGGCTACCTAAAGATTGATATCTGAGATCCAGTGCCACCCACAGGCTCTCTTTCGCATTACATGGCCTTTTCTTCTCATGTGTGCGGGTTTTTTTTTTTTTTTTTTTTTTGTCCCGGCCCCTTGTCTCGGGTTAAGAAATACTATTATTAATTATTGGCCTTTTACATTCAACTTACCTCTATGAATAGGATGTGTTTAAGGTGGGGCTCACTTGAGATAAAAGGTGCAACCCACCTGGCCAGGAAGGAATGGAAATGGAAGAAGAAGCTTCACTCATTCGTTCAACAATATGAAGAGTCGAACAAGTGTAGTTTTTCAGAGACTGAAAACGCGTTGGACCTTGACTGTCTTCCTAATTGTCCACGCCCAACCAATCGTTGACCGGGCTATTTTCTTTGACTCTGACTTCCACCCGGTTGCTTGTCGTGTGGATACGTTCGTCGTCTTTTTTAAAATAAAAGAAGTGCAACGTGTACGAGATGGTGGCGACACGTGTGTGGTGCCACCAATCTACACGTATCTATGACTGCCCCAATTTCACCCCGATCGGGATTTGTTCCACCATAAAATTTAATATAAGATTCATAATCTGATTAATACATAATATTATAAAGAATGTATAAGATTGTTTTAATCATATTCTCAATCTTATCTCAAATCTTACTCTAATATAGTTGTTGATCCCTCCTAAGATTGAGCATATAATTAATTAACATGATTAATGAATATTAGGGATCGAAATATTCATTTGCATCCATCGTTCACCATGAAAAGCTGAGGAACAACATAGTAGGGTTGATTTTATAATACAACCGAATCATCCATACACATGGAACCTCATCAAGTAAACTAGATCTACTGAATTTTCACTTATCCAAATGGATTGGACCGTTGGATCGAGGGTTAAAATTTTTTTCCTTTAATATAAAATTATTAAATTTGTGAGCCACAGATGGAGGGGTTAGAGGTATAGGATTGACCCCAAATTTGATATATGGTTTTATCTAAGATGTCTCTTCCCATCCCCCACAAATCTCACAATCAGTAGGTCCCTAGGTGGGCCCCATTAAATTGTCCATCACCACATGATGAGGAAAGGATGTACAGAAATATCCCCCCTGAATATGATTGATACTATAAAAGATTGTGTTAATCACATTATTAATCATATATTCAATCCTTCGGTATGATAATGTCTATTAGAGTAAACTTTGTAGACAACCCATATGAGTACGGAATTCATTTTGACTGCTCAATTTTCAATAAGTAGGACCCGTTGTGGAGTTTCACCCCTCACTCAAAGGAAGCGAAAGCAAGAGATGGAGGATCAGCATTCAATCTAATCTAACAAAAGTTCAAAATATGTGGGTCCCATCTGGTCAGACTAACGTGTCCTATGGCGAGTGAGTTGGACTGTGTACCACACATGATCATATCAACTGATACTTTTATCTGACCACTCAAATAATTTAGGACATGTTTGTGTAGCTCTTTCAAATCTGTCCGATTTTATATCTTGTGAGCCGTGCTTATAAATCTAGACTAGACAAAAAGTCATCAAGGAAAACTTCAAAAAACTTAGATTTAAAAATGAAGCTTGACCCACCCTCATAGCTCCTACTTACCTAATGTTTCGTGAAAGAGGAAATGCGTTTAGATTATGCTCCTACTCTTACATGAGAGTTGTTGGCTTCTTCACAAATTGAAAATGAAGGCTAGTGAGGAACGCATAACTATGTCCAATAGGCCACTAGCCTTTTAAGTGAATCCGATTGCTTGTCATTATTAAATGAGAGAATTTCATAAAAGTCATTAAGTTTCAGCCTTATTTTAATAAAGGACATAAGTTTCAAAACTTTTCAAATCAGTCCCTAAGTTTTTCAAAAAGTTTTAAATTAAGCACATCCATCTATTTAAAGTTATTTTTCGGCTATTTTTTTACTACTTTTTTTAAAATACCCAAATTACCCTTCATTGCAATAAAACTCTCCTTCACTTCCTCTATAGTCTCCTCGTTCCCTCACCGGTGTCCTCATGGTGATCAAGGACACTCAGTATTCCTACAGTGACTGGCTGCATGTAGTGGTTGCCAAAATCATGTCATGGCTTAAATAAAGGGTAATTTGGGTATTTTTAAAATACTGAGGAAAAAGTCACTAGAAAATACCTTTAAATGACCGTATGTCCTTAATTGAAAATTTACTAGAAAGCTTAGGGACTAATTTGAAAATTTTCAAAACTTGTGTCATTTTTTAAAATAAGGCAAAAACTTAAGGCCATATTTAAAATTTTCCCTAATTAAATGACAGGTAGCCGCCAACCCCAAGGGGTAGCTCAGTTGGTCTAGGACCACGGTTTGCACCCGGAGGTTGCGGGTTCGAAACTGCACTACCACACTGGGGCTACAGGGGAATTTACCCGGCTTCCCTCTGGGCCCGGAGGGATTAGTCCAGCCCAAAGGGTTGGGAACCCTCCGATAGCAAAAAAAAAAAAAAAAAAAATGGTAGCCGCCATGTCCTGTTTGAAATAGGCAGCCCCAAAATACATGTGTATTTTGTGTCGATAATTTTTTTTTATAGTGGGCCATGCAATCAGTCAGCGGTAGTTGGATCACTCTTTTTCCGTCCCCTTCATATTCTATTCAGCATCATTTGCCCGACAAACTTTCCAGCACTCTTTTGTCTATTTGCCAAAGGGAATGTAATTAGCACATGCATTCATTTCAGACCTCTATTTCTTATTGTTTGGTTATAATAAAAAAACCACATTGGTAGTACCCCCCACATGCAAATTCCAAATGCAAAGAGACAAAGGATAGCAGGGGTTCCATTTCAATTTACATACATTCATATATTTGTATTCCAGTCTCCATGTAGGCTGCTAAGAATTAAGCTGTGACCCATTCCAGTCTACTCATCCAGCAGGGCCCAGTAAGCATGGGCGGCTCCACATTGATGACAGTGGGGTCCAGAACTGAAAAAGTATTTAAAATAAAAACTTTTATTTCATGAATTGAACTTATGGGAAGCTTTTGACCCCACTCAATTTAAGAGTTTCACCCCACATTAGCTAACTTTACACTTTTTCTTTATTGTTGTAGTAGTGAACAAAAATTATCATAAAATACACACCGCCTAAGTTAATGGGCCAACTGTCTACCAAAAATAAAATAAAATTAATAGGCGTACATAACTAATATGCGTTCTAGTAACGAATTTTTAGAATTTAAAGGAATTGGTGACATTGTTAGAAAATTAGGGGAGACAAAGAAGGATATCGTATACCAATTGGTTTATTTGCTTAAAATTGGCATTGATTTTATTAGCAGTGACTGCGACAGTAGAAAAAGCAATAAAGTACGAAAATAACAGGTTACGCAACCAAATAGGAGATCAATGGATGAATGACTGTTTGGTTATATATATTAAAAAATATGTAGTTGCTAGTGTTGATAATGAATCTATTGTGCAACGATTTCAACACATGAAAACCTGAAAACATTTTAAGGATAGTTGTAGGAGTTTATGTATTTGGATTTTGTTTTTAGATTAAGAACTATTCCTAACAATGTATTAAAATTTCTTTTTTTATTTTAGAATTCAATACTATCTTTGTCGGATTATTGAAAATAGATTATTTGAGAATTTTATTATACTTGTTGAATTATCGAAAATAGATAACAAATGTTGATAAAGGGAAAAATAAATTTATTCGATTTGCAGAAGATAAGTCTTTTGTTAACCCCACTGACTCGAATTTCTGTAGCCGCCCCTGCCAATAAGCAATTAACACTCAACTGACGGGCCCCACTATGCAATTTAAGCAATTTAAACAAATCATATATGCAAGTAGACCACAATGTCATCTACAGCAGCCAAAGAAAGCAAAACTGGGTCACAACAGTAAAGATCAGATGACTTGGTAAAAAACAATCGGCTAGGCCAGGACTGGATCAATTCAACCCACCCAGTCTCCACCAAGGCACCAACTCATCAGGTCAGGACTATTATTTCAAGTTTTTATTTTTTAAGAGGGACTCAACCAGACTTGGCTTCAAGTTGGGTGAAATTTCTAAGTCGATTTTGATGACCGCATGTCTGGGTTGTGGGCTGTACAAGGTTTGCAGTACTTTTCAATCCCATTCTTTCTGTTGCTTTGATTTTATGAATATATTAAGCACGTTATTCTAGAAAGTTGTGCAAAATTTATCCAACTGTAAACAATGAATTTGCAAACAATGAGTTTGCTTAATGCACAAATCAAACCTAAAGGCTCTAGAACCACAATGTTAACAAAATAAGGTTTGTGAGAATAAGCTCACCCGGTTGACCGCGGATCAGTCCTGATCTCACCACACTCACTATATGTGTGACTTCTCACTCCCCGTGTATGCAGGCTCTCTCTCCTTGCATGTACGTGTACTCACTCCCTTTGTATGTGGGTACTCTCTTTGGTCCCAGCCTCCTTAGCTGGTAGCCAAAAATAAGGTTTATGATAGCAAATTAAATTGAATCATCCAACGAGATAAAATCGAAGTCAGAAGACATTCCTTGTACCGTAATCTCCGAGATCTCCGATTGGGTCTGACCTCTTGATACGTCCTCTAATCAATGGTCATGATCGTCCAGGACTGGCCTAGGCTCCACCAACTCATATAGACTTCTTTTTTATTTCGAGTTTCCATTAACAAGACTCATCAAGACTATACCTAGTCTTAGATTATGCTCAACTTCAAGTTGGGTGAATTTTTCTGAGTCGGTTTGCTTTTGGTGAAGACACACCTCTCACCAGGCTTTTTAGCAGTGAGAAATCCATCTCTAGTCGTTCATTGTTCCAAGAATCTTCACCCAAACAGTTCATACATCCATGATATGGTACTTTGACTTCTAAGATTTCAATGCTTCCATGAAACTTATCTAATGCAGTGAGTTAGACTCTTCCAGTTCAGTATTCTGCAATTCTTGTTTAGGCAGTTCATAACTTCATATTAATAGTACTTTGATCTAAAATTTAGTGTTTGTTTGTTTGCATTAAAATACATAGAAATTGAATAAGATTAAAAGTTAATTTTCAAAAATGAGCATCTAAGAACATTTTCATTTAGGGAGATAGAATCACCTGCAGATGCTATTTGATGCTCACTTCTAGAAATTCACCTTCATTTTTAATCTTCATTTTTAATCACCATATATATTCAATTCATATGTATTTTAATGCAAATAAAAAGTTCTTTGATGTCCAGCAACACAATCTTCCATGAAGCCAAGATCCAAACTATAGAATAAATACGATCTAGCACAAAAACCCGTGCTCAATATATATCAAATCAAAAGATCACTCATTAAAATTTAGCAATCTTATAGTGACGGAGTAGCATATAGTTCTGTGGCGCATATTTTGCAGACAAATAAAAAAGGTTTATGGGAATGATTTTCATTGTTCCATGTTAGCATTCTGAAAATGATTTTCATTGTTCCAAATTGACAAAAGCAGCCCCAATTCATATTCAAGCAAAACAAAAGTAAAATTTAGAAAGAAAACAAAAGGGAAAAAAAAATAGGCCTGTGCCCTTTTTTTGCACTTCCAATTTCCGAAGCAAATACAGTAGAAAGAGAGGAGGAGCTAAACAATGAGTAGGAATAAGTGAGGTTTAAGAAGATATGTTGAAGGGTAAAGGAAAACTGAAATGTGCAAGTCACTGGGGTGGCACATTTAGAGCATAGTTGCACAAATGGAGTGGTGGATAACATTAGCAAAGAAACACGGGAAGGACGAGGAAGTGGAAGAGATCGTGAGCATTTTGAGAGGGGAACATATAACTGACGGTCAAAATTAGATATCAAGCCCCCGGCCTTAATATAGGATAATGTATAACTTGATTTTAATTTTGTTTTCTCCAAGTTTTTGACAACTTTTCTCGGTTACCATAAGAAATTTATTGAAAATATCAAAGATCAAACACAAAGCAAATACGCCAAAACTAATTCATGCAAGCCCCTTCATTCTTTGGTAATAATGTACACCCCTTCATTCGGATAATACCAGCTTCTCTTTTAAAGCCACAGCAACTGAATCATCCAGCATCTAACTCCTTTCGAGAGCCATGGTTACATTCCTATATGACCAATCTCCTAATCTGAAAGGCTCCTCATCCTCCTAACCAACTCATCCAACAGGACAGAATCTGACCCAAACATGGCATCTGTTATGCTTACCACACCGGGGTTTTGGCTGTTCAAAAACGAAAACGCAGTAGCAAGCTCATAGCCTGCATTGAAGCTGAAGTGAAGCAACCCCCTTGGAAATAGAAAAACATCGCCTTCTCTTAAATTCTGTTGATACAAGCGGCCTCCAGTGCCAATGAATCCCGCAACTACGACTCCCTTACTAACATAGAACAGCTCCGAGGCCCTTGGGTGAGCATGAGGCACGACCATGCCATCCACCGCCAAGTCAGTCCTGGCAATAGAGAGGCCTTGAGTGTTCAGGCCTGGGAAATCAGCTGCAGTGGTGATTTTTGCTGATGAACGGATGAAGTTATCAGTGTCTCCAGCTTGGTTCAATTCAGAGGTCTTGAAATCAGATGCTGTGATGGTGGCCGGGTTCTTGCACAGAAGCCCATTAATGAAGATGGGTTTTTCTGTGAGTGTGGCAGCGGTTGGGCAGATGTCCTGAAGAGGACTGCTATCTGCTAAGCATGTTTTGATACAGATGCAGAGGCAAAAGAGTAGCAATAGAAAATGAGAGGTTTTCATGTTGGGTTGGTTGTAGATCACCGAGAGTGTTTCCTCCTGTATTGTCTAAATAAGGATACAATTGCAAGGCTTTTTATATTTACTATCACTGGGGTGGCTAGGAGTTTTCTCTCTTTTTTTATCTGAATGGTGGGGGCCTTGGAGTTCACTGCAAGATTTCTTGTGAATTGAAGCATAAGAAGGGCATTGCTTAAAAAGGAGAGTTTGTTTTTTATTTTATTTTATTTTTTCCCTTCCATCAGCAGCTAACAATGCTCCAACTCCGTGGTTGTATTTTTCAAAGAAGCTTCTGAAATGACAAAAAAAAAAAAAAAAAAAAAAAAAGGAGTCTGAAATGACACTAAGGGTCATTTGCCCACACACTTTGATGGCCCCCAAGCCTCACACTACCACGCCTCTTTGATGGTTCAACCAGAACATCCACACACAGGCGTTCCTGCAGGTGAGATTTTCACTCTGTTGATTTCCTAGGAATTCACAGTTTAGGGGTTTTCATCAAAGGTATCAGAAAGGCAATGAGTGAAGGGTCTAAGGAAGAGATGTAGATGAGACCATCACTTCACTAGGATTTTGTTTTCTAGGATGATTGTGTGATCATTCCTATCAAAGGGAATACTATTTTTCCCTTTGTGGATCTTCACCTTCCATCCTTCACTTTCAGCCCCTTTGACAGATACATATTACTTGAAAATTAAACCATAGTAGATGCCAACGAAACAAATGGGCATAAGTAGCTATAAGAAACATCCACAGGGACATCCATATTTTTGAATTTTAATCAGGTTAGCAACATGAAATACTGCAAATATAATAAATGTAGCATTTCGCCATAGGCTTTTGGGGGTTGGGCTTGTTCAGAATTTTAGCCTATAAAGCAGAATGACCGGAAAATATCAAGGCATAGAACTTTTTTCCCCTTTCTATCAGTCAAGTCAATACTCAACTTTTACAAATTACACTTAACTATCAGACCATGTGTGAGTTTTTTTTTTTTTTTCCCCTTCTGCAGATGATTTTATATGCTTGGATGCATTAAGACATTTTGCTTGTAAGTTTCATTTCTCTATATTCCCTGTTCCAAGCTAAGATGTGTTACAAGCACAGAATGATATATTGTATAAAACTATTTAAATATATCACCATCACCGCCACCATCACCTTCATTGTAGCTTTTTATCATCTATCTAGGGTTGCTTGTGCTAATTTTATTCGCAACAACCAACTCAAACCAAAGTGGAAAAGGTGAAGACTGTGTGAATAATATTATTGTTCATTCGATATTAGAGAACATTTGTTATCAACAACAGAAATCTAGATGACTCCTTAAAGTTTTATTTATATTATACAGCTTAGTTATTATTATAGAATTTGTGACAAGCGGAACTATAGTATTAGATATGCAAAGTAGAGCTACAAATATTACCACCAGGTCCCTAGATTAATGCACTTGAGGACCCCCTCAAAGGTAAATATACAAAAAGTAAAACTTAATATGGATGTGAAGTATGGCATGCCAGTAAAAGGGTTGACAAAAAATAGAAAAACCCTGAATTAGGGTAAAGGACCTCAGTCAATGTGCATGAAATTGAAAATCACTAATTCATACAAGGACTGATGCTATAATTTGCAAGTAAATTGTTTCCAATTAGCAATTGATAATTTATCAATGAAATTAGGAAAAAATATCTCCAGTTATTGTCTTTTCCTCAATTCATTTGTTTTACCAACTGAAACTTGAGATGAGTCTGCATTGTCTTTGCACTCATGAATATTCTCACCGGAAGAGGGCACTGCAGGTTTCAATTCCACGTCCACCGTAACCTCCGAAGAGTACTTTTTGATCCTAAAAGAGATCAGTATGCTCGATACAATTCCGAGTAGAGGAAACAGGTAAGAGAGCACTTGAGATTTCTCAGAGCTAGTGGCAGAAGCTACTGCTATGCTGGCTAGGCTACCAATAGATGTGTTCTGTAGAATCATAGGAAGACAGCCGATGACAGTTGGGAGTAAAAAATCCATGAGAAAGCCAACTTTGGTTGCAGCTAGAGCATAGTTAATGACATACGAGGGAATGGGTGAAAAACGAGCAAGGAGAACAAATTTCCATCCATCTCGTTCAACCCCTCTTGAGAGGATATGAAAATACTTGTTTCCCTGTGCCCACTCCCTCGCTGTGCTTGAACCCCTGAAAAGAAACCTGAAGAAACCAAGGAAGATAATCAGAACCGAAAAGGCACTTGAAGCAATCAATAGAATAGACAAACATTAATTAAGAGTAAACAGTGTTCAACTTCCAAAGAAATTAACTTTGGGGAAATTAATGCATAAATGGGGAATTTTCACAAGGGACTATTTGTTAAATTTACTTGTACAGTAGGAGGAAGTTAAATGTCACAACATTGGAAATTAGTGATGGTTTGAAAGTAGAGTTTACTTTCGGTTAAATGAAAAAAGTGTTTTGATAGTTGTGGTAAAGGAAATTGAGCTTTACTTCTATAGTATTTCGATAACTCAAAAGAGGTAAAGTAAAAAATAAAAAGAGTAGAGAACTGTAAATCCTTATAAAGACCCATAGAATTGTTTCGGGCATTTGACATATGCTGCACCTGAGACTTTGATTCTAGCAGCTGGGGTGTTGATCTTTTTTTTTTTTTTTTCAATCACTCGGTGGTCCTGAATTTTTTTATTTATTTTTATTTTTGGAAATCTGTATTTTCTATACAGTATCATACAGACTCAATCAATTTTATTTTTACTTTTTTCGTTGTTGTACAATATCATACACCGCTGAAGTTGGAAAACTCAACCACATTTTAAGAAAAAATCATTCTCTCTTTTTCTTTAAATACAAGTTTTGCCACATCAGAGACGATGTCACATCATGCCTGGTCACATTTCCAATCATGTGCTCAATCGGATGGTGGGCCCACACCTATTGGTCTGAGATTTTAGCATGTATCCATGGAGGGTAGGCCGAAGAGAACGTGGATGGAGATAATAAATTTAGATCTAAAGAAGTGCAATTCATCTAAGGATTTGGCTTAGGATAGAACAAAATAGAGAAACAAAATTCATGTAGCGAACCCAACATAGTTGGGACAAGGCTTTGATGATGATGATGATCCGTAGAAGGTATGGGATTCATTTTGAATAGTCCGGATTATCTCTATGTGGGCTCCACATAGAGTCTTGGGCTAGTTCACTCATTCTCGGCATGGAATTAATCACATTTCTTTCATATCCTCCATAAAATGGTGGGACTCACTTCTTTTGAAATAAAATTTTAGGATATATGTTTAGAGGAGGTGACATTCATTTTGAATAGTTCGGATTATTATTATTATGTGGCCCCAAGATGGAGTTTTGGAGATAGTGAAATATTTGCAAAAAAGAATCGGGACTCGTCTGCATCACCACCAATCCCATTCTCTCCTATCCCACCAACCAAACACCTTCTCTCACCTCTTCCAAAGCCTTCGAAATCAACACGTTTCACAAAAAATGGAAAAGGTGAACATTGCAGAATCCTCAAACAAAAGATCTCATTAAAAAAAAAAGGGAAAAAGAGGGCTAGGCGAAGAAGAAGGGAGACGAGCAGCCTTGTCGAGAACCAGTTGAATATGGCACAATAATCGTCGCCGGCCATACCCTCTCCGATCGTGATGTAGGCGAAGAAAGGAGAAGAGGCCAAGAGGGTTTCATAGTAAGTTATGAAAAATGAAGAAAGTGGTGGGGTTTCAATGGACCGACATAGTAAAGCAGTGACAGAAATCGCACGATGGACTCTTTTGGCGGCGAGTGAGATGAAAGTGAAATTTTAGGCAGCTGAGATTTTACTTTCCCTCGATTGTGAGCCATCCAAACAGAGTCAAGTTAATCTTAGGACCATTGGATATTTGGATGTCCTTTTTCTTTTACTGACAATTTTGTTACCAAACACACCCTAAAGGACATCCCTCATTTTTCTAGCAGAGCAAGAACTTAAGGGATTCTTTTGCGCCATCACCAATCAAGGGGCACTGGGGCATGGGAATGTCTACATATGGATAAGTAAATTCCCCATAAAAATAGAACATTTGAATCTCAATAGGTTAAGATAACAAGGCCTCAAAGTTCAACAATGACAACAAGTGAAGAGGCCTGGTGTTTCAATCAAAAGCAAATAACAGTCAAATTAGTTTCAAATTTGGGTGGGCACTAATGGGACATGAATAATTGCAACGGTATTCTATTGATTATTATAGGGCCATAAAGCCTCATTGTAAGATTTCTTTATATGCATGTCATGTTCAATGTATATGTTGAATTTCAAAGAAATCTCAAGCATCAATACTATCAATCCTAGCAGCATGTAGGGTACCATGCAGTTAATTGTCCCATGTATGACCAAGACAACCAACAATCACCCAATAAGGCATGTAGTCCCCTCTAATTTTCATCCTCCTTTGGATGCCTTCCTTTGCTCCATCCATCATCCATTCCCTCATATGCATAATCCATGCTTCATCAACATTTCACAAATTCATCCTCAATAACATGTTCAACATTCCTCCAAAACGATGTCAGTGATTTCCATGCCAACATGGGTAGTTGAATGGTTAGATTCAACTATCTTTTTTTAGGGATTTCACCAAAAAAACAACCCTAAAAAGTGGAGTTTGATCATACTCATACTATCTATCTATCTATCAATCAATCTATAGAAGAGCATCCATCACAAATATATAATATATTCATAGAGATGGAGATGGAGATGGAGATGGAGAGAGATCTGACCGTCCGATCCAGAAGGAGAGGGAGGCGGCGAGGATTTTGGCGGAGAAGACGCAGATGATAGCAGGTAAGAATCCGAAGAGGAGAGAGGCTCCGGCCTCGAAGAAGACGGCATAGGGCAGGCAGAGAGAGAGGGTGAGCGTGTGCAGCATAACATAGAGAGGGATCACCCAAATCCCTAGTTTGTCTGAGAGACCACGGAATAGTTGTAGTGCCGCATCTTTGTCCCATCCGTACTGCTTGCCTGCCTCTCGCGCCACCGCTAAGATGGCGACCGCCACGCAGAGGATCCATAGCTTTCCAAGCCTTCCTCTTCCCATTTCTCTCTTGTTGTCTTGTCGAGTTTTCCAACTATTGAAACAACAATGACCGTCTCTGTTTGTACGGAGTTATATATTATATACAGTGTTGATGGAACAAACAAGACGTGAGGAAATGTATTGTTCGTAGGCTAGAGAGTAGAAGAAAGGTATATTCGGTACCGGACTAAGGGCATTGGGAATTTAGGATTACTACTTGAAAACCTGTTTCTTTGCTGGAATTTCAGGATTTTCTGTCAATGGAATTACAGGATTTCTAGATAAATTGGAATTTTTAAATGTCGATTTGGGCTTGGGCATCCAAAATGCATAGGGAGTGGAATCTTTGGATTTCCAAAAGGGTCAAAAGAGACTTTTTTATGTCGTTGGAATCCAGAAATACTAGTAAAGAAATATGGAATTCATAAATTTTAGAAAATAAGCCTATCACATCCGTGGACATGGTGAATTCCTATCAGAAATTTCACTAAAGAAACATGGCCTTATATAGAATAAAAATTGCATTTTGCTAGGTTGATTCTGTGGATTTTCACCATTCTAGAATTCATAAGCAATTGTCATTGCTGTTGGGAATTTCTGAATTGGAGAAATCTCTTTGCGGAATTTCATGGGCTGAAAATGTTAAATATGCAGCCTACATGAGTATTATAATTTTTCGGAGTTAAATTTGTTGCCCGTTTGTTTGGAGGATTTGTGAGATATCTTTTCCAAGAGTTTTGGAAGAATTCTAAAATGTTAGTCCCCCTTTATAGAACTCATGAATGCACGATGTTGGATATCTAAGAATTTGGGGCCCGATTGTCACTTCAATAAAATAGTAAAAGTCAATTAAAGCTTTTATTTTTTTAGACAAGATGTCACATCAAAAACATTTTAATCTAAAATCTCCTCCATCTTTTTTAAAAAGAGTAAAATCGCAACTACCTTTATTCATTAAAAAAATAATAAAAAACTTCACTTTTTTATACAAAAAGTTAAAAAGATTTCATATCAAACAACTAAAAATAAAATATCATCATAACCCACTTATATTTTATTATCTCTTGATTTGATGCTTTACTTCACTTCATTTTACTTGATTTTAAAAGTAAAATTTCCAAACGGGCCAGGAGTATTCTATATGTAGATATAATGAGAAATCCCCTTTGGATATGGGAGAATACAACAAGCAACGTGGGGATATATAAATTCTAGGAGAAAGTTAAAAAATCCCAAATCAGGAATCTTTCCCAGCAAACAAGGCCTTATTAAATAGAAAATTCCAAAAGCTCTCTGGACTAGAACTCAAAGTATACATTGTCAATAATTTCAAATACTCCATAGAAAGTGAATTGTTGGGCAGCGCAGCGGAAGGTTCAATTTGCCTTAATAGTTAAAGGTGGGAATTCATCATGTTATATAAAAGCATCAAGGATGGCAATAAATGGACAAGAAATTACACCTTATTTCCTAGCTATTAGAATTTTAGATTGAAATTACACTTTTTAGACATTATGGTATAAGGACATGCTTCATAGAAATTACAATGTGGCCTATCTCCGTGATCACAAACATTGAGCTCGATTTAGGAATTACAATGTGGGCCCAGCTATCAATTACAACATAGACCTAACTCTGAAATTGTTGTAAATTAGGGCTCATTTTTAAAATTTACGACATTAGAATCACAAAAATTAGTACATCGACCCACACTAACGGTTTGTTTGTGTAACCCATTTCCGCAGAAAAAACCCTAGTTTTCTGCGGAAATGGTTTTTTTTTTTTGTAGAAATGGGGTTTTTTATGTGTTTAGTGAGGATAAATCCGCAGAAATGGGTTTCATGCCACGTCGGATTTTTCTGCGCCAGGATCGAAAATGGGATTCTCATGGGGGGGTTTGGGAAATTCGTTTCTGCATAAAAGTTACCCCCCCTTTATAAGCGTCATTTCCGAACCTTTTCACCTAGCGACTCCATCTTCTGGTGAAAACCCTAGTAGCCTGGATTGGGCAATCATCTTCTCCTTCCTCGCGCTTCGAGTTGAAAGTGCCGCCTCCATCTGGGTAACCACTCTTTCATCCTTTATTTCTTTGATTCTATTTTTATCTCACTCCCCCATTCTCTCTCTCTCTCTCTCTCTCTCTCTCTCTCTCTCTCTCTCTCTCTTTCCATTTCTCTGTTTTGTCCGACCCCCTATTTTAGTTTCGTCCCCATCCCTTCTCTGTTTCATTGTACATCTATCTCTCATTTGGGGTTGGGGTGGGATTCAACCCACAATATGTTTGATAAATGAAAGGTCAGGATCCCATGTCTTACACACACACCAAAAAAAAAAGGATTGTTTGTGTTATGGCTTTTACCTTGGCATGCATAGGTATGAAGCGCCTGGTTGGCTGTAGCTTTTTTTTTGGAGTTTTTTCAGCTTCGTCTCTCAACACTTTTTTATGTTATGAAGCGCTTGGTTGGCTAGAGCTGTTATCAGTTGCAGTGCTCCTATCTTTGAGTGCTTCTCTTTTGATTGTTGAGGCTGTTTAGTTCTACCTCTGAGAAGGTTACCTTTCTTGGGATGTGCCTTGCTTCTTGTAGTCTTGTTAGATGCTCGTTTAGTGGAGATATGGGGCCTGCTGCCGGTTCTATTGCTCTTCTGTAGAGCCCATTTGTATAGTTGTGGTTTGTTATGCTATGTGTGGGGCAGTGGGTTTGCTGGTTGGCGTGGTGCTCTGTTTTGGAGTGCTGATATGTATTATGTTTTGTGTTTGCTGTATTTGGAGTAATTTTAATTGCTTCCTGTCAGCTTTCCCCCTCCCCCTCCATCATCTCTGAGTTGCTATTCTGGCCTTTTTTTCCAGCTGTAACAAGCCTTTTTTTGGGTTTAGTCTGCTTGTATTTGGTTGTGTTTTTTCTTCTCCCTCCCCTGGGGCTATGCCCTTTTTTCTCTTTTCAATACAAATTTACCAATTAGCCAAAAAAAAAAAAAGACATTGGCATGCATAGTAGCAAAAAAAAAAACCCTTGGTATCACTCTCTCAATGTATGAATTTTAATGCCTTCAATAACAAATCAGTGATGCATACTGTGGGTTGACTCTGGGCATCACTCTCTCAATGTTTGAATTTTAAGGCCTTCGATAAATTATTATTTGATGTGATTGAATTATGATGGTGTTTTTTTTTATTAGTTGGGTATGTCTATGATGATTATTCCTATGAAGGGTATCATTAATGTGATGGCTCAATCTGTACCATTCATTTACAAATTACTTAACTATTGTACACATTACTTTCAGATTATTCTTAAATCCTAATATTGTAAAATTGTATACTATCATAGACTTCAATTTGTTTAATCTCAAATGTGTATGCAATGTAGGGTCATATGTTTTTGTTAGCTGAAAAAACTTATAACCAAGTTCATATGAAATGACTTTTAGGTTTTTAGTGGGGATAAGGATTTGTTTAAACTAAACTCTATAAAGAGAAGGATGTTTTTATAAAACAAAAGTATATTTCTTAAGATGAAATACTAATTTGCAGATTTTACATATTATATAATTCTCATCCTCGGTAAAATTTGTAGGAATGGAATCGCAAAATACAAATGATAATTTTGCCCCCCTTCCAAAAAATCTGAAATGGACGCCACTTCAAGATGACACGCTCATCCAACTTATGCTTGATCAATGTAAAGATGGACGCAACATAAAAGGAGGTTTCACCTGTGAAGGGTAGATTTTATTGACAAAGGAAATGAAGACTCAATATGGTGACTTTTTTAGTAAGGATAAACTGAAAAATAGGTTTAAAACATTGAAGAAGACGTATGGAGATCTGAAAGCAATGCTGGATCTTAGTGGATTTGGATGGGATGATACAAGAAAAATGGTCACTGTTGAGCCTTAAGTTTGGAAGGAATATGTACCGGTGAGTCAATTCATACGTCTAATTTTCAATAGTTCATGTTAACGTGGTGAAAGATAATTTTGCCACGATCTTGAGCTATTTTTAAACACTTACAGGCAAATCCTAAAGCAGCTCATTATAAGAACAAGACCTTCCCTGATTGGGCTTCGCTGGCCATCATCTTTCGTGATAGTGTTGCTGATGGTAGAGATGGGTTTGCCGGCAATGATCCGGAACCTATAGAAACCCAAGTTGAAGAAGAGACGCAAGCTGATGATATGGATAATGCGTATGAAGATAATGCATATGAGGTTATTGATGTGTCCATAGGCACCAATAGGAGGCAACGCTAGATGAGTACTACAATGACTTCTCGTCATATAGTAAGAAATCGATCCAATATGGGTCATGCATTGATTAGTGCAGTGGAAACAATAGCAAATGCCATGTTTGATTATGCAAACAAAAGAGCTAAAGAGCGTCCAGATATGGATAAGTGCATCGCAACACTTCATGATGTTGGACTTCCGAATGTTATATACTTTAAAGCACTTAACGTAATAGAAATTGAAAGGAAGGCAGAATTCTTCTTGGCGTTGCCTCCTGATGATCGCGAACCATGGATACTAAGTCAACTTGGAATAGAGATCAACTTGGATTAGATTGATGATGGGAACTATGTTTTGAAGTTGGAGTGATGAAGCACTTATGTTTTGTTCAAGTTAGTTGTCAAAACAAGTTAGTTGTAAAAACATGGCAATTTTTTGGGGTACCTTTTTTTGCTATGTTTTTATTTTGTTTGCCACATGGCAGAAAACAGTGGATATGTTTTTAGTGGATGGATGGCATACAAATATGCCAATTTGGGGTACTTCTTTTTTGGCCATGTTATTATTTTGTTTACAACATGGCATAAAACAGTGGATATGTATTTAGTGGATTTTCAACTATGAATATGCATGAACTTTGTTTCCATGAGTGGTATTTCTTTTTTGCTGTATATTTTGTTTTATATGGTTGATATGCACTAAGTGAATGACATACAATTCTATATTGGTATATTATGTTTGTGTTACTGCAAATTCTATTTTATTGAGAAATGGATGAGGATATGAAATTCTTTTTCTTTTGTGCCCAGACAGTGGCTCTTATATGTGTACTTGGGTACTATTATTCATATGGCCATAGAGATAGAGTTCACAACTCTATCTTAAGCGGTGAAGCATGTGTGGATGAGTTATTGATTGGGCATGAGCGCAATTGCTTTGATTTATTATGAGTCAGCAAGGGATGCTATGTTAATCTCTCAAATGAGTTAAGGCAAAGAGGCCTATTAGCCGACTCACGAAATGTTACGATTGAGGAGCATCTTGCTATTTTTTTATTCATGATAGCTCACAATGAGCATAATCGAGTTATGCAGAATCGATTCCAACACTCTGGCGAGACTATTAGTATATACTTCAACAAGGTGTTAAGTACGATTTTGAGGCTTTGTCCTCATTATATTAAGCCTGCGGGAAGTGAGACTCCTCCAGAAATTGCTATGAATCCAATCTTCAACCCCTACTTCAAGGTAATTTAATTGTGACTTAAATTTGCTTGATTTATTACAATGGGTTTAACATAAACTTTGTTTATTGTTAGGATTGTGTTGGAGCAATTGAGGGCACACACATACCTGCATGGATTCGTTCGGAAGATCAGGTGCGTTACCGAAACAGAAAATGATTCCTCTCACAAAATATCATGGCTGTTGTATCATTTGATATGAGATTTCAATACGTATATGCTCGGTAAGAAGTGTCGGCGTCTGATTCTAAAATACTACAAGATGCATTGTGGAGACGACCATATAATAGGCTTCAAGTCCCAACAAGTAAATTCCAATTCACTTCTTCTAGAAATAAAGACTATTTTATTTTTGCAGGGTAAATTTATTTCTATGATATACTTTGGAATTTTCATTCTCATTGAGTAAATTTCTTTGTAGGAAAATATTATTTGGTTGATACGGGTTATGCAAACACCCGCAGGTTTATTGCGCCATATCGGGGAGTGCATTATCATCTCAAAGAGTGGTCAACCACACAAGCACCACAAACCCCAAGGAACTCTATAATTTACGACATTCTAAATTACAAAATGTAGTGGAGCGTACTTTTGCAGTATTGAAGCAACGCTTTCCCATCCTCTTAAGACACAAGCGAAGATAGTTGTTGCTTGTTGCTTTATGCACAACTACATCAAACAATGGAACTATAATGACGAGGTGGAGGAAGAGCATGCACAAGAGATGGATGTTTATGAAGACATGAACGTTGAGGAGGGACCGGAAGTTGGATTCGTTTCGAGTGATGCGGACACTCGATTTGCATGTGAGCTACGAGACACAATTGCTCATCAGATGTGGGATGGGCATTAATTTATTATATGTTTAATGTTTAGTGTTAAGACCTCAAAGTGACTCTATCTTAAGTATTTTCCTTCCTTTTAAGTAATGTAGTTTCTCCATGATTCTAAACTCATGACATTTGACTGAGTTGCCTTAATATGTTGTAGTGAACTTTTTCAACTGTGGGTGGCATTTTATTTTTAACATGGTCTATATTTGGATGGATATGGATGTATTCATAGCTTTAATGGATATGTGTGTATGGATATTGATATGATTGTGGTTGAAGTTGTTGTGTTACCTATTGTTGTATTCATTTATGGTTATTATTCATGTTCAAAGGGAATAAATAGGTGTTCTTATAAGCTACAGTTGTAATTTGATGCCATGTTGAATCATATGAATAGTGTAGTGAACCATTTCAGTTCTGGTTCCTAGCTTTTTTTTTTTCTTTCTTTCTCTTTCTTGTATGTGACACCAATCCCATGGTAACTAATGGCTCCATACTTTATTGCTTTGTATTGAAAGCTATAATATATGAATAGTGAAAAAATGTTGTAAAGAGCAATGTTGTAAAGAGCAACCAGCTGAATGACAGTTTCTTTATTGTGGAAGTTGGTAGGTTACAGGTGAGGTTTTATCCAAGTCCATTTATGAACAAGGGATGTCCTGTATGGTTTTTTTCTTTTCCTTTTCGTCCTACGATTGTTTGATCATATCTCTCTCTCTGTCTTTTTTTTTTTTTTAATCCATGAATGTGGGGCTCTGATGAGTGGCAATCTGCAGGAGTTGCTTTGACAAATGATCACATTGATCAGACAGTGATTTTAGTTGTTTTCCGACTCTATCAATGCATTCCAAATCCAATAAGCCATATTACAATTCTTCTTCTGTTAGCATGTGAAGGTTGGGTAATGAGTGAATGATTCTCACTTGCTTGGTTTTGTAGATGATATCCCAGGTCTATGTTGACACTGGATAACTTGGTGGGCTGATTTTCCATTTATTAAAATTCAGCTCCATTGGGCAACATTGAAAGGTATCAATGAAATGAAGTACCTTTAATTGGGCACAAGAGAGAGATCCCTCTAGAATATCTCGGTCAAATAAGGATTAAGTCAAAATAAAAGACATTGGTGGAAAAAGACATTGGTGGGTACCTAAAATGTCCATCTTCCCAAACACAATGAAAAAATCGAAGCAAATGAATCAGCAGAAATTGGTAAGTGCTCCCAATGATGGCTTTGAGATTGCGCGCTCAGTACTTTTGAGTTCTTAGCTAGTAGGTTTTTTACCAACTATAAAAAATAGAAAAAGTAACAAAACATGTTTACATGCATTTTTAATGAAGATAGGTCAATCTGATCACTTTAATACTAAATTTGGTGGGGACATAAATTTATATGTATGTAATTGACAACTTGAAAGTAATTGATATACATGTAATTTTGTTATTTTTCTGTTGAAAATTGCCGCATCAAACAATAAATACTAATTTTTCGTAAGGAATCCGCAGCCGCACCAAACAACATTAGTACAAATTTATCGAAGAAATACCTTTTGCACCGAATATGAATTTGTGACTTCCATAAAAAGCCTTTTCTAAAGTATTTCAAAATCATAGAATTTGCTGATGCTGCAAATTCACCGTTCCATGAAAATTAGGTGTACACAGACGTGCCCTAAAGATTAAAACATGGATCCGTTCTTCCATGTTGCATTACTTAAAAACCGTAGCTCCTTTTCTTCTCCGTTCCCTCTCGCGCCCCCTCCAAAACCCAGTTCAAAACCCTAGGGGCTAGAGCTACTACTGCAAAATCGAACGTTGAGAAGCGGCAGATGCGAAATCGAACAGTGGAAAAGGACAGATGGAGAAGATCTCTGCCGCTTGCGCCATGGATTGGAGCATCGAGCTCGAGAAAGCCCTCCGATCCAAACGACTAGGTCACTCCTAAAATCCAACTAGAATGAGCAGATTATCACTAGATTCTCTTAAAGCTTGCATTTTTATCCACATCATACAACATTGATTGATCTAAGCTGCTTACTTCAATATTAGCTGCAACGCAATCTCTCTCTACTCCCTTTCTGCACACACTGACGATTTCCCACTCTTCTGCTCCTTTTCCCCTTCATTCCAGGCCAACCCATAGACGCGATATCGCAGATGGGGCCTAGATTGCAAAGATGGAGCAGCGAGCCAGTTGTTACAATGGCGATGTCGAACATGTTTGATTTAGTCCAGGGAGAAGATAGGTTGTTTGCAAATTCAATTCTTCTTCGTCTTGCGGATGCATTTAGATTTGGGGACGTGCCTACGCGAGTCTGCGTTCTGAAGGTTTTCCTTTCAGAGATGAGGCACCGAAGAAAGAAGGGGAAACTGTATAATGGTATTCTGGCAAAGCAGAGGGTACCTAATTATATAGAACTACTCAAAAGAGTAAAATTTGTTTTTGACACTGGTGATGTTGAATCGAGATCGTTATCGTTGCGCCTCCTTGGTTGTTGGGCTGATATTGCGAAGGATAGCGCAGAAATACGGTATATGATACTATCAACTCTGGAGTCATGCCACATTTTGGAGGTAAGGTCAGTATCACTATCACTTGGCTGAAGTGATGCTTTTCTGTTGCATATATTAGTTCATACATCAGTCTAAATGATAGTACTTGCTCTTCATTCTCATCAGTGCTTATTATAAGTTGATAAGAAGCAAGCCTTCATGTCGTATTAAAAGGGTTATCTTTCATGCTGTCAAAATGATGTAAATTATGTGGGTTTTATAATTTAATTGCGTGTTTATACCTGATGCTGTGTTATTTTTGCAAATTCAGTGAGGTTTTTATTTTCTTTACTAGTGCAAGGAGATGTGTTTATTTTAGTTGAATAATCAACATCTTTGGAGGTCATTGTGTTGCCTTTAATCTCTCACCTGTGGGACATCTACAGGTAAAAGCATCATTATTTGCTGCTGGTTGCTTGTGTGAATTATCAGAGGACTTCGCCTGTGTTGTTCTAGTGAAGCTGAACAATATGATAACTTCATCGACAACTTCCTTTGATGCAAAGCTGGTGGCAGCACGTGCGTTCTCTAAAATGGGTTGCTCATCTTTGGTTGCAAATAGAGCGTATAAGGTGGCATGTTTTTTTTTCCTTGCTCATACATATCTGTGTAAACATCTTAGGCACCTTTTCTTCTCATCCTTGCTAGAGAGCATCCCAAATATCGTGAAAGCAGACTTCATATCCTTGGAAGTTTGAATCAGTGGAATTGAGTTCTGTTTTATTTTAAATTTACCATGTTTATATATTTACTATTTAACATTAGAAGTTTGTGTGGAATTTGTGTGCTTTGTGGCAATCTTACCTCCCAACTTATCTTTTATACTATAAAAAACCAAACAATTGTGTTGTGTAGCTACGATGGCATGGACATCTCTAGTAACTTGTCTTATCTAATATGGATACCTTAGGGCAAGTTTGTGTACAAGTGCTTTCCATGGAACTTGGAAAATCCCACATTAAAAAAATTCATGGTAAATGCATGCCACAGGAAAGGATTTTTACAGGTGTTGGAAATCCATATTTGGTGCAGGGTGCTTTTTTTTAGTGCAGCTGCAAATTTCTCAGTGAGGACCGATCTTTTTTGGTTGGTGAAGCAATTTTTTATGGTTGAAAAACTCAATTAATATCCTACAAACTTTAGAAAAAATATGTTTTCACTTTATATTTATCCCACCTCATGGTGGCGCCTTTGCATATCCCATGTACTCCCCTAAGTAGGCTCACCTAAAAGGTTTGAATATTCTTATTTGCTATCCAATCAACTCAATGGCATAAAAAAGATAATAAAATGTTTCATCTAGCACTATGTGTTGTTGGAGTGCCACTACTTTTAATAGATCGATTCCTATTCCAATTACAAAATACAAGCTTGACCAAAAATACAATGCTCATGTAGATGTAATAGCTCTTGGTATTCATATCTCCATAAACTTCATTACAAGAAATAAATAAGAAACCGTTGATGCGTCCATTAAAGAACTGATATGTGTTCCATTTGAAAAAGAACAGTCTCTAATTCATATTTTAAAGGTTTTCCCAGGACAGTTCAGCCTTCATTGAGTTTTTCACAACTTTAGTCAATACGGAATATCCTTTTCTGTACACTAAGTGTGTTTGGTATTGAGATGTGGAGGTACCATATGGTGTCATGCTCTCCTATGTAAATGTGGGCTTACTTTGTGTTGATGTATGCAATGATGGAGGACATTGCTGTTACCATTTTTGTGTTTTCATCGTTTAGCTGTTTTACCTTACCCAATGCAAGCAGTCAATGAAAAGTTCCATGTGTTATTCATTGTGATGTTTTTACATGAGTTCTATAGGTCGTGGTTGCCTGGATTCAGAAGTAGTTGCAAAATGTTTCATTTTACATACAATTCAAGAACAGTACATTCAATGTCATACGTGATGGTGTGAGATCATATTTTAGTTGATCCAATAGCCATCTTCTATATGCATGCGAGGTGGCATCTAGTTGGTTAAGTTGGTGATTTAGGTGTCTCATCATCAATCCCACTATCTTGCTTGCCACATTACTTCAAATTGATATTTATACCATTTTCCAAATTAGTCATTTAGAAGGGCAAAGCAAGTTGATGGTTGAGAACTCCGGCATCCATCTTCTCTTGCTCGGATTCTGCCTTGAACTTGAAAAGTCAACTATTTTTAAGCTCATTAGTCAAGCAGTTGACATCTTTACTGACTGCAATCGTCCCCTATACTGTATTATTACTTTTTTTCATTGCAGATTGGCAAGAAACTGGTACTGGATTCTCCTCAGGAAGAATTTGTGATCCAGATGCTACTGTCCCTTTCAAAACTCACCTTAAAGTCAGTACTTTTGATTCCTGACCAGGTAACAGCACCGTTTATCTTTGCAATTTTTTTCTTTGAAATGTTAACTTAAAATTTTATTATGCCAAAAGCTGCGATTCATACGAAAAAGGCAACCACAATGTGGCACATGCATCCACCAACAGGCAACCCCTAATGTAATGAAAACCTATATGTACAGAATAACATCACCATATGCCTATAACAAAACCAGCTATCTACTCATGAGGAGATTGATACAATGATACCGCATGCTTGTTCGAATCATCTATAGGATGGTCATTAATTAAACTTTTCAGATTATATAATTCTCTCTTCCTGTTCCTTTGGAATTATTATTATTATTATTATTATTATTATTGTATGGTACCCTTTTTTTCAAAAATAGATTCTTCCTTGTCTTATGAGATTTTCCATAACATTTTTTTCCGGAAGGCCTTTTACATAATGAAACTGATACAAGCATGGAGTTTGCTAAGTGGCCATGGTCCACATGATTGGGCTAGGTGGAACCACTAGAGTTTTTTTTTTTAAAGTAGAAGCCAGCCCTATTTCACATGCCAAACGACATCTGATTGACAGGAAATTGGGTGTGTTCGATAGGTGATTTGATCATAGATTTCAAAATCGGAATTGAATCGCAAATCGTTTATACCCATGAATCAAATCAAATCGCGAATCGTAGGATTTTTTTATTTTTCTTATAAACTAAAAAAAAAAATTAAAAGCTAAAAGAAAAGGAAAGAAGTAATTATTCATGACCATCCATTTTCCCATTTGTAGCAGTATAAATACAATAACAAGTAAGTCTATCATACAATCATATAAAGAGCATCATGATATATATATATATATATGAAATAAATTATGTGTAAATAGTTAAATAAGTTTAAAGTATCTATATATATTTTATTATCTTTAAATCAAAATATAAAAATAAAAATAAAATCTAAACTATCAATCTTATATGGTAGGGTATCTCTTGAAGTAAAGAAAGTGTATATGAAGAAAAAAAATAAAAAATAGATTAAAAAAAGAAATTAAAAAATAAGAAGATATAGACAAGCACCATACGTACCGTCAAATGAACCCCGAGGGATAACTAATTGGCCTAGGACCATGGTTTGCTCCCGAAGGTTGAGGGTTCAAAACTGCACTACTACACTGGGGCCACATGGGTTTTACCTGGCTCCCCCTGGGCCCGTAGGGATTAGTCCGGCCCAAAGGGCCGTGACACCCTCCGTTATAAAAAGAAAAAAAAAATGATTTAGTTAAATGCATTTTCTTTATTCATCTTTAAAACCTTAGCAAAGCCAAAAAAAATTTAGGAGATTTCATCAACTACTAAATAGTATTTTTAAAAATGAAAGTGCTTAAAGAAAGAAAGAATAAAGAAAGAAAAAAGGTAAAAGATTATTAATATTAACTTATTGGTTGTAGCTATTCCCGCTTAGCCGATTGCTTGAATCGTAAGATTCGATGAAACGAGTGTAGAATCGTAAGATTCACACATGAATTCTAAAATTCATCTATAAATGGGATTCATTGCATAGATACAATTTTTTTTTCTTAAGATTCGGGATACGAATCAGGCTTCTTAAAAAAAATGGATTTGATTACCTATCCACTGAACTCAAGCCGATGTGATTCTAACGTGTTGGTGGAGATGTTGCCCACTTTGTGACAAGGCCACTTAAGAGTTTAGTAGTCCTTTTTTTTACCCTTTTGTTTAGTTAGATTAAACCTTTCTAATGTAGATACGAGACTCCAATGGTGTTAAAGTTTTAGCAATAGTTGCTGACTTTAAGTTCTGATCTTGGATCTTCTGATGTTTGCTGATGTATTTAAGTTTCATCAGAGTTTGAGTTCTTTTTTTTTTGGGTCTTTTGGTGTTTGCTAATGTATATGAGGATCTTACTATTAAAAAAAAAAGGGTGTATAAGGATCTGGTTGTACAGGGGATTGTAATATTACAAACCTGCTGCCAGATCAATTGAATTAAAGCTTCAGGTTTCATCATAATAGGTATCAAAGCTTCAGTTTTCATCAGAAACTTCATATTATCTTCATCATTGCCAACACTAACCCCTATTGGTTCTCCAATGTTCATCATCTGGTTTTCAATCTATCTTGATAATCACTATCAACATTCTCATGCTCTCCCCTATTTAAGGCCTCCTATTTCACCTGTATCATTTGGAGTGGCAAATATAAGCTTGATTATCTAGATTTAATCTATGACAATGAATGCTTGACAACTCTGATGATTGCGATCCAAAGATCTTTATTCTCCCATTCCGAAACTTGCTTGCACAACCTTTTGGTGGAAAAATTTCAACGTAACCAAGTGGATGTGGAAAGGATCTGTATGAGCTTTCTGATCCGTGGTAGTAATGGATATGTAAGGTTCTTGCCAGAAAGTATCTTTGATGTCCATGCTAATGTGTTGGTAGAAATATTCTCCTTTACTCCATCCTACTACTACTACTATGACTTGACCGAATCCACACTTATGACAGAAACCTTTTGGGTATATTTTATTCACTTGAACTTCAGATGGTGTTACTTAAAGTAGACCAAAAACATGTGCAGGCAACCCCACATGCAATAACCAACATTTCTGGCATGGGGTCCAAGTCCCAACAATCATTCATTGTTATCTCAGGTTTCAATGAGTATTAGAATTCAGACATAGCGCCAGAGCGTATCTGTGGAACTCTGATATTATGAAGCTTCGGCTATGTGCTCTGTTAGAGTGCATCCTTGTCTGAGAGCAAGGATTCTTGAACATGTATTAAGTATAAAGGCAAATAATTGTTTATTACAGTTTGGGCGGTCCAAGAATTTTTATGTTTGTGATGAAATATATTGTATTTACTTTGGTGTTCTTACTTGAATTTTCCAGTCAATTAAAAATAATAATAATAGAACTTATTGTCTTTTTACTTATCTAGTTTTAGCAATGTGTCTTTCAGGTAATGTAGTTCTCTCAGATCGCGATAGACGAGTTTTGTGCATTCTATTCAAATAGGAGAATAACCTGCTTATTTAGAAAAAAATTCTGCAGAAACTTATGTTCAATCTATTGTCTGTATACAGATGGACCTGCTCTTATCGTTTCTCAGCCGGGAATCTGCCACTTTAGTGTCTGCTACTGCATTGAAGTGTTTGCATTTTCTTTCAGTGGGAGGAATCAGTAGGTTGCCTCTAGATGCGAATGTGGTCTCAACATTGTTCCATGTGATAGATAATGCTGACTTGCCATTGAATTCACAATGTGAAGCTTTAAAAGTTCTGCGCAAGGTGACTGTTGGTTTGCTTCCTTTTTTGATGACTTTATTTTTCTCCCTTTTCAACAATTTTATTTTTTAAACAATTGTATCAAAACAAATATTACACGTGATGGAGAACCATGAAACAGCCAAAGTGGTATAGGGCATCTCATCTCATCAACGGTGCTAGGGATTAATCATTGATCCCTGGCTCTGGCAAGCACAGGGGTGGACTGTCCTGTGGTGGAGCACGAAGGCAAGCATATGCAGGCGGAGCACAGATAAAGGAGGTCTAGTGATGGAGCACAGAAACAGAAGTAGGGAGCACTGAAGTGGAGCACACTAGGGATAATCCCTAGGACTTAGACTAGGATAGTTTACCATTCCTCCCATGTACACGCTAACGAAAGAAAGAAAAGAAAAAAAAAAAAAAAAACACATGATGACAACTAATCTTAATTCATCTGTTGTTCTTTAACTTTTGAAGCACTGGCTATATACTAATGCTGTATATTCTAGTTGAGGAATGATTAAATAAGAGTGATGCTACTGCAGATTGTGATAAAGGTAGCAAAATCTGCACTGTGGGGCCATTCTACATGAAGTTAAAACTATTCGATGAGAACCACCATCTCGGCACCCATGCACACATGAAAAGAGTGTAAAAGCAAATAGTAAGCTGCTTAAATATAATTCAAATAAGTGATCTTCATCTTGAAGTAATATTTTATCATTGATTGAAGAAGATCATCTCAATCGTATGTTAAGTATCTGGTGCAATATATGTCGTGGAGATTCTTTATCTTCAGATAAAGAATCAAATCCAATTGGTGCAATTGGTAAAACTCCAAATTTGATTGATAATAATCATTACCATCATTGAAGCTTTATCTCATTCACTTTGCACTAGTTTAAGAGTTGGCACTCAACACTATTTCTATAGTTAAGCCTTCCTCAGGGTGGGATATGCAAATTTCCTTTTTTTGTTATCTATCTATGTTCTATTGGTTGTGGTTGCAATAAAGTTGGAAAAATTATAAATGATTTTTTCTTGTGATATAAAGGGAAAAGAAAATTCCACTTAGTCAACTGGGAAGGAATGTCAAAATAAAAAATAGGAAGGGACCAGGAATAGGAAGAATAGCATAAAGAAATTGGGCTTTGCTCAGTAAGTGGAGGTGTAGGTTTGGGTTTGAGAGGATGCCTATGTACAAAAGTTGTCGTTATAAAAAAAAAATATAGGAAAAGTGAGGGTGTGGGGATCCAAGTAAAGCCTATAGGGCTAAGGTGTCAAGAGTTGGCATTGATTGATTCTGCCAATGGAGTCTAGATAAGTAGATATAAGGCATGGAAAGCTATTCTAGGTGAGGTTCACTTTTTGGTTGGGGGGTTTGAGTCCTTTATTGGGACAAATTGGGGATGGAGATGAATCTTCCAAATACAAGTTGCCCAAGCTTTATAATGTCATCCAGAAAACTGTATTATTCTGTGTTCTACCATTAGAAAAAGGACAAAATGTATTTTTCAGTGTTCTGAGGTATTTATTTGGGGAGGCGGCAAGTAGTTGGTCTTGATTTTAGGAGTGTGTAGTATCATTGGAGCATGAATCATTATTATTTTTGCTAAACAATGTTTAGAGAGAGTTATTAAAAAGAACTTGGAAGTGGTAGCTATTAGGGAAGTTATCAATTAAGTTACTTTACAGCTTTAGCCCTCCCACTATGGAACTGTCTTCTCCTCCCCTAGCTCGGACAGCACCATTCTGCTCACCAATCTGCAATAGGGAATTTCAGTTGCCTCCATCTCCTTTCATCCCGACCTGAACCTTTTTTTTTTTTTTTCAAAAACTTTGTTTCGGAAGCTGAGAAAGAGATGCTTCAGCACTCATCTGGCCAGTCTGCAGTCTGGGCATAGTCAGGTATCCATGGTGTCCTCTGATGATGTTATATTACGATACAGAATATAATGTGGTTTTCCTAGTTCCCTATGGAAAGTGCCAATCTTTCCTTATTTATGTAATATACTTATTTTATATATACCCATTTTCTGTATTCATGGCATTGCAGGCCTTTATTTTAAATATACCCATTTTCTGTATTCATGGCATTGCAGGTCTTCTGTTACACACTGCCTCTGCCTAATTTGGATATGCATGAATTCCTTGAGCTAATATTGATTGCTGAGAGTGCTGCTCAGTCTCCAACCATTTCAAAGAGATATCTGGCTCTTGGCTTGCTTGTAGATATATCCTGCTACCTCAAAAGGAAGATGGGTGACAAGCGGTGCTGCATCCCTGAACTGTCATCAGTTGCAGATGTACCACAAGAAAGCTTTCAAGATTCAGTTCCAGCGTCTGATGGCAATAAACTGACATCTCTTCCATGGCATGTTTCTTGCTTAGTTATGGATCAGATATCCTTTCTGGTGCAGCAGGTGAATGTTGAATCCTGCAAGGGAGAATTAATGTCCATGTCAAAATTAAAGCCATCTAGTTTTAAGGTAAAGGGTTGCCAAAGCTTACTCAACCTTGTACTATGTCTAGTCAAAGAATATCCTACCTTAGGTCTCGTGTCACTGAAAAAGGTAAAAATGTTGATAGAATCTTTGGTGAATACAAGATATGCTGTTGACAATGAAGCTGCTGGCACTCATGATGATGTCTCTGAAATGGACGTTGACACTGAAAACCCAAGCTCTTCTTTGCCAAAGGTCACAGAAGTTGAAGGCAAAATGAATGCTTCTACTGTTTCAGAACTTGTAATATATCTGTGCAAGTTCATAAGTGCTTGCCTTGAGGTTATCGATGAGGCTGGTGCAGTTACTACTGAAATATATAACATAGTGAAGCTACTTGGTGAGTGCATACAACAAAGTGGGCCTTTGAATAACTTGTGTGTGGCTGTCTCACTTCGTTTGCGTTCTCACTGCATGTGGTGTTGCTTTGGAAGTGACAGCTTCACAATTTCAAGTCCTTCCTCAAAATTATCTCACGACGATTGTTGGCTTCAGCATGAATGGGTGACCCTTGAATTTGCAAAGAAGATGATGACAAGAAATGATTTTTGGGCAGTGTACAAAACCGGAAAGTATGCTGCATCTCAGGGTGTATGGTTTGCAGCCACATTTGCATTTAAGATATTAATAAAACAGGCAGAATCTGACACATGCCGTTCCTGGTTAAAGTCTCTGGCTCTATTTGCTGGTGCTGAAAGTGAAATTCAGCTTCTGCTTTACCCGAGACAAGGCATTTGCTTAATTGAAAGGTTGCAGAATAACAGCATTCAGGAAAAACCTTGTGGTGATGATGTTGTTGAATATGTTGATTTGCCTGAAGTTAAAGAAAAGTTAGTGAAGGCGTTTAGCAGAGTTTGCTCTGCAGAGGAAGCGCTGGCAGCTGTTGTCAGTTCAAACAGACCCTTTTGTTTTCAACAGTGGTTTTGGAGGTTAAGAGCTAAAACTTTTGAAATTGTGGCAGATATATTTGGGCTCTTGATTTCTTGCCCAATTGCTGAAGAAAACATAAATGATGACGGGCAGGTACTGTTGCAACATATGCGCTCTTCTGCTTATCATTTTGCCCATTGCGCTTTTCGCCTGAACAGGTTAGCGAAAGAGTTTGATCTTCTTGCCACATCATTCATGGATATTGACTCCAAAAGCTTTCAACTCATCTCAAGGCTTGCGCTAAACTGTTCATTACTGGCCTTTTGTACTGTCTTTGCTATCCATGTTCCTGAACTTCCTCATCACAAAAATGGCATAGCTTACATTTTAGAGGGATGGGAGAAGGGCTCACCTGCAATTGTTTCACAAGATCTTTTTGAGCGCTTGTGGCATATAGACCACAAGACCAGTACAGATCTCCAACTGTTTTCAGCAGGCACAGGAAACCAAAGTGAATACCTGCAGTCCAGAACACAAATATCTAGCTGTGCATACAGAGAGAGGGCTACTTTAAAGGTTTGTCAATTTGCTGTAGCAGGTTTTTTCAAAATACAAGAAGAAGCAAAAAGAGTGGAAGGTGAGGGGGATCTAAGCCAAATTATTCGAGCAGGATTACAACTACTGTCTGAGATATTGAGGAAATGGCTGCACATACCTTTTCAGACACCCAAATATTTCTTTAGATTAAGGTGTGCAATCTAGCTTGCCTTTAATTGTTACAGATTTGCAATATTCCTATTTTTCTCAAATGGGAGAAGTTACTGACCGGAAAAGATTTTGAACATTTTTATGAGATTCAGATGTAAAATGCTAGTACTTAGCATGAAAATTCAAAGAAAAAAGGCTTGAGACAGATATCAGAAACTCATGGAAAAACTTTCTTCCAACTATATTAAAGTTCAGCTCCAGCCTGACCACTGGTTCACTCTATTTTTTATACATGAGTTTAGACTCAAGGATATGGTCGTCACCTTGCTGCTATGCATATTATCTTTGACCTTTGAATCTGTAATGGGGCCAGGTTTGGTGATTAAACCATTGATCTGATGGTCTTTACAGTTAACTGACCATGACCCTAGGTAAACCAAGCTTGGGAGATCATAGTCATCCAATATTTGGCTTCCTCTGGGTTGAACATGGACTGTGGACCAATGTTGTATTTTATTTCTTCATGGCTCTTCTTAATGCCACTACAAAGGTTTTTTTATATAATTGTTGTCTACTGGGGAGATTTGGGGCATGGTCTATCCCACTGTAGTTTCTACCTGGTTAAATGGTTACCACTCATGTTTTAAATGTGGTGATCATGTTTCTCTTTTGGTCCTTAGGCTGAGGTGAACACCACTCTGCTGAGCTCTTAATAAGCGCTACTTTCTTTTTTGGTTGTGCACGCTTAATCATTATTTTGAATTCCATTTTAGTGTTTAATACCATTTCAGATTTGTCACTAAACGAGTGATTTTCCTAACAGTTTTGTGTTGAATTTTGAACTTCATTCAGGCCTTGCATCGGCGCCGAGCTCTTTGCCTTCAACGCAGATACTCAAAACCGAGGTGAAATTTCCGTCACAAGTGGTTTCTGTCTTTCACTAAACCTTTGCATACAGATGAAAAATGTATCCACAGTGTGCCGAATTGAGGATAGCAAGCTGTACTGCATTCTAGCTATTAATACGTCGGATCGCCAACCCATAGGAAGAAGAGAGAGCATGAGACAAATGCAGTCAGGTTTCCAAGCTTGGAAGACCAATGTAATGGTGGATTTGAATGAGGAGTTACTACATCATTTGAAAGATGGACCTAGTAAAACTGGTAAAATACATGGGGACATTTCTGATGTTGGTTTGGTGAAGTCTTTTGTTTGTTTTGAACCAAATGAAAGGGGGCAGGGATTCTCAACCTGCTTGCTTGATGTCTCTACCCTTCCAGAAGGTTCATATCAAATCATATGGCATAGCTGTTGCACTGATAGAAAAGGGTCCTATTGGAGTCTAGTGCCTCTAAATACAGGCCCCTTATTAACTGTTAAGAAGCCTCATGCTTCTGTATCATAATTTATTCAAATTCGCAAAGTACCATGTTGTGTATTAGTATGTTCCTTTGTAGTCTATTTTGTTGGGGCTGTTCCACCTCATGCCTGTTGTTTGTATCCAGTGATCAAGGTTTTGGTTATCCCCCCGCAACACTGGTCAAGTGGGGGATTCTTTTCCACTCAGAATGCTCTGTCCATATTACTTTAGATCGAACTTGAATAATGTTTTTGATTTGGGGAGGGAAAAGGCAGGAAAGATGTTGCACCGGTCGATGTTTTTGGGTGGATCATTTCGATTTGCCTCTCCAATCATTTAGGTCTCCTTTTGTATTGAAGAATTCTAAGCAATGACTTGCTGTCAGAGGGAATAAACTTGAGAAATTCTCCTCTTTGGTTGGAAATGAAATGCCATTATCATTGAATCGAAATAAATCCTAGAAAACTGATGGTCTCATCAGCATCTCCTCCACATATACTACACTTTTCATCTTGTTGTCATTCATTGATTAGACCACAGCTTACCATGACTTTGGGCCTGAACTTCTTGCTGTAACTAATCAGGTTATATCAGATTTCTAGTGGCTTTTATTCAAGTATTGAAGGACTAACACCCGGTCTGGACTCTTCCGTGCCAGGACTTCATGTTGAGGGGTCTATTTGCTTGCATAGAATTGAATTCATAGAAATTGTAAGATGTGTATTCATTAAAGTGGCTAAAATTGAAGAATCAAAGGTGAAGTTCAATGAATGGTCATCAAATACTCAAACCTTCAATGGAAAATAAATCAAGGGAATGTGGAAAATGAATAGCTAGCCATCACTTCAGAAAATCAAATCCTATGGAACATAGGGTTTCATCTGCATCTCTGCTTAACATTTTTCTTCTTGCACTTCATTGTTCAATTCCATGCGAAGAGGACCCTTTCTCCACTTCTTATCTTTTACCCTCAATCCTTTTTTGGTATTTGGTCGATTACCTATGAAACCTTGCAGTAATTGCCTTCCAATCAGTTTACCCATAGATGTAATTACCCAAGACTTTGTTTACTTATAAATTTTGTTATACGTAACTTTTTTAACTTGTAATTGGTTATGGCAAAGAAGGGCACATTCCACTTATATGTAAACGTTGGTTATGAATAAGTATGTGCCAGTGTACAGATCCCGACAGCCTCCTATTAATTACGAAAATGGCCTCCCGACTTTTAGGATACGTTTGTGCAATTTCTGTCTAGATAAAAAGCATGGAAAGTTGAAATATCTTTTCTAAATCCCATATCTAGTGTGGCCACTTTGTTATGAGAAAAGGCGAAAAAATTATGAACTATCCTTTCTGTGTTTCTACAAAAAATCATTTGATGATGGAGGGAACAGAATTAGTTTTCGACTGCGCTGCACAAATATGGGCTAAATAATATATACATTTAAGGGATTTTGATCTCATGATTGGCTAGGACCTTGACATTTGCCGCAGAAGAGTCGAAGTTTAAATATTTTCTGCAAAACTATTCATATAATAATGAAATATCGCTCATACCATATCGCAAGGCCCTGAGATTTTATACGAACGGCTCCACAAAAAATACTTAAATTTGAACATCAGGCGCAAGGTCAGTTGTAGGGACAATTCCCCTGTCATTCAAATATAAGGATAATAGGGACAAACCAAATGGCTTAGATCTTTATACAGGAAAGCTACACATGCTGGACATCTGAAAATAGAGTCTTGTCATCACCAAAACATGAATCCACATGATGTGACCTATCCACTTAGGCTTATCCTTGCTCTCCCGTCCTGTTTGAAACCCTAGCCAGTACCCACTTTTCTCTACAACTTCCTTGAGATGTTAATAAGCTCCAGATAAAAACACTAACAATGGTACAGGGGTGTGGGCAGTAATAGGGGGAACGGATTAATTTGAACAAAAACACAAATAATAAAAATGGGTTTATTCCTCAGAAATCTTGATTTGTTTTCTTTTTCTTTAGAAAACCTTCAAACCCTATTTATATAAATTACATTGTACAAACTATAAAAATCCAAAAGGTGAATCCACTTGTAGCTCAAGTGGTGAAGTATTTCCCCATCCACATGTACAACCAAGAATTGAACCATAAGTTATTAGATAGAGACTTGGGTAGTGTGAGCATGTACTATAGTAAAAATTAAAATTCCAAACCCTGACCATTAGGTCCCAAATAAAGGGACTGGACTAGTACACAAATTAGGATCCAAATACTTAAAAGGATATCAATACACTCTAGTATATTAATACACTATATATATGAAGATGCTCCTATGAGAGTATCTCTCACCTTACTATGAGAGATAAGGTGAGGCCCTCACATCTACATCCAATGCCAACAACTTAAATGTGAGGCCCCCCCACTCATATATATATATATATATATATATATATATAAATAAATATATGGGGATGCTCCAATGAGAGACATCTCTCACTTCATTGAGAGATTGTGTTGAGCCCTCACATCCATATCCAATGCCAACAACTTAAATGTGAGGGCTCCACCCATATCTTTCATATAAGGCGAGAGATATCTCTAATAAGAGCATCTCCCATATATATGGATATATATATATGAGCATGACTCTCTTAAGCTGCAGCTTAGCTTATCTTAAGCTGGAATATGGCTGGTCTCACACATTAAACTTGATTATATCTTTTTTTGCATAATGAAACTGAAAAATCCAGTTCTTATTAGATTTATCTTGATTTTGGAGACAATCATCATCCAAAAAACAGCATAATCGACTTTGATTTTGTGGGACTAGCCCTGTTTCAGCTTAGGATAAGCTAAGCTGCAGCTTAGGAGAGCTGACACCTATATATATATATATATATATATATATATATGGGGCCAGTTCTCCTAAGCTGAAGCTTAGGATAAGGTAAGCTGAAATAAGCTCAATTGCGTGGTGGAGCCCACTTGGGGACCCATATGGGGATGGGGGTGGGGGGGATTTCAAGGACTCCCTAGGACCCTCCTTCCTATAAAAAATCAGTCACAACCGTGGTTTCTATTATCTCCATCTAAGCACCAAAAGTTTAATGGTTAATGGTCCATTCGGATCGGTGCATAGTCAATCCAACGGTCTAGTAAATTTGGATCTGACCAAAAGTGGGTGGGCATGTGTAATTTAGGGGGGTCGTGTGTTTAGTCCATTTGGATGGACCAAGAATGGGCCCCAGAAGCGTTAGCTTACGGAATCTTATCCTAAGCTTAAGCTTAGGAGAGCCTTGCTCTATATATATAGACAAGGCTTTCTTAAATTTAATGAATAAAATTCCGTAAGCCCACGCTTGTGGGACCCACTTTATCCTTGATCTAGTGCCATCATCAAATCTGGGCACATTTTGGACATGTGTGGCTCATGGGCCCTTCTACCTGGCCCACCTAAAACTTGTCAGAGATGAGCAAGCTGTTGGTCATCAAACTAATAATCCAACTAAAAAGAATGGCGCTGAAAGATTTTCAATCCTGAGAGATTTTTGCTAAAAGCTGATCTTGGGAGCTCTCAGAGATTTTTGCCAAAAGAAGAGAAGAATAACGGCGTCATCTTCATTGCACGTGTCACGTCAACAAATGAATAGGATTAACATAACCCTGAATAGGAATATCTTTATCCTCTTTTTGGCCGTTGCTTGCAGGCCAGATTTTTGTAGTAATCTGTTAAATCTTAAAAAAAACTTCTTGGTGCTCCACTGGACTACTGAGGATCTATGGATTTGCTTGTAGTTTCTGATGTCTGTATTTGGGGCGTGAAGAATCTGAGTTAAGACATTGTAATTCTCCAGACAAGACTACTTCTAGATCGGTTGATCAAAGGATGGGGCAGGAAATGAGATCCCTGTTGGGCCACCAGACATGCATCAATTTTATGCAGGCATTCTGATTCGAATTAGAGAAACATTCAGGAAGGGATCACCCTAACCCCTGTTTGTTCATGCAAATTGAATTCTTGGGATTTCTAGGGTGCCATTTAGCAAGGTTACCTGTTTGACATAAGTTTTGTGAATGTTTGATTCACTAGGTTTTAAGATCCTTTGCCTTTCTTACAAGAAAGTTTTTAAAAAATTAACTTTTTAAGTAGGCATAATGCCATCAACACATTCCTGATTGAATTGTGTTGGCAACTTTGTAACACAGGCCCTACAATCTAGTTCATTTAAATTTGAATTCCTATGTATTTTTGTATGAACAAACATGAGCTACCATTATAGAATTCACTTCATCTACAAAGTGGACTACAATACGGACGGTTTGGATTCAGGTGTGTCAGTGGTTATTCCTTGAAAGATTGGGCCGCACCCGGCGGAAGTACCAAAGAGCATCCTGTAGTTTCGAGTTTGACGGCAAGTCGCCGCGTCACCGTCAATAGATAACGGCGTTCTCTACATTTGTTGGAACGGACGTGGATTTCTACGAAAACTACGTTCATGACCTTATTAGTTTTTGTTGTTTATCAAGCATATGTTAGTTTCTCTCGAACGCCCTTGTAAAATTAACAAAGTGCTAACTCTAATAAAACACTTGACTCTTCAATAAAATCTAGGGCCTTTTATAAGGTCAAGTTCCACCGTAGAATGACAAAAACCCCAAAATGACAGTAGAGTCGCTTGACTTTGGTAATAAAAATAAATTCTTTTAATAATTTTTCCTGGACCCATCTTGGGATTTATCGGTTTTTTAAGAATACTATGACTTAAAACAACAAGAAAATTGCGATTTTGTCTTTTATCGCATATTGATATTTTTTAAAAAATCCACATTTGGTGATTAGTCAGTGGGAGCTATAAAACCGTTAGGTTTTTCTTTTTTTTTTTTTTTTTTTTTTATAACTTCTTAAAAAAATAAATTATGATATCATTGGATTTTATATGTGGAAAACCTATGATATCATGAGTCACAATATCAATGGATTTTTGGCAAAATAGTAAAAAAAAAGAAGACCAAAGTTAACCGACTTTTCTATTATTTTGGGGCCTTTTGTTATTCTCTCGTGGAATCCAAGTTTAAGGGAAATTAATTAAAGCATAAATCCTCAAAATCTATGATGAGTGGAGCAAACATTCCGGAAATCTAAAATTTTTTCATTTCTTTTAGTAAACTCGGCTAAGATATTAAATCTATCTTGGGATGGCTTAACCGCAGAGTGATCATATGTAAATCATTTTGATAAATCTTATTATATTTTATAAGAAACTGGGAAAGGGTAAATGAAGTCAATCACTTGTAAAGATTAATCAAACGGCTGGTCATACTAATTTCAGTGTGATATTTTCAAAACCAGAGCTATTAGAGATTGTGAGTACAATTTGGATTCCAGGAAAGTGGGCTCCACTTACAAATTATGTGGGAAGCTATACTTCATTGAAATGAAAGGTAAAGCAATTCTGTGTAGTTTACGAGAATCCTTCGTTGTTGAGAAAGAAATGATGCATAAGATTATAAAAAGGGGTTTTAACATATTAGTTCTCCTTAAACCCGATTTTCTCAATTTAATGACTAGCATTCAGATAATGTCACTAGAATCGCCTAACTCTGGTCAAACATTTTACTTTTTTTGCCCCAAATCCGATGATATCATGCATGGTAATAGTGTATGTCTCATAAACTAATAAATTCCATGATATCATAAGACTGCTTTTGGCCACATAGTTCATTTTGTGATGCATGGCACATACAAATACGCTTGCACGACTATGATGCATATGCCCTTTTGGCCACATAGCTCGTGCGTCAAACCCAGAGCCTAAACATAGGGTTGTTCCTCCCTCGTATGGCACATACAGTTCAGAGACAGGAAACCAAGGACTATTTAAAAGAAAGTTAGAAACTTTTTTTAAAGGTTGAAAGATGTTGAGTCTTCAAATTTGAACTTGATGACATTGAAGACTCGAGCTTCGATTTTGTGAAAGAGAACTCAAGCGGTCTCTAAGAGCTTGTTTATACTAGTTCCCATATCATAGAGATTATAAATTAAGGGACACAAGGGATTTGTTTATCCTCGCCTCCCAGCAAATCAAATCTTGGTTTTCTATTTCTCTAACTCTATATTCAACTGGTAAGTGGCAGCAGTTTGCTCACCTAGTTGTCTGGGTTCGAACATGTGGTACGTCACCTTTTTCCACTTGTGTAGGCCTTTTTCCCGCTGGTGCGGACTGTCTTCCCTTATGTGTGTAAGGGCTCTCTCTGCCCCTTGCTTTAAAAAAACAAACAAGTAATTTTACTTTGTTTTTACCATTTCATCATCTCTGACAACGTATTTGAGTTTCATCATTGATATGGACTTGTCCCAACGAACTTTATTTTAGACGGTTGCTAAAAGGGCAAACTTGATTTTGATTGGAACTGTTTGGTATTATATAGAGAGAGATGCTTAAAACCAAAAGAATATTTACTTTATTTTGAGTTCATTCTACTTCAAATCATGATTCGAGGGCTTTCCTAACTCGTTTCGGAAAAAGAATATTTACTTTATTTTGATTGCATTCTACATTGCGAAATCCAATATGATTGGGGCTTTCCTAACTCATTTTGGAAAGATAAGCTCTTAAAAGCGTCTCACCATCAAAATTGTAAATCTTGTCTTTTGCAAGTACCATGTTCTGCACTTCATTTGGAGAGCAGCCAGAGTGCCAGACATATAGTTTACTTAGTTTAGTAGTTCTGTCTAGTGTACCGCAGCTCAGCAGTTCTGTGTAATCAGCAATGAATCCTTATTCTCAATCAGGAAGCACTGTACTGTACATGCACTGCATGCTTGTTCACAATTTGATTTAGTGGATCCATGTGACAGACTTTGGTTGATATATATATATAGCATGACTAAAGATACAAATATTACCAGTTTCCAGTCCAGCCCTGACTGAGTCAGCAAGGGTGGACCAACATGTAGGCCTAAGGGGCCCATGGCCTCCCTTAAGTTTTCAAATTGTTACTTTTTACCACTAAAATATTTGTAACTTTTTTATTTTGCCCCCTAAAATGTTAAAATTTTCTTTTAATGATTTTCATTTGGTCCCCCCTAGTTCGATTTTTTGGGTCCGCCCCTGAGTGAGTGAATGACATGCATCAAGGTGGAAGTCCTTTTTTTTTTTTTTTTTTTCTTTTTTGCTAAAGGTCATTTACATTAAGAAGAGAACAAAAACAAGGCAAAGCCCTATAAAAGCAGGGCATTGGATGAAAAAAAAAAAGAGGCAAAAATGCCCTCGATGCCAAAAAAAAGGCTTCAATACAAACCGAAATACAAAACCAACTTATAGCTCGTCCACAACATAGCCAGCCTAAACCCAAAAGAAAGAAGCTTTTCAACAATTAGCTTTAGAACTTCAAACCCTAAACCATGATGGAATCTTTTTCTCGAGCACGGTTAACTCCATAATTTTTATAGTTTTCAGTGCTGCATTGTTTTAAAAGGCCTCGTGTTGAGTTAAGACGAAGTTTTACTTGTAAGCACAGGAATCTGGACAGCTCATTTCGAGTGTGAGACTCATGTATTCCTCATATTGCAAACCCAGTCTATATATGGACCCTTCTAATCGCCCTTTTTCAAGGGGGTCACAATCGTGGGGCGTTACATTACCATGGACCCGAGACCTGGTATATGTGTCTTTGATAATGCAAACTTTACCTCAAAACAAACTCTTCTTTTTTCCCTTTTTTTTTTTTTTTGACATTTTTACGCATAATACTAGAGATAGTAAACTTGATGAATTGTTATAAGTTGAATGATAAGCCTATTTAAACTCCGAGGGGTAATTCAGTTGGCTTAATTACACAGTTTGCACTTGGGGTTGTGAGTTTGAAACTATACTACTACACTGGGGTCACAAGAGAAATTTTATCTGGCTTTCTTTCCTTAGCCCCTAAGGGTTATTATGGCCCAAAGGACTAGGAGCCCTCCGTTATAAAAAATAAAAAAATGATAAGCTTATTTTAAGAAAACTAAATGAAATGGAGAGAAATCAAGACCGAATTTGAAACAAGATTTCTGTCCTCTAAATGGACCTGTTTTGAAATCGGATATGAATTCAATAGGGTTACAACCCAAAATCATCCCGTTTGCATCCCAACCTACAAGACTTATGAATGTCGAGTAGGTAGGTCAGATTACAATGATATGGACCGAGTAAAAGTTGACCAAGTTATTTACAACGTTTGGACTTGTTAAACCAAGTCCGGGTCGATTTCGGACCGGCACTCGTCAAGCATCTTATAACTCGACGGGTACGGCCAGTAACGGAGCCGTGAGACGTATCCAACCCGTTCGTTTTAATATAAAGAGTAGGATTTCCAGTTGAAAACAAATTACAAGCAGAAGTTGTTTGGGTTTGTATTTTGAGAGGGAGTGGCAATTCTAGTAATTCTATTCCTAACACGATACCCTTCTTGTTATCTAATTTAGCAAATATCCTTCTCACTCTTTCTGTTTCGAGGTCGTCGTCTCCGAACATCAATATAAATCTTCTCTTCCGTTTTTGAGAGAGAAGACACAGAGAGCCGCTCTGAAAAGAGTCTGCCTTTTTAGATTTTTCTCTCGATCAGATTTCGGTACGTATGTTGTATTCAGATTTCAGATCTATCTTTAAAAGCAAAAATTGAATCTTTTTGTTTCTTCGGTGCTTGATTAGATGTATGTATCCATTGATGCTAGTTCTGGATTTCATCTGCTTGATCTTAGTTGTTGTTTTTTTTTTTTTTTTGTTTGGAAAGTGTGATTTGTTTGATTGGATTTTCCTCTGTTTCGTTTAGTTGATGGATCTTTCACGATTGATCTAGCAATATTTGAGTTTGATTGAGATTTCTTTTAATTTGTTCTGAAGTTAAATCGGCTTGTAGACGATATGTTTCATGGATTACAAAAGAGTTTGAAGGATTTGATCTGAGTTTTGACAATTTTCTTAGATAAAGTTGTGATCTTTTATGAGGTGTCAGATCTCAGGATTTAGTCTCGTGATTGTTGGTTGTTGAACTAAGAGATCTTTATCTGATTTGATTGATATTTTCTCGGTTGCATGTGAACTAGATTTAGATTATGTTTATATGGGAAGTTGATTTCAAAGCTATGTTGTGGTCGATCTGCTGGATAGGGATTTGAGTTGCAAGTGATGATAGATTTTGTTGTTGTTTTTTTTCTCCTTAGTTTGCATATTGATGATAATCTCTAGTTCATGTTCTAACAAGTAGAGAAGATTGAGGATGAGTGATTGGATGAAGATTTAAGACATTGTACATGCTGTTTTGTCTGAGTTTTCATTTGATGCTTTGTTGATGTAGGTTTTAGCTGATGATCATCTCTAGTTCATGTTCTAACAAGTAGAAAAGATTTACGGATTAGTGATTGGATGAAGACTTAAGACATTGTATATGCTGTTTTGTCTGAGTTTTTATTTGATGCTGTGTTGATGTAGGTTTTAGCTGTTGTCATGGCATCGGTAGCTCCCGCGACAGGATGGTTGAGAGGGAGAGTGAAAGCTGTTACTTCTGGGGATTGTTTAGTCATAATGGGGAGCACAAAGTCAGAGATTCCTCCGGAGAAGACTATCACTTTGTCTTCTCTTATTGCTCCTAGATTGGTAAGTGATAGCTTCAAATACCCACATCAAGAAAACGAAAAAAATCTCTGTTTTTTTTTTTTTTTTTCAATAATGATTGTAGTTTCTTTCTGCATGAGCAGTTGATTGCATTTAATGAAATCATTGATTCGACAATGACTCGAATGTTGAAAAAGCTACTTGTTTTAAATGGTCTTAATTCGTAGGTTTAGAACATTACGGCTATTTGCTAATTTTGAATATTCTTGTAATAGGTTACGCCGTATTCTTTCTTTTTATATGTCGTTTATATTTTTCTTTTATGAGCTATTGCCAAGATAAGTTGTTTTATCGCTTACTGTATTTAAACAAGTTGTTTGATTTAACTCAGAGTAACCTCGGTCACTCTTGTCCGTAAATTTCCGGCAAATTACTCTTACATTATATCTACTGTTATATGGTCAAGTCCATTGCTCAGTAGGACAGTTCTCTAGTTGCAGTCTTGAGATCAGCACTTCTATATCTTTCTGAAGAAGCAAACACTATAAATTTTGAAACATGCAATGCATAAGTTTATTTATTGATCTATCTATTACTCTAGGGGCGAGCTGCGGAGACCTCTTGGGTGACACCAAGGATGATATATTGGTCGGGCCAACCCTTTGATACCATCTCCTCCCCCAAGGCCCTTACCAAAACTCACTAACTCATGAATTGCCACTAGAAAAAAATTGACATCCATTACAAAATTTGTTGGCCTTTGGATTTGAGATTAATTTTTTTTTTAACCATTAAGTTTGGAGGGCTCATATCTCGAACTTGTGTGCCCCTATCCAAACATAGCCTTCCATGTCCTCCTTCCAGGCAGGCCCCCTGTCTCTCGTCCATAATAATCCTCGGCGGACTCGTGTACAGGATCACTATGTAAACATAACCCTAATCATTTCCTCCTCAAAGATGAGCCCACTAGTTTTGTTTATGAGACTCCTTGACAAGCTCACCCAGAAGGGCGCTTCTCTTCTCTCCACCCTCAAAATGGGGCGTTTTTGCCCCTATCTAACATCCAATGAGAAGCAGCCATCCATCTGTGAGGAATGCAAGAAAGAACGAGCCATTTAATAGCCTTCTTTTATTACGCCCTTTATTACACTCCTTTTTTGAGGATTCTTTTATAACGATTGGGAAACAAAATAGGAGAAGAGAAACCATTCTTCATCACATCTTTTTTCTTCCCTTCTTTATTTTGTATGATATGATGGGATACACCTTTGGATAAACCCAAGCTCTTAATACTATTCAACCTTATACATTGCCATGATTCCCAATTTGACATCAATCTCATTATTATTGGTTGTAAACCCACCCCATGCACTAATGGATTTGTAACTTATGCCCACAAATGAATCAATCTTAATTATCATGTATAAGGAAGGAGGATAAGGCATTATATAATGTACAATTATCATGAATCAATCTTAATTGAAATTTTAAATACATCGGGCAAAGAAGAGGGCATGCTTTCATTGCTTTGCAAAAAAAAAAAACTGTCCTTATGTGTAGGCTTTGTGTTTTTTCTCAAAAATGCCTTTGCTATTTGCATTAAATGCTATGATGCCCTGATACGGCCCGGATACGGCAGGGACACGCCATAAGCATGGTAGGGACACGGATTTTACATGTAAAAAGTGAAGTATCGGATACGATACGACACGATGCGTTGCCCATTTTGAAGTATCCGTGCATCATAGATTAAATGTCACATTAAATTGGATGACATGTGTTGTGTTCTGTAGGCCTAAAAATGGGGCGTTTTCTTACCAAAAACGCTGGGCCATTTTGTAGCATGCCCCTCTCTATATAAATATATGTGTGTGTATACACCATTATAAACCAGTTTCTTTGTCACACATGCCGTTTTAAAGATTCTGGTCCATGTTCTAGGCCCGTAGAGGTGGTGCTGATGAGCCTTTTGCTTGGGAGAGCAGAGAGTATTTAAGGAAGCTGTGCATAGGAAAGGTGATTTCTAATGATGCTTTTCATTTTTTTATTCTACATCATTGTTGCCTATCAATAGTGACAGTTATCTAACGTGTTACTACAATCTTTACCATGATAGGAAGTCACCTTCAGAGTGGATTACACCGTACCATCCATTGGACGGGAATTTGGTTCTGTTTTCCTTGGTGATAAAAATGTTGCATTGCTAGTTGTCTCAGAAGGCTGGGCAAAGGTAATGCTCTTGTACGTGCATGTTAACAAACTTTTAAACTGTTAATTCTAGATTGACATTGCAACTTTTCTTGCTTAATGAATAAATTTTATGCAGGTTAGGGAACAGGGTCAGCAGAAGGGAGAAGCAAGTCCTTTCTTAGCGGAATTGCAGCGCCTTGAAGAACAAGCTAAGCAGCAAGGTTTAGGTCGTTGGAACAAGGTAGTAGTCTGTACCGTCCCGTTGCATATGCTTTTGATAATAGACAAAAAAAAAAAAAAAAATTCTTGTATCTTTTTTTTCATGCACCCGTCTAGCTTTAGTGGAGCCAAAGAATTAAATCTCTATGCCGGTGTTTGTCTCTGTACCACCAGTTCTAAATTCTAATACTTAAGGAGTCACATGTGACTCAACTGAGTTTCATGTAACTTGGTCGAGTCATTGGATAGGCCAGTTCCAGTAGTTGGAACTGCTTAACAATGCCACAGGAGACTTGATCAGGATTTTACTCCATACCTGGAGCCCATTTTCCCCCCTAGATACCCACTTACGATCTTTCACCTACCAAGCAAGTTGAAATTACAAACAGGAACCCACCTTCTTGCTCGATAGCCCACCGGCAATCAGTTTATCTTGATTTGGATGATTTTCTCAATTTGTTTTCCCTATGGCCCTAAAAGGTTCAAATTACAGTTTTCTTTTAAGTAGGGTTAATACAGTCCTTACTCTTTTACATGTAGCAAAAATGCACTGGATAAGTGGGCCTGATTAGGGATGTGGCCCAGCCCCCCCAAATCTCGGCCCGAGCGGCCGGCACAGCCCGCCGGCGATTTATTTTGGCCTGCCACGGGCTGGGCCGTGCCGTGCCGTGCTCGGCGTGCCTTTTTAATTTTTTTTCCGATTAATTATTTTCTCCTTTTCGGTATTAAAAGTAAAAATTAGAACACAAGTACGAAGAATGACAAAGATATTTAAGTGGTTCGGTCAAACTCGACCTACTCTACTAAGAAGAATGGGAGGCTTAGAGTATTTATAGACTTTGTAAAATTGAAAAGGACACAAAATACCCCTTATATGAACCGCGGGGGCGGGGGTGGGGGTTAAAATGGACAAATTTTTTTTTTAAAAAAAGCCATTTTTGGGCGGGCCGTGCCGAAATGGGCCGGTCTTGCTCGTTTTCTTGGCCATGGGCAGTGCCATTTTGGCCCGGCCAGGCCCATTTGACATCTCTAGGCCTGATATGCATGACATTTGACCAATGACATGTGATTGTTGTACTCATTTATGCAGGCTGCTGGTGCATCAGAAGCATCGATTAGGGTCTTACCTCCTTCTGCTATTGGGGATTCTAGTAATTTTGATGCAATGGGCCTATTGGCTAATAATAAGGGCAGGGCTATGGAAGGCATTGTTGAACAGGTCCGCGATGGAAGTACTATTAGGGTCTACTTGCTTTCAGATTTCCAATTTGTTCAAGTTTTCGTTGCTGGAATCCAGGTAAGATAATGACGTTTATTGTTAAGAGTTTCAAGGCTTATTTGGTATCAGGAATTTAAAGAATTTATGCTGGAACAAAGAGCAAAGTTAAGAATTGTAAATTACAACAGACAATTATCATTCCTTTTTTTTTTTTTTTTCCTTTTATTTCAAATCCTTTGCGGCTTACTCTTTTCACATTCCAAGAATCAAACATGGACCTCATGATAGAATATCTAAGACTCTAACAGCCCAAATTCCTGTTAGGAATCCCTGCTACCAAATAGGTCCTTACTCTTGTTTCTATGAAGCTTTACAAGTTCTTACCCAATTTTTGTTTGTTTCATTTTGATTTCATGTCTAAAAAATTAGGCTCCGTCCATGGGAAGAAGGTCTGCAATAGAAACAATTGTTGAGACTGAAATAACCTCAGAAGAAACAAATGGAGAAGTTTCTGCTGAACCTCGACCACCACTCACGTCTGCACAGAGACTTGCTGCCTCAGCTGCAACTGAAATTTCACCAGATCCATTTGGGAGGGAAGCTAAACACTTCACAGAGATCCGTGTTTTAAATAGAGATGTGAGTGCTCTGTTGTTCCTGTCTTATTGTACATTGAGTGATACTATAACATACATACTCACCTTTCGGTTGAATTAGCAGGTTCGCATTGTCCTGGAGGGTGTAGATAAATTCAGCAATTTGATTGGCTCAGTATATTATGCAGCTGGTGATTCACCAAATGACTTGGCACTGGAGCTTGTTGAAAATGTATGTTGATATATGCTCTTTAAGTTCATCTATATTGAAATGGTTGGCATGGGGAATCTTTTCTGGGCCTGAAAAGTTAAACATAACGTAAAAGACAACTAGCACAATAACCCGTGCTAAGCACGGGCATGTTTACCAATAAAATTTGCAGCAACATACATAAAAATCAATTAAAAAGAAATTCAGATATCATAGAATCATTCCCAAACACTTACTGACAAAGGACAACAGAAAAGAGAATTATGCCAGTACCTTTTTTTTTTTTTTAATCCAAGAGTCCGTGGCGTAGAAATGGAGTGAGAGAAGTGGGGTGAAAAGGAAAGAGGGGAATACGTAGAGTAACCTTAGTATATCATATTTGGGATGGAAATGAAGTGGTTGAGAAGAGTGAAAAGTGGGAAGAAGTTGAGTGGGGCCTTGTGGTGCATGTGTTATCCATACTTTTCTGAAGCTAATATAATCATGGTTCCAGACAGAGACTATGAACATAAAGTGGATGATGGTGTGCTTTGCTATGCACAATTATGCATTGATGGAATTTAATCCAAATTCCAAACCGAAGAAAAACAAGCACATCTAGTTCTTACCCGATTATTGTATCACTTGAGGGAGATCGAGAGATATTTGTAGGACTGTTACTTGCAAATGTCTTGGGATATTTTTGTACTGGGGACTCTGATTGTTGTACTGAGGACTTCATTGCGGATGAACATGTTGTGGAACTCTAATGTTGGACTAGTTTCTCTTTATTAAATTTCATTAAATGAAATTCCTGGCTGTGGTCATCCTTTATTACGTGTATAATCATCATCATCCTTTATTAAAGAGTATGATCATCATCATCATCACCACACCATCATCATCAAAGTCCCTTCTATCTTCTAGTGGTAGGATCATTGTCATTATTGTTGTAGCCTCAGACCATCTATGCAAGGCTTGCTTTGTGAGTTTTACTTTGCCACTTAAGTTTTGAAGTTATTTTCTCTGTAGCTCCATTCTTTAATGTCTCAACCCATATCTTCATGCACTTTTTTTAACCCTTCAATATATCATACTCGGGTTGGTTCTGGTTTTCTTTGTACTTATCCAAACCATCTCTAGTGGTATTGTTTTGATCCGCCTTTATCGGAGCTACCTTTAATGCAGGGTATGCCAAGTGCTACTTTTGTTCGAAGTTGATTTAAATTTTGGTGTAGTAAGTTCTTACGGCCTACTACCACTGTAATTAGCCATTTAGTCCTCTCCTCTAGGCTTGAAACTAGCATATGGCACATGCCGAAGCACGGGATGGTAGAAGGGGAAATATAAGTTTCCTCTTGTATACCCATTCCTAATTCCTAATTCAAATGCCATACATGCTGTCGCTTCTTTGTTTCTTTGTTGTCCAACATTTAACTCCATACGACTGAGCAGGTCTATCTGCCTTATAAAAATGCCCCTTTTTAAATCAGAGTGGCATTATTGATCTCATAAAACTCTACTAGCATCTCTCCACTTACTATGCCCACCTTGTGCAGATCCTATTGCGTCTTGTAACAGTATGCATTGCAGATGGCATAAGACTTGTGGTGATGATGATTGTTCAGTTTGCTTGTGATATATAATTTCATTTTTTTTTTTTTAAATCAGAAATCACCACTTTGAGGGTCACAAAAATGTTAATAACAAGGAATATTTCAAGCAGTAAACTATAAAATTACTCGTAGCATTTTTAAAATGTGATGGCACAGTTGTGTTGATCTAATACAATGTGTCTTATAAATAGTATCTAGTCAATAGCACTATGCAAGCCGGGGACTGATTGTCATGATACATTTTACTTGACACTTTCTGCTTTTTTGTTAAAAGGCAACATTCAGAGGCACCATCCAAATGCTGGGCAGTGTGGTTTCCCTGGTACCGATGCACTTGTGTTCTATACAGAAATTGAAAATTGCGTAGAACAGTCTTTTATTATTTTACTGTGTTTGAGAGAGAGAGAGAGAGAGAGAGAGAGAGAGAGAGAGAGAGAGAGAGAGAGAGCTTTTGCATGTCCGAGCTACTACTAACAAGGAAGATATCATATGTAGGGGGATCGACTCATTTTCACTACTTAATATGTTGTTGCTTCAAAATCTGTGATTCACTTTTTTTGTGAATCCTGTCCAGTTTTTGTTCAAATTTATGGTTTCTTGATGCCTCAATTATTAACCACTTGAGTAAGAGAAATGCTATATCATGTTTCTCAAATTTTTCCAATTTTTATAGGAGAGAATTCCCACTCCTCCAACACCGTTTCACTCACATACAATCACCAGACTCCAAATATGCCTGTTTCACTTGGATGATTTGTGAAATATATTGTTTCTTGTGGTTTCTACTTTCTACCTATGTTGCAACATTTTCTTGAAGATTTTATGTCCGTGAATGTTGCCATTCCTGCTATCTTTGGTACTTTCATGTTCAAAGGCTTCCAGTCATATATCCTGCAGTTTTAATGTTTTAATTCTATCCATCGCTTAATTCCTTGTTGCCTTCAGGAGCCATTTCTTCACTGTCAATTATGTTGTCTTGTGAATTCAAAATCTAACATGTCACGGTGTTCTTTTCCAAGTCTTTCAGGACAATTCATTTCTTTTTTTGCTAAATACTGGCTGCAAACTTTTTACTTCCTGTCATTATATATTTAAGCATGTGGTCCTGGACATCATAGAAATCATTTGGAATTGAAATATTACTTCCATATAGGGTTTGGCTAAATATGTGGAATGGAGTGCGAATATGATGGAGGAAGAAGCCAAGCGGAAATTGAAAGCTGCCGAACTGCAGGCAAAGAAGGATAGGTTGAGAATATGGACAAACTACATCCCTCCAGCAACAAATTCAAAAGCCATTCATGACCAAAATTTCACAGGAAAGGTTAGTGATTGTCCAAACTGAAGCAATTCTCTCTCTCTCTCTCTCTCTCTCTCTCTCTCTCTCTCACAGTTGATTATAGAAGAAGGGATCCTTCTTTTATTTTGTTTTATGATCTTCCTTGCCTTTTCAGGTAGTAGAGGTTGTTAGCGGGGACTGCATTGTTGTTGCTGACGACTCCATCCCTTATGGCAGTCCTTTAGCTGAACGGCGAGTCAATCTTTCCAGCATTAGGTCACCTAAAATTGGCAACCCTCGTCGTGATGAAAAACCAGCTCCATATGCTCGTGAAGCTAGGGAGTTCTTGCGGACGCGCCTTATTGGCCGCCAAGTACACACCCCTCTTTTTCCTTATAAATATTATGTAGCTGTATGTTTTGGTTGAAAATTTTGAAATAATGGATTTTATCTTCAGGTAAATGTTTCGATGGAATATTCTAGGAAGGTTGGCATGGCTGATGGGCCTAGTCCAGTACCTGGGTCATCAGATTCCAGGGTCATGGATTTTGGATCAGTCTTCTTGGTATCTCCTTCCAAGGTTGAGAGTGATGACACAGCACCTGCTCCAACATCAGCAGGCAGTCAACCAGCAGGAGCAAATGTTGCTGAGCTGGTTGTTGCACGTGGATTTGGTACAGTTATCAGACACCGAGATTTTGAGGAGAGATCCAACTATTATGATGCATTGTTGGCTGCTGAGGCACGCGCTATCAGTGGAAAGAAAGGGATCCATTCTGCCAAGGATCCTCCTGTGATGCACATAACAGATTTGCTAACGGTAAGGGAACTACTTTCCTTTATACATCTTTTCTTGACATATCTTTCTGTTGGATTGAGTTACATGTTTCGCTACTCAGGCATCGGCGAAAAAGGCCAAGGATTTCTTGCCATTTTTGCAAAGAAGTAGAAGGCTACCTGCTGTTGTTGACTATGTCTTGAGTGGTCACAGATTCAAATTGCTGATTCCCAAGGAGACTTGCAGCATCGCATTCTCCTTTTCTGGAGTTAGATGCCCTGGTCGGGATGAGCCTTTCTCAGATGAAGCAATTGCTTTCATGAGGAGGAAGATATTGCAGAGAGATGTCGAGGTAATGTTCTTTTACTATTGATGTCAATGAATTATACGGTATTATATATAGCTCATTTTCTGAATTTCTGAGCAGATAGAAGTAGAAACAGTTGACAGGACTGGAACATTCTTGGGATCTCTCTGGGAATCAAGGACCAATATGGCTGTGGCTCTTGTGGAGGCTGGGCTTGCGAAGTTTCAAACTTCTTTTGGCACTGACAGGATTCCAGATGCTCACCTCCTTGCTCAGGCTGAACAGTCAGCTAAAACGCAGAGACTGAAAGTACGTGGTAAAATCTTCAATTGATAGATAGCCGATTTTCCTTTTATGGGGTTTCTCATAGGCATATTTGATGTGCAGATATGGGAAGGTTATGTTGAAGGACAAGAAGCTACTAATGGTTCAGTATCTGAATCCAAACAGAAGGAGGTGATTAAGGTGCGTTGCTTGTTGTTTGTTTGATTTCAAGCCTTTCTTCCTTTTTTCATTAAGTTTGATCATTCACTTATTTTCCTGGCCTTTGCTTTTAGGTGGTGGTTACTGAAGTATTGGGTGGTGGTAAGTTCTACATTCAGACAGTTGGTGATCAGAAAGTAGCTGCTATACAGCAGCAGCTCGCTTCACTGAGCCTCCAAGAAGCACCTGTTATTGGTGCTTTTAACCCTAAGAAGGGTGATATTGTCCTGGCTGAATTCAGCGCGGATAATTCCTGGAACAGAGCAATGGTAATGTCGACATTCTCAAATTCTCTACTTTGACTGCTTAAAGCATGAGGCCTTTATTGTTAACAATAATTATCGACTCTATTATTTGGGTTTAACAAAATTTTGTGTACTGCATAGAGGAAAATCTCTGAGCAATATGTACTTTCTAACTGCAGTTTCCTGGATAACCAGTTACACCTGTAGGCTTACTATCTCTTTCACCACTATCCAATCCTTTTTGCATTAGGGCATGCCTGGAAATCCACTTGCATGCTCTAACCAACAATGGCTAGATGTGCGTTATGAGTTTCCCTCACAGGAAACAATGGTTAGTTGCTTAGTCGAACCAATTTGGACCTAGTCTTCCATGAGAGCAGTTCAATGTCCTATCTGATTAAAACTGTAATGTAAAGGCAAGTTGCTGACTACATTCCCTGATGTTTTTAACTTTGAAGATCATAATGGTGTTGTGATCATCTTTTTTCTCATTAGTTTTTAAGTTGGAAAAAAGTGTTCACTTTTAGGCATTTAGCTCACCTCACAAAATTTTCTTAGGGCCATGTGTTTGCATGGGAATTGGCTCCAACCAAGGATTATCAAAAGAGGTGAGGGTGAAGAATATGAGGAAGAGATGTGGATGGGATTTTAACTTTCCTAGGATTTGAATTACTTGGGGTGATGTCTGCATAATTGATTTCCATCTCTTAATTCATTTTCTAAGGAAGAGGGGATTATTTGATTGTCATTTTTGGATATTCACCTGATATCTTCATTTTTAATTACTTTTAGAAATACAATTCTTCAAATTCCTATTCAATTATATGCAACGAACGGGACCTTAAAATATAATTAGCATGTCATAGTTGCTTCTCAAGTAACTCGTCAATAAAAGAAAGTCCTAGTAGTTGTTCTGCGACAAAGTAAGCATAGCAAAAGCTTCATTTCATTTTATTCTCCTCCTCCTCAATCTACTTGTTTTCTTCCTCCAAATGCAACATCCTGCAACCAGCTGCTGCACGTTGTTGCTGCTTCTTACCCTACCAGCCCACCCATTTAACAATCATAAAAATGACCATCAGTAGCAATGATGGAGTGCACAGGAAATAGAACATGAGAGAGATACAATAATGGGTCACACTAGAAGAAATCGTGAGACAGGTGCCTCAGAAAGTTTTCTCTTGGCGAATGGGGTCCTCTGCGTGGAAGGAGAGATTGGGCGATTACGATTTGCACTTGGACTTGGACTTGATTCTCATAGGTTGATGAAGGGTGAAGATGAGAAGAAACTCGGCATGAGGGAGTGTGTCTTCTATTGTCAGTTGCGATGGTCATGAGGCCTGTTTGAGTTTTTGAGTTCTCTCATTTGCAAGGCAATGACAAGCAAACAGGGTATGGAAACAACGAAATATGTCTACTATTGCTTGAAATGAGCATCCCAAAGGCCTCCACTCGTTTCTACTTTTTATGAAATGGGTACATCTCCATTGAAATACACAGCCTGACAGAGCCAAGATCTTGTATAAATCTACAAATTTCCTTTAGGATGATATTTTGCCTTTTCATTTGAAAGTAAACTCTGACAGGTAATGTTCTTTTGAATGATAAAAACACAGTATTGCTTCTTATTTTTACAGTTCTTTGAATGGTAACGTGATTTGAACCCATTAACTCGTATGTTTGGACAATGATCACCTTCCAGCTATTCTTCTTCCATCTATGCTACGGGTTGTTGTCCATAGTGTTGCTTTTTATTTATTTATTTATCAAATATGTATTTTTTGCTGAAAAAACTGTAACTTTTTAGTGAATAAATGAAAGGAGTGGCCTCAATTTGCCTTTGTCAAGGAGAGTTTTCCTTTTGTGTTCAATCTGATTGCATAAGTTTGTGCCAATTTCTAGCAAAAATATAATGTCCTAAATATAAAACGTCATTTGAATCTATATTTCATCATAAGGTTGAGAAATTTATCCTTGTTAAAATAGTGGTTATGCTGCAAAATGCAACCAGTCTTACCAAAATCAGATTGGACTGGCCAGTCGAACCAGGTTTGACCTCCACCAGCACCCTCACCGGTATAGTTTTATGAGAACTGGGTCTTGTTAAAAAACTGGTCAAACTCAATGAAAGCCTGCGGTTTAATTGGGCTCTTAATTTAATTATTTAATCAAATGTTTTATTCATGTTTTCATTTTTTACATCATGGTTTAATTGGGTCAAACTGGACTGAACTGTCTACTCCACCAATTCACCTGCCAGTCTGGTTTATAAAGAACTGGTTGCAACTGATATTGCTTCCAAAGTTGTTGTTGATGTACTGTGCAGATGTTAGAACACTCATTTTGGCTTGCAATTAAATTGAGAATTACTATTTTTACTGTAATTATATTTGATATTGTTTAGTTGAATCTTGAATGCCATAGTCATCACATAATTTCCCCTTGACGGTGAAAATTTCTTTGGCATGTGAAGATTGTCAATGCACCGCGTGGAGCTGTTGTATCACCAAAGGATAAGTTTGAAGTCTTCTATATTGACTATGGGAACCAAGAAACTGTTCCGTACAGTCGATTGCGCCCACTTGATCCCTCTGTCTCTTCTGCACCTGGCCTTGCTCAGCTATGCAGCCTTGCATATATAAAGGTACCCAGTTTAGAGGAGGATTTTGGACAGGAAGCTGCAGAATATCTGAGTGAGTGCACCCTTAACAGCTCAAAGGAGCTTAGGGCCATGGTTGAGGAGAGAGATACATCAGGAGGAAAAGTTAAAGGCCAGGGAACTGGTACAGTGCTTGTCGTCACTTTGGTTGATGTGGAAGCTGGTTCCAGTATCAACGCTGCAATGTTACAGGTTAGAATACATTGTCATTCTATAACATCTTTTATGAGATGATCGAATGCTGAAAATTCCTTTGCTCATTTTAAATCACTAAAGTTCTTTGTTGGTGTTCTTATAATAACATTGGCCTTGGAACTCCTACTTGAAACCCAACAATCCTAGTAAATGTGACCCCTGTTTTCTAGATACCTTTATTTTCTGTAAATGTCAACTATATAGTCAGCTTAGCCTACCATGTGCAAGTGGAGAGATGGTTAGGGTGTTGTCTGGAGAAGATCCTGGGATTAATTCATGTGGGGTTTTACTGGTCCTGGTCTTACTTTAACTGATTCTATGTTTTGTTAATTAGATTTGAGTGGAGCAACAGTTAGATAAATTTCACAACCGTTGAAGATGAGTAGGTGATCTTTAGCTAATGTCAGAGGGTTATAATATATATAGAGCATTTGTCTATATGATTAGAAGTCGAGGATTATGTTCTTGTATGCAGTTGTCTGGACTAACATACGTATCAGAAGTCAGAAATCAAAAAGTTGTGTCGATATTTTGCTAAAATTGGTTCATGTTGCACTGGTCAACCTTTTGATGTATTCTGAATCATCTTATGTTTTTACAGGAAGGACTCGCTAGATTAGAAAGGAGGAAGAGGTGGGACACAAAGGAAAGGCAGTCTGCCCTTGATAACTTGGAAGAACACCAAGCAAAAGCAAAGCGTGAAAGGCTGAAAATGTGGCAATATGGTGATATCCAGTCGGATGATGAGGATTCAGCCCCACCTGTGAGAAAAGCAGCCGGTCGCCGGTAAGGCACTACACCAGAAATTCTACTGGGGATGGACGTTTGTCGAACTGTAGGTTACTTTGGAGGTGCGTTGAACTGTAGGTTATTTGAGAGTATTTAATATAGAAACTGAGGCTGTGAGAAAAAACAATGCAGGGAGAGCTATTTTTATCAGTTTTTAACCCTTTTTCCCTTTCTCCCCGAACCTTTTTGAACATTTGTTGTCACATCTTATTAATAAGACAGTCCCCCCGACACCAGTCTAAGAAGCTGTTCTTGTTTGTTTGAGGTCTGCAGAGTGAAAATAGTCCATTGCCTTTATTTTGAAGATTTTTGGGATTTCGTTTGGACCCTCCATTTGTAGCCTCTCCTTTTGCTGCATTAAAAAAAATGGTATTTTTTTGTGTAAGTAGTAGTACAGAGGTTTCAAATTGCATATGGAAAAGAGGTCCAGGTAAGCATAGGTCCAGGTAAGCATACAACTTGGTGGCAGTGACATCGACCCTCACAGGCATTACCAGCTATGATGCATGGATACTTAAAAATGGGTAATGTATTATCTCGTATCATATCCATGCTTCACATTTTATTTGTAAAATCTGTGTCACTGCCATGTCCCTTTCGTACCTGGGCATCATAGATTACCAGAATTGCCAGCCAATATATGGCGGCTTACCAAATTGAGCATAGTAGCAGAAAAAAAGAAAAAAAAAAGGCGTACGTCTCTACCTATTTCTATAGGCGTTGTGGGAATTAGGATGCATCCTTTGGTGATCTACAGCAACACATGTATGGACAGCAAGATTGGAACAATCCTATACATCCATTTATTTTTTTCCAAGACTTCTGCAACTATTCCCCTTAAGTTATGTCCTTTAGAATATGCCAAATGACAGGGTTGATGGTTACTCTGGACAACACCACCTTGTTCCTGCTGGTGGGTGGTATGTTGTGCATCTGGCGCTCTATTTTCATACTTTAGGCCCAGCTTTTTGGATCCTGGAAACACAGTTGTCTTGTGTTCAGTTTTTAAGTAGACGCCAACTGCATGCACCCTTGATTAAATTATAAGCTGGTTGATTCAGTTCACCTTCATTTGTTTTGTGGAGATCATGGTTTAAAATCTTGGTTTCGGTCGCGGTATCGGCTGGGCCGAAAAACCGATATGATATCAGTATCGGTCGCGGATATTGGTCCATCGCGGTTGTTGCGATGTGAATTTTTTTTAGACAATGCTGGAAAACAATATTTTTTTTCATTAGTAACATTAATAAATCAAAATCTTAGTCACCTTAAGTTATGAGTCATGTCTGTGCCGCAGTTCACTGTCTTCTCCAGTATTTCATATAATGCAATCATTATTGATGCTCATGATTAATTTATTAGTGTAAAATATAATAAAATAAAAATAACATATCAATAAGCCTCTAGTAGATCTAAATCATGTTTATGACTATGAGTAGATGTATATCTATCATCTACACACTATTAATAAGCCTTTAGTATTACAAATATTATAATAAGTAACAACAATTATTTAAAAAAAAATAAACATTTAAAAAAACCATTTTCAAAATTCTAAATATATAGATATAGCATAAAAGTGTGTAGATCAATCATTTACACACCATACAATGATCATGAATCATTAGAAGAATATATTTATGATGAAATCCCCAAAAAATAATATATTATAATTTAAATATTAAAAAATCCGAAAATAAAAAAATTGAAAAAAAAATCAAAATCATGTGTATGAATAGATCTAGCATGAAAGTATGTAGATCTAACTTCTAAATAAAGAACATAGCACAAGTGACAAACCCAATGATTTCTATGCTTCATCTAAAAATAAAAAATAAAAAATATATAACAAAATGCTTTAAGTTGATTTTCTCTTACCTTAAATGATATTTACTTCAAGAAATAGATATGCGATTTGAAAATATGCAAGAGGAATGTGTGATGGAGTATGACTGCTGCTATGGGTAATAAGAAGATGAGGAGAGGAGAAGAAGATGAGGGAAAAATAGAAAAATTAGGGTTTTGATCACTTTTTATGAGATCTCGGCCGATATTTTGAAAATGTCGGCCAAGATCTCGAAAAAACCGATATGAACTTCATCTCGGCTGATATGGGCAGATATGTTGGAGATATATGGCCCTAAGATGCCGATACCAATATCTCGGGGCCATATCGGATCGGTATCGGCCGATACCGATTCATATTGGCCAATATGAACCAATATCAACCGATTTTTAAAACCATGGTGGAGATCCAACGATGTCCTTGTTGATTGTATATATGAGAAATGGCTAGAGCTGTCTAAAACTAATTTCTCTTTTATCTATCAATCTGATCTAAGTTGATGAAACTGAAATTAGAACCATTTTCTTTGCCGTAATAATTTGGTGAAGAAACTGAGTTAGTAGTATTGCCTCAATTGGATTGGATTGTTAAAAAGGTCCGTAAGGGCAACCACCTTTATCTACTGAAAGACAAAAAAACACTCTACTTTTCTATACAAAAAATCAAAAAGATTTCATATCAAACAATTAAAAACAAAATATCATCATAACCCACTTATATTTATTTCCTCTTGATTTGATGTTTTACATCACTTCATTTCACTTGATTTAAAGTAAAATTACCAAATGGGCAAGGAAAGGTGATCACTATTAAAGTTTAAAAAAAAAAAAGGATGTCAAGAGGACAACACAATCTGAACCTAATGAGTTTGAGTTATGTCCCCATATACATATATATATATATATATATATATTTCCTTATATATATATATAGGGATATTCATGTGCATCTATCCCTCACCATATACCCTTTTTGAGGAAGTTTCAAGTACAAAACACAAGTATTTATTTATATATATATATATATATATATATAGAGAGAGAGAGAGAGAGAGAGAGAGAGAGAGGTAAGCCTGATGTAAATTCAATCATTATTAAACAACCGGCTTCAACTGTATAAAAAAGCAAAGAAAAAGGAAAAGCAGTCTTGTTTGTCTGGCAATTGCAAAACCCATTTTTGCCATCTTTACCCTCTTTATCTAGGCCTTCTTGGAGAATCTCTAGGTCTAAACTCTTTGGGCCTCCTATGACTCTATGGGTTAAAGCAGAAGTAATAAGACCTGGCAATTGGCAAGCTTCCATCTTAAATTGTGAAGGCATCCAGACCAGAATTGTTTTCATGATGAAATTGTGGCGCTTGTTAAGACCTTCTTGATCACATTCATTTACCCCTGAGATAAATCCAACTTTCATAACCTTGGAACACAAAAAGAACCAACTTCCTCATCAGAGTAACCTTTATCTTGAGCTGGGTTGGCCAATGCATGATGCTGGGTACTGTGCTCAATTTTGACTTGTGGTCTGGACATTGGCTTGGCCGACTTGTAGTCCACTGTCCACCCCACCATCTTGTCTCTTATCAATCTTGTCTCTCACTTTTGAAGTACATTTACCACCCCCAAGCCAGCTGCACTACAGCACGTGAACTGCATAATAGGAAGTGTGGAAACTATGCCCCACTGGTAAGACCCTCTCCTTCTTACAAGAATCTTGAGTGTTTTTGTCAAGGAATTCAGAATGTTCATGGCCCTTCTCTCTCTTCTCTTTTTTTTTTTTTTTTTTTAACGGGAGGATTCCCAACCCTTTGGGCTATATTATTCCCTCCGGATCCAGAGAGAAGCCGAGTAAAACCCTTGTGGCCCCTATGTGGTAGCACAAGTGGACTCAATTTTCGATTCCTGAAGAAGGGGGAACTGGGAGTCAATACCAAGACCTCTAACTCCGGAAGAGAGAGGAACCGTGGTCCTGACCACTCAGCGAACCCCTTAGGGTTAAATGTTCATGGCCCTTTATATTCAGATGTTGAAATTCTAAGCATTTCAAAAGCTAAAAATAATTTTTCATTTGGATTGATATTCAGAATTTAAGCAATGAAGCAAAGTTTGAAATGAACAATTTTTACATCAATATCAAAATATCCTCCAAATTCTCATAAGTAATACCTCAAAAAAAAAAAAAAAAAAAAAAAAAAAGGTCCCAAGAGACCCGACAAGCAGAAAATGACCCATAGACAAAGTATCTATCAAAACCCGTCGGATCCAAGGATATAAAATAATGGACACTTTAAGATAATTTTGCCTCAAATGTGAACCAACATTTATTTGTCTTTATCTATCTAATTAGAACCAAAAAAAAAACTGATATGATTTTCAAACGATGCCTTGTCTAACAAGCAACACCATTTTTTCTTATTATTTGTGTGACCAATGGACTCCACCTTGATGGGACATGGCCCTCTTCATGGCTAACTGTAGTCCCAAGAGGTACTTATAGTCCAGGCCAGCCCAAGGCCGACCTGACCCTAGCTTGATTGGGCTATATATGGCCTGTGATCTTTGGTCCATTGGCCAAACCTGTATTAATTTTTTTGGCCCCACTGATAACCAGCCGGCCTGAGCCTATGTATGATTAAATGCCTGGCTTTACTTGATATATCTAGAACAAAGACATGCACAGATCTCACAATTGGTCCCGGGCTGGCCTAACTTTTAGTCCATGACCTGGACTAAGAACGCCTGATAACCAAGTTGGCCAGATTCGGATATGCTGAGCCCAGGTCAACCTGACCCAACAACTCCATCCATGCCCAAGTCCTTTGTTTTTTCCAAACTCTCACATCCTGACATCTTGTCCTTGTGGATATATCAAACACGTGCCTTGTTGGGTCAACATTAGAACTCTCCATGTGGACCTCCCTCAAACAAGGAAAACATGCCACTTGACCTACTAAAGGACTCTTTCCCCAATTGATGTTCATCCTCCAATCAAGCTTCTCTATTGTACTACCCTCCACATGATTTTGGTGTGAGCACCTAACCAAAAACAAATAAATGATGGGACCCACAATTGGTAAAAGGGTTTATTGTCATGGGGGCCAATAGGAACTTTAGACAAAAATGACAAGCCCAAACTACCCACATGGTTTTATACTGTATATTGGCTCATGGATGGAGACCCCGAGACGCCTATGTTGACATTTTTTTCCAGCTCCAGATCTAAGTAGATATTGAAGTTGGGGTTCGGCACGACTACTCCAGAGAGAGAAGGCTGTAGTTTTCAATGTAATTGGTAGGTGGTGAAGGAAACAGAGGGATAGGGGTAATTGGCCACTACCACACCTCACAAATCAGAGGTTGAGTTTCCGAACTGGATAGTCGGTTTTTGAAGAGGCCAAACACCCTCACCATAAATGGAATATTATTAATGCCAGAATTATTAATTCAGAGATTTTGGGGTTTTTTTGTTTCTCAATTTTTAGTTGGAAATTACATGGAACTAAAATAACTATGAATAAAATAATAAAAATATTTACTAGTAAATTCTAATTGGATCGAAAGTCAGTGGACATGTGCAATTTAGGAGGGTTATGTGTTTGGTTCATTTCGATGGACCAAAGGTGGGCCCCACAAACATGAGCTTACGAAATTTTCTCTTAAGCTTGATCTTAAAAGAGCCTTGCTCTATATATATATGGGGAATATTCACATGCATCTATCCCTCACCATTTTTGGTGAGGTACACCCCTTTTGGGGGTGTTTCGAGTACAAAAGGAATACAACAGGGGTACTTTGTACATCGCTTTTGTACTTGAAACACCCCCAAAAGGAGTGTCCCTCACCAAAAATGATGAGGAATAGATGCATATGAAGACCCCCTATATATATATATATATATCGTTTAAACTAAATACATTTGAGTAGAATGCTGCCGAAATTATCGAGCGAATACTTCATATTTTAAAATCTCATGAGTTTCTCGAGATATTACCTGCTGTGAGTTTTTGACAGTGATTTCTACCTGATATTAAATAAGGAGTCACTAATTGTAATAGTCAATGGATTAGTAGTAATCTCTAGCTTTATTAATTTTTTGCTTAGGTGGGACCCACATGGGGGTGAGCAAGTGTGGCCAACTTGCACATTGAATCACTAAGGGAGAAACGCATAGGATCAATCAGTTGATAAAATTAAGAAATGTTATTGAAATGGTTCCACTAATCCGTCCCATTAGTTTAATCTATTAAAAAGGAAGTAGTCAAAAAACTAAACTGATGGAGTTGTTGATGGTTAGGTTGGGAGATGGGACCTGTTCCACTCAGTCCAACTCTGTGGGCCATGCCAGTGCTAATGGCTTTGGTTCTTTTAACCAAGTTTTTGGGCTTTGGGGCCGCATTGAGGGTTCAAAAGAACAGGATCCACTCCAACCCAATTTGTATTTAAAACACTAGTGATTGCAAATTTTGTACATGATTCTGGATCTCCTACGTACTGCCTTTATATAGAGGTTCTGTGCCAGGCCACTGTCCATTTTTTCCCTATGATTTTTTCCAATTTCATGATAAAACTTAGACGGCTCATTAGAGTTACTTGACTCTGGTCAGCATTTATTTTTAACTTTTTTTTACTCTAGATCTTGTGATATTAAGAAAACAATATATGTTGCGGAAACCGATAAATCTCAATGATATCATGAGACTGTCCCATGATGTCATGACTTTTATGCACCATCTTAAGAGAAGGTTTTTTTAATGATAGAACTTGAAAAATGGTGGTCAGCTGTGTATTTACTTTTCACAAAATATCATCTTTTGCATTTTTTAAAAATATAGAAAAAATGAAATTCGGATGCCGGTTGCAGAAAGTGTGTGATACAAAATCTGATAAATCCCATGATATTTTGGGATTTAGCACAAAGAAGTTTTAAAAAAAATTTAACTACAATCAAGTGACTCTGGTGACATTATCCGAATGTCGGTCATGAAATTGGAAAAATCAAGTTTAAAGAGGACTAATACAGCAACATTCCAAAGATTTATGTAGTAGCTAATAGCCATAGTATTATATAATAGTATGGTCCTGTACTTAGCTTTTCCATTTTGAATATATGGGTCTAACCGTTTATTTTTACCCAAAAAAGTATAATAGTTACTAGCAAAAAAAGTGTATAACAATTCAAATTTCATTTTATCAGTTCCTTTGATGGGCCTTTTTATTTTGATAACTATGTTATTAAAGGCATTAAGGAACAAAAGTTTCACAAATCTTAAAAGCTTTTTAGAGCATTTTACATCAAAAAAAGTATAAAATAAAAATTCAGCATAGTAAATAACATATGCTTCCTAATCTTTTATGGGGGATATTTGGTGAGAGACAACATAGTATGGCTGACTTTATAATACATCCGATCCATCTACACATGAGTTTCCCTTAAGTACAATAGACCCGTTAAATTTTTATTATCCAAATGGAATGGACCATTGGATCGAGGGTGAAATTTTTTCCTTTAATATAATTTTATTAAACTTGTGGGCACGGATGAAGGGATTAGAGGCATGGGATTGATCCCAAATTTGATATTTGGACTCATCCAAGATGTCTTTTTCCATCTTACACAAGTCCCATGATCAGTAGGTTCCTAGGTGGGCCCTATTAATATACACAGGAATATCCCCCATCTTTTATATGTATTTTTTATTTCAACCTTTGCATTTGCATAATAATCATGGTGACTAATGAGGGTGAATTTTCTCCTATGAAGGCTCTATGGGGCCTACTTGGCTCATCGGTGCACCCCCTTTCACACTCTTGATTATGCATCCTGCCCACTTTTTATGCTCATCAAACTTATATTCACCGTTGGATTGAATAAAAACCTATGATTAAATGATACACTCCTTAGTAATTAAATTACCATTACAAAGCAATGTTACTTCTATCGATATCAGACAAACCCTAGTAAACGATTCACTCCGTACGTATCTGTCACAGTTTCTTTATCTTATAGATCGCTTTTTTTACACTGTCATCAAGTGGATCAAGAAGTTGGTTAGAGTGAAACCTTGGAAGAAAGTAATTAAGAACAAATTAAAAGATGCTACTTTGCATTCCTTATATCTAATTAAGCATAGAAACTGATGTATTTGTCACCTTGCCCTCAGACCAAGCTTCAAAACAATGAGATAAGGAGACATATATATATAAATTCTTTTTGCTTGTATAGAATTTCGATCTCACACGGTCACTCAAAAATCCTTCCTTCACATGTGCATATAGGAAAGCATTTTATATTGTATTCTAGTTACATGTGTATTTGACTAATTATTCTTAACTGGATCATTAGCAACACAGACCTAATGGAAAGATTTGGACTTAATCAGGACCATCTAAATCATGGGCCCTGTTATTATGAGGGTCATTGTAATACAAGTGATACGAATCAATGGATCTAATCGCTTGATCTCTAACATTGGATGTGGATGATTTGATGTTTTCTTACTCATCCCTTCATTTGATCATTTTATATTTGATGTTTTCTTATCATTTTGTATTTGTCTAATTTAGTCGGGAATGCCAAAGTTCATGAATGGTGGTGTGACGAGGTTCATGCACCTTAGAAGTAAGAAGGAATCACCCATTTATGTAGTCAAATGCTAAATTACTTTAAGTTTACTTTTATATTATCCACCTTATTCTTAAAGAGAGCTTAGAATCTCGGGTGCAAAATATAAAGTTAATTAGTTTTACTTTTTTAATTATTTTTCTCGGCCTTTTAAATTATTTACTTTCCTATTATTCACCTTATCTAAAGTCTTATGGTTCATAAGGAATCAAAAAAGAAAAAAAGAAGAAAAAAAAAAAGCGAAAAAATGGCACAAAAGACTTAAGATAAGTTTTATCTGTAATGAGGAACCCTCATGTTACACATTTAAGTGACTAAAGAGGTCATGATTTACATAATCTTGTTTTCACTTGGCTTTGACATCATAGAGTTGTCCGTTGGAAATTAAATCATTTAAGTTAATCCTAGACGTGTTAAGATTTATAAGGGGGTCTAATCATGTGTTTGAGGATGGGAGTTTTCTTGTCCATTCTCAACCCAAGTTAACTCACAAAGTGCACATATAGGGATAAAATAATTAGATTCTAGTCAAGTCTAATAATCACAGGTCTATATTGCCTCCTAATCCGTCCAAAAATCTTCAACGACCACCATAAATTGTGATGATGCATGCACTGTTGATTTTAATCCCAAGTTTCTATGGTCATTGTGGGCCTACAAGTATGCGATGTGCATGGTACAAATAGGTTCATATGGATTTGAAGAATCTTCTGCCGGGCATAAGAGAATTCTCATAGCCCATAGATCATCTGTGTGGCCACTCATGATATCCCAACAACTCAAAATTAATGTCCCTTCTTATGGGCAACGATCACATTAGATTGAACACGTGTAAACTATTCTGATAAAACATACTATTACAAATTCATGCTGATTAAAGTGGAATTTAGCCAACCACAAATGCGTAGGAGCAATTAATATTGAGTGGGTTGGATTTCATTGAACTTAGGGGATATTAACAGTCGGGCACATATACTCTAAAAAAAGATGATCTCCTGCGACAAACCAACAGGATGTGAGAAAAATGAATCGGTGCCTTCATAAATAGCCTGTCGATGAAATGAAGAGGAGTCTCGCCTTATGGACGGTGATCAGTGAGGATGGGAGCTCTCGCATCCGTCACGTCCGGTTGCCCGTAGGAGAAAATTCTTTTATGGTGCATGATTTTGATGAGTTTTTGTTTACTTGTTTGTATTGATTTCCTTTTCTAACAGGCCTAACTAGAAAAAGCCTAAGAAAGGTATGCGTATTCATGTGGAAAAGAGAAAGGGGAGGGAAAAACGTCCTTATCCCCCGTGTGTACCACATCATGCTCCTCTCATATTCAAAACAAATTAAAAGGGCAGTCGTTTGGGTCGTGGATTTCCATATTCCAAGCTTTCTTAGACCGTTTACTCAGCTCTATTAAGAAAAAGAAGATTCAATTTCTCAGCTCTATTAAAGAAAAGAAGATTCAATTTCTCATATCGCGCGATATTGTCAGGGACTCGCGAGTCGCAATACTCTCTATACGTGTGCACATTCAATAACTAGTACTTGGGGCAGCTGGCCACAAATACAATCCTCCATGAGATGAACGTGCAGAGAGAGAAAGAGAGGGTTGGGGATGGTCGGTCTGCAATCAGAATCCTCTCAGGTCGAGTGAATTGTGCAATCTCACCAAAATAGAAACTGCAAGTAGTGATGAAAATTCGGGCCGGCCGTGGTACTTGGGAGGTTGACCAGGTCAACGGACCGGCACGGCCCGATTAGGGTGCTTGGGCGAGGTATATATAATTTTATTTTTTTATAAGTGAAGTTTAAAATTTTAAATAATTAAATATTTATTATTCATTTGTAAATTGGAATCAATGTTTGTACATTCATTTTAATAGTTTTTAACTTTATTTTAAGTTAAGAACCCCTAATAGTCCATAATTTCTTTTTCGATTCATATTAAAATGTTTTAAAAAAAAAGAGTAAAAAATAGAAGAGGCATGTGGATTTGCCCGTGCCGTGGGCGGCATGACACAGAAAAATCTGTGCACTCGGTCGTGGTAGGCTAAACCCCAGCAGCCTAGGCACGACACGGCCAGTGAAATTTCACAGGCCGGTGTGGTTAGGCCCGCCTTTAGTTGTCGATATGGCCCAGTTTTCGGTCCTACTGTAAGACTTGTTTGTTTAGCAAAATCCCTAATAAAGATTTGTGAAAGTTTGTTTACTTGCCCTTAAAAATGTCATATTTACTTGATATATTTTCAAGTTTTAGCGTCAAATCACATTTGAAATTCGAAAAACTCAACCTAAGAAATTTACCTTGGAGAGCCACTATGCAAGAAAAAGATCCAAGAAGGTGCCACTATTAGAAAAAATAACTTTTTAATTAACACGAGCTTTTTCAATTTTTTGAAGAATAATGTAAAATTATAATAAAAAGTTATAGTATGGGTTTTTTTCCAAATTTCTAGGGGGTATAGTCACCCCATCCCCTACCTAGATCTGCCCCATATTCCAATCATCTTGGCATTTGCAAATCGCCCATTAAAAAAAATAAATTTAGTAATTCCAATAAGAAAATAGCTTCTATCAAATTAATAAATTCACTAAGACATGAATTCCTTAAATTCTAGGGATTTTTACCAAATAATTAAGCTTATACAGCAAATAATCGATTTTATGAAGAATAATAGCAAAATCACCATTTAGTTGTTCGTACCTCTTTTTTTGACGAAATTACCCTAGTTGACGATATCGCCAACTGAGTTGAAGATATCGCCAACTGAGTTGGCGATATCGTCAATTGAGTTGGCGATAACGTCAACTTCCTGTATAAGAATCCACGAATTTTCTTCTTCTTTTTTGTGAAACAGTCTTTTCTCTTTCTCCCATTCATCCATTTTATGGGTTCCCTACTACCATTTCTCATAGATCTATTCATTTAGCAAGTGATCTTAGATAGAGAAGGCTAGAGGAGACTTGGAGTTGGGAGTTTATGAAATGGTGCTACTGTACGTGATTTTTTTTTTAATTTTTGTAAATGTACATGCTGCATTGCAGTTAATTATCAGTTCTCCTTTCCCTTATAAAACAAATGCTAATTGCCACATATTGGCTCTCTTCATCTCCATCTCTAGCTTTGCCAAGGTGTGTTTTTTTTTTTTTTAAAGTGTTTGTGCACTTTTCAAGCCTCTAAAATAGTTGTGTAGGAAAGAATGACTATAATTTCCTTTTGTTCCTAATTTAGCCTAACAAAGTATCTTTAGTCAATAGGTTGGATGGTATCATTGCTCATACTAATGGGCTTATTGTGAATTTGGAATGCACTATATTTTGGAAGTTTGAATAGTTGCCACACCTTTTTTTCTTGAATTTCCTAAGTTTTGTGTTGCCATAAACCACCACTTATTCCATGCTACAATAGGCATCCATGAATAGTGACATATACTCTGAATGGGGTGGGTTTTAGACCTTTTATTTGCTTGTTAGTGCTCACGGTTCTCTGTACAATTGTCTTGTAATTTCTAATAAAAGTTGTTTTTCAATTGACATGTCCAATGCTTGAAGGCAGGCTGAACCCAAGTCAAGCAACTGTTTGGTTAAGGGCTTGGATTTTTACTTGATAGACAATTAAAACAATGAGAAAATTGATACTAATTGTCAATGAGTTAAGTTGATGATACAGAAGTTGAATGTTGGAAGCTTTAGAGGAAAACAAGTCCAATCAAGAATCAATACTCCATATATTTCAAAAATCCAATCATACAACCCAAAAATCTCGAAGTATCTTTCAAAAAAAATCCCAAACTATAGCAGTCTATAACCTATTAATTGAACAACAAAATGCAGCTCTAAATCCATAGCAAAGAGCCAATATATTTCCATATGGACAACTAATCCATATGACCATATAAACAAAACATACAAGTGTCATTGTGTGCATATGTATCACATAAGCAACCAACTAATGAGTTGTACTATTAAATATTATAACAGCCCAAAAAATGGGTTCATTTCCAACAATTGGATCCAATTTTTTTTATTTCTCAATTGGATTTAGTTCGCTTCATATATATAAATTGGATGCATGTTTTAGTTCATTTTCGTATTTTGACTTTGGTTAAATTTCTAGACTTCTAGTTCATTTTCGTATTTTTACTTGCTTAAACTACTAGACTTCTAGTTCCTCTAAAGTTTTTTACCATTTGCGTAGTACAGTTCTAAATTTAATGGTTTTTTTTATGATTTTCTATTCTTATGTTTATTAGGGTTTCAAAGGTGGTAGTTGTAGATAGAAAGAAATAAGATTAGGAGTAGAATGGTCTTTCATCTTCCTACATATTGGAATAGTATGTCCATGGATGTACATTAGAATTATTTAAATTCATTTAACTGCAATGCAGCATGTACATTTAAAAAAATAAAAAATAAAAAAATCACGCACAGTAGCACTATTTCATAAACTCCCAACTCCAAGTCTCCTCTAGCCTTCTCCATCTAAGATCACTTGCTAAATGAATAGATCATGATAAGTGCACTAATGTATAAGAATCATAAGTGCTCAACAATTTGATTCCTCAACAAAGGCTGCCCTCTGCATTGAATTAACATGGCACTTGCCACCGTTCTAGTGGGCATCAGTAACAATGCACTAGTAATATTTTAGAAGAATAAATTTAACTTGTTGTCTGAGAATCCCTCCTTTATCTAATAAGAATAGGGGAAAGTACAAAAAATAAGAAAAATATGAAAATGAACATACCTATTGTTGAAGATTAATTTCATAAACTAGTTTTTATGAAAGATCTATAAGAAATGGTAGTAGGGAACCCATAAAATGAATGAATGGGAGAAAGAGAAAAGACTATTTCACAAAAAAGAAGAAGAAAATTTGTGGATTCTTATACAGAAAGTTGACGATATCTCCAACTCAGTTGACGATATCGCCAACTGAGTTGACGATATCTGGCGATATCTTCAACTCAGTTGGCGATATCATCAACTAGGGCAATTTCGTCAAAAAAAAGATGTACGAACAACTAAATGGTAATTATGTTATTATTCTTCATAAAATCGATTATTTGCAATATAAGCTTAATTATTTGATAAAAATCCCTAAATTCTATAACATCAAGTGAATTCAAAATCTTAAAACTAAACCCATATGGTAAAACAACTCAAGAGACAAAAAGTACTCAAATGGGGTTTGCTCAGTTGCCCCTATCCTTTTCCACCCAGAGGAATAAAAGGATTTGATAAAGAGACGTCTCATCCTTTCTTCCCATCTCCATTGCATGCTTCCATCTCCCGATAAGATAAAAAAAAATCTCTCCCTCTCAAGTCTCATCAGTACTCACGAGGGGCGCGGATTTCTTTCAAACTCTCTCGGCCTCTTTTGGCGACGAAATGAAAAGCAAATATGAATAAAAAAATACATAGTACTTGGACTGGCCCGTGTACCAGAATCTTCTCTTTTCTCTCAATTTGTGTTTTTAAAGAAAGAAAAACATCCCCTTACGAGACGGCGTGCCCATTCCCGGTCAAACGGTCAACGCAACCAAAACAAGGAGACAAACCCAGAAAAAAAAAAAAAAGCTCTCTCTCTCTCTCTCTCTCTCTCTCTCACACACCAAAACCAAGCCAACCTTTTCCATCTCTCTCTCTCCTCTCATTCCATTTATACAGGCCTTCATTTAATCAAATCCCCACTAGCAAAGCTCACCCACAACACAAAACACCACAAAAGCAAGATCAAGATCCTTTTCTCCTCTCATCTCTTCTTGGTAGGCACTCGTCCTTCTTCCTCTTCTTCATCTTTAATCTACTTGCTCTTCCTTCTGAGCTTCTACCTCTTGTCCTTCTTTCACTATATCCACATATACATGTAACAACATTGATTGAGTCAAAACCAGATCCCCAATAGCTAGCAAAGCTCACAAACACGGTACAAAAAATAAGATCCATTTCTTCCCTTTACTTCTTCTTCAGATCCATCGTTCTTTCTCTCCCTTTTGGCATTTTTTTTAACTTATGGGCTGTTATTCTTCTCTTTGACTCCTCTCTCTCTTTCTCTCCCTTTTGATTCTCTTATCTGGGTTTTTTCTCTCTCATTCTTCAGCTGGTTCTCTCTTTCTTCCTCTTGGCTTTTGCTGATTTTCCCATCTGGGTTTCTCTGTCATTGTCTTAAACAAGTATATGGACACATGGGCATAAAGTTCTTGAGCTTCCACACAATCCCATGGTGCTTTCATGTGATGGGCAACCACATAACCTGCATCCACCATCTCCCTCATCCAGACCCTCCTCTCCACACTGTGAAACTCATCCAACCAGACGGCCATGTGAAGATCTACGACCGTCCCATCTCTGCCTCGCAGCTCATGCTCGAGTTCCCAAAGCACCTCATCTGCCACTCGGATTCCTTCTTCATTGGCCAGAAGATCAAAGCTCTCTCAGAAACTGACGAGCTCAAGCTAGGCCACAAGTACTTTCTCCTTCCCAAGCATGTCTTCCAATCGGTCCTCTCTTTTGTTACAATCGCTTCCTTTGCAACTTCTCCATCTTTAACTAACTCTAACAAGGCTTCTTTCGTGAAGAGAGCCGCCACTTGTCGGCCTTTCGACATACTCAAGACCCCTTCAGGGACCCTCCAAATAAGAGTTTCTGATGAGTTTATATCGAATCTGATTGAAGAAGGGAGGATGAGTGAGGAGGAGGAGAGCCTCAACAAGTCCAAGGGAAGAGTCTGCACTACACCTGAATTGGAGAAGGATTATACCAGGTTGGTTGGGTGTAGGAGGTCTAGAGAGTGGAAGCCTAAGTTGGAGACGATAAAGGAGAAAGAGAAGAAGAAGCATAGGTCGTTTGGGATGAAGAGGAAGGAGAAGGGTCAAAGTCCTAGCATGGGGAAGGGAACCCACAAGAGTCAGAAACAGGAAAAGCAGGTGGGTGTAAATCTTCAGACTACAAAGCTGGGAGGGGGAAAGGGGTTGTGAAGATGGAATCCCTTTTTAACCTTTTTCTTTTTCTCTTTCTCTTTGTTCTTCTTTTTTCCTGGGTCTTGAATCAGTGGGATGCATTTTGATTGTATGTAAAAGCAGCTTTAGTTACACAGATATAGAAATGATTAGAATTAGATATGATGATCTCTCCTCTCTCACACACTAGGAAGATTGAATGATGTGCTGCAGTTTTTAAGCATTATTTGGTACCCCAATAACTAAAGAGAATGCAATGGGATGTTGGTCCACATATCCATGGAATCACCAATTGGACATGTCCAATATGACTTTCCCATATCCTGGAATTATGTGGAAGCCTGTTTGGAGGTATATGAATCCCTCTTTCCAACATGGTTTCACAAATGATTATGTACATTCTTCCAAAGTTAATATCCAAAGAGTCTCAAAGGCTTTATTGGCTCCTTTTTTTTGTAGCTCACCATTGGAATGGGAAATTCCAAAAGCAAAAATCTCCATTGGAAAAACCTCTAAAACAAACAGGCTATAAAGGGTGTTTTTTTTGGCTGAAATAGAATTGCAATTGGAGATAATTACAAAATTTCCAAATGGTGTCACATATAGGCCTCCAAAAATCCCATTCCAGGATCTATGATGCTAAAATTTGGAGAAATTTAAAAAATCCAAAAAGCCTTGTTTTTTTGTCTTAAAATACATAGGAATTTTTGTTGTCTTTAAAAAATAAAGACCAAAAAGGCGTAGTCTTTATTTTCGATTATTTTTTACCATCTTTTGATTCTATTTTTATAAAAAATAGTTATTTAATACTTATTTTTTAAAATTTACTTTTGATCTTTATTTTTAACTACTTTAGAAATTTCTCATACGTACGTATTTAAAAAAGAGAAAAATAGATTTGTCTGCAAACTGCATCACCTGGATGCGAAAACATTGCAATCATCAAACCCTAGACCCTAGTCCACATTAATTTATTTAGTCATATACTAAATTCAAGATTAGCATGCTAGTTAGACTTTGCCTCCTGAATTTCTCAAACTCTCTAGTTTCATGTGAAGAATTTAATAATAATAATCATAAACAGCTTCATTGAAATGGCAGAAATAGCCTTTAGAATTTAGAATGCTCCTAGTTTTAGAATTCAATAATTTTTTTGTAGAAATCAAAACACCAAAAAGAGAACTTGATAAACAAAAATTCTGATTCATACTCTTAACAAGGATACTATAAACCTTGGCACCCAAATCTTCCTAAAAAACCTATGGTCAACAATTCAAATTTAACAAACACAAACACCCATTAGTAATCTACCAATCAATCTAAATCTTGGCTACCCATGGTTTTGGACCCCATAGAAAGAGATTTGGGCGCAAAAATATTTGGGCCCCAGAGGATGAAATTTGGGCGGCAGATTCATGCACATATATATGATTGTTAATTAATTTGAAAGGTTGGATCATGGATGTTGATTGGAGTCAAAGGTGGGGGTGGTGAGATTTTGAATTTTTGATTACGTAGTCGGCAGGACTGGGAGACAGCTCAGCGGCTTGCGAAGAATGTGTGGTTCGGTCTTCTAGACTGGATGGCCCTTCCCTGCTTTTACAAATAACACAAAAGGACAAAATACCAGTCAAATTTTTAGAATCCTCTCAAGCCAGCTTTCCTTCCAGCATGTGAGCATGTCTATCCCAAAAATCTCTATGATCATTTCATTTTCTAGACGATACTATTGTGCAAATGGGGTAGGGTGGGGATGTGTCATTTGTGTGGCCCAAAATGGGAGTTGAGACTGTTTGTTTGCATGCAAGGGGGATCCAGGGAATTCACCTTTGGGGCTTTTATAAAAAAGAAATATTGGAGGAAGGGGTAAATAAAATATATATATATATATATATTAATTATCAGAACTTGTAGGGGTTATTAGAAACTTTATGAAAAATTCAGGTAGAGGTGGGAGCTTCAGCCCTAGAACTTAATGGGTCTGCCACTATTTGCATTAGCGGTGAAATGAAATAAAATTAATCTGTCCAATTAAAAGAAAAGGTAACAAGAAGGGGTTGAAAGTAAAGACACAAAATGACAAAAATCTTCTGTCACTCGAGGGTTATTCTACTTCACCCGAGATCTACCTCCCTCCCTCGAAAGCTCCCCCACTAAACAAAGGTCTACTTCTCTCACCAGATGGACAGGGTCCAGCCCCCTTAACCTAGGCAACAAATAATAATAATAATAATAAGTTAAAAGACACTCAATAACAAATGTGGAGGAGTAATTTTTCATCTTTTAGTATTTTTACTTTGAACTTTCTCTTACTTTTGATTCGAACCTTAAGGCCCTGTTTCTTTAGTAAAATTTTTGTCAGGAATTCACAATGTGCGGGAATTCCTGGACATGATGTGACAGGCTGTCTCTTGTAATTTTTGAATTTCATGTTTCTTTACTAGCATTTCTGGATTCCAACCACATTAAAAGTCTCTTTTGACCTTTAGGAATTCAGGAATTCTACACCCTATGCATTTTGGTGGGGCTTGTTTCTTTGCTGGAAATCCAAGAATTCATGTCTAGGAAATTCCTGAATTCTCAGACAAAGTGGAATTCTTAGATGCTCCTTTGGTCTTGAGCATCCAGGAATTCCACCAAAATGCATGAAGAGTGGAATTCCTGAATTCCTAAGGTTAAAAGAGACATTTCATTTGGTTGGAATCCAGAAATGCTCGTAAAGAAACATGGAATTCAGAAATTACAAGGGACAGCCTGTCACATCATGTCCATGAATTCCTGGACACGGTGAATTCCTAGCAGAAATTCCACTAAAGAAACAAGGCCTAATTTTGTTTCATTTCATTCCTCATGCAAACAAGATGGTATGATCGTTGGCATGGAATCTAATTCCTAGAAATCTAAGGATCAAATGGATTCAAATAAAGAATTATATTACAAAGGTGGGAGGATGAAGGGCATAGTGCCTATTTGTGGATTTGTGTGTCATGGATGTTTGAGAATTTCAAATGCTGGATTTTTGAAATGTTGTTGAATTCTATTATTCCAAAAAGTCTTATTATATTCGAGTTAATATTTTGGCATGAAGATTGCATGCATCAAGAATTCCATAATTTAGGTTGCATAACTATGTAATTCCTGATTGTGTAAATTTTGTATATAAATATTCAAATGTATAGATACTATACTGTACATATATGGGTCCCACTTAGTCACAAGATTCAACACTCAAACATGTAGATGTAGCATGCCTTTTAGAAATTAAGAAAAGATTTGTGGGCCCACCTAGAGTCATTGCTACTTAGAGTACCCGTCAATGTGCAATACTTTTGTACATATGTTGGTCCCACATGGCCACAAAATGCAACACTCAAATGTGGGGTCCGCTTTTAGAAATTAAGAAAAGTATTATAGGACCACATTTAACAAATTTCCAGCATGCCTGAAGACATCCATACGTGGGTCCCAAGTAGTAAAATAAAATGCAAAAGCCACGTGTATGGCCTAGTCTCAAATGACTGTCTTAATGCAAGAGCTCCATCGCAAGCAACAAGAGTTTTGAGATTTTGAGAGTTCTAAATGCTTGGGTTTCGGGCATTTAAAAATGCTGAAAATTTTGGATTCTCAAAATTTATCTAAAGAAAAAAGGAATTTTTCTCTAAGATGTTTAAGTAAAGAAATAAGATTTAGGGGGCGTTTGTGCAAAACCATGTTAGACTTCCTCTTCCGTGGCACTACAAGTCGACCTCGCTTAGTCGGTTTCCTGATCCCCTCTTTCGTGAAAACCAAAGTCATTCTAAGTGGATTTCCTCCTTGGTTTTTGTCATTGCACCAAACGATGTTGATGAAGGCACCGTAAAATCTTGCGCCTTCTCTCCTTCCTTTTACGGCCAAGTTGGCTTCACAAATGCTCTCTTTAAAGTCCAGATATAGCTATGACCTGACTTTCTATAGATTTACCAGGATCTGAATCTCCACATTGGAGATGGATGAATAGACATCTAAACAACCACTCTTGTACATAGTGATCCAAAGGCCCACATCAAATCTTCTTATCTACATTAATTTGCAGATATGACAGTCCAAGAAATTGGTTGTCCTATAGCCTATTTGTTTACATGTGTGGAGAAATAAAAATAAAGTTGGGTTAAAGTAAAATGTACCTTTTCAACTATTTACAACAAGACATCAACTAAATAAAAACATTGCATCGCTACTTTAGTTTTCACTTCACTTTTTTTCATCCAAACAGAAATGAAGTAAAAATCGGTTAGTTTTATTACATAATTGCCTACTTTTACTAATCTCGACAATCAAATCCAAATCTATTTCTATATTTTAGAAACTTATGTGATTTGTTAATTTTTGACAGTGGGAAAGGATAAATATATTACTATATTAGAGAACAATTTTATAGTTAGGTATTGAACTTCTCTGCAAACCTCATTATGTCAATATAAAATATTGCTAGTGTGACCCAGCAGCCTCAATTACCATTTGCAGTGATGCGTAGGCTTAAGAAAAGAAGCCCCAACCACACGGCATGTGGACTCTCGGCAAGTACTATATTATCTTAAACTTTTGGACCACAAATTTCTTCTTATAGGAATGGTGCAATTAGTCAATTGAAGCCAATCTAACCTAATGAACCACTATGGTTGTTATAGCATAATATAATACAATAAAATAGAAGAGATTGATTGCTTCATGCTTGGGGCGAATAAGAAGAAAGAAAGAAATGCAACATTTTCATAATCATCAAACATTGTAGGAGCTGCATCTCTTATATTTTGCAACAAGGGGCACATAGTTTGCAACTTGTCTAATCCACAGATAGTTTTTGCACTTGGTGTAGAATGGGCCCGTGCCAGATTATTATCTAATTAAATAGGATGATTTTCTCCTGTGGACATTCCCGCATATAAAAAGATAATGTCATCATGAATGGCGCCATAGCAAAGTTCTCAGAGGTCTCTATTTATTGAAGGGCCTTCACTTCTTTAACATCTAAATTGAGATGTCCGCATGGCTTAAATGATGGTTGGCCCAGCCCAAATTAGGCGTCGCGCCTATGAATATCGCTATATTCTAGTATCAACTACACCCCAAATTGGGAATGGTTCGGACTTCAAACTAGGGGTGCTCATGTGCTGAGCTAGCTCGCACCAAATCCAGACCCAACCCACTTTGGGCTGGGCTTTAATGTAAAACATAGGCCCATTTAATAGTTGGGACGGTCTTGGATTAAGCGATGAAAACCCCAAAGCCCAACCTACTTGTAATTTAGTGATAAATTTGTCCTAAGAATCGCTAAAACCCCCAAACGACAAATCGGCTCAGGCCGATTGACTAAATGGGTGAGCTCGTGCCTGACGTTTACGGATCGTGTTGGGCTTGCGCTGGATATGAGCCTGTGTTTCTAAAGTCTAGCCGAGCCTGAATATGCCTTAGCTAGGCCCCACCCGGCCATGGACAGCCCTAGTTTAGAAGGCATGTAGAAGAATTCCAAGGTGAGGAGGTTTGAGGAGTTTGGTTTTAAGTGGCTTTCTGATCTCTTGGAGCTTTCAATTGGTCGGTCCGTTTGGGTAGTCGATTCTGTCATCTCTCTCTCTCTCTCTCTCTCTCTCTCTCTCTCTGCGTTTCCTATTGGATTATGCGTTTATAACCTTCTTCTGAATTCTCTGAAACAAACCAAAGCGTAGTCTGAATAGACTAGAAAGCAAAATGTTAGTCCTTCAAGCATTTCAGATTCGCTGTTTCTACAAACCCCAGAACCCAAATCTCAAAACCAAAGACAAACAAACCCAATTTAAGCAACCCCATTGCCCAATTCTCCAAACTAAGCAACCCCAGATGAAGTTCTATATGAAAAAATCCGTTAAATATGACCCTGCACGCCAGGTGCTCGATGATATTAGGCTGGTAGATACCTTTGCTTGGAACTCCCTCATTCGGTACCATCTCAGAAATGGTGAGCCTCAGAACGTCATCTCAATCTATCGTCAAATGCTGCTCCGTGGTGCCATTCCTGATAAATACACTTACCCACCAGTTTTGGAGGCATCTCTCGATTGCGAGGGTCCCTTTTATGGCAGACAGATTCATGCTCATGCCCTCAAGAGAGGGTTCGGATTTGACGGTTACGTTATCACCGGACTGATGACAATGTATGGCCAATTTGATCAGTACGACGTCGCCCACTGTGTGTTCAACAAAATGCCTAGTAAAAATGCAGTCGCTTGGACTTTGCTTGTTGCGCTGTACATGATGGCAGGAAGGCCTGCTGTGGCTTTGGATATGTTTATGAGTATGGTGGACTCAGGCATTAAGGTTGATATGCTCGCAATGCTTACCGCGATCAATGCCTGTGTGGATCTGAAATCACTTTTTAAAGGTAGACAAATGCATGAAATTGCTAGGAAGAATGGGTTGGAATTCAATCTAGAGATCAGTAATTCACTCTTGAAACTGTACCTTGTTTGTGGGAGCATAGAAGAAGCTCGGGCTTTCTTCGATCAAATGCCTGTCAAAGATGCCATCTCATGGACAGCTATCATCAGTGGGTATGTGCAGAATGGGGGTTTCAATGAGGGCCTAAAACTGCTCCAGACAATGCATTTAGAAGGGGCAGAATCGGATTCGTTTGTCATCTCTAGTGTTCTCCCTGCTTGTGCGAGAATTAACGCCCATAAGAGTGGGAAAGAAATCCATGCGTATGTAATCAGAAATGGGATTGAGTTGACCGTTGCACTCCAAAATGCGCTGATGGACATGTATGTTAAAGCAGGCTTCTTGGAGTTAGCAGCTAAGATCTTTGCTAGGATGGCAGATAAGGATGTGGTGTCATGGACTCTGATGATATCGGGTTATAGCTTACATGGCCATGGAGAGCTTGGAGTGGATCTGTTTCATCAAATGGAGCAGCAGTCTGAAATAGAACCCGATCAAACGGCTTATGTCGCTGCCCTCTATGCCTGCAATACCGCATGCTTGGTTGAGGAAGGAGTGAAATACTTTAACTGCATTAGAGATCCAAGGCCGGAGCACTATGCATTGATGGTCAGCCTTCTGTCGCGCGCAGGGTTCTTTGATGAAGCACGTGCCTTCATCGACGTGCACAAACTTGGGCGGCATGCAGAGGTTGTGCGAGCAATGCTTGATGGGTGCAGGATCCACAAGAACTTAAGGATGGGCAAGAGAGTTGCCGAGCAGCTTATACATTTGGATTCTCTGAATGCTGATAACTATGTCATGCTGTCCAATGTTTATGCCGTGAATGAAGAGTGGGAGAAGGCTGATGCTGTGAGAGAAATGATTGCCGACATGGGTTTGACGACGAACCCAGCTTATAGTTGGATTGAGGTTCGAAACAGGACTCATGCATTTGAGGTAGGGGATGCTTCTCACCCAAGATCAAGGAAGATATATTGGCAAATAAAGGTTCTTACGGAGCAGATGAAAAACGAGGGATATGTGTTTGGTGGTGATGATTTTGCTCTGCATGATGTGGATGAAGAGAGGGAGAGCGTTCCGCATTGGCACAGTGAGATGCTGGCCATTGCTTTTGGGCTGATTAGCACAGAGGAGGGAACAACTGTTCGTGTCACCAAGAACCACCGTGTGTGCCGCAATTGTCATGCTTATGCGAAGATGATATCTAAGATTGTCAAGCGAGAGATTGTATTGAAGGACCCATATCGTTTTCATCATTTCAAAAAAGGACTATGCTCGTGTCGAGACAATTGGTGATGCAGATCCATGTCATTCCAAAATGCTAGAAGACTCGGTACGTTGTAAGCTGTACAAGGTATCTTGGTTTCAACCACAATTGGAAAGGATACATCCAGACACCAGTGAGAATGAGGTGTGTGCACTCTGCATCAAGGTAATCACTGTATGGTATGCATCTCATTGTGCACTCTGCATCAAGGAAATCACTGTATAGTATGCATCTCATTGGTCATTTCATCATACACAATGCAATAGAGATTAAAACCTAGTTGAGTTGGTCAAGTCAAGTCAGTTCCGGATGAGCATTTTCTTTTTCTTCTGCATTTTTTATAAGTTTTGGTTGAGATTTGAGGTTATTTCTACATCAGATATGAACACTATTTGGAGAATTCAGGGATTTGTGGCTATTCTTTTTCCTCTCTTCAATAAGTTATCCATCTTCTATTAAAATTGCTTGTGTTGCTCCATTTTTTTTCTTTTCCTTTCAGAGGTAGCATGGGCTTCAACCTTCACTTCATGTGGCAAAGATGAACACTGTACAATTGTGCTGAGAGATCTTTTATACTATACAGCTCTTATTTCCACCACCCTGTTCCCACCATGGACTCTGCACATCAAACAAAGTCGATGCAAGCAAACAAACAAATCTCATTCCAATCTAAGTGAACTGGACAAGGTGTTGTGAGGGTAATTCATGACCCAAAGGCCGAAGTTGACCAGAAGAAAGACCCACAAATCCATCTGAAGTACATTTTAGCTATTGTTGGAACGTCGGGCAATCTAAGCTGATATCTAAGATTGAGAAGGGATCCATAAGTCATTTGAAGTATTATTCTCCTGCTTAATTCACAAGTGTTGTTACTAGTCACATTTCAATTGAAGTAGATTAATAAATATATATTTTAATTAACGGACTTCAAACTAAAAGGCTACAACAAATCAACGTCTAGATGCTAGGGACAGAAATTCTAAAAAAATTGGAAAAAAAAAATAAACTAAAGAGAAAATGCCTTAAGAAGAGCTCAGAGCCAGGCTGATGGCCTTGAGCATAGAATTAAATGTTGCCTAAGATGTTTGGATCATTGAACTCGATTGCCTTGCACTCAGTTACTAGTAAATCTAATTATATGCAAACTCTGCATGGATAATTAGGCCCCGTTTGGCATTGTTTCTGCCTTGTTCCCTATTTTTATGCTCAGACTGGGTTGTTCTGAGACCAGATTGTGCTGAGATCAATCTGTGCAGAACTTATTTGGCAACATTATATTAATTTGTTCCATTGAGAACATGATGTGCGGAACTTGTTTGGTGACAATATAACAATTTTATTCAAAGAAACAGGAGTAAGAAAATCATGTTTCTCAACAACATTGACCTTAAATCTAATATGAATATTAATAAATTCATCTTGAATATGAAGAATACAACCCATGAGGTTTGCATTCAATGTATTATTACTGGATAACATCAGACAGTATCAGTTTATGGGTGAGATAAGGCTTCCACTTCAACCCGCTGATTTAATGTTCCCCGATTAAAATGTGCATGAGCTTGAATTCAATAGGAACCCATTGCCAAACCCCTCAATCAGTTCATGCTTTTCAAGTTGCTGCATGTTTTAGTTTGTTCAATGAACCATCAAAATTGCATCTCATCCTACAACAACCCTTTCTCATACCAGAGATCCTGCAAGATGAAACCCACAATCTAAGGGTGTGACCTTTGTTCCATGAGTCATTAGAAAGGGGCAATTCATCCTCCAACAGCCCTTTCTCATTCGAGAGATTCTGCAACAGGAACCCATACCAGAGATCCTGAACATGGAAGCATTCTACATTTTGGAACCCATACAAAAGATCTAGCAATAGGGGAACTCACGATCCATACGAGAGATCTAGCAATAGGTAACTCAGGATCCAACATGGATATGATTTTTGTTCTAGTTGCTTCTGATCCTGTAAACAACCTTTCTCATACTAGAGTTCCTTTATTCAATGAATCATTAAAAGGGGCTGTTGCAATCGGACATTATAGATAGAGAGAGGTGCAAAGAAGGGACAAAGATAGGACATACAAGAGATGCTGGACGTCAGAGTATTTGGAGAGGACAAAGAACACAGTTGGGAATGACTTATATCGAGTTAAAAACAAGGCAAAAGACTTGGAGATGCAATCTTGCCGGCGGTTGTTCCAAACAAAAATTAAAAATAAAAAAAAAGAAAAATTATCGTTTTGGGTTTCTTACTCTGGACTGAATTTTAGGGATCATTCCAAAGGATTCAATATGTGGAACAGTATTTAATACTCTTGCCAAACACGTTCTCTTTGGCCTTATTATCTCGCTGGAACACGAAAACACCCAATTGAAACAATGCCAAACAGAGCCTTAGTTATCCATACAATTAATTAAACAAACAAAACCAGGTTGCCCGTGTTTGGTTTACAAGGCTCTAGAAGGTTTGAATAGTCACTTACCACCATAAGTTCCACCTTTCGTTGCAATAGAAAGCATCCCTCGCTCATTGATAGAAAACAAACTTATATAAACTACTGTTCTTGAAGTTTGAAGATCAACATTGCAGTAAAAGTGGAAAACATACAAGGAATTGCCAGATAAAAGAAAAGCTTGGTTTCCCTCAAGTTAAACAGAATAAGATTTGGAGTACCATGATTATCTCATTTACACACAACCTAAGATTTCAGGAGCTATGAGCATATTCAACTACTGAGCACTCATTTCAAAATTGAGCATATTCAACTACTGAGCACTCATTTCAAAATTCCAGGTTCCTACTTAAGTTTCCCGCCTAGACTTCCGTGGTCGAGGGGCTGCTGCATCTTCTTTCTCACTTCCAGATCCCTTCTCACCACTGCTTCCTTGTTTATCAGCAGCCTCTGCAGCCCCATCTTCCTTTTTCTCATCAGCTACCTTTTTAACCACCTAAAGAGGGGAAAAATTACCATGAGTAAATATGCATAGGTTAAAAGAGATTATTAGTCCATACAGCACCAAAAAAAACCAAAAGGCACACTCCAGAGAAACTCACCGGAGATTTCTTTCCGCCGAAAAGAACCCTAAAAATGAAAGTCATGAAGACCACCAAAACAGAGACGAGGATGCCAATTGTCATATTAGGCTTTTCCTCTCCCTTCTCAATGGCATCCTGCACAACATCATTCAAAACCAATGAGACAACTTGACAACATGCAAAGGTATCATTAGCATCAGCAGCAAAAAGCAGATGATAACACAAATTAAATACATGTTTATGTATATAGTTGTAACATACTGTTGCCATTACCACCAACCACCCCCGCCCCCTTTCTCACTCCCTCCCAAAGATCCCACAATATAGAGGTAAATTGTTGTGTTTTTTTTTTCTTGCAGCCCATTTTTCTGTCATTTGGTGCGACACATTTTCTACATACACACCCTTGAAGTGGCAGGATATTTATTTTTCATCCAGGATGGAGCCTCGTGTGAACAGAGGACAAAGGTTCATTTTCCTTGAGGAATTTCCAGTTAACATAAAAACTCATACCACCATCACACGTAGTGCATTATGTTTCTCCAGCTTTAAGAAATAAGCGGATGGGCACAAATTTCAGACCCGGATTTTTACCTCAGCATAAATGCAAGCTCTCAATTTTCACAAACACAAAACAATTTTGCATAGAAAACAGTCCTCGCTAGCACAGTCAAAGAATACTGTAACTGGTGCATGTAAAATTACTGGAAAGGAGCGACCAAAAAAAATGTAAATAAATACCAAGTGGATAGGTGCGCGTAACTTACAATGATCTTGATTTTATATGCCTCTAAGAAAGGTATATCCGCTATCCTGTAGAGGACATCAAATACCTTTTTCTGCAAGAGCAGCAAACAGTATTAGAATGAAAGCCACCAACAACGCAGAAAAAAAACTAAAAAATGGTGAATATAGAAGGGGGTATAAACATCACCTGGAAGCCAGCAAGCCCGCCTGAACCGCCTGTTGCAGCGTCCGCTGCTTTCTCCTTTTCTTTCTCAACATCAAACTTCGGCTTCCAGTGTTTGTCCCTGTATGATTCTGCAACCTTCTCATCACTGGCAATCAAAATATTGTCAAACAAAATCCCATCCTGCATCGTCCAAATCTCAATGCCAATTGCAGCAACAGGCTCAAAATCAGGTTTATCAATTTCAAAGTGGTCGGGATTTGGTATCTGCTGAGGCTTCCAGATTCCCTTGTAGTTCGGGTTATCAATCAATGGGGCATGCCATTTCCCCTTGTAAGCAGGGTTTCTCTTCATTGGTCTCTTCCATTCACCGCAACCAGGGGCTGCCTCACACTTTGGGTTATCAATCTTTGGTGACTCCCATTCACCATCCTCTTCATCGTCCCAATCTTCTGGCTTTGTGGCTTCAGGATCATCAATTTCCTCAGGTTCATCATCCAGCCATCCTTCAGGTTTCTCAGCTTCTTCATCTTCAATCTCCATTGGTGCATCCTCATCCCAATCTTCGGGTTTTACTGCATCAGGGTCCGGAATTTGAGCCCTCTCATCCCAATCCTCAGGCCTTTTATCATCTGGATCTGGAATCGTCTTGGCAGGGATCAGAGGTGGCTCGAAATCATCAGCAGAGAGGAAATTTGCCTTTTTCTTCTCCTCCCCATCCACCAAAATTTGCACCTCATTATCAGGTTTCAGTATAGCAGAGTATACATGAGTTAGTTTGTCCGATGGAACAGATGGTGGGTACTTGAGATGATGTTCAACATACTCTCCAGTCTTGGGGTTCTTGTGCTTGAGTATGAAATGCACCTTGTTGGTTGAGCCGCACTTATCAGGTCCAAACATGATGGAGTAAGGAGACTCATTGTCAAATTCCTTGGATTTCCATCCAGCACCCTGGGGTCGAAGGTACTTTAGATATGCCCCTCCACATTCAAGTCCATTCTGGAGACGTGTCTCAAATTGTAAGACGACTGTTCCATCCTTGAGCTTGATAGGTTCCTCGAGTTCTTTCACAATCGCATACTTCCTTGCCTTCTCACTCACAAGAAGTCCATAATCGTCATGACCCTCGCTCTTTGAATGCTTCCATACACCTAAATCAACCATAACACATATCAAACCATAATGCACAGTCAGTGTCAAGAATCCTGATCCAGAACTAAGAGTGCAAGTCATCAAAGTTGCTGCAGTTTCAATTCCATGTTATACATGTGGTCAAAATAAAAATGAAAGATGAAATGGTGAAAAAAGAGAAGGCTTTGAACCTAGCAGCTTGAGCACTTTTCAAAAGCCAATTTAATGAGATACAAATCACCTTATTGGGTTAGGGGTGAATACCCATTATGCTCCTAATTTTAGGGGTTTTAGAGGGATAAAACTGGAAAAAAGAATTTAAAAGTGTGAAGTCATTTACAACAGAACTAAGTAAGTTGATTCCAGCCTGGACAGGCGCCTGTTACACTTGCCCAGCCAGAATTGGCCAGAATTTTGGATGGAAGATTTAAGGAGAGTGTTCCTCCTTTCCAGTTTCATATCCACGATGGTACATTCCTGCAATTCAGGCAAAAATAGAACAGAATTGACAACTACGCTGTGGGCCCTTGTCTTGGGTGGTTAAAATCAAACAGCAGGGATGACAATGAACCTCCAGATACTATATTTCTGGAAGGACTTGAAACCGGAAAAAAAAAAAAAAGGTAAAAGGTTATGAAATGATGCATAACAGATAAGCCCACATGTTGGACCACCCAAGATAGTTTAGGAATACTTTTATTTCCCTAATTATTTGTTAGTAGCTAGTAGGTTTCTAATTTTATTGAAAGAGTTGTAATTAGGATAGATTCTATTGCTTGATTAGGTTTTATTAGCACCTAAGTTTGCTTTTTCTATTTATATAGCATTGTAGAGAAGGAATTCTCATACTTACGTCTTTGTTGAGACGTATTATTGTGTCTACGGACACGCAAATCATTGTATTGAAGTCTCTATGGAAACATATTATAATGTCTACGGACACGTGCTTCACTTCCAAACAAGCCCTAACCTTAGGGCCAGCATCATAAACCCTATTTTTGGACCCCCATTGATAATGGGGTCTGGGTCTGGGTCCAAGCCTTCAGGACCATACTTCAACTCCACTGTGCCAAAATTAAGTGTAAAGATAGTATATATTATATAAAAGATATATTAATCCATTTGATAATATTTGTATTATATGATATGGACTAGACGGACTGTTTGTAACTCAGTTGGCATTTGCTCAGGGTTGTAGAAATTAGGTTATGGGTTCAAATCTCCCCGAAGACATAAAATAACTTGACAGATTGTAATTTTAAATGAGGTCTAGAACCAGGTTCACCAACTTGGATTTGGGTGTGGAGCTTTGTTTAATGAGAAAGGGAGAGGTTAGAGGAGCTTTCTGGCCCCCTTGTAGAGTAAAAGCATAATTATCAATTTCAATTCAGTTCGGTTCAGAGTTCAGACCATTTGGTCCATCTTGGTCAATTTTGGTCCATTCTGGTTAATATCTTTTTATGTTTTTTCAAAAAAATGAATAAAGAGCAGGGGTCCTTCTGTAATTTTTTATGAAATAAATGCAAAGCCCCCCAAATGTATGCAAACTATAAAACAATTACATCTCACATCATAAGTTGACATTTAGAATTCATGTCTAGTTTCAAATTGTCAAGTATATATATAGCTGCTGAATTATTCATCTGGCATAAAGAAATAACATATTGCATTATTGATTTAGTAGAATAGTATATAACTTATATGCCAATTTTAAATTTATAATGCTTTGCATTTCTTTTCTTCTTTTTTTTCACGTTTCTCCAAAATGGAACTCAAACATGTCATCAAAATTCAGTATCAGCCCTGTTGAATTATTCATTTGGCACATAAAAATAACATATTGCATTATTGATTTAGTGGAATAAATTTCAAGTATATAATTTATGTTACTTTTGGATTTTTTATATTTTTCCATTTATATATTTTTTATTTTTATATGTTTTCCAAAACAAAACTAAAAAATGTATCACCCAAAATTCTGAATCAGCCTGAAACATTTTTGTTTTGAGCATGGTCTTAAATATCAGTTGATATCCTAAATCTCCAGTCTCCATAATCTATTGGCCTTAAGAAATCTCTCTTTCATAGCTTTTTCAATGTCTTTGTTCCCCCTCACCCTCCCACTAAGAGACATTCTTTCTAGCTTTTGGGCCTCTACTGTCATCTTCTTTTTCTTAGCCACAACACCTTGCAGAGGTTACTCTTCTCTCCCCCTCCACAGGTGCATGCCTAAAAGCCACCTCTTGCCATCAAAATTGCCCTTATATCACTCACCGCAAATGACGCACTCTTAAGGCACACTTTCTTTTCTTTCATGAAGTGCGGTCACTAGGTCACCATCAAGAAGCACAGGTCTAAAGAAACTTTGTTACTGATTTATTTCCTTTCTTATGACCCACAATATCTGTACAAATTGAATCTCCACACCATATCGGCCGCGAGATATGTCTCCTCATCGAATATAGTGAAATCGAACTACAAATTAGGTGATCTGACACCAAAACAATGGGTGAAAACAAAAGAAACAGATTGCAAATTATCAACTCAAATACAAGTTAGTCGAGCTCTAAATAGATAACTAGGGCCTGAACCTTCTTTGAACACAACATACCATTCCCTGCCTAAATCACTAGAAGTTGTGCCATTATAATATCTTCATTTACAACATCAATTCTTGGATGCCCCCTTGCATAATCCAAGAGTTAATATATGCCATCAATGCCACAGATGGGCCCACTCCTCTAAAATTTACCATATTCCTCTCCTTCCAAATTCCCCTAATGATCTACCATTCAAAACACAAACTATTCAAAACCAACCAAGTTCCAACCACAACTACACAGCCCAAGCAAAATCATGCTCAAAAACATGTGACATAATAAAACACCTGATTAATAAACTGTCTCAAACACCATTCCAAAAACAATTAATAAATAAATACACTGTCTAAATATATATCGCCATATTAGTGGTTCTAGAACAAGATACATTGTCACAGTCATCTAAACACATTAAAGAGCTAAATTATAAAGAAAACCACAATTCGTAAAGAACAAAACACAAGCTTAAACTAATCAACAGTTCCGTCGACCCAATCTTCTGAAATCGCAAACAGAATATATCACAAACTCAAATATTTCAAATCTTATTTCTCTAATTTCATTTTTTTGTCTCACTACGATCTACAATCACAGTAGATCCAGTATCAATCAAGCGATCAGTAGCATCATCTCCTTCTACCATCAAATGAAGGAATCACTCGTGTTTTCAACAAACGACTTCGAATTAGATCAACTAAGTAAGAAGTACACAATAAGAACAATTCAGATCGGAGATTTTACCATTGTAATCCTCTTTCCCGGACGCGATCCATCGGCCATCAAAAGATTCGTCGAAAGACTCATAAAACAGCTGAAAACAAGATCGGATTTCAGTGTTAGAAGCGAAAAATGAGTGCAGATTTCTCCAAAACAATAGAGAAAAACAGTGATCTCACCGAATCGGAAGAGCAGAGGTTGAAAACGAGGCAGAAGATCGGAACAAGGAGAAAACGAAGCACGATCCGTCTTTCTGCCATCAGACCGATCTCATAACCTTAGAAAAAGCACAGATCGAGATCGGATCCTTGGAGAAGAACCTCCAAAACCCTAAACCTAGCCTCCGCGATCTGCGATTTCAAGGAGAATAAATGCAGTTTAGAGATCAAGAGAGAGGAGCGTATAAGAGAAGCTATGGAAGTAGATCCGACGGATGAGAACCATTGGCGAGACAATGGACGGATGAGATCTTACCGGGAATCAACGCTCGGGATGCGAAGATTTCAGCAAGCGGAAGCAGAGAAGGGGACGGAGAGTTTTCGGTGCGAATGGACGAGATGGGAATAAGAAGGACGCGGGTGACTGGCTTCGACCAATCCAGTGGAAGGCCACGTGGAGAAACCAATCACGTCGTGACACGTGCGAATATCCGAGTCATCGCATCAGATTGACTCGAGTCCAGCGTATAAATCACGTACCTGGTGAGTAGAGTGTGTGGGACCCACAATGGGTCCCAAGAAATTTATAATATGAACGGCTCAAAATGAAGATATTCTCCTTAAAGCAAGATGTCCTCAGATCAATAGAATTTAGTCTCATTAAGTATAAAATTAAATTAATTATATGCTTAATCTTATGGCGGAAACTCTTTGTATTGGAGTCAATATTTAGGGCGTGTGGGGGTGAAGCATCAAATTAAAAGATAATAAAAATGTAAGAGTTACAGCGTTTTTTTATTTTTAGTTGTTTGATAAATAACTGTTTTACTTTTTTTATGAAAAAGTCCAAAAGCTGATTTTTTTTTTTTTCTGTTACTTTGTGCATAATTAAAGTTGCTTTTTGACTTTTTTAAAAAACAAAAGAATGAAAAAAATTTAAATTTGTATGCTATTGGTATTACCCATTGCCTTTTCTTTTTCGAATAATAGAGGTTTTACCTCACCTCACATTTAGGGCGTGTTTTGATGGATGGTGAGTTGAAGTAAAGTGAGGTAAAGCCTCTATTGTTTAGACTAGAAAAGACCACCTATCTTATCAAAAAGTACATAAATTTAATTTCTCTCCTTTAAAAAAATAAAAATAAAAACAACCTCCTTTCTCCACTAAATGACAAGAAAAATTCTCGTTTTACGCAAAAAACCAAAAAGATTTATTATCAAGACCATCATAACCCCCTTATATTTTATTATATATTGATTTGATGCTTCACCTCACTTTACTTCCATTCACTGTTCATCCAAATAGGCCATCAAGGGTTTTTTTGGTAAAAATATTTGTAGGGTGGAGTGAAGTGAATATTGAAGAGAGAATAAAATATTAGGGGGTCTAATCATAATATGATGAAATTCTATTTTTAATGGGTTAATAAAGATTTTTTTTTACTTTTTTGGGAAAAAGTAAATAGATTTTTGTCTTGTAGTGGCATGAGAATGATGTTTTTTTACTCTTTCTTTTTTTTAATGAACTAGGGAAATTTGAATTTTCATACTTTTGATAGGACTCGTAATCCTTTTATTGTCTGGTGAAAGGAGGCTTTCCTTCACTCCACCTTATTAGTGAAGTAGCCAAACAAGCCCATCATGATGTTTACATGTGTAGTATGAACCTATATGCACTTCGAATGCATGAAGTACGACCTGGTGGTTGCCAAGAGGAAAAAAGAAGGGGCATTTGGCGACAAGTTCCTCAATAGTACGTTTCATAGCCTGTGGTTAAAGTCATTTTCTCATAGACGTAGCAGTCCCCTTTTAACATTAAATGAATCAAAAAGACAAAAACACACTCTCTTTATATACTCTATACGTTACAAAACACGCACCGTTTTACCGTCATACACTCCGAAATCCAAACAAGATAAAAATTCTAAAAGTGAATATGAAAGAAACTGCAAAAAGAAGCAAAATCAACTCATCGTTGACCTCAAGCAACCGAATCCTCTTGACTTAAACTTAATTGAGTTTGACATAAGTTTATCTAAGTTTTGGTTTGAATTTATTTGAGTTTGATATGAAATTATTTGGCTTTGACATGTATTTATCTAAGCTTTATGTGAAGTTATCTTAGTCTATAATCAATTAAACAAGATTTTAACGAATTTATCTATATATTACATGATTTTTCTGAGTTTGATTTCATTTAACTACGTTTGTTATTAATTAAACAAGATTTCAAATGAAAGATATGTGACTTTGAAACGATTTTCTCTTAGTTTTTACTGAGTTTATCTGAGTTTCTTATGAAATAATGAGCTTGGTATGAAATTAAATAGATTTCACATGATTTTATTTGACTTTAAAATGTATTTAACTTGGTTTTAAATGAGTTTTTTTGAATTTGTTGTAAATTTATCTAAGTTTTGTATGTGTTATATGACTTTGGCATAATGTTATCTGACTTTGGCATGATGTTATCTGTGTTTCGTATGAATTTATTTGTGTTTGCGTTGAATTAATCTAAGTTTGATACGAATTAAGTGAATTTATCTGAGTTTGCTGTGAATTTATCTAACCTTGATGGGAACTTATCTAACTTTGGCGTTAGTTTATATGAATTTATCTGTGTTTGAAATCATAGCCAGTTTGAAAACAAGTGTTTTGTATGTGTTATCTGACTTTGGTATATTATTATCTGACTTTGACATGATGTTATCTATGTTTGGTTGAATTTTTCTAAGTTTAATATAAATTTATTTATGTTTGCTTTGAATTAATCTGACTTTGATATAAATTAAGTGAATTTATCTGAGTTTGCTGTGAAATTATCTAACTTTGATGGGAACTTATCTAATTTTGACATGAGTTTATATGAGTTTATATGAATTTATCTGTGTTTAAAATCATAGACAGTTTGAAAATAAATTATGTCACTTCGATATAAGATTATCTAACTAGATTTGGTTTGGTATGACTATATTTAGTTTGAATTTATCTAGCTTTGATAAAAACTTATCATAATCTAATATGAAATTGTCTGTGTTTGAAGTGAATTTAAATAAATTTGTTATAATTTTATTTGACTTGCTTTGGACTGTAATGAGTTTGATATCGAAATTATCTGAATTGTATATGTATGTGGACAACTAAAAGCACCCAAAGGAGGGAAGATGATATAAAAAAAAGCAGCACCAAGCAAGCCACTCTAGGCAAGATCCCATCAATTGTCGTTTCCTCCAATTTAAAACTTAAAATTTGATCAAAAACTCATATTACTACATTTAAATTGAAAAATAATCCAGGAAAAATAGTGAGTTTGAGCTAAAACCCATATTTAAATTGCATGACACCCATTGAAATGGTTAGAAGGGCAAATGAGTTAAAAAAAATTTTGATGTCACATGTTTAGGGACCACCGCCCATTTAAATGGTTAGATTTAAATTGCATGACACTCATTTAAATGGTTAGAAGGGCAAATGGGTTATAAAAAAAATTGATGTCACATGTTTAGGGACCACCGCCCATTTAAATGGTTAGAAGGGCAAATGAGTCATAAAATAAGCTGATGTCACATGCTTAGGGACCACCGTCTGAATTAATCCAATGCGCAATGGACTAGACCTTAAACATTAATACTTTGTATTAGAGACTTTATAACACAGTTTGAGCGATCTCTCCCTGATCTATGTTACTAAAGGAATGTAGTCTCTCTTACATGAAGACACCTGTCACTAAGGGAATGTATTCTCCCTTCATGAAGACACATGTAATGTTATGCTCTCTCTCCACCCTCCACTCTCCTCTAAAATAACTTCTGCATAACTTTCTAAAAAAAAAAAAAACAATGATAATGATGAGATCAATCATCAAACAAAGTAAACAAACAAAAATCCTAGCAAAATTCCAAAAAAAAAGAAAGGTCCCACTACGTAACTGATCTAATACTAGAAATATAGATAATATTGATACTGGAAAATATTGATAACATTGGAAAAAAAGAAAAGGAAGAGAAGAAGAAATAGAGGAGCAGCAAAAAGGCAGAAGAAGAGGGTGATGACTCTAATTTTTGAGAATACAAAACAATGACGAAAGCTAATCCAGTAGCACCGTCACTCTTAGTGATTTCCAAAGCTTGATTTTATTGTGTTGATACCGGGACTCAAGTGGGCCACCCGATGACCCATCTGATCAGTGGATCCGAAGTAGGACCCAAGGGCGGCCCAGTAGACAGTGGATCCATGCGAGGTGGGCCAAATAGGGCTCACTATCCAGCGTCTGATCGGAGAGAGGGAGAGTACGTATTTTAGATGTCATAAACATCTAAACAGTACAGTGATTCCTAAATTGATTTTCTTGCGTTGATACTGGTACCCAGGTGGGCCACCCGATGACCCATCTGATCCTTGGATCCGAAGGAGGACCCACGAGGGACCCAATAGGTGGTGGCCCCGTGCGAGGATGGGCCCTGTTTGGCCCACCATCCAACGTCTGATCAGAGAGTGGGAGAGGACATGTTTTAAGTTCGAATTTATTTGGGTGTTGGTTCTAATTATTCTTGGTTCAACCCTTCTACATGGACAAACTTTTTGGCATGAATTTGTGACAAACTCCCATGTGGCACAATCCTAGAGGTGCTTTTTCCCCCTCTCTCAAAAGTTGCACCTCTAAGATTGTGCCACATGGGAGTTTGTCACAAATTCATGCCAAAAAGTTTGTCCATATAGACTTTTTGTTCTTGGTTGGGAGGATTCGGTGAGGTCTTGATTTTCTTACGTTGATACTGGGACCCAGGTGGGTTACCCGATGACCCATCTGATCCGTGGATCAAAAGGAGGATTCATGGGGGACCTAATAGGTGGTGGACCCGTGCGAGGTGACCCCTGTTTGGCCACCATCCAGCGTCTGATCATAGAGAGGGAGAATACGTGTTTTAGGTTTGAATTTATTTGGGTGTTGTTTTTTATTATTCCTGGTTGGGAGGATTCAGTAAGGGCTTGATTTTCTTACGTTGATACCGGGACTCAGGTGGGCCACCCGATGACCCATCTGATCTGTGGATCCAAAGGAAGACCCACGGGCGACCCAATAGGTGCTGGACCCGTACGATATATATTCATTTTTGGGTTCGGGCTTAGTACAGGCGTTTGTTGCTAGTTTATCCAAAAAAAGAGTACTTCTAATAGCTCTTTATTTATGGTTCTCAATGCGCAAAAAAGAAATACTCTATTTAAGTGCTTCTCCATCTTTACATCAACAAGAATAACAGTCGCGTGTATAACTTAGCTGAATACCACAACTCACACATGCAGGAAGATAGAAACTCGCACATGCGAGGAGACATAGACACAACTCACACATGTGAAGTGATTAAAACTTACACATGGAAGGAAACATACACACAACTCACGCATGTAAGGTAATGAAACTCACACATGTAAGGAGAATAAATCACAACTCACGCATGTGAGATAATTCTTGAAAACTTTGAAGCAAAAATCTTTTGAATCTTTTAGATTAGCTTCCAACTGAAATTTATTTGTGCACACCCCATCTAATATTGGACTCCTAGGAATATTCTTCACAATTGAGCCCACATCTTGGCTTTGAGAATATCTTCAAAATTCTGAAATTTTATTTTGTTGCAAACTTGGATGGATGTGGAACCAACTAGGGGCCTGCAAAGATTTGGAACTTCCCTCTTGGACACTCATGCTGCTCCTTGAAATTTTCTTTGGATTTTTCTTTCTTTTTTTCTTCCCTCTTTTAACTCTCTTTCTTTCCTCAATTTGTTGGCCACCAAGCATCATAGATTTCTTTCCAATCTTGGCTCCAAATTTGATTTTTAAATATTCTAGAAATCTTCAAATAAAATGGAGGAAATCTGAATTATGCAACACATGCGGGGCCACCTTGGACGTCCCCTAACTTGAGAATCACGCCCAAAGTAGGTGGGTCCCAAGGTGACTTCTTCTTCTTTAAATCAATTTCACTCAATGTGGGCCCCAAAATCTGAAATTCTCTACAGGAGAATAAAATAATTATCATTTCATGTAGGAAATAAACTATGATATATGTGGGACCCAACTCGCACGAAAGAAATACTAAGATGTCACCATTTTATCTAATTTTCTTTAATTTAACCCATGATGAAAAGAATTATCATCATTTTATGTGTGGATCAAAAGTCATGAGAAATTTCCAATTTTTCATGCTAAAAATGTAAACAAGAAGAATTTTATGTGAAAAATATGTTTTTTCAAATTTTTTTGACTTGAATTAAAACTTTGATGCTTTAAAACATTAAATCATGAATTTTCTTTGATTTAAAGTAAGACAATTTTAAAAGCTCTGTTAAATTATGATAACTGATAATAACTTAATTTGTCATGAGATCATAGATAAAATAAATATTACTTTTTTTTATTAGAGAAAGCTTTGGATCATATTGGTAGGAGCAACAATTTTAACTCAACCCACTAACTTAACTTGAGCATTATTGGTAATTCAATGTTTAAGTGTTGATCATTCTTATTTTCTAGTAGATTTGAGTTAACATCTCTAAATGAATTAATTAATGGATTGAATTAGAGTTAAGTCAATACATGTTATTTGTGCTCCCAACCTAACTTAATCTGACTCGTTCTTGACCCTCTAGGTCAACGTCAATCCAACCAATTGATTAAGTGTTGGGCTAACTTGGAAGTTAGGCCAGCATTAACATCCATAGCTTGCTCAATAAATGTTTATATTTTAGGTTAATTGAACACACAATAGACTGTTCACTGTCCAGATTTCATCTCTCTATATTCAAGATATATTTTTTCCTTTTTTTCAACACGAGTTATCATCCTTTCGGTGCAACAGTTTAAATGCGTGACATTTGGAATCATAATCTTTTTAAACCATCAATTGTGTGACACTAGTCAATCATCCATGACATCTTATCTCTAAACTTTTTTTATATGACTCTTGTTATCACCATTTTTACATGATAGCTTAATGGATGGTAATTGGAGGCCCAACTCCTTTTTATTTTTATTTTTTTTTTATTTTTACAACAATTGAATATATGTCATTTGTTAATCATCTATAACTCATTTAGCTTACAAATAGACATTACTCTTCCATTTCAATCATAACGCTCTCATCATTTTCAACTATTGTCTTCCACCCTTTTCCAAATTCTTTATTTTATTTTGTTGAAAAGTTAGTATTGGTGTATTGATTACTGTATGTAATGCCTCAATTCCGAATACCGAGTTTACCGCCAAGGTACTCGAATTTGATGCACTATTTTCGGATTAGCTGAGAACTTCTAGGATCATAGATCCGCAGTGAAGTCTAATTTAAAACTTTTTAACTACATATATATAACAACAGCTAAGTCGGAAGCAAATAGAATATAGCAGAAGCAATATCAATATAAAAGGAATCAAATATGAGGTATCATCATCAGGGTTTAAAATCGCGGTTCGCGATCATCGCGTCGCGGCTTGCGGTTATCGCGGTTCGCGGTTATCGCGGCCCATTGCAGAGCGAATTTTTATTTGACCCAAAAAAAATCCGAAAAAATATTCAAAAAATCCAGAATATTATAAAATGATAGAAAATCATGTTTGTTTTTTCCATTAGTGCACACTTTAAAGCAAAATAACGGTCCCCTCAAGTTATAATATCTTGTATCATTGCTGTATCGATTTATATACTAAAATAAGCTGAAATATCATAAAATTGACATAATGCAACCATAATTTTGGGCAAACTAATAGTGTTAAACATTTAAAGTCTACAAGCAAGCAATAAATACTAATAGAGTTAGTGCATGTGCCTAATGCCAGAACGAGTGGCGGCCCGGCTCGATATCATCATCATCATCATCATTTCTTGAAGGGTAGAAGGCACCAAATTGTTGTGTTACACAGCCTCCACTCCCATAGTGCCCATAAGGTTGTTGTGCCTATGGATATGGTTGATGAATGAAGATTGCTTCATAAAGTGAGGCTGGGTCATTAGTAGACTGAGATGACTGAGGATAGTCTTGGTACTGCCGATAAAATTCATGGGCAAGTTCAAGGTGCTGATGTGGATGTAATACATAGTAGTCACCATACATGACTTGTTGGTGGCCAACATCACCACCACTAGTACCCTCTCCCCCACCATATCCACTACCACTAGCACCTACATGTGATGATTCGGTTGGTGGGACAATTCTCCGGTACCCACGAGTCGGATCTATTTTACCAGAAGAAGGAAAATGTTCTGCTGTCTCCATCATGTGGGGTGGTAGTACATCACCACCATCTCCACCGCCATTACCATCGTCATCCCCATCAGAATCATGCGGCACATCTGAAGATGAGCTAATACTGCTGATGCTAGTGTCACCATCCTCATCAACCTCATCTCGCATCTCCTGAGGGTCAACTCCACACCTTCGTTGATGAGTAAGATTTATCTCACGTAGGCGCTCAGCAGCTCTCATTGGCTCTGGCCTTTCCCCAGTCAAATCCTGGACCATATCACTAATCTGTTCATCATGATCTAGCACTGGCTCTTCTACCTCTTCTATCCATTGTGCCAACACATCATCATTCTCTGAAAAAATATAGTTCAGATTGATTGGGCAGAAGTAATCTGTTTGGTCCTCAAACTCTCTCCTTCTTCTTTGTCTGTTACGGAGCTTAATGTTGTAATGTATATACACCAATTTGTTCAACTTTTGCATCGTCAGCCGATTTCTCACTTTAGTGTGAATGAATGAAAAGGTGCTCCAATTCCTCTCACAATTTGATGATGTAGTTGTTTGACTAAGGACTTTCATTGCTATTTTCCTTAATATTGGAGCACTTTCTCCGTAGTTTAACCACCACTCAGCTGAAAATAAAATGGAAGTATATTTATTAATTAAATCATACATGACTCAACTTTTAAACTGACGTAGAATGAATGAAATTACCATGATCTTTACTTGAAAATGACTTCATGATAGCTCGTCTGGCGGTCGGTGTCCCAAAACTACCGTAGGCTTCATTGTATATATCAATCTGGGATATACCATAAATAAAATAAGGACGAACTAACTCTTTATGCTAAAAAAAAAGGTACCCATTACTTAGTCCATTACACTTACTTGGTTAATAGCCTCACATGCATCATCCTCATTCTCAGCAAGTTTTTCAATAACATTTTTTAGACCTACACGTATCTCATCTGTTAAGCTTCTGTCTTGAATTTCATTGTATCGATACTGTGGGTTGAAGAAATAACCTGCATAGTATATTAATTTAGAGAGATAAAATCACAATTCAACAATAGTTAGAAATGCAATCTCAGTCTGTGATTCTTTACCTGCAGCATGCAACTCATGATGGAGTTGTTTTTCCCAATGTCTGTCGATGATCTTCCAATAAGCCTTGTAGTATTTGCAATTTGCTTGTATGGCTAACTTAGCTCGAGTTACGGCCTCATACAAGAAGCCTATTGTAGGCTTGTCATCTCCATCGGCCAACCGAAGGACCTTTATCAAAGGCTCTAAAACCTTTAAGGTCTCACCAACAAATGACCAATATCTCTTAGATTGTACAATCTTTACAACTTGCTTTACTTAGGGTGTCGGCTTCTTTCCCCACTTTGATTCCAACTATTCTTGTGACGTAAATAGTTGGTGTAGCCCTCCTCTATATTTATAAAGGCTTTCTAGAGCTATAAAGTGGGTGACAAATCTTGTAATGCCAGGCCGTAGTAGCTCATGGTTGTTCGTATATTTCTTCATCATTGTTATGAGCCTGTTTGACTTATAGATTAAATTAGTGATCTTTTTTGCCTTTAATATCACACCTTTTATCATTTTCCTCTTAGCGATGTCTTCAATCATTAAATCCAAGCAATGTGCAGCACATGGAGACTAAAAAATATTGGGCATTTGCTGCATGAGTATCATTCCTGCCTTCTTCATGCTTGCATCATTGTTTGTGATGATCTGAACAACACATTCTGCCCCAATATCCTCAATTACCTCATTGAAAAGCTTATTCAAGTACATCGCATCTTTGACGTACTCGGTTGCGTCAACCGATCTAATAAAAATAGTCCCTAAAGATGAATATACTAAAAAATTCAATAGGGACCGTCTAGTGATGGTAGTCCACCCATCACACATGAGTGTGCAACCCCTTTCTCTCCATATCCTCTTAAAAGGTATTCACCCAATCCATCGTCTCTTTATATTCCTCTTCAACACAGTAGTGCCCAATCTCATACGGTGTGGGTGGCTTTATACCCGGACCATGTTCTGCAGCAGCATCTAACATGGTCTTCAAATAGGGTGAAGTTGCCTTATTTGGTGCAATGGTTCCATCGAAGAAGAATTTCCCAACTGCCCTAACCAACCTGTTTCTTGCATAAGCCATCTTCCCGCTTAAGGCTTTGGCTATAGAAGGTTGCTTTGCAGATGGAGACCTATAAGCAGCTGGGTCAATTGGACCCACACCCTCTGGTCTACGAGCCTGTAGTGTGGGAGATTCGGTAGACTCTAACCAATCCGGTGGTCGGCGAGTCTGTTTTTGACTAAACATCCGACACAGCATCCCACCACTACCACTAGCTGAGCCACCCCCATCTTCATATTGGCCCCCTCTAGAAGCAGACTCATAGATCATTCTTCTCCTCTCTTCTTCCTCATTATATGATCTCATGCTCTCTCTCCTTGCTCTACCTACATTTGATTCCTCATCATCATCATCTGAGTCCCTAGGCCAATACACCTCTTCTCTACATGCTTCATACTCTGCTTCTCTCCTTTTCTCGGTTACTACTTTTTTTTTGCTTCCCTGCATTTAATAATGCTTGCATTTCCTTCTTTAACTCTGGGGATACCTTGGTATACTTTGCCACATTTCCTGATTTATGTGCCAAGTGTTCCTTCAATCTAGTGATTCCCCCAGTTACAACCTTACCACAATAATTGCATTTAATTTTACTCTTTTTTCCATCCACATCAACACCATGTTGCCACGCCGGGTCAACTTCACGTACCATTGTTTTCTACGAAATAATAACACTAAACACATAATCCATAAAGCAAAGTAGTTTAGAATTTGAAACATAGAAGCTTAAAACAAAATGTTTTATATCCATTTTTCAAGTACATTTAGCATTAGAAACATACACATGAGTTATACATTAAACTTAGAATAATAAAACAACAAAATGTTAGACAAATCATCAAACAAATATATTTTAATATTGATTTATTAAAAAATCCGAAAATAAATATATAATAAATGTAAGTTTTTGGACATTCAGCTAGTCAAATCTAACTCAATATATGGCCTTTAGTCTATGTATTGAATATTACACAATCACTCTAAAGCAAAAAAGCTAAAATAATTCGGATTTAAATAATGAAAAAATAAAAAATACTACAAAAAGTGCTAATACTCACATTTTATTGTTCCAAAAGTGTAGATCTATTTTAAACTAAAACATAATTAATGCATTTGAACACTAATTAGAAAAAATGTAAATGATATCAAGAAAAGCCCCAAATTTTTAAAATAAAAAAAATCTAGATCTACACATTAAAACACTAGATTTAGGAAAAAATTAGTGAGTAACATCATATCTAAGTAATCTAACTCAATATAAAGCCTTTGGTTCATGTATTAGTGTATTACACAATCTTAAAAAAAAAAAAAAAACCTATAATAATTCGGATTTAAATAATGAAAAAATAAAAAATACTACAAAAAGTGCTAATACTCACACTTTTTTGTTCCAAAAGTGTAGATATATTATAAACTAACACATTATTAATGCATTTGACATTAATTTGAAAAAATGTAAATGATATCAAGAAAAGCCCCAAAATTTTAAAATAAAAAAAATCTAGATCTACACCTTAAAACACTAAATCTAGGGAAAAATTAGTGAGTAACATCATATCTAACTCAATATAAAGCCTTTGGTCCATGTATTAGTGTATTACACAATCTTTTTTTTTTTAAAAACTTAAAATAATTCGGATTAAAATAATAAAAAATATTACAAAAAGTGTTAAAACTTGAATTTTTTTGCTCCAAAAGTATAGATCCAACACATATTTACACATTTCAACCATCTCTAAGTTATTTTGATGTTGAATCTTGAAAAGAACTCCAAAAAACAAAAACAAAAAAAACTTACCAAAGAGGTCCCTTGAGTTTGATTAGCTTTCCCCACATTTAAATCCACCCAAAAGTAGCTTAGATTTAAGCTTTTCCATGCATTAGAAGTTGTAAAAGCCCTCAAGTGTGCTTAGGAAGGTCTCATGAAGAAGAAGAATGAAAGGGAGAAAGAAGAAGGAACAACATACAGAGCAAACAAGTGAAATAGCACAGCAGACGACTTTTAAAATTTTTCTTTTACTGTTAGCGATATAACGGCCGTACCGTAACGACCGTTATATTCAATATAACGGCCGTTACCGGCCGATATTTTGGCGATATTTACCTATATAACGCAACGCGGCCGTTATATACCCCATATCGTCACGTTAACGGCCGTTATGTAACGGTAACGGCCGTTATTTTAAACAATGATCATCATCCATAAAGCAAGCAAACGTAGAGCACAAGTCTAACTAGATCTCAAAACAGAGAATATAATATGTATATACTAGAAATAAAATGCTCTCAATGCTCACAACAAAGGTCACTCAAACCCCAAAGAAGATATTACTTAAACCCCATGTGCAGGCTCTCCGTCCTTCGGTACCTCCTTTGGGTCCACCATACATATCTGCTAATGGCGCCTTAAGGAGCACCTCACCCTCGGGGACGAGGTTGGTAGCAATACCTAAGTATCAAATATGATGGGTGAGATCCAAAGGACCTGGCAGCGCAGTATATAAGTAACATAGTATGGATATATCGAAAGAGAATAATGACGGTAGTATCATAAATTGAGTGACAAAGGTACAATGCTAGGCAATCATGCATAATGTATACCAATAAGGATCAACATAAAATAAACATGCTAAATAACCATCTAAGCTATAATGCATATTCATGCAGGTTGGCACCGCGGGATATTATGTCGCTGTATTCCCTACTACATTCGAGTCATGGTGGGAAACGCACAGGATAATAGCCCAACTAAAACATAAATTACCGGAGTCTGCTAGCATATAATAGTATTGTATAGTGTCGTGTGATACTCCAATGGCATACGTCCACCTCTATTCCTTATCATGATGGGCGTTATATAAAATTAACTCTTATCAAGGGTGATCAGTGCCAAGGCTGAGCTCATATCAACCGAGTTAATATTTATATGCCAACTTACAAGGAATTTTACAATAGATCAGTGTCTGGCTAAGTTATTTTTGCATGAGCAAGGTCATCACATGTCTTTACAAAGTCTAGTATCATAGTTCAATCCATGACGTAGTTCATAATCCATATCCATAGTCCATATCCATATCCATGATTTATTATCATGGTTATCATTCATTTTCATAGTGTTCCATTTCCATATATACAATCAACCATGTTGGTTCATTTCATGTCCCCACCCATAAATGGATCCATACAACAAGTAATACATCCATATACTCTAAGGTTATATCATCCATCTATTTCTCATGCCATATAATAGCCCGCCTAGCCACAGACACATGTAAAGTGTTCTCTATATACATATCGGGTTACCTCTAGGAAATCCTAAGTAGAAGTTAGGCCCTAGCCCGCCCATTTAATCAATCGTGATGGGCTGAATCGGGCTTTTCATCACTTTAGTGGGCATTAGAGCACTAATTAAATTAAACTACATGCATTTCTTACACAAGCTAGCCAGGCCGGGCTATGTGCTTTCCATCACTTAATACAAGCCCGGCCCAATTATTAATCTAGCCCTAATTACATATCCAAGCCAGGCCTATGAGCACCCTTAGAAAAATTAGTTCAATGCGTGGGCTAGAAATATATTAATGGACATCACCCCAACATTTTACTGATGAAAAACTGGGTAATGGACCCCATTAAATCTCGAGCCGAAGTTGGGCCTGGACCGAGTTTTAACAAGTTGGGTTATCTGATCGAACCACACAGCTTGCAGGTTATGGGGATCAATTTGGATAGGCCCTCATAAGTTCTGAGTCAATGCGGGTCAGGTCGGGTTGATCTACACCTAGTCAGATTTCAGATATCCGGCCCTTTTTTAAAAATGGGTCGGATACAGATTGGGCTCCATATCGTAGATGAATGGACCCCACTGCTACCCCAACCATACCCATTTGCCACCACTAGATCATGCATAATTTGTTTACACATAAACATATAAATGGGTCCAAACAAAAGCCCTCCAAAGAGGCTGAGTCCAACCTAATAAGGTCAGCCCCACACCTACGGTCCTAGCCAACTACAGCCAAAATTTAAAGCGGCAAGAGAGCCGACCCTCCTCAAAATTCAAACCATCCACCAAAAATTTCAAACTTCCCGCGGCATTCCATCTCTCATTAAAAAACCGAATACCAACATCCCATTGGTGCAAACCACAAACACACGGATCACTCCAACTATCTTCAAATCCAAACCGTCCATTCCAACCACGACGCGGATCGCCATATCCCTTTAAATACTCCCCTCTCCTCTTCAAACCCCACCAAACCAATCTCTTCCATTGAAAACAGTCCTCTGTTGGAGTTCGATCGATCGAGAGAGCACAGAAAGAAAGAGAAGGAAATGGAGGCAACGAAGACGACGAAAGCTGCAGGAGGAAGGAAGGGTGGTGCAAGGAAGAAGTCTGTTACGAAATCTGCCAAAGCCGGCCTTCAATTCCCAGTTGGGAGAATCGCAAGGTTCTTGAGGAAAGGAAGATATGCACAGAGGCTCGGCACTGGCGCCCCCATTTACTTGGCAGCAGTTCTTGAGTACTTGGCTGCAGAGGTATTGATTTGGGCTTTTGGGTGTCTTTTAGTTTGATTCTATTTCTTGGGTTTTTCATTTGAATGTTTCTATTTGCTTGTGTGATGTTGATTTGGGTTTTTTTTTTTTTGGTTGGTTTGTGTGTTTGAAGGTTTTGGAGTTGGCTGGAAATGCTGCAAGAGACAACAAGAAGTCTCGTATTATTCCAAGGCATGTGTTGTTGGCTGTGAGGAATGATGAAGAGCTTGGGAAATTGCTGAATGGTGTCACGATTGCTCATGGGGGGGTTCTGCCGAATATCAATGCGGTTTTGCTGCCTAAAAGGACAGAGAAGGGAGATGGTGAAGTTGCCAAAGCTCCCAAGTCGCCAAAGAAGGCATGAAAAAAACTACTCGGATAGTGAAAGTTGGGATGATGTATGTGTTTTGGATGGTCTCTTTGTTTTGGGTTTTGTAATGTATATAGGGTTTAGGAATGGGTTTTGTTTTGTGGGAGCTTTTAATGGATATAACTATCAATGGAGGTTTTAGTTTTTATCTGTCTTCTTCATTTGGTTTTTGACTTATGGATTTGGATTCACTTAGTTGTTGATGGACAGATGAGCATTTTGCATTTGTGATGTGTGGCTACATTTATCATCTGATTTTGAGTAGCAGCATGGTGAGAGATTTGGCATAAGACTGTTTAGTGGGCCTTTCACTATCACAAATATGCTAATGTGTTGGGTTTATATTTTGCATTTTTGGTTAACTGGATTGGTTCATTGGGTTGGGCAATGATTGGGTTTAGGGTTAGGGGTATTTTGATAATTGTTTTAGGGCTTTTTTAAGGTGTAATAGAAGGCAGATTATATTTCCAAATCATGTAAAACTCTCTCTCTCTCTCTTGTGGCTTGCTTGTTCATCATGGTTGGAGCTTCTGTAAATTGAACTCCATAATTTGGGTTGGTTGGTTTATCCTAATTAAGTTTAGGATGATGCAGTCAAAATTCAAGGAATTGCTATAAATTAATTGCAGTTTTGTTGTTTGAAATAATTCTTGGTTGCGTTTGAACTTTTCACTTGCCAGGTAGCTAAAATTGACTCAACCTTTTAGCCCACAAGTCGATCCAATTTTTTTGGCACTTATGTTGCTTTTTCTTGGATGAGCAATGGTGCTATTATTCATTGCTTACTAAGAGGAATACACGTGGATTGAGAAGAATGCAAACAGTCCATCCATAAACTGAAGTTCTGATTGTAAAAGAACTTGCTTAGATAAAGAAAACAGAAGAAAGAAACTAGGAACATTTTAGGAACATTCTGAGCACTCAGACGTTTGTTGCCATGGGTCCAGGTGGCCACTGTCAGTTGCTCCTCATGGGTAGCCCAGGGTGGCATGGGCCCTGGGCTGTGTTTCAGTGAAGCCCCAAAACTGAGTGATGGCTGTAAAATTCTTCCATGCAGTAATTTTCAATGAAGAGATTGTTTAGTCAACAGAACACCAGAGGGTTCTATGCAAGCTTGGGTGGGACCCTTAAATAGGTTCTGAATAATTCACATGATTTTGAAACCCATGGTTCAATCATAGGCTTCCATGCAGGCCGTTGCTTACCCCATGGTTTAGACTTGGAATGACCTGAGCTTGTCTTGGGTGTTTTTTAGCTGCCCTGCAAATGAATGCAATTATAGTTTTAATACTTGAAATGGATTGCTGTTGGGTATGTTGGGTTCTTTTTTGAGTTTTTTCAAAAATTCAAAGTCTTTGACTTGAAAAAGGTGTTTTGTTCTTTTTGTTTTATGTAAGAAGTGAAGACAACTTAAGACCTTGGAATCCCACATTGCTAAAGTTCACTTTTTAAGGATGTTTTATATGCCTTTTCCTTTCATATACACATTAGAACAATTGAAACCTTTTATCATGAGCCAGACTTGCGTGTGCGCATACGGCTCATGGTAAAAGGTTCCAATTGTTCTAATGTGTATAGGAAATGGAAAAGCATATAAAGCCTCCTTAAAAAGTGAACTTTAGTGATAGGCTTTGAATTTTTGAAACAACTCAAAAAAGAATCCAACAATCTCCCATCTGTTTCAAAATATTCAACGAGCATTATATTGGTAAGGTGACCGAGCTTGAACCTTACTGTCATGACATATTTTTGAACTTTTAGGAGTTAAAGTGACCAGAGTATTGAACTTTAACTCTTTTTGTCGGTTCAAAAAATGCATCAAGATTAATATACCTAGAGTTTATAGGTCAGCACTTTACGGCCATGCGCTTAATCCTGATTTTCATGAATGCTCTAGAGAATCTGCCCAAATTCTCATAGGAAGCGGCCCCACTTTCACATTTATATAGGTGAGTCTATCAAGAGTGCTCCTGCAGCTTTGCACCCCACTATATAGGCTATAGATTTCATTAAAGACTAAATTCAACCTCATTCGCTACAGGTTATGTATCAACAAATAATCTCACAGAACATGGATGAGTACTCTAAATGTTAGTACTTTATATCATCTGGATAGCTTGTTTTTTCCATTGAACCTAGTTCTCGGAATCTCCGGTCATTAGGTTGGGTTACCGCTATTGATGATTTATGGGCTTAAGATCCATCCCTTTGGTTGTTTCATTTATCTTTTCTCTTGCAAGGCCTTTTGTCAAATGATCTGCTAAATTGTCTTTTGATTTTATATAATCAATTGCAATCACTCCTCTACTGAGTAATTGTCTGACATAGCTATGTTGCAATCTTACTTGTCTAAACTTTCCATTGTACGTGGCATTGTGCGCATTTATAATTGCTGTAGTATTATCACAATGAATAATAATAGGAGGAATAGGTGAAGTCCACAAAGGAATATCAAATAATAAATTTCTAATCCATTAGGCTTCCGTAGCGCGGCTCCCAGAGCCAAGAATTCTAAATCTTTAGTGGATTAAGTAATTGTAGTTTGTTTTTTTTGATTTCCAAGACATTGCAGCACCTCCCAATGTGAAAATATAGCCACTTGTAGACTTAGAATCGTCTAAGTCTGTGTTCCAATCAGCATCGCTATAACATTCAACTACAGCTGGAAAACTAGAATAACACAATGCATAGTCTATAGTATGCTTTAAAAATTTAAGTACTCTAGATACAGCATTCCAATGTTCAACACCAGGATTATTAGTGTATCTACTTAATTTGCTCACAGTATAAGCAATATCAGGGCGAGTATAGTTCATGGCATACATTAAACTACCAATCACACTAGCATAGTCAAGTTGTGCTACACTAGCACCATTATTCTTTACTAATTTAATGCTTGGATCAAAAGGAGTGGACACTGGTTTACAATTAAAGTGATCAAACTTTTTCAACACTTTTTCAATGTAATGTGATTGAGACATTTTAATTCAAGTGTCATCTCTAATCATTTTGATTCCCAGAATAACACTTGCTTCTCCCAAGTCTTTCATATCAAAATTATTGAAGAGAAGTGTCTTTGTTTCTTTGATACAATCCAAATCAAATCCAAAGATCAATAAATCATCAACATATAAGCATAAAATTATTGTAGACTCACCATAAGTTTTATAGTAAATACATTTTTCAGCCTCATTTATTTTGAAGCCATTTAAAAGAATAACCTGATCAAACTTCATATGCCACTATTTTGGTGCCTGTATTAGTCCATATAAGGACTTTAACAACTTACACACCTTATGCTTTTGTACTTTTATTTTATGACCATTTGGTTGATACATATAAATTTCCTCCTCTAAATCACTATTTAGAAAAGCTGTTTTGACATCCATCTGATGAATATATAAATTATGCACAGCAGCTATAGAAATTAAAGTCCTAATGGAACTTATTCTTGATACAGGTGAAAATGGATCAAAGAAATCTACCCCCTCCTTTTGCCTAAAGCCTTCAGCTACTAGCCTGGCTTTGTATTTCTCTATTGTTCCATCAAGTCTTAGTTTTTTCTTAAGAACCCATTTGCACCCTAAAGGCTTGGTACCTGAAGGTAAGTCAGCTAGTTCCCAAGTATGATTTGCTAAAATGGATTCTATTTCATCATCTAATGTTTCCTTCCAAAAGGCAGCATCATGGGCAGACATTACCTCCTTATAAGTAGATGTGTCTTTCTCTATTAGATAGGTCTCAAAGTCAGGACCAAAACTAGTGGATGTCCTAACTCTCTTACTTCTCCTAAGTTGGGGTTCCTCTTCTTCTGCAATTTCCAGAATTCTTGTAGAGGAGGGAGGTTCAAATATAACTCTAGTTTTAAAAGGAAAAACATCTTCAAAGAAGTCTGCATCTCTAGACTCAACTAGAGTTTGGTCTCCAATTTTTAGGAATCTATAGGCAGCACTATCTTGTGCATAACCTATCAACATACATTCCCATGAGTGGGGTCCTAACTTGGGCCTCTTGGGGTCAACTATCTTAACATGGGTTAAACAACCCCAAACTCTGAAATATCTAAGGTTAGCCTTTCTTCCCTCCCAAATTTCAAAGGGTGAACAGTTAGTCTTAGAATGTAAAATTCTATTCAAAATATAACAAGAAGTCAGCAAAGCTTCACCCCACAGATTTTTTGGACAACCGGATGAATTCATCATACAATTAACCATTTCAATCAAAGTCCGATTTTTTCTTTAGTTGTTTCAAAAATTCAAAGTCTTTGACTTGAAAAGGTGTTTTGTTCTTTTTGTTTTATGTAAGAAGTGAAGGCAACTTGAGAACTTGGAATCCCACATCGCTAAAGTTCACTTCTTAAGGAGGCCTTATATGCTTTTCCCTTTCCTATACACATTAGAACAATTGGAACCTTTTACCATGAGCCGTATGCGCGCACGCGAGTCTGGCTCGACCCAGGGCTCCGGGTTCGGAAAACGTTTAACCGGGCGTGCGTCTGCGACGCTCATCCTGCGTGTATATCGCGGGCAGGGGGGGTGCAAATCCAGCCTAACCTAGCATGGAGGGACCCATACTCTGATATAGATGTGGCCTGCTTTTGCAAAATTTCAATTCATTTTTTTTCAAAAAACGTTTTCATATTAATTGCTTTATTAAAATAGTTTTAAACATAAATTATTCAAAAACGTAGTTTTAATTGTTTTAAACGTTGCTGTTTAACGTTGTGATTAATTGCTGCTTTAATCATGATTAATTGTGGCTCAACGACATTATTTTTTCTTATAAAATCACATGGTTTGGGTTAAAAAATATACCTCTGTTCTTTCTTCCCTCTCTGCCGAGCATTCTGTGGTTCCTGGAGATTGATCTGAACTTGGTGTGCGACCAAGCTTGATCAGAGAAGGCCGTTGTATCCTAGGGGCAATTCCTGCAGAGATCCTCTTCGCATCTGGGTTTATCCTGGAAGGGTGGAACTCGTCCTAAAAATAGCGTCGCCTGATGTGCCTTGGCCAAGAGCTTCTGCTGCTAATTTTTGTCCATTTGTAAGGATACAATTTCTCTACAAGACTGCAGATCGGTACTATTGTTCCTTTTACTATTACTTCTTTTTGTAGCTATTAAAAACAACAGGGTCATGGTTCTACAGGTTGGTTCCTGTTGGTTGGGTTAAACGTGTTGACCCGCACTGGTTGCAGGTTATGCAGGTGTGGTACAGGTAAGGTTGCCCGACCTGTTAAAAAAATGGGTCGGATATGTTTTGCGGGTTTAGCCTATAACACCCCTTGTGGACCTGACCCATTTACATTACTTTTGCTTTAATAGTAAATTGCCAAATGGACCCTAGAACAATTCACTGTAGGTCAAAATTCTCCATACAATACAGACGGTACAATACATGCTCACATGCTTGGTTTAGGTATGTGGATTCAAGTGACCCAAACTTGGCCCTGATTATTAAGTTGGTCCAATCTGTAGATGCAACGAGATTATCAATTGGACCTAAAATGTAGATTAACACCACTAGAAAATTTTTTAGCGGTACTTACATACCCACACAAGTTCCTCACCATCAATGCCGGGAAGCTGTATATTGATTCTCGATTGTTTATATGGAGGAGAGGTGCTTGACCAAAGTTGATTGTATCCATTAGATTTTTCAAACCATTAGATGGGTCTGACCAGGTTATTCTTATTATTTTTTTAAATGTTAAATCCATTGATAAAAGTTAGCAGTGTAAAAGGGCTATACTAACAAGCCTTCAAGCACCCAAAAGGAAACAGAAAAACAGAGTAAAGAAGACCTCAAACACTAAGGGCATGTTTGTGTAGCCCATTTCAGCAGAAAAGGTTGTAGTTTTCTACGGAAAACTTCTTTTTCATGTGTTTGGTGCAATAGTTTTCCGCGAAAATGCTTTTTCACCACGTCATCTTTTTCCTTTCTAGGCATGGAAATAGACTTCCTATGGGGGGGGGGGGGGGGGGGGGGGGAAGGTATGGGAAGTCTATTTCCACGGAAAACTGACTCTCCAATTTCCTCTCTTTCCCCCTCATTCCACCCGGCCACCCTCTTTTTTTCTCTTCCCCTCCCACCCCCACCCACCCCACACACATACCAACCCACCCACCCAATAGTTTTCACTAAAAAGTGGTTTTCACTAAAGAAATCCATAGCTGCACCAAACGACATTAGCACTAATTCATCGAGGAAAACCTTTTTGCACCAAACATGAATTTCTAATTTCCTCAGAAAACCATTTCTGAGGAATTTAAAAACCATAGAATTTGCTGATGTGACAATTTTATCTTTCCATGGAAGTTGCCTCTACACAAATGTGCCCTAAGGGTCTGTTTGTGCACAGCCACGGAAGATGAAACCTTTCTTTCCTCTTCTGCGGCAAGACGTTTCCCGCTGTGGAGGTGGGACTTGCGCATCCCCTCTTGGCGAAGAAAGTCGGAGGCTTTAAAGGTGCCGGAAATTACGGAGGGATGGATTCCGCCCTGCACCAAACAATAGCAAGATGTAGCCGGAATTTCAGGCTCCTTGTCGGTAACGGTTTCCGCTGAATCTCTCCCTGCACAAACAGACCCTAAAGGGGGCTGCTTGTGCCATGGTAGTTTCCTCTTCCACGGCGATTGAAATCTTACCATGTAAGATCGGAAAACTAAGACCCTTCTTTCATGGAAACCAAGCCCCCAACAACGTCGCCTGAAAATCTCGAGGAGGAAATCCTTATTGCACCCAAACACATGGGGACGACGCCGGAAAATCCGGCGCCCTGTCACCGCCCATCTCTACAGAGAAGGCCCCCTGCACAAACATACCCTAAGAAAGCCCACCAGTCACTCTATAACAACAAAGAAAACTTCAAACTTCAAATCCATCACGAGTAGGCAACCTCCTTCCAACTCAACATGATTTGGTCCATCTCATCCCTGACTGCTCATGTTCCATCTCTCTCAACCAAGCAATCTTGCCTCACCACAGGCCTGCATCAAAAGGTGTTCATGTCTGGCATTCATTGTCCGAACATCTTCATGAAGAGGGCCTGCCAATGTTGAGTTAACGATCTTGGTTGGTGGGCCACACCCAGGGGTCAGGAAAGCTCCATTTGCTTGAGTGAAAACAGTAGTGTCCCAAACAACTTGTAAATAGACAGATGCTTTCTTCCTTTTCTTTTCCACATCTCCTTTGTGACATTTGAAATGGGTTACCGGGTTATATAATCTTCATGTTCTATACTTCTATTGATGTAGAAGAATCAATGATGAGGGGACCCCTCATGCACCAAATTCTCCCTTTTCCCAAATTGGCTTTGTTCATTTTTGCCATGCTACAGAGAATATTTGGGGTGCCTACTATATTAAGTCAAAAGTTGTAGTTTTCCTTCAATTTTGGTGTATTCTGCTGATTTCTAGGTTAAAGACATGATTAATCTTTTTCTGGACGCCTCATTACCATTTGAATTTGAAATTTAAAAGTTCTTCACCCTTTATTCCTCTTCTTCTTTTGCTTTACTATGGTTAAAATCAAAATTTCCCCCCCTTTATTTTCACCCATGTTCTTGAAATATCTTGATCACTGATTGAAAAATTAAAAGAGAATAAACACAACTAGTCTAGATTCTAGCTACTGAGGAACTGTTATCTGTCAAGACTAGTTTTGCTCAGTCAAAAATCAGCTGGCTTGGTAAAACTTGAAAATTTTGTTATTATTATTTTTTTATGATTTCACCAAGGGCCCTTTTGCCTACTTCATATAAATACTTGGGGAATTGAAAGGGGTATTGAAGGATCCAAGGGACATGAATAGGATGATTACTTTTCTAGGATTTAATTTACTCGGATGACTGGTGGGTGATCATTTTTGAAGTTTTTTTTATGGTGCCTTGTAGATCTTCACTTATGTTCATTAAGTTTTAGTCCCTTCGATCGAAACTCAATACCTGATCAAATAATAGTTCCTTTTTGGTAACATTTTAGCAGCAATCGAAGCGCCTATATTGTCATAAACAGTTACAACACTGCACTTGTCTGAACTTTTTATTCATTTATGTATTCCCAAAATATTTATTTTGTGGTGTTGTGGATAGCCATGTTCCCAAATGATTACTAGGAAGCCTAAGACTAAGATATCACTCTTGGAAGATGCATAACTTTTCTCTCCTTTTGATTTAATGATTAGTCTCAATGGTGGTTTGCATACCTAAGGTTCTTATTTCATGTGCGATCATGTTCCTTCAAATTTAAGTTTCAAAGGCACCAAGTGCAAGTCCTCATGCTTTCATTTGAATGAAATCAATACACCCACTGACCAGTAAAGGCAAACAAAGATAAAGATTGCTGCCTTACTTTTGAAGGATACTTGATAAAGAATGCTGTCTAATTTTTGTGTGGTTAATACCCATGCCAATCTGGGCTGTCCAAATGGTAGACCTAGTTTGATATTAAGAAATTGTATTTTCTCACTTACATATGCCAAAGACTGTTACACTTATTTAAAGAGAAAACAGTTGCTGATGATAAGCATTGAAACAGATCCTAGGAGATATGAAAACTAAGATGGATGAGGATCAGTTGAGGCATCCTTATCTTTAACAGAATTTGCTTTGATATCCTTATCTGTAACAGACTTACTGCAGATGTATATGGATGGGGTCTAGAGACCACATCAATAGAATTATCTTAGTCATTGGGTTGGTGACAAGGGCCTCTCACATGGAAGGTTTAAGAAGTCATTATAGAAGGTTCTAAATTGGTAAGTGGCCTGTGGGTGATTGAAGATAGCACCATTCACTTAAAATTCTTTTTTCCAAAAATGCTAAATTCGCTATGATTGATTTTTGACACAGAGTCTTGATAGATTTTATTGCTAAAAGCTAAATATAAAACGTCAAACTACAAATAGCTCCAAACAGTAAATGAATGTAATATTGTAACCCCCACTCACCCTCAGAGATACATCAACTCATCTATGCTATCACTACTCACTGTGAGTCTCATGGTCTGGATTCAATTGTCATGACTCATGAGTGCACATTACAGCCTCACTCAAATTAAGTGTTTACTGATGTCTGCAGCAAAACAGTCAAAAAGAATGCTAAGCATAAAGAGAGCCCTCAGCTTTCCAAATCAGGTACTGAGAGATTATGTCTAGGCTCCTTTTCTTTTTTCAAAAAGTCCCCTCTATTATCTGACAACCTCAAAAGGTCCATGTATTATTTGTTTTTATTAGAACCTCCTTGACTCATGCTGAAACGACCAAATGCCCCTATCCTCAATTCTGGCATAACTAAAGCTGAAGGAAGCCTGATCAATTTCGGGCCAAATCTATTGTGAGTTTCAGCAGCCCACCCCATTGATGGTGGTAAGTGCAAGGTTAAAACCATGCATTTCAGCTATCTTCCCACATGGCATTCTCATTTTTATGAAATTCTTAAGAAGGGTAAAATCACCTCAGATGTATTATGATCTTCCTTTGTTTTGTGCAAACCGTAAATGTCCCCCATATCAACTTTCAAGTTTTGTCGGGTATTTATGTTTCTAGATAAAGCATTTTGAGCTAAGGAGCTAAACCATGTTTTGCTACCTGTTAAGTACCCAACCAAGTTTCACTGCGTCAAGTCATGCCAAGGTCAATCAAATTAAAATTCCCAGCATAATAATCCAGCTTTAAGAGAGCAGGATCCTGCTGAAGGGTATTTCCGTTGCCTCTAATTAAGCTTTGAGGTTCATGTAAGATTGATTAGTAGAGGAAATTTAACATGATATCAGAGCCAACCAGATCCTTCCAATTATGAACTCAGCCATATATATATATATATAGAGAGAGAGAGAGAGAGAGAGAGAGAGAGAGAGAGAATTCGAGTCAACCAGTAAAACAACTTAGCATTTCCAAAGTTCTTTAAAGCTCTCGTGGTAGATGACTTTGTACTCTTTGGGATTTAATAAAATGAGGGGTCACACTTGATCTAAATCTCAATTTAATCAGATGAGGTATGTTTTCTGGGTATTTGATGATCTCATTTGACCATATCGTTGCTAAATCATAGTGAGTACTGTTCTTTGGACTTGATTTCAACAGATTATAATTGCTAGAAGTAAAAGGTTTGGTACAAACAGACACTAAAAATGCATGCTTACTTATCCGAGACAGAGTTTGCATATGAAAACCTCTAGTCAAGACAAGTAGTCTTTAAATATTCATTGCTCGATAAACAATTCATGAGGACTAGACAGATAAAACATGGGTAGATACACAAGGTTTTCCCGAATAGAAGAGAACATACAGATAAATATCAATCACTACTGCCTGGGTGTCATCTGTGATTGCTTGTGTCTTGAGCTTTGGCCTTCCCCTTTTGCTCTCAAACTGTTCTCTTTCATTCCCCTCACCATATCAGCAACCTTTGATCTCTCACGAACAACATCGATTGGGTCGTGTGGTGGCAAACGCGTGCCCCACTCTCTTGTAGGACTAGCAAAACCTTGGGCAGCAGATACAATCCTCGAACCTGACAATATGTGGTCTCTAAGACCCTTTAGAGACTTATACCTTTCTGTTTCGATATCATAATCTTCTTTCCGGCTTTCAGAGAGTCTGCCCCGATCAGACCCTTCTCCCCTACGTCGATGATTATCGTTAATAAAATCCCACTCGATTCCTTCGGACAAACTTCTATCAAGAGAGATGTTCCTGCCCCTTGGGATCTTTTCATACACGGATTTTCTCCCTTTAATTTCTTCATCAACTGAGTCTCTTTTGGCATCTTCTTGTGTGGCTTCCATAGCATAACTCCATTTGTAACCTCTGTTGTTATTATCCATGTTTAATTCAATTGAGTGCAAATCACTTTCTGCCGAGTCATCATCTAATTCTTCTTTACCCTCTTCTCCATCTTCCACTTCTCCCACTTCATCTCCTTCAACATTTGTTTCCGAATGAGTTCGGCCCATATGTCTCATTTTATGTTGCTCTTCGACCTCCATCAGACCACTGCGATTCTTATAACCTCGCAATTCTTTGGTCTTTCTGGTTTTCAAAAATGCTTCAAGCTCATTCCTTAGCTTGTCAACAGCTGCATTTTTTTCCTCAAACTGAAACTTGGCCTCCGACAGCTTCATCTGGACACGCTCCTCACGGAAGACATCTGCAAGCTGAAGCATTTCCCTCTCCTTTTCGACCTCTTCTCGAGCTTTCGCAGACTCTCTCTTCAGCTCTTCAACTGTTGCCTTGTCCTCCCCGATCCCACGAGCTAGCTCATCACACACCTGTTCCACAATATCTCTTGCTTTCTTCTCACCTTCAAGTTCTTTCATTGCCTTCAAGAGAGACGCTTTTGTCTCAGCTAAATCTCTACTGAGCTTCATATTTACATTCTCGGTTCGTCTCCTCAACTTCCTCTCTACCTCAAGGTTCGTGGCAATGGATTGAACAGCTGCACGTATCCTTTCTTGCTCCCTACTCTTCCATACGGCTTTCTCTTCTGCAAACCGTTTCATCAGGTAATTAATTTCATCTTTGTCCGTCTGTTGCTCCTGGATCAGATGATCAACTTGTTCACGGGCCCGTTCAAGCTCGTTGCGCAAGGCTGAGATGAGAGACATGCTCGATGAATGCTGCTCTTCAAGACCCCAAATGCGGTTCAATATTTTGAGAAGCTCTTTGGATGTTGTCAAGCCATTACTAAGATCCCTTAAGCGGCTCTTCATTCCCACAACAGACCCCGATGGAGTAAGTCCACGAGAACGTGTTTCTATCTGCAATGTATTTAAACAATTGTAACAGGAAATAACAACTAAATTACCAAAGTAATTTAGGACAAAACAATGCAAAAGGTATCCCTTGTATCTGAAAGTAAACAATGGTTATCTTCTTTCTTTATGCCAAATCCAACCAAAGAATCATAAGTGAGATGCCTTTGACGGAGAATTCTTCACCAATGATGATGATAGAGGATTGACGTGTTTTGATAAACCCCACATTGCAAGTTTCAACATGTTGAAAGAAGTCATGTTTACCGCCATGCAGTTACCATGATTTTGAAAGCCATAAACTACAGTCAGAAATTAGTGTTTGTTCTGTCTTTTATGTCCCAAATAATAGCTAATGGCAAATGCCCATACTGATTTTGGGTGAAAAGAGTTGGAAAAAAAAGCATTTCAAGAATTACTATTTCTGATTCCCTGCCGCCCCAAGGGAGCACTGGAATAGATCAATTCCACCGACATAATCAAACTAATTTCATTCATGGCACATCGAAATGCGCCCTAATACACTGACCTGTGAGATTATCAAAGTTCAATTTTATCAGATGATATATGAATAGCTAACACCCACAAGTGACTCAAATGGCTCAAAATAGGTCCAAGAACACTGAAAATCAACGTATTAACCATTACAAGTAAAATTCACGTCAAAACAAGATATATGTACATATGCATGAACAAACAAATTATTCTTTATCATTAGAAATTATATTGAGGGAAGAGAGTAGAAGTTTTTTTACCTCCATTAAACTAGCATTACTCATAGAATCTAAACCTCCTCCTCGACGCTCAGTGGGCCTTACTCTTTGAGAAACTACTGACGTTCTTCTCCTCAGACTGCTAGTTTCTGATCTCTACAAAATTGATAGTTCACAGAACAGAAAGCTTCAACAACATTTCCCAAACAAACAACAATTCCATAGAAAAAACTGGAACAGTTATGAGCAGATATATATGGAAAAAGCAAACCTGGATTTCTTGAACACGTTAAATCAAATTGTTGAGAAGTTCATAAAGGAAGAAAGCCTACCTCAGAAACAGGGCTATGTGATGGATCGGATAAATGCGGAGGAAGAGAACCTGATTGAACCGACCTTGCGATTCGTTCTCTTCCTCTCATCTCTTTTACAGATCTTCTATCCTGAAAATCTTCTTTCACTCGTGGTGATGGGATCTCATTCAACTCCCACAAGGTTGCGGCGAGTTTCCTAGCAGAAATTGGAGCAGGCTTTCCTTTCCCACCTGTCTGTGAAGGTGGGTGTTTAGGAGATTCTGAGGCACCCACCATGGAGGCTGGAGATCTTGAGCCCATCTTCCATGTAGGAACTGGAGTGCTCGATCCACCCCTCTTACCAATCAAAATTGCCCGTTTGAATCTATAATTCTGCAGTATAGAAGACGAAGACGACGATGATGAACACCCACGCTTACGGATTTTGCAGGATCCTCCAATCAAACTCTCAATACCACGATTTTGCCTCGGCATTCCGAAGTTGGGAGTTAAAATTCTACCTGAAAGGAAATAGTAAGCAGCTCAATCAAAAGCTTACCACAGTTTGAAAGAGATTGGAAACAAAGACCTTCAAAAGACCCTCAAAGAACTACCTTAAGATTGCTTTAATGAAAAGAAAAATCAAAAGCCTTGATCTACAATGGGGTTGCAAGTTTCTACGGTAGGAACTTCAGCATTAGAGCAAGAAGCCCACTTCTGTTTACTAGAAAGATGAAAGCTTTGTTGGAAATGGGCTTCTAAAATTATGCAGAACACATAAAGTAAGAGACTCCAAAGAGAAGTTGGGAGAACAAAAACCCAATAATAGTTTCACTAGTCCTTGGATATGGTAAAAATTCAGGTAATTTGACTGAAGATCCAAAATTCGACAACAACAGATCAACTTAATAGAGACATTAAGAAGTCAGATCTTCAATCAAAATGATTTAGAGATGTTTCAAGGATGACAAGCTTAAACAGTAAGGGATCATCTGGATCAGGAGAAAACAGGCGAAGAAAACTGCCCACAGTAAAAAAAAAAAAAAAAAAAAAGAATCATGACAGTTTTCTCCCCATCCAACAGGCCATAAAAAATACCATCAGAGAATTCTGCAGAAGACTGTAAGCTGATTTTCACCATATCTGGAACAGTAGAAAAAAAAAAAACGAAGAACTGATTGAATGAGCTTCAAAATAACTATATTTTACAAAGCTTTAAGAACCCAAGAACCAGCAAACAAAGAGTTACAAACCCATTACAGCAATCTGATTCAAATCCTCTTGAAACGAAAAAGATCCAACCTTTCAACCAAATGAACATTTTCGAAACTATTAAAGAACCAAGCTTACTAGAAAAACCAAAATCTACTAGAACCAACCAGAAGCGCAAAAACCCATCAAGGAAATAACAATGAAATTCTTTTAAAACGCAACAAATCCGAGCTTTAGATGGTTTTGAAACAATCAAGAGAGCAGAAACTTAAAAAATCACAGAAACCCACAAAGAGTTCATCAACAAGCCAAAAGCTTGAAGGCCCTTGGATCAAATGGCTCTCTTCATTTACCAGAACCGGTTTCAGAAAACTACAAAAATGCCACAGAACAAGAACTCGAACGGATATATTCTCGGAGTCACCAAACAACAAAAGCTCAAATCCGCAAACACCAGTAGAGATATTCAACTAAACAGCAAAAACCCATCAGTCCAATACCTTTTTTCAACCTTTCCAAACGATAAAAATCCGATCTTTGATACCAAAAAGACCAGATTCTGAAATCCCAAATCACCTCCAGCCCATCAGCAGCTCCTCATTACAAGCAAAAACCACATCTCCTTTTCATCCTTGATTTCATAAACCTTTTGATTCTCCCCTCTCTCTCTCGTCCTCTCTCTGAGAAGGATCAGAGCTTCTATTTCCTTCTAACAGAGGAATCCGATGATAGTGTGATAAAAAGTCCGAAGGATATGAAGGGACCGCCGATCTCGACAGACACAAACAGTGACCACATTCTCATATTTCCATATCACTCTCTCTCTCTCTCTCTCTTCCTTGAGAACAGGGAACAGGAACTGAGCCTTCTTAAACTCAGTGAGAGAGAGAGAGGGAGATTTCTGGTCTAAAATGGACTTCTCGAATCCTGATCCAATGGGCCAAAATCCGATTAACTCCCACGAATTGCTAAGTTTAATCATGTGATTTACATGGGATCAATCTCAACGTGGGTCCAATTGTATGTGAGTGGAGTTTTGGTCCATTGATGTAATGAAAGTGATTTTGAATGGTTTAGATTTATTTGGTGGCCCAGTGATAGATGGATTGGGCTGGGTCATGGAGGATCCGGATCCTGTTTTTTTCCCTCGCCGGAGACTCTGTACTGCGTACACACGAGTGGGCGATTTTCTTGAACAACTCGCCGATCTCACATGGTGGAATCTCGAGGCGTAGTGAAATATCAGACAGAATTACTAGAATAGGTCTGACTTTTTGGAGAAATGACAATGGGGGAGAAAGAGTGGTAATCTGCGGGAGTTTTTTGAATTGGGTGGTGTGAGACCACCTAAGATGGGCCATGATATTTGAGCCGTGGCCACTAGTTATGATTGGGTTGTCCATCTCATCATCATCATCATCATCGGCGTCGTCGTCGACATCGACGTCATCATTGAATCGAAGTTATGAATATCTCAATTTTATTTTTTGTAATGCTACAAGACCCACCTAAAATGGGATATGGATATTCGGGCCACGAGCACTTATAATCATCATTGCCTTGTCTATCTCAGCGTAGTTTTGTTTCAATAATATTGGGGTTGCGTATATTAATTTTATCTCTCCAATCTTCGCAAAGGCTCATTGGGCGATGGCTTGTCTATCTAATGTCGGAAAAATGCCCTAGTCTTTTTAAAAAAAGGCAATATCTTAAGCAATGTTCCTCATTCTTCTAAAAAGTCAATTATCTAAGGGCTATAATTACATAAATGTTCAAAGGGATAATTTGTTTGTAAGATTTTTTGAGAATTCTTTTAGGAACATTGTTGTCTTCCCTATTTAAGATTTTGAGAATATTATAAGCAAAAGTTGAAATCTCACTAAACTAATTTTATGAATTCTCACTATTCCAAAAGAAAATTCAGTATTTTGAGGAACAATGATGATTATTATTGTCAGAAGTTTTCAAATAGAAAATCTCGATCAGAGTAGTAAGAAAATATTTAGAAGCCTTTTCAAAATAATATTACACAAATATACTTTAAGAATAACTTAGGCCATCATTAGAGGGAGAGGGTCTTAAAAAAAAGAATGTGCTCCCGAGGCCTATGATGTAGTTTCCTTTTCTACCACTGCAGTAAGGAGGGAGTTGTGAGTGGTTTTTTCTTTCTTTCTGTTTTTTAAGTTTTGGTAAGAGGGAGTGGTGAGTTGTGACCAACTCAAGTGAGCTGGTCCCCTTAAATAATGGAACATGCATTGTATGCTACTATTTCAGCCATGGTAGCCAGATTCACTGCCCCCTTTGCTATTTATTATTGGGACCAAGAATCCAAGATAAGACTAATAGGATGGATTCCAATGTGGCAGTGGCCCTTCAAGTACAACTTTGGCCCTAACTTGAGTCTTTCCTGTTGAGTGATTTGAGTTGGAAATGCTATCCAAACCTAACCTGAGCTGAAAAGGAGCTCCCTAAATTGCCAAACTGGATTGGGCTGTGATAGGGATGTAAGTGGGTTGGATTCGGGTCAGGTCCATGGTGGACTATAAGATTTGACCCAATTAATTTTGGGTCAGTCTGGAGCTGGACTTAGACCCAATTGTAATGGACCCAAGCTGAACTCAAAGCCTAAACCATTATTATTTCTATTACTACTACCACCACCACTACTATTATGTAAAATATTTTATTTTGTATAGGATCATTTATCTGATATACCGGTCATATATTTTTAAGTATAATACGTTATTAATACATTACTTAATGCCATAAGTGGTTCAAAATGAAAAAGGAAGTGAGAACATAAAAATTGATTAACAAATAACATCCACTTAGAAAGTAAATCAAGGGAAGATAGAAAGTCAAATGCGAAAGTCATGGTCTCATTCATAAGTGCCTTCTAATTTTCAACATTCACCTTATATTCTTCTCCCGTTACAACTTTTTTAAAATAATAATCCTTCATAGAGTTCATCTAACTGCAAATTCTTACATGCTTAATTCCTATATATATTCTATGCACACAAACTGGCCCTTTGGAATTTCCAACCCCTTGAATGGGTCAATAAGTCTAATTATATTTAGGGAAATTGATATATGAATCCTCCTTAAATCCTATTTTTTCAATTTCATATCTAAAATCTAGTCTGCAACTTTATTTTGCTGTTCTACCTTGAATCTTGTAATATCATGGAGTTTTAAAAACCTTGATATTATGGGATTGTTATGTCAAATTCCCTTATAAGTACATTTTAATGGGTATCCGAGTGTAGAAGAAGCACCATGATTGGAACTCAAGCTCTCTACCCCTTGGAAGGGTTATTGTCAAATCATGATCATAATTGAAAATGGTACATGGACTTCCCGTGCCATTTGTTGGGGCTAGAGAGGGCTGTATAAGAAACAAAAATGTCCCTATCCTCATACAATTGGGAGTGGCAATTCATCTGTCATTGGTACAAAAATAGTAGTTGGAAGCTACTTCACCTGTGTCTGTGTCTAAAGCTACAAATAAAATTCAAAAAGCTGCCTTTTTTTATTTTAGAGTGTGTTTTTCTATAAAAAAAAAAAAAAAGGGAAAAAGTCCTCTAACTTCCTGCCTTCTAATAATAAGAAAGGTACATTTTTTTTATAACAGTTAATTCTTGATTAGGTGTAGGCACACTAATTAACAGATTTTGCCACTATTTTAACACCTCAATTACTCTATGAATCTTTTCAAATCCTTGGGAGTGATGGGTTCACATGATTCTATAGCTTTGATGGAGACCTGTCGTTTTGACAAAGAAAGCAACCTGTGTGTTGAAGGCTCACAGTTGCAATAATGGTAAAATAATAATTTTATAAGCATTGCTGATAAGTTTGGGTCAAGTGGATTGGGCCCAACAATATTCGGGTTTGATATAGGTTTGACTCCATAAAGTTCTAGACCCTGTAGACCAAAAGTACATAGGCCTAGACCATATCCAAAAAAATGAAGTTTTATACTAAAAATCCATTCACATGTTGAAGAGAGCCCTTTTTCTAATTGAAACAATAGTTTAAAATTGTGTTTGAGAATTTTGTAATCTTTTCATTGAAAAAAAATTGGCTAATGCTCCACCAAAGTACAGTTCATGTTAGGCAATGTTTCTGTTTGTTGATTTGAACTATTGATATTGATTAGAGGGTCACTAGAGTTTAAAGCTGGACCCCATACTAGAACTGATGCTTTTGACCCAATTTTTAATCTTTGACAACATAACTAAATTGAGTTACACCCTGTGGGGTCTAGTTGATCTGGATCAAACTTCTAACTGGGCTGGCTTGCACTTGTTGGGCGAGCCTAAGTTTTGGATAGGCATGGCCTAAAACTCTGGGTCAATTAATTCATATCAGGTCACTAGCCCATAATCAGGGCTTCCAAGTGCAGACCCAATAAGTCTAGCCCAAAGTCTTCGAGTTAGGTATAGACTCAATTACTCAACCCATTGTGTCTAATTTATATGCTCATTTGGGTTAAATATCTCGGGCCGGTCCAGGCATTCAAGCATATAAAGGCCCAATACATCTTTTTCGACCACAAATGTAACCTGAACCCGGTTCGACACGGGCCAGGCAGGTCCGGGTTGAGTTTGGTTAGTGTCGTGCAAGTAGATAGGTTAGGTCAGGTCCAAACTGGGTTAATTGGTGGGTATAAGGAATTGATACAACTCAAACCAAACCCGTATATTAATTGGTTGGGAATTTGTAAACCTAAACTCAACCCAAAAGGTACAAAAGCCAACTAAGACTCTAAATTAAGTGGTTCGGATTGGGTTGTGTTAGGTGGGTCGGGCTGATCCTATCCATAGATCACCCAACTTGTGAATTGTGATAATTTTTTTTCAAAGAGAAAGTTAGGTCTTCATTTTTTCAAAATAATAAAATACAAAAAGGGAAGTCCAAGTCACCCAACGGCAAATTTTGAATTGTGATATTATTGAAGCTTTATACCATTAAGCCCCTCTCCATGATATAACTTCATTTGGTGGCCCAATTAATGTATCATGCATTTATTGTATACTATAATGTTAATTTATTGGATGTAGTAATGTGGCCTTGACATGGTGTCTTATTGTCAAAGTCATATTATATAAATCAGAGTGTGACCACATGGGATGTTTCAGATTAGGACACTTTAAAACTGCTTATTATTCTCGGACCATCAACATTGCTGTCACCATAATATTTTTATTTTGGGTTCTCTAACTGAACAAAACAATGTACACTTAATTCCTCATCTAAAACCATCCACATGGCCCACTCGAAGCTGTGGACTCCATTGTTTTGGCCTTGTGTGAAGTGGATGTGAAGCAGGGATAGAAATTGGTTGCCCAATGCCCGAAGGGCCCAATTAAAAAAAGGGTTGTTAGTCATTGCTGTGGGGGACCCAAATTTCCAATTCCAATGTCTGTGCATGAGAATAAGGGCACATTTGTTTGAATTCATGGGAAACTCTTCTTTGGTGGAATCACATTTTATTTCTTTGAGGAAAAGCTGTTGCACCAAATGTAAAACCTTTTAATATCATAGAAAATTATTTTTACTTTTCACACTTTTTCTCGTGTGAAAAAAAAAAAAAAACCACACAAACGTCCCCTAATTAAATTTTTGATAAAGGTTCCTTTAAAAAAAAAATGTGGAAGAGAGGGATACAAAGGATGATTTTGAAGGCATGAGAGCTAGACAGACAATATGAATTAGATGAGATGAGTGTGCATGCACTTCTAGGTAGGTGCTTTGTCAGCATTTGATTGGCTTAATTTGATTATAAGAGCCTAACCAGCTGTCCCTTCGAGCACTGTTATCTAAATGCGATGCTCATTTAATCTGATAGGTCTGTTTTTTCCATGATCCTTATCCATAAAAATAAAAAATAAAACTCCATCTATTCCCACCTCAATATAAGTATATGTTTGCATACTTAGCTCATAGGTGAAGATTTTTCAGAGAGAAAAAGGGATAAAAAGGATGATTATGATAGCAAGAGATTAGCAGACACTAACTATCAGAAAAATGAGTGTGCATGCACTTTTAGGTGGGTGCTTGCTCGCGGGGAATAATGCATTTGACTTGCTGAGCTTGATTATAAGGGCCCATATGGCCTTTATCCCTTCAAGACAATCTAGCTGCTATCTATTGAATGAATTATTTTAGTCTTTTGGCTTTAAGATAACCGAGAAGTCATTACATGATATATTGAACCCCGAGGCTCAGCTTAGTTGGTCTAAGACCACGGTTTGCACCCAAAGATTATAAGTTCAAAATAGCACTACCACACATTGGAGCCACCGGGAGATTTTACCCGGCTTTCTTTCCTGGGCCCATAAGGATTATTCTGGCCTAAAGGACTGGGATCCCTGCATTATAAAAAAATGATATATCTATCTAAAAATTGTCCAATCACAATTCCTATAACTTAAGTATACTTGAGTTTTGCGCTTGTACCCATGTGATCCACCAAGTCACTCAAAATAAATGTTACCGGATCGATAGGTCCTCCAACAAGCATTGTACCACTAATCATTGATTTTAGACTTAGGTATTATTGAGGTCTTTAACGCAACATGATTAATTTCCAACGTCGCGTCCGCTAAACTAGCACAAATACACATCAAATAAATTTAGATGTTATCAATCACAAAATATGGAGAGCAAACAATTGTACCCCTGACCCAAGAAGCATGAAAAAAAATTCCTAGGTTACCATCCCTTCAATGCAGTTTCAACCTGATGATACTTCTTCATGTAGGGCACAGTTGATGAAGTCTTACTGGTAGTGGGTGATGTAAAAATAAGTCTTCTTGACCTGGTCAAGATATGAAAAGACTGCCTAAATTTAAATAATTGTTGAAATTTGCTGTAGAGATAAAATTTCCAACCAATATAAAATGGTATGTAAACTATGTATGACGTGACACAAGCAGTGCCCCAGCCCCATCTTGGGCTTTCATCCTTTATAAATTTAATTTAGTTCAATGTGCCCAACTGTCCCCAGTCGGCTTCCAAGAAAAATTATGGGTATGAGTCAATAACTGCCTAATGTTTGGGAAGATTTGTAATCCGATTTCTTATAATCAAGAAAATTGTGGGTACAAGTCAATTAACTGCCTAAGGTTTCGTTGTTTTGACCTCTCCAATCGGATTTCTTAATCAAGAAAATTGTAGGTATAAGTCAATTAAATGTCTCATATTTTTATTTTTGCCAATATTTAACAGAAATTATCCTATACACACCGCGCGTGTGCATTGTGCATATTTATTATGGGGCACACTTGATGGTGTATCCGACTGCACCATATAAAAATGCTCCATGATTGTCACACGTTCCTTTAGTCTGAACCCATATGAATGAACTGGACTTTTGGGTTGTGGTCCTCGTGGACGAAGGGTCAGGATGATCAAATTTGGATGATTTTTTTATTTATAAGTGGGCTCCAACTAGATCTTTAAATACCCTGACCCATCCTCATGTGGGCCAGAAGATGGGCCCCACAGTGACGCGTGCATAGAATATGGACAAAATATTTAATGTCTCGTGCAAAAATCTAAGGCCCTCAACCTTACCTTTCTAGTGAGAAGATAACAAAGAATTTTGGGTGAGTGAGGATTTGGAAAACATAAATTTGAGAATTTTGACCAACTTAAAAGATTAGATTTTTGAAAACTTAAAAAGCAAACACGAATTCAAAATGTTGGGGGGAGGGGTTAAGAGTAGACTGACTTGCTTTCATAATTCAAAATGTTGGGGGAGGTTTTTCTTCTGTGGAACCGAAAAATTAGCTCAAAAGTTCTACCATGGGGCATGAAAAAGTTGGACCATTGTGAGATTCTAAGGTGTTATTCAAATGTGGCCCAAAAGATGGAGGACAACAAAGAATGTTGGAGTCAAAAATGCAATTGGCAGATTACACTCCACTCCAAGATACTTGATAGTGGTCAAGATGAGTTAAAGGCCATTGTGGTTTATATATTTTGATTTGTCCTTGATTTAGGTTATTTTTGAGTTTGAGACATCTGCGTTCACATTGTTTCCCTTCGAATAGAATTTGGTATAATCAACTTAAAGCTTATCACATTTACAACATATAAAAGAGACTTGAGACTTGATAATGGGCACTTACTTTACTGGTAAGTGGCGGCAGTTTTCACCGGCTGTCCAAAAATATTTTCCAATCCCAATTAATTTAGGGTTTCGTTTGAGTCTGCAGTGGACCATATTGGAAAATATATTCTATTATAATTTAAATAAAGTATATAATAATATTTCTCGTCAACCTGTTTTTGTAAATAACATATGCTCTATGTATTTCAATAACTTATTTAAATAATGATCAGGTAAATGAACTGCCTACTCCATAGACCCGACCTGGGTCCAAAACACTTACAGCTTTAATTCTTTCCCAGACCTGACCCTGATTCACAAATTGGGATTGATCCTTCTGGGGGTGTCCATGAACCAGTGTAGGGAATGAAAACTTGAAGCTTTTTTTTCCAAAGCATGACCAGATCGGCTGGACACAGGTCCAAAGACAGGCCCATTTAACCAGCGCGAGCTCGGAAGGCTCATTGGGGAGAATATTGGGCTTCCCTCTGAAGTGTATTGTTTCGGCGTCTAAAATGATAGTCTTGGGCCACTGGCCCGTGGACTCATTCTCAAAGGTGTTGAATTAGTTTCAAACAACTGACACAAAGATTGTTCTAGGAATATTGTAGTCCTGAGAAAGTACTAGATGGGCCTAAGTTGGCTCATTGTTCTAGGAATATTAGTCCTGAGAAAGTACTAGATGGGCCTAAGTTGGCTCACTGTTCTAGGAATATTGTAGTCCTGAGAAAGTACTAGATGGGCCTAAGTTGGCTTTATGTTTTTAACTTTTTTATCCATGGAGACCTGGCCTTAGGGATTACAATGGGTCTGAAATCCGGAGTACACAAAGAACCTGACATGAAAAGGTTATTAAAATTGGGTCTAATATCTGGACCCCTTTCTAATTTGGGTTGGCTGGATGGGGCCGAATAAAATATAGGTCTATGTTTGGGTCCATGGCCTTCATACCCATGGCCAAACTACCCAATGGTATGACCCTTATATTATGGGTCATTGACCTGAATCCCATGGGAGCAGGGATCCAGCTTAAGGGGCCAGCCCCTATTCGTAACTAGGTTTTAGATATAGGTACATGATGAACCTGAGGTGAACCGGACCCATTCTCACATTGTCTTGACTGAACTTTTAAGTGCATGCATGGCTATGAACTCCATGGGCTGTTCTAGGCCAAGGAGTTATTCCCCAAGGCTGGCTGTGGGCCTGATTTCTCAGGCCTGTCATCAAACTTGCTCTTAATGATGATCCTTTGGTGGAGCTTTTTTTACCATGAATTCTCATGTATTTAATTCCTATGTTTTCTATGCAAACAAACATGCCATTTCCGAGAATGTAGTATACAGTGGAGATGTAGTATAGGACCCTGCTTTTCCTAGAGTTATGACACACGCCCAATTTGAGTCAATCCTCCGAGTGGAGACTTCTTAGCCATCAATCAAGTGGCTTGGGCTTGCCCTCATATAGCTGTGCAAGATTCTTCAGTAGAGGATCATATTGGCCTAAGTAGGAATTCCAATGGACTTGGTTTGACATAAAGGACCAATGGCTTGGCACAAAGATGGTTTCGATTTAGATACATGATAATGGCCTTGGGAGGTCCAAACCTAGGCCTAATCTTTTGGCTTAACTTCTGGACGGGCTGGATTGGACTAGGGTTTTAATGTTTTCTTCAGCCCCAACACGACTATGAAATTCATGGGTTGGGTTTGGGCCTGAGTTGGCGGTCCACAAATGAAGGGGCCCATGAAAGGATTGTAGGGTCTGTTTGGATCTTTGGAAAAGGAGACAGGTAACTCAATTTCAATGTAAAGTGTGAGTGTTCATGCCTTTTGGGGTATCAGAGTTATGTGCGAGTAATAACAACTGTTTCGTTCTTTCATATAAGTTACTGTAGATAACTAGAATGACTGGTAAATAAATTTGCAGATGCACCTAAAGTTGTGATTAGAAAAAGTTAATTTGACCTAAAGTTTCTTTGAAAAAGTTAATGGAGTGTCAAAATCAAAAGAGATCGAACCAGTTCACCCATTACGTTCACCATCTTTCAGTGGTTGTTTGGTCACTTCCAATGTGAGGGTTGTTATCTTCTGTCATTGTAAATTCTGGCTTCTTTTGGTGAAAGCTTTTCCCATTCATGATTATATAATAAGTTTGTGCCTTGTGTGCAGTAGAAGCAACACAAGGCCAGGTGATCAACATCCAATACCCTTGATTTGAAGGGCTCTAACCCTGAGAGTAGCTCAATTGGCTTAGGATCACGGTTTGCACTCGGAGGTTGTGGGTCCAAAACTACATTACCACACTGGGGTCACATGAGAATTTTACTTGGCTTTCTCTCCTGTACCGTAAGGATTGTTCTAGCCCAAAGGGATGGGAACCATGCTTTATCAAAAAAAAAAAAAAAAAAATTTGAAGGGGCTCCCTCATATTTATAATTATTTCTTAGTAAGTCTTGCTAGCCAAACAACTCCTACAATTACTTTACTGATTCCTTTCCTCTAATGTGCACAACATAAGTCATGACTAAACTTACATATCATGCATGCTGAACTTCCATCTAAAATAAATACAACTTTATTTTATTCATTGTATCATATTACAATACAAAATACCCAAACATAGCACATGATTTCTTTTTCTTTGGGACATCAATATAATCTACCCTTAAATGTCATCAGCTTCTTCAGTACATGGTTAAAAAAAAATGAAAAGAAGAAAGTTACATCTTAGTACACTGCCAGGTGATGAATACGGTATTCACATGATCCTTCAAGACCCAGATGGAGATACATGGAAAATCCATCCAATGACATTAAAAATGCAGTCCCCAAGTAGAGGGTTGGGATTTTCTCATCTCTGGGAATGGGACTCTAAATTCAAATCCAAGGACCAAATGAAAACAAAAAATCTAGCCGTTACTTCCCTCCAAATTTTAAAATTTTAAGCACTCCTATCAAGCATTTCCTTGTACCTCTTGAAAGACTCCTGCTTCTGCATCTTCATCTGCCTATGAAACCTCCTTATGAACACATCTGCCACATGATCAATCTCATCTTCAAGATTGAAATCCGAGCCGTCCTCTCTTGATTTCCTTACCAAATCTACCACTGATCCACTCCCATCATCGAATTCGAGCTCATCAAAGAGCGAATGGGTGAGGTCCGGGTACTTATCATCATCATCTCCTTCTTCTTCGCCATCGTTGTAGTTATCCCCATCGTCGATTACCGCAAGAGTGCGACATGGGTTTGATGGCGCCTCATCGGCCATTGAATTGTAGACCACGATCGCCTTGTTCTCGTCGTCGTCATCGCCATCGCCACCCTCGCCGCCTCTTTTGACATGGCCTAGCAATGCATGGATTTTGTGAGAGAGTGCAGGCAACAGGACCTTCTTGTTCTTTAACAGGCCAAAGATTATGATCCTTGCTTTCATGGCATTGGTTTTGCTCTTCACAGCTATTGACTTGGCTTTGATTAGAGAACCCAGAGCAGATATTATCTGTTTCAAAAAGACAGAGGCCTTGGTCTTCATCTTTGGAGTTGATCAAGAGTATAGGGAAGTTTGGTATGGAGCTACAGAATGAAACCAAGGGAATATAATCAATGATAAGTGGATGGATCAAATAGCAATGTTTTGGCATGAGGAAGTATAGGAGGCTTGGTGGGTTTATATAGAGAGATGAGTGCTTTGTTTCCTGTGCTTTTCAAGAAATCGAGTGAGAGAGAGTGAGTGGGGTTGCTTTGCTTCTAAGTTTTTTTGGGGCAACCGACAAGGTGTCTTTATCACAATTTCCAGCCCAATTCATTAGAGTGGGGAAGCTGGTTCAGATGGGCTACCATGCGACTTAGCTAAGATCAAAATTGTGAACCCCATTTCGATGGTGCATGGCCCAAAAACGCCCATCGAATGGTTTGAAAAATCAAACTGATAACCATCAAATTCATGCTTAAAAATAAAACCACTATGATTGAATACAACAAAAGAGCTTATGCTCTATGCAAATAATTGAATGAATTGGTAAATTGAGATTGTCCTAGGAAATCTTGGCGACACTTTGTTCTCAAAAAAGATGTTGGTCTATGTTGTGGGGGACTCAGTTTGATGCATGCCAATTGCATAAGTAGGGTGAGATGAAAAGTCTGGAGATGGACCAAAGGAAAACGCATTAATAATAATAATAACAGACTTTTCTATGCGGGATATTTGCCCACCAAAAATAAGTGACACAAATAAAAAGGATATATTTGAAAAAGAGCAACCTATCCAAAAATTTGACTAAAAATAAATCCAAATGGAGAAAAAAAAATTATACATACAGCCGACCCTAACATTGTGCAGGGTTGTGCATGTCTTATATCCTTAGTTAATTGAGTTGATTGTGCATGCTAGCTATGATGTACTAGGATTTGAGAGTATTTTGATAATCTTTCTTAGGGTTTAAGAAAAGGGATATTATATATATTGTAATCCTAAACTAATACAGTGAGAACAAAAGTAGAGGATAGACTTGAATTTTATTTCTCGTAAATATAGATGTTTGTTGAACCGCATAATTGTTATGTGATTGCTTGATTGTATGGGGGTAAGTTGTTATCAACTTGCAAGTTATTTTTGTTATACCATATTATATAATTGGGATAATACTTCGATGACAATGATTTAACCAGCATCTCCTTTATGCTAAACTTAGTTGCATGCTAAAGTTTGCAATATTGATATTTTTCGAAGGTCTAAAACGGGGTGGAGGGCACAAACTATTCTACTCCTTGAGAAGGGAGAAAGCCTTGAAAGCGAAAGTGCAAAAGTAACAAAGAGAAAAAAGAGCCAAAGACGAGGAAAAAGCAGCCACCGGCGGCAATGAGGGACAGGTTGCATGCGCTGGTGGCTTGGACTTAGGCTCGGGCATGGTCCTGTCCGAACCTAGTGGGGTTTACTTTGATTCCATTGGCAGGTTTTGTTCCTATGATTTGATTTGAATATAATGGGGTGTGCTTCCTTTTTGAATTAGACAGCCGTTCAACTACTCTCTGCTTCTCCCTATTCTCTTTTTGGTATCATCCTAGCCTTCTTTTGGAGACCTCAATTATATCAGCCCTGCAAATGGGCCACTGATTAGTAATCTGCCCTGATGAGCTGATGGTTCCTATCTTGATGGGACATGTTTTCTAATTCAATCATGATTATCCTTATAACTATCAGTATCATCATTATTGTTGTTGTTGTTATCATCAAATCCTTATACTGCCAAATTGCCAATAAAGGAGTTTGCTAAATCAGTTCTACTTAAAAGACACTTAAGATGCTATTTGCTTATCAGATTTACTTAAAAGACACTTAGATAATGTTTGGATCGTCTTAAGTTTGGATCTTAATGTCTTGTGTCTTAAGCGTTAAGACAAAAAAACTAAATAAGATTGTTTGGTACGCAATAACAACATGTTTTAAGCGCTAAGACGTCTTGTTATTTAAGACGAAATTATCTTAATTCTAGGAGCTCAAAATCCAGCTCCTGAAATTAAGACCCCAACATCTTAAGCGGTAAGACATTTCAGGACTTTAAAATAATTTTAAAATTTCCGTAATAACCCTCACCAATATCAACGATTGGAGCCCTAATCTCTCTATCTCTTTCATTTCTTTTTAGCCTTACAAAAGAGGCAAAGTTGCCAAGTTTTTTTAACCAACCATTGTGGGGCCCACCCAAAGTATTATAATAAAATATAATAATATATTATTATTATATCATAATAATAATAATATAATATCCACCCAACCATTGTGGGGCCAACCCAAAATATTATAATAAAATATCATAATATATTATTATAACATAATAATAATAAAATATCTTTTTCACCCAACCATTGTGGGGCCCACCCAAAGTATTATAATAAAATATAATAAGATATTATTATTATTATTATATAATAATAACAATATAATATCTTTTTCACCCAACCATTGTGGGGCCCACCCCCAAATATTATAATATAATATAAAAATATATTATTTTGAGAAATTGTAAAAATTTTCACTACACCTTTGTGGGGCCCACCCCAAAATATTATAATGCAAACTTTTTCACTACATCATTGTGGGGCCCACCTCCAAATATCTGCTATTTACTAACTACTATCTACTACTATTATAAAAGAGTGGAAAGTTGCAAACTTTTTTCACTACACTATTGTGGGGCGCACCCCCAAATATTATAATATAATATCATAATATATTATTATAAGAAATTGCAAACTTTTTCACCACACCTTTGTTGGGGCTAACCCTAAATATTATAATGCAAACTTTTTCACTACACCATTGTGGGGCCCACCCCCAAATAGTATCATATAATATAATAATATATTATTATGAGAAATTGTAAACTTTTTCACTACACCATTGTGGGGCCCACCCCCATATATTATAATATAATATAATAATATATTATTCTGAGAAATTGCAAACTTTTTCATTACACCTTTGTGGGGCCTACCCTAAAATATTATAATGCAAACTTTTTCACTACACCATTGTGGGGCCCACCCCCAAATATTATAATATAATATAAAAATATATTATCATGAGAAATTGCAAACTTTTTCACAACACCTTTGTGGGGCCCACCCTAAAATATTATAATGCAATCTTTTTCACTACACCATTGTGGGGCCCACCCCCAAATATAATAATATGATATAATAATATATTATCATGAGAAATTGCAAACTTTTTCACCACACCTTTGGTGGGGCCAACCCCAAATATTATAATGCAAACTTTTTCACTACACCTTTTTTTATCATTTTGGTGGTCGTTATAGTAATGTGTCTTTAGTCATTTTATAAGCGAACTATTATTAAAGTTTATGTAATAATGTTGGTGATTATGACGTGGAACATGCATTGTGATAGTTAAAACATGATTTTTTTTTTAAGTTTAAAAAAATGAGTATAGAGTGTACTGGACATTGTCCGAGTAAAAAAAAACAAATTTATGTCACAGATGTTTTTCAGGCTTAAAATCATTTTTTTTAAATGACAGAAATTACCCTTAACTTAAGACATGGATAAGATGCATTACCAAACAGTCTTATTCAATTCAGATCTCATCACGTTCAGGTGTTGCCAAACGATCTTATTACAGAACAGCTAATCAGATCTTAAACTCGCAGCTTTAATAAGATCTTAAACTCACAGATCTTTTTCAGACAGATTAAGACGTCAAAACATTAAGACGATCCAAACAGGGCCTTAACATGCTATCGGATCTACTTAAAAGACACTTAACATGCTTTGATGATATACCTATGTATCTTATAATATCCTCTGAGGTTCTGACACTTATAGGAAATTTGCGATGCTCTTCAATGGGGCCCACTTATTGATAATTTAAATGGAGAAACTGAATTTTTGCATCTTGTATGGACCTATCCAAATTTCACTTTAGTAGAAGTTGGCCTCATATTGACATGAATCATTTACAAAACACATAAAATTTGAGTTGTGGATCCCTTGATTGTTTCTAACATGCATCTCATGACACGACATATTATGTGATTAGCATATTGATTAATAGTGCATATAATTGCGCTAATCATGTAATTGGTCATGTGCGACTGAGGGGTATTGAAGTAAAGTTTGGGAATATTCTCTATGGACGATGGCAATGGTGATCATTGCTTATAATCCGGATTATCAATAGGTGAGTCTTGTGGTGAAGTTCCATGCGTCCCACTCACCAAAAGAGCGCGGGAGACATTATTGAGGGGACATTGACTTGCAAAATCTTTCGAAATACTAAATTCAAGTACTTTAGAAGTGACCAATTTGACAGTGGGTTAAGATATGGCTAGGTCCCATGCAAGATGATATACTTTTTTTTAAAGACCTTTGATTAGTGAGCTAAGTCAGGAGCCTCACGAATTTCTCAGGGATTAGAGCCTTGTAGTACTTATTAGGGCACCTGCCTATCTTACAGTCACATAACATGACCAAAGCAAAGCACTGTGTCAATGCCCAATGGTCAGGATTGGAGGCATCAATGGACCAAGCTGCAGCATGGATCCATCTTAACCAATTCAATCAACAATAGATTCTGTGTCCTTGGCCCCAACGGGCCATACCTGGACTCCAGTTACCCTGACAGACCAGGTCGTTTTTTAAGAATTGGACCCTTATTGGGCTCAAGCATTTGCAAACCTAGCCCTCCCATAATCCTTTTCGGATGGGCTTCAATCTAGGTCCTATAATCTTAGTTGGACTAGGACTTGAATTTGGCTCAGAGATCCTTATTGGGTCTTGATATGGGCCCAAATCCAATCAGCTGACATCCCTAGTATTTTTTTTTTTTGCTATCGGAGGGTTCTCAACTCTATGGGCTGGACTAAATCCTCCAGGCTCAAAGGGAAGCCGGGTAAATTCCCCTGTGGCCCCTGAATGGTAGTGCAGTTTCGAACTTACAACCTCCGGGTGTATACAAGAATCCTAAGCTAACTGAGCTACTCCTGCCCCGAGTTAGCTGACATACTTAGTTAGGAACTTAGATTTTTGTCTACGGCATGGCCCATCTGTGAAAGTGTTGTTCACTACCAATAATTTGTCGAAAAGATGTCTGTACCACCACATATGTGGTGGCTCGGACCCACTCCAGCTGAAGGTACTAGAATTGCATTTTAAGTACAAGCACCCCCTCACGGATGGTGGGCCACACTCGTCATCACGATCTTAGATAACAGTGAGTTGTATTTTGGTGTAGTCCACTGACCTTTCTTTTCAAGTGTATATTGTATTTTAGCTATAAGAGGAATTTGAGAGAGCTGACACCCACTTTGCATTACTGGCCTAGGGCAACCACTAATGTGATATAAAAATCACTTCAGTTGGTTATATCTTAATTAAAGGGTTTGTGAATATGGCTTTTTTTTTTTAAACTGATCTAATCCAATTGTAAACATCACTACATTGATTGCACATCACATGGTGAATATTAATCCTTTCAAAGTGATTCTAGAGGCCAAATAGCAATACCATGGGTGTGGTACTTGGGCACCCATTGATAACAGATGGTGGGCTTGATTGAAACTGCTTGGACTTGAAAAGGCTTTGATGCAGATTCAATTGGTTCAATGTTGACACCCATTTGAATTCAGAGCAGGTGATCTGAAAAAATGGACTGTTATAAATGTGCACACAGAATGGTATATGGAAATGTTTAGGGTAGCTAGGCAGAGAACATCTGGTGGGTTTTATTTTCTTAAGCCCTAAGAAAATTTGATATAAAGACTATAATACCCACCCCCACCCCGAGAACATCTGGTGGGTTTTATTTTCTTAAGCCCTAAGAAAATTTGATGTAAAGACTAGAATACCCCGCAGCCCTGAACCTCGGTCCTAGCCGACTCAGAAGATCGGTCCATTTAACCCGGAATACAAGACATTAACCCAACAAACTAACTAGTAAAGACCGTTTGAAATGTGAATCCAATTGCATATTGATCTCAATCTAATGGAACCAGCGCAACCATTTTTTTCTTTTGTTATTAAATTGAAAACTAAAAATGGGAAAAGACTCCAAACTCAGTTTGTTCAATAAGCAAAAAAGGATGGTGAGGAGCATCTGATCATTTTCTATCGAGCTTGTCTCCACCCAGGTGAGTGTTGTCAACTTCTCATACACTTTTTTTTTTCTTACAAAGAAATGAACTGGAATTCAGTGCACCCCAAACAAAGTTGGTGTTGTAAATGGGAAGTTGGGATATTTTGAAGTTTAGCATCAACTTGAAATCTTGCTTTTCTGAGCAATTCTGGTGGCTTCTGGGAAGAGGAAAGAGAGGAGAGAAAGGGGACTACTTTCAGCACGCCGAAGTTTTCTCTGACAGTGTATATGGAAAAGCTTTTTAGCTGTCAATTGCAAAGGCAAGCTAGCTTCCTTTAAACTATAAGTAGGAGATGTAACACAAGCAGGGTTTGATATATAAAACCAGCATCCCAAGTTGGATTTGAAGGTTGTTTAAAGAAAGATTATGCACTAAGGGGGTAAAGCTCTGTAACAAATAAGTAATGTATGTGGCTTGGTGCATTGTTCCATGCCATACCTGCCTTTTAGAGCTTAGATATTTTGCAAATCCCGGTTGAAATTGATTAATTAGTTTAGTTAATCTAATAAGGTTACTTTACTGTAATTTTTTAAGTAATGCATGTGGCTTGGTGTAAAGCTCTGTTAACAAATATTATGCGCTGCAGGAAAAAAGCTCTGTAACAGACAAGTAATGTATGTGTTGTTATGAAGGCCTAACTGGATGGCCCTGCTTCGCTTGACACTATTGAGGAGTAGGCTCCACCCACTCCACCTAAGGGAGAATTTTGAAAAGTATTTCCGTTACCTCTACTATCGCCTTGAGGTTTTGGTAGCAATGATCAACTAAAGAAACTTGGGTAGAGCCCACTCCTCAATAGACATGTTTGATGTAGACGGTCTTCATATTTTGGCTGAATGGTTAGATTTTTTTGCCTGCCTGTGTCTCAAATAAAATGGGGTGGTAAAAATGTGTGATCCTAACAATGATCTGATTGGTCGAGTACTCTTGAACTGATCAATGGCGAGGATCTTTGTTGTGTTCTAAACTTTAGAGAAACTTAAATTAAGATGAAAAACTTATATTTGTAGAGAGTATACAATCAAGAGACATAACTGAATATCTGGCTAATCAAAACCAGTTCATTTTGTTACTCAAACTCAGAATCATGATGAATAAAAAAAAAAAAAAAACCCACATCAACATGAAGCTTCACTATTTCTTAACATATTCATACAATCCCTTAATTAAAACCACCACTTCGGAAGCAATTGTTAGTGAAATTTCCGATAAGAATTTTATATGCCGATTTCGTTTAGGAAGCTCTTGTTTAGTAAATTAACACACGAGTGCCCTTGCTTGTCATAAAATAAAATAAAAAATAGAGTGAAATAAAATTTAAAATAAATTTAATAGTTATGTTTTTATTATTTAAAAATGTATTTACAGAGATTGTAAGTGATGAATAAGGATAACTTGTCCAATAAACTATCGTTATTTGTCGCTTGCAATCTATCCACCATTTTTTTCAGGAAAATAAAAATCAATAGACCATTCATTCCAGGATTCATACAACTATGTATCAATGCCCATTTGATGAGTGTTCATCAGTCATCACTCATCACCCTTGCCTTTGCCAGGGAAAGTGAGAGTAAACTGAAATTTCACCTTTGGGCAATTCCAAAGCTTCTACTGCTTCTACTTTCACATAAACAATACTAAAAAGCAGAAAACAGAACGCCGTTTGATTCTCCACGTGTCCTTCGTCATGCAGTTTCTGTTTTGCCTTTCGCGACCGGCCCAGATGAAATATCTCGGGTGTACGTGGCATCCTCTTATTGGTTGTTGGAAGGCCTTTCGCACTTCACGAGAAAGTAGAACTATCATTTCTCTGCTTTCAATAAAGGCTATGCCCACGTTTTCCAGCTCTAATATTTTTAAGTCTCTCTTTCACGTGCAAAGTGCCTGAGATTTGCAACACGTTATTGCTTTTGTGGTCATTTGAATAGGCAAGAAACAATGGCTTGGTGGAAGTTCTTTTAACCAAAATGATCTTGGACCATTGACAAGCCTCGCCTTCGAGAAATTTGTTTTCTTTTCTTATCACCTGTTGAGGGATGATTAGCCGATTAGGGATGGAAATAAATATATGATTCTTCAATTAACAAGAGGTTTTGATCTGATAAAGATTAAATTTGAAACCAGTTTAATTTTAATTCATCAATGGATTCGTATCAAGAGCCCAATTTAGATTCCAGTTGTTAAATGGGTCCAATTTTGGATCCATACAGGTTCCATCCAGTGGACTTGGGATTCGGGTTATGGATGTGTTTTTTAAGACATTATTTTATACTTTATTTAGGCTAATATCTAAACTTAATGTAATAATGTATATATTAATTTTGAAGATGTTAATATTTATCAATAGTGAAAGGTAGATCTGATGCACTTGTGTTATTGAGTTGAATGTTATCCCTATTTTGAGTAAAAAATAAAAGTAACCAAAAAAGAAGAGAAAAACCAGGTTCAAGGACGGAACCAAATCCGAGACCACCTTAATAAACGGTATCTAAGTTGAGTATTATTTTCGCTACGAACCAATGTATTTGCATGCCTAGCCATGGGTCCACCACATTCATCGGAAATTTGGTAACACTCTTCAATGAGTCTACTTACGAATAGAGTCTCGAAACAAAATAATATTATTTCATCCAATCCACATTCAACGATGTTAAATGTTACTTTGTATATAAGCTCTTGCCAAAATGTGTTTTTCTTTTTTGGAAAGTTTAGTGCCCGGGCGGACACAAATAAGAAGATAGTCAAGTTTAGATAGATGTGCGGCAAAGAGAGGATTGTACGTATATATATATATAATATGGTTGATTTTTATTGATGAGAAGAAAAAAAAAAGGTACCTTAGGAGGATGGGATTAGTGTAGAAGCAGCACCTTACCAACCTAACTAGAGGATTACGGTCCATCATCTAGGGATGAAAGTGGGCCGGGCTGAGCCGGGCTTTGAGAGGCCCTAGGCTCGGCCCCTAGTATTTTTCAGTAGGCCCTAATTCGGCCCGAGCTTGAGAGGGCCTTAAAAACCCTGGCTCGGGCTTGGCTCTTTGCCTTTTATTAAGTTATGAGGCCCTAGGGCCGGCCCTTTGAGCCTGGCTCGATTGAGGCTCTAGGCTCGGCTCGTGAGCCCGGCCCATTTTATAATGATATATATAGTATTAGCTGAAAGAAAATATTTTCAGGAAAAAAAATCATGTATGAATTTAAAGAAATCTGCATATGCAAACTAGAATAAAAAATGGTCAAATGCATGCATTCATCCCATATTCTCATTCCCATAATTTGGATTGCAGCAATAAAATTAACTAAAATAAGAAAAACTCCATAAAAGCAAAGGGAGCCCAGTTCCAACATTCCGTAATAGTTCAATGTTAATATAGATGAGCATTATTAAACTCCAAGAATAATACAAATCAAATTAAACACCAATAGCATCATTGAATAAAATAAAGTATTCGGCTAGCATCATAAAATAAGGGTTTAGGGTTTAGGGTTTATGAATTATTTAGTACTTAAATTTAGGGTGTAGGGTTCATGGATTATTTAGTGCTTAGGGTTTAGGAATTATTTATATTGGATTAAAATTAGGGTTTAAGGTTTAGTGCTTACGTTTTGGGTTTATGGATTATTTAGTGCTTAGGGTTTAGTGTTTAGGGTTTATGGATTATTTATATTAGATTAAAACTAAGGTTCATGATTTATGGATTATGTTATATCATATATGTATTATATACTGTATAGTGTATACATATATATAATATATGTAAGCCCTAGGGCTTACGAGCCGGGCTTCATCAAGCCGAGCTCGGCCCGTTTAAGCAAACATGCCTCCTACTAGGCCCTAGCTCGGCTCTCTTGTCTTTTGAGTCGAGCTCGGGCCGACCCTATAATGCGGACGGCCCTCGGACGGCCCTTGGACGGCTTTCCTGTACCATTGTGGAACATCCATTTATATATAGAGTAGTTTATAAGATAAAGTAGACAATTTATTACCCTAATCTCATCTAATCTTATCCAAATTCTATTTCATATTTAAACTTATTTCAGATTCTAATTCGAACCTAAAATGTATCTTTAAACTATATATTAGATCAATCACTCTTCACCATTCCTATGCCTGTCATCATGAAAGGCTTTTTCTTCCCTCTGAATTCCTAAAAGATCAATGGAAATTAGAGAAACCACCCTGACCCAATACTTCATCCACTCCCAACCTTTTTCCTTCAAAACTTCCTCTTGCAGTTGGGCCATTACGAAACAAGGCAATGATAATCTTAATCTTCTAATGCTAGCGCCCATGTCTCAGCTATACTTATTGGACCATTTCAAGCGTTGAATCATCATCATCTACTACTTATCCTATACATTGTCGAATCAATGGCTGTTAATTGGATGGTCTGAAATGAAAATTAGTTATGTCGTTAGATGGACAGTTCCCCAACGGCAACATTTGCTTGAGTGGTCCGGATCCTGAAACTGCAAATGTTGGGAACCCATGAACTGGGTGGGTCCCCAATTGCTTAGTCAATAACCGACACAAGGCCCTGTTCCTCAGGTGGCAATGAAGCTTTCTAGCTAAAATTCAAACTCCAACTAATATAAATAATCATTCTATCATTACCTATCACTCATTTTTGGAAAGAGAAGGGAGCGTACAACGGCTCTTTGAGGCATATTATATTCATAAAGTTTAAAGGAATGCTTCATTGCACATCTCCTCTAAGCCTCTCTCTTGCTCTCCTTTCCTTCTTACCTACTCCATGCAGTCTATAAAGACCCAACCAAACTCACAGCCCCTCCTCATAGGGTTTTCTCTTCTTCTACGAGGTTAGAATCCTCGTAGAAGAAAACCCTTTTGCTCCTATCTGGCTATCTCTTCTCTCTCTCTAACATTAGTTTGGAGAGTTCAAACTCAATATTTCTCTTCAAGTTCTTCTTAGACCCTTTTGATCTTTTATTGTTTCTTTGGCACCAATTAGATACATTCTTTCTCTTTCTCTAAGTTTGGTTTTGTGTTTGTGTCATTTTGTGCTAACATGGAGGTACATTCTTCTGTCAATTTGGATGTGGGAAGAAGGCTATGGAATTTATTGAGGATTGCATTCTTCATGGTAAGGAAGGGACTTACTTCCAAGCGAAAGTTAATCATGGATATAAATATGAAGATGAAGAGGGGGATACTGCTCGGAAGAACCCTTGGAAATCTCATGTTTCATCATCACCACAGCCATCACCACCGCCGCGGCCACTCTAAAGGTGCCATGCATGGCTTTGGCCTACATTATGAATTCTCATGCAGCAATAGCCCAAACCCTGTTTTCTTCCACATGGCCAAGCGTAAACACCACTTCTTTGCTTCAATCCCTCACTTCCCTTGCCTTAACCCCGGAGATGATTGCGACGAACCCAATGAGTCGAAGGCTGTTATTATGTTGCCTAAGCTTGAGTTCTCACCTAGGAGCCCCATTGACTCTGGGGTTGATGGGTCGGATATGGCTGATAGAGAGAAATTGAGCCCTTTACCCTCGCCACTCTCCATTAGGGTGTCGAATTTTTCGGTTGATGAAGTGAATGAAAACGAAGGTGGGAGGCCCCATGTCGATGCTGAGGCTGAAGAATTCATCAGAATGTTCTATGAGCAACTGAGGCAGCAGAGTCGCACTGCATTGTTGCAATATCAGGAGATGCAATATCAGGAAATGCTTGCGCGTGGAACAGGTTAATTAGAATTGCCACTACCACCACCACTACTGCGTGAATCTATACATACATTTACATGATGCACATATCTTTATCATCATTTAAATCTTCCAAGATTTTATACTGGAAGATGGGTTGGTACATGGAAAGTTTTATGAATCCATGTGAATGTTTAGATTGGTTTTGTTTTTTGTTTTTCTCATGATAAGCAGCTTGTATGGGCCTGTAAATTAGGTTAGAATGGGTATTTGGATATGTGAATTGTTGGGAGTGGTGTTCTTTGATTTTGAACATTTGGGTTGCATCATTTTTTTATGTAACCCATCAATGTTGTTTGGTTTGGTGTGAAATATTGATGCTTTTTCCTTCTTTTTAAAGGAATGATGCTTCTATTCTTTTGATGAAAGTGCTTCAATGGCATCTTCAATTGCTTTTGCTGTGGGTTAGGCATTTTGGGCCCCATTCAATGATGGCTACTTTTTTCTTTTCTTGCACTCCATCCATGGTCAAGGCTTTAACTGAGAGAGAGGCCCAGTGTTAACAATTTTAGACATCAAGGCCCAGATGACTGTTTTATTTTTATTTTTAGGCCTGAATATATAGACTGGGCTTCCTTAAGCCTAACCAATCCACAACTCACAGACGGCATAGTACTTGAAAATGGCCTATAGGGGCATCACTTTCAGTCTCATCATCTATACTTAGGCCTAATGGGCTTGGCTTGTACGTACAATCTTTAACATGACCTGAGATGGACAATGCAGCCCAGGGTTAACAAGTTTGACATTGAGGCCCAAATGACTGTTTATTTTGACGTTTAGGCCTGAATATAGACTGGGTAGGCTTTGTCTGACTGGGCTTCCCTTAAGCCTAGCCTATCTGCAACTTACAGATGGCATAGTGCTTGCAAATGGTCTGGACCCATTGTTTTCAAGCCCAGCCGTATCATATTACCATGCTTGGAAGAACTCAATCCAAGCTGAGTCCATTGGAACTCAATCCAAGCTGAGTCGATGATCCAACAGACTCGGGCAAAAGCAAGAAGACTTTGAACTGGGCCTACATACTGAAATCTTTGATTGATCACAGCATGCTGTATTTATTATTCTGGAAAGGTTTTAAGATGGCACGTCCCAATTTGAACAGCGCTTAAAACAGTCCAGAAATCAGTGAACAATGGTCTCGCATCTATCAAATGCACACTCACCGTACAGGTTCTTGGTTGAAGTATACTTCAATCTGATTATGCACAAACACATATGTAAAGAAAATCTTATATTAATCATGAATATTTGGCCTCTAAGGAACTGGAGTTCTGTATGATTAGGTAAACTCTATATGGGTATGAAATGGTTTGCCTCAACAAAATAGAGCTCCTTATCAGAAATGCTTCGTACAGCAGCACCTCTTGCTAAAATCTCACGTTATTTAGGCATGCTTGGTAAACAGAGGGGATTCCTTCGATCCTTAGAACCATGCTATTTTCGTTGAAGATTTTTGAGGGGAGGAGTCACTACATTCTGATTTTGGAAAACACCCAAGAGAAGTCACTCCTTTTTAACTCGGGTCCTTCTTTGCCTCTATTGATTTTCAAAATTCGATAAGGGGAGGTGGAAACCTAAAAATCAATGGAGTAGGGAAATTTTGATGAGTCGGGAGGATTTGAAAAATCCTTTCACCTTTCCTGTCTTTTACCCAAATATGGGCATTTTCACATAATTGAAGACAACTAAAGAGGATTCCTCTCCAAGAACATTACCCAAACACGTAATGAAAAGAATTATGATGGAACAAATAAATAAGCATAACAATGAGACTATAACAAGACCTACTGTCCTTTTATATTCTTATGTCGATGTTGCAAGGAGAGCCATTTTTCACTGTATTGGAGAAATTAGGATTGCAATTTATTGGGGTTTCGCTCCCTTCACATCTCTCATATTAAACTAATTCGATAAACTTATATAGTTCTAATAGGGATTACCAAAATACTGTTCTCTTGATTATCAAATCCTACATTTGGGGACTGTTGTTTAGAGAAGATTACTCACCAAGTATAATACAAAATATTTAGGGTTGGTTTGTTTGCATAGAATACATAGGAATTCAAGTTCAGCTGAGCTCTCTACAAAAGGATTATTAAAGAGGAGAGGGGTGAAGCCACAAAGGATATAAGATAGGAGCACTTCCATCTCCCTTTGATACATTTTCCATTATAGGGGAGATAATTTGATGCTTATTTTAGAAAATGTATATTTATCTTTTCAATTTTAACCATTTTTACGCACAAAACATTAGCCCTCATCCCATTGCATTCAATTACACAAAAAAACATGAGCCCTCATCACACAATCGTCCCACATGATGACCTAGTACAACTCTAGTATCCAAAGTTCAAGTGTGTGCATGTGAAAAAAAAAAAAAAACCAAACATTTTAATCACATATTTTGTTCAGATGAGTAACTTTAGTACGTTCAACGGCTCAGATTCTCAATGAATGGGCCATGCTTTGGATTTCCAGAAGTTTCAACTTGGCCTCAAGGGGATCCGAACTCCCACGCTGGCGAAGATAGCAACAGTTAGAGATTCCCAATCACTTAAAAATGAATCCGGATCCCTTGTTTGGACCAAACAGGGACACCTGTTTTGGCCAATGAGAGGGTGATACATGGAAGGAGGATGTCAAATCAGCTTAGGATTTAGGATTTAAGGCCCGTTTCTTTGCTGGAATTCCAATAATTCCTGAATTTCCACACAAAGTGGAATTCCTAAATGCTCCTTTGCGCTTGAGCATCTAGGATTTCCACTAAAATGCATATGGAATGGAATTCCTGGATTCCCAAAGGTCAAAAGAGACCTTTTTATGTGGCTAGAATTCAAAAATGCTTATAAAGAAACATTAAATTCAAAAATTCCAAAGGACAGCTTGTCTAGGAATTCTAAACCGAAAAGTAGGACTGCACAAAAAAATCTGTATCATCGCAAAACCGAACCGAACCGGGTGGTTCAAATCTGTTTTATGTAGATTGGTTCGGTTAACGGTTTAAAAATCATGGAAACCGCCTTACATCGGTTGGTTATCGGTTTGAACCCATGGTTAACCGCCTAAATCGAACCGACCGTATGTATTAACTTGAGTATTGAGTTTTGATTATTTTATTCTTAGGGGAAGCGCTTGTATGTTCTACTTGCATGTTACATGTTTGATGAAAGTTTACAAGAAGTATTCATTATTAGGTTTTTAGTAGCGTTATCCAGGGGTTTAGTCTAATATAAGAGAAAGTGAACTATGAAGAGGCTCATCTCAATTAGTTCAAAATTGGGGCTACATTCCACTTGAACCCATCTTGTTGGCAAAAAAAAAAACTAGTTACTTTTTTGTTAAATTTATTGGTTTGGATCAAGCAATGTAGTCTAGTCCAAGTTTTATGTAGAGAAATAGGTACGTACCTGACCATTTTGTTGGTGTATTTTACAAAAAGATTTGAACTGCTTCAGCTCATTGGCCTGAAAAGTTCTTCAAACTTGGCCTGGTCCTTTCAATTATGCGACCAGATGATGGATGGAAAGAGTACATCAATCGTTTGATGTATGCTTCCTTGGTTGAAACAAAATATGAAATGTATTTTAGTGTTCATTACAATTTCTCATCATTTTATTTGATGGACCAAGTTTGAACTCCGGTTCGATTTGGTTCGGTTTGAGCACCTAGATGGTTTGGTTTGATTCGGGAAAATAGAAAATCGATGATTCGGCTTGGTTGATAGTTTCCCCTGTAAGCTAGGGATACACAAAAAATCCGTCGATCCGTAAATCTGATCTAATCCAATTTGCGGATTTTTATTCGATCTGAAGGTAAACGAATTAGTGACGGATTGAAAATTTTGTAATTCGTTAGCAACGGATCGGTGGCGGATTTCACCCTCAATCCGCGGATTCAATCCGATCCGATCTGTTGATATTAAATATTAAATTTTTTTATAAGGGGTCTAAATATAAATTAAGATGTCTACGTTTAAAATAAGAAAAAAAATTTAAGGGGTCAAAATGTAATTTTTTTACAAAATGTTTGATATTTTTCTTTTTAACTTTAAATTAAACGGATTGAACATATTAATCCGATCCGATCCAATCCTCACGAATCGGATTGGATCAAAATTTAGCAGCCACGCGTAAGTAATAGATTGGTGACAGATTCGGTTTAATCCCCATTAATCTGATCCGTGTACACTCCTAATGTAATCCAATCCGAACCGCGTATATGCACCCCTACCTAAAAGAAACAGGGCCTTTAGGTTTAGGGGACTCTATCTCCTTCGATGAATTAAAAAAGAAAAGAAAAACACGTCTCCCCCAGTGTCAACCCCTTGTTGATCCAGACAGGGGACCCTGGACTCCTTAAAAGTCTCCTTTTCTCCATTTCTAATACTAGCAGCAGCAGCAGAAGTGAAAGAGAAAGAGAAAGCGGCAAAAGGTTGGGGGGGTGGAAATGTCAGGATCGGGGATCTTAACCGTACATCCGTACATCCCGAGGGAGCTCCATCTCCCCGACTACGTCCCCTGCTTTCTCTCTATGTCTTCCATCATCGCCGTCTATGGAGTCGCTTCCGTTCTCGTCGTCTCTCTCGTCTGGATCTTCTCAGGTACGCCGTTATAACGTCCCTCGGCGTCATCTCACGCCCTTCGCAATCCCACTTCTATCCGGTTAGTCGTACGGTCGAGATCTAGGGCACAGGCTCTCAGATCTCTGGCTTCTGATTGCATCTTGTTTTTATTTTGATCCAAGAATCACACTCTCTCTCTCTCTCTCTTCTAAATGCAAGTTGCATTTTGATGTTTCAAGCTTAGATGATGTCACGTTGACTTCCGATTGACCTATTTGCTTTGCTTTGATTTTGATTTAGTAGAATGCTGATCTCATTGTTTTTTCTGTGATGTTTGGACTCTGAGAGTGTATTTTGATTTGACTTAGTAGATTCTATGTTGGAATTGGGATTTTGACTTGTAATTGCATTTTGCTTTGACTTAGCTTTTGCTGTATTGAAATGGTGATTCTAGGGCAGCGGAGAATGGAATGTGTTTTCAATTTGTTTATGCCTGTTTGCCTACTTGGTATTGAATTCCTAGGAAATCATGGTAATGGAGATTTGATTGAAGTATAAAAGTCTCCAAAACCATGTGAAAATCCTTATGGTTGGATGAACTCTGCACTTTCTTAAGGACATGGAAATCCTATTCACACAACCTTTTTGCCATTTCTAGTTTGATGAGATTGTCATTGTTTATGGTCCTTCAACTACTACAGTCATGCCCACTATGTTGTGGAAGTTCAGTCAATACAGATGCTTTAAAGTATGTTCATATAATGGAAAAGTACAAAAAACCCAAAAAGATACAAAAGAGGAAAAGCATCTTCTGTTGCCCTGATCCTATGATTTCTAGGCCTACAGTCAAATCCTTTTGACATTGTTAGGCTCATCTTTGTAAAGTGTTATAATCTTTTCATTTGATGTTTAATTGGACTGATCCCATTTGTATGTTTCCTTTTAAAAATTACTATTTGAATATTTTGCAGTGAAAATGAAAATGTAGGAAGTCCGGTTCACCTACACCTGTCTTTTAATCACTTTATGTTGTAGAAATGTCTCTGTAGGCTTCTAGATTTGATTGGTGTAGTTTGGATTTTCTACTTGTTTCAGGGCGTTCTCCCAAGATATCAAAAACCGACAGAATGCTCATGTGCTGGTGGGCATTTACGGGCTTGACTCATATTATCCTTGAGGGCTATTTTGCTTTCTCCCCAGAGTTCTACAAGACAAAGTCTCCCTTTTACCTTGCAGAAGTTTGTAAGTTTTCTTCTGTTTATAATCATTGTTACAAATATCGTTCTCGGCAATGTCTTTGGAAATCATTGTGTTTTTTATTTCAAAATTTGAGGTTTTCTTGGCAATCACTTGGAATGATCTTACTGAAATTTAAAGTAATTTTAAAAATAAAAAGGAATTTTTTTTTTTTTTTTTTTTTTGTGTGTGTGTGTGTGTGTGTGTGTGTGGGGGGGGGGGGGGGGGGGGGGGGTGCGAATGTTCTCCTACAAGTGGACTTAATACTTCTCATATGCAATCTAGCTTGTGGGGCCACTTGGATGCCTACTTATCAGTGGGGGTGGTGTACATGGAAAGGTCTCCTTACAAATAAGGGTCAACAAAAAAAAGCCTTGTCAAATCATCCTAGCCCTTGCTTTAATAGCCATAAAGTTTAGTGATCTTTTAACCATAGATTTCTTTGAGATTCAAAATCCAACGGTGGATAAAGGTTTGCTTGCACAGATCAAAAGTGGGGCCCTCAGATCTGGACTGCATACAGTGTTGCTTGTAGGAGAACAATTCTTTCTCTCTCTCTCTCTCTCTCTATATATATATATAATTGTTCTTATGGGGTATCTTACAGTATTCTCAAATAATGGTAGCATTTAAGTTATTCTCAGGTACTTACATTACATCAAGTTATAGTGACTAGTGAGAATGTTGTGGTATTCTCAAAATGTTTGTTATGAGTTATAATGTTATAGGCTTATGGCAACTGCAAGGTTGGGGATCCAAGTCATGCAAGTTGGGTGATGTAGAATTGTTTTTTTCTATCACAATCGGGCCTATGATGTCCAGATATGGATATGGATACGGACATAGATACGGGGATCGGGGATACGGCTCCTCACTTTTGAAAATTTAGGACACGGATACGGGTGTCTTAATTTTTTCTTTAGATCATTTTGAATCAATGAAATTATTATTGTTTTCATCCCTTTCTAGCATTTTTTATGGTAAGAAGTAAATATATTAAAAGAATTATATGAAATAAAAGGTTTTATAAGTAGGATATGTTAAACTTGTTCCCTAGAAGTATTGGTTCAGTACCAGGTACCAATACAAGTGTTGTATCGGTCCGATACGGATACGTTGGGCTTGTACAAGTATCCGGGTATCATAGAATCAGGCATCCATGGTGAATGTGTGATGGCTCTATCAGTGGGTCCCATCAGAACGACACATGTAAAAATCCATCTTGTATTTCATTTATGAAATATATGTGCAGTCCCCTGCTATATGCAAACTACAAAACAATTGCATGACATTATAAGAATGTATTTCTAGTTTCATATTGTCATACACACGGCTTATAAATGGCTTATAAATGATTCACTTGTATGTGGAAATAACATATTGCATAATTGACCTATTAGAATAATTTAAACATTTTATAGAATTTATATGTTATTTTAAATTTTAATGTTTCTTATGTTTTTCTGCACACAACAAAAACACACATTATATATTTTATATTTTTCTGATATGAAATTGCAAAATATATCACCGAAATTCCGAAGCGGCCAAAACATTTCCATCTGGAGAAAATTCGAAACAGGTTCCCAAACGCGATTGGTAAGTATGTCCCTGAGTCACCCCTTGGTTGAGCTCGTGGAGTGGCATACCGAAAAAAAAAAAAAAAAAAAAGAGGGACACGAGCCAAAACTGTTTTCTTTTCCCCATTTTATTGTTGTGAGAAGATTTTGGTGGTGGGTTCTTTTGCACTAAAGATTGGAAGATTAAAACTTCATTCTGTAGAAGATCTATACATTCAAAGATGAGAGATACTGTTAGTCATTCTAAGTGAAAATCAAACACGATAACCTGCTACTACTTAATTTCATTGAGGGGAATGAAAATTAAACAGGACAACCTCATTCTAGCTTTATAGGACATGAGATTTTATTTTAATTCTTTCTTATATCATTTTTCATTTTTTTTAGGCTTTTAGGTCTCTAGGATGCAACTTAGTCTGACTCGACCAAGTCCCATGCATCCTGATTGAGTCAACTTGATTCAAGGGTGGAGTTTCTAAAACCGTACTTGTAGCATTCTTATATTGCACCGAATCTTTTAGCAAGAGCCATTTGACAGATTTTCATTCCTTTTGACTATTTAATGGATGATTTGCGGAACAAATTTACTGACAGGGAAAGAATACAGCAAGGGAGACTCGAGATATGCAGGTAGGGACTCAGCAGTTGTCACCGTGGAAGGGATCACTGCTGTGCTCGAGGGTCCAGCTAGCCTTCTTGCCGTGTAAGACTCAGTTTCAGAAGCATTTAATTATTAGAATTTAGAAGGAAGAATAAGTCAGTGGGCAGAGGATATGCTGTATATACTCAGGATTAGTATGTACAAGTGGTTTTCATGGCTCTGTGATGTTAGACCTTTAAAAATAATGGGCCTCTTTGTAGACAGATTGTATCCCCTAGTCTCTCCTGAGTCCTGATGGCACCAGTGACTAAGGAACCCATAGATAAAGAAGGCCTCAGTTAAGATGGTTGAGGATGAAATATAACACAGTGCATATCCAAAAGTATGATGGGTAAGGTATTTTGATCTGAATTATTTTGGTGCCTGACAAATCCTCTCAGCACACCAGATCAGAAATCATGACTGCTGGCAGTAGCAACAGACAATAAAAATTATTTTGTACCGAAAAGAGATTACATGTGAAGAAATGTCAAAATGCAATCAGTTGCATGGTAGGTTATGACGTAACTAGTTGCATCTGGATGCTGACAGTCCCAATTATTAATCAAGATATTCCAGTCTGTCCAACCCATTGTTCACAGGCTATCATAAAACAAAAAAGTACATTAATCAGATGATTTTTAGCATTAAAACATAGCCCTCTCTGTTAGAGCTATTGTCTTCCAACGGCAGCAATCAGATGTGCTACATCAATCTAATCAAATTGTCTTGAGAACTACGGGCAGTTGAAGCTAGTATAGCAATTGGATGATTTTCATTTGATCATTTGATCTGTTTTCTTATAATCAAACTTGACCACCCAATTTTCAATGCCATTGAGTGAATAGTTGGTATTGATAGGCGTGCAGAACTTTATTTCATAGCCTACAAGTAATGGGAAGGACTAAATTCCTGGCAGTCCATTTTGAATATCAGATTAATGTGTCGAAGTGTAACAGTTATATTTTTTATTTATAATATACATATCTCTGAGTTTGCACTTGTGGTTTTTTGTATTCATGGATTCTATTGATTGGTCAGGTATGCTATCGCAGCAAGAAAGCCATATAGCTACACACTTCAGTTAGCCGTCTGTCTGGGGCAACTATATGGTGACATGGTGTACTTCATCACTTCTTTCTTGGAAGGAGACAACTTTGCAACCAGCTCATTTTATTACTGGGCATACTATGTAGGAGCAAACTTCTCTTGGGTTGTTATACCTACTCTCATCGCTATCAGGTCCTGGAAAAAAATAAGTGCTGCATTTGAACCTCAGAAGAAGAGCAAAGCTCGCTAACCGGTGATTTTTTGTGATTGACCTGGGATTCATAAAAAAATCAGATAATTTGTCTCTATTATTTATGGTAAATTTTGCCACTTTGATACTTTAATCCAGGAATATTGTGATTTATCTTTAATGGTCAGCTTTTGGTTGCACTTCATATTTACACCTTCCACTCTGTTTCTTTCCTTTTTGATGAAGCACAACTAGGAAGTTCACTGCTTTGGCTTGTGCATCATTAACTCATGAAAATGACCATCACATCTGATTTATGGCTTACAGAAATGAGAATGGTACAAACAAGTGTGGAATTTTTAAGACTGTAACTTCCTCATGTATGAGCCTTGCAATTTTTTCTCCGCTGCTGAAAATATGCTGACCGGTTTTGAAACAATTGTTTTTAAAGCTTTGGATTTTGATTCTTAGGGTCCTTCTAAATTTTGGAGCTCTAGCTCAGAAGCCTGGATTACCTGTGTCAAATATTTACCTACTTTGATTATTGTAATGAACTTCCTTTCCTTTCATTACTGGTAATTAGGGTTGAGACAACAAATGACGCAATTTATTTCCTCTTTATTTTTTATTTTTCAAAATTACATTGAAGAACAGTGGGCAACTGGTTTATGAATCCTTGCTGAGCATTATATAACTGAGTTCAAGAAGAGTCATTCAGATTTAGAGAATCTGCCCTTTTCTATCTCCCATTTACATACCTGGACTATTTGTTTTTGAGCTCGGTATGAAAACGTATATCATTTCTCAAGGACACTAGTTCTCTTTAGCGTCGAGAATTATATATTTTTATCTTTGTATTTTCTTGATAAACATTTTTTTAGAGATAATCTCATCCTTCATCAGTCAAGTAAATCCTACTAGAGGTATCTTAAGTAAAATAAAATACTACTAGAAATGTTGGTGAAGTTCGACTTCAGTTGGGCTGGTCCCAGCACCCTATCCTCAGTAACCCTAAATAAAACTCCAGGCTTAAATCTTGTGCCTGAAATAGGCCAAGGCCCAACTAGCAGGCCTTATATGCCAGTCCAAGCCCAACCTGCATCTTGGCTTGGATTGGGCTGAGTGAGAAAACTAGGGAAACTAGAGTGTTAAGAGACTCATCTTGCATCTTAAACAGAGCTGTATATTATTTCACTGACAACCAACTGGGACTTTGAATCTGGGTCCGTAACTTCATCCACATTGTTTGTTTGTCTTAGCCTTGTCCCATTATTGCTCAAAGAGCTAAAAACAGTCATGCTTGAGGTAATTTAGTAAGTAGATGGAAAGGCCTTGAGATTCCATTGCAGCATTAATTTGGTTTTTAGCAAGAGCAGAGCTCACTTCCCCTTCCTGGGGTTGGTTGTTTCTTTGTCAGCCACACTTCCCCTGTTAATGTTGTTGGTGTTAACGGCAAGTTGGGCAGTGCTTCTACTACTAGCCTTGTCAAATACTTCTGATAGCCAAAGAGTGGCTGTTGTTACACATGCAGAGCCGGCGTTCCCAACTGCCTCATCTGCCCTCCTCAGCATTTGGTAACCTCTTGACCGTAGTGCTTGCACCACTGACTGTTCCGATGCCATGCTTTTAGTTTGCTCCTGCAGAAGAGGGTCACATCTATATCAATCACCCACCCATTGTTATCATTGGTCAGAGCTCAAAAATAAAAGAAATCGACGACCAAGAACTGTCATAAATCTCATTACCATCCATATCTTATCTCCAAAAGTTTGGAATTTTACGGGTTGAATATTTTCTGACATGATACTATAATCATCCCAGCCTTATCCCATCAATATAGAGTAAACTTAATTTATATTTCTGTTCAAAACAAACAAAGCTATAACATGGAGGAAGAGCACAAATTGTCATTGGATCCTATTCCCCATTATTAAAGGTTTCTTTTGTGAGTTTGGCTTTTCCAGAAGATCCTATTAGATTTTCATTCCTCATTAGAAAACGTCACAATTTGTGAGACTCTTAATCATATGAGTAGGGATCAGATAGCAGGAAGAAGAAGATGACAATCGGCATAGCTCCTGAGGAAGATGTAAAAACAGAGTCCCGAAGAAGCAGCACTGCAGAGTGCAGAGACCCGTTGTGAAGGCCACTGTGCAAAGGTGGTCTTATGTTATCTCCATTCCCGTTTTCCCAACATGTGACCGGCTATGGAAATGGCTACATATAGATAAAAGCATTTAATAAGAATAAGTGATCATTCTGATCAATAAAAAAAATTCAAGAGGAGTGGGCAGCGTTGCACATGTGAAACCCGAGTGGCCCAGCCACTCATGTATCTGATTTTGCGCTTTTCCTTGAGGAAAAGCGAGCACACCAAATATGGATTTTACTGTAGCACTAAAAGCGTTTTATGCAATCCTCACTTTTACTGGAGAGAACCACTACACAAACGAGCCATAATATGCCTTTGGAAAGAGCTCCACTAGGGTCTGAAATCCCATCTCCCTCAACTACTCCTTTAAAAGAGAGGAGGCCCCAAAAAAACCCCTCACATTCCAACATAGGACTAAAAGCTCCCATCTCCCTCCGCTAGATGTTGAAAAAAAAAAAAAAAACTAATGTTCCAGCAAGGAAATATGGTCCCCCAATGTTTTAAAGCAAGATTCACAATATTCAGTCAGCTCCATATCAGAGACATGTGGCCCATTAACACCTTGTTTTTAAGAAAGAAAGGCGCAATTTGTGATCTCTAACTCCTAAGAACTTAATTTAAAAAAAAGATTCAAGAGTGTTGTAAGTATGTTTTGAATTAATTTAAGTTGTAGTTAAGTCATAAAAAAGCTTTTAAAAAAGCCATGTGGTGGGTAGAATATGTACTTATGTAGTGAACGATGTGGACGGGATTGGACAAAGTTTCACCACCATTATCCAGTCATCCTAAACTTGTGAGATGAGCCATGCAAAAATCAATAATTTATGGAAGTCAAATTTTCAGTGCCCCACATCACAACAGCTGATGTGGTGCTAATCCATGTGGTTATCTAGAGATGCACAGGTTGAGACCTGTTTTTTTACTCATCCATGTGAGCCTCGCAGAACTCATTGCTTCCACTACATCATGCTAGCTCAAGAAGCTTAAACAGACGAAAACATAAACTAACAAAAGGAAGACTATTCAGTCACCTGTGCTTTACCAGTGTCGTCTTTCTCAGGCAATATACGAACTTGACGGTCTAAGATGGTCGCATTCTGCACATAAATAGCTGACTCATTTAGGGAAAGATAACAATAATTGTTTTAATGAAGTGATACCAACTGCATGAGCTCATACAAACTAGGAAAAATGATAAAAAGTTGTGCTCTTAAAAGGCCATTTTCAAAAACCCCTTATTAGAGAAATTTGGAATGAATGACCATTTCATAAAATTTTGGAATGAATGATGACATGAGCGTTTATGAACACTAATGATACCAAATGCCTGAGTTCCCATAAACTAGAAAATAAGAAGAAGAAAAAAATTATGCTCTTAGAAGGCCATTTCAGGAACCCCTAGAAAAACTTCAAATTAACGACCATTTTGGAAAAAAATTGGAATGATAGATAACATGAGCTTTTATGATTGCAATGAATGTCTACTGGGGGGATCAATTTGGGATTGAAAATATCATTCCATTACAATTACACTGAATTATGGGTCAGGCATTTCAAGAGTATAGTGATGCAGGTGATGCCTCCATGCTATTCAATGTATGGTACAGGGTCAATCTAGAACTTGTCAATAATCCAAACATCAGGTGAGTTTTGCCTACATTTATGAGAAGTGCAATTTGTTGGGCATAAGGCTGCTTGAAAGTCACCCTAGCCGATTGTGACTCAACTCCATTTCTGCCCATAACAACGGCATTAAAATTGTGACAAGTGCAGCAGGAAGAGAAAGAAAGCACAAGAATGGAGAATATATATATATATATATATATATATAACATGATGGCTACCCCTTCAGCTCAATGGCTTCGATGGTGCCGCAGTAGGAGAAGAAAGTGGTGAGGTCTGCCTTTGTAACTTTGGGGGAAAGGTTGTGCACGCATATTGTCAGATCCACCAGAGCCATGAAGAATGTCTAACAGCTGCTTGAACACATTTCTAACTTTACATTCAGGTGTAGTAGCTCACATAAAAAGGACAAAGTGGTGGTGAGAATCAAACATGAAGAGAATATGTGGGAACCAAAAAAGCAAGGGAATAAAGGAAGTTTCAAAAGTTGTTCTTCTTATCCAAGTAGCTGCATATATTCGCGATAGTAAAGGGTGAAGTACAATTATGGTTTACAAGATTAGTACCCAAGAAGCAGAAGGGCCACCACTAGCATATCAATCCGAATAAGCTTGCAAAGTTAAAATCTTCTTTATCACATCATTTCCTGAATATTAAGACACTGAACATAATTACAATACTGAATATGAGAGAAATAATGAAAAATCCAGTGTAAGACATGTCTTATTTTAGAATCCATATGAAAATTTCTGCACATGTATGAGAACTGGTCTGTTCATCTCTGGGGTGCTACTGTGGATGGGTTCCTCCAAAGATCAAACTGATTCAATTCTTTCGTAGGACAGGCTGAACGTTTAATAGTCTGAGACGAAACTTTCCCGACAAGAACACAATATTGTATCATGATTCAATCAATGCTTACTGAGTTCAAAATACTCAGAAAATTCTTCTTAGTTGTTGGACTAGGAGACTGAAAAGCCCAAATGAAAAAAAAAAAAGTTCTTCTACTAATTTATTAGAAAAACCCAAATGAAAAAAAAAATGTCAAATACAGCAGTAAACCATTGCTTATGTAGTAAACAGCTACTAAATCCTAATTTAATTGAAACTACTTAGCAGATGTTTGGAAACTCAAAATCTAATTAATAAGTCCTATAAAAAAATCTAATTAATAAGAGATAATTGCATTAATGTCTAACATAAAAGTTCTAATTTACAATTAGTCTGTTTGGTAAAATTGTAAATAAAAAAAAAATCACATTTCATGAGGTAATTGGGGTCCACCCTTTAGGAATTGTGGTAATTGGGGGCTGTCTTTACTAAGAGTCATACAGTTGATTGCTTCCATCAATTTCTATCCAAGCTCTTGTTGCACTTCCTATATCGTGAGTTTGAAAGTGAAGGAGTTGATAAAGGTGGCTAAGGAGCATAGATTAGTAAGTTCCTGCGAAGCATTGCAAAGACAAAAGGCGTACTAAATTCAAAATCACCAGAAAGTTCTCAGTCAACACGGTTACATAGTAAAATACCACTAAATCCTAATTTAATTGAAACCACTCAGACTCCTAACCTCATTCATTCAGCTGAGTCTACATAGAACTTCTGTTAAGCTTTCAACTAAACATACTTCAAACTCGACCTGTTGAACCCAGACAAGGCCTATTTGGCTTCCTCTGGCCTGATATAGACCTGAGCCTGACCCAATTTTCACCTAAGAACTCTAACTTGATCATGACAGCACAGGTCTTCCAGTGCAAAAAGAGCATATGCTGATACCAGTCACAGGGGAAAAGGAAAAGGGAGTGTTCTTTGTGACAATCATGAAGAATTTCATGTCCAGCAAGGATGCTGGGAAGAGAATTTTCAGGGTTCTAATATTATAACTTTCAATCAGTTTAAGTTCTGACAATCATGAAGAGTTCCATGTCCAAAAAGGATGCTGGGAAGAAAATTTTCAGGATTCTAATATTCATACCTTTCGATCAGTTTTGAGTAAATAAAAGAAACAAGCTTCTGGGCAGGGGAGGAGATTTATTCAGTTTCTGCATCAGAAAACAAATCCAGTTTAACTAGAACTTCTGACAGAAACACCCCTAATCATTCCAACTTTCAAAGGCAAAGGATTTCCTTCTCTAAAAGCTGAATACATTCGAGACCATCAGAATAAATGTCCAAGATTGCAAGCAGCATAATAATCTAAGTCTGATTTAAGCCCTGATTCCTTGCCTTAAATGTTTAATAACATCCTTAATTATTTGACAGTTAGATTGTGTTACATTATATTCAGACCTTTAGAACCCTATGCAATTTACCTTCTATATTATGTAATATTGACCCAAGGTTGATAAGCCACAGCCATTCACATACAGCGTCATCTACAAGAGAACCACAGAGAATTTAACAGAAAAGAAAGATGAGGGATCTAGGAGACAATGCATTTAAATATTCTCAAGGAAACAATAGGAAGAATATATCCAAAGAGAACTTAGCAGGATACCTTATCTAGTTGAATCTATTCTCTGACAGCTTCTAGAAAGAAGAAATCCTCTCCACACTTTTGGAAATGGTATAAAGGTGCCAACTAATAGTGACTCCATTATCTTTAGGTATGATCTGAATTCACTCTGGGTTGTTCCCATGCCCAGATGTCAGATCTTCTTCATAAAAGCATCATGACTTATTGATGAGATAAATCTCTATTTTCTTCCATTCAGTTGACTTTTACTCATGTAAGCCGGTCCACCAACGGTACAGTAGATGTTTCGGACAAACAAGGGGTTGGTAGAGTTATTGCATTGGAAGCTTCTCTAAGATAGTTGTATCTCATTGGGTATATCTTTCTTTTTTCTTCATTTTGTATGATGTAATAAATTTTAATTTTAATATATATCTACTGGTACTGTTAAAAAAATAATGATTTCTGTTAATTTTAGGCCTAATGCAGTAAGACCAGAACACCATGTGTCATACCTTCATGAGTTGGTGACATGCCAGGTAAAGGAGACGGATTGCAATAGATAGGCACTCAGCTATCAAAGTTTTCCAAACCTTTGAAATGAGCTTTACTAGTAGAGCCAAACCCAGAAAAGAAAAGGCTTCAATGATGAAGGTATAGTAGATATTTCTACAGAAATTCTACAGTTGTGCTCAGGAGGAACACTAAGTTGAATTACATGTTTTATATGCTGGCATTTTAGACACAATACCTCTAGCCATGACTGATAAATTTCATCCCTTGGTCTATGGTAAGAAGTTTAAATCAGAAAATCAGTTACCAAATTTAATTGGCAGGGAATGGTAAAATAAAGCATAGGCATGTGATGACCCAGAAACAAGACATTTTTGAAGTTTTAATGTGCAACATACAGCAGATCTCATCTCAAAACTAAGAGGCTGCCACTTGTCACTTTAGAAAATATATCTTTTCTATACATTCAGGACACAATAAATTAGAAACAATCAGGTCAAATGTTTTCTACTTAAAATACTTTATAACACATTTGACTACTATCCGTGGTTATCAGAAAGCAAAATACTAGTCTCCAGAATTCTAGTATCATCCTCAAACATCAAGATATTACCGCCACCAGTTTTTCTTAAAGGAAAATACTTTGCACGATCAAAACCAATTCCCCTAAAGCCTGTCATCCTTGAAGAAACCATAGGCATTACAAGAACTGAAGATGCATTTATTGAATCTTCACCTAAACCTAATGAAAATGAGAAAGCAGCCTGCAAGGAGACAATGTTTTCCAACATTAAAACACTCAAACAAGTCTAACAGTAAGGAAGTTGTTAACATCCCACCCCACAGCACCTTTGCCCTGGCTACAGTATCTGTCGCACTTGATAGCATTGCTTGTCCATATGATCTTGAATTAAGAACTTCCGTCTCTTCCATTGGTAGTTTAAGCAGCCTGCAGTTTATATAATTTTGACACAAACATAATAATCAGACCCTTATCCTATCTTTCTCCGATTGTCTTTGTGAGAAATCATTTTGAAGACAAACCCAGAATTAAATTTCCACCCAAAATCAATCCAAGATCACAACCAACATCTTCAAAATTGACAACAAAAATGGTGGACACAAGCACATTGAACATGATGAAAGGATTAGTATTGCATAGTACCGGTTTTTCTCAGTTGGGTTTTTTGGAGACATCAAAGAATCCTTGCTTTCACATCCTAAATGATTTCCACCAAATAGTGGGTCAATCTTCTCTACAATTTCATAGGTAAATTAGTTATTTTTTATTTGAATATAATAAGTAAAGCAGTAAAAGGAAGCAATAATTAAAATACCTTTCGAATCATTAGGCGCTAACAAGGAAATGCCTATGAATACAAATGCCATGCCCAGTACAAACATTATAGTCCTTAATGCATCAAAGACCTGTTCAAAAGAACCATATTACAAGGTTTCAGAAAGGAATGTGGAATATGTTGATGAAGTAGAAAAAACCAGCATGGCTATTATCTAACCTGATATTCTTGATAGTAAACAAATCCAGTACAAATAGAAAAAAAGGTCCAGGCAATCTGAAACATGGGAACAATAAGGATTGCATCAAACTGTGACAATCCTTCATTCAATCTAGCCATCTGTACAAGAAGAGAACAAAAATTAAAATCAGAGATGTATATTTTAAGACTTTTCCTTCAGCCCCAGAATCTTTTTTTATAAAAAAAGCTTAAAAATAATATTAAAAAATATTAATACTATAATCATTACCCAAAACCCAGCTGTACTAAAGAAGAACAGAAACATGGAGTATGTAAACCAGATATGCAACTGATGATTGCTCGCCGTAGTCAATCTAAGCATGTTAGATCTGGAAAAGAAAATTAATTATGAATACCCACTATCAATAGAAGAAAGACAATAAACAACATTTTCCCATGAATGAGAACGCTTTTGATCCAGTTTAACGTACAAAGATTTTGCAAATAACACTGAGCATGACCCCACAGCACCGGAAACTGTGGCATAGGAGAATGGCAGCAACATGTGCCAATATGGGCGCAGGTCATGACCAGAAACAGAAAGCAAATATTCACCTTTCCTGCATTTTTCAGTTCTTATGTTAAGAAAATTGTAATGGGTTAAAATATGTATCAAGCCATCACTAGGCAAGGATGAAAAAGGACTTTTCTTAGTAAAAGAAAAGAAAACCCTGAATCAGCTCTTCAGAAATGACAGTGGCAAATGAATAATATTCCTGCCTAATAATGTATAGCATATATGGATAAATGCATCACCTGTATATGTTATGATTAGCAGCAACAATCAACATCAGAATCATGCAGTCAACTAGGAAGACATGGTTGCCGTACTTCTTTGTCAATTCGTGCGGTGTGTAAACTGAATAAAGAGAACTTTAGCACCTTTTGATTTATAAATCCTATTTTTCCTCTATTGAACGTATAACACACATTAGCCTTATGCGTACATTTTTTTTTTATCGGTAACAGAACCTTTGTTGAAAGAAAAACAAGGCTATAAAATTATAATATGCATCATAGCAAAGAATAATATAACCAACCAAATCAGCATATGTAACTGACTCATTGTTCTGTAAGTCAATAGTTATAGTATGAATCCTGGCAATCACTAATCATGCCAACAGCAGTAGTAGAACTTAATTTCAAAGATAAGTGCAAGTACAATACCAGGTGACTGGTGGTTTCCGAAAGCAACAAGGAAAATGTTGCCAAGAACAATAAAAGTTGTGGCAACTAGAACCCTGAAAAGATGTGAAATCTTATAAACATTTTAACTTTCACTGCAAATGAACCACGCAAAGCACCAGATCTGCAAAGGCAGAATCCAGAAGGAAACATTTTGCCCGTCACTGTCTTTTTCAAGACAAAGTATGTGAATGCAATATTAGATACAAACTGAATAGATCCTAGGGCTGCAAGTAGTGACTGCAATAAAAGTAAAAAAACAGCACAGTTGTTGGACAACATTTTAATTAAGAACCTAATCACTATGAAAAGAAGAACATTAAATATACTTTTCATGTCTAATCAGTCATCAATTGAACACAACTAACTTATCAAGGAAGAAAAATTAAAACAAACAATTAGACAAAAAGAGAAAGCATAATTGTAAACTGGTAACCTTTGAACCCACCCTAATCATTTACATATTTCTGAAGCAATAATTGATTAGGAGAACCTTACAGGGCTCTGCAGGTATGGTGAAGTAGCTGACCTTTTCAATTCAAATTCATGTCGATATTTATTTTATGAAAATGTATAGATGAAAACTATGACCCACTGTGTTTTTGTGTGTTAGAGACAGAGGGAAGACATGCCCATTCTAAATAATCAATTCCAAAGCAAGTAAAAAATCTGAAACTGACCTGAGCAGCATATCCAAAGGAAACAAAATTAAGACAATTCCCTAGAGCAAAAAATAGAATACCTGCAAACAAGATATAAATCTTTAGGCCAGCATCTATTAGTTTCACAAATCCCAGAAAACACATGGAAGGATGCCATATGAACAATTGATATATGCAACAATGAACCAATAACACGGACAAATAACACACATAAAGTAGTACCTTATGCATGCGTAGAGAATTTTCAAGAGAGAGCCCGTTCCTTCTTGTTTTAAAAAAGGATTTTTTATCAGTCATGTAAACTTTATTAAGAAGGAAAAACAAGGCAAGAAGCATGGTATAGGTGGTATTATTAGGGATTCTTCTAATAATGTTGTTTGAAGGTTTTCTGGGCCTGTGGAAGCTCTGGATGCAAATGAAGTTGAAATGTTTGTTTTATTTGTCGGCAGTCGCCCTGCGAGAATTGCTTAATTTGGGTAGCCTTGTGGCAATCATTGAAGGATATTCTTTCTCAGTTATCCAGTGGGGTTCAGGGAAGACGTCCCATCCTTGGAGATGGGTAGATTGGGTGGAGGAGGTGCAGGATATTTCTTCCCAGCTCGATGCATCATTCATCATATTTTTTGAGAGGTTAATGATACAGTTGATGGTTTAGCCAAGGAGGGAGTGTTTCATGATTGTATTTCTTTTGATGGTTAATGATGTTTGTTTGTCTTGTTTTTGTTGTTTAGCTGTATTTTCTTTTTCAGTTGCCTGGTTGTTGTTTTATGGCTGGATCGAGCTTTTTCAGTCTATAATTTTTTGGAACAATAAAATTTAATGTTATAAAAAAGGCAAGGAGCACCAGAGAAAATCAGAAATACGAGGGTATAAGAGCATTATGCCCCACCATTTAAAGCGGAAAAAAAAACAAACCTAACCAAACCACCCCAATATAAAAAAAAGATTACATAGATAAACCCACCCACGGAGAAGATCTATCCACCCCTTATTTTGCCAAAGCATCTGTCATACTATTGGCAGACCTCAACACACAATCAAAAGAGACAACAAAAGAGGAGATCTCCTTAATCTCATTGAAGTGAAACCAGAACTAATAGGATTTTTCCAGAGCAATCACAATGAGCCCACCTACCACTCTATGAATTGACACTTACCCCAATTTGACACTCATTGGACTACAAGCCATTGGATTTGAAAAACAAAGACATCACTTTATCAAAGATCGAAACTCTAAAGGCCCCTAAATCAAGGGCTACAATGACTTGATTGGGAGGTCTACCCCTAATCAAGCAGCCCTGCCCCTAACCCCCCTCACCACACCCACACCAAACAAGGATTGGAAGCATCCATGTGAAACCTAAACAAAAGATTCTTATTTTGAAAAAAGGAACTATTCTTTGATGGAAAGGTTTGAACCTAGATGAATAGAATATAATATATCTTGCCAATCAAATTATCCTAGCCCTTAGTTTTATGTCCTCACAATTTAATGGCTAAAGTTTTTCCATGATAAAATCCAACGGTGAATAATGTCCGGAACAAGATAATATATGGCTTGCGCATTTAAGGGGGCCGATGTGTGTCAATGGTTTAGCTGATTAAATGTGGGGCCCTAGCCATAAAAAAATGGGCTAGGAAAAAAGGGGCGTCCCAAAAATGGGTTATTTGTAGAATTCCATGTACATTACTGCTTTTTGTTAACATATTAAAGGAATTCTTTCTCATGGAATGTTTTTTTTTTTTGGGGGGGGGGGGGGGGGGGGGGGGTGTGGGGCGGGCGGGGGAGTGAGTGTAGTGAGCATGAGGAGGTTAGAATGAACATGGGGAGCCCTATGTTGGCCCTAGAAGCCAGTCTGCTTTTAGCTTATGAGGCCTAGCTTCTAGGGATAACTTTTATACAGTGTGTGTATGTGTGTATCTGTGCGTGTACAATATTTAAAGTTGATAGAAGCTTACCAACTCTCCATGAATGAAAAGATATGATTTGCTTCATGACAAGCTTGCCATTTGCTCCATCGTTGTTAAGAGCAAGCCTCTCTCGCTAAAAGAAATACAATCAAACCATTGGAAAACAAGCTACCTTATTAAGTGTAAAGAAAAGATTAATATCCAGTCAAATACACCCCAAAAAAACATGCATTGAAAGGTAGTTACCATATTTTCTCCTAAGCATAATGGGAAAAAAAAATCCAACTCTTCTTTACTTATTGTTTATATTATGAACTAACAATGTACTTAAGTGAAGACCACAATGACATCATTGTTTTGAAAATTGAAATCATATCTCACATCGCTCAAGGCATTGAATTGAACCGTGTTGTACATTGTATCACAAATTGTAGGGTTTTTTAATTTTATTTGTAAAAAATAAAATTTAAAAAAAAAGAAGAAAAGCATGGTTCTTCATAATCCATCCATTTTTCATCCAAAGTAGTATCAATATAGCAACAAATAAAATTACAATACAATTGTATGAAGCACATCACTGACATATATTAAAACAACATAAACGATATATGTACAAATAGTAAATATGTTTAAGATATCAACATTTCTAGGAAAAATAAATTTGTAGTTTTTTTCCTTTTTTTTTTGGGTCCTCTACAAAAATAAAAATGAAATCCAAATCATCAAGAAGTTAAAGAAGTGCTCATGGAGGGAACAATGAAAAAAGAAAAAAAAAAGAAGGAAAAAAAGCATGTAAAACGAAACCTCAAAATCGCCTATTCCCTATTTGTCTCTAAAACCTCCTCAAAATCTCACAAATTCTAAAGATGCTTCACTGCTTACTAAATAAACTCTTTAAAATAGAAACACTAAAAAGCAGGAGAATGAGGAGGAGGAGAAAGCAAGATGTAAATAATATTAATCATTTGATTGTGACCATCCTGCCTAGCTAGACGAATTGGCTGAAGCGTATGATAAAAATAAAAATAAGTATTGAATCGTAAGATTCACATTTGATTCATTTGAAACTTTAAATTCAGTTGTAAATGGATTCCTTTCATTGTTACAAGCGTTTTCCTTAGGACTCAATATGAATTGTAGGATTTGGAATAAAAATTCTTAGTTTTTAACAGTAATGAATGACATTATTGGAACTCCGGAACCAGCAACCATGAACTCGAATAGTGACAACTAAAACAAAGAAGGGAAAACAAGTACTAACCATGTATTCAATGGAGCGAAATGGGCTGAGGAATATGGTCTATAATGAGATGAGGCTTAAGCCTTAAGGTATGAGGTCAAAACTTCACTGGATTATATTTCTTTCAATTATTAAATTGTTTAAAAATCATAAACGGAGAAAAATAAGACACTAGATTAAGAAAACTAGAAAGTTGTTTAATTCTTCTTTGAATTAATAAAATAGAATAAAAAAAATAATTATGAAAATAAGAAAACAAATTAAGAAAACTAAAAGAATTTACTTCGTTTTCTAAGCAGGAACCAACGAGTAGCACAACTTCAGCAAAGCTTCTGCATTTCACTGCCATCCAATTAAAAAATAAACATTTCTTTCATAACACCCCAACAAAATGGAAATTTGTAAATAAATATCTCAATCTTTTCTCATTGTTTGTATCGATTCATGTACTTCCAGCATGCTGGATGATCAAATGATAAGCTAGATGACCAAACAATAAAAGACACGATCAACCCATGAATATTAATGAGAAACCAGTTTTCTCATTTGAAAACCCTTTTGTATTAAATATCACAATAAACCATGTGTTTCTATATGGCAAATTTACCAATAATAAGGTGATAACATCCTTAAAAATTCTAAGGACCAAGTCTGAGCATTGCTTTAACAAACCAAATCATTTTCCTAAAACAGCAAGAACCTTCCCATTAAAGAAATAATGGCCATAAGTTAGCACATAGTGCCAACAGCAAGAACCAAAAGAAAAGTAAAGCATAGATATACCTGGTTATGACCCAACTTCAGGAGATTTGTCCCAAATTTGATGGCAATACTATAAAAAATGTTAATGAAAGCTCCAATAACCCACTCCCCCATGAATTACAACTGTTGAAGATATCTTATGTGGAGTTGAAAAGAAACTGTTTCTCTTTGGAGTTTCTGAACATCATGTGACATGAAATTAATGATCCAATTCTCAAGCAACGAAGAAATTCGCCTTGGCCCATTAGTAAAGTTACATGACCCCGTTCCAAGGAAATATCAGCATTTAGATCCTTCATATGTAGAAAGAAAAAAAAATCAACTGATAACCTGCACAGATTTATGGACCATAATCGTCAATGACAATAATTAGAGAGGACTTCCAAAAAAGCCAAGAAATCCACCACCAAAATTGAAAGTAGAAAGAATACAAGCACACCAATGTCATTGAAGGAATTAAATGTCTACATTATATATGTAAGTTGACTGGAACAAATAGCACTACTTTGATGTATAGGATGCATTTGGAAGTATCAGAAATTGAAACCAACATGCCTAAATGTCTACATTATATATGTAAGTTGACTGGAACAAATAGCACCACTTTGATGTATAGGGTGCATTTGGAAGTATCAGAAATTGAAACCAACATGTATCCTGACACTCAGGTGAATGAAATGTGTATGAAAAGTTATGTGAGTACAGGGGCAAAACTGAGAGAAGGGCGCAAATTTGGGCAGACTGCACTGCTTTGCCAGAGACATCCAAACATATCCATCTACATCTCTGACTTCATTTAAATCATACCAACCTTAGCTATCAAAATTCAGAAGCTACAAAAGCAATAAAAGAATTTCTTTAGGGTGCAATTAAATTTTCAGATTTCAACTCTATCTTTTATCATCCTAATCAGAACCAAAATATCTCTCTGCAACATAAATGTGTTATATTGGAATGAGATGTTTCCTAATCACAAACTTACTCTGTAAAGCACATCTCAATGAAGTGACAATTTAATTCCATTCCAAAAACCCTTGAACCCAACTACAATACTTAATTCCTTTGTAGCCATAGACGTCCGGCAATCGACAATTTCCAAATGAATGCAATAAATCTAAAATTTTCACTTGATAAAACGATGAGCAGTTAAGTAAATACAATTACAACCACATTTGTATTTTCTTTCTAACAGCCATTGGCATATCACAATTACATCAACTAGGACGATTCTTCGCCGGGTCTTGCTGAAACCCAAGATCCAGTGAATGAGACGCGACAAAATTCGCGAAAAACTCACCTCAAACAAAGAAATAAATCAATAAAGAGCGTAATCAAGTTTGTAATTAAGGTCAGGATAGCATATTATCATCATAATTTCAAACAAGCAAATGAAGACCACAAAATCTCCATCCTAGATACTGGAAAGCAAAATCCATATCCAGTTCCTTACAGATCAGATTAGGAGATCCTGATCTCGATCAATCACCAGTTCTACACAGACAAATCTAGCTACCGTAATACAAAATCCAATCCGAGTAGAAGGGAAGAGATCTGTGGCAGAGATGAAAGGGAATTAGAGGATCGTACCTTGGGAAGCTTCTCGTTCGGAGATGGAAAGAGGGATTGGATAATGAGATCGTGATAGAAACCCTAGATTTTTGCAGGGGAGAAGAGGAAGAATGAGATGGAAAGAGAAAAGTGGGAAAAATGAGGTTCTATGTTTGATAGTGGAAGAGAATCGGAAAATAGGAAAAGACCAACCGCCTTTCCCGCCTTACTCAACCGTCAAATATGAAATTCCTTTTCATTTCTTTTCTTAATATACCTGCTAAGGTTTATAGAATTTTGTAAATAGGCCCATGTAGATTGAGTATTTAGTGATGCATCTCTACTTTTTCATTGTATTAATGCCTTTCATTTCCCGAAACTAGTAGTCCTTGTAAGAATTAGAAACCAGCAGGGTTGCAAATTGGACGGTTCTGGATCGGAACAAAAGTGGACCGAGACCGAGACCCAGACCCGTTTTTATGTAACGATTCCAATTCTAGATCAGGTTTTGACTTGGAACTTGTTTTGTTGGTTCCAGACTTGGTTCCGATAGAAAATCCCAGAACCAGTTGTGAAACCGGATCCACTTAGAGGACTGAAATCTAATTCCAAAATTGATTCTAATTTCTTTTTATTTTTTTATTTTTTTTAAATAAGCATATCAGTCAACTTATAACAGTGCATCAAGTCTACTACCTCCGCTATTATGTATAAGAATGTAAGAAAAAAAAAAGAGTTAATTTGAGGTGTGATCTACAGTATAAAAGACTTATATGCAGGGTCCCGAGTCCACGGGTTGGAACCTATATGGACCTAGAATCAGACACGTTTATCAATCGGAACATAAATTGGGTTCCGAACCCGGACCTTGATCCGGACCCGTTTATGAATCGGCTCCTTAAATAAGTTCCAAACCCATTTTTGCTGGTCGAAACTTCGGGTAATTGGAGAATCAGATACCCGTTTGCAACCCTAACGGGGAGGTTTGTGTTGAATTTTTATAAAAATGATAGCTTTTCTTTTACATTGATTAAATAAAAATGAGTATGTTGTTATTTATAAAAAAATACCATTAATTTATCCCCTACTCCTTAGGATTTCTCTCATGCAAATCAAGGTAATCTTGCATTTTGAAACTTTTAACGATCCAATGTGGGTCGTGCATGGATTGGGTCATTTATAACCAATTATAAGTATAGGTGTTTCTTTTCATTATGATTAGTTTGGGCTTGATGAAATGGGCATCATATTGATATTGAGTTTATATAAGGTTAATTTCCAACTAAATGTACCATATCAACTATCAATGTTACAATTTTTAGAAAAGAACGAGTCCAAATCTTTTGAGATTATGCAGATATAGATAAATAGAAGCGAAAGGTTGTCATTTCACTCTAAAATCTTTCGTAGTTACAAGGCTACTGATTTTGGGAGAAAGTTTAAAATGAAAAAGCAAAGATTTATCATTAAATACTAACACCACAAGGCAGAATAATTTAGCCTATTAAGAATTATGTAGAATAATTATAAATAAGGCATAGTGGTGTGGAATAGATGGAGGTGTCAAAACTTGAATTTGCCTCGATCATGACTCTGGTCAAAATATATCCATAGTTTCGTACATGGACACCACTATCAAACGAACCTACCCCCTATAGGAGAGGTAGGTTTGGGTGGGCATCTATTTAACTCAAACCTACCCATTGTGATCCCTAATAGCAAGTTACTCTTTATCTAATTGCATGGAGGAAGAAGTAAAGGAGATCCCCTGGAGGCGGACCAGGCATAGCCATGTGGGTGCGGTCACACCCTTTAAATCATGGCGCTCTTTAAAAAGTTCAATTAAAATTATAGGCCCACTTTCAAAATCTATGGTTTGCCCCCAAAGCCAAACTACCGTTCACACCCCTCAAATGAGAATCTTGGGTTTGCCACTGGGCACTTGTCAAACTATAAGATGACACTCTTAGGCCCACTGCACACTCAATTCAATATCCTAGAAGAGTTTTAAGCACCGCAATCAATGAATACCTTTTTGTTGGTTCTGGGTAAAATCACAATCAATACACCACTCCTGATTACACAATCAAAGGGGGCATTTGTGCAGCAAGAGGATTTTGAATTGTAAAGACTTTTATTCCCGCTTTACTACCACTCACATTGGAACCGAAATTCTCTCTTTCGAAAAAACTAGTTCATTTTTCTCCTGCAAGGAAATGCGTAGTACCAAACAAGCAAAATGAGAGTTGCACAGAAAATCAATATGATAAGCCTCTAATTATGTTTCTCATTTGATTAAAAGTAGAACTTCGCCCTCTAAGAAAAAGGAAAGGAAAACTTACTTTTTTAAATAAGTCTTTTTTAATATTTAAAGCAATAAAAGAAGGAAGTGGGTTTTTGAACTTATTTTTACTTATGTAGTCAACTTAGGATTAACCCAATCACTCCAAGAGTAAGGAAACAGGTTTCAACATAGTGTCATCATTGCATTAAATTTTAGAACTCCCTTCCAAATCTTTTCAATGCATTGTGTTTAATTAACATACAGGACATAGTTTGATCAGCCGATACTTCTGGTCTTATTCATGAATTGGTGATTTTGGTGTTTCCTTTGTAAGTTCATATTGTCATACCACTCCTAAGGATCGAAGAAATAAGTTTTCTTTCATGTGCACGTCTTGCATTCCATGCTTGCATGCATTTCTGTGTTAAAATTCTTTAACTCTAGATAACTGCATACAATTTTTGAAGGAGTGATCAAAGGACAAATCAACATGCCCTGAGAAAAGTAGGCCAAAAGAAAACGCAGATGATGGATTTAAAATCATCCTTTTCCAATTTTAAGGGCCTATTTGTTTGCATAGAATACTTGGAAATTCATTCCATAAATGATTAAAGGGTTTTGATCAGGTGAGAATACTTCTCACCAGCACTGTGCGAAGTCGCATATTGACCGTTGGATCGCTGAACTAATCCAACGGTGTGGGCAAAAGACATTTAAAGGCCCAAATTGCAAGAACAGGCGCCCATTCTCCTCTTTCCCGCTCGTCTCTGTCCAGGTCTGAAAGAAAAATCCTCCCTTTCTCTACTCTTCCGTTTCTCTCTTCCTCTATCTCTTCTTCTTCCATTCTCCACCGTCGACCACTGCTCCAGGTTCCTCATCTCTTTTCTTCTTCCTCAACGCCTCACGGTCTCCCCCATCATCTCCGGTCATCCTCGACTTCAGTAGGACTCTTCTCCTTTTCTTTTCTTCTTTGACGAAAAAGAGGGAAAACCTTGTGGGTTCGACGCTGCCTTCTTCCCCTGCACGGATCGTCTCTGTCGTCCAAAGCGCTCCAAATGGATGCTGAAGACCCAGCTCTCCAACTGCGGCTCCAAGTCTGGACCCCCTCACAACAGCCATCCCCATCTCAGTTTCCAGGCTCATGGTCTGACACGACGGCCATCCCTGTTGAGACCACCTCGGAGAAACCATCCCCATCTGAGTTTCATGGCATATGGCAGATAGGGACGTCTATCCCCATCAATGTCACAGCACTCTCATTGCAGCCATTCCCATGTGATTCTAGTTACCCGATCGAAGTTTTGCAGGTTTTCCCTCTCTCTCTATACAATCGATGTTTTGTTGCCTGTCCTTTGGTGAATGTAGATTACTTCTGTGTCTGGGGAAGGATATATTGCAAAAACCCATACCCAAAATCAAACTTTCCAGTATATTTGGGCAGGGGAAAAAAAAGAATCGTGATAGTTTCCTACAACAACATCTTACTGAACAAATTAAAATGAATAATCTGTTGATGGTCAATAATAATTAAAAGGGAAAATGCAAAATCCAAACACAACAACCTGCTGTTATATTGTAGTGTTGGCAAGAACCATAAACAGGACACACTCACACCCCTCAAAATGGAGTGGGCTCCTCGTACTAATGTAAGAGGGGCGTTGTTGGATGGGCTAACAAAATCCTCCGCAAGTTGGACATCAGGATGCCTCAGAAATCTTTAGCCTGGAGTCCCCATTCAAAAAGCATTGAGTTGATCCTTGCATAGATCACTTACAATGAAACCATTTTCTACAAAATTTTACCATTTTTCTACTGGGTCAGATCTGCAACTCTCCACGAGGGAGGTAAAGGACTCCAGTTTAACCCAAGAAATGGAGAATAAATTCAGAATTGCAATCCCATTGAGGCTAGCAGCTAATTCCTTGATAGACAAACATAGAAAACATATCTTGGGATGGGAAAATTACAGAACTTGGGGTGATTAACAGTGAGGATTTTGTCAACTGTAGAACCCCAACAAAATGCTTGAACTCTTTTCCAAGCTAAGGAGTCATTTGTTAACTTGAGGTGATTAATAGTGAGGATTTTGTTAAGTGTAGAAGCCCAACAAAATGCTTGGACTCTTTTGGAAGCTAAGGTGTCATTTGTTTGCACTTATTTACATAATGTAAATGATGCACCAGAGTGTAGGGTTATAGTACACATTATCTCTTTTGTTTGCAATTTGCTCTCATGCATAAATCATGTGTAAAAATGATTTCTAAATGAAATCTCGTTAAATTAATTTTCTACTGAGCTCGAGTTTGTATGATATTGACTAGTATTGAGACAGTCATGGCTAATTTTCTAGTAGGTGTTCACATGCAATGAAGATGACTCTTGGCCCTCTCAAGAGCCACATGCAATGAACAGAGTTGCATTTCTGTGACTATATTTGAGAAAAAGTTTGTGTCAGGGGAATAAATGATCCAACCAATGTGTTGAAATAATCTGAATTTATCTTGATTTTTAGATCCAAACTTTGACTATCAGTGACTATAACATGTGACATGAAATTAGTACTGTTAGAATAATTCACTACATCCTTAATAATTAATTTCTTATTACTTTTATTTGGTTTTGTTTTGCATGATTTTCATGGTGTGGTTCTATTATTGTCCCTAAACCGTCCAAAAGAATGGTGCAAGTCCACATTTACCAATTAATACATTTATACCAAAAGTTGAGGAGGAGAAAATACCAAAAGTTGGAATTATTTTTGAGAACATAGAGGAGGCTTACAATGCTTATAACCTTTATGCGAAATTGGTGGGTTTTAGTATCAGACGAAGCTCTGAGACAAGGCTGAATAATGAAGTTGTGAGGAAAAAAATTGTATGCTCCAAAGAAGGTTCTAGGAAAGAAAAATTAGGCGTTGAATCTATAGTGTAGAGACGGAACTCAGATACACGGGCAGATTGTGGGGCACACCTTCAAATTAAAAAAACAAAGGAGGGGAAATGGGTGGTATTTAAAATTATTGTGGAGCATACTCATTTGTTAAGTACCCCGAGAAAGACTCATATGCTACGATCACATCGTATAGTCAGCGCTCCCAAGAAAAAAATGATATATACTTATGGGGCTGCTAATCTACGAACGAAGGATCAAATGGCACTACTAGAGTTGCAGGCAGGTGGGAGAGATAAAGTTGGTTTCACTGAGACAGATTTTCGAAATCAGATTAGAAACAAAAGATCAAGATGGGGAGATGTTCTTTGAGTACTTCAAACAAATGAAGGAGAGAGATCCAAGATCTTATTTTGCCATTGAGAAAGATGATGATGATCACATTAAACATGTGTTTTGGACTGATTACTATTTTCAGAAGTCAAATGAGGAATTTGGGGATGTTTCATTTGATACAACATACAATACAAATAGATATAGTCTCGTTTTTGGTGCATTCACCGGAATTAATCACCATGATCAATCAATATTATTTGGTTGTTGTCTAATATCAAATGAAACTTTTGATACATTCGTGTGGGTTTTCAACAAATGGATTGAAGCAATGCAAAGGGACTTGCCAAAAGCAATCTTAACGGACCAAGATGCTGCAATGACAAAAGCGATCAAGTCCGTTTTTCCCACCACATGCCACCGTTATTGCTCGTGGCACATTATGCAAAATTTACAAAAGAATTTCGGTGGAATTGCGATTCATAATCCGAACTTCATCAAAAAATTTAAGAAGATTGCATACAATTCTATTACAATAGAACATTTTGAGATGGCTTGGAAGGATATGTTGTCAGAGTTTGATCTTGTAGACAATGAATGGCTGCATTCGATGTACGGTATTCGTGAGATGTGGGTGCCAACGTACTTAAAAGACATATTTTTTGGAGGGATGTCTACAACTTCAAGAAGTGAGAGTATCAATGCCTTCATTAAGCAATACGTGACACAAAAGAATGGTTTGTATGATTTTATGTTGCTATATGAGCGAGGCATCGCAACTCAAAAGTATCGTTAGTTGAAGGCTGATCATGACACTATAAATGGAAGACCAAGATTGATGACAGATTTGCCAATGGAGAAGAGGATGTCCGAAATATATACAAAAATATATGTTCTACAAGTTCCAAGAACAGTTCTGTTACATAACATGCGGCATTGTTGAGCTCATTTATGATGACATCGAGCAACGTGTTTATAATGTTTCTTCATTAAAAAATGATCAAGAAATGGAACTAACCGTCCTTTTCAAAAAGGACGACAAAGAAGCAAAATGTTCATGTCAATTATTTGAGATTCGAGGAATTCCATGTGGACATATCATTTGTGTTTTCAAACAAGAGAAAATTTATGAATTGCCTCAACGGTTTATTTTAAAAAGATGGACAAGGTTCGCAATAATAGACAATGAATCTGACAGCAGAGCTTGCTTTTCATGTGATGGTTCATTGCTTGAACGACATGAAGATTTATCATATGATGCTGCAGTAGTCGTTGATGAGGCATCCATGTGTAAAACCGCATACATACATGCAAAGAAGGTTTTACAAGAGTTAAAGAAGACTATTCGTGAGATAAATGAAAAGGAAGTAACGGCAAAAGATGGCAGTAAGAGAAGAGACAAGGGGACTTGCCATGAAGATAGATATCTTGCGCCAAAGAATGCAAAGACAAAGGGTCGTCCAAAGAGATTGAAGTCTTCTAAGGAAAAAACAATGAGAAAACCCCGGCTTTGTCGTGGATGTGGCAAGCGTGACGTTGCACATGACATGCGTAATTGTCCTATGCTCGTTAAGAGGTATAAATTGCCTTTTTACATTAGAATCTTTTATATTTGATTTTTAATTTTATTATCATATAGATTGTGCTTTGTATTCGTCTTCAGTCCTAAAGTTAATGTTTCTGGAAACGATGGGAGTATTTTAGAAGACGATGACGATGATCTCATCGAATGTGAGGGCTTGGAAATGGCTATTTTCGATGATGGTACTTTTGACACAGATTTAGGTATGCAGATTCGTTGTAAAAAGAGATATTTTATTTATGTAATTCATTGACACATATTCCAGATTTGCAATGAAATTGAAGACCACATCAGGTGTAGTACTGTTTATGCAGCATTTTCACTTAATGTTGTTTTCAATATATGCACCATCACAAATGTGCAATCAAACCATTAACAAACCCAGATGAGAAACTTTACTCATTGCAACTTGTTTTATCCATGGATGACAAATTTGCAACCATAATTCTTTTATTTCCATGTTCCATATTCTTTATCTTATGGTCTTTTAAATATTGAAAATGGATGAGTGTACTTCCATAATCCTCTACCATGTTTCATGTGCTCAACATTTGCAGAAGCCAGTTCAGTATCTCCCAGCATGATCAGCATTATAAATGTCTCTTCAACTTCTCTGACTGTGGTCTTGTGTTCTGAGAGCGCATTATCTTGGCTACAACCTATGGCATTGCAAGACCAACACAGTTGACTACCCTGCTGAACCCACATGTGCTTTGTCTTGGCCTAATAGAAGGTTTTTTTGTCTCCAATCTTACTCCAGCTACCGAGTACATCTTCAAAATCATTTCTGTCGACAGCACAAGGGAGTTGGGAAAGTGTGAAGTTTGCTTTAGGACCAGCAACATTGGGGAAGAAATTTCAAAGAGCTCAGAAGCAGCAAAAGGAGGTTCAAAGGGACTTTTGTAGTTTTGATGTTGTCAATGTTGCACTTTTGATGTTGTCAATGTTGGACTTTAATCCTTCCAAATAAAAAAAGAGGTTGTTTTGATGTTGTTAATGTTGGACTTTTGTACAGATATATGACTCCACAGGTTGTTTTCATGTTGGACTTTGTCATGTATTATGGCCATTTGTTTCGAATGAAAGAGGTTTGTTTGAATGCGTGGTGTTTGATTAAATGCTTTGGGTGGAATTGTTTATGTTGTTGCAGCTGGCAGTGGTTCAATTGGTTGCATCATATTTTAGATTTCATATATGTATTATGGCCATTTGTTTTGATTTGTAATTTTGAGGTGCTCCATTGTTTATTTTGACTTTCAGCTGGATGTGGTTCAATTGGTGGAATTCTTAAGATGTGTTTTGGCTAGAATGGTCACCTGATATTTTGGGAGTTTTATTTCAACTATGATCTTCCAATATCCAAGAAGGTGATTTTATGATATCCAGGTTTTGAATATTTTGCTGCAGGTGGTGTTCATTGAGTCCATTTGTCTTAACCGAGTTGAAAAAGTGCCCGAGTTTAAAGCATAGCAATCGTGGTCGTAATTAACTGAAAACTAGCAGATTTTAAGTTCAATATTTGGACTTTGAAAGCCCCAAATTTCAGCCAAAAAATATCTCGAGAAGTGGGCTAAAAACTTCCCTAAACAGGGGTACTCAGCAAGGTTTGTGCAGCTTTTCTAAACCGAGTTCAACGGTTCATATTAGCATTTCGGAGCTTACAAATGTGTGAAATTCAAAAAAATAAAATAAAATAAAACAAATTGCCTATTTTCACCACCAGATATTTTGTAATAGGACTTGAGTAACAGCTGGCTATCTGTAGAGGTCTGAAGAATTTGGTGACCATTTTCACACCTATTTTACACCTCATGCATAAATGGAATCCAAACAAATATAAACGTAGATAACAATTATGCATGTGAACATTTTACATGTGTAAATAGTGCAAACAAATAACCCCTAAAAGTCAGATCTATTAGAGCCCATTTATTTGGAAAAAAAATTAATTTATGCCCACCCATGTTAAAAATGGGTTAGAATATGGAAATAGAGAAAACAAGAAGATCCCCATTTGTTTTAGAAGTCACTCCCAACTCACAGAATCTGGAAATAGAAAAGGGCGAAGCCATTGGGAAGAGGGGGAGAGGGGTGATGAAGATATGCTGGGAGAGAAAAAGAAGAGCCCAGCTTAACCCAGCATACAGCATATAGAACACAACAACAGCACAACAGAGCAAAGCAGCTACACAGCAACAGCAAGCAAGGTCTCCTTCTACTCTCTCTTTCTTTCTTTCTTTCTTTTTTTTTTTTTTTTTTTGATCTTTAAGAAAAAAAATGAGTTAGAAGCACTGCATCAAGAAGTGGGTTGGCAAGTCAACAACTTTTGATAACTGCATGCCTACAATAAACATGAAAGGATAACCATTGTAACTCTGAAATAACATCCATTTGATTAACTTTTGTCAACATATACAACATCCATTCAACTCTTCCTTCCTCCAATTCTTAATGACATATTTTCAACATGCAAATTACACTCATAAGACAACACAAAAACATCACTACACAAAATACTTTATTTGATTTCTTCCTTTCTTCGGATGCATGTTTTATCTCTTCAACTGCTGCCCATAAAATCTCATTCTGCCTGTCCATCATACTACCAATCATCTTTTTCATATATTCAATCATATATGCTAGATTCTTTTCATTGTCAATTTCATCTTTCCATTTGAAGCTTCCGCAACCATGTTCATGTTGCAAAAAAATTAAAAGAAAAAAAAAAAAAAAACAAAACAACACAAATTATCTCTAATTAGTACATCATAGCATTATTGCTAAAAAAATCATATGAAACACTTACTTTCCAATTAGGACATCTCCAAAACTTTCTATTTGGATTAGACCTTTGTATGAGAGGTCAAACAAATCATATCACCACATGAGCACTTTGGCACCCATTGATTGGAATTAGAATTTGACGATGACATGGCCACGCTTGTTTGCAGTAAGTTGAACTCGGGAGAAAGCTACTAAATAAAATTAACCAGGATTCAGACAAGTAATTAAAAAAATTTCTATGATTTAAAAAAAATCAGCCAGATTTTTTATTTGGGATTGTAAAATAACACTCAATCAGAGTAAGAAGATGACCGTGATTACAGAGTAAATACCAGAGAACATCTTGGCCAAATAACACTCAATCAGCCATATTTTTCATAACCCACGGTTCTGAAATCACAGAGTAAAAAAGTTCACAATAACAGAGAAAGAGATGATTTACCTTTCCTAACAGAAAATGAAGTGGAGAGGATTCGAGCTGCCAGTACTGAGTCCGGACTTGCAGAAGAGCAGATCTGAGGGGAAGAAGATGAACGTCAAACCAGGGAAGGAAGAGGTTTTTCCCCTTTTTCGTTGAGGGATTTGGAGGGCCTGGGAGCAGGAGCGATTGAAAGTTTTGCAGGGCTTTGGACGACAGAGATGATCCGCGCAGGGGAAGAAGGCAGCGTCGAACCCACAAGGTTTTCCCTCTTTTTTCGTCGAAGAAGAAAAGAAAAGGAGAAGAGTCCTGCTGAAGTCGAGGATGACCGGAGATGATGGGGGAGACCGTGAGGCGTCGAGGAAGAAGAAAAGAGATGAGGAACCCGGAGCAGTGGTCGACGGTGGAGAATGGAAGAAGAAGAGATAGAGGAAGAGAGAAACGGAAAAGCAGAGAAAGGGAGGGTTTTTCTTTCATACCTGGACAGAGACGAGCGGGAAAGAGGAAAATGGGCGCATGTTCTTGCAATTTGGGCCTTTAAATGTGTTTTGCCCACACCGTTGGATTAGTTCAACGATCCAACGGTCAATATGCGACTTCGCACAGTGCCGGTGAGAAGTGTTCTCACCTGATCAAAACCCATGAAGAACCAAAAGTAACCTTCTTTTTCAATGAAAAGTGAATGAAGGAAAGATGGAAAATGAATATTCAACCATCATGCAAGTAATTCAAATCCTAGGAAAGTCGACATCACATCTATTGCTTCATTATGTCCGTTACAGTTCACCTCATATCATTCATACCTCACATCTTTAATAATCAATCCTTCATCGAAGCTTATTTGATCATGAATTCCTACACATTCTAATGCAAACATACAGGCCCAGAATTGGCTTATCCATAAGGTGGCCTGTCAATCAGTAGGTCCTGACCATTCTCTTGAGCACTACTAGTGTCAGGTTTACCTCAGGCCTCTAAGGAACGCGGAGTTGTGTTTTCTGTGGGTAGGCTTCATTTAAAAATTGTGGTTCTATATTCATTCATGGAATGGATTCTAAACTGCACAATCAAAATTCTCTTGACCCTTGGAATAGGCAGAGAGTCAACAAAGATGCCTAACCTTTATTCTTAGAAGAATGTCAAGCTTGGTGTCTTCACTACTACACTTCAGTGTAGCATATCTCGCTGATAAATTGCATTACAGATTGATATCTTAAACGATCTTTCAGAAAAATCTTAAATGGCCTTTCGGAATTGTATAATAAATTCACAAATTGATCTTTCGAGACTAAGCACCAAATTATTGATACATACACGATAGCTAAGGATACATATGTAATATGCCATGTACCACCGTATAAGTATATTAAGACATGTCAAGCCTATTACTTAGGCGACGTAGGAGTTCTCAACACTCCCCACACATGTAGGCCCAAAAGTTTTGATGAACGGGGCTGTCACGTGGGCTACACAAAAACGAAAAGATCGGAAGCCACTCTGATACCATGTAAGATGTCATGTATCAACCCAAAAGCTTAAGCTGGTAGGTGGAAGACCATGTCCATTTATATTAAAACATGTCAAGCCTTTTACTTAGACAATATTGGATGTGGGACTTCCTAACAGGAGATTGATGTTTAAACTACTAGTACAACACTCAGACAGTATCAGCATCTGCGATGCCTTTAGTGGATCATGTATCACATGGTGTATTTTACGAGTGGAAACAAACCTTTAAGTGCCCATGGTCCAATTAATTATTAACGAATCTGGATAATGGGGAAAATTGACACAAGATTCTATGGGTTATAGAACGTCCAAAGCATTTAGCCAGTGTCTATATAAAGCTGTAGAGGTGTGTTGTTTGGTAAATGAGTTGGAAGGACTTTAGTAGTCTCTACTCTGCATACAAATAAGCCTGCTTCCAACTTCCCTCACTGGCTTCCAATGTTCCTATAGCTTAGAGAAGTTGAAAGCTCAGTGCAGAGTGGAAGCATATGAGATTGAGAGCTTACCTCTTATGTGTTCACAGCATTCTTTCTGATCTGATTGTATATATAGCAGAAGCTGTGAACCGGCTGGGTGTAACTATCCTGACACAGACCTGCTGTGGGCCGGCCTCATTTGAGGGCTAGTAGTTGAGGCCGTACTGAAAATGAAATCGGCCTGTGCCAGGACAGAAACATGTTAATAGTCATAAGAAAACACCCCATAGGCCTGATTTCATCCCAAAGGATGTATGGGTCAGGCTCAGTTGATGCTGGCTCAGCCCAAAATATGGAGCATTGATGCACCCTAGCTCGGCCTTGCTGTTTGTACGAGAGATGATGGAATGCAATGAAACCTGAGGTGTTTTCTATTTGTCTCCCTCAAAGGCCTCCGATACCAGGGTAACTATTCATATTGTTCTCATGGTACGGGGGATTTGAGGAGATAAATAGCAACCCCCTCAATTGAAGTCAAGAATATTGCCTCTGAGAGTCTTGAGACGTGCCGTTTACATTAGCCAGGTATGTTAACACTCATGCAGGTGAATTAATCACACACAGTTCTAATGATTTGCTTCACTGTTTCAGATTTCAAATCAGTTTTCAGCCGCTCTCATCCAGTTGCAACAATATTCAAGGATGATTTTGATCATGTTCCAGTCTAGTAATGCGATGATAACTTGATGTCTACTAAGCAAAGGTGGTTTATCCAACACTGTTGGATGATACGCTATTTGGGTTCTGTTTCTTCTTAATACCTTTACCTGATAACTTGCCCATGCTACTGCCTTGGATCATCAGATGCCGGAAGCCATAAAAACCAGGCATGTAATGATCCATTGGGGCTGTTTGTTTTCATAGAAAAGAGAAGAATTAAATACATAGGAATTCATGTCATTATAAGTGATTAAAAAATGAAGATCCAAGGCAGTACGTCCAGTGAGAGGATCCTAAAGTGAGAAATGCAGGACAGCCAAGTGGTAAGGGCGTCTTACCTCGCACACCTGCCAAGTGATCGATCCCTGACGTGTAGATTGTTGCACCAAATTTGTACCACTCGCCCAACTAGAAAAAAAATAGCAGAAAAAGAATTTTAGGTGATATTTTGATAAGGTTCTGGGTGTAACTGATACTACAGAAGTTGCCTTACTACTTTTACAATAAGACAAGCTTGTTCATATGACTTTTATCATATGATGATAAGTTTTTCTCTTTTTTTTTTTAATTAAACCAGACTTGTTATGCTCTTTCAAATAGATATGATTCGATCAGCACTATTTCAAATAAGTGAGTCTTCAAATGGGATCTAAATCCAGAGTGTACTTGGAATGTATGATTAGCCTCCAATTGCAACTTCTCATTTGATTAAAAGTAAAATTTTGGCCTCTTAAATTGTTAACCCAATCTAACTAGAGGTGAAGTGAAACCAGTCCAGATTTTAGACATGTGCCTGTTTAATAATTTAAGGCCCATCCTAAGATCCCTCCTCTATCATTTGTCGTTGCTTTTCTATTGCCATTAAGTCAGTTCCCTAGGTATAGAATATATATATATAGATACTTTTGTTGTGGATTGGATCGTCTTTCTATAATTCCTTAGACCCTTTTTACATGCATCAGCTGGGCCATGATCTCTACGTGCATTGAATATAGTCCATGTTGAAACTAAGAGGTGGACTCACAAATATCTTCGTAGTACTACATTTAGGCTTTGTTCTCCAATACCCACTCATTCAATTTTCTGGAAATCACTTCTTCACTACAGAAATGATCTCTGGGACTATATTTTTTAGGTAGTTGTGGGTGGATCTCAAATTGAAGTTTTTCATGATAAATGGATTCCCAATTTTCCACCTCTTATAGTTGTTGATCTTATTGATTATCCTGATGTTGAACCTAGATGGCACCAACAGAGAATCAGAGAGATTTTAGGGAGCACTTGGCTCTCTCATATTCTTCAGATCCAACTCGGTGGTCAGGATTTACTTTTGTTGGATTGAGGAACCTACTGGTACTTTCTCTCAAAAAGCCATTTACAAAGCCGTTGAGCCTCAACAAATTGGGCCTCATTATCCTTGGAAAACCCTTTAGTCGTTGCCGATTCAATCTAAATTGAAGTTGTTTACATGGAGGAATTTGCTTCAGAAATTGCCCACCCATAGCTACCTTAATTATGTTCTCCCAGATTAATACTTCAGTGTGTGTTGTCGGTCGGCCATGGAGACCAATGATCATTCTTTCACCATTTGTTCTTTCACAAGACAAATTTGGTTAAAGTTCACTCACACTAGCCTTAAGCCTATTTCTTTACTTACATTTAGTGAATGGTTTTGGTGATCAGCTTCTACTTGGGATTGAATTGTTGGAATCATGGTGACATGGTATATTTGGAAGGCTCGTAGTAATTACATTTTTAATTATAAACCCCTTTATTGAATACATGTCATCTCTGCATCCTTAACACATTTAACTCAATGGGGGACATTGCAATGGTTCAAGAATAGAATTTCTTACCCAATATATTTTCCATCCTCTCATTGGTTACTTCCTCCTATGGATTATCTCAAGCTGAATTTGGATGGGGATTTCTTACCGAATGAAGGGTTGACCTCTATTGGTGGAATTTTTAGAAATCATATTGGTCTTCCTCTTTTGGCATATGCAGATAAAGTAATAGCAGATCCTCCTATTGCAGCTGAAATTCATGCTCTTCATCAAGGCTGATACTTTTCTGGCTGATACTCTTCATCTTCGGAATTTTCTTATTGAAGGGGATTGTGCTAATGTTTTTAACACTATTAATTAACAAGGCAATGTATGTTTGAATCTTATGCATCAGTGGAAGAGGATCACAACTATAAGAAGAAGACATCACAAATTGTGGAAGTTTCATTTATGCAGAAGATTAGCTAATCAAGCAGAGCTCATTTACTAGCCCATCTTTTTTTCCCCATTGTCACAATTCTGCATGCTCATTTGCCTCCCCATATTCTTGCAGCTTGTCACAATGATATCCAACAATCTCAGGCCCATGCTACAGGCACAACAACACAAGCAGTCCATCGGGAAATTGTGTCAACTCAGGGGGTGACTTTATCTATGGCTGAATGTCACGACCCAGGCCCGAGATCCGGTAACCCCGAGCCGTGATCCCATACTTACTCCCGTAAATCCCGAATTAACCGAAGTTAAAACGAAATCCACAAGGGATAACAATCTCAATAAACCTGTTAATTACACAAACCTGCGGAAACGATTTCACTTGACAATAGCAATTAAGATGTACATGTATATAAAAATAATGTTCCTTATACATGTGTACTATCCATCATTTGCCCATCAAATAGTGCATGTCCAAAATATTATGCAACGACCATTAATTACATCAATGACCATTAATTACAACCCAAAATGATTATACAAAAGAATGACTTCACAAATATTTCCAAAATGTAATATTCTTTCTCGCACTCAGATAACCGTGTCAAACGGTATCCTGGCCATTCCATTCGATCAAACCTCCTGGAGGAACCGGAACGGTCTCCTCCGCTCCCGCCAGGGGCGCTGCTGCACCGACAAAGGCAACCGGGCCTGTAATGTCATCAATAACACTAATGAACACGACGGTTCAACAATGTATAAACAGATGTTGTAATAGCATGTTAACCCATAAATTAAACTCATTCCATAATATTATAACAGTTTCAATACCAGATAAGTCTGGAAAGTTCCTACAATAGGATGGGTGTACATAAAAGCTAAACTTGTGGTCATACGTTGGGTGGACACTACCATAGCATTCATTTTCCATTTCATTTCATTTACCATCTTCCCTCAAAGGAAGGATTCATCTTCCAAATGGAAGGCATCGATCAATACCATAGATATGATCGGAATTAATGGGACTTACTAGTGTCCGGGCCAGGGACAACTAGCATCACCACGGAGCTCCGGAACGCCCCCAAATACCATTTACTGCAGTAGGATTAGACATTTGTCTCATTTATTCATTTATTGAACTCATTTAGAGTTCTAGTACAATTGCTAGGTAGTGCCAGACTCCAAGGTCAACATTTCTCAGTGAATAATCCAATCTTAGATTCGATTCAATTCAATTCAATGATTCTCTTCATAGTAAGAGAAGAGAAGGATAATAATACCAATCACATTAGATTGGGATACATTGTTACAATAGGAATTGCTGGACAATTATGATTCTAATTAATTCTTTCTTAAGTCTAAACCACCATATAGATATAGCCAACGGTACTAAATGCACGTGTTATTCTTGATGAACATCACCTTTATATTTAGTGTGTGCATTATAGTTCCCGTGGTTAACATCCATGGAGTTTAGACCACAACTTATTAACCATGAAGTCCTTCCTCCATTATCCTTAATTCTCAATCATTTCACTTTACTCCACGATTAGTCTTCGAACTAATTTAGGGAGCATTATACTCACAAGGAGTGCTACAAACTTTCGTAAAAATCCAAAACTAACATTCTTTCCCTCGATTTTCTATACTTAATAGTCCTTAATTAGGGTACACTTAGTTCTAGGACTCATTCATAGTCCATTCTTAATTATAAATAAGGTACCGGCACAATTAATCGCCGATCTCAACCGGACTCAAAATGAGCCCTCCGATCGATCGGACCTGCAGGTCCGATCGATCGGACTGAAATCACGTCCAGTTAGTGACTTGTCCGATCGATCGGACTGAAAACATGTCCAGTTAATGACTTGTCCGATCGATCGGCCTGCTGGTCCGATCGATCGGACCTGGGACGAAACCCTTCCAAAATCAGTCCGAAATCTGATTCTTCTTCCTCTTTCTCTACTTCTAATACATTCAAAGCTTACAACCAATTGGGAATCTCCTATTCCCCTCCTCATCCACAATCCATCAATAAAAACACACATTTAATCATCTATTAATCATTCAATTCATTCCATAAACAACTCAAAGCTCAATAATAATGTATAAAAATCTAAATCCATGGAAACTATAAGTATTTCTACATTGATTAACAATAACTACAATCAAATGCTTATACTTGCCTATCTTGAAAATAAGCTACCAAAGTCCTCTTTGTTTAGCTTGCTTTTAGAGAAGAAAAACCCCCAAATCTCAAACCCTAAATCCATAAACATGCAAATACACAACCTTTAAGCTATTTGTGCTAGAAATCTCTCCTCACTACTCAATGTAACTTGTAGATCCTAAGAGAAGAACCATTACTTACTTGTAGTTCCAAACAAAAGATCTTGAGTTCCCTTCTAAGCTCTATCACTTCAACAATGAAGAAGAAGGCTTGAGGAAGAAGATGAAGTTGAAGATGAACTCCTCAAAACCCCTTGAAATCACTCCTAACTTCTCTTTTGACAAGGAGAATGGAAGAGAAAAGAAGAGAAAGAACCTAGGGTTTGGCTTGAAATGCTTGAATGAATGCATTTCATTCTAATATAATGCCTCCTTACACTATAACCCCCTCTCATTTATTCTTATTTCATTTTGAGTCAAATGAACCCTCACTTGGCCCATTTGAGGTCAAATGGGACCGCGCCTATTACGAAAGTTAAAGCACTATTCAAGATACACACTTTGGTATCAAGAATTTCCGTATTCGACGAAATACGCGAAAACTCGTATTTACGAGAAAGTCCTTAGCCTACTTTATCTAAGTCCAAATTCATTTTTAACCAACTCAAATCCATTCAAATTCATTCCATTATGCTTAATGCATCACTTGAGACTAATTTGTCTTTCTTTGGTCATTAAACTTTATTGACCCAATTATCCGTGCTTAATTAGCATAAATCCTAATTAATTAGCATTGATTTCGATTAATTAGAGTTAATCTTGATTAACTCGGGGCAGGGTCTTACACTGAACAGGTTCTCCATAGCTCAACTCCAGCTTCTCACCACGATTAATCTCTCAGTGATTCACCAGCAACACCTTACTATTTATAGTCTCTGTTACATATCTTGTCTTCTTTTATGTATAATCTTTTCTATTTTTATCTTTCAATGTATTCTCCTTATACAGACACTCTTGTAATCTTATCTTTCTTAGCAAAGAAAAAAAGTGGACTCACCATCAAGCTTACAAGGATATAATTCTAGATAACTGAGTCTAAATCCAAGTTCGGCAATGTGCCGGTATATGTGGAGTTACTTTCTACGCATTAAAGTTGGGCAACACAATTAAAACTGGGTTCATTAACTTTACACATGATCAATCTAATATCCTTTTACTAAAAAGAAAAATCTATTTGGCAACGCACTTGTGGCTTAGTGGAGTTGGGTTGGGCATATTTCTTTCTCCAGTTTGGTTGGAAGCATTTTGGAATCTTTTGTCTTTATAATGGCCGAGTAGCATTCCAAAAAATGACTATCTTAGAAACATGTCAAAACTGTCATTTGGAATTCGAGTACGTAGAATTCTCCAAAATTTAACAGGTCATTTGGAATTCCAATGAGACAATAACTTTAATGATGTTAGAAATTCTAGGCAATAGAAAAATCTTGCCGGGAATGCTTGCAACAGAAAAAAAAAATCATTTGACAAGAATTTGGTGTGTATGGAAATTCATGATATAATTTGATTGCTTGTCTTTTGCATTTACAAATATCATATTTCTTCATTAAAATTTTAACAATCTAAAAGGTCTCAAACGACATTTAGAGTCCCACGTATTTTGTTTGTTTGTTTTATTTTTTAATTTTTAGATGCTCAAATATAAAATAGGAATAAGGAATTTCACTACATGTTTAAATTCTCCATAAATACCTTTTAATTCCAATAAAAAAAACAGATAGTATCATACACATGTGGGCCCACCAAGTGGGACTCGAATTGCACATGTTGGGGGGAGTATTGTGAGTGTCAGGTTCTATCCATTGGACTGGTGACACTTTGCAGAGTTTGTCTGCTTGACCGTCTCTTGATGTTCTACCTCACGGCACCACTTGTCTCGGTCCTTTTGCTGTCTTGTCTCGGATCAGATGTCTGTCCTCTTCTTACGTATTTTTACGCTATTGCCCCTCTAGCTCTGGCATTTTAGGATGCAAAATATGATAATTATAAACATGCCCTGTCTTTTTCAGTTGCCAACTTGTAAAAATGGGCCATTTTGGTATTTCCATTGGGTGTGGGACTTGGAAGTGAAAGGGTTTGGTTGGTCATTCAATTCTTTGCCAATGTACAAAATTCCATTTGAATTCGCCCTTTAATTGGCCCCTAATTCGGGGGCAATTTCGTCAATAGAAAAAACAGTGGCAGGTTCGTAAATCCCGACACATCTCTTTCTCCCTCCTCGCCATCTTTTTATCTCCTTCCGCATTTCCGTGCATTGGCATATTACGGCGACCGCTCCATCTTCCGCCCCCAGCAGCGATACGTTCACTGCTAGGGGCATTTCCGTCTTTTCGCCCCTCCCCCTTCGCTTCCCTCCGTCGCATCTCCCAAAGGTCGGATTCGGCCAACATTTCTTCGTTTGTTCTGAAACTTTCTCAATGAAATGGAATTCTTGGAAACGTTTGATTTTCCATGGAATCTTCATGATATTGTATTTCAATTAGATTTCGGTTTTCTCATAACGCTATTCTTCCGGTGTTATACATACATCTGTTCATTTCTATTGAAATCTGATTGATTCCGTGAATTCTCATGGAATTGCTGTTTCCATCTGTTGCATTTCATGAAATGTGATGATGAATTTCATGTAAATCTAGCTGCAGATCGTCGGTTTCGGTGAGAAAATGAAGTTCAGTAATTGATTTGAAATCTGGAGGGATCTTTTCCTCCATTCTAGAATTCAGAATAAGATGAGCGCGGCGGCGCGGCCGCCTAATCCGCCGCCTCAGCTCTCCGATTCGAATCGAGAGATCATCGACCCCAGCCGCCCATCAAAGCGGCTTTATCAAGTCTGGAAAGGAAGCAATGTGAGTGAGTTCCTTTCAAATTTCATATAACATCAACATCTCTGCTTTTAACAGAATTCATCTAATATTCGAAATGTTCGCTCTTTCTTTTGTCCATCTTTGGATGATGATGATGATGATGATGATGGTGTGTGTGTTTGATTGTGTGTTTGTGGGTTTTATCGTATACTGCTTGGATCATCAGCTGTAGAATTTATTGTGAAGTGCTTTTGAAATTTTGTTTGTAGTAGGCGTTTTACGTTTAATTCCAATTGCAATGTGTTCAGTTTTCTTCTTGTGAATCTTGTGTTGAATTGTTGTTGCTTTGTATGGTTTGTAAAACTGGTGCTTTACTGTAAAAGTATCAACTGGAAGGACCAATTTATTGATGGTCTAAAATGGGTGTGCTCTGTGGGCCATAAAACTGTTACTTTCTGCGATCCAAAGCAGGCGTGATCGAGGCGATCTTTTTCTAGCTTTCTAGATTGATTGGATCTAGGGGTTAATTGCCCTTTTGTAGGGTTTCTAAGAGTCTCCTTGGTGGATATGATCATGGTTCATCTAGGACTAGGATAGGGATTCTTTATGACACAAACTGGAGTTGAATGAATCAATAGTCATCCAGAGATTAGGATAAGGGAGAAATCACATGGGCCCTACACTTGGCATGATGGGCTGTCTCTCTGAGTCTAACAAGTATCCCACATGTTGAGCAAGAAGAGAAGTTTTACTTGGGGAATTCTCATGTGAGCTGGATATTTCCAGGAACTTTTTTTTTTTTTTTTGGTGAAACAGGAACTGGTTAAATGTGACAGAGAGTTAAGATTCTGTAGTTGGGTGTCATCTGGATTACTGTAACTGATGCAAAAAGAATCATTGTCATAGTCATTGATGGCTTGATCCATCAATCTGAAGTTTGGGATGAGTCATACATGTTCTTCCTTTTCTGTTGAAATGCAATGGCCAAGTGGAAGAAGTTTCTTGTGGTATGGAATTCCTCTCCATAAATATAATAATTACATACTTGATCTGTTTTTGGTTGGTGATATGGGACCAGTTGATTTTAGTTCAAATGTTGGGCACATTGCATATCTTAATCACATTCATCAGCTGTCAAATTCAAGGGCGAACCACTTTGCTACACCAAATTATAGAGAGTTACATTTACAAATAGGACGACCCTTTGGGCCTGTTTAGATGTGGAGAAAGCAGATAGAGAAAACTAGTGGATAAAAGTATCCATGGAACAAATTTAACATGTATACAGTTTTCTCCACCTCCATTTTCTCCAACTTATCTCCACATCCAGACAAGCCTTCTGAGTCTTCAATATTCTGTAGTGGATTTCTCCATGTCATTGATGGACTGACCCTGTGTCTTTGTACTGTTGTACATTCTTTCTGTAGGTCCTTGTGATTTTCTGTGTTTCTTACTGTATATGATACAATTATTTTAATGATACTTATTTTCCTAAAATTCAAAAAGAAATGATATCCAAACAATTGAGAGTTTTGAGTGCCATAGTTTCATTCTTTTGTTCCTGTCTAGGCTGTGTGTTTCAGTTTCCAGCAACTACAAAATTATGTTACCTTGGAAACTATGGTGAAGCTTTGGACTCTTCAGACATGGTTTTATATTAGACACAGGTTTCTCTTTATTATTTTCTTTACTAACTGATGTTCATATTAAAAACACTAGATAACCATTGGCAGTTCTTGTTTAAAGATTCATGATCTTCTTGGACATGGAAGTGAAACTGACCATTTTTTATTTTTTATTTTTTGTTTTAAAAAAACCGTTTGCAGAGATTCTTCTTCAGAGGGAGGCTTATATTTGGTCCAGGCGTGAGCTCATTGGTTTTTACAGTGTTTCTAATCATTACTCCAGTGATCTTGTTTGCTGTCTTTGCTTCTGAAAGGCTGGTTAATGAGTTTCAGCATGATCTTGGGTGTTTGATTATAGCTATTGCTGTTGTCTTCACTGTATATGTGAGTTTCTTCTTTCTGTATATGTGAGTTTCTTCTTTCTTGTTTATATATTATTTCGTACCCTGTAATGCTTAATGCAGTGTTTGTGTGACCTCTCTCTCTCTCTCTCTCTCTCTCTCTCTATATATATATATATATATATATATATATGGGAGTTGCTCCTATGAGAGCATGACCCCCACCTTATCTCTCATAGTAAGGTGAGAGATGCTCTCATAGGAACATCTCCCTATATATTTATATATATATATATCTGAGAAATGCTCTTTTGAGAGGTTATATTTATTGGGTGTTTTATTCTCTCTCTACAAAAGATCCCACCCTCCAAAGATTATGCAAGGCTGTATAAAATGGCATCACCATTATCAAAGTCCTGTCCCAACTATGTTGGAGTGAGCTACATGAATTTTGTTTCTCTATTCTAGTTTATTGTGTGCCAAATCCTCAATTACAATATCCCATCAACACCCAACAGACAACATAGATGTAAGTGAATGCCTAATATTCACGCCAAGGCAATATATGTATTAATCCTCATCAGTGACAAATGAAGAGACGATAAGAAAAGGAATGATTCAATTCTTCAGACCAATTTTCATTAAGAAAAAGAAGAAAAGAGGCATAGCAACTAGCAAGTGTTTTCATTTATCAATAAAATCTATAGTAAAGAGCCCTATAGGGTTTTTCTCAAAAAGCTAAAACATGACTTTATATTCAGGTTTCTGATGGCACACAATTCAACAAGTAGCATAGGTCCAAATAGAAACAAGAAAGCTTCTTAATGAATATTAAATAACTAGAGAAACAAGCACAAGAGTGTCAGTATTCTCTTTGGACTTCTTGCATTCTTCATTTCTCACCAAATTTTTACTGACAAATCTGTTAGAACTGTTGAGTTGATGCTTGTGTACACAGGTTATCTGCATTCTTTTCCTCACTTCTGGAAGAGACCCAGGCATTATTCCTCGTAGTGCACATCCTCCGGAACCAGAAGATGATGGTGATGGCTCCAATCGATCAGCAGATTGGGCAGGAAATTATGGTGCCATCCCAAACTTACCACCTACGAAGGATGTTCTTGTCAATGGGATAATAATCAAGGTCAAATACTGCCACACATGCATGTTATATAGGCCCCCGCGATGCTCCCATTGTTCCATCTGCAATAACTGTGTAGAGCGCTTTGATCATCATTGCCCTTGGGTTGGGCAGTGTATTGGGAAGGTATATCCTCTGTTGCCTCCTTGGGGTATTGACTTGACCACTTCCAAAGATTGGAAAAATGGGTCAGGGAGACCAAAACCAGTAGGACAACGCTGGCTAGTTAAATGGAAATATGTTGCAGATATTTTTTTCGATTTAGTGCCTTATGATTTCTCATTTATGTATTTATCTATCCTAAATGCGTACATGTGTCTTTCATGCTGTTTATGCTATCGTCAATGCCTTTCAAATCATGAATGCTGCAAATTCTCAGACCCGGGAGTTAAAAGATACCCTTATAATATGTTGAACTGGAACTGGTGCCAACTATTGTACTTTTTGTAATTTGTGTGAAATATTTGGTTGTTCCAATTGGTGATCATCAGAAAAGTATTTCTGCTTCTGCTTGCAGGTTTTATGGGAAAAATTTTGCTCCGGACCCAAAGCATTGAAACATGTCAAAAGTAAACTGAACATTGAGCTACAGTTTAATCAACAATAACCTAAGATGCACACCATTGTTTTTCCATTTTTGTCGGGCATTAAAAGTCAATTGACGTAATTTGAATATTGTCTTTGATCATGATTATGGGTCAAGATTTTTTTTTTCATTTTACTGTATTACTTTCCTCGCTATTATTCTTCTATCACATTATTTTATTTTATCAGTATTATTTATTACTACTGCATCTTTTTGTGTCACTTCCAATTAATTGCTTCTCTCTGATCCCTGTTCCCTTTGTGCAGAGAAATTACCGGTTCTTCTTCATGTTTGTATCCTCCACCACTCTTCTGTGCTTGTATGTCTTTGCATTTTGTTGGGTAAACATCAAGAAAATCATGGATGCATATCATTGCAATCTCTGGAGAGCTTTTATGAGATCACCCGTGTCAGGCATTCTAATCCTATACACATTCCTGGGTGCTTGGTTTGTGGGAGGACTCACAACATTTCACCTCTATTTAATTTACACCAACCAGGTTCTACTGAATTATCTTGCTATCCTCACTCAAGCCTCACATCACGCACACGCACATACTAATGTATGCCACTTGTGCAAGATCAGAGCCATCATCAGTGGGGCTCCTTTGTTGTACACATTTGGCCATTCACCAACAAGCCTGGTTATTTGGGCCAGGGGCAATGGACTCTGCTCGATGAACAGCTTGAATCTTAACACATCTTGGATCCTAGCACATAGTGCTAGGGTTGTAAACAGTTAAGCAGCAGTTCAGTTCACAGATTTGGCATGATCATTTGTTGTTCAAAGCTGGACCCAAGTCAGACTAGGTTTCTCTGGTCCTCAGGTTGACCCTATCCATGTTTCATTTCTCTATGATACAAATAAGCATATAATAGAACTGATCTAGATCACATCAGGGTCAACCCAATCATGTTAGATTCCATGTCCTCAATTCAAATATAGGTCTAATCCTGGATCTGAGTCAAAATAGATCCAACATGGTCGGCTGTTCAGCCAACCTATAACAAAATGGCTCTGCTAGTTCTCTCCTTCCTCTTTCTGGATCCTGATAACATGTCCTCATTGTTGCTGCAGACAACTTATGAGAATTTCCGATATCGCTACTACGGAAAGTTAAATCCATATAACCGTGGATGGGCCCAAAATGTCATGGAGATCTTCTTCACAAGGATTCCTAGCTCTAAGAACCATTTTCGAGCAAAGGTGACGGAGGACTCATCCACCTTCAACCCCCCAGTCTCTGTGCACCATGCTCTGAGTCCAGATATGGCTAAAACAAGCCTCGACGTAGAGATGGGGAGCAAAAGACAGGCTGTTGCAGCAGAGGAGTTTGAAGATATTCAGAACCAGATGGGGTTGGAGAGATGCAGGACCCAGCCAGAACACTCAAACTGGGGTGAGAAAGGCAACTGGGAAATCACACCTGACATACAAGCCTTGGCAGACGAATTCCAAATGGAACATTGATTTGCGGACAGGGGCAGGACTCATGGAAGCCACTTAATTGGGCCTTAAAAGGGATTTATCTGGTTGTTCATTATGACAGAAGATCACTAATCCAGCTAACACGAGACCAGGGTAGAAGTAGAATTTGTTGGAAACTGTAAACTAAAGATGCCTGAAATCTGGCACCAGAAAGGAGCTGCTGGAATGAAAGGGAATGAGGGGGCTTATGTGTTGTTCTGGACCTTGTAGAAATCTGCAGTTGGAATAACTGTACTATATGTTGGAAGGAGAGTGTTGCCAAATGGGCATGTTTGTTTGCAAATGGGATTTGGGTGTTGTTGATGTTTAATGTTTATTAACCTCTGGAAATCTTGTCCCTTCTGGGATTTTGGAGTGAATCCTTCCTGTCCATGAGATGTAATTTACTTCTGTATGAAGTTTTGAAGGCCTGTTATACCAAATCATATATTATGGGCATTCTATCATCATTTATTGGATTTAGTATGCTTTATATTTGATGCTGCATATTGGAAAGCTCATTTCTTTCATTACAGTTTATATGGTGACAAATGACAATTTGACTGTTCTTTTAGTTCTATTTTATTTTTTTACTGCAGAAACAGATCAATTTCTACAGGACCATTCTGTGAGCAGAGAGTTTCTCCCAGTTTAAGCTCTATCACCACGGACGTATAATACATGGTTTGCAAAGCTGAGAACTGAGACCTCCTGTTGCATGACACCATCTCTGAGTATTTTATCAATTTTAGAGAAACCGAATATATATTTCTCAATCAACTGGAGATGTAGATCAGTGAATTTGGCGCAATTTAGCTTGATGATTTGATGTCTCAACTCAATATTCTGATTAGGTTTCTGCACGGCAAATATTTTCTTTTTTCTTTTCTTTTTCCTTCCAAGATTTTTATATGCAATATGTTTTGCATTCAGTGCACAGTTTGTTCAGCTGATTTTTTTTGGGTGTTATTCATTGTGTGGTGATTTTTGTGCTTCCTGTAAGTTCATATTGTCATACCACTAAGTCTTGAAACTATAATTGTTGACTATTTCCTTACTATATTAGCACTCGGTCTTAGAATTATAATTGTTTATTTTTTTTCCTTGCTAATTTTTCGTTATGTACCCCCGTGTTTGTGTATCATATCTTAGGATCAAAATGAGTTTTCTTGCATGTGCACTGTCTTGCATTGCATGCATTTCCGTGTTAAAATGCTTCAACCTAGAAAATTAAAAACAATTTTGAAAGGGAGGATCAATGAACAAATTGACATGCCGTGAGAAACCCTAGAGTAAGCCAATAGCAAAAGCAGATGATTAATCACAGTACATACCATAAACGGTTAGAAATGAAGAATCAAAGTGAATATACAAAAATGACCATCAAGTCATCTCCCTTCAAATGGAAAGTGAATAGAGGAAAGATGAGAAATGAGTACCCAGCCATCACCCTAGTAATTTAAATCCAAAAAAAGTCAAGGTCTCATTTACATTGCTACATTATATTCTGCACCCCTCATCTCAAATCATTCACTTATTTAATAATCCTTCGGTGGTGCTCATTCGGCCATGAATTCATATGTATTCAGTTCCTATTATTATATATTAAAGTGGAGGGTTTTTATCCAATTTTAACTTTACCTTCATATTTTGACCAACAGTTATCTCCAGTTTCTATAACCATTTTCTCCCCCACTTCCACCTCACTCCCCTCTTATGCCCATTTACCCCACCCACTATTAAGAGGCACCCCCTCGTCTCCCATCAACCACCCATTTCAACTCTCATTCTACCCCCTTATGCCCATTTTGACTGTTAGAGGACCATGAGGAGGAAGTTAAGAAATGAAGGTGGAAGCAAGAGATGCATCAATTGCTTTTTCATATATTTGAATTTCATCTTCCACAAAATGGTATACTTGTTTTTGCTTCTGATATTTATTCCATCTTTTAAAATCTCTTATATTCAGTTTCCTAAGTAGTGAAGACTTATCTAGTTATGTTTACATTTCTATAAATCAATTGATGTTTAGTTTTTTATGTCATGGTCAATTTGTCAATATTTAATTTATAATAATGGAGATTCATTTTATAGTTGTTTCATCTGCATTTAATGGGTATACCGGTGCTTTGCACGGGTTTTTGTGCTAGTGTATACGAATGCAAACAAACAGGCCCTAAAGAAAGTACATGAACTTTCTCATGTTGTATGTCTATACAGGTTTAAGGCTGATGGGATTCAGGTATTTATACACAGGAGAATCTTGCCAACATCCTTATAATGGACAGAACTTTCATTAAAAATATGGCAAAACAGTCATGTTTGAATACAGCCAGAGTAATCCATCAAACAATATCCATAAAGAACATGGCCATATCCGCTCAGAATAAAAAAGCAATCAAGGAACCAAATGACATGCTATTTACCCAGAAAGACATGACCCCTATATCTTAGCTTTATGCCTTCATTTTTCTATACCCTTTGAAATGCTTGACCTGTCTTATTTACACATCTAAGTGCTCTCCTATGGGCCAAGAAGTCAATTTGCAAAGAACCCATATGAAGCTCCAATAGAAATGACATAACATTCATATCCCATTTGCTGAAATGGATATTGTTTGGTCAACTATGTTCAAATCCAACAATATTTAAGTCTGCTACCAGGGAAAATTGCTCTGATACCACTTGTAGGATCTTACACCCCATTGAGCTACCACTTATCCCAAAACCAATTGGTGATAGGAAACGGCACAATAATAGTTTTATGGTGGGGGCGAAGGCTCAACCACAATTATGACCACTTAGGAGCGAGGGTGGACGTTGACCTCAACACATGGACATGATATAAACCATTGCTTGCTGAACATGGTAATGGATCCAAGTAGCCCAATCAGTGCTCTACCTATGGAAGAGCCATAGCTAAAAAGAAATACACTGATTGGAGGATCACAATTCATAACCACTCAAATTATCACTCACATTTATATGGTTAGATAATATAATGGTGATCCAGAGAAAATCCATGCATCAAATGGATAGATGAGACCCCAATTTTTTAGAATTGACTATCAGTCAGTAGGTCCTGATTGTTTTATGAATCCATCTCTGCTGTTTTATTTTATTGAGCGCTCGAGCACAGGTGTCAAGTTCACCTCAGTCGATAAAGGAGCAGTGTTCAGGTTTTCTGTGGGTAGGCTTCATTTAAAAATAGTGGGCTCTAAAGTCATTCGCGGAATGGATTCTAAGCAGCACAATTAACATTCTCTTGACCCTTGGAATAGGCAGAGAGTCAATAGAGATGTCTAACCTTTATTCTCAAAAGAATGTCAAGCTCAGCATCTTACGTACTACTACTCTTTGAGTGTGTAGCATATCAGCTGATACATGAGCGATAAATTGCTTCACAGATTGAAATCTTAAATGATCTCTTTAGAACTGTATAATCAAATGTTGTTCACATCAGATTGATATTTAAAATAGGGCTTTGTTCTAATGAGAACGGTTCTCGCAAAGTCACCGTGACCCTGAGAACTTTCTGTGGGGCCTATTTGTGGGATCGCACTAGGGATGGGACCATAGGGGATGGAAAGATCTATGTGAGACCACCTCAAGTATCGAGTTTGACCCCAATCCTATGCCCCTAAGCCCTTCATCTGTGGCACACAAATTTAATGCTTCATATTAAAAAAAGAATTCAACCATCCATCCAAGGGTCCGGTCCGGTCCATTTGGATTGGTGCCAAACCTCGAGGATTGGTTGCGAGGTGGGCCCCACAAATAGCTCTCACAGAAGCTTGATGAGAACTAGTTCTTACTCGAATATTTTCCTTTAAAATAATAGTAAAACACTCGCAATCTTTAGTGAATCGTATTCTGTTAAGATGTATCACATGGTGCATTTTACAAGTGGAAACAAACCTTTAACTATCCATGATCCAATTAAATATTAAAGAATTTGGATAATGGAGAAAATTGACACAATATTCTGCGAGTTCTAGAATTTCCAAAGCATTCAGCCAATGTCTATATAAAGCTGTAGAGGTGTGTTGTTTGGTAAATGAGTTGGAAGGACATTAGTAATCTCTATCCTGTATACAGATAAGCCAGCTTCCAACTTCCCTCACTGGCTTCCAATGTTCCTATAGCTTAGAGAAGTTGAAAGCTGAGTGCAGAGTGGAAGCATATGAGATTGAGAGCTTACCTCTCATGTGCTCACAGCATTCTTTCTGGTCTGACCCATTCTGACATAGGCCTGCTGTGGGCCTCATTTCAGGCCCAGCAGTAGAAGCCATAATGAAACCGGCCTGTGCCAGGATAGAAACATGTTAATAGTCATAAGAAAAACACCCCATAGGCCTGATTTAATCCCGAAGGATGTATGGGTCAGGTTCAGTTAATGCTGGTTCAGCCCAAAATCTGGACTATTGATGCACCCTAGCTTGGCCTTGCTGTTTGTATGAGAGATGATGGAATGCAATGAAACCTGAGGTGTTTTCTATTTGTCTCCCTCAAAGGCCTCCAATGCCAGGGCAACTATTTATATTGTTCTCGTGGTAAGGAGGATTTGAGGAGATAAATAGCAACCCCCTCAATTGCTCAAGAATATTGCCTTCAAGAGTCTGAGACGTGCCTTTTACATTAGCCAGGTATGTTGACACTCATGCAGGTGAATTAATCACACACAGTTTTAATGAGTTGCTTTGTACTGTTTCAGACTTCTGATCAGTTCTTGGGAGCTCTCATCCAGTTGCAACATTATTCAAGGATGATTTTGATGATGATTACATCCAGTAATGCGATGATGACTTGATGTTTTTACTAAGCAATGGTGTTTATCCAGCACTATTGGATGATATGCTATTTGGGTTTTGGACTTGGTTCTGCCTTTCTTTTTTCTTTTTTTCATCCCCAGCTAAAGGGGTACCTGATGATTTACCCATGCTACTGTCTTGGTTGATCAGATGCCAGAAGCCAAATAAGATGAGGGATGTTTACCAAATGCATCTTCCTCTTCTTCTTTTATTGGTAATATAGCACACTAAATCATTAAAAGAAAAAAGAGATTACGAAGTGTCCAAAAGGAAAAGGAAAACCAAAGAGAGAAACAAAGGAAGAGAAAGGTACAAGAGCCTTGTACCAACCCTCTCCAGCCCCTGTTTGGCCAATGCATCAGCAGTCAGAGTTGGCTGATCGAAGGTCATGATGAAAGAGCATGCTAATGATAGAAGATATAGCCAGTATTTCATTGAAGAGGAACTTAAATTTCCACAAAATAGCCTTTCGATTAGACAGCCAAGCAACTGCATGAGATGAGTTCCTCTCCACGATAAGGTTACAATGAAGATTTCTCAAAAAGCATAAAAATACTTCCAATATAGCTAATACCTCCGCTTCATTACAATCACAAACGCCAACATGATTGCAAATGTAAATAAGGACCTCACCCCTACCACTTCCAAGCATACCTCAAATTCCCGCCAACCCCAGCTTTCCTTTCCGAACACCATCTACATTGAACTTAAAAACACCAATAAAGAAAGGAGCCCAACGAAGAGTTCTCCTCACCTTAATTGGGCCACATCTCATCCAAGATTCCCAATTAATAAGGATATCATTAAGATAAAAATTTGAGAATTCCTTTCTAATCAAAACCCACCCCGCAATCCCGAAAGTAATCAACTCGTCTAAAACTATAAACAAAAGCATCATTTAAAGGGCTATTTGTTAGCATAGAGTGGATAAAAATTGAATGTGGGAATTCATGTCATAAGTGGTTAAAAATCAAGATCCAAGGTGAATTAAGGAAAGATGGAAAACCAATATACAACCATCGCGGAAAACCAATATACAACTATCGCCCTAGTAATTCAAATCCTAAGGTCAATGTCCATCTGCATGGCTATCTTATATCCTTCATCCCTCCCCTAATATCATTTGCATTTTAACACTTTAATAATCTTTTTTATGGAGCTCATTTAACCATGAATTCCTATATATTCTAATGCAAAACAAATTGGAAGCAACTCAATAACCTTTACCTACCATGGGAAAAAGCAGAACTAGGCCTTAAATCACCATCCCTGCACACCATGTTGTAAAACAACCAATACAATTTGTTTGATTGATGTCTGAAAGCATGGACAATCAAAGGCACGACAAAACAAATGGCCCACCACCTCATTGTGGGGCCCACCAAGGGGATTTGAAGATCACAATAGGCTTGCTAGGCTGGCTGGCTGGCATATGGTGACGAGGCTCGTGTGATCATCCTAACCCCTTGGTGAAAGGCCCACAAGTTTTGACCGTCTAAAACAACTACACAGTTGATCCAACAGTCCAATCCATTCAGATAGGTGCAAACCCAATAGTCCGGTGACCAAATGAGAGGGAGGGAGGCATGTTCCATTCAAATTGACCATCAGGTCAGCCTCACTATCAGATGCCCACCAAAGAAAACGGGCATATATGCACAAGACCTCGCATGGGGCCTACCTGGGCACCCTTGAGATATATATATATATATATATATGGGGGCTGCTCCCCTACACTGCAGCCCTCTTTATTCTCAGCTGCAAAGGTGCTTTATTTTGAAAAGACCCCAGCATAAAGCACCTTTGCAGCTGAGAATAAGGAGGGCTGCAGTGTAGGGGAGCAGCCCTATATATATATATATATATATATATATATATATATATATATATATATGAGAGGTGCTCTAGTGAGAGACACTCTCACCAAGTTGGTGAGAGATGAATGGGAGCTCTCACATTTAAGTTAGGGGTCCTTGCATTTAAGTTAGTGAGAGTGGATATGGAAGTGAGGGCCCCCACCCATCTCTCATAAACTTGGTGAGAGTGTCTCTCATAGGAGCACCTCCCTATATATATATATATATATAGGGTAATATTCATATGCATCTATCCCTCACCATTTTTGGTGAGGGACACCCCAAAAGGGGGAGTTTCAAGTACAAAAGTGTACTTGATGTGAGGTACAAAAGTACACTTTTGTACTTGAAACTACCCCTTTTGGGGTGTCCCTCACCAAAAATGGTGAGGGATGGATGCATATGAAGACTCCCCATATATATATATATATATATATATATTTTTTTTTTTTTATTTATGAAATAAGCACTAAAAGCAGTTGAACTGGTGCAGAACATTTCACTCATCGATTCTCTTCATTTGGCACGAATAAGATTCAACATGTCATTAATTGACAACCCTCAGAGCCCATGTCATTAATTGACAACCCTCAGAGCCCAATAACAAGATGCAGCTGAATCTGCAATGAAGCCGCTCACCATTGTTATGACTTTGCATTTTGACGAATGCTCGAGTCGAACCCACAAAATTTCTTCCATGCCAACACTGTTCTCCAGAGTATGTCTATAAAATACATCATATATTTACCGACTGATGCTATGGAGTATAAAACAAATGACCACCAACTGAAAATTCTAACATTCCTGATTTCTCACACCAGCGATGTCATATCCCCCATCCAAGTGCCCAGAAACTGCCTCTTTTGCCGGACGCGGCATTCCCAGCCCATCAGAACAAAATTCATCTGGTTGGCACCAGGTGGCCAAGAACATGGTCATTAAAGTTTTGACACATTATGCTTGTAATTTATGCCTCCACTGCAGCTCCCACTTCCTCATCAGTTGTTTCAGCTGTAACAATCTCCTCTGATTCACTTGCATCTGGTGTTTCCGGGGTTTCAGCATCTGGGTCTTTCTTTTTAGTCCCATGATGCACCAGTTTTTCTCTGAGCTTCAACATCAGCTCTTCTCTAGCACCTTCATTCTCAGCAAAATATCGTTTGATAGCATCTCTTCCTCGGAAACTCTGCCCGTTCATGTGGTAGAATGCACCTCCTGCTTTTGTTATGTACTTATGTTTGCACCCTAATTCTATGATCTCTGAGTCACGGCAGATCCCCTTGCCGAATTCAAGCTCGAACTGTGCTGTCTTGAATGGAGGAGCATGTTTGTTCTTCACAATCTTAACAAGAACTTGGCTTCCTACGGCCTGCAAATGAACTGACCATGTTATCACAGCCATAACTGCAACATATAAGTGAATTCATGATACAAATGATTTCAAAGACAATAATGTGAGTGGCACTAGGACAGAGGTTCACTGAATCAATCTTGATGATCCATTATGTCCGAACCACAATTAATTGGTTCCTTCATAAAATTAGAATAAACCGATGTTGGCCGCCAAAATTTAATATTTGTAGTCATTTCTCAGTTATGTGCCTACCTACAAATAGGTCGATTAGTATAGTCAAGCCTAGAATGTCTAACAAGTAACAATTGACAGCTGAACATTAAAAGAAAAAAAATGATATTGTATGCAGGTAACAAAATCAATATATGCTGTAAAAGGATAACTATTACTTCTTCACCCTTTTTAACAAGGCCGATTCTTTTGATATGTAAGCGAACGGATGCATAGAACTTCAAAGCATTTCCACCAGAAGTAACCTCAGTTGGTCCACCAAAGCCAAATGTGCTCAACTTTGATCTCACCTACAAACACAACACCTTTTTCCTCATGTGTGATGAATATCATGTTTGGGACAAACAGTTAAACTACTTATATATTCAGTCCTTCAGAAAGGCAGAAAAGAAGATGAAAAGATACTAAAACAAGAAATGTGTCATCCTTGGCTATAGCTTAGTTGGATAGTAGGGCCGGCTTTACCATAAAGCCAACAAAGCAACTGTTTTAGGCCCAAAAAATAAGGCCCCAAAAATAGGCCCCATAGTAGCAGCTGACATATTTTAAAATTCCGAAAAAAAAAAAAGAAAAAGAAAACTCAACAACTGCCATCCCTTTTTTTTCTCCCCAAAATCTAAGGCCCATAATAACTCTCTCTTGAGAAGATACCATCAAGATTTTCATGGGTCCTTAACGTGTCATTTATGGCCTATTATATTTCCAAAACTGCCCATTATATTTCTATGGCTATGAGTCCAATTGATTTTAGCATATCATTATATTTCTAGCAGTATATGTGCATCAAATCTCAACCATACATTCAGTCATGAACGTGCTTCACAAGCTTTTCTCATTGTTTTTGTGTATCCTATTTCAATAGGGGCCCATTCAAGTTTGATCCATGATGTGGTTGTAATAGATCATAGCTTGGGATTTCAGCTCTAATAATAGATCTTAAAATTTAAGATAAACAATGGGCCCCCGCCAGAATTTATTCACTTGCCCACAATGCATATGAGCACCATGCATCTGAAACATCCAATACATGTGGCACACCTCTGAAGTCCATCTTGGATGGTCTTGACTCATGGTGCATATGCGCACCATGCGCAAGTGAAAATGCTCCGAGCCATATAATGGCAAACTCGAGATTTTTGTTTATGGGGGGTGGAGCCAAATAGGTAATTGGATTTTGTGACCGAAGATTTTCATGTGAGTTTTGGGGATGGGCTTGGAACTTTCATGTGAGTTTTGGAGGTGGACTTAAGATATGTTAGCAAAACTTGAATATAAAAACTTAATTAATAATTTTGCATCACAAAAAATCAAGAAAAATAAATTTTAAATAAAATATTTATAGTAATATTAAAACATAGAAAATGCTTTATTTATGATTGTCGCTTTAGGCCTCAAATTGTCTCGAGCCGGCCTTGTTGGATAGGGACATCAGTGTGTGAGTGACAGTGCATGCCCTTGAGACTCTAATGTAGCCAGAAAGCAAAAAACCTCCACTTGTATCTTAAAGGGCCCTCATTAATGGAGAAAACCATGTGAGTGAGAGTGCTTGTGTTTGGGAGAAAAAAAAGGCTAATTGCATCTTGAAGGGCCCCTCATTAATGAAGAACTGATTTTAATCCTGACTCAATTGAAAATTACAACAGGATAGGGGTGTAAATTTTCTAGATATGATTCATTATTAATCGGACCCAGGACCTAGATATGGATCCAACATGAAAGAACCAATGTCCAGATTAGGATGAGTTGGAAATGGTTTGCCAGGTCACCAAGCTGACCTGAGCCAACTCCATCTTTCTGTGCCATATGCCCATACATAAATAGTAGCCTTTTAAATCATTTGAATGTAGGTCAGACCAGGATTTGATCATATTATTAATTTGATTCTAGTCCCTAGGACCAAGACCAAGTTGGACAAGGTATGCTGAGTGATTTTGGTCAGCATCTCCCATTGACAACAATGACAAAATGAGATGTATTTGATAGGAAACAGGAGCCATTTAGAATAAAAAAGACATTCAATCAAAAACCTTAAGAAACGAGCACTTAAAGCTTCCATATGCAACGTTATTAGAATTTTATAAACGTACTCTGAAAACAATATGGAATATTAAATGTTAGTGTATGCATTTAGAATAAACACAGTGCACAATGAATGGTCCATTTGGTTTTTTATCCTAAATATTTTATATGCTAGTTTCAGATTTGAGTCACCTGATTTATAAAGACCAAAATAGTTTGGGAGAGAGAGAGCGAATGACACAATTTGCGTAGAGCCTGACTCATCAATCTTGCTTGCAGTGCCATGTGTGCATCCCCCATCTCACCATCAAGCTCACTTTTAGGCACAAGGGCTGCTACCTGCATTCCAAAACATTTTTTCACAAAATAAAAACATTGATCAACTTGGAAGTTGGAACTCATCTGATTAAGTTAATTACAGCAGACTTTACCAAGTCCCAATGCCAATGTTATAAATCAATAATCAAGTAAATCATTAGCCCAGCTGGTTCTTACGCTGTCCACAACTACAACATCAACAGAACCACTTCGGATTAGGGTGTCAACAAGACTAAGCGCCTGCTCCCCACAATCTGGTTGCGCAAGTAGCAAATTGTCAGTTTTTACACCAATGGCCTCTGCCAGCGCTGGATCAAGGGCATGTTCCGCATCCACAAAAACACAATAACCTGCAAACACAAACATAAAAAAGCAACACGCTGAAAATGGAAAATGGAACCAAGACAATCTCAGAGGAATTATAGGAATGCTACAGGATGTTTACAATGTCCTGATGCACCCCATTCCATACTAATGGAGCACATAGCTCGGTGCTCATGACAATGTTGATATAGGACCACTACCTTGGATAAGGATGCCCCACAAATATTCCAGATTGGAGGACCCTATCCACCCATCCTTACCCTTTTTAGGTACCGTGCCCCGTATCTTCTCAATCATATATTTTAGGCCTAATATTAGTTAGTTAAATCATCAAATCTGGACTTGGAGCATCTTCAATCCATGTGGCCCCGTTGTATCAATGGTTTGGATCTCTGAGCCTGAACCCTACTTAGGACGAATAGGAATCAAGACACTATCATCCAATGTGAACTCATGATGTTCTCATCCTGGAGATTTCCAAAATTTCTCAAACAGGCAGTGTAACTTGAACACAACTAAAGAAGATTTAATTGGGACACTCCTTGTAGGAGGTCCCTTTAAGGAAACTGCGAAAACAAAGTTCGTTTTCTTTGCTTCTTCCAGAGATAAGCAACAGTCAATTTTATTTTGTTCTTTTAAGAGGGTGAGATACCTGCCTCTCGAGGTCATGACTCCTACATGATAAAAAGCAGTTGGAAAAGAAAAACAACTCATTTTAGGACAGTAATAAATGGCACATAGTCAAATTTAAAAGATAGATTATTTTCTATCCGTTTTTCATGTACAAACAAGCAGAGACATTGTCAAACCTTATCTAAATATAACTGGAGGTTTTTATTTTTTATTTACTTATTAATTTATTTATGAGAGGTGAGGGGGGTTGTGGAAATGCAGTTTGAGTTACCTCCATGTTTTTGTGATTCAGCTATTACATGAAGACCAAGTGTTGTCTTTCCCGAGGCCTCTGGGCCATATATCTCCACAACACGTCCCTGTGAAAGCCATAAACAAACAGCTCAAAAGCAAGCTAAGAAGCAGTTGATGTATTAAAAGGAACAAACTAAGAAGGCAAATCATGATTCAAGCATTCAACAAAATAATGCTCTTTGAATCCAGTGTAAATGAGGCAATAGGATTATAGACTAGCAGAACGTACCTTTGGAAGTCCACCAATACCCAATGCTATATCTAAAGAAAAAGACCCCGTAGACACCACAGGAACATTTCTAGGAGCAATAGAACGACCCAGCCACATGATTGACCCCTTTCCAAATGAGGTAGTAATTTGGTCAATTGCTTGTTGTAGAGCCAGTTCTTTCTTTGACTTGTGCTCATCGCCAGAATCACTTTCATCTGACCTAGATTTCCTTCTCCCTAAAAATAAAATAAATGCAATTACAACTAGTTCATCTCAAGCAAACAACAAATTTAGCAGCCTAACATTAAAATAGGCAGTAATTCAGACACTTCATGATTGTAGCTATGTTGATGAATACAGTAGATGGCTTGTTTGCAGCCCTTGACATATTATGATACTCATGCAGACTACCATACTTGAGGACCATTCAATCAATACAGTGCTTGTACACCGTGTAATAATGTATACTTTTCTATTAGATTCAATTAATCAGCAAATAGATTTGATTACCCCAACTAAGAGGATTCTTGGGGCTGTAATTAATACACAAATTTCTCACCCATTGGGAAGACACCTAAGTAAATCCAAATCTCTTGTTTTTTTAATCTGAGTGTATTGTCATGGTGTCTGAGCCAAGACAATTTTTTTTTCCCTAGTGTGCAGCGATCTGTTCTTCACTGTGTGACAATATGACAATCTGCTCTTCACCATGTGATCAATGGACATTCTGGGGCTCACCTCGATATCGTATCTCAGAAATTCTTCTTGACAAAAGTTTGTTTGGCTGTAAGAGGGTTTATTTGGAGAATTATCAGATCCTCTTGAACATCAAAGAGCCGCTGAACCTTCTTCCAGTCGACTTTGAGAATCTCCATATTGCGATTGTAACAGTGGCGCCCACCTTGAGATCAACTCTCACCAGGATTCTTCTTCAACAAGGATTGACTGTTCATCAAGTTATTTATGAACTAAGAGATTTTTCAATCATCAGATGTAGGCCATTTACATGGTTTTCTATTTGATTGGTTTGTTGGACTGTTTTTTATCATGACTGTCAAAATCATTGGATCTGTGCAGTTTGCCCACGAAACTTCACAGTGTCAGTCATTTCTTCCCTACAAACATTTGTGTGATTAGTTATGAGATCAGGACCGTTCTAAACAAATTCATGGGCAGTCTAGAGGAATCCAGACAAGGATGCCTCCCGTATGGGATCTTTTCGGCTCATCTGGAAGTCCTGATCTAGGATAAGGTCCTCCCAACTGGATCCAAGGGTTTTCTTAAACCTCAGGCAAGAACGTTTTGTGGTCATTTTGATTTGATTAGGTTTTCATTAGCCGTTTGATTAAGCTTCTTCCGGCATCAGTACCTGGACATTACATTCTGAACTGTTTTGTGAAATTTGTAGATTTACATTACTTTCAGTACTACTTGGATTATTTGCATTAATTGCTCGACATATCCATCCCATTGACATGGCTTCCATTGAAAAATATGATATTCTTCCAATTAGATTTACAGGGAAAAAGCTATTCTGCATGGGAGTCCAAATATCGCATGTTTATTAAGGGGAAAGAGATGCGAGGCCACATTGATGACATACTTGTCAAACCCATGGATCCTACAAAACTGGCTTAATGGGCACACATCATTAGTTGGATCTTAAGATCAATGGGGCCCCAAATTGTCCCTGATTTATAAAGTAAAAACTTTTAAAAGAAAAGCTTTATAAAAGATGTAGGTATGTAAAAGGGATAGGCCCATGGTGGACCTAGAACTAGACTTGATTAAATGTATATACCTGGACCCATGCCTGACTTTGATGGAGCAACTGGACCAGACCCAGTTCCTTACCTAGCTAAAAATCAATAGATATAAAAGAAATAGGGTGCAACCTCATAGGACGCACCAGAAGACTCTACTGTTTGTGATGCAGGTTGTTGATATGCATTATTTACACAAATATAGGATACCATAACATATATTATAATAATAATATTTTAATGCACCATTCAGATAATTAGATATTTGGATACAGACCTGTGTAGACCCAGAGCGAACCTTCAGGTCGTAATAATAACATCAATAATTATTGAATAATAATAATAATAATAATAATAATAAGTGAACTGAAAATAAGAGAAACTATAGAAACCGTAAAAACATCACAAAAAAAAATCCCCACCTAATTAGAAAATTTATGGCTTTAGTCTGATTAAGGTGAACTATGATGCACAAATACGGCATGGATACGGCAAGGACACGTTATAGATGCGGAAGGGATACAGATTTTACACATAAAAAGTTAAGTATCGGATACGATACAACATGATACGTTGCCCAGTTTGAAGTATCCGTACATCATAGAAGGTGAAGGCTTCCAAAGTAATGTAATGAAAAGGAAGTGCAAGTGAAAACATGCAATTTCCTAAATCACTAATGTCGAACTACACATGTTACACATAAATGCTGAACTAAACTTATTTAAACTTAAAGATAACTTAATAGACATTAGATTTCAATTAGCAAAGATTTACTAGTAAAATAATAGTAAAAGAACCATTTTGAAATAGAACTGATTTCATGTTTAAATGTCAATGTTAAATCAGATTTGGTATATCAAGATGTGAAGCCAAATTGCACACAGAAAAGCCTGTAAACCCATTTAATAGGACATGTAATATAAATATGGATAGAGAAATAAATTGATGTGATGCATCATTTCTAACACAACAAATTATCGCAAGGAAGATGTAATAAATTATCAAACTCATTTACCCATCCAGAGTCCATACCATGATAAAACCAAAAAAAAAAAGGCGCACTCAGTTGTCACAACTCACAAGTAATATGTACGAGTGAAGGAACATATTGAAAACCACTATTCATTCACGAGAGGAAAGAAGTCAGAGCAAAATTATAACATAAAATGGACAAAGGATTTTTTTCTTCTTCTGAAAGTCATGTAAAGGATTCCACAAATACACTTGACCCATAACATAAAAATAAGATGATGAAGATGGCCATTTGGGCACCTACAGCTAACATGTAAAAGAACATAAAAATAGACATGTATTTCATTAATCCTTCCACACAATCATGCATCATCCATATCTTTCATCCCTACAAATCTCTTATTACTTGAACAACAAAAAAGGTTGCAGCAAATGATAAAACAGAATACTAGATCTCCAACTCCAACCAACCACTCAATAAATAATTGGCACAGAATGCAATACAATTAAGACAATGGCTAGTTGGGGCATAAGCTTTGACAAGCCTTTTTCTTTCTTGAAAGATAACGAAAAAAATTACATATATAATAAAGCTAGAATATTTACAAGTAAAAAAAGAGACATCAATCAAGGGGATGGATCAACTAGAGAATATACATTCAAAGACCCCCACTAGACTGAAATTTAACCTATTCTGCCATTGTATTCTCCCTTTCAACACCGGCTTTCGCCAATGAGTCAGCCTATGAAATATGAATCGCATCCCCTCTCATGAGTCATGACAGGAAGTAGGTTGTTTAAGATCAAGCATGATAAATACAAAGAATGTATTAAAAATGATAAATGAAATAGTGAAAGAAATGTTCAAGCACCTTTCGCGGAGAAGTTGCGGATATGGAAGGCTGTACCCAAAATGCCTTGCGTAAAGCACTGCCATGAAAACCAATATAAGATGTAAGGCATGATAAATAAACAGATGCTTCTACTGCAAGTTCAGAAAAACTATTGCTAACAAGCGGAATTTTATAAATAACAGAATTAACAAAGAAAATATAACCTAGAGTTAAAAGAAGAAGATCATAACACCATTGCATATCCATTAAAAAAAGAAGAAGATTTTTATGGAAATAGGAATTCTTTCTAAACAAATTTTAAGTAAACAATGCTTAGTATAGGCTGCCATCTTAAGTTCAAGGAATATACTCAAACAAAGCCTAAGGGCATGTTTGTGAACGTCCGCAGAAAACCAGTTCCACAGACTTTTTCCTCTTCCGTAAAAGCTCTTCTGTGGAATCAAGGAGAATTTAGCTCATTTTTTTGTGGTTTTCTGCACCAATTGCATGTTTTACTGTGGCATGGAAAAGCATTCCAGCAATCCTCACTTTTTCTGCAGGAAACCGGCCGCACAAACATGCCCTAAAAACTCCAAACAAGATTCAATGATGAGTGGACTCTCACAAACAACATACATGCATCAGCTATTTTCATCATAAAGAGCACACTGATGAAAGGACGTGATTTACAGCTGGGGCACATAAAGTGTGGGGCCCACCCAATAAACTGCATGGACCACAGGCAAACAGAGCAACATGTCAACCCCTTCTTTTTTTTTTTTTTTGGAAATGTGCCAACCCCATCTCACATTGAATAATACAATGGCTTCACCGGCTCATAACTTTCGGAGCAGAGTTTACCTAGATATAGCTCTAATTACGCTTTGAAAGCCTCTAGTCATCAAAGACAAACACTAACAAGAAATGGGTATTCTTAGAAGAAAAAAAAAACATTTTTCATCATTTCTATCAAAACCCATCAACCTCAGCTCCACAAACAAGCATTCAAAAGCTCAAAAAAAAGGGGGGGAAATTTGTTATTTCAATTAATCACAAAAATTAAAAAAATTCAAAGACAAACAAAACAAGACTGCAATATAAAAGCAAAACAAAGTAACCGACATTTCTACAGTTGCATAGTTTGATGGAAAATAACATCCCAAAGCACAAGAATCCTCATTTTTCCACCTCAGCAGAAAGAAAAAAAAAACATTCAAAGCAAAAGGAAAGGAACCCACATCCATATACATACATGCAAAGTAGTCTGATCAATTTAAACACACAAACAAATCAAAGAACCACCATTTCTCCACCCCCAACAGAAAACCCCCAAGTCCTCAACACCCCAAAAAAAAAAAGGAACCAACCAACATCTCTACTCGATCATTTGGATGGAAGAAAAAAGAGCATTGAAAAGCACAAAGGAAGAGATAATGAACCCCTATTTCACCTCAGCGGAATAGAGAGACTGCTTAATGGAAGCGTTGCGTAGAAGAAGCCTTGCCATCTGTGTCCTCCCTCTGCAACTAGCTTCGAAACCCAAAACCCCGCCTTTTGTGAAATAGACTAAGTAGAAAGGGAAATGAGAGAAAAGGAGAGATCTTGCATCGATTTTTATTAGGGTTTAAGAAGAGGAAATCTCTCAGTGTGTTTCTTCTCCCCTCTCTTGCTAGGGTTTTGGTTTTCCCTCGCTTTTGAGTTCCTGTTTGTATGTCTAGTCACACTTGTGTGCATTTGTTTGTCTGTGGAATGGGGTACTCGTAAATATAGAATCCACGGCCGTAAATATTTTACAGTCCAACCCTTCTACTTGACAAACTTTTTGGTCAGAATTTGGAACAAACCCCCATGTGACACAATCCTAAAGGTGTTTTTTCCCCCTCTCTCAAAAGTTAGGGGTGAATATCGGGTCGGGTTCCGGGTTATCGGACCGGGTCTGACCCGACCCGGTATTTTTTAAGAGCCTTGGACCCGGTCCGGTAACCCTGTTAATGAATACCGGGTCACCGGGTTACCGGGTTCGGGTTCCGGGTAACCCGATAACCCGGTTGGCAGAAAATCAATAAATAAATATTTTTTTGTATTTGGTTTTTTATTAAATTTTTGTCTTGTAAAATATACACAAACAGTTAATCCAACTTTCTTCACATATTATCCATGATATAGGCAGCAGCGGGGGGTGTACACTCACAAAAGGATGCAAAAATAACCATGTGATAAATTGAAGTTAAAAAAAAAATTTATTTATTTGTTATCGGGTTATCGGGTCACCCGATAAACAATGAAACAAAGACCCGAAACCCGGACCTGTTAACAGAGGTCCGGGTCGGGTTTGGCCCGGCCCGATAAAAAGGTTATCGGGTTAGCCCGATAACCTCCGGGTCGGACCGGGTCACCGGGTCGGCCCGGGTTTTCCGACCCGGTGAACACCCCTATCAAAATTTGCACCTCTAGGATTGTGCCACATGGGAGTTTGTCCCAAATTCTAGCCAAAAAGTTTGTCCATTTAGATTTTTTGTTTATGGTATGCTCTGATTCTGCCGCTTTGTATGTACAAGTAGGCCATGGGTGTTTATATTTATGGCTAAGGTCAAGCCCAATTTAGGCACCATTTCTAAATGGGCAAATGGTCTTGTGGTAACCTACCTTCTCATGGTTTCTTTGCCTCTTTTTTTTTATTATTAAATGTGATGTGATCAGAAAATAAGAGTTACATGTGTAAATGTTACACACGTGAAATACATTACTGTGTTTGTTGAAATAATCAATTGTTGCATGAGTAAAGTAATTATATAATAATTTTCAAACGTATTTGGAATTTTGGATAGGTGTGGATGGTTTTTCTTATGAATTTTCCAGAATCAATGAAAAATTAAGATGTAAAACTGGATGTCCTTATGTTTACCATTAATGCAAGAATATTGAATAGTTTGAATCGTAAATTGGGGGCTCATAAAGTGTGGAAAATTAAATTTATATGTTGGGGCTTTTTCAGGGATTATTCGAAATATAGGAAGATTTAAGAAAATCGGCTTTGAGATATTGGGGTTTATTGGTACAATAAAAAAAGATGAAGGATTTGGATTATGAATATGGGGCCCACAATCATTTAAAAAAATTAAAGATGTTAGATGAGGCCCATAAGAATATAATTACCATGTAAAGAGATCGTATTAGTGCATTTTTTACAGTGATGTGTGATTCCCTTTTACGCCTATGTACGTGTAAAGTTTTTGGCATGTAAATGACCTTATTTATACACTATTTTCACGTTTCATTTATATACCACACGTGCTTAAATGAGTATAAACAAATGTAATAATGTGTAATCATTACATATGGAAATCATTTATATATATAAATGACAACAAACAAGTAACCCCTGAGGATTGATCCTTGGGCGGCTACATGAGATAACCTTATTTGTCAAATATGAATGATATTTGACGACTATTCCCAAAAAAAAAAAAATTTGTAGGCCATGGTAAGAAATAATTTTTTTTTAGAACAATAGTTCTGAAACAATTATACATCATTTTTTGACAAAACTATCGCTACATTGAGCTTATGTGCAACACACCTTGAGTAAAGGTATGAGTGGGGCCTGTATTTAGAAAATTAATTCTGACCATTGATACACCCTTAACGTAAAGTATTGCTCTAATAAGTAATTTGACTAGTGTTGAATTGACTACATATTGAACACATACGTGGACAACTTCATTCAATTATTTCTCTCTCAAAAAAAGAGTGGACTATCTCATGTGTAAAATCCAGTGATCAATTTAACAGTTGGCCTAATAAAGTGACTTTTAATATTTAGTTAATCTAATTCAATAGATATTAGTGGTGTATCAATGGTTTGGATTTTCAAAATGTGGGCCCACTCATATCTTTATAAAAAGGTGTTGCACTTAGGGGTTGTTTGTTTGCAGCCATTTACATATGTAAATAATGCACATACGTGAATGTTACGTACCATCGCGTTTGTTTGCACTATTTTACGCATCACGTATGTAAATTTCATATGAAAATAGTGTGAAAATGTACTCGTTTTCACACCTAATTTTTCACACCTTCATGGATGGTAAAAGGAATCCCATATGGAAATGGTGTGTAATGAAACCCCACTCAAAAGGGCGCCCGGTACGGAGATCATTCGTTCCGTCAAACTATCTTGGGTTCGAAACGCATAAACCCCACTTCCTCTCAATATTCCCTCTCCAACACAAAAACAAGACGAGACCTCTTCCTTGCACAGTCCGGAACGACGTCTCCTCTCTTTAGTGTAAAAGAGACTACTCGTGCCAAGGTATGCATCGCTCACCCCTTGAAGAGATCCCCTCTCATGTCTCTCGCCCTTTCTCCAATCTCTCTCTCATTATCTCTTTCTATGTAATCTCTCTCTGTCTCAATCTCTTTGATATGGCCACATAAACAAAAATCCTAATTGTATTATGAAAAACAACAGTAGATCCATCGATTGTTTTAAGTTGTAGGGCAATCAAACCTATGAGGTTTCTGCATAAAAGAAGTACACTAATGGGTCCTATTTGAGAACTTTACAGGAAGTACAAACAGCTTATAATGGGTTCAATCGGTGGTCCACCTATGGATCTCTGAAATGCATTCGATGCATTTCAAAGAATTACAAACATCTCAGTTACTCCAAAAGAACTTTACAGGAATCCACAAATCAATAGATGATTTCAAACAACCCATTAGTGACAAACAAAATCTCTCTCTATCTCAATCTCTCTGTGTCGTTAATTAATGTGGACAGGGACATGAACTCTCGTTGTGCCCTAGGTCTCTAAAATAAATAAAAATGACTGAACTGCCTTCGGATCAACCTGAGCACCTAAGCACTTACGGCCCTCTTCGTCTGTAGAGATGAGATATACAAATCAAGCTTTCTTTTACCAATTTCACTTGTGTGGTAATAAATAGATTTAACTTCAAGAAGAGGATCAGCAAAGAGAAGAATTAGCCTCCAATATTAGTAGTGACTACTGCCATTTGTAATTTTATACAATTCAAACTATATATCTTTGATGTTGTTTGATTCGATTGTTGAATTTTGTAATTCAATTAGATTTGATTTCTTTGTAAAAAATGCAGTGAATGTATATCTTTCATAATTTCAATAAAGTCAAGCTGAATCTATGATGGGTGTATTATCTCGTTAGAGTATGAGCAATATCTTCCATTTTCTATGACAAAGGATCAAAATTCAAAGAGAAGAAGTAGCTTCCACTATTTCTACTATGTAATGAATGCTCCTTGTGATTTTATACAATTCAGACAATCTTGGATGTGCTTGATGTGCTAAGTGCTTTCAAAGCTTAGAAGAGTTCTATTTTAGAATTTTATGATTCAATTGAGTCTGAATTATTTTTAGAGAAGACAGTGAATGTAACCCTGTTTGGCTGTTTCAGAATTTCAATTCAACTCATGTATCTCCCTTTCCCCTCAAAAATATTTACATCCTCTGCAATCAGAGATGATGCTTGCTCGAAAACTGGAGATTATTTCATACTTAAATAACTTGATAGACACATTTACTAACCTACTTGATTCCTTGAAGGTTTAACTATATAACAATTCATTCATTTTTTCCTATGTTCATCACAAATCCGCTTCTTTACAAGCAGCTCTGGACCCGCTCTCTGAGTTTGGATCTAGTTTTGCCACCAATTAAACTTGGGGTTCTAGGGATATAATTACTTGTTTTACCTGCATATGCCTGTTTAACCTACATTAGAAGGGTTCCACAAGTGCCATTTATGTCTTGCCATACAATCTGAACTTTGATTAGGGTCGACTTCCCTTTGACTAGGGTTGGATAGGGTGGAAAGGTCTCTCCGTGGACTTAGAGGTAAATGGAATAATCACCTTAAGGGATCCAAACAAATTAAATTTTGGCCCTCTAGATTAGGGTGATAAAGGGCCTGGCCCTCGCTTTAGGCTAGGTTTCGGCTTGGTTTTATGTACTCAAGTCAGGCTTGTGTCTATATTTTTGCCTCCAATTAATTTATAGGACAGGCTTAGATTAAATGACTGAAAGCTGGAACCGCAATCTGGTCCAGTTCGAAAAAGTAATCCATGTAGTTTAGCAACCGATTTACTTGAAAAAGTGACTAGAAAGGCCATAAAAGTGATAAAGCCAAGACAATGACGATAAGAATCTTTTAAGGTGGACTGGGTATTTGTAGGTTTGGTGAGCTGAATGATTCCAGTATGTTAAAACCAGGATGGCAAGCTGCAACCTCAACCTCTCTTTGGGAAATTGGTTCAAATCCAGGTATTTCAAACACACTTCTCCTTGGCACGCACCCATCTGATCCTATTTAAACCTTTAACAGAATCATGTATATGGAAGAAGAGAAGGTTCCTGCCACCAGTCTTACACATCTACCGCAAAGAAATGTAGGTAATCATAGTTTGGGATGCACTTACAAAATTCATATTACCTGCCATTTCTTTTTCTCTACAGACTATGTTGGGTATTGATCAGCTATCATGAGCTCATCTCACCTGTATTTGTTTTATCAGAAGGCCCCTTTTTTCACTCGGTATGAAATTTCTAGGATTTATAAGCAATGTCTTCGTATAAACGGGCCTGAAAGTGAAGGATTAGATTAAGATGAAGATTCACAAGAGGCTATCTAATGATCTCCCCTTGTATCATCACCATGGCAAATTAAGTCATAGTAAATTGATGATCTCATATATTACCACCCCCTACACTTCTCACTTTTCTAATCATCCTACTAACAGACTTTGATGAATAATTAGAGGAATTTTTTTAAGAAAAGCCAACAAATGCCTATGTATTAAGTTCTTATTTGTATTTTTACCAATCAAGCCATTGTAGCAACATGTATATGTTACTATATTTAGGAAATTACAGTATCGACTGTCAACTATAACTATCAAGCGCATGCATTGTCCAATGTTCTGTATTGCTGTTTTTTAGTTATCGTCTACTGTACTTTGATTTGTTTTAAGTTTGATTTGTACTTTAATTTGCTATGCATTGGTTTTTTGTTACCAACTATCCACTGCATGCGTAACCGTGAAGTCATTCAGTGCAGATGATCAATTAATGAGTTTGGGGTTGGAAAAACACATCATTGACAAATCCTAGCTTTGTGATTAGTGTTAAAACAGTGAAATTGGAGGCCTTCAAAAAGTGATATAGAAGGCCATTGGTCTACATTTTCTAGTGAAGTCATTGGGCAGCTACAATTTTCTGCAACTGTTCTGTTTCTGCACCTAATTTTATTGGAATTAATCAACCATTGGAATGGTTGTGCTTGTTTTTTGGCTGCTTTAGTTGGTTTCTTCGTTTATGTTCTATGATTGATGATTATATGTTCCATTAGCTCTATGTTCAATGACCTCATGCCTCTGTTAACAAATTGATTGTCACCTGTATAGTCTAAAATCTTTCATTTTTAGTTAATCTGAAGAAACATGATAAACTGCAAGTAATCTTTTTCTGTGTGATTATGATATGGATTATATTAATAGAAGAGGTTGAGATCCAATGGTTTGATATCTGTCGATTGTAGATTGAGGAATCAAGAGAATCAAATAGTCCCATTTACAAACATTCTTCCCTTTTTTTGAAGGAAATTTTCAGGACTAGAGTGCCCAAAGCAACTTTGGGAGCATATATCAAGTTGAACAGACTATATGTAACTTGAGCCATACCTAAGATTGCTTCAGTTATTGACTGATATTTTATATTTTTGGTTTTTTTAGGGCTGGGTTCAGTTGTACCAATTATTTGTGGCTTTTTATGTAGATTGATGGTTGTGATAAATAAACTTCCTATTGATGATGATTGTTCAATTATATATTATTAATATCATGGATTTTGTATCTAATCAGCTTTTTAATAACTGTTTATGCTATATAGAAATGGATAATGAAATATGCGGCGAAGATGTTGAATGCATTAATGTTGGTACATCTTCTGGAAAAAAGCGTGGTAGGAGGGAAAAGAAGAATACCACATGGTCGGAGTCTGCAGATGAATACTTAGTTGATATATTGATAGAACAAATTAATCTCGGGCGAAAGGATGGAACTGGATGGACTACGGAAGGGTGGAGGGAGATTGAACGAAAGATGAAAGAAAAATATGGCAGTGAATGTGTTAAAGATAAAATCAGAAATCGCTTAAGAACGATAAAACATCATTACAATCATATCAAGACTCTCATGGGGTTAAGTGGTTTTGGTTGGGATGACGTTACAAAAAGGGTTATTGCAAGTGACCAAGTGTGGGATGATAATGTCAAGGTGAGTAATCATAAATGTATCTTAATATTATATTAAACATTGTTTACTCAATAATTGTTACTTTATTTTGATCACATTTGTCCAATTCAGGCACACCCTGACTATGATTACTATCGAGGAAAAAGCGTGGTCAAATATAAAAAGTTTGCTATTATATATGGGATTCAATCGCTGATGGAAGAGATGTGTTGTTGACTAACCAACGTCCACCACATTCGATGGAAGCCCCCCAGGCAAACATCCGTGATGTGGCGGGGGAATCAAGTAGCTCTAATAAGATGGATGAAGCTGTCTCTGAAGCACCACACGTCAAAAAACGCTCAACTGGTAGTTCTTGACGCAATGTGCAGGATGAAACTAAAAGCGATTATGATCTTACACATGCAATTAAGGATATAAACACTACTTTGATCTACCTTGCTGACAAGATGGCTTAATCGGGGCCAAGCCAAGCAGACATTGTTGTTGTCATCGAAGAGTTGGATTTAGACCTTACTTTAGAAGTAATCTTAGGCTATTGAAGGATCCACAAGTGGCTAGTCAATTTCTTGCATTTTCAACAAAGGATCGACACCATGCATGGCTCATGGCGGAGCTAAGTGGCTCTATTTAGGATCGTTGGTTTGCTGAGCTTGCTTTTTTGTAGCTTTGAGTTTGCTTTTTTATCATGGGACTCAGTTTTCTTTTTTTTTTTTTTTTCATGGGACTCAGTTTGCTTTTTTATCATGTTATAATTTGAAATGACTATGTTATTAGTGTTGTTTCCTTTATGATGAATGTTATAATGTACTCATTTTGCCATTTTTCTTATTGTGATCCATGGATTATGTAGATTAATCATGTTGATATATAGTGTGGATTATTATGCTATGTTAGTTTTTCTATTCTAATATTTGTCAATCAATTTTCCAGCAGTGCAAAAATAATGGATATAAAGAAGAAGATTGTATTTTTACACGCAGCAGCAATGACAATTATTACAATTTTACTTTTATGGGACCATCACTGTAAACAAAAGAGGATAAAAAAGAGGAAGTGAGTACATGAGTTGTCTCTGTCTGGCCATGAGTTTACTCAGTACCTCATTAGGATTAATCCTCGTAATTCCTATGATTTACTATGCATGAGGACTGATGTGTTTTTAGAATTATGTGCTTTACTAAAGAGAGAAAGGCTACTGCGTGCAACTAAAAGAGTTTCTGTATAAGAACAGGTGGCCATCTTTCTAGCTACTGTAGGTCATAGTCAGAGAAATCGAGTAATGCAAATTCAATTTCAGCACTCGGGCCAAACAATTAGCAAGTATTTCAATGCTGTTCTAAATGCGCTTTTATATATCTGCCCAGATTATGTAAAGCTTCCTGGACCAGAAATGTCTACTCCAGCTCAGATTGCACTCAATCCAGTATTTTACCCTTTTTTCAAGGTATATAAATATTTTATACGGTAGTATCTTTTACTCCCTATGATGAATGTTTAAATTGTTATTAATGATAAATGTTTTTGCTATATTGGGATAGGACTACATCGGTGCCATTGATGGCACTTATGTTCCAGCATGGGTATCAATTAAAGATCAACAACGATATCGATGTAGAAAAGGTTTTATTGCACAGAATGTAACAGCAATAGTTGGTTTTGACATGATATTCCAGTTTGTATGTGCTGGTTTTGAAGGATCAGCCAACGATCAAAAAGTTTTATCCGATGTTCTACAAAATATGGGACTCTACAATCTTCAAGTTCCCGAAGGTAAATATTTATTTCAAGATGTAAATTTGAAAGTTATTATAATTTTTGAAAACTAGTTAAGCATGTTGCAATCTTCTGATAATTGTCACATTGAATTTTTATAGGAAATTATTTTCTTGTTGATGCTGGATATGGTAATAGGCGAGGTTTTATTGGACTATATCGTCGGACCCGATATCATCTAAAGGAATTTGGAGCTAAGCATTGGTTGCCAGGACAGCTAGTGAGCTTTTTAATCTTCGACATGCAAAGCTGAGAAATGTTATTGAAATGACATTTGGCTTGTGGAAGGAACGGTTTCCAATTTTGACACATATACCTCGTAATTATCCTATCAAGACACAGATAAAGATTGTAAATGCATGTGCTGTATTACACAATTTTATCATGAAGAGAAGTCCTAGTACGGATGAATTATATGAACGTCATCGTCATGAAAGAATATTCATTGAAGATGAAGATAATGATGATAGTCAGGATGATCGTCAGGATGAAGTGAACAATGAAGAATCTGATAGTCAATATGCTTATCGCTTACGAGATGCAATAGCATTAGAGATGTGGGATTGCTAATGCTAATAGAAGAGCTAGATTAACCAACATGTAGGAATTCTCTCCTTTTTTGCACATGGAGGGATATTCATTTTGAAAATGTGACGTCTGTTAATTTTGTAAAGGGCACATGGTAAATTCTTTTTTGAAACACCATGACTTCATTGATAGAAAAGATGGGTTACTTTATTTATATGAGATTGAAACACCATAAAACTTTTTATCGTTTGGGTTTTTTTGTTTATATGGATTTAAAAAGTATATATAGAAATGATCGAAAAGTTACTATTTTTGGTATATAGTGGAGATGCATTAGAATATTTTAATTGTGTATCTTGTGCAGTTGGTCCCACTTTATTGACTAATCATGGAGGGATTTAACTGGTGACGTGTTTTTTTCATTTTTTTTTATTATAGCAACACTTCATTTTTGCTTTTCCATGTTTTCATGGTTTGACAATCATCCAAACATTTACAGGAACAAAAGGTGATGACCAGTTTTAGTGCTCCTAACTATTGCTACTATCAATATAATTTACAAAAATAAAAATTTATCATTTTCACATGTAGTTCAAACAAACGTGGTAAAATGATTCATATGCGTAAATAATATGAAAATGACAACAATAGACAAACATTGTAAACTGAAACGCATGTGTAAAGCTTACATATGTAAAAATTACATATGGAACATTTCCATATGTAAACTGCATTTACGCATCTCATGTGTAAAAGGCAAATGCCCCCTTAGTTTACCTCATTTTTACATGGGAATAATGCCCCCTTCCCAATAAAACCTCCAAACGGATCGAACAACTCCCTCAAGTTTAGGCCCACGGACCCTACAGTCTGTGAGTTGATAATAATTAAGGAGGCATGAAGCAAGTAACTACGAACTAATATAGAATAGCGACAACACTTGTAAGATGTGATAGTTCTCACATGGGTGATTAGGATTTGAACCTGTCTGCTCCTTGCATGTGTGAATTCCTATTACATCACATGTGCAAGTCTATTAAGACCCAGCGTCTTAGCTGGAAAAAAAACTATAGAATCACCAAAACTATTGTAATTAATTTTTTTGTGAAAAATCCAGTTGTTTGTTTTGGGCAGTTCTCAATCTCGTGTCCATGTAGGTATCCGTTGAGGTTGGTCTGGAATTCAGACGATCCTAATTGAGCTACATGCAACCACATGGACCGAGTCCGGATCCCCAAGAGAGATGTTACAAGCTTCTCGTGAATGGGTTCATGGAACTCACCATGCGACCCATCTATTGATGATCCAAACCATTAAAATTGAATGCAATCCCCTCCAACAACATATGCCCAATCACATATCTATCATTTTTATCACCAGTTTCACAACATACCAATCTTCACTTTTCTAAGTAATCATTTTTATGAGGCTCATTTAATGCTATTTTTAGTGTTCTCCTCTACAAAAGAACCCAATTCATTTTTTGCATGCCACTCTTCTTCTTTCCAAGGTTATAAAAAAAAAAAAAACCCAATTCACAAATGAGGGCAGGCATGTTTTTAGTTGGGAACAATAAATATCACTAGCAGAATAACCCGTGCTTAGCACGGTATCTCCATGCATTTCAAAATAAAAAATCATAGATTAAAAAGATTATGAAAGTACCTCCTTTCATAGAGTAAGTTGCATAAAATAGAAATAGGAAAATTATGGCACAAATTAGAAGATATGTGGGGTAGAAAAGAGCTTTTACAGATTTGAAGAATTGAAAAAAAAAACGTTTTTACAGAAATGAAGAACTAAAACTATAAAAAGTAAAGAGTAGACATCAATGATTATTTGGTCGAAAGTAGAAGTTAGCAGTTTGGTGAGGGAAAAAAAAAAAAAAACATAAGTGGGCGGTTATGAGTTAAGTTGTGGAGAGAGAATGTAGAACATTTGAATAAAAAGATATAACCATGAGTTAAAATTGTAACCACCGGTCAAAATTGAAGCCAAATCCCTTGGTATTAATATATTATAATTGGAGATGTCCAAGTCCGTGGGCCATGCTGGGCTAGACCCGTAGCTACTGGCCCGGCCCATTTTACATCTCTACGAGCGAACTCTCCAACCGTCCGCCACATGCACGGTTCCGGACCAGGTAAAACTCCTCCAACCGTATGCCACGTGGCCTTTTAAGACTGCTTTCTTTATAAATCACCTTCAAAGGGACTTTCTCTCTCTCTCCTTCTCCCTCTCCCTCTGAGTTTCTCGATCTTGCATGAAATTGTAGAGGTCTCTCGTGGGTGATTCTTGGCCGTTCATCATGGTTTCTCGTGCAACGGTGAGTTATTGGATACCGTTGATCATCCTCGTATTGTTTCACATCATTCCATGGGACGTATATTTTCCTTCATTTGTTTGGCAAAATGTATAATTTGATTAGTTTGAGGAAGGACCAAATTTACGGGCATGTGGGGGCCATGAATCATCTCATCATCTTAGATGATGATATCATGGCCCATCTCCTATCAAGGCAAACCATTGGATCTTGTTCTTTCCGTGTAGGTGGCATGCTTGTATATTTGCTTTGATTGAATGAAAAAATTGTTCTCCTACTGCTGCCATTGTCCACGTGCAATTTTGCTCTAATGGGCCCCACTTTTGATCACTGCAACCCTTATAATACTCTTGTCATCTCATGATGTTCCGACATGTAGCCACCTTCACTCATCGTTATTGAATTAAATCTCAAAAGATCTACAGTTGAGATGCCGATGGTGTTAAATCAAGGGCTAGAATTTTTTCGTGGTGCTGTCTATGGACGTAGCATTCATCATGAGGAGTTTCTCTCTTAGCAAGTTCCTTAATTTCTTTTTTTTTTTTTTCCATACAACCAAGCTCCCATGCGTTTGGGAAATTTGAAAAACCAAACTCACATTTTAGAGTTTTGGGTTTTTGAGATTCAACCAATCAAATAAGGAATTTCAGAAATCCTAAAAATAGGTGACATTGATATGAGATATTCCTAACCTATACAGCCCTATTTGATTGCATTAAAGTATACAGTGTTGTTAAAAAGGAAGATTAAAGGTGAATTCTAAAAAATAAGAATCAAATAACATTTCTTTTGATTCTATCACCCTAAACAAAAATATTAATTGACGTTCGTTTCTTGAAATCCACCTTCAATATTCGTTTTAACCCGTCCTCCTTGCATTCAATTCCTATGAATCATAATGCAAACAAATAGACCTATAGAAATCTCATGAAAGTCCCTTCAAACAGATGTCTCCTTAAACTATAAGGGTCTATTGTCTTTATCACATAATATGAAAATGAGATATACATAATATGTGAAATTTACACCATGAAATACAATACCATACTTGTTGGAAGCACCGTTTTTACTTGAGAAAATATTGAAAAATTCATATTATATGTATAAAATCTCTCTGTATCTCAAACATTATGAATGTCTTAATACATGAAACTAAACACTTTGGAATTTAATGGATAATTAAATAATTACCTTTTTAGGCCCAAAACCTATAAAATTGACCTTATTTATTCACCATTTTATCAAGCCTAAACAAACACGCATAAATATAAATGGGTGCAAACAAACTTAGACTTTTGTTTTACTACACTTTGTGATGTTACAAAATACAAATGCCCTTATGATGATGATGATGGTGTATTATTACCACCTCTACTAATACTATTAACTATTCTTTAATCTTGCAGAGTTATTGGAAAGCAATGCTGAGTAGAACTGCTGCGAGTCGAGGGTTTTCCTCAACTGCTCCTAAAATGAAAACTTTGGCCGAACCAAAGTCAGTCTTATTCTTCTACCCCTGTATTTTGTCTAAAGTACAAATACGATCAATAAGGATGATCATGATCTGATTGTGATGACTATTTCAGGCCCATTAAAGGGGAGATGGTGCCCGTGTACATGACAGCAATATTGGTGGTGATCGTCTTTGCGATCGCGGGCCACACAGCAAAGCAGCAGATGGTCCATGCCCCAAGCGTCCATTTCAACAAGAAGAGGAGAGAGACCATGCCAGAGGTAGAACTACCTGATTCTGTTGCAACCAACGGCCAGAAGTTCATCTCCAAGTCCTTTCTAAGGAAGGTGGCCCATCTCAAGGACAGGGAGGATGTCATCTCCAACCCCATTGAAGGAAATCTTATCAAGAGGTTGGTGGGCTCATCTTATTCATATCCAACAATGTCAGTCACTCCATATGCCCTGAGGTCAAATGGGAAGGCCCATGTGTGATACATGACCAGAAATCATAAATATATCAATACTATTGTTTGTGTGGTTAACCATACAAGGCCAGAAATCATAAATATAAATGGGACGGCTATGTGTTCTCCCTACTACTTCAGGACAGAGCCTTGGAGTAGGGGTGTAACGGTTCGGTTAACCGATTAATTTGGGAAAACCGTTAACCGAACCGTAACCGCGGTTAATAACCTTTTAAAACCGTAACCGTAACCGTATATACAAAAACCGTGGAAACCGTAATCGCAGTTAACCGTATTAAACGGTTCGGTTACGGTTAATAACCGTGGAAAATAAGGGGATAAATGTGAATGATTGAAGGTAAAATGACACATAAGGAGCAATTGGATAAAAATCACATTGATTAGAAATCTTTATTATACGGTTAACCGTACGTATACGGTTTCTTATTTTTTTCTTTTATTTATAAACGGTATGGTTAACCGCATACGGTTAACCAAACCGTATGATACGGTTCGGTTCGGTTAATAACCGTGAATTATTATGGAAAACCGTAACCGAACCGAACCATGCGGTTTTTGGATTTCATTAACCGTAACCGTAACCGTAACCGAACCGTGAAATACGGTTATTAACCGCGGTTCGGTTCGGTTCGGTTAGACGGTTTTCCGGTTTTTTTTTACACCCCTACCTTGGAGTGTCCATTTAAATCAAGAAGTGCATTACAAGTAGAGTTACATCAGGTCATTTGCAATTCTGTATGTACCTAGTTTGATTTGCCAAGTCAAACTCAACTTGAACCAGGTGTCTTTTCCTTGCAGTCAGCAGATATCAACATAATTTATTTAGGCAGGCAATCAGTCATTCAATGTCTCAGATATCTAACTATCAATACTATTGTTGCAGCCCAAAAAACGTAGAATCAGTGAAATCAGTTGGGGTGAGTCCAAAGGATCACTAAGGTCGCTGCCACTTTGTTGTTTCCCATGATGCTGTAAGTATGGTTTGTAACTCCCCATTTTGGTATTGGTTGTTAGCTATCTACTTAAATTTTTTTTCCCCTCAAACTGTGTAAGCTGTGAATTTTATTCATACCAGTCATTTCTGCAATGTTGGCTCAAAGGCGAGGGACCTATATGTTTGGAGGAATTTCTGATAAGAATTACATGTGTTGGGAATTTTTGTGGAATTCCCTGTTTGATAAGTGGAACTAAAAAAGCATAACCTCCTAAAATGTCACTTTTGACTTCAGAATTTTCTAAAGTCTAGCTTACTTAATGCTGGGTTGGACTTGAGCATTTGAAAAACCCAGTTTGAGGTCAACATCTGGAGAATTTGCATTTCCTCTCCAACAGTTCTCAGAATTCCTGCAAAGAAAATGCCCCAACAGAAATCATAAATCATAAATCCTAAATAGTCATTCATTAAGTTTATGTATGTTTTTTTTGGTTTAATAATACGGTCATTTGAAAGTGACCAGAAATGCAGACTAGTCATCACAAATCTTCAGGTTCCAACAACCGAGCAGCAGAGTTTGATTTCCAGGAACAAGGCATCCAACTATCACAAGTTTCAAAGATTGATGCATGATAGATTGCAATTTTTGTTGATTTACATATGTGTATATGAGAAATAAATGGAATAAATGATTCAGTTTAATTACTATGCAATGTTGGAAAACAAACTAGTATAAAATCACGTGGAGATTCAACTGCCAGTTCAGTAATGACTAAGTTACCACTAGGAGCAAGCAATGTTGGTGATCTTCTAAAATCAGATCAAAGTAACATTAGCAGTGGGTGGTTCAACTGCCTGTCCAATTTGGCCCCAACCGTAATGCCAAAAATTGGCATATATGCACACTGAAAAAAAATGCACATGCCTAGACTGGTATTTTGTATATATTGTAGTCAGAAACAGAGAGGCATTAATGCAAAACCATAAATAACTTCATTTCAAGACCATATGAAAAGAAAAGAAAAGAAAAGAAAAAAGCCTAGTTTCAAGGTCGAAGTAATGACCAGAATAAACTTCAAAGCAGAAAATTTGGAGAAGAGACCGTATCACAGTTGGAGTTATCTTTAAACATTCAAAAAAGGCCTTCCACTATAACATACAATGTCCCTAAAGAAGAAAGCACCAAGAGATGACCGCAACTGTTTGATCTAGGGTCATCATTTCATCGCCCTAGACCATATAACGGGCAACCTATGAAGCCAAGATACATATATGCACATGGACAAGGATATGGGGATTGGGGATACGAATGCACTATTAAATTTAGGACATGGATGTGGATATGTCTATCCACATTTCTCTTGTAGAATGTTTCTAAATTAATGAAATTATCATTGTTCACATTTCTTTCTAACGTTTTTTTTCTTCTTAATGTTGAAAAGTAAGAAAACTATAAGAAAGATATGAAATAATGGAGTCGGTGTAATAAGATATGCTAAGCTTGTACCAAAGAAGTATTAGCGCAATATCGAGTACTAGTATGACTCTTGTATTTGGCCGACGAGGATTGTTGGTGATGTAAAAGTATCCGGGCACCATAGTTAACAATTGCTAATGAATCTTTATTTTCTGTCATGAATGGTTAGATCCCAAAGCCAACTTACATGTGGAATGTTAACGGGCCTCAACTCTCTTACCACATCTTATTTTAAAAAAGCAGTAGAGAGATTCCTGTTGTGAAAGCTGTGGACGATCAATTCCTTTTCTCTGTCTACCTAGCATGACTTGGCCTTGTCATGTGCTTCATGGTATATTTCACAGTGATGAGGCATTACTTTCTTTCTTTTCTTTTTCTCCAGTAAGCTACAAAGAAGAAGTTGCTCGATTTTCTGGGCAAGAGATCAGCCATATCTGTAAAGTGTAGGGCGGGGGCACACATGCATGTTGAAATTCCAACAGCAAACAAGCTTCTAAATGAATTTCCATGTGTAAAAAAGAATTGGAAGTATGTTATGAATGGCTCTCACCATCTTGTTTTGTAACTAATCTGAAATATCTGGGACATATCCTTCAGATTTTAAAAGTTCGTTCATCCCCCAAATAGTTTCATATATCGTTTGAGTTTGTGGGTGCAATTTGTCAGCAACAAGGAATTCATGAACAATGCCATTTATTTCTAAAAAGGAGCATGCAGGCAGCTTCTTAATCCCAGAAACGTTCATACTTTTCCTCACCCTCCTCACATCACTCCACCTCGAGGCCTCAGCATAAACATTTGACAACAAAACATGACTTCCACACTTTTTTGGCTCCAATTTCAGAATCTGTTTTGCTGCGAATTCTGCTAGCTCTATATTCATATTACACTTACAGGCAAAAAGCAGTGACCGCCAAATAACTGCATCAGGTTCAATAGGCATAGTCCTAATAAACTTCTCTGCCTCGACTAAACAGTTTGCACGCCCAAGTAAATCAACCATGCACCCGTAGTGCTCAATTTGAGGTGTAAGTTTATAGATTTTTGTCATGCAATCAAAGTAATAGTATCCCTCTTTCACCAATCCACCATGACTACATGCAGATAAAACACCAAGAAATGAGATCTCATTGGGTTGGACATCACCCAATTTCAGCATCTGTGAAAACAAATCCACAGCTTCTCTAGGCTTTCCATTCATTGCAAGGCCTGAAATCATTACAGTCCACGAAAATACATCTCGGTGAACCAACCCATTGAAAATCTGAAGAGCTCTATCTATGTCCCCGCATTTTGAGTACATATCAATCAATGAATTAGTAACAGTAATGTTCATTTCAATACCATTCTTCTCACAGTAAGCATGAACCCACCGCCCCAGATCAAGCGCACCAGCATTCCCGCATGCAGAAACCACACAAGCAATTGTCATTTCATCTGCATCTACGCCCATAGCCTGCATTTCCCTAAACAATTCAATCACATCCTTGAACAGACCCAACTGGCCATAACCTGCAATCATCGACGTCCAACAAACTACATTCCTGTCAGGCATTCCATCAAACACCTTCCGGGCATCCTCCACTTGCCCACATTTCACATACATATCGATCAATGATGCACCCAAATACATATCCAAAACAAACCCATTTCCAACAACAGATGCATGAAGCCTTCTACCCAAATTGATGTCTCTGATCCGCGCACAAGCAGTCAGGACACTAACCGCAGTCACCTCATTCAGCCTCACCAAACCCTCTGCCTTCATCCCTCCAAAAACTTGCAGCGCCTCATCACAAAGCTCCCGCTGCAAGTATCCAGAAATCATACTATTCCAAGAAACGACATCCCGGACTGGAACCGGCATATAATCAAATACCCGGCGAGCAGTCTCGACATTACCACAAACAGCATACATATAAATAAGTGAATTCTGCACAAACACATCGAATTCAAAGCCTAATTGTAAGCTAACAGAATGCAATTCTTTCCCTTTATCCAAAAGCGAAAGACGGGCACATGCCTTGAGGGTAAAAGGGAAGGTGTAGTAATTGGGAGAGATGGAATTGCGGCGCATCTGGTTGTAGTGAGAGATTGAGTTTTGGGGATTAGGGCCGCCCGACGAGGATTGGATGATTGAATTGTAGGAGAAGAGATTGGGGTTTGGGACTGGGACTGGGAGTAGGGAGAGCATGGGAAGGAGATGGGTGGGCTTGGAGGGGATTTTTGAATAAGAGAGGGACAAATAGAGGGAAAGAGGATTCTTCCATTTGGGTTTTGGCCTTGGGAGCATCAGTGGAATTGAATGAAGATGATAGGGGGTAGAATTTGCTACCTTTTGAATTCTGTTCTGGCCATCCATAAATAACTCATTTGGGGACCTGCAGCTCACATGTAAAAGAACATACAAATAGACATGTATTTCATTAATCCTTCCACAGAATCATGCATCATCCACATCTTTCATCCCTACAAATCTCTTATTACTTGAACAACAAAAAAGATTGCAGCAAATGATAAAATAGAATACTAGATCTCCAACTCCAACCAACCACTCAATAAATAATTGGCACAGAATGCAATACAATTAAGACAATGGCTAGTTGGGGCATAAGCTTTGACAAGCCTTTTTCTTTCTTGAAAGATTACGAAAAAAACTACATATCTAATAAAGCTAGAGTATTTACAAATAAAAAAAGAGACATCAATCAAGGGGATGGATCAACTAGAGAATATACATTCGAAGACCCCCACTAGACTGAAATTTAACCTATTCTGCCATTGTATTCTCCCTTTCAACACTTGCTTTCGCTGATGAGTCAGCCTATGAAATATGTGTTGGGAATTTATACTAAAAACATATTTTTATGTATTTGTCTTTGACTGATTCACTTTTTAGTATATTTTGTCTTCTCATCTAACTGAGATTTTGTATGGGCAAATGGTTGCATTGTTAATTATTATGTATGTGAGTGTCTTTTATTCCATAAAGTAGACAAATTGGTGTGTAGAGTTCTATTTATGCATGGAAGACTTATTTGTCGGTTCTTCTAGAATATAAGTTGTTGTTCACAATCTAGATGGATTTGGGCACACCATCGGTACGATTGTAGCATGATGTTTCAACAAGCTTGTGTTAGCTACGAAACGGTATAATTTTGACTCATTATGCTAGTATGCTTTGTGTGTATTGAACATGACCATTTTTGGGTTTATTGTCTTTATACTGACTATATACTCTTAATCCCGACATAAATAATAGAAACATACACTTAGTGTTTGGCATTTTGATTTACAAAAGAGTGAGATCTTTTATGGGCCAATAATCTTAGTAAATTGGATAACTACACTACGTGCATAGTGCATATTAGTTTATTCACGGAATCCACGTCCCGTAATAGGGTTGATGATATCCCCTTGATGAAGCTTTTAAGTTTTGATTATGTCAAACTCTGCAGGTGGACTTTGTGTCTGACATATCAAATAAGTTAATTGTAAGGTCTCAAGGATTTATATAGATATCGATTAAATATAGATGTCAATAATTATTTAATTGATGGATATCTAAAATCTTAACGTGGGGAGATTAATAAGCATTTAATAACAAGAAGCTCGAAATATTATTTTGAGAATAAGGACAGGAGTGCAATTATAATGCTTTAGTAGACTGAATTGTAATTTATGGAACTAGAATTCTAGTTTGGGTCGAATTAGGATTTCTTGTTTCCATAAGAAGCATATCCTTATTTCCTTCTTAAGGTCCCTGTTGTAGCCTATATATATGCGCTATTACTCTCTAGGTTAAAAAAATAAGAAGAGAAATCTTGTTTTTGAGAGCAAAAGAAAATTCGCAGAAGAGGCACACCCTGGTGCGAGTTCAAGCATAAAGGAATACAATAGAAAATCTTGAGATTTTCGGATTGTTGTAACACCGAGATCAAATCGGAGAGATCTCGTAGGTATGGTTTTTAATCATATTCGTCTATAATTATTTCTGCAGACACAATATCTAGGGTTTCCGGCGGCTGCTCTCTTTTAATAATATGAATCGTATCCCCTCTCATGAGTCGTGATGGGAAGTAGGTTGTTTAAGATCAAGGATGATAAATACAAAGAATGTATTAAAAATGATAAGTGAAATAGTGAAAGAAATGTTTAAGCACCTTTCACGGAGAAGTTGTGGATATGGAAGGCTGTACCCAAAATGCCTTGTGTAGAGCACTGCCATGAAAACCAATATAAGATGTAAGGCATGATAAATAAACAGATGCTTCTACTGCAGGTTCAGAAAAAATATTGCTAACAAGCGGAATTTTATAAATAACAGCATTAACAAAGAAAATATAACCTAAAGTTAAACAAAGAAGATCATCGCACCATTGCATATCCATTAAAAAAAGAAGAAGATTTTTATGGAAATAGGAATTCTTTCTAAACAAATTTTAAGTAACAATGCTTAGTATAGGCTGCCATCTTAAGTTCAAGGAATATACTCAAACAAAGCCTAAGGGCATGTTTGTGAACGTCTGCAGAAAACCAGTTCCACAGACTTTTTCCTCCTCTGCAAAAGCTCTTCTGCGGAATCGAGGAGAATTTAGCTCATTTTTTTGTGCTTTTCTGCACCAATTGCATGTTTTACTTGGCATGGAAAAGCACTTCAGCAATCCTCACTTTTTTCTGCTGAAAACCAGCCGCACAAACATGCCCTAAAAACTCCAAACAAGATTCAATGATGAGTGGTCTCTCACAAACAACATACATGCATCAGCTATTTTCATGATAAAGAGCACACTGATGAAAGGACATGATTTACAGCTGAGGCACGTAAACTGTGGTGCCCACCCAATAAACCGCATGGACCACAGGCAAACAGAGGAACATGTCAACCCCTTCTCCCTTTTTTTTTTTTTTGGAAATGTGCCAACCCCATCTCACATTGAATAATACAATGGCTTCAGCGGCTCATAACTTTCAGAGCAGAGTTTACCTAGATATAGCTCTAATTACGCTTTGAAAGCCTCTAGTCATCAAAGACAAACACTAACAAGAAATGGGTATTCTTAGAAGAAGGAAAAAACAAACATTTTTCATCATTTCTATCAAAACCCATCAACCTCAGCTCCACAAACAAGCATTCAAAAGCACAACAAAAAAAAAAAAAAGAGGGAAAATTTGTTATTTCCATTAATCACAAAAATTAAAAAAATTCAAAGACAAACAAAACAAGACTGCAATATAAAAGCAAAACAAAGTAACCGACATTTCTACAGTTGCATAGTTTGATGGAAAATAACATCCCAAAGCACAAGAATCCTCATTTTTCCACCTCAGCAGAAAGAAAAAAAAAAAAAAAAACATTCAAAGCAAAAGGAAAGGAACCCACATCCATATACATACATGCAAAGTAGTCTGATCAATTTAAACACACAAACAAATCAAAGAACCAACATTTCTCCACCCCCAACAGAAAACCCACAAGTCCTCAACACCCAAAAAAAAAGAAAAAGAACCAACCAACATCTCTACTCGATCATTTGGATGGAAGAAAAAAGACCATTGAAAAGCACAAAGGAAGAGATAATGAACCCCTATTTCACCTCAGCGGAATAGAGAGACTGCTTAATGGAAGCGTTGCGTAGAAGAAGCCTTGCCATCTGTGTCCTCCCTCTGCTACTAGCTTCGAAACCCAAAACCCCCCTTTTGTGAAAAAGACTTAAGTAGAAAGGGAAATGAGAGAAAAGGAGAGATCTTGCATCGATTTTTATTAGGGTTTAAGAAGAGGAAATCTCAGTGTGTTTCTTCTCCCTCTCTTGCCAGGGCTGGGTTTTCCCTCGCTTTTGAGTTCCTGTGTGTATGTCTAGTCACACTTGCGTGCATTTGTTTGTCTGTGGAATGGGTTTAAGAAGAGGAAATCTCAGTGTGTTTCGTCTTAAAATGAAGAACAAGAGAACTCTTTCCCAAAATTGAATATTTACTTTTTTTATGCATTATCTATCATGGGCCTGAGTTTCATATTTACTTTTCGAGAAAAGTCCATTAGAACTTTAGGGTTTTGATATGTAGTTTATTCATTTTATTATCTTTGTTGTATGATTATTTTTGGATAGCTAAATCATCAATGTAAGGACCTTTTGAGAAAGGAGGAAAGGAAATCACCAGAAAAAAAAGGAAAACGATGTGGGGAAAATGGGGGAAATGAGGTTTTGGGCGATTTGTATGGGTTTAAATGCGACGTCGTCGTCATACGTTTAAATCTTTAATAAAAAAAACGGAAGTGGTCACATGAACCACTTCCATGCCATATTGACCAGTGGCGTGTTTTTTGGTTAGTGGCCATTTAGGGTCTTTTTTTTTTTGTAGTTTTCTGTAGTTTTCTCGTTTGAGTTTTGCCCAATTTTCAAATCAAGATAAAAGAGTGTGAAAGTTTATTTTTTTTAGTAAGTCCTCGCTAGAAGATTTTTTTTTTTAGGAAAATGACAACAATACTCTTATATCAATTTTCAAAATTTTCATTTAATCAATCATTTGAGATAAATGATCAGGTCCAATCCAAACAACCTAGTAGGGCCCACTTGAGATATCTTTCTGCATAGATGGTTAAAGGGGTTTATATATTCCAAATGACTTATAGATTAGCTTCATTAAATGGTTATGACTATCAAAATCAAGTCCAAACTTGTCCTGAGATCAATCACCGCTTGTTCTTAGGTAATTAAACCATCAAAAGATAATACCCACCATGAACATTTGGCCAGTGAGGCCCACAGGGCCCTTTTTCTTCTTTACTAGATTTCTAAGAACTCATATTTGGTGAGTTTCAAATTCTCCAAAAGCTATCTTTGAATTGAAATTTCAAAATGCATTTAGGATCAAATTCTAATAATTTTAAAAAGGTCCCATTGATGGGCATTGGTGGGCCCGTTTCTTTACCAAAATTCCCAGAATTCATGTTTGGAGGAATTTCAAATACTCCAAAAGCTGTCCCATTGAGATAGAATTCCAAATCCCTCTTCTTAATGGAACATTTGAAATTCCAACTAAATGCATTGAGGATCAAATTCTAATAATTTTAAAAAGGTCATTTAAGACATTTTAGGTGATTGAAATTTGAAATTCTAAAGGAAAAAGCAAAATATTTTAAATGCCAGAGAACAAGATGTCACATCATGTAAAAAAAGAACCCCCAATATTCCAAATTCTTGTCATGAATTCTACTAAAGAAAAGAAGTAGGCCGTGAAATTCCACGAACTTTAAAAAAAAAAAGTCATTTGAAGCTTTTTTGGTGGGGTGAAATATATAATTCTTATAAAAAATCATATCATTTCAAATACCAAGGGATAAGCCATCAATCCCAAAAAAACCCGACATGCCAAATTTTGGTTAGAAATTCTAACAAAAGATCCAATCCACATTGAAAAGAAAAAAGCTCGTAAAGTGATTTTTGGGTTGGTTTTGGGGATGAGAGAGGGTTAAAAAAAATATCTCTCAAGTTTTTTGACAGGAATTCATCAAAAGAAATATGGATAACTTTTATATATTTTTGAGTAATTAAATTATTCAAATTATCACGTACTTTTTGAAAATTTGCCAAAAGTTTTCAATATTCATTTGCAACCTTTTTTTCTTTCTTCCCTCCCATTCTCTCATCCCCACCTCTCCTCCTTCACCGGCGACCGCCAGGAGACCCAAGGTGATCACTTCTCCCCTCTTTCTTCTTCTTTCCTTCCCTTACTCAATGAGACCAAGCAAACACATGATATCACATGCCACTTTCATCTCCTTTCATTGATGAATGCTGCGATTCTTTCATTTGGACTCAGTCCCATAACTTGCAGTCTTTGTTCCTCTGATTTATTCACATGAATGCAGAAACTGTACACTCGAGTGTAATTTATTTGTTTTGCCTGAATGATGTATGGTTCAATTTCTCCAAGAAACACACTTGGAATGGAATGGCCTGTATTAATAGAAACTTCAGAGAGCTTACTCTGAGGTGAGACACAGGAAGTTGAGTTGGGGACACCGGAATCCGATGCAAAGGATACTGGGGGAATCCTGCAAAGGAAAATGGTTGGAACAAGGCTCAGAACATGGACCATCTCACTGAGCAGATAGGGCTCCTTGCATTAGAGAACAAAGGGTCCTAATTGCTAATAGGGACCTCAGTATTTGACTAAAAGGTTGGGGCATTTAAGTTTGGGCAACAGCAATGCCAAACCCAGGAGATTTTTGGGCTGTAAGAAGGGAAAAAGAAAAGGAAAATCAATTTTCTGTCTCTCTTATTCTGTAACTGTAGTGTCATGGTTTGGCATCCAGACTGTATGGGATTGGAATCAGAAGTCAGCGTAGAGGGAAGAGATCACCTAGTGGATGCCGGTGGTAAGGTGGTTGCTAGTGGGGGAGGAGAGGTGGGGATGAGGGAATGAGAGGGAAGAATAAGAAAGGGTGTTACATCCCGGTCCCAAAGTTACCTGGCCAAGGGTAATTCCCGAGGTGTGGCACGCGTAATGTAATCCCTTGCACTTCGCACCTGTTTCGGGTCAAGCACGAGTCACAAAGGATAATTTCAAAACTCTCCACTTGTGAGACATGCTCACTGACACCTATCTCGGTACATTTAACAGCGGAAACATCAAAACATTCAATAAAAGATATCATACCATGAGCTGTCCATAGATTTCAAGTTCATACTCAAAAGATGATTTCAAGTTCGAGGTGTAACAAAGGTAATGGAGAGAGGAGGGAAAATGGAGAGGAAAGTCCCCGGAAAATCCTTTTTCACGCTGGATGTCCTGATTTGAAATGAATATGGAAAACTTAAGCCCTATTTTAAAAACTAACATTTTTTCGTTTTTGTTCCGAAAACAAGTGCCTGTTGGAATGTGAAAGAAAACATTTCCATTATGTACATTTTTATGTCAGCCCCCCAACCCGGAAAAAAGAAATGAAAAGAAGAAGAAACCAAGAAATTCTGGTACACAACCTTATCCAAGTCAACCTAACTAACCTTAGTTGCACTAAGGTAAGGAATCTAGGTCTGGCTCAGCCGCTCAGGTCAGGTATGTTCAGGTTTCACTTGGTTTGTTAAGTTTGGCTTTTGCCAACAAGCAGTTCTGGTTGAACTTGGATTAGACAAGTATTGATCGCCCTCTACACATACACAGACATTCCAGAGTTGCAACTATAATCAATCCATCTTGCATGCTTGAAGTAGTAAGAAGAAATGCAGATAACAACAGAGAAGAGTAACTGCTGCTAAGAAGATATAATTAAAGAATAAAAACAATGCGAAAACTACCCTTTCTTTCTTTTTTCTGTTGTGTTTTTTTTTTCTTCGCAGAACAGATATTATCTACAATTACAATTGCTGAAATTTTCTCTTAAAATGGCAGAAGAATTCCGTCAAACTGATGATTGGCTCCAATCTAATTGCAGCCACTTGTTTCTGCTCCAATTCATCCAACTGCTTTGCTGGCAACAAAGCTAGTTCAGATCTTTGATCCATAGTAATGAATGCTATGTTACTCTTTTAATTCTAGAATCATGAATTGGATTGAGATCCCTCAGAAGAAAGAAGACTGCTTTGAGATGATATCCATGTCACTGAGCACCAAAGCAGCCTTCTTCTTGAGTGCTTCGTCATCTAAGAGCTGGATGAGGATCCTTTCAGACCTCCGAAACTGCTGCTGTGAGAGGTTGGTGTGTTTATAGAGTATCTGGAAGAGATCCAGGGCCTTCTCCTTGGCAGGCAGTGTCCCTTTCTCCAGCACGTCCAAAATTGCAGCCACACCTTGGCTCTCTGCAATTGTGGAGGCTGCAGAAGATAGTGAGGTCTGGTCCTTGAGCAGTGTCTCAAGCGCCAGTAGAGCGGCCTCTGCAGCATCTTTCTCGCTTAGTGTCCGAACCAGTGGCCTCACTGCACCACTCTTCACTAAGCAGAACGTCTGCCTAGATGAGCAGGCTGATCCGTGGACGGAGCATGGGCTGCTCCAGGACGACAGCGAAGCCGAATTGCAGCAACTAGATGACATAGGAAGGAGTCTGGCAAAAAACATCAATGGTGTAAGTGACTTCTTGTCAGCAGCTCCTCTTACAACATCACTGTCTGTGGCTGACTCCACGGTGGGCTGGGAAAGACGAGCCAATACAGTTGCAGTGTGCTGCTTCGCACATGAACTGCCACTGGTGAGCACTTGGACTAATGAAGGATAAAGCTCAAGGTCACTCAGCTGCTTCCTGAGCTTTGGTTTGTTTGGTTCTGCGAAGCGTAGGAGAGCTGCTAGTGCATTCTCTTGCAGCAATTCAATTGGGGTGGGAGCAAAATGCATGCCGTCTTCAGTGCATATCACTTCGCGGATGGCTTTCAGGGCCTCAGAATGATAGAGTATGTCATCGACAGTGGTGTCTTCCAATGGTAGCCTGCTCATTATTCCAGCAGCAATAGATCTGTCCTCAACCTCTGGGGAGTGGGTGAATATCATCACCAAGGCATTGATTGCCCTTTCCTTGGCAGGCGATGGCGGAAGTGGAATCCCATCTGGGTGTTCTTCGGCAATGCAGTAGATTAGCTTCAGCGTCTGTCGAATTACATCCGGGTGGCTGCTGTTTAGAGAAGCGAAGAGGTGAGTGATGGCATCTTTATTTGTTCGAATCACGCCTCTTGCCACTACAGATTTATTGCCTATTGCGCGAAGCAGGCGCAAGAACTGAGTTTTGGTTTCTGGGGTGGAGGCTTCCATGGTGACGAAGTGGAGAAAAACACCTATGTTGTGGTGGGATTGCAGCTCCTGGAGGTTTGGATTGGCCTTGAATTCGGATAGCTGGCTTGGTTCTATCAGTGAAGTAAGAATCTCTGTGGCAACCTGGCGCCATTGTGGATCGGAGCTGAAGAAAGAAATCAGGCCTAGCAAGGCTGGGATTGTTGCAGCCTCTGCAAGAAAATACTTTGCCATTGTGGGGTAGGCAGAGAGCTTCTTGATGCACTGGAGGCATGCTGATCGGTAAGCCGGAGAGCTGGAGGAGAGTACTCGGACGAGAGCTCCCACAAACTGCTTGTGCTCAAACACCTTCACTTTCACTTCATTTAGCTGCATCTGTACTAATGCCGTTGCCATCCATGCTTGGGTCTCCAAAGGCCCTGCAATTCAGAGTAACCGAAGTCAGATACTCTGCAAAATGAACACAACTGGACTAGTTAAGACACTGCACAGACTAGAATCAGGAGAATCGCTCTCAAAATCAATACAATTGGAGAAGATTGTGTGATATTGGTTTAAATTCACCTTGGTTGAAGCGAACTATAAATGGTTGAAAGTAGCCGGCATCAGCCATCTTGATGACAAAATGGGTGTTGGAAGAGAGGTTCTCCACCACCTTCTCAGCCTTCTGTGAAATGTCTGGGTTATGGTTTTCGAGCAGGGAGACCAAGAAAGGGATGCAATTTGTGTTTCCAATCTCCTCTGCGAACTCTTCTTTCTCCGCTAGCTCTACCAAGATCGCAACAGCATCTGGTTGTGCCTCACCTTTGCGAAACAGTTTCTGAATGTAGTGAATTGCTCCTGCTTCGACAATTGCCCTCTGTGAATTCCCCAAACAACATAATTATCAAGTTCAACAGACTGAGAAATAGGAAATTTGCATTAAATGGGTTTCTAATTTTATTGAATTTTCCATTGTGGGTTCTTATAAAATATGACATGATTTGAGGCAGCAAAGATGAAATGTCAGCACCCCACAAAGGCTCCCATGCTGCTCCAAAAACACCTAACAGAATGCATAATCATCTATTCTTTGTTAAAAAAATTGGATCCAATTGCAATTCGGTTAACATCCAAACACACCATTGAGATTACCTTGTTTTCCTCGCTATGATTGACGAGGTAGCAGAGGCATTTCAGAGCAGCCTTCGTGTTTATTCTACTACCAGCTTTCAAAGACAAGACGATCTTGGGAATTAGCCCCTGTTCTGCAACTGCAGCTCGATACTGAGGCATTTCCATCAGAACCTTCAAGTCCTCCAAGGCCTGGCTTACCCTGTTGGGGTCATCTGAGTTGATGTCAGGCACCGCCCTTTGTAGCTTCTCATCCAATTCACGCTGTTTCCACTCGTGAATTGTGCTCCGAAGAGAGATATTTGGTGTCAGCTCCAGAGACATAATCTCCTCTTCGCATACAGGACATGTTTTCTCCCCATTATTGAAGTGCTTCCGAATTGCATTTCTCTCAAAGCTGTGCCCGCATAAGATTGCAACAGGGTCTTCCATCACCTTGCCACTTAACGGGCACTTGAATGAGCTGATCAGGTCATGCTGCCTGCTTGAATTCACAATGATTGCCTGCCTATTTGCATTTTCTGTGATGGCCACTGAACTATAACTAGTACTTCCCTCTTCTGTATTTGAGCTCATCTCAAAACTGGACAAGAAACCTATCAATTGCGACAGCCTAAGCGCCTCAGCCTGCTTCTTCTGGGCCTCCGTCGCTTCTTTCTCTCGCCACAGGAGCACTAGTTCCTCCCTCACAAACATGGTGTTTGTGGTTGCACCAACAGCTTCCATGATCCTCTCCAAGAGCTTGTTTCTGAACTCCATGTTTGTTCCATTCTGGGCCATCAATTTCTCAATCTTCAATGCAGTGGCTTCCATTGCGGGCGTTGCTTGAAACTCCAACAACCTCAAATTGCTGGCTAATTTCTCTATCTTGGACTTAAGGCTCCAGGTTGGATCATGATTGCCCATGCCTAGCATTGAGACCGTCTCCGAGATCCCCTTCGCGGATTGCTCCATCTGCTTGAGCATTGATCTGTAGTTGAACAACAGCCATAGGCGGCTGCCGGACTTATACTTTTCTATGACCTCACAGGCCTGTTTAAGCTGTGAATTCAAGTTCCGCAAAGCGCTTCCTGTGGCCATTGATTCTGTCTTCAGCACCTGAAGTATCATATTAATTTCTGATACATAGCCAGAGAATTGGCTCAGGCTCTCCTTCTCGATCATTATATCTTCCCTTTGGTCTTCAAGCTCTATCACAACGTGCTCGATTCGTTTACATAGCTCTTGTAACGCAGTGATCAATATGTTTATGGGATCCAGAGACATGCCGAAACCCAGCTCCATGTCTATCTTAATATCTATTTTTGTAGATATTCTTCTTATGGTCTGTTTCAATGGAGTTGAAGAATTTCCAGATTGCAAAGAAAAAGTGCTAATGCTATGAATTACAACAAAATTGAAAGAACAAGAACAAGTTAACAATTCTTGTTCTGATAACAAGATCACAACTTTTTTTTCTTTTTTCTAACACCAGAGACACTAAACTTCTGAGCTGAATTCGAATACAAAAAAATTGAAAAAAAAAAAACTGAAAGTATTTCTCCAAATAAAATATTCTCAATTATTGTATGCAAGTGAAAACAGAAAAATTGAAAGAAGCCTGAGATCACCTGGGAGAGAAGTGGGTCTTGTTGGTCAGGTCCCAAATGTGCAGTCTGTGAGATTGAAAGTTGAAAAAAAATAAATTTTCAAATCCGAAGTGCAAGGTGTATTTTTATGTATTTGGACTTTTTTGGTACAAGGTCACACGGCACCTCCCTCTGCCCACTCTCTCCCTCTCTGGCTGGAAACTCTGGTCAATGGATGAGGAGGGTAAAGACTTCAGAGGAGAAAGAGACATTTTGGGAGGATTTTAGACTTCTGTGTTTTTTTTAAGAAGGGGAGTTTTGAAGCATCCCTTTATTTTGTTGCAAATTTAAAGAAGTCCTATGTGATTGGGGTGGTCACAGAGTGGGTCAGGCCTGGCCAAAGTTGTCCATGTCCACCCCTTTGCTCAGGGTCAGATCTGTTTCTTGAGCCTAAAAATTAGGCCCAAACCTAACCCATTTGCATGTACCTTTATGTTAAACATGTTCCTAGCTTTTGAGCTAAGCCCAAGCACTGTTCATTTCACTATCAAGTCAGAAAAATGCCCAAGCCCAACCTACAGGCCTAAAACACAGCCCCACCATAAGCCAAACTCGGCTTCGGCCCACAGTAGCCCTGACCATGAGCACCCCTACTCATGGATCAACATTCAGAACAATCCCTTGAATTTGAAAATCTTTATAATTACATCTCCTTTACCTAAAAGGAAACTAAGGAGTTGCAACTGTATAAAATTACATTGTCCCCATCAAGCCCAAAATGGTAAGATTTCGGGAGCTCCACTTAACCTACTAATTGAATTAGAGTATCTTCCACCCAGCTTATGATGAAATCAGGATGAGTCCCGTCAAAAAAACATCATCGCAGCGACTTCCATCAATGCACATACCAACTCGTGACAGCCGCCATTGATGCTAATTGTATGCCATAAATGCACAGACCTACTCACCTAGGGACTTCTTTGAGATTGCCAGAAAGATTATGAGTTTATTGGGGAAAAAGAGAAGGAGCTCCCTTCAATTAAAATATAAGAAAGGGAGTAGCAAGCAAGGACTTGAGAAGAAATTGCTGAACGTGTTGAAGTAAATGTAGAGAGGAAAAGGTCCAACCGCGGTGGACAAAGAGAATCTCACAAGCGTGTGATGAAAATCCAAAACGCGGTTGTGGGCCCCACTCTGTTGTTGTGGCCTAGATTTTGCATATCTGAATTGGAAACTTGACATCAATTTCCCTGCTAGTCTGCCACTCAATGCCTGGGCCTCTCAAACTAGGCTGAGAAACATGTTTGTCAAAGTCGCTGCAAGCGAATTGGGCCATCAAACTCCAAGGGGGCACCTCACTTGGCCTCGGACCACGGTTTGCACCTAAAAATTATAGATTCGAAATTGCACTACCATACTGGGATTACATGAGAGTTTACCTGGCTTCTCTCTAGGCTCGGAGAGATTAGTCCAGCTCAAAAGAGTTGGAAAACCTCTGAGAGTGATGCATCAGTTCTCACCTGATTGTCCACGGATCAACTCGAGGCATGCCACCTTCCCTCAACTTACGGCTCTTGAGATTTACTTTCCTGAACTGAGGGCTCGATGGCATCCCAGCCCTTTCGCTGGTGTACATAAAAAAGAAGAAAAAGAAAACTAGATTGGGCTTAGCAGGACTCATTCTTGACTGACTTACCCAGTCTGACTTGGGTATCAAAATATGATTTTAGACTATCCTTATTGGGTTCACACGTCCACATGGTAAGATAAGTTCCTTTGTAGGAATGGGAACTTATACCACATACTTTTGATGTCAACCATATTGCTTGGCAGTGGGTTTCATCATTACTTCGTCGGACTCAAATGGACATAGCAGTTGTCTAATTCTAATTTAGAACAGTAAAATATAATGGAACAATGACAACTATAGTTCTATAAGAATATTTATACATCATATATACAGTGACATTCAAGAAGAAAGTCATTACTGTCCACATCGTCTTGGTAGATTTTGTGATAATTTGATACTTAGAACTTGTTTGTTTGCATTAATATATAAATATATAAGAGTTCATGATCAAATAAGCTCCGTTGGAAAATTATTAAAGATGTAAACGGTGAATGATATGAGGTGACGGGGTGAGCGAACGATGTAGTGTAACAATATAGATGACACCTTAATTTTTCTAGGATTTAAATTACCAAAGTGATGGCTGGGCATTCATTTCTTGTAATTTGATTTTCGTTTTTGTCTATTCCCCTTGGATCTATCTTCATTTTAACCATTCATAATATGAATTCTTATGTATTCTATACAACCAAAAAGCCCTGACAAAATACATACGTGTACACAGCCACATCCATTACTCAAATACAAAGTATACATGTCCCTAAAAATTCCAATATGAATATTCCGATTTCCTATTCCTAGTTTTTAGAGCGTTGAACTACGTGGGAGTTGGTGGGGTGGCATAAGGCTTGGGTTTGCTCCCCATGTCCTGTGTTTGAAATCCACCCCATATTAGCCCAGTGTGCATTTGTGTGGGTTTAGCAGGCGCCACCCGAGGGATTAGTCTTGTTGGGTCAAAGGCCTCATATATACCCATTCCATAAAAAAAGAAGGTTATAGAATATTGGCATAAAAATAAATACAATCTCATCTGACAGAGAGAAGAAAGAAGAAGAAACCTAGCATACAATAGCTTCTACATTGGCTTCCAAAAGGTGCCTTCCAATCCCATCCAAAACCCAACAAATCTCATCAATGTGAGGGTGCAGCCTCTCCCCAGCCACAAATTCATGACTAACACCATTCACTTGAATCAAACTACCTCCAGCATTCTTCTTAACCCTCCTCTTATGCATCATTGTCCTCACCTTAGCAACATCTTCCCACCTCCTAGCATTAGCATATACGTTGGCCATGATAGAGTAGGTTCCACCATCATCAGGGTCCAATGCCATGAGATGCCCAGCTGCCATCTCTGCAACCTCAACATTCCCATGTATCCTGCAACCCCCTAGCAACCCACCCCACACATATACATCACCTTCCATTGGCATTCCTTCTACCATTTTAATGGCCTCCTCAATCAACCCCGCTCGACCAAGAAGGTCGGCCATGCACCCGTAATGGCTGAGCCCACGACGGACTCTGTGGATGCGCTCCATCTCGTCAAACACTCTCCGCGCAGAGTCCAGTAGTCCTGCATGGCTACAACCCACCAACACACCTAAGAAGGTGACCCCATCTGGTTGAATTCCCACGTCACACATCCTCGAAAAGTATTCCAGTGATAACTCGCCATGCCCATGCATAGCGAGCCCCACTATCAAAGCATTCCATGTGAACACATTCTTCTCTGGGCTTGACTCGAAAACATCCCTAGCAGTATCAATGCACCCACATTTTGCATACATGTCAACTAGGCCTGTCGAGATGTAGGAGTTTAGTCGAATTCGATTCTGTTTAACATAAGTGTGGATTGCTTGGCCTCTTTCTAGTTCACCCAATTGTGCACAAGCAGAGAGCGCGCCAACCACTGCAACACTGTCCGGTGCAACACTGGAAGTAAGCATCTCATCGAAGAGCTCGAGCGCTTCCTTGCACCGGTTCATCTGCGCATAGCCCGCCACAAGGGTGCCCCATGAAACAGCATCTCGGACATCCATGCTATCGAAAACCCCACGCGCCATGCAGAATTCACCAGCCTTGACATAGCCGTCGATTAATGCATTATAACTAACAATGTCCCGACAGAGGACTTCGTCGAACATTTGGCGCGCTTCAACCATTGCATTCATATCAGAGTACAAATGAATTAATGTGTTTCCAACATAATGATCACCAATGAATCCAAATGTTAATGCTTGAGAATGGATTGCTCGCCCAATTGCAGGCGCACGGAGATGCGTGCACGCCTTAAGGGCAAAGGGGAAGGTGTGGAAGTCAGGAGGGATGCCTAGGCTGCGCATTTCAGCGAACAGGTTAAGGGCATTGAGGAAGGAAGAATGGAGTGTGTGGGCTCTGATGAGGGTGTTGAAATTGAAGGTTGAAGGGTTTGGGATTTGACTGAAGACAGAGAGGGCATAATCTAGAGAGGGAGGTAGAGTGGTTGTTAGAAGAGTGAATGAGAAGAGGATTTTGGTGAGTATTGGTGATGGGTAGAGGAGAATGAGGCCTTGTGTGATGGTTTGGGCATGAATCTGTTGGAGTTGATGAAGGGTTTTGCAATGGTTGAGGAGTTGAAAGGTTGGGTGGATGAAGATTAGCATTTGGGGTGGTCATTGCAGATTAGCATTCAACTTTAGTTTGGGCTTGCCTCTTATTTTCATGGGATTGGTTGCAAGCATGCACATTACACAAATGAAGTGTGAAACAAATGGGAAAAATTATTGGGAAAGAGCCATTAGAGCAATAAATGGGCTGGGTTAGAACCAAGATGGACTAGGCCAAGCCAAAAAACTACCAGTTTGGGTACTGAGTTTTGGTCTCTGGGGTTAGAGGCAGAGGAGCAGGGACCAAAAATGCAATCAATGCTTATATATGATTTACAAGGAAAACATTCACAGGTCGCATCGCATCCGGCCTGTGCCTTGTCCTCAAATTTCACTTCAATAATAGTTGGTCTCATTTTAAGATCGAACATGATTGATAATGTGATCAATTCATATGATTCATAAGGAGAACATTTGCCCACGCACTGTGTGCCCAGACCAACCAACCTCTGAATGCGTGATGTACTGTCCGAATGCATAGTGTGTAGGTGAATACTTTTTTAATTAATAGTGCATAAGATTATACTAATTACATAGTTATTTTTGCGCTTGATCTTATGAAGTTAAGGAAATGCCGTTGCCGGTAACGGAATTTAATTTTAACCATTAAGATTATCAATTGATGGGCCCCATGGTGGGGTAGAAAAATCCCACTCACGGGGAGCTTCTGGAAGAACGCCAGAGGATAAATAAGTTTTTTAAATGCAACATTGGAATGGATATTGATGGAGGGAGGGTCTACCTCATCTGTACGGTCACACGTTTTGTGAGAGAATGGGAACTCTACATGAAGCTGTCCGCCAGCCATCCTTGACCTCAATTTTCATGCTAGCAACATTTTGTTCTTGTTTGTAAAAGTTGGTGCTGAGTAGGGATCATGTTTCCAGTGGTGGGATGAATAAGATGACATGGCAGACCCATCATGGATGGGCAATGAGTTGGACCATTCAACACTTGTAGCCTCCTCTTTCTCTTTTTGTCAATTGGATGTGGACGTTTTGCTGGGATGTCTTTCATTTCATCAGAGTTTATCCTGTGGACCGTAATTCACCTAACACTTCGTGGTGCGTCATTCTTATCCTTTTGGGATAGAATAATCCCTACCGGCAAGAAGAGAAAACTGGATAAAATCCCCTTGTGGCCTTTATGTGGTAGTGCAATCTCCAAGTGCAAACTGTAGTCCTAGGCCAACTGAGCTACCCTTCGGGATTAACTTTTCATGTCCCGTCAGCCGTAAGAAAAAAATTTTCAGCTATAAAATAAAATAAAATAAAATAATTTGTCAGCTATAAAATAAAATAAAATAAAATTCTATTAAAGAAGAAGAGATGAAAAAGCGTGGACGGCAGGATTCGAACCTGCGCGGGCAGAGCCCACATGATTTCTAGTCATGCCCGATAACCACTCCGGCACGTCCACTTTCTTGGAATGAGTCTCTCTCATTTACTTAATACTAGTGTTTGCAGAGTCATCCAAAAGCATTTAAAAGAAAATTGATCAGAGTCCATATGGCTGACTACAACTGCAGCCCTACATCTTGTGGGACCCACTCCAATAATCTATAAGCAAAAGCCAATTGTTGGAAGGGAGGGCTTTCTATAGTTTCATATGCCAAAACCTTATTCCTTTTTGTAAATTTTAATTATCAGATCATGACCACCTCAAAAAGAAAAGGAAAGAAAAAAGGCGGTTTGAAGTTGGAACAAGGATGGTGTAACCATTCCTCTTGCAAGCTCTTAATTCAATAATTAAGATCATCATATGATCTATGAAATGTAGGCTACATAATATATATCCGAGATTGTATCACGCCTAGCTGGACATTCGCAGTAGATCTCACCTATTGAAAATCCTAGCTTCTTATTTTAAACATAAATGAAAATAATTGTACTTAGAAAAAGTCATTCAATGACTTTGATTTGCACCAATTGTAATTTTCAACCTCTCGCTGTATTCCAACTGTAATTGTAGGCTTTGGAGGTCTAATAAATGATTCTTCTTTGCGACTTCATTTTCTATCTTAACCTTGCTAAACAAGGTCAATCATATGTATTGGAATTTAGATATTGTGCTGTATTACATTAGCCAAATGGCCAAACTAAATCATTTGATTGCTTTACAAGAGGAAAGTAGCCTTTGAAAAATACAAGGCAATTAGTTCAACATATTTTGGTGGAAGACAACCATCATTTCAGGTGGCCAGATCACAAATTGATGGTCTCAAGTCTCATCTATCTCACCTTTTGACTATACTGAATGCTTGAATAGTACTATTCTCCATGTCGCTGTAAGGGTGGGCCACACAGCTGATGGGCTATGTCTATAGATCACAAGGATGTAATGATTCTGTTAGACCCAGAATTAGCACTGAAGAAGTATTCCCAGCATCCTTTTCCTTCCATTTGCATCAATCACCAATCAAACCGCTCAAGGCCAAAGTCTGACATTGAAGTTCTGGATTAGTTTTTGCAAGGCTGAACATAGGACTCACCTTTGACAAAAGTGCACTCCGCTAAAAGGGGGCCCAGCACATCATGAGAGTGTGGCAAATGGTGGGGTCGGTTCAGGTTGACCTCTTTAGGGTGAGGAGTATGGACCTACTTGAGCCAGAGCCGTGTATACATCAGATTATAAATGTCAATCCAAACACTAAATTTACATTCCGATGGAATGATATTCCAGAGAAAATATTCTCTAGGAACGATCCAGAAAGTGCAGCCAAATGCATTACCGAAACTTCCATTACGACGATGAAACAATTCCCAAATGAAGAAACATTCCCAAGACTTTTCATTAGTTGATAATGAAGAAACATTCCCACATAATGATGCCAAAGGAACTCTAGGTGACTTGAGTTTTGGCATGGACCCTTTTCTATTTGAATCTCACTATGAAGAAGAGGAGGAAGATGGAGGGGATTCTCCTTTCATCTAAGATTCCTTTCGACTTTCCTTGAAAGGATTTGAGGCTCAGAGAAAGAGGCAGGTGGAGAGACACTTCTATTGGCTATAAAATAACATGTACTATATACAAATTCATGGTAAGTGAACAGAAGGATAAGGACTTCAAAATTGCCCGCAAACTTCATATCTCCTTCGTCTCACTAATTCCAAATCCAACTGTTGAGAGCTGAAAAGAAATGAACAAACACGAAAAGAACAAACCTCACTTGGTGCACATGAGGAAATCATGCCCGCTACACATAGTAAATCATGCCCACTTCAATAAGACTGATGTGAGGGATGTTGAGAGCCACAGCAGGCCCCCGACAGTTCTTTCGGAGAAAAGAATAACCAAAGTCAATTGCCAATTTCTTCAAGAATGACGATGATCTCCGGGCCTTTATATATGAGTGCCCCATTATGTATGCGATGCCTGCGTCCTTTGCCTCGATTAAATCCATCAGCTCTTGCCTTACTGAATCATTGATTGATGGGTTTGGTGGTAGCTGGAACCTCACCTGCCGTCTTGCTGTCCTTGGCGCGGCCCCATCACTGTAAACAGGATTTATGCATACTGGTGAACTGCAGGATTGAATGGTGATCACATCATCATCATCCTCTTCCGCAGACACTATCAAGTTTGTGATCGATCTGCCAGGCCTTGCGCTTATGACAGCCATCCTACCATCCATAGGAGAGCTATCCGAGCTTGTGAGCGGTGAGTAATTGGATTCCATCTGGATAAACTCTGCAATGCTCTGAATGAGCTGATTCTCAAAGTTGCCATCATCCTTTTGGATATCCATGTACCCATACCTGACGATGCATCGGTACATTCGATACTCCTTCGGGCAGGGCCGTCCGATGAGAAAGCGTTCTTCAATTGGCACATGTGGAACGGGGACCACCTTCACACAGACAAACACCAACACATTATGAAATGCAGGAAGGTTGGTGATGAAATGGCTGAAGATTGATGGCACCCCTGTAGCCAGTTCAGAGTAGATGAGGCCTATTCCAGGCACACGGGCAATCTGGAGACTTGGACCAAGGCTGAGTATCCATTTCAGAGAGACTTTGTTGTTGAGATCATAACTATACTTCTTGCAGGTCCCATAATGCCAAATGTACATGATGACCATGAAGATGCAAGAGAGGACGAGGGGTAGCCAACCTCCTTGGGCCACTTTCGTTATTGCAGCTGATAAATAGACACTCTCGATGAATCCAAATACAATCAGAAATGGCAGAGCCAGTAAGACGCTTCTTTGCCAGACAAAGATGATGATGAGGGTCATGAGGCATGTCGTGATAAACATGACCGTTATGCATGCAATGCCTACAACAAAAATGATCAGAGACCATTGTGAGAACAAATACTGTTACGTCTTTATCAACTCAACAGTAGCTAATAAGAAAATTATTTACCATAGGCATTTCCTATTATGGTCGTGTCCCGAAACCCAAGTGTTACAGCAAGGCAGAGAATCATGAGTATCCAGTTTATCTCTGGGATATAGATCTGCCCATAAATATTTCTAGAAGTGTGGACGATCTTGACTCGTGGAAAGCAACCAAGTGCATGGCATTGTTTGATAATCGAGTAGGTAGCACTGATAACTGCTTGACTCCCAACAATCGCTGCAAGAGTAGCAATTACAAAGACGGGCCAAAAGATCGGATCTGCCAAAAGAGCAATTATTAGGGTTTTATTTCAGATTCTATAAACAGTAATTCAATTACTTGCAGAATAAATTTGTAGTATTATATGCCCTGGGTTATCACAGTTATAGTGTGGTTCTGGAATTAAAACCAGAGACCCAATCCTTGAATAAATCATCGTGCCTATCCAATTTGCAGGAGCAAGTCATCCTTCCCATAAAAATACAACTACGTTGTATTGAGTTTTCAAGTGTCCTTGTTCCCCAAACTGATTGTGCTTTTTTGAAATGAAAACCACAATTCAGTTTTAGCCACTGCTGATCGAAATACTGGCACCAATTTAGTCAGGGTTTAACCATAATCACTTCCAAGTGCCAATGGGTACATCCATATGTACCATAAGTGCCATTGAAAGATCAAGAAACCCAATTCATTTAACCTTGAACTGACCTGGTATTGAGTTGTAGAAACTATAAGGGATGGAATCAAGGTTCTTTGATAGAAAAGCAGCCTGACCCATGTATTGTAAGACCAAGCATGGGTAAACGACGAAAGCGAAGGCAATCTGCTCCATAAAGAAGAAAATTCAGGTGGGTCATGCACTGCACCAAATGCACATATATGTATTGAAAGTCAAATTGGATACTGACCCTAATGGATAAGGCATTGAAGTGACCAAGATCTGCAAACATAGCTTCCGTGCCTGCAAGATCCAGAAATGCCATTTGGTTTCAGGAAAAGAGTTACCCTTTAGTATGGCAAGGTAAAACACATTAAGTGGTTGTGTTAGGGAAAAGGTGCTACATGATGTTTGATAATAAACAAAAGAGGCATTTTTTTGTGTTCGACAATGCATTGGTATAGGTGGTAACCAGCTTCTGTAGTATAAGTTGTACTGACTTTTCAAAAAAAAAAAAAAGTATTAAGTTGAACTGGTGGACCTCAACAAACTTGTGGACCATGGATCAGTATCTCCCTGGCTATCTAATGAAATTGAACAATGAATGGTCCACATTTAATAGATGTCCACCAAATGAATGTTTTGGATGGCAAAAGGTAGGGCACTATATGCATGGTTTGTTGGTCCAAGCAAATGCTTGACATTCTGTATTTTCTTCTTGGAAAGAGACTGGTATCAGCTAATAGATCCAGACCCCTATGCGAGGTACATGAATTGATTAAAAAAGTGTATGACTTAAAAAAAATGCATAACCAAAGCAAAAACACTGAATATTTACATGAAACCCAACTTTAGAATAGATTCAGAGAAGCCCCATATTTATCTGGATGAGAGACTTAGTTTGGCGGTACATTGAGTGATTGAGTTTTGACTTTTGAGTTCAAATTTCATGGGACTAGTTAGAAGGCGAGCAATGTTATGCCCTCAATGATAGTTTTTTTTTTTGAAAGTTATCCTCAATGATAATATTGATCAAATATGGGAAAAAGTATGGTTCTAAAAATGATCCAGTCATATGTGAAAAAGGTCAAAATTAATTTTCCCCCTGTTTTCTCATTAAAAGATGTTAGAGGAGTTTGGGGTCCATTTGCACTGTTTCTTTTTTTTATTTTTTGATTGGTGTAAAAAAATATATTTGTTGTTAAAGATTGGAGGTTATGTTTATGTGACTGAATGGCGATCCATTGTGACCTATTAATATTTGATTTAATTTTAGACAATTAAAACACATGTACAAACTCAAAGGACATCATTTTTTTTTATCCTTTTCCATAATTTTCTATGTTTTTGGGGCTCCAAGATGCGACTAAAGGTTGACTGACTACGTTCATCCCTTCCCCACCCTCCTCCCACCTCTCCCACCCAAAAAAACACAAGTTTGAGTTTTAAAACCTTGGGCTCCAGTGGATTCTTTAGATCACAATAATTGGGTTATATTATGTAGAATATGCATAAAAATGGCTAATCTGATGATGGGACTTGTGGTCCTTGACCCAACAGCATGCACAATATATGCAAATGTGGCTCCATGGTACAGGGATTCAGTGATTTTCTGGGTCCCAATGTGAGCATACCTTGTCCAAAAAATATAACCCTTATGCACAACCATAATCCCACAGTTGATGTTCTGAAAATAAATGGTTACCAATGCAAATGCAAGGAAACAGCAGTCCACTGTTAAAAGGAGTAGAATACAGGATTAGAACCTTCTAGGTTGGTTATTTTGGGGCAAGATTTATCCACAGCGATCCTCATCAAATCAAAGGCATAAACTATGGGCTTCTTATACACAAACTCAAGGTTCAAGGGTAATCTGCATATGCACGGCTGACAACCATATAAAATTCTCTTATGAGACCAGTGATTTCTGAATGTCACATACCAGTCATGCAGAGGAGTATCCCTCCCAAAGAAATCCAACCATCTTTGCCCGTCTCTCTAAAGAACTTGTAAATGAAGTATGGAGATATTGCATGCCATATTTTGGGATTCCATCGGATGGTGTTGTATATGCCAATACCGGCAATAGATATCAGCCAAATAATAACAACAGGAGCAAACAGAAATGCAACCCGATGTGTGCCATAGTGTTGCAAGGTGAAAAGGCCAACCAAGATGCAGCAAGCAATCAACATCACCTCACCTAGACAAATTCATTGCACACCATTAATAAACTGGAGAGGTCAAAGCAAAAAAGTATCAATGCACATTACCTTTCATTTACAAAGAATTACAGTGTTCAGATGCATCAGGATGTGGTCTCCCGATGCCAAATCCTGTACAAGTGAGACACCATAGCTTCTGGAAGTTGGTCTTACTGGTCCCATCGTTGAGGTATGCCCTAAGAGACATCCAGTTTTAAAGATCCATGCGTAATCATGTCATCAATGTTAAGGGATCCAGCAATGGTTCAGGGAAAAGACCAAAATATTCGATGGCCAGGATCCTTTAACCTGAAAGATACCAAGGATATCTTTCATCCATGAAGGATCCTATTGGATCAAAGGTCCAAATAATTGAACAATGTGCCCTATAACACCTCCACATTCTAGAAAAGGTGTAACCTCCATATATGAATGCTCAGTAATAGAAGAAAAGTGGATCTGATAACATCTAACTACTTACTTTCAGTTAGCTTCCTCTCTGTTGCTTTCAGTCCCGAAACAGATGATACAACTGCAAAATGGCAAGGTGTTTTTAATGCATAATGAAATTCAAAGAAAACCTCTCTCTCTCTCTCTCTCTCTCTCTCTCTATATATATATATATATATATATATATATGAGGGGGTGGGGGTTTATCTGTTGGCATTGGATATGGATCCAATGGGTTCCTCCCTTACTCTTATAGTAGTGTAAGAGTTACTCTCATAGTAGCAGTTTCCATATATATATAAATATATATATTCAAGTAAGAACTAGTTCTCACTTATTAGTTGCTAGGGAAATATTCAAGTGAGAACTATTATATAAGAACTTTTTTACGGGGGCCAACTAGCAACCCATCCAAACCTAGCAACCAATAGGGAACCCCCCGATGGTCACTAATCCCAAGGATTGACACACATTCAAATGGACTGAACCGTTGGATTGAGGGTTGAATATTTTTTTGAATATGAAGCAATTAAACTTGTGGGTCACGGATGAAGGGGTTAGGGGCATGGGTTTGAGGTCAAACTTGATCGTTGGCATGGTCTCACATAGATCTTTTCATCCCCCCTAGTCCCATCCCCAAATGGGGCTCACAATTGAGCCATAAAAAAATTCTCACATAATATGTGAGAACAGTTCCCACCTGAATATTACCCATATATATGTATATACATGTACATATACATGTGCATACATACACACATACATATACATATACATATGTATATATATATATATATATATATATATGGGCAAGGCTCTGTTAAGCTCAAGCTTAGGATAAAATTTCGTAAGCTCACGCTTGTGGGGCCCACCCTTGGTCCACCACAATGGACCAAACACACAACCCTCCTGAATTGCACATGGGCGAGAGACCTGTGGGGGCCACTTGGAGGGATGGGACCAATACCAATAGATTTGCGCATGTTGAAATGAGTAGAGGGAGGGGTTTGGACTTTCACTTCTATCATGATAGAGATATGGGCCATGCAAATTTAGTGCTCAAAATCCCTTGATCTTAGATCCAATGCTGGGGGGAATCCATACAAGGCTCACATTGTATCAGGAGCCATAATGGGATCCAAGAGGTGTTGCTCTCCGGGATGACACAGCTTAACGAATCAAATCCGTGTGTGTATAGATATATAGAAGGAGAGAAAGTTTGATTGATAGATTGTGAGGTTCACAAGGGGGATTAGGGAAGTATGGAGTTTGGAGTTTCTTCATGATGAAGGGTTGTGACATTTGGATTTTGCAGGGCAGGTCCATACTTGGATGTGATCATAGTGATAATCATCAATGTGTGTCGATAAGTTAAAGGTTAAGCTTAAGAATAGGAACAGATATAAGGTTGTGTAATGGAGTTTGGGTTTCTTCAGCAGAGGATGGGATGGGTGGGAGATGTGAAGATGAGTTTGGTTTGGGTATTAGATTGTGATTTGCATGGAATGGTACTATCTGCAGTAAGGGCAGAAATAGAGAAGATTTGGAATGGGTAATACTGTAATAGCATTGGTGGGCTCTGTGTTTTCAGGGTTATTAAATTAGGATATGTAGAGGAAAAAGAAGATTGAGAGGGGCAACTTGCTTGCCTTAAAACAATGGAAGTTTCCTAGAGAATGAAGGCATAGAGGAAAATGATAACAAAAGGCCTAATTAGGGCTAATGAATTCTCATTAAGCATAGCTAAGTAGATTATCTAGTACTTACACAAATTGGACTTGTATAATTGATGTGTAGTTTGGGCTTTTCTTCTTTACATTATATATATGTTTTGCATATATTGAATGGTAACACGACTCAGATCCTCAACATGGATGCCACAATAAGAATCTTACAAGCAAGGATCACAATAGTGGTTATAGTGGGCATAGCGGCTAGTGGCCAAAATGCTACGCAGCGAGCAATACGGAGTGGTTATAGCGATACGTAGCGGTGTGAATTTTTTAAGTAGTAAAAAAAAATTGAATATTATGTAGCAACCAATCTTGTGTTTTTTTAGTGATTTGGAACCATATAAAAGTAGAGACAACTTTAGGAAAAGGCTATAAAGGAGAATAACTAGAAAAAATAATGTTTTAAATTATAATTGCTTGGCTCTACTAGGTTTTAGACTGTAGCATTGCTATTTTCAAAATAGCGTGGCGGCCTTAACCACTACGTCTGATAATGCGGCCGCTACGTACCTATTTCGAACCATGCTTCCAAGTGTGTTATGAGCTCGTCTAAATAAATGAGCTATATCGTCATCACCACTTTATCCAATCAGCTTTATGAGTTTTACCATTTAACTCTAAATAAGCAATGTCATATTTAATGAAAAAACTATTTTTATTTACATTCTTTTCATGACCTTTTGCAAATGAAAAGATATATAATAAAATATTAAATTACCGAAATAAAGGATACAATAAATTGGTTTCCTTAAGTATTTATGTAATATCCAATGCCAGTATTTGCATTGTATTACGGTGAATAAATATGGGTACACTAGGAATATGCAAGTATCTTGGTATCACATGATATCATGCTAACCTATAATACCTGAATACGCAGATGAAAACAATGATACGTGAAGGGATAGTCTTGATCAGTTACAATAACAAGGGTCACGCCATTGGTGTAGACTGTAGACCATTAATCATATGGGCTCTGCCTCCAATTGAGGTTAGTCTTCTGTTCAAACCTGATTGGCCACCTATCATGGCCCCGGCTTCAATACAATCTAAGCATGTTACTAATGAATCACTTAATTGGGTGATTCTGACTATCCGATCAATGTTAGCAAAACGGCAATCCAGGTCAATTTCATTTCAAAGGTCCCATTTCATTGTTTAGACCATCAGGCCCATGTCGTCCAATGACTACCAATGCTGCTCAATTTTAATCATCCAATCAATGGTGATTTAGTGGAGGACAAAGATTGACTAAGACAAAAACGGTTCAATTAGCCCCTCTGAAGAAGAAGAAGAAGAAGAAGAAGAATAAGTGGAGGACAAAGATTGAATAAGACAAAAACGGTTCAATCAGCCCCTCTGAAGGTCAAGAAAGTCTCTATTGACCATAAAATAAAGATTGATTATCAAATTTCATCATTGCTCATGAGGGGCTTGTTGGATTAACATTTTAGACGAGAATGTGGCCCTGATTAAACAATTCTAATAGTTTGATAAAAAGTGACCAAAAAGTAAAATTAAATAAATTAGATGATAAAATTAACACCATCATTTGACCATAGACTCTGGGTGGTGGACCCAAGCTCGGTGCTCCTTTGAGAAGAAGGAAGCAAAGACTAGGAAATATGAGAAAGAAAAGGAATTGTAATAAAAATAATAATAATAATAATAATAATTAATAAAGACTGGATTGCATCTGGATCTAAGTCAGGTCCCAAGTAAAGCCTACATCCAGAATCACAAGGCCTTTTAATTACTATCTTTCCCCTTGTCATCCCCTTTTTTCTCCTCACTTTTTCTTCCATCAGTTAAGGCAAGAGTCATCAATGCTTAACATAGAAGTCAATGATCTCATACATCTAGACAAGTTGGGTGCTTAACATTTGCACTCATAATAGAGGTTGTATGTATGTTGGATAACTTATTTGTAGATTCTTCACATGGAGTAATTTTATTAGAATTATTGAGGTTTTTATACAGCTATTTGAATATTTGTTGTGAAATGTACTCCACCACCACCACCACAGGTATAAGATCTATTGTTGAATCTAAATTGGCATCTCCGTAGGTATATACAAAGCAATAGTCAGATCATGAAGGAAACATATTACCTGAAATAGCAGGCGTGAGTACACCATCACCTATCACCATGCAAGCACCAAACAATACCACAAGAAGTAAAGCAGTCCGCAACCTTTTATGCTTCTCAAGAAATGTCTTCAGAGGAGAATTAAGAACAATCCTTGTTGATGGTCCATATTTGTATGTTGACAGCTCCTCATCGGCGGCTTGCTGATTGGGAAGTAGGCTAAACCTTGCATGCCTACATAGCAGCGAGTAAAGAGCAAATGGTCCTCCTGAAAGTTACAATATGACATTATATATTTTCTATATGATCAATAGTGGGGTGTTAACGGTTGGGCCCATATCTAGTAATGTGGGCCCAACTCCAACCAGTCAGTACCAGGCTCTTGGGCCTAATTTAAACCATGAAGCAGGCAAAGTGACGTACACCCAATCTTCACCAGACTAAATATTTATCTGGCAGAAGCTCAACAAAAGTTATGTGGATGTTTTTGCATTATAAGTATTTGACCTTGTAATAGCAAACACATAGTTTAAAAAGAGAGAGGACCAACATAGTTGGGACAAGATTTTGATGATGATGATGCATATGCACACATGTTAAGTGTACATTAAGAAAATACACAAATTAACATGTGTTTTTCTAATGATGACTTGACACAAGCTTGGTCTGATTAATCATAACGCCTTGAGTTTTAGACCCAACAGGTTCATCCGGCCTAGAAGTCAAGGCCCAAGCACAACCCATTATAGTCAATGCTAGAAACACCCCCAGCAGGGTGGGTTCACAACTACACATTTTTCCAATAAATGCTCAAAAGGAAAGATTTTTAGTCATCACATACCTTCACCATTATCATCAGCACTCAGCACAATGAACACATACTTGATTAAGGGAATCAACGTAAGGGCCCAGAAAATCAATGAAAATACACCAAATATTGCTTCTTCGTTTTGATGATTTTGCAGTTTCCCTATAAATGTGCCGGTGTAAACATATAGGGGGGATGTGCTTAAGTCTCCGTAAACCACACCAAAGCTTTGATAAGCTAACAGTAAGATCCTGCTAGGATTTCTCCATGAATGCTGCATGACCAGTAAATTGTATTTAGTTCCCTGGTCAAATTTTCTTGATGGTAACATCAGGAAAAAAAATGTTGTTTCATGCATCAAGCTACTTAGAATTCATGTCACAGCATTACAACAGCGCTTCACCAGTGACAATGGAAAGATTAAGGATGCCTTTCATGTATCAAAATGGAAAAGTGGTTTGAATTTTTTTGCCATATCCTTCTTCTACGCAAGCTCAGGAGAAATCAGAATGGTGAAACTGAACTCATGTAGCTGACCCCAACATAGCATGATGATGATGATCCTTTTCTATGAAAATGATATGACACAAAAAATCAGATAGAAGGATCATTATGCTATGATCCTTCTTCTATGAAAATGATATGACACAAAAAATCAGAAAGCACATTAGGCGGGAAACTATTTTGCTGCTTTTCTGTTAAAAAAATATTATTTGCGCCTGTAAACATCAAATTTTCAAATTAATGGAACAGGCGAATGTATTGCCTTGACTTCAAGGGTACATGCTTTTGGGCCTCTCAAACAGAATTATGGAGGATTCTTTATCCACCGGAGTATGAGGGCATAAAATTCCTCTAAGAGGATTGAAACAAAAATGAACCAAATCCTACAAAGCCAGAAACACAGGTCAAGAGGAAAGAATAACTCATTGTTGCCCTATCTAAACATCCGAGAAATATGCCAACACATTCACAGTTGAGAGGTGTTGGCACTTGGCACCTTTGTTGCACACACATGCCTAGTACTCAACTTAAAGTATTACTCCTGGATCAGGAGCCCAACTTAGCAAAAAGATAAGTAAATAAATAAATAAATACTAATAAATAAACAATTCTCTGATAAATACCAGAAAGAAAAACCGAAGGATCAACAATAAGCTCATCTCTAAAGATACAAGAATGACTCAATAAAGAAGAGAATTTTGACATCGCCTAAATGGAAGTAATCTTAGAAAAACTCATTGCGCATAGGAAACTACATCCAGTGGCAAGCAGAAGACCTGAAGAAAAGGGTCAAACTGGAAATCCCTGGTACTAGAAGTTTCACTAAATCATCAGCCACCCAACAAACGAAGTGTTTCGTGCTATGTGAAAAGAAACAAGAAATGATCAATCAGAAGAACCTCAATTTGCAAGACAAGACCTGACTCACTCCTACTGATACAATATCTGCAACATTAGCAGACCAACAAAGCTCGAGCAATAAGAATACCTGAGCTAACAAAAAAAATGAAAAATATAGATAACATTTTCCATATACAATCAATCTTAAATTTTTACATCATAATCCTTAGAAGCCCACGCTCTGTGCTTAAAAGGCTCATCGAATGAAATCATTCCTCTTCTCCAACTCTCCTTGCATTGCAGGATGCAAAAAAAGATGCAGATCCAACAAGCTTCCACAGTCATGATCATAAAAGCAAACGTCCTCAACATGATGTTAAAAGGCTAAAATATCCTCCTAGTCATAATGATCGAAGGCTAAAATCCATGATCGAGTCCAACAAGCCCTCAAAAGGTTGTGATCCGATAAGTGAACCTCATGCATAAAGCCTAAGGTTAAAAAGGGCCGGGATAAAATTAGTCACTAAAATTCATGATCAGGTCCAACAAGCCCCCAAAATGACATAATCAAATGACAATGGACCTTCCACAAAGACACCCTAATTTCAGTTCCCACAAGAAGTCCTCAAAACGTCATGAAGACTAGTGAACTTCCAGCTCCTAAAACACGCCCTTAAATGACAGTATGTTTGAAGCATTTCTGAACCAGCCCTCAAAAATCCATGGAGACCTACATAATTCTGACCCCCAACAAGCCCTCAAAAGGTTGTGGGATTGGATGCTTGTCAGATTCCCAACATGCCCTCAGAAGGCTACGGAGCTACATGATCAGTCTTGCAACAAACCCTCAAAAGGCCGCAGACCACCACATTCAGTCCATTCAAGGACTTTGAAGGCCAGACTCAATAATGGTTCATTGTGAATTGGTAAAACTAGCCAACATTCTATGCAATGGCATAAAAAGGTGTCCTCATCTTATAAAAACTATCGGACTTCCAGAGTGTAGACGATGATTTTGTTCTATATTAGTGACAACTGGTTTTGCACCTAACTTTCTTGTTTCTTCAAGCAAATCCTATGTACTTGAATAACAACTCTCTTCTTTGATTTGCCAACTTTAATCCAAAAAAAAAAAAATGTCCAAGATCTTTAATTTCAAATTCCTTCCCGAGATAGGCCTTAGACTCTTCATTTTTGCTTCATCATTGTTTGTAATTACAATGTCATCCACTAAAATGATGAGTATGCTAACTCAATCTTCACTTCTTTTCACAGATACTGTATGATTTAATTTACATCTTTTTTTGCCCAAACTGCAGCATTGCTGAGTTAAAACTTCTCAAACCAAGCACGAGGTGACTTTTTATAGCTTCTGTTAAAGTAAAATAAATAATAAAGATTGAGCTTATTATAGCTTACATTGGTGTTAGATACTACAACTGGTAGACTGCAACAGCTAGGATCCATTTCCAACATTATCTGAACTGCAATCTCTCTTTCTTCTTTCTTCCCACTTCTCTCTTCATTATCTGGGATCTTTTATATTAATCTGTTTAACCATAATAATCATTATTTTTTAAATTAATCTGTATACCATATTGAAATGCATTCAATCCATTTAAGCACCATTTTCGCCATTGTCATCATCTTAGCCTTATCTCATCTATATGGGGGCTTTGTCTATTAATCTGTCACCACAATAATCTTGATTTTATCTCACCACCACCACCATCATAACAATCGTAGCATAACCCAACCTACATGGTTTCTCATTTAATCTGGATTCAATATTAACTTTGAAGGTTGTAAATACAACGGAAGCACGGATCTATAAGAGCTGGCTGCTACAAACGCGATAAGTACAACGTCGAATTGAATCAGGCACTGGTGTGGAGATCTGTAACCGTCTACGAGAGATCAGTCATGTATGATTCACTCTTCAAGATCCAAGGGTAATGATGGACACCCTGGATGAAGAAGAGAAGATGATGATGTAGAATTGTAGATCTAGTGGAAGGAAGATTAATTGTAAAAGTTGTCCCAACTAAATTGATGGGTGATAATATCTCTATTTATAGCCCTTTGGCTAATGGGTGATAAGATTGAGAGATGATAAAGATAAAGAATAAGATCAATCTCTCTCAATTTGAATTTGAATGTAGATATGATAGAGAGAGAGATAGTGTTGGATAAAAGTCAAGCTATTCTTATCCAGTGGGGTCCACTCACATGTAAACACAAGTGGGCACATCACAAATGCCAACATACTTACATTAATTTGATTAAATCTTCATATAGCTCTAAGTTCTACACATTTACAACAGCTGCAGATTCTCTTCAACCGTCTTCCCTTCCCATCCCTGTGTAGCCCCCACATAGCAAGTGGGTCCGGCCTATCTTCCAATCCTAAGAAACTCTACAAGCTACGGCACCCCAAATTAACGGCTTGGATGACCCACACGTGTAACACGCATGTGGGTTCTAAAAAAACACCAAAATTATCAAAAAAAAACTACTCATATTGCAAAAAAAAAATCACGAATTTGCAGTAACATGAACAGAAAAATCTCTAAAAGTCATAAAAGAAAAAAAATCATTTGCAGAGAACTCGACTTACAGGAGCAAACAAGAACTGAGATTTCCACCCAAAGAGAGATAAGAGAGAGAAGAAGAAGAAGAAACCCTAATCTTATTCTTACCTGAGGAACCGGACGGAGACTTGGAGGCAGACCTGACTCGGCCTCAATCGATTCCATGACTCGGTAACTCAGTCCTCTTCTCTTTCTACGACTCTGCTTCGAGAGAGAGAGAGAAATAAAAATGAAGAAAGCAGATTTCTGTTAGAGGACAAGTACGAAGATGCCTTTTATAGTGAGGTCTCGCACGTGCTATTTGGCGTGCTGTGCACGTGCTTCTTTCCTCGTAAAAATGACTGGAGCCTCATGAAATGGATATGGATGACTAAAATATCAGAATCTCACATGCAAAGGAAAAAAGAACCAATTTTGCACAAAATTGCACGTGATGCCCCCATACTCATTTTTAAGGACTCTATATTTGTCCAAGGCTTTGACTCTTAGATAATCTCAATGATTAATCTCAATGATTTTCATGATAATAATTAATAGAATCATTTGTTTTATGGTTCAAATCATTTGTTGTTATGGCTCAAATAAGAAAATACAAGTAAAACTCATTACCAAAAAAAGGTAAAGAAACGTGAGGCTAAACTCTTATATGTGCGGAAATCGAACTTAAAATTGGGTCAAAATTGAGTTTTCTTAAAACACAAAAATCACTAATATGTCATTTTCAACACGAATATGTCATTTTCAATCTCCACATTTCATAAAAGTTTCTAAATAAGTCATAAGATGATATTTGGATAAGGCTAAAAGGGGAGCATTTTTTGTCGTGTAAAATGGGGGAACTAACTTGAGTATAGAATATTTTTCGGTCTTAATTAATAGTTGCGTTTAAGTTTGGAAACAATTTTAGCAACCAAAAATAAAAAAGAAATGAAAAGGAATAGAACATTTAAAGATGTTCATGGAGAGAAAATATAGTTTGTGTGAATTTATCTGGGATAGCTTTTGGGAAATTTAGATATTTCTTGGACAAGAAATTTCAGATATATTCTAACCAAATAGACCCTTAAATTACACCAGAAAATAATACCAGTAAATTTATCATTTTCTCTATTTATGACCAGTATTGATTGCACCATAACATCCCACTCACCTATTGTAATGATAGTAACGCCATTCTAGTAGCTTTGATTTTAGCAATTATCTGGCGATGGTCAAACAACAATCTTGTGGTGATGGTTAAATTCAAAAGTTAGGTACTCCAATTCAAAAGTTAGATACTTTAAGAAAGGATAGATTAAACTAGATAAATCAAATAGGGCCCACGGGCCTTGATTTTCCAAGTGAAATTCCTAAATGACATACCATTCAACCAATTTAGTTGGTAGATTGGATGGTATGAACTCCTCGTAAGGTTCACAAAAAGTTACGGAAAATCATAACATTTAAACCTCACATTTGTGTGCCTGCTAAAAAAAATTTTGAAATTTAAAGCTCACATTTGTGTGCATGCTAAAAAAATAAATTGATTTGTAGAAAATCTTATCTTCTATAGAAAAGAAATTTCCGACTCCCCCACATAGGAATTTGCTTTTCAAAGAATTAAGAAAAACTTAGCCAATTTTTATACTTTTCCACTAGCAAATGCGCCCATTCCAAATATCGATTAACTATAACATGAAGAACTATTTTCCCAATCCTCATTTGTATGAAAACCACGTGTCCAAACTTTCCAATTTCTACATGAGGAGCTTTGAATGAGTCGCCTGTTTGTAAAATTTTGATTTATGGTGTTTTTAAGTCTCTTGGCATATAACTCCATGGGATAGCGCAATTGGCCTAAAACTATGATTTGCTTCTAGCAGTTATCCGTTTGCAATTGCACTACCAAACTTAAGCCAAAGAGGAAATTTACTCGACTTTCTCTCTTGGACCATAGAAATTATTCTGGTCGAAAGGGCGGAAACGTGACTATTGAGGAAAAAACAAAAACAGTCCATTGGCGTTTGGCGATTTGCCAAATTTTGGCATCCGCTTCCTACACGCAATAGTTAGTGGCACTTATGTAAATAGCTGCTGTTTTGGCGAGCTTTCACAATCCCTCAAATGGGACCCACACTCTATATCCGCGTTTTGAACGCGGGTTTGTTAAAAGTTTCATTTGTTTCAAAAAGACCCTCACTTTCTCCATATTCATAGGAAAAGCCTTACCATTTTGTCTTTCTTGCTAACTTTAACTTTTGAAAGAAAGGCCTTCACCTTTTTGTTTTAAGATTTACTTATTCAGTTCCGGTCCTATTATGAAGGTGCCTCCCATGGACCATCTAGAAGGAGGATGGCGTGTGTGTGTGCTGGCACTTGCCAAATTTTTATTAGGGCCCCATAAGGAAAAAAGGGGTTCCTTTTAATGTGTGTGATGGGGGTCTAAATGTGATTAATCCAAACTTCACACACTTGCAATAGAATATATGCATATTAAAGTGGAAATTATTGATCATTATTCCCTAATAATGGATTGAGTCATTGATGTGTTGTCATCATCAAATACTGCTTTAATCTTGTTCTAGTAATTAATTTGGGGATCAACTCTATGTGTTCTATTCATGCAAATTAATTGACAAATTAAAGAACATTTACTTGGTCTTTTTTTTCTTTATAATGGTGATTGTGGTAATGTTATTTAATTCTATCAAGTTCTTGCTTTAATCAGGGGCAGAGCTAGGGAGGGGCTGGCAGGGCCATGGCTCCCTGGATTGCAAAAAAGCCTTTTAGATTATTTAAAATTTATAGCATTCCCACCCCCCCCCCGCCCCCCACCCCCCCACAAAAAATAAATAAATAAATAAATAAGAATTTCACAATGGCCCCCCAATGTCCATATCCTGGTTCCACCCTTGGCTTTAACCATAGTTATTATTAACAATAAAAATGATGAAGTTGTTGATCTATGAAGCCTTTTTGGATGAACATATGGGGTGTATCATGTCAACCTGAGTTACATTTTCTAAAATATCCTCTCTACCGCATGCCCACTCAAGATGTATCCAATTTATAGAGGTTGAAGATATGGAGTAGGCTAGATGTGGATATGATCAGATTATCCAAGTCTCAATTCTAGAGCTTCAAATTCTCTTTTGTTTTTAAATCCATTTATACTTTATGATTGAATCTAACGATGGTTAATGGTCAGATCAATGTCAAACTATGAGAAACTAATGGAGGATAAGAGAATGAGGGGTTGCCCAGTTGGTTGGTGGCTTGCCTCTCACTTGGATGACCCAGATCCATACCTGATTTCGCTCCACTTCTCGCACATGCAGGTTCTCATCCCTTCGATCGTGTGCGGATTCTCTCTCTTCACTTGCTCGAGTACGGAGTACTCACTCTTTAGCTAGGATGCCAAAATCAAATGGAGTCAGGTGGAGAAGAGGTGAGTGTGAATGGAGTTGATTTCTCAAAGGTGATATCCATTGTATAAAATAAAGTGACATTAGAGGAAAGTTTAAAAATAAATGTACGTTGATAAAAGAATAGATTAGAATCCATACGGTATCCTCTGATCTACCTCTATAATCATTATGCATCGAGATGAATACTCCACTAATTGAAAAGAATATTTAAAAAAAGACATGGTATTTTTCCCCTCTATCCATTATATTATGGAAAAGTCGTCATAAATTATATCTCAGTTCGTTAGGAAGATGAACGTGTGAGTTCAAATCTCTAATATAGCAAAAGAAAGATTAATTGTTGAAAAGTGGAACTTTGAAATTGAATATAAATATAAATGAAATAAGAATTTGACAATGATAATTCAAGCAATGTGGCAAATGTGCCTTTGTCCCAAAATGGCTAGTACGATATATAATCAAGTGTGCTAAGACCGTCCGATTAATATGAATTAGGCCTTGATGTGTCCTGAATCTATGATGATGGGACCAAGATTAATTTGGGTGGCTCGGGTCCATGTTCAAAGTTCATGAGAAGGGACCAAGGCGTGCAACACATGAGGCTGGAGAATGTGGCATTTGTCAGCAAGTCTAATCATTGACATATTTACTAATAAAAATGGGTGGAACCATACGTCATCAAAACAGCCCTACCTTCGTAGCTAGTACCAACCAATAAAAAATAATAGAAAAGACAAACAGTTACAAGGATTAGCCGATTAGGTGTGCTGCAAGAGTTCCCAACTTAGTTGTAGTATTCTTAATTTATTGTTTTATTCCAAAAAAATATTTGGACACGATACGGATAGGATATTCCATTTCTCACCCAATTGCATGGAGTGGGTGTTCTCTCTCCATGGACGAAGTCTCTCATGGGTCCCAACTTTCTTGGCTAGGTATAAAACATTAATATTTTTAAAGGAGCATCAATTGGTGAAGGATCATATGTATTAAGTGGAAACGATTTATTTAGTGATTTATCTTTGTCGACCAAGATGTTATATGCGTGTTTGTTTTATGCAATTGAATTCCTAAAAACTTCAAGTCTCTATATTTCTATTATAATATTTTATGCTAAAATGTTTTGAATTCAATTCTGATCGGAAGTTACTTCCAGTTTTTACAACTGCCAACATACTTTCACCCTTCACTTTCCACTAATATACTTCCCACACTTATGGACTTCCATCTCTCCCGTTTCTCACATATTCCTATCTCCCTACCTCTTCATGTATACCGTAATTAGCATGGGTTTTTGTGCTAGTGAGTGATTATTACAAATGAAAAATCACATGTGGAAATCTAAAAATGATCATAAAAAGAACTTTTCACTTAATTGAATTTGAATCAAGGGATCATTCTAGTAATTCAAATCCTAGGCTTCAGAATGTTTAATAATTATTCGGTGAAACTGATTTGACTGTGAATTTCTATTTATTATGTGCAAACAATCAAGCACCCCTTAGGAATTATATGTATATATATAATAATAATAATAAAAGAAAATTTAATAAACACATATATTTTTTAGGCTCACATGTGGATGAACTTAGTGGGCACTGGGCACTACCTTGCCCACTGCTAAATGAGCAAATTGGAAAGGCCATCATTAATGGTGGCCGGTGGGTCCCACACAAACAAAGGTACAAATCACACATAATAAATTTAGTTAGGTCTGTGGAGTACTGAAAGTAAAAACCCAGAACAATGGTCCTAAAATTGCAGATTCAAATACTAAGAGCCCAAGTGCTTACTTTTCTGAGAAGGATTGCAATGATGATAATAGAGAATCATGAGATTGGGTTAGATATATTGATAGAGAGGAACCTTCCTAGCAACATGTTCAGACAAATGAAAGAGGGGCCCTGTGCTCTCCAACTTAGTAAATTGGGATCCTATGCAGCAACAATATCAAAGGTCTCAGCAATGTGCGTTCGCATGTGAAATGAACCCACAACCTATGAAGTCACCAACCACTTCTCTGCCCCAATATATTTGCCTTACTAAATTTAAGGCTGGTTTGTTTGTATGTAATTGAATATGTAAAGACAATAAAAAATACATCTTTGAAAGTGATGAAGCTCGAAGCAGCTATGGTGAAGATTTAATACAGTGCCATCAAATTATTTTCCCTTCAGGAAAAATGAATTGACTGGAGACGAAAAATAAATATCCAGCCATCAAGGTTCACTGCGGATTAGTTTTAACATACCACCGTACAAATGTGCACTAATAAATTAAATATTTAGAAAGTCTAACAACGTTTATATCTCCACCTTACATCATTCACTTCTAATCTATTCAATGACCCATTGTTAAAACCTAGTTTACCTTGATTTCTTAAAAATTCAATTCCATAAGGAACAAATGGGCTCTAAGGGGCTAGTTTGGTTAGAGTAGTATATATGAGAACTCCTGTTTAAGAGATAACTGAGAATTGCAAATATTATGTATCATTTTGGAAGTTGGTGTTAAGAGGTTTTTATCTTAGAAGATAAGATAGGATTAGGTTGGCTGTTATTAGAGATAAAATAGAGATTTGTTAGAGATTTTAGGTTTGAGTTTGAATTTTAATAATCTTGTTCTTGCCATGTATAAATTGAGAGGATCTCCTCTCATCATATTTACGGTGATTTTATAAGAATAAATTTATTTATTTGAAATTCTTTAGTTGGATGTTTGAGAATTTGCAGAATTTTGACGAGGCCGAATTTTGAAAAGCTTGACTTCTTGAAAGTTGAGCTAGGGCAACAATACCCAGCTCGGCCTGGCCCTTTTGTATAAAAAATAATCTTCTATTGTCACATTGATTTGCTTATGGATAAGGCTATTATCATGAAAGCAAGCCAAGATTTATACAAAGTTTCAGGCTTGGGCCATATATGGACATGTGTATATAAAGTTGGACCGAACCTAGATATGCCTCAACCTAGCTTCACTGGCCCGGTCTATGAACACCCCTATGTTCAACTCATAAGTTATTGGGCCAGGTACTAATGCCCAGAAACTATCACAGGCCTAAGAGTTTGGATTGGGTTTGGTGACGAGTATGCATTGAGGTTTTGGTAAGAATAGTTGGCTAAACAAATTTAATATGATATTAGAGTCAACCGGTCGCGAATTCGAATTAAAGTAGGAAAAATGAAGAATATAGTTCCGCTCAAAAAGCTTCCTATGCAAAGTTGATTTGAGACTTGGTTTAATCTTGGTAACTGAAAAGACTTTTTTACTAAAAAAAAAAAAAAAAAACTCAAAAGACCTAAAAATATGATAGTTTTTAGTTAAAAAGATTTTAAGTTGATTCTTTTCCAAGTTTGATTGAGGAGAGACATATTGTTTCCTCCGCTGATTCCTTTGATAGTTTCACATTTTATTACAATGTGGTCGTATGTGTCCTTTAATTCCACAGAAGTGACATATATGAATAAATTTTGGTTTTGACATATATCTTGGCTAATAGTTATTCAGGTATGTACCATTTGGATAGATTGGGGGCAATGTTGTCATCGTAGGTCCTTGAACAAAAGTAGACTTACCTTTGTCCTTTGATGTGGAAGTTCCTTGAACAAAACCAAGTCCAGTTTTCGAAGAAACAGACTGTTGGTTTCCCAGAATTTCGTTCAGTTTCAATGAGCCTATATTCATCTGATTGTTTGAAGCTTTTGCGAAGTCCAACTCTGAAAGGGCTATCTTCAATTTTCTAGTAAGGTTCTCCTTTGCAAATTTGCAAGAGATCAACTCGTTTCGTAAGTTTACTAACTCAGATTCAACATTATGAGATTGTTGTTGCAGACGATCATTCTTTTGACCTACAAGAATCAACTTGTTAGACAAGATAGTGCGTTGATCTTCTAATTGTTTTACCTTAGACTGAGATTCTATTAATGTCGCTTGCAATGATGTATTTTTTCTTCCATTGCCTTTAATTTCAAAGCTCTTTTCTCGCTAATTTTCGATATTCTGACAGATTCTTGAAACAACTTTTGATAGTCTTCATCACCCTCCTGTTTTCTATCAGAAATTTCATTAATATCTAAATCATCTTTAGACTTAGATTCCTGCAAAGAAAAGGTGTTAGAAAGAGCTATGGAAGCAACATATTTTCTAGACTCACTCGAAAGTAAATCAGATTCAGACACTTCTTCATCAGATTCCTCATCCCAAGCAACACTTAAAAGCCTTATCTTTGTTCTTTTCTCTGCGATTTGCACACTTAGCAGCAGTGTGACTATATCCTACTTCCATCTCTCTCTTTCTTTCTCCTCTGACTTTGTTTTGCATTTAGATTGACCCTGCACATGTAGGACTCGTGCCGAGTCAAGCTTTCTAACCCTTAATTTTAGGTCTCAAAAGTTTAATTAGAGTTTGGTAAACTAACCTGGGCAAGCAAGGAGAGGGATATGCACACCTGGGAGAACTTGCAAAAGGCAGTAAGTACTTGCACATTAACGTGCACAAGCAAGGAGTGAGAATTCACACATGCTTCCTTGTGTTGGGCTATTTTTGGCATGCAACTTAACTAAAGTATAGCCTTAATATTTGAAAAGAAAAGATAATTCTAGGGGTTTGATTTATTTATTTTATTTTTGTTTTGCCAAAAAGAAAAGATAATTCTAGGGGTTTTGAAATATTAGTCCTCTTTAAACCTGGTTTTTCCCATTTTATGACCGAAATTTAGATAATGTCACCTAAATTGCTGGACATTGGTCAATATTTTTTTTAAAACCTTTTTACATCATATCCTATGATATCATGGGATCCTGTAAAAGAATTGCCCAGAACCAGTAGGACCCTTATCCTGGGGCCACACACCTGATATAATTAAAAACCAAATAACACTTCTGTTTGAAAACATCAAAACACATATATAACTGCTCCTACAGCAGAAACATCATAGTTTCTAGGCTTGATTTATACTTGAAGGAGATCTATTGAGAAAACGTTGTAGACACTTATCGGTTATCAATTATTTGTGGCATGTGGGCATAATTGTCTTAAGGATAATGTGATCTGTTAATTTGTATAGCTCAATAGAAGTTAATTAATCTTGGTTAACCGGGCCCCTAGATTGCCCAAGTTGTACTGTGATTAGAAGTAGGCTTGTTATAGGTCTAAACAAGAAGTATTATTTGGGTGTAACAGAGTTTTGGGCCCGATATTATAAATGGAGACTAAGAGTCTTTAGGATGTACATATCTTTTGATTGCATAGTGAATTCTCTCTTCTTCCCTGTGGACGTAAGCCAAAAGCCAAACCATGTGTGCTCTTGTGCATGCTTGATCTCTTCTCGTAGGCCCTAGATCACAACAAACTGGTATCAGAGAGTTGCGCGTGATTGGAGGAGATTTGACGGATCAAATCTCAAAGGGTTGGAGTTGGAGTTATGGTTGCGTGATCGACGAATTAGATCTCAAGATTGGGATAGCGTTTTCTAGATCGTGCAGAGGAAGATCGGTTCTGATCTCGGTGGGCCACACAAATCGCAGAGAGAGGAAGAAGATCAGATAATCACTAGGTGGGCCACACAGATCAGCGTTTCTTCGATCACCTTGTTCTGTTGCGATTCCGTAGAAGGTTGAATCCGGTTTCTCTGCATCGACTTGCAGAGAGAGAAAGAACATGTCGCGCCCCCAAAACCGGGATCCGATCTCGGGGACGCGAGTTTGGGGGAGAATTTGCATTTCCCCTCCCAGGATCCGCGTGTGTGAGGATGACAAAATTCACAACACAACAAAATATTTCGCGGAAGCTATACAAGACGTTACGACCCGGAATCCGTATTCATCGGGTTCCGTGTCGTACTCAATCTGTCAGCACAAGATTGTCATAGACATATTTAAATTCAGACTGGAACAATTCATAATATCAAGATATACAGAGCTGACAGTAACAGGCTTATCATTACCCAACATATTCAAGTTACAAATTAACAAGTGCACTAATTACAATTCCCAAGAAACAGGCTAACAAAAGCCGTACAAAATAGCAAGCTAGAACAAATACTACCCAATGGTGTAACGTAACTCCGGAGTCAAGCATGACGTCAACATGACATCGCTGACACTACAAGACTGCAAAACTCGTGGCTCAACAGCCCTCTGCACGCGAACTAGCTCAAAACAAGGACCTGCTATCAAGAGCACCAAAACAGAAGTATATCAGACACGACGGTCTGGCAGGTGATCAATATAGGCAAGAGCATAAACAAAATCGAAGTTTAAAGGAAACAAGAACTAAAAACACTTCATTGAACTTGAAACAAGTTTACAAGATTTAAAAACAATGCATGTACAAGATACTTATCAAGAAATCACTAGTGCATGCACGATATACGAAACAAGATATGAATACATATAATATCATGATTAGTAAATCCACAAAGAGCCCATCCTTTCTCCATCATACATGATGATAAGAGTAAGCACGCACGACAAGCACGATAAGCACAACACGATAAACACGATCCCACGCCACACAAGGTAGACGGGGTGTCCGGCCGCGGAACCGGACCACGAACACGCACGATGTGTCAATTCAAGACACGACTAGTCTGCAGACAGTCCACATGTTTAAGGACCCCCAGGTAGTGGATCAAGCTAAAAGGGCAGTCCAAGCTTAGTGGTACTCACTTATATCATGAATGCATAAAACATGGCGATACACGTTCGAGAACACGACAAAACAAGAGGGAAATCATTTGTCAAACACGTCACGACAAGGCTAGCACGATAGCATAATATAAATGCTTAACAAACTGAAGAAATGATTCCCTTTTTCTTTCTTGAAACACGATTCTTGAAACACGTCTTAAAACGAGCTTATACTTGAAATTCGGGCAAATGCACGATGAAACACGAAGTATCAAAACAAGATTCTTGGTTCTTGAAACAAATCTTCAAACACTTATACTTGAAATTCAAGGCGAGTACACGATGATGTACGTAACATCAGAACGGAAGTTCAAACACGAAATCTATCAAGTTTAGGCTAAAGACCATTCATTGACCCTTGTGGAGTTGAAACCCAAATGTCGGAGTTTTAACAAGATTTGGTGCCCCAGAAGTTATAGTACATTTTGGAATTCCAAGTGCACAAGGTCAATAAAAAGGTCTAAAACCTAGTCTAGTTTTCCTTCTCGCAAAAATCCTTCAAAACAGTACTTTTTGTAAAATTTCGGTCAGTCCTCGGTTTCCTGTCGGTCAACCGAGGTTGATGTGTCGGTTGACCGACAGCCGACCGACGGCTGGCCGACAAGTCTCAGTCCAGAAATGTAGCTCTCTGGAAAAGGGACCGACAAGTACTCGGTTGGCTGTCGGTCGACCTGTCGGTCAACCGACAGCTGACCGACAGTTTTCCTGACAAAAAGTTGCTCTCTGGAATTTGAACCGACAAGTCCTCGGTTGGTGTCGGTCGACCTGTCGGTCAACCGACAGATGACCGACACCTGACCGACAGAACTCGGGCAGTGCATTTCTGTACAGATTTTTCACACTTCATTCCCACCTTCACTCCCACATTTTCACCACCTGCACTCCCCAAGCCTACATGCTTTCCAAGGGATACATTTCTCACATTTTTAAAACATTCTATCCACAATTAAACCATTCATTCTATAACAAAGGCATCAAAGCATTTTCATGTACAAAATCATAAAACTTACAAGACTAAACATGATTCCAAGAACTTACAAAATCCTTGCTAACAAGACAAATGAGGAAGCTAAAACCCATGACTTGAAAGAGCATGAACATGACTTGCATTATGAGATTAAACATGGAAAACATGTCTTAATGAAAGATTGAAACCCTAATGCAAACATAAGCAATATACATAAGAAATCCTATAGAGATCACTTGCCTTTGTCCAAATGCCAAGCAAAACTTCACAAAACTCAACCAAAAGGAAGATCCACGAAATCTACACAAAAGCCCCAAAAGAGAACACATAAAAATCACCATTTTTGTCACTACAAAGCCTCATTTCGAAAATGGGTTTGAAAACATAGAAAACAAGTTCTAAATGAACTAAAAGAATATCAAATGAAAAGAGGAACAAGAGCCCTAACCTTTAGCTAGCGGAACAAGAAGAAGAGAGCTTGAAGACGATGAATAGTGTCGGGGATTTGGCTCAAAAACGGGTCCAATCGAAGCTTGAGAAGAGAGGGAGAAAATGGCGAAGTCGGATTTGAGATTGGAGCTCTCTTGATGGAAGATCCAAGGGAAAAGACCAAGAGGAAAAAGCTTTCTCTCCTCTCCACTCTAGGGCAAACCGGTTGCAGGAAAATGGGAAGAAGAAAATGGAGGAGAGAGAATAGGAGACTATAAATAGTGTCTGGAAGTGGGTCCCCTAAGCAGTTGAACTAGAAACGCTTAAAACATGGTCTTGTGGACCCCGGATGAAATCGACGAAGAAGAACAAAACGATCGTCGAAAAATCTAGTTTCCAAAAAGTATATTTTCCCCAATTTCTGAAATTTTCGAAATTCATGGACAGATTTAGTGAAAATTGTCATTTTTGCCATTTTTCTCGAAAAACGCGATTTTTGAGTATTAAATCAAGATGGTCAAAACATGAAAGTTGTTTATAACAATAAAATGAGTCAAAAGGAATAAAATTTGGGATTTTTAGAAGCCAATAATAAATTCTCACAAAATACAATTTACAAGGGTCGGGTCAAAACAAAGTCAATGGTCTTCTAAAACTCTCTAAAGTTATGAAAAATCTATTCAAACTCAAAAACAAAGTCAAATCATCTCTAATCTTGTTTAAAAAGCTAAATCATGGTTAAAACAATGCTAAACCCAAAAATTGAGGGTCGGGGTCTTACAGAACATCTGGTTCTTTCTGGTTCGGCCACCGAGAATGGAGAAGGAGGATCGCTGTTGCTGCATGTCGTCGTCGTTGATTGGAAGAAGGGGCAGGGGTTGTCCCTGTTGGAAAACGGGAGAAGAAACAGAGGCAAACCCTCCTGGTTTTGTTGTCGCCTCCATCGCCGTCGGTCTGCCTGAGCTGGAGAAGGAGTCTTCCTCTGTCACCGATCCCATTCATCGGTCTTGCTCAAACGATGAAGAAGAAGAATACCGCTGCCCCTGGTCTCTGTATTATGTTTTCCGAGTTGGTGTGCATCATGAATCTAGAGAAGAAGAACAGAGGAGACGATCTCTGTTTTCGGGAGAAGAAGACCACTGTCTGATTTTTCCAAGGGAATATGGTGCTAAAATCTTTGTCGGAGTTGCCGCTGCGTGTCACCGGAGAAGGAGGGCCCTCATTGGTGCTGTCGCGCTGTGCCGTGGCCGAGGAAGTGGAAGAACAGGAGTGGTTGCAAAAGTTTTATTAAAAAAAAATGAAGAAGAAGAAGGTGGGCCTGCAGCGGTTCCGGGTTGAGTTTAGGTCAAATCAAGCCTGACCCGTTTCAGAAGCCCATCTACCAGGCCAGATCCAAGTTCGGGTTGGGTCAGGTCAAGTTGAACTGATCCACATAGAAGCCCAGAAGCAAAGCAGCAGTGAGCCAGTGACGTCAGCGAACAGTACGGTCAAAGTCAGTTTGACCTGATCGAAGGCTAAAAACTATTTTCACAAATCTTAAAGATACGGAGTCTGATCGGAAATCCGTTTGAACCTACCAACTTATTGCGAGCAGATCTACGCGGTTGTGGAAGAAGACTGTCATCCGGAGTCGTATTTTAGATCCGTTTCTTCCAGCGTGCTTATGGTGACCAGATCTACACAGGTACATTGAAAGATTCGCAGAATAGCTATGAAGTTTGAAATTGAGAAATTCAATGGAAACAACGATTTCAGTCTGTGGCGTTTGAAGAAGCATGCTTTGCTGGTTCAGAATGGGTTGCATAAGGCTTTGAAAGGAAAGAATACGTTGTCTGAAAAAGTATCAAATGAAGAGAATGATGAGTTGTTGGAAAAGGCGTACGGTCAAATTGTGCTATTTTTTAACGATGGTGTACTGCGAAAGATTGTTCAGAAGAAAAATATTGCTGGCATATGACAGAAGTTGGAGAACTTGTACATCACGAAGTTTCTCACGAATCGCTTGTACCTAAAGAAGCGATTGTTCACGTTACAAATGCAGGAATGTGCGTTTGTTTCAACCCACTTTGATTCTTTTACAAAAGCTATTATGGATCTGGAAAATATCAATGTTGAAATTGATGACGAGGACCAAGTTATTATGTTGTTGTGCTCATTACTACCCTCATATGAGCATTTTGTTGATACCATGATGTATGGTAAAGATATTTTGTCCAAAGAAGATGTAGGGACAGCCTTGAACTCCAAGGAGCTGAAGAAAAAGATTGCGGATGACAATGATGGTTCGGGTGAGGGTTCGGTAGTACGATGAAGAATAAAAGACTCTAGTAGTAATGGCAAATATAGATCCAATAGGAAAAACATTGAATGTTATTATTGCCATAAGAAAGGACACATCAGAAAAAACTGTCCCGAAAGGCAAAGGAAAGGGAAAAGAAATAATAGAAGATTCGTCATCTGATGATTCAGTTAGTGTTGTAGATGGAAGATCAGATTATGTATCCGATAGTACCCTTTCTGTGATTGAAAATGGAATTCGTCATCAAGATGAATGGATTCTTGATTCAGGTTATTCCTACCACATGTGTCCTAATAGGGACTGATTTACCACTTATAGAGAAATCGACGGTGGTAGTGTTTTGATGGGCAACAATGTTGCATGTATGGAAAAGAATATTGTTTCTCTTGGTGCCTTGGACTCCGACGGTTGTAAGTTTTCAGCTGAAGGTGGAGTTATGAGGGTTGTGAAGGGTGCTCTAGTTCTTATGAGAGGCAATAGAGTTGGAAATTTGTATGTTTTATCCAGAAATACTGTTATAGGTGTAGCTGCAGTGTCTTCCTCAGATGACCATGAATCTATCTCAACGCGCTTATGGCACTTGCGCCTGGGTCACATAAGTGAGAAGGGATTGAAAATACTGAGTAATCAGAATTTGCTATGTGGCTTGAAGACAGGCAAGTTGGATTTCTATGAGAGATGCATTTTTGGAAAGCATTGAAATGTCAGTTTCAAGACAAGTACTCATAACATGAAAGGTGTCCTTGATTATGTTCATTCAGATGTATGGGGACCTTCTAGGGTTTATACCAAGGGCGGGTCCCGGTTTATACTGACTTTTATTGATGATTATTCAAGGAAAGGCTGGGTTTATACCATGAAGAGAAAGGATTAGGCCTTTGTTACATTCAAGCAATGGAAAGAAATGGATGAGAAACAGACTAGCAGGAAGGTGAAGAAGTTAAGAACAAGTAATAGCAAGGAGTACAGAATGACAGAGTTTGAAAACTATTGCAAAAATCATGGCATAGTTTCGCATCACACCACTATAGAAAATCCACAGTAGAATGGAGTTACAAAGAGGATGATCAGAACGATCTTGGATAGAGCTCGTTGTATATTATTTACTACAGGATTGTCTAAGAACTTTTGGGCTGAGGCAGTAAATACTGCAGGCTACTTGATAAATAGGTCTCCACACACAAAGATTGGTTGTAAAACAACGGAAAAAATGTAGTCAAGTAATCCAGCTGATTATTCTAACTTGAGGATCTTCTGTTGTCCGGCTTATGCCTGCGTGAAAACTGATAAGTTAGAACCAAGGACTGTGAAGTGCATATTGGTGGGATATCCTTCTAGGGTGAAATGATACATGTTGTGGTGTACCGATCACCCATATTTATTATCAGCGGGGATGTTACATTTCACGATGATGCTTTACTCAAAGCAAGAAAGCAGATGGAGGAGACAAAAGTAAGTAGCAGCGGTGACACCGTTTGGGTGGAATCAGACATCCTAGTAAGGAACGAGAGTGCATCCGGCTCCTTTCGGGATATAGGGGATAGTCAAATTGTGAAGCAGATGCAGCGGACAGAGTCCAGATGCTGCAGGCGGATAGACTGCAGAAAAAAAGGAAACCGCTGGTTAGATACGGTTTCGAGGATATGACAACGTACGCGTCGACATCAGACAGTGCCTGTGATGATATAGTTGCATAAGCATTAACGACTGAGTCTCTTGAATTAATGGAAGGCTGGAAAGTAGTCAACAGGCAACAACTATGACTGAAGAAATGGGGTCTCTTGATGAGAAAGATCAGGCCATCGGATGTAAGCGGTTCTCTGAGGAAGAGGAAGGAGGTTCTAGTGCAGGTAAAGTGCAGCTTAAGGTTCCTGATCATGTATGGCGTTTGAAGAAATCATTGTACGGGTCGAAGCAACCTTATGGACAATGGTACAAGCGATATGGTACATTCATGAAGGAATTGGTTAAATTCAAGTTCAAACATTGCTTGGACTTGATCGGTGTGCTCAGTACCTAAGTGCCCTATGGGGCAGGTGGAGACGATGCGACGTGTTTTGTACATGAGGATCAGCTTCAATATTCGCCAAGGTGAAGATTTGTTAATTTGTATGGCTTAATGGAAGTTAATTAATCTTGGTTAACCGGGCCCCTGGATTGCCCAACTTGTACTGTGATTAGAAGTAGGGCTGTTATAGGTCTACTGTGATTAAGAAGTAGTGTTTGGGTGTAATAGGGTTTTGGGGCTAATATTATAAATAAAGACTAAGAGTTTTTAGGATGTACACCTCTTTTGATTGCATAGTGAATTCTCCCTTCTTCTTCGTGGACGTAGGCCAAAAGCCGAATCACGTAAACCTTTGTGCTATTGTGCGTGCTTGATCTCTTCTCGTAGGCCCTAGATTACAACATGATCCATCTCTAGTCCTTTTCTCTTAGCTATCTAATTCTGAGTTACCTTATCTTTGCAAATTGCAACCCAGCACAATGAGTTTCTTGGCCTGATTTATCTCAATGGCAGCAGGGGATCAGAACATAGGAATTTGTATTGAATGATTTTTTTTATATTTTACTTGGCTACCATTAACAAAACTCTTATGATGAGTTTTTTTCATTGTACATACTACATATGAATGACATCATGTTGTACCCACCTGCTGCTATTCCAAATGTTCAATCTAAACCCTTTACACTTCTTATATATTTCCATTTTTTTGTGAACTAGCACTACACAAATTTGACACTCATTGGAGTTTTGTAGGACCTTAATTGATTATTCAAAATTTGACAATCATCTAACTTTAGTTAATGGCTATAAACGGGCAATTTCTCACTAATTCATATCGTTATACTTGTTCTGGATAGAGATATATCATATGGAGACCTTTTAAGATGACCACTCATTAGAGAAACTTGTTAGTATGGTATGGGAATTTATCGTCTTTAAGGATAACAGGATTGGTGACTTGGCATCTATGTCTATCTATGCTAACCATTTTAAGATAGTAATATTTAGACAATGTTAAGTGAAACTATGTTGAAGACTTGAGGCCCTTAAATGACAATCCACCTGCAGGAACTTAACCTAACCAAGCATAAAAAATTTCAACTTCAATGGAAAGAACAAGTCATAATTTGTAATGGGCTATGTACTAGAGAGGAGAATTTTTATTCCTGTCCAAATTAGTTAGTGCATGAATGCATGAAAACAAATTTAGGCTGAGTTACCTCTTTTAACTTTTTTGGATGATGTGAGTTTATCATTGAGGTCTTTGACCTAACAAGACTAATATCCCAGGTGGTAAGGGCCTGTCTGTTTCATTAAATTGAATTCATATGAGTTAAAAAAAATGAGGAGGCTGAGGTGAATACCAAAAACTACCATCATATAACATCTCCTTTGATGGAAATTGAATGAAGGAAACACAAGAAATGAACATCCAATCACCACTCTAGTAACTCAAATCCTAGGAAATCAAGGTCCCATCTAAATTATGCAAGTAGCAATTATACTTGTGCCTGATACAGCATGTATTCCAAAGATGGAGATGATGCAAACCAATATCAAGAAAGATGTAGATTAGCCAAGTACTTTTTGTGGCTACTGATGGAAGGCTTTAGCTAGAGTGAGATCCACTGGTGGTTGCTTCTCATGAACAAATAAGATTATTAGGTTAAGCCTATGAATCATAAACCGTGAATTACGATAATGATTCAAGGGACTCGGAATTTGGACATTGCTAAAAACTTTACTTTTCATTGACTTTTGTCACATTCATAGGGAATCTAATCATGTGATGAACTCTATGGCCAAGATACCCTTTAATTTGGATTTAGGTGATTGTTGGTTTGCTGAAATCCTGGACTGATAATCTAATCTTTTGTTCTTTGTTTAGCTTTTTTAATAATTTCTTCCTTTACCAAGAAAATATGATTACTAGATTAGACCTATGAACCATGAACAATTACGGTTTTTTTTTTTTTCCTCTTTTTTTTGCAAAATAATGTGTTGCATCATATAATAACACAGTAGGTTGCATGATAAATCAGAATAATCTTCCTCTTCCTCTCAATTGTGGAATCCTCTCTTTGCACACCCTTAATTCAATTACAGGTGATCCAATTTGCTGAACTATCAAACTATGGACCGGATTTGTACCAAATCCGTTCACAAAGGACCAAATATTCGCCTGGCAGTCAACGGGTAGGCCTAAGTTGCTTTTGGTCCAGGTTTTGAGTTGGTTAAACTAGGCTAAGTAAAAAAATATGAGTTGATCAGTTTATCACAGCCCATGAACAGCCCAAGTTGACATCCTGATGCATTAGGACTGATTGCATGACCTGCTAGGGTTCATTTGGGTCTGACAGGCCGGATCTGTTACCAAGAAATGAAGTATGACGGTCAAATGATCTGAGTCTATATCCATTGATTAGTCCCCTTCAAAATTTTTTGGGGAGCCTGGATCATAAATGGGAGGACTTGGGCCCTGTTTTTAACCTATTGGGGAGACTCAGATGTGGGCTTTTGGATTTAGAATGGAAATGCTTGAATCCAGGTTCGGTTTTTTTAGCCTGTTAATGTAGAACAATCCAAGTCCATGCTGATTTAGCCCAAGTCTAAGACTATTGATATAGTTGATTTTGGCATGGGGGCCCATGCATCAGTATCCGAGACTTTTATTATAGTGTGACCCTCTGTAGATGTTAGATCATGAATGCAACCTTAGCCATGAAATAAGGTTGGGTTTGGATCTGTCCATAGTGGACCTGAGGACCAGATGATCCACCAGATTGGTATCTACGAACCCAGATCTAGACCCAGTGCCACCCATGCAGCGTGAAAGGCCCAGTTGGATTGTTGGGGCTTCATAGTCTTGGAAAATTCTCAGCGCATGGACCAATCCATATATGGCCCGCCATCAAACTTTGGGCCCACTTCACAATTCGCACCAACTGAGATGTTTTGGTCCATATGAGAGCTTCCGGATCCTCCAAGGCTGTCAAGGCTCTCTTTGTTTTCTCTTTTTTTACAGAAAAAAATTATATACAGACACATGGAATGTGAGTGGGACCCACTGCCCCCACCAAGTACGAAGATTAGGTGCGGACCCAAGTGCATCCATGTGGGGAAGTTGCATTCGTTGTACCTTGGTCTGCTTCTAAATTCAAAATGAAAATTCTAGCTCGGTTTTGAAAATTCACATAAAAACCCTGTGTCTCCCTCCAATACCTATATAAAAATTCTGGGTTTGTTTCCAAAGCCCAATTGTCTGTTTGTATCATCACCCCTTAAATGAAAATCATGGGTCTGCCACTGGGAAGGACGATCTCTTTCTTATTCATCTACGAGAAATTCAAATTCATATAGAAAGCACATTCTTAGCCATCAAATTTAAGACCTTGATAAGAACAATTTACCAATTATAAAGACGGGTCTGATTTTTAACTGCCTATTTCATGATCTTAGATCTTACGGTGAGTTTGATATTTTGTACATACTTAATTAGATCTTCCTTTTTTCTGTTGAGACAGTAGACCAGACCAGGCCCAACAAACATTCAAGCGTCCCCTGTTCAAAAAGTAAGCTGTAGAGAATCCCAACTCTTAAGGAAAGCATAAAAATCTCTATCCAAATCCCGTTACCCATTCTAGGTCAAGTGGGCCCTGTGATACCGAATATTGATATAATCTGGGCCGTTCATGTTCTGGGCCCCATGATAAAAATGCCTGCATCATCCCTCATCCATAACTGGGCCCCACTGTTTTGAAGTCCACTTGCGAGTGACCGGAATGGTGACGTCCCGAAATTCACGGACTCAACAAACACCGACAGAATCAAATATCAAAACACATACTGACACAGAGAGGGAAGCAAATATTCAACCGAAATTACGGGAAAAAACAGCGACATCCACAGAACGATACGTCCCAAACGAAAAACACCCGAAACTTATCGAGGCGTTACAAACCTCCACACACGCGCCTATCTCCAAATCCAACCGTTCAAAAACCTCACCTGATCAGACATTGTTGGAACAAACCCATCAAAAATCAGAAGAAAAACGAAGAGGGGCCCAAATCAAACCCGTCCGTCACGTCCGAAACCGTATCGGAAACGGAAGGCATTTGCCCGAAAAGCGGGCTGTGCAAGTATTCATCAACCCCTAAACCAAAACCCGCATCGTACCCGCTTCCCTGCTCCGGAAACCCGAACAAGTCCTGCCCGTTTGAAGAACCGGCCTGACCCAACTGCGCCACGGGATCCGACAAGCCCGAACCGAAGCAGCCCGAAACGTCCGAAATGGCAGGTGGGAACGGGGGCAGCCCGGTATCGTCCGAGAAGTGGGGCCCGCTGGGGACCCCAGTGAAAACGGGCTGCTGGGGCGGTGTCGGAATCCACTGGCCGCCGCCTGAGGCGGCGGTGGCGGCATTGGGGAGGAGGAGGTTGGTGTTGGTGGCGGTGTAGTAGTCGGGGGAGAGGATGGAGGTGAGGGAGGAGCCAGGTGGCATGTCGTGGTAGGCGAAGTTGGTGCGGGCCCGGGGCCCGCGGATGGAGCGGGCGGCGCGGTCGTAGGCGAGGGCGGCCTCCTCGGCGGTGTCGAAGGTGCCGAGCCAGTGGCGCTCTTTGGTGGCGGGGTCGCGTATCTCGGAGGCGTAACGGCCCCAGGGGCGGCGCCGGACGCCGAGGTACCGGCCTGGGGTGTCTTGTGAAGACTTTTTCCGGGTCTTCTTATCGGAGGGAGGGGTAGAAGAGGAAGAAGATGATGATGATGGGTTGGTGGGTGGGTTGGAAAAATCCATGAAGATAGAGACTACAATAACAACAACTTCTTCTTCTTCTTTTTCTTCTTCTGCTGCTGCTGCTTCTTCTTCTTCCTCTTTGTTTGGATGAGTGTGGAGTGAAGTTTGACAAACTGCCCCCTTGCATGGTGCAGTTTATATAACTAGCTGGTATAATATACAGTTATACACTTGGATTTTTACGTTTATACCCCTATCAAATATATCGCCAAAATATCGAGAGGAGAATGTAAGCTCCTTGAGAGGAGAATCACAATTCACAAAAATGTTCCAGGCACAACATATTTAGGGAGGAGAATGGATAGATTCTGAGAATGTGTTGAGGTTGAGCCTGATATACAGCCACAGGCTGGTGGGATGGGTTTGGGGTACAATATTAGGCCTAATAACTAAACAGGTTGTGGGCTTGGAAGATCTTCATGCCAACTTGATGCGTGCCAATGTAGATCTAAGTGCCCAGAGAGCAAAGCGAGAGTGGGGGTGGGAGCGCTGAAACTCTAAGTTTAATAATAATTATATATCCGGAGCGCCTCTACAGCGCTTATACAACATAGTGCTTGTGGATTTATAAATAATTAACTAATGAGCACAAATATATTTTGTCCATATATTCAAGCATAAAAAATAGAGAAAAGAATTAACTTTGCAATTTGATCACAAAAAAAGGACAATAATTAATAAGTCAAAAGAATTTTCTTTATTCAAAAAATAAATATTAAGCTTACAGAAAAAGAAAATACATAAAAAATCAAAATTCTGCACGGTTCGCTCCATATTCAGTTGAACCGTGCTCTGAGGATGGTCGAACCGCATTCCGAAAATGATCGAATCGCGCTTTGAAGATGGATCCGCTCCGAAAGCACTGATCCGCGTTTTCGGAGCGGGATCGAACGGGCTGAGAGGAGGTTCCGGACACTAAGATGTATATACATCCCTAAACACAAATAGGGTGGAAAGCAGGTTGGGTCGGAGTCTAAATGGGTCAGATTGAGATGAGTAGTTTGCGATTTGAGATCCAATCAGGCTTGTCCAACCCACACGCGACACGAGGGGTTTCCCGGGCTATATTGTTTTATAGATTTTTCAATATTTTTTCTTTTTCTATTCTGCCATTATTGCAATTTTCTCACAACAACATTAGTTTTAGCCTATATTTTGGAAGTATGAAACCATGTGATAAATGTTGTGTACTTCTTTGGATGCATTTATTGGAAGTCGACTTCACCTTCAATGCTTACAAAATAAATGTTTAGTGTAGGGAACATTGGATAAAATATGAAAATTTAGTTTAGTGTTAGCTCTCTGTCACGTTTCTTAAACGAATTGCATTCATTTGTTGCTATGGGTACATTTCTTATGGAATTCATATAAATTGGGCTTCTCTATCAAAAGGGTTAAGAATGATGAATTAACTTTCTCAATTTACAAAGGACCATGAAAACTCATCCCTTTTGTGGGCAATTATGACTCTTCTTTCATCCTAAGTTCTTGTTTGCCTGATTCCTCTTAATTTCTACAAGTTCACTAGAAATGGGCATATATTGAATTGGATAGAGAAAGATCAGAAGAAAGAGATCTACAAAAGGACCATCAAGTGTCTAGGATTTAGTTATTATAAGGTGAAGGGTAGGCAATCATTAGCCACCAAAACAAGGACATATAACGAACCTTCATAGATCTTCATCTTTAATATTCCTTCACTCTTTGTTAATTGAAAATATAATTTTGTCGATTTAGAATGAGAAACTGTTTTTCATTCAATTCTATTGGATGCCCCAACTCTAACATGTATCTTGGGAGAACCAATACGAAGGTCTAAATTATGTGTGTATTCATCAGTTTCATGAAAGGGCAATTGATACCCTCAGTTTCCATAGTCTAAGAAAAAATCAGACAAACATGCATTAAAAAATTGAATTTCAAACATGAGTTGCTTAATTTACCAAAAAAAAAAAAAACAGATGTGTTGGTCCATTTAGGTGCAGCACAATCAGTCAATCACACTTGACATGGGCAAGAACAAAAGAAAAAAGAAGAAAAAAGAAAGAAAAAAAGTATGTCATTTTTTTAAAAAAAATTTCAGCATATGTTATCCATGCCTTTTGGGTGTCACCTTGGTCCTAAGAGGAAGCCAAAGCAAGCTGTTTTTTTTTTTTTCCCTCTGGGAGAGAAGTTGTCTTGTCATCTTGACCTTTTGGGTCTGACCTTAACTAGTTCACTTTTAGTTTGGATTCAAAGAACTCTAAAATGAGGAATTCTTCCACTAGAGAAATCTAAAATCCCTGGAATCCTGGAACAGAGCACTTCCTATTCTTAAAAGTTAAAGTTCTGTTGTTTGGTTGTCAGTAAAATGTTCCCTCAACTCCATTTAGATCCCTAAAATGAATTGTTAACTTCAAGAGAAGTGAAATCTAACATGGAAGTATGTAAGAGTGCCTTGAAAGGTTAGAGAATAGAGACCCATTAGTTATTCAAACACCAAAGTAAAATCTTAATTCTTATGATGGATGCCAGGATGTGGGTATTTGAGTCATTTGGTTTTGGAACTTATGATGATCCTTTCAAGGAATTGAGTTTCTAATGATGGGAGCGTTGCCCTCACATTCAAATGTATGGGAGATCCATGAATATGATTAGCATGTGCCATCTCCTTTTTAATGACATGTTACCATGATTATTCTCAATCAAAATAAACTTAAGTACTACTGAGAACTATCTGCTTTGATGATTGATGATTGGGATAAATCATGCGCCAACTTAGATATGAGATCTCCAATTGCTTATACTCAGAGAAAATCCATTTTTTAGCACATACTGACATTCACATGACCATGGTATATACCAGATTATCAAGTGGCAATAATTTAGGGATGATCCATCCTAACCTAAATGATCCAACCTGATGATTTGGGTTTCAGATTGATCCTTCTATTTTTAGATTGGCATATCTGGCTAGATCAACTGTTGTTGGTGGTAATAATTGTGCAGCTCATCTAGGGCCCCACAAGATTGTGCCCACAAAAGAGTATATAGATGACCCTCCTAATCCAATCATCAAAAGAACCAAATGTTTAACATGGTAATAGCCCTTCTCATATAAACAAAGAAATACCATCTTTCTTTTCATGTAAGAGAAATCTTCAGAAGCAATATTTTATTGATATTTAAGCTCATTTATCCAAATCCAATTAGCTAATAAATTACCAAAATCTATTGAAATCACAGATATTTTGAGCTTCTCTAATTCAGAGGAGAAATCTATTGATTCAAAACATCCCCCTTAATAGCTCTACACATTTCTAGACATTCATATGTCTTATTAGTTAAAAACTTTGATTTCCAAATAGCATATTTCAATCTTGGAGCCTATCAGCACTACTTTTTCTTTCTTCCTTGTATCTTTGTTTAGTTGTTTTGATGTTTGATCCCTTTTCTACAGTAATGTTGATCGTTGGGGGACAAATAGAGAACCCTATCACTATTAGTATATCTAGATCTTCTATTCATATTCTTTTCCATTTGAAGTTTAACAGTACCTAGATCTCCTTAAAAGATTGTCCTGATGTGGATAGATTGGATGCTATAATACATGGTTGTTGCATTTTCTTCTTATAAATTAGAATAGATGGAGCTGGGGGCCTAAAGAACAGGGTAGTTGTGGTAATGAAATACTAAATTAGAGTACATGTGAATAATTTATGTGAGACCTTGAATGAAGATCATGTTCTCAAATCCTGTTAAGGTTGTTAATTGGTGTGATTAAGGGATGCCATGGCCCATCCATGTGCTTCCACTTTGAGCTAAACCAATGATAAGTTCCACAACCCTCCATTTATTTCCCATCCCAAAAAGTCCCTTCTGGCTTTCATGCTCATGGGAGGGGTTTTCTTCTTTGTTTATGTGCAAGCTGTGGACTTGCTGGGCCTCTTTTCCAAGTTAAAAGCATAATAACATAAGATACATAAAAGTTGGTAAGCTACATAGGCATGTCTTTCTTTTTTATTTCTTTCAAAAGGAATACAATCACTCGGCATTATTATCTACTTACCAAGAAGAATGTGACCCTTGACCAAAAGGGTCAATGATAAGGTCCATCAATCCATATGCATTATAATATGGGGATGGTTAAGTAGTCTGTAGGACTACCCAACTATTCTCTAGTCTCCCCGGCATCCACCCTTTATGGGCCAACATGGGTGAACCACAAATTGCACCAAACTGGTCAATTACAACTACCCAATTAATTATAGTTCAGCCCATTGGCTATTAACCTAATTTAACCATATGTACAATGGCTATGTGGGTCTAGCCAAGCGCCCAATTGGTGAAAATTTGAGTCTCTAGATGTATCCACCAATTGAATTCAATATTCTTATACCAAGGTCTAGTTTTGGATCATCGAAACTTGGTTGCCCTGCACTCAAGATAAATTTAATTATGTGGAACACTGTTTACTTTTAATTGGTTAAAGCAAAGAACATGCAGAAGGCTGTCACTTATAGGTAACTCTGCTGATGTAAATGCATGAACTCTTATTTACTCTCAAAAATTACTTTAGCTCAGTCTACAAGGATCCGAAGGGCTCTCAAGGTTGAGTTCTACTACTAGTGATAGTTGATCGGAGTATAATTTGTAGTACTCCAGCTTCCTAAAAAGAAATTAGAAAACTAGTAATGAGTAGGGTGCATGGTTTAGTAATGTGAAGTTTTTCAAGCTTTAATTAAGTAAGGACTCTCTTGATGGAGTTCCTTAATCCTAGCTAAACTAACCTTCAGAGGAAATGGAAGATAATAATCATTAAAGATCCATGTGCAAAGCCTCTAGAGCACTTGAGAAAACTATGTTTTATTGGGTGAGATGTGGCCTAACATGTTGCCTATAGATCTCCACCCTTCACTCTTCACTCCTTTCATACCCCTTCTATAAAAAATCCTTTCCTTTGAATCTTGAAAAATCCAACAAGAATCAGGCAAAAGAATTCACACACAGCATTTTTTCTATGAAAGGGGCCAAGTGTCGAGGATAAAAAATGGAGATCAAATTAAGGACCATCACAATAACATCCTTTGATAGGAAATGGTTGTCCCACCCTTCACCTTAAAAAAATTGAACGCAGGAATTTGATAGTCCCTCAGAAGATCTTTACCTTCCACACTTCACACTTCACTCCTGAGATAAAAGCCTCTTCCCTTTGAACTTACAGAAATTTTTCATGAATTTGTAGATTGAGAATTAAATTGTCATGGAGCAGGTGATTTTTTAGTGCCAATATGGAATGAAGATAGGTATTCTAGTCATAGTTTTCTTTTTTCTTTTTTTTTTTTTTCCTTTTAGAGTTTTATAGTAGGAACTCTTTAGCAGACCTGAGTTTGATGGGATGATGAAGAAGAAAATGATGATGATGATGATGATGATGATGATGATGATGATAACATTGAATAAAGTGGATGGATAAATTAATTGTTCATTGGGATTTGGATTATAAAGGTCTGGTTGATGTCTTCTTTAATGAAGCTCAATTATTTTCTATCTATTTTGGGTTGCCTAAATGCACCCAAGTCATTGATTCACAAGAGGATTCCTTGAATGTGTATGAGAGAGAGAGAGAGAGATAGAGTTGCTCCCATGATCATAAGTGAGATCCTAGACCTTGTGAATAAATGAAGTGAGACCACAAGAAGGTATCATATATGTTCACATGCCCCTATTTAAACTAAAACAGAAGTAAGCAAAAAAAAAAAAAAAAATGCCTTTATAATGACTAATTAAAGTTCTAACAGGTCACTCAAACAGTATTATCATCATGAATTGTTATAGCTCAAAGCAGAATTTCAGAAGGCATAAGCCATCAATGTTTTTACTGCTATTGCTACAGATCCAGTGATATTTTAACCAGATCAATAACAGTTTTAACTTGAAACTGTATTAAATTCTGTCACTTTCTCCACTTCACAGGGACAAAGAAATGGTGATCCATACGTACGATTTCCATTGGATTATAGTAACTTTAAAATGCGCATTATTTCGATAGAATAAAAGCACTAAGTACTGGAAACACTTTCTTCTTACCCAGTGATTTTGCTTATAAAGACATAAATTTGCGCAAAGCTAATCACTTTCTACAATTTAGCATGAAAATATGTGCTAAACGTGAATGATTGAAATATACTCGTTTTCAAATGCAAGGAATTTGTCTGGTTGAGAAATCAAGTGACAGATGAAATGACATGATCTCGAGAAATTTTCATGTGAAGACAATACTTCTAATGTAATCTCCAGTCAAAATACTGTATGCCCAAAAGGGTCCCTGACCCATATAACAAAAACTACATTAGTTGCACCAGACATGATGTGATGCCAAGAGGTTTTCATGTGATCATGAGTCAAACTCCACAAAATCTCTCAAACTGCAATCTTCAGTCAAATATCAGAAGGCCCAATGGGTCCCAGAGTCATATGCTGCAATCACATTGAGAGGCTGGCAATCTTTGGGAAGACACCACACTCTAAGACAACAAGAACCTACAATCTCTTGTGTGGTTTTAGACTTTCAAATCTCCTTTTTTCCATGTGCAAGCAATGTGGCATGCATTTTCTATTTATATTTCTTTGCAAAACTCTCTAACCACATCCATACAGAACAAAGGACACTAATAAAACAAGTCTATTCAGTCAAATATACATTGAATAATGCAATGAAGTGAAAGCACTAGTTACACTACTTGCCTCTCATGGAGACCTATGCCTGACTTTGATGAAGGTGGGGCCATAGAAACTGATCCTATAGGGCTTTGGCAGCCGTCCAAATTACATGAAAAGGTGGGAAATTAAAAGGTTGCTTTAAGGTAACAAAGTTTTAGAAGCTTTACATCCATTCATGTGGTAATTTATTCATTTTATGTGAGAGCCAAAGGCCATTTCTCAATGTGATTTGACTGAGATTTGGTATCTATTGACTCTTAATTGTCACCATTAGGGTTTTTATAATAAACAAATGCGCAAAAGAAAAGCACTAATAATCACAAATGGAGGTGGAGAGGGGGCATGCATTAAGCCAGCCAAGGGGCCCCAGCATGACTTCTTCTCATGTAGAGCAGATTGAATTTTGAATAATCAAAAAGAACCTTTAGGCCATGTAATCATGCACAAGCCACACCCAAGTCAAGAGATTCTGTGTAGTCTTCAAAATCTTCCTCTCCATACTTTGGAAAATACATAACATTGTTTTAAAGTTGATTGTGGTATCACTCATAGTTAAGGCACTACTTTGTGTTGGCATGTGAAACATATTTAGTAGCTAAAAGAACCTTGGAGACTTAGATTTTTTTTCTCCTCTTGAGTGAGATGAGGCTATAAGTTGAATTCTTAGTAACAAATAAGATAAGAAATCACTTTCTAAATAGAAACCAACAACAAATCAGATTGCAAAAAACTATATTTACAGATGTTCGAGATACTACAAAATATGAAGAAAAAGCGACAAACACCTGTAAATTTGAGAAATCGTTGCAAGCTGGGGAATTACCAGCCCAACGGCAACTGGTTTGCTTAGGGCCTGCTTGTTTCATGTAACTAAATTCCTAGGAATTTTAAGACTTTATATTTCTTTAAGTGGATAAAATGAAAATTCAAATGACCTCCCCTTTAATGGAAAGTGAGTTGAGGGAAGATGGGAAATTAATACCCATCCATCACTCTGGTAATTCAAATCCAGGGAAAGTTAATATCTCATTTATATCACTACCTTATATCCTTCACTATTCACCTATTTGGTAATTCCAGGCGGAGCCTATATGATAATGAATTCTTTTGTATTCTATGCAAACAAACAAGCTTAAAGTAACGTTGCTTTCCTCTTCAGGTGCCAATGTTGCTTAAAAGTTAGGTTTGTCAAGCTGCACATGGCTGGATTATGAAGGAGTTTAACATTTACTGTCACATAGATCTACCATTTCATCTGCACTGCTAAGTTCATTATCCACTCATTACACAATTATAGATATTAATCATCATTTAGTGGCCGGCCCCTGAATTGTCGCATTCATCTGTATTATGCAAACTCTAGATTCGGGCAAAGAGTATGTTAAGATCAGCATTGGACTAGAAATAGACAATTAAGATCTCAAAAAATTGTGGTCAAGATCATGTCCATCAGAGTAATAGTTTCCTTGCAAGGCATTAACTACTATAATATCTTTGCGTTTAGGGCTCAATGCACACAATAGCTTGTTTTACACTTTGCCATAAAGCCTAGTAGCAAGTACACCAACATTTTACTTTATGGGCATCCCCCAAAATGCATCTATTTTGCGTTTAATGTAAAAACTCCAAGTGGGGTGCCATAAACCTAAAAAGGGTACATAGGTACTAAGATATGTGATTGTTCTAAGTTAGTTAAACATAGGCCTACAAGAGAAATCAAAACCAAAAGAAACATAGGCCTAGAAGAAGAAAAACCAAAAGATGATCAACAGTAACACAATCAAGTGGGTAAGGATTTTGATGGGTCTTTTTTCAAAATCTAAATCCACATTCCCTAAGCACAAGAACATGATATATGAAAAGATGTGTTAAAAAAGAGAGTCAAAGGCACACCCTATTAGAAGGACAAAAGTGGGGTGGTGTTGGCTCAGGAGTTTGCAACCTTTCCACAAGCATATGACAACAATCTTTGGCCTCTTGAATGGGTGTAGAGGTAAATGTAAGAGTATCAAAGGAAGGAAATAGTCTTTAAAAGGAAGAAACACCCTTTCAACTCATTTAGAGTTCCAAGGGAGGGAGATGGTTTGAATGTTTTGTCGCGTGTGAAGCCTCTTCCCGGAATTTGAGGTTAGCTAGTTTCCCATTTTTTTTAAAAAAAATTTCCTTGGCTGGTTTGTGGTGACTCATCAGCTCCAGACAGGAAAGTGAAAACCCTAAAAAAAAGGAACTTGAAGTCATATTTGGAAAAACAGCCTTTTTAATTAGTAGGATGAGGCCCACTTAATGTTCATTCAAATCCTCCCATACATCCCAATATGACATTGGTTTGATTATTATTCATGATTAGACTAAATCATACACTTGAGAACAGTTGAACTTTGAGCTTGGAATCTAAAGTTATGAAATCTTAGTTAGTCAAATTCAATGATTATATGATTACTGTAACCATCTACAGGGGTTCTAAATTTCAAAGGTCATCTAAAATTGTTGAAATTTGGAGTTTTTTTTTTTTTTTTGTCACAATCATCAGATCATTCTAATATTTGGCTCACCTCTGACCCACTTTAATGTTGTGAGTGTCAGTAGTAGTTTGTTAGGGATATTAATTAGAGTTAGCTTGAATTTCGAATTATTCTATCTTTATATAAATTGAGATTCTTGTAGTGTAGATAGGATGATTAATGATAATTTAGCTTTTGGAATCTTTACAATTAGAACAATTCAACATCACCTTAGTTCTTGATTAACTTGTATTAAGGTGAGCTATATATAGCATGGTAGCCGAATTTTCTTTCAATGCCGTGACTGCAGTACAGATGAATGCTAAATCTACACTCTTCCTTTTTTCATGAGAAAAAAAATTAAGTTATATATGGTTTTCTAAATTTATTATTTCTTTCTTAGGTTTTCTTCCTACCTTTTTTTTTTTCTTGTTCTTTGGTTCCAAATTTCTATTCATGTTCATAGCCCACAGATTTCTCTCTCCTTTTAGTTTAAAAGTGAAAGAAGTTGCTGAGCCCAGACGGCTGTCGGAACTGAACTCGCCGAGAACCTTGTACGTTCCGGTGTGAGGCAAACCTGCGAACTCACTGCGAATACTCTTTGATCTCTGAATGATCAGAAGCAAGGGTTCCCATATCCTTTAAATAAAGTAATCCTTAGGAGTTACTGCTTTATCCGAATACTACCTCTCCTGGAATCCCACATCTCCTGACCGGCGTAGGAAATCTGCCAAACTGGGAGTCTGAACTCGATCCAAACTCTACCACCAAGAGTTTGATCCTCATCTAATTCAACTAGATCAAGACTCGTTGGGAGTTCATCTGCGGCACACTGCCGGGCTCGATCTGGCATGGGCCCAATAGCATTCGGGCCACACAATTTTCCAACAAAAAGTTGTGGGGTTAACTGGATCCGTTTCATGTTCCTTTTCTTTATACTTCTCAAAGTTGACTTAGTTTTAGCTCATGATAAATCGTAATGGAGAAATAGAATTCGTGTAACCATGACCATGACCATCATAATGATGATGATGATGATCCTTTTCAAAGTTGGCCCAATTCAGATCTCGAGCTTATTGAAAAAATTATATTGTTTTTTTCTTCTTTTTTTTTTTTGTTCTTAATATAGGTTAAAAATGCCCTACTCAATGTTAATTTTCCTCACATGTTCCAGGGTGTTGATGGCTTGAATCTGCCAGGCCAAAGCTTAAGGCTAGAGTGTTAGCCTATTTTTCAGGCCTGTGAGGCCCAGACCCAGCTCATATACAAAATATAGGCGTACCCCTTTGAGAAATTATAGCAGCCCCGAGCAAGAAATGGCCCGGCCTTTGTGGCCCACCAAATCCACCTACAATCAATCTAACCCCTTCACACTCCCTCTCATCCTCTTCCCCATGGCACTGCCCACATTTTGTGGGCCCCTTGATCCATCATTCAAAATCTGAAATCAATCTAAATATTTGACCAATTGATCATGCAAGTTTGATACTGGTAACACATTTTCTAAATGCTAGATTTTGGTCAACTTTGAATCTCTCAAAATGATACCCTCTGTGATCATAAAACTCCTTCTTTTCGCACTTAGGTAGGACTTTAGGGATACCTTTCAAACTCATAAACTATCATGATTTGCATACTTCCAGGTGGACCCCACATGATATGCCATTGCAAGCGTAGGATTCTCTGTGGCTGTTCCTGACACTGACTTGCCCTCTTCTGTGCTAAAAATGATGGGCCAGACTGGGGCTTTAAGTATACAAAAGGCCCAGATGTAGCTCATTTAACTATTGGGTTAGATAACTAGACCTGGGGCTCAGCCCACGGGTCTAAAACGCAGACAAACCCATCCCAACATGGGTCGGATCAATCTGGCCTGTCTATATGAGACCTTACTTTGAGTTTGATCACCTGCTATATTAGAATATATTGATAACAAAATATCTCAATCAAGAGTTCAGCAAGTCAAATCAACACTTCATTGTGTTCTACATATGAAAACGCGCAAATTTAGTTACTGAGTTTTCCATGTTTCAGTCTAAGTTTAGCAAGTTTCAAATGAGTTTAACATATGGGCCGAGTTAAATCTTCGCGAGCCAACTGAGTTTTTTTTTTCCCATGGTCATGATGAGGTGTGCAAAATCTTCCCATTTCCTCAGTCCTTACAGAAAATGGTGAAGAATAATCCTCCTCTTCCAACTACATCTAGGTTCATGAATTGTTCGGTCGGGATTGAGCTACATCAATGGCACATTTATTGTGTGGATCAATTGTGTTTTTGAACTTCACATAGTGAGCATGGGGTTAAACTTTTCCTAGTTGCCCTGACTCAGTTCAGTCAACTGGATTTGAAGCCTTTTTTAGAGTAAGAACCATGTTGAGGAGAGTATGTTTGACAGTTGAGAGTTGAGACGCCCTGCATAGAAGCTTCAATGCGGGCGCATTTGATTTCATTCAATTCAATATCTTTTAACTAGAGAAGGGAAGGAAAAATAGTGTGGCTACTACAATTAGTAATGTTACACATTCCATGATAACATGGCTAGTTCCTTTGCACAAATGAAAAGACATAAAGATATGTTCAACCAGCAATGGTTCATGGAAGAGAGAGAGAGAGAGAGAGAGAGAGAGAGAGAGAGGAATAGGGGCAATTTACAAGGCCTCCTTGGCAACTATAAATCTGAAAGAAGAAAATTCCCTGAGGGATCAATTGATCCCTAACACAGTGCTTTAATAGTATTTGTTGAGGAGGTGTTGGGTGTGGTTGACAAATTCATGTGGTGGATCTCTGGAACAGTTGACGCAGCTAATGTCATTGTGTCCTCCATCATCCAGTATTTTCTGTTGTCTTCTGAAAGAACTCTAAGAAACCTTTCAAGAGCTCCACGCATCCAATCATATCGGCAGAGCTCAAAGGCCTCCCTCACTGACAGCTATTAATGATAGAAATACAAAATCTTAAGAAAGTAAGCTTCTAGTTATTGGAAGAGGTGTTGGACCCAGAATAAATCAAGAAAATATGAGCTAGTTCTGTTGTGGAGGTAATTTTTATGATGCTTGATTGTGAGAGACAGCATCTTTTTTTGTGTTAAACCAGCAGAGGTACAAATGAGTGTGACCCATCTGGAAACATCCAAAATGGTTTGTTAGGTAGTTCATCTCATATGATACAAGCATATACCATTTGTAATATCTCCCCACTCTAGATATCCAAATTTAACAAATAAAAATTTTAAAAATGAAAGGACTAATTTATTCATGGAGTGGGTTGGGGGCATCTAACTTTGAAGATATGGCCCATCATGTGAAAACTTTTGGATTTACTGGAAAGCAGAGTCCACATGTATGGTTGTAGGACTAACAAATGGTTCAGTTGAACATGTGTGATGCTAATCTTATATCTTGTAAGCTTACCCAAATCCTTCCATGGGTAGCTTGCTCTGGCCAGGATTCGACCTCCTCGGTCACCTCCAATGCAAACATGTAACCTCTGCAAGATCCTTCTGAGCTGCAATTATTTTGTCTGCTCTTGCTCCTGAACTCCCAAACGCCTAACTGATTTTCCTATACAAAGCAGATTTTTTTTTTTTTTTTTAAAACGCTGAGAGTCTTTAAAGCTTAACACAATGAATAATATCAATTCATCATCAGCTTGCTTGAGCAATACATTATACAAGTTTTGCATCCCATCAAAACATAAGAACCTATATTTGATAAGTTCGTATACAAAAAATGCAGAGAGATATGTATGTTCCACATAAAACCATGGTTGATAATGCTGAGATGATGATGATGATGTTTGACTATGTGGGCAAAAGACATCACAACTTATTTATCCTTGCACTTCGATTTCACTGACGAAAGTATGTGTTAATCAAACATGCAACATTTTGTCAGTCAGAAGACAAACGTAATAACCAAGTAACGGACAATGAAAAAGAAACAATAACCATTATATGTTTGTTTCAACCAATTACATTCAGGGCCTGTTTGTGTGCGTGGAATGAATCCTAGGAATTGCTATTATTCAGGTTAAAATTGAAAAAATAAGGGAGAAGATCCAGAAAAGCCAAGGTCCTATTATCCTTCACTCCTCATCTCTTCAATAATCTTTGGAAGCCATAGACCATGAATTCCTATGTATTCAGTTCCATGCAATCAAACGGGCCCTCAAGAAACAAAAGAATAACTACTGGATCAAGAAAGAAAAAGAACCCACATCGAGTATGCCTTTCACTCCTGCTTCCTCCAAGGCCTCACGGCAAGCAGCTTCACCCACGGTCTCATCATCCTCCCAACCACCCTAAATCACATGAAGTGAATGGACTGCTTGAACTTAAAACATCCAAATGATTTTAAATTAAATTATAGAATGATAAGAGAGCAGGCAAACCACATACCTTTGGAAACACAAGGTCACTACGATTTGGCGTAGAAATCATAAGAACTTCTAATCTACTTTTTATGTTTCCAGTGAGATCGTCAACATTTTCTTTTAGCCTGTAAGGAATACACCTGTTTTTGTAGCGAAAGAGGACGTGTGAGGAAATAAACCCAGACTATTACAACAGATTTGTTTCTACTAAATCTTCTATGTAACACTCACTTTCTTTTGAATGGAGATAGGTATTAAAATCACAATCCTTGGAAGTGTTGATGAAAATATGCATATAAAATGATCAGTAAAGAAGAAAACACTTCTGAACTAGTTCATTTCTTCAAAAACAAAACTTATAATGCACATTTGTACTGCTGAACATTGGAAAATATGAACAGAAAAATTACATTTCCTCAGATATGATAAACTGCCATAGCAGGATTCAAAGTTTGGTCTGAAGTGTGACTATGAAGTAGTCTCTTCAAGGTTGAGATCTTCATGCAAGCAAGAGAAAAATGCATGAGAACACCCAAGTTTTTCAGATGAAAGTCCCATTGAACATGGCGTTTAAGGCATTTGTGGCACTACAATGGCGAATACTGAATCATCAGGAATTCAGATGCAATTGATCACCAGTAGCTGCATTATAAGGATAACTAACTCAAAAAGGTTGCATGTAAACCAACATGAAAATCTTACATTTCTATCATGTAACAGCAGTATCTGACTGGTGCGTCAGTTGTGTTGCCAGGATATGATCCTATAATTTTTTTAAGCCACTATGATCCACTTCAGCTGAAATGGCCCAATATTCATCAAAGGCCACTCTTCTCAAATGTAAATCCATAGTTTCATGGCTGAGAAAAAGATCACCTCCATGGACAAGGCAACAAGAGATTCTGCAGGTCAAAGGCCAGAGATGCCCTCCCTACTATACAATATGTATTTTGAAACAAATGCCAATTCCCACACTGCAACCAACATTTAAGTTGGAGATTGAAGGTTTGTAGAATTATTATAAGAATACCCAATAAATTATCCTTTTTTATGCTCCTACAATCGGAGTAAAGGCGAACCAACAATGGAACAGAGACATCAACAGAAGAAACAAATCCATCTATACGTCAAACAGGAGAATTCCAAGGAACTTCAATAATCAAGGATAGCAATCATCTATTCTAGTTCATTATCAACATTCCAGACTTGATGTAATGATACAGCCATGCAATAGTTACTTAATCCATGCACTTGCTTTATGAAAATTAACTTCATGTTTTTCATGGACATGTTTTATCAGCACAGCAGCAGCTGCAATTCTGCCCTAAAAGACAGCAGGCATAGTTGTTGCAGCACCAGGATGGAATACAACTTTGTGCACTAGGAGACTTCCCCACAGCTTTATGCAATATTTTCTCAGATTACATTACATGACCAACAATAAGACTGATAACCGTCAGTAATCACCATCAAAATAGGAACATGCAACAATGAACAATCTCAACATTGAGCTTAGTGACTGATGTATTCTTAGCCTCATCCCATCAATCTGGGTTCGTCTTAATAAAGTCACCATCAAAATAGGAACACGCTCACACTCCAAAGAGGGCGTTTGGTGTCCCTAACTACTGTTTTTCTCTAAAATAAGCCCTTTCCAAAGTAAAATTTTGTAAGCTTAATTTTATCCAATAACATTTTATATCATGAACAAGGAACCGCAGAAGTCATCAGAAAACACAGTGGATTATAATTACCCAGCAACAAGGCGAAACTTGTCCTCATCGTAACGCTGTCGTTCTCTCCCAGTTCGAGCTAGCAAATCAGACATGGTATTCTACAAGAGAGTAAAAAAAACAAGGACAAATTAAACACTAGCACCAAATCCAATTAAATCTTCTTTGCTTTCAATCCATACTTTAAGTGAACTTGCACACATAAAACACACACATCCAAAGAAAGAAGAATATGATGCTGTGGGAATAAAGACAATTCTAAAAGATGGGAAGAGAAAGGTATGAAAAAGAATCAAAACTCACTAACACTGCTGAGTCATATATCAACATGCTACAGAATACTAACTTGTCACCATTGTCACAAATCCCATCTTCAACATTTTTTTCATCTTCAAGTAAAATATCCAAAAGTAAGCAATTCTTTTTTTTTTTTTTTTTTTTTGTCCTTTTCTTTTTAATTTTTGTCTTTCTAAGAAGTAAGCATACAATGTAATGAACATTAATATTAATATTAAAACATTGTAGAATAATAAATTTTATTATAAGAAATGGGGGTTTCCAATTTAAAAAAATCGTGAACTTTTCAAATTTTGGAAATCCTTAGAAAACATTGGAAACTATTCAAATTCTATAGTAGGTTTGGTGTTTGTGACACCAACACAGGGATGGTAATGGGTCAGGATAAACCTATACTCACCCGGACCCACTGTCTCTACACCCCTCATCATGTGCAGGTCGGGTCAGGTCGGGTCTGATACAGGTTTTTCCTACTCATTTAAATGTTTGAGAGATATATAAATCGAACACAAACAGGTCCCGACCCGGGTCCAAATCTACAAAACCCGTGCCCCGTAACCCGACTCATTGTCATTTCTAGCCAAATCGGTTTCGGAGGTAACGGAGTCGGATTCCCGAAAACGATATTTAGGTTACCCTACCCATTACAACACATAAGAAAGCAGTGACAAAACAGAAGAGAGATGGATAGATGGATTACTCTCTTGGAAGCGAAAACGTTACGGGAGGGACCCGAAATCTTCTCCGCTACGACTGTTGTGAAAACAATACAATCATGAAATGCAATCAATCAACTTCGACTCTTCTCCTTGTATCCCACCAAAAGCGACCCTTTTTTAAAGGCGCGGAAACCCCCAGAAGGAAACGAAATTCCAAGGAAAGTGAGCAAGGAATCTTTCAATAATGTCGTTGGGTTCTCATTGCCAACCTTCCTGGCCATGGAAGGTCAAACGATGCCCTAGCCCTAACATCTAGATATAGAAATAGATATAGATAGAGAGAGAAAGAGAGAAGGAATAAGAGTCGTTGAATGTTGAGATTTCAAATGCGCGTTGAGAAATTCGTATCTTGTTCATCTGGAAGTTTTCATTAAATATAGTTTGAATCGGTGGTGAGAGATTGCAGAGAAAGAATCATAGAGAGAGAGATGAAGGAGGTAAGAAAGAGAGGGCTAGTTGTGTTTGACCATTGGGGGTGAAAAACGGTTTCGGCGCGTTTCGGACCAGGCCGAAATTTTTTTTTTTTTTTAATCTATATGGTCCAACTGGGTCTGCTGATGGGGTGAATCAGGATGGACCTGGTTGGGACTGAGTCTAGGCCTGATGATAATGGAAGGTTGCAAGTGCAATGTGGACCCGGATCTTAGGTTTAAGTCCAACTGAGAAGAAATATAGGAGGCCCGTGCCCCGGTCGAGGTTGTTTGTTTTATTTATTGGTAAAGTAAGATAAAAGTAAATGTCAAATTAATGAAAGATGTAATGAAGATTGAGTATATTTAGAGTATACGTTGTGGCAATGTAAAATGCATGGAAGTGAGATAGGAAGACAACAAGCGGTGAAGCAAGCACTTGTATTTTATATAGTGAAGTTTTTTTTTTTTTTTTATGGCCAAGTAGAATTTTTTTTTGTTACTAAAACTTTATTTGTTCCACATGTTGTGAACAAGTAACTATTGTAAAGTAGCTGAGATTATTTTATCATGAATTTTACTTCAAGCCTGACTAAGGATTACTGAGCCGCTTGTATATCGAGATTTTCTGTGGAAAGAGGAGGAGACAATCTAGCGCCTTCCTCAGCGAATTTGGTGCAATGACAAAATAATTAGAAATCTAAGGAATTTGGATGCGCTTACTACACTAGATGGGATCTAGAAACCCTACCATTTGGCGTGGAAGAGGAAAAGTAGGTTTCACCTTCCACTGCTTTGCACAAATGCACCTTAAATCTTGAGATGATAGCGGCACGGGTCTAGTATAGGTCAGGGTAGACCCAGACCTCTCTAATCCAAACTTGACCCGTCCTGTGATAGATCACTAGTATATAATTACCAAACACACTTGATGATTATGGTTGGTGTCAGATTTGATGCTCATTTTCAATTTCTTAAAAAAAAAAAAAAAAATGAAACGAGAATGTCATGAAGCTAGCACGCAGTTACTCAGGGTGAGGTGGGTCAAGCAACCAAAAATAAAACCCACCCTAATCTAACTTGTGGACGTATCCACAAAATTATATATGTCTGAACTTGAAAAAAAAATCACTACCAAACCCGCCCCCACCCGACCTATTTCAATCCTTAGTCAAATCTAAATTGAGCCTGAAGCCCCAAAGGCTGATCGCTTTCGGTAAAATTATGTGTGTGTAGCTGTCCATGTGTGATGTGTTGAAACAATTTTTTACCGGGACAATCCGGTGGTCGTTATGCTTTGAATCACCTCTATAGTGGGCTCATTTTTTAATCAATCCAACCCCTTCACACTCATTACTATATATATATATATATATATATATAAAATTCATCTACAACTTGAGATCACCAAAAGAGATGCAAATCTTAAATTTTTGTCCAAGTCAACTTGTTGAAAGGTCCAAAATCCTCAATTATTTACTCTGGATTAGGCAGATTCAAGTCTAACTCAAGTCCAATAATTATCAAAATTATAATTAGTCCATCTCTCTATTTTGTGCTTACGTTCTCAAAACGTCATCAAACAAGTGGATGGATGGACCTATTGCCATTCAGATGGGTGAGAATCCTGATTATAGAAAAACGTTCAACTAGTCAAAATGATTGAGAATATGATCTTTATGTTCTTAAAAGCCTTTTAAAATCTCAAAAACAATCTTTACTATTAACTTACTTTAACTCCACCACATAACATATAAAATTATAAATACCTTCTACTATCATCCGTCTTATTTCTTCTTCTTCTTCTTCTTCTTCTTCTTCTTTTCTCTGTCTTTCATGAATCAGCAGAAGTCAATTAGTCTGAAAAAAAGAACAAATTAATCATTTTTCATTTCTTAAGTTTAAGTAGAAATTATAGCATGAGTGGGTTGACCTTTAAAGTGGGGTTGCTCCTTGTGGGGGCTCATTTATTGTGAAATGGTGCCTTTAAAGTGTAACAATAAATATAGCTGGGCCAAAAAAAAATAACTCTAAAGGGGTTTCAATTTTCATGAGAAATGAGATGAGTATATTTGATTCAAATGGTGGAAATCTCTTATGAAATTTGATGGGCCAAGCCCAAGGGCCCAACTCATGTTACAAGACCCGGATAGTCCAATAAGTTCCAGGCCCAAAGAAGTCCATAGGCCTGGCCACGTCATCGAGAGAGCATCCGGGAGCCTCACCCTCACCCCCTTGGAAACAGTCAACCCTCATCTCATCTTTTACCAAGTCTCGTGGAGAGCACCTCAACTACCTCACCCGTTGAGAAGAATTCGTAATCTCCACCGAAATGGTTACTGAGTTGCTGTAAAGTCGCCCCAACCTGTGAGGGAGCGACTATAAATTGTAAGCCCCACCAACACTTGGGGGGCATGAGACAAACACCAAAGCACAACTCTCCTCTCCCTCTCAAAGCTTGTACTCCATGCTCTCCCTGCACACTTGAAATAATAAAATATCCGGCGACCTCAGCCATTCAGAAGTGGACGTAGGTCATACCGACCGAACCACTATAATTTGTGTCTTCTCTCTCTTCTTTAATCACTGCATTTATTCCTAATTACTTGACAGGTGGTGTGAAAGGCCAATTTGTGCATCATCAAAATTGAATAATGAGAATGGCGGGCCTGAAGGTCCCAATTTAGTCTCTATGGTTCTAACTACCTGGTGGGCAATGTGGAAAGCTAGAAATAATTTTATCTTTAATAGCATCCCTATTTGTCCTATTAGTACTATTAGGCTGGTTCAAAAAAAGGTTCTCATCTTCTATCTCTTTAGAGTACAATAAGGATGTCTATCATACACCTAAAGTCCTAAGATGGCCCTCTATAGTCTCTAATAATGTTTTAATGATTTTCACGGATGCTACTTATAATTCTTATAATGAAAAATCTATGTATAGTTATGTGATGATATTGAACACCCTTTCTGTTTATGCAAGTGCTCACTTTGGGCCAAAGCTCTCTTCCGCTAAAGAAGTTATTCTCTTTGCGTTAGAGAAAGTAGCTAACAGTTTCTCCAAGATTGTGCTGCATTCTGATGTCAAGGTAGGGATCGATAGTATTAATGGAAAACAAGACTTGGTCATTAATTCTATCATTTTGGATATTCATCGTCAGTGTCATCGTTCTTCCTTTTTCGAATTTTTCTTTATTCCTAGTACTCTTAATGAGGCTGCTTACATTTTGGCTAGATCATGTTCTAGACTTGGTAAAGATTCTTGTTAAGAAGGTTTTCTCCTAGAGTGGGTGAGGTGCTGTTTTCCTCCTCCATAAGTTTCGGGTTTTATTCTTTTTTTGTGTTTTATTTTATTGTGCATGTGTTGAAAGAAGTCTTTTCTCGAGAAAAAAAAAGAGAGAGAAAAAAAAAAGAAAAAAGCATACAATCGAATCTCTTCCAAGCAAGCACCAGCAAACCAAAATTAATGTGGAGGCTAAGGTTTGGTGGTACCAAACCTTAAAAAATTTGAAGAGGCCTAATTGATAATCAATCTAATTGATAACAAATCATTAAGGATTTGACCCCATGAAAGCATTCTGCATAATTCGCGGGACTCTGCATGTGGGAGATCAACCACTTCTTTCTCCCACACAACGGATTTGACAAGGAGAAACGGTGGTGTCGGTCAGTCGGTGGTCCAGATGGGGCCTACCTAGATTATGAACTTGAGACTTGGCTCCATGCATCCTTTCTAAACCCTCTCATTGATTTATCTTAAGGGGTAGCTCAGTTGGTCTAAGATTACAGTTTGAACCCGGAGACTGGAGGTTCCAAATTGCACTTCCACAATAGGACTACTAAAGGAGAGTTTATTCGGCTTTCTTCTGGACCCGGAGGGATTAGTCCAGCAAAAGGGTTAGAAATCCTTGATAAATAGAAAAAAAAAAAAAAAAAAAAAAAAAAAAACCTCCCATTGATTGATTTGTTTCCTCCAAGCTGCAACAGGGCCACCGAATGAACAGCTTAGACTAACTGACTGGTCTGCTCAGCTGCTGCCGTGCTCGATCGTTTCCGCAACCATGGAAGACACATGTCAGTGTTATGGGTCCTCCTGTTTGAGATTCAAAGCATCTGTGAGAGCATGACAGTGTAAAACCAAAATATGGTTCAAAATCATAGCCGCAGTTGACTTAGATTTCATGTCGGTGTTGGTGTTGCAATTTGCGGCCGCTCCCCGCCGCCGACCTTTTTTTGTCAACCTCAAAATTTTGAAAAAATAATGATAATAATAATATTTTTATTTTTATTAATACACACTATGAACCTAGAGGATTTTACAAAAAAAATCTCGAAATATAGCCATATATCCCAAAAGGTCCTCGCAAATTGTGTAGCATCAATGAGGTCCGTCGGGCCTTATTTCTTTTTTTTTTTCCAACTTTGATAGGAGCGACGCTAGCGTCGCTCGTCGCTCGTGTCTAATGAGGGCGACACTAGCGTCGCTCGTCAATGTCTAGCGTCGCTCATCAGCACATCTCCTGATGCCTAATGTGCTTGTGTCTGACGAGGGCGACGCTAGCGTCGCTCGTCGGAGTTTCTCCTAATGTCTAGCGTTGCCTAATGTTTGCTTCTCCCTCGCCTCCACACCATCTGCGCGAGAATTGAGACTTGAGTCTTGAGACCTTTCAAAGAAAATAAGAAAGGAAACTAAAAAATCGAGGCCTGAAAAAGCGGGAATCGACTTCAAAATCCCTCTAAAAATCTAATACTACCCGTCTTTTCACCACAACACCTATGCCCGGCCACCGCCAGCTCAGAAAAGCGCCCGAACCACCTTCCTTTTCCGCCTCCACTTTTTTATAAGGCTGCCCTCCATCATCAACTTCAACAGATTTGGTTCTTTCGATAAAAAAAAAGTCAAATCAATTTCCACCCGATTAAATAGGTACTCTTGTCGAGATCCAATCCAACTTCTTCCTGAGAAGGAAGGTTGATTGCAATGAAAGTTTCGTTCCATAAATCAATCCTTTTGTGTTTCAATAACAAACTTTTTCATGATAAGAGTTCGTTGTTTGATTTTTCTTGGATTTTAAAATTCTACAACTTTGTTTTCTTTGGAAAGATTGTATTTTTTAGCATAATCATTTAAAACCCAATGCTAAATTCAACGGGATCTGAGCAGGCGAACCATGGAAATGCTAGTTACAATCTCCAAATCGAATAGTTAGATACATAAATTTGGTTGTTTTAAGTGTGAATTCCCAAACACTTACAAATAAAAAAGAACTTTTCAAAACTCTTTCAAAGGGTCTGTTTGGATGACCAAAAAAGGGAAACCATTTACTGTTTCAAAATTTTTACAGCGTCGTCCTCCTACATTCTCCATGTCCAAACGACACATTTATATTTTTCAGTCAAGAATTTGTTTTTTTAGGAAAGATTTCTAGTCATTAATGGGGGAGATGGAGAAATAGGAGGACGAGAGGAAGAATAAAACATTAGGAGATGTTCTGACAAGTGACGATATAGCAAATTGTGTATATTTCTCCTTCTCCCCCACTAGCAAAAGTCAGTACGAGCACGCTAGGCATTAGGAGATGCGTTGACAAGCGACACTAAACATTGACGAGCGACGCTAACATCGCTCCTATCAAAGTTGAAAAAAAAAAAAAAAAAAAAAAAGGAAATAAGGCCTGACAGACCTCATTGGTGCTACACAATTTTGCGATGACCTTGCGGGATATATGGCTATATTTCAGGATTTTTCCGGTTAAATTCTCATAAACCTAAGTATCATTCCCAAAGTCATATGGCTATTAAATGTGTTAAGTTTTGATATTCAATATTTAATCCTATTTTTATAATTTATAAGACAGTAATATTAAGGTGATTATATGAGAACTTTTTTGTGAGGACCAATTACAGGACCCATTTGGGAATGGAACCAAAGGTGATGGAAAGATCTATGTGAGACCATCTCAAGTATCAAGTTTTACCCCAAACCCATGCCTTGGGATTAGTGACCGTCAGAGGGGGTTCATGTGGCCCACAAGTTTAATGACTTCATATTTAAAAAAATATTCAATCCTCTATCCAACGGTTCAATCCATTCGGATGTGTGTCAATCCTTGAAAAAATTCTCATATAATAGGTGGGTTGGACCCACCTTTATTGTAATCATTGGCTTATCGATATAGTTATATGTGCTTACTATATATTCTCTGTTTTTTCATAATGCAGGGTTCCCAGCCCATGTGCTTACTATCTATTCTCTTTTTTTCTTATAACGCAAGGTCCCATCCCTTTGGGCTAGGAGAGAGAGCCGAGTAAAATTTCCCAATGGCACAATGTGTGATCCTAGGAACTACCAATCTATTCATTGACCTTAGACGGACAATTCACAAAATACAATGTTAGATCTGCTTAGATTACTGCTATAAGCCATAATATGGATTTTCCTAATGAAAATGTGAGGAGGATAATAAAAGAGGGAAAGAATGAGATTTTTGTATTTTCAGGCTAACATTTTAAAATGTCACTCGGGACCAATATAATGGCTCATTTCTTGAAAAATAAATTTGCAATATTAGGTCCAGACTGATATCTTCGTCCATATTTTGAAATAATCAGCTGATATGGCTGATATTTTTATTACAATTCAAGAATGCCTGCCAAACAGACAAAACTTCAATTCATTTGCATCCTTGGATGTTCATCAACATATTGAAGACTCCAGTCATCGATTGTTATCCAAGAAATCACAAAATGATCTCACTGATACTTTTTTAAAAAAATAAAATTTTAAATATCACAAGGTCTGTCTCATGATCAATTTAAGCCCTCTTATTTCCTCTTGAATTAGCACTTAACCAGTTTTGTTTCCTAATTGTATAGTTGATTCTGATGTATGAAGCCTCAAAATTTTGACACACATCCCACTACAAGATTTTATTTTACTTTTTTGCTGATGGATGGTTCCCAACCTTTTAGACTAGAATAATCCCTCAGGGATTAAGGAAGAGAGGTAAACTCCCCTATAATCCCAGTGTGACAGTACAGTTTCAAGCTTATAACCTCTGGATGCAAACCGTGGTCCTACGCCAACTAAAATACCCCTTATGATCAATTTTTTAAAAAAATAAAATTTTAAATATCACAAGGTCTGTCTCATGATCAATTTAAGCCCTCTTATTTCCTCTTGAATTAGCACTAAACCAGTTTTGTTTCCTAATTGTATAGTTGATTCTAAAGTCTGAAGCCTCAAAATTTTGACACACATCACACTACAATATTTTATTTTATTTTTTTTTGCTGTTGGATGGTTCCCAACCCTTTGGACCGGAATAATTCCTCCGGGCCCATAAGAAAGCCAGGTAAACTCCCATATAGTCCCAGTGTGACAGTGCAATTTCGAGCATATAATCTCTAGGTGCAAACCGTGATCCTAGGCCTACTGAAGTACCCCTTGGGGTTTCTCAAGGATCATTTATAACACACAAAAAACTTGAGTTTGGATCTTCCCTGATTGTTTCCAGCATGCATCTCATGACAAAACGTAACTTCACAAGTAAAAGATGCTGTGACAAAACAGTCACATGATTAGAACTCTTACCAGTCTAAACTTACCACCACTATGAAACTATAGTGTCACCCAACCAAAAACAGAACATTTGTAGGGAAAAAAAAAAAATGAAGCCTCGACTTGAAACAAAACAAACCCCATATTAAATGGGGTGAACCAGAGGGCGAATCAATCCACCTTCTTCCTAAAGGAGCATCCCTCTGTTAATCTAGCACGCCCACCAGTTGGCTGGCAAAGTACAGTCTGACAGTTCCCACACACCACAACAGTCTGCGAGTGGCTAAAAACAGTAGTTCTAGAGTAACAAATGACAAAAAAACACACTTAGCAAACAATCTTCATAGAGCTACAAAATTCCTTCAAATAACGAGAAATCTCTTTAAAACAAAAATGATTCATACAACTGTAAAGTGGACTTACATGGTAAAGCACCCCTGGCATTTCACATCCTGCAGATAAAAAACAAAAAACTTTGATTACATCTTGATGGCCAATGTGAAAAAATAAAGTCCATAATAACGGAGAGCCAGATGAGACATAATGAGGAAACTAAAAATGGCAGGCATGGGTAACAACATGATTAGCTCAATGGTCAAACAAAATGGGTAAAATACCACCTACAGAGCATAGTCAAAAAATACACAATGACCAGATGATTCTGAACATTCACCTGTGTCATCAAATACTTGCAAAAATAAGTTGGGCTAAAGCCCCGCTCAGCAGGTAGCATTAGTTGGCTTTTTCTTTCTTTTTTTGAATGGTCTGGCTAGGTTTTGAATGGGACCCCAATTTGAAGTCCAGATGTGACCCAGCACGCACCTACCCCTCCTTTTATAAAGGGCCTAAACGAAAAGGAGCAAGATGGAAGCTCATTCTGCAGATTCCGTGGATAGTGCTCTTAGGCAATAAGAAGGGTAAGCATCAGTGCAAAATTAATTCACGCACCTAGCACCACACGCCGAACATTTTGGTGAGACCTTGTTAAAATAAAAGGTCCAAGATCTTAGATTCTAGCCTTTAAATTAGATCTGAAAAAGGAGAGGCGTGAAGGAATTTTTTAGGGCCCATTTGTTTCATGTAACTGAATTCCTGGAAATTCTAAAAGTTGTTTCTGAAAGTGGTTAAAATGGAAGAAACAAATGAGAACATCCAAAAATAACCATCATATAATCTCCCCTTAAATTGAAAATGAATAAAAAAAGAGATGGAAAATGAATGGCTGACATCACCTTAGTAATTCACATACTAAGAAAGTCAAGGTTTTTATGCATTTCCATTCTCCACCTTGTGTCATTCACCCCACCTTTTAATAATCCTTTCTTGGAGACCATTTCACCATAAATTCACATGTATTAAATTTCATGCAAACAAACAAGTCCTCAATGTTTGTCCAAAACTTCATGCATTGTATTTGAACCAAGATTGTAAAAAGAGCATTGAGGGTCACTAAAAGACCTAGCAAGAGGTTAGTTTCTGTGTTATACCTAGAAAAAAAATAAAGAAAGACCCTTGTGAAAAAGTATATATTTCAAATGGCGACTTGTATTGACTTGTGAAAAAATATATATGTAATTATGTATGTGTGTTCAAAAGATCTACAATAAAGGTAGTAAATAAATAAACTTGTTTGCTAACATATTTCGCAATCTCTCCTCCTAATAAGCAGCCAAACATACTCTTCTAATTTCAGCTTACATTTACAAAATACATTCGTCTTGCCCATTCACCTATACTTCAGTGCAATATATGACTCCCACCCAACCTACTTAATGCCCACTTCCATTTATAGGTCTGTCCACACCCATCAAATCTAAATCTTCACCAATATATCAGCTCAACTCATATGGTTTGGAAGATCAAATCCAGCAGCACCAAAACCCTCCCACATCATATTTAAGATTTTAATAACAATGCTAGTCTTCGTGCTTGTTGAGACGGGACGACTGGACGAGTCAATGCTAACCATGTACGACATACCATGCTGGCCAAGTATGGCATGCCAATCTTAAATAAATAATAGAAAATTCCAAAAATCAGTACATTTGATGATTTAATTCTATAGAAACATTTATTTTTCTATTCAAGCTAACACTACACCCGTAGCTAATAATAGAAGGATCATTTAAACATATTCGGTACCAAATAATAGGACTATGAGCAACCAATTTTTGAGTACCATGTTGAATTTCAATCGGGTTAAAGTTTATCTTCATTATTATTACCATATTAGAGAATTTGCTTTGAAATGGTAAAAAGACAGTTCATTAGGATTCTTTTGGGTCAAGATGGATAGGAATGGAGAAACAAAATTCGTGTAGCCGACCCCAAGATAGTTGGGACAAGACTTTAATGATTATGACGACGAAGACTAGGATTCTTTTGGGATAATTATGATATCCAAAAGCCTCATCATCCTACTAGTAAATCTCATATAACAAAAACCTTCAATCCCCATATGAATACTACTTGTAGTCCCAATTATCTATATTGATGAGAACAAGAATTTTATCATCAAGCTCTTACTATTCCCCGTCATAACCATACTAATTCAACCTGTAGGTCCCAAATGTAGTACCATAGATGGTCTATGATGCAAATTGCACTAAGCTCCACCATATAGATGGCATTCCACATGGACTAAGAGGAGTTACGATCAATAAAAAAAATCTTCTGCTACAAACTAAGGTCAGTGATTCTTTGTATGAAAATATTACCATGAAGAATGAATTCGGGGACTGTACTAGACGCTTGAGCTTGTGCTTCCTCTTCTCCAGATCCGCTGGAGGATTAAGAAGATCGATATCGTTCGGAAGAACCTTAAATCACAATAACACTCAAATCATCAAAAACGAAACAAAAAAAAAAACCAAACCAAACAGCAGAAGACGAACATGAAGTAGAAATGAGAAACCCTAGAACCCGATCTTACCATTTTCTGTGCGAGAGAGAAACCCTAGCAGAGTGTTGGGAAAAACCCTAACTGTACTCTGCAAAACCCTAGATTTGCGTCCGCAAAAACCCTTGAAACGCGAAGGTGAGAGAAGTACTTATATAGGAAGATGGTAGAAGAATATAGGCCGTTGGATGTAAAGGAATTTATCTAAGCCGTCGATTAAGTGAGTCTGGCTCGCAACAGTGTCTGTCAGGTAGGATGGCAGTTGGCAATGAGTCAATGACCGACCACCCAGGAACGGGCTTAAAAACCCGACCCGGTAATTCATGTTTTGGGTTGGCATTTTGGGCCCATTGTCTTTTTGGAAAATTTCAAACAAGTGTAAAACTCTTCACTCATTTTTAAAAAGGTATATGAGGATTTGAATATTTCAAAAATCTATAATTTTTTTACATTTTCCTTTCAATCAAGTTCTCGCCATTAAAAAAAAAGGTCTACTGACAGAACCCATATGAATAAAAAAAAATTTCAATCATCTATGTATAAAGGTAGCTGAAGTGGGTCCCACTAGGTCGTTTATGTTAGACTTTGATCATTTCTCTTAAATGATTTATTAAAGAGAAATTTTGAAAAATGAAATCAGGGAGTTTTTACCATTTTTCAAAAATTATTTAATGGAGATAGATGGCTGAAAGAAAAATGGAAGACTTTTATATCTTTTATGAAATATTCAAATTCTTGTGTATTTTTTTTAAAACAAGCCAAAAGTTTTATATATATATATATATATATATTTAATTTCTCCTTTTTTTTTCTTTTTTGCTAGAAGTGGACTTTGGGCCGATTAATTAGTGGATTGAGAGTGAGTACATTCTTGCTATTTAACACACTCTGAGTACATTCTTGTTATTCAACCCATGCACCAACCGACGTAAGGCTGAATCCAACCTATTAATTGACTTGGGTTTTTCAACTTTATTAATAAATTAATCCATTTCGGGTCAAATCTATACATGTTACCTTCAAAGCTCACTCTTATCAAACCCAATCCATTGCCATCTCTAGGCTCTAGATATTTGATAGTTGGGACCATTGACAAAAATGTTGTTCTTGGAAAAATATCAAGGAATTTTCGGATTTAGGTTTTCTCACATTCTGATGGGAAAATCTTTCATAAAAAATAAATCGAGTTATAAAAAGATGTAAAATATCATTAAAGACTATATGTTTATATGCAAAAAGTAAGTTGTTAATTTGAAGGACAAAAGTGTCCTTGGGTCGATATTGGGACTTATTTGCCGTCATATAATACCCTCCAGCCCTTTCTTAATGCTTTCTCATGATGGGGAGAAGGGGTCGCAAGATGGTAAAAAATATTTATCTTTTCTTATCCTTATCCTTATCCTTTTTTTCACTTTGAATAAGAGTTATATGCACAGTTTTGCATATTCAAATGTATATTTTGGTCTTACTTTTACCTTTTTAGTTTTTATACATGAATACTTAATGACACAACTCAAGATCTAAATTATCAAAGCTTTGGATAATTTGCTTGATTTTCTTTGACCCCACTAATCAAAGTTGAGGTTGGGGATCGAAAGATCAATATGGGACTACTCCCTATATAAAATTTGAAGTGAGTCTCATCATACTAACTCCTTGATATGTGGCTTGCAAATCAATCAAAAGATGTTAAAATGCATTTTTGTTCTCTTTTCCAACAGCTACCTTTCTAGTCTTTTCATAATTTTTCACATATGAATCATTTTGGATGGTCTTCTTCTTTAGTCATTTTGTGGGACCATGGGCACATGAACATAAAATAGAACAAGATACGGAACAAGCCTAGTTGTTAAAATCCTAGTAATCAGGCTATGAATAGGTTTGTACTTTGGCTCCTAAATCCGATGGAAAAAGATTCATACCCCGTACAACAAATCACATTAGTAAATCTTAGGTTCAAGTGTGAATCCCACCATTTTTAGTACTTGCTGTAGCAAATCCCATGATCAGGTGTTCATCTAGGCATAAATAACATCAGCCAAGTGACTAATTCTTAATCATTTTTTACTCTCTTTTTTCCTGTTTTTAAGAAGTTACCCAGTGATCAAGGAAACCTCTTAAAGAAAAGAATTTGTGGGAGATATCACAAAGACAAGAAATAGGCATGTGATTGGAAAGTTCAACAGTAGCAATGGGTTTCACCCTACAATCATTATCTTTTTTAGTCTTTTTTTTTCATTTTTATTCTTTAATTGCTTCATATAACTTCAAGCATCACCTCATAATCATGTATTGTTGATGGTTTGGGTTTTTTATTTAAATCTTAAAGGCAGAAAAGAACAACTAATTTACTTTTCCTACTAGCACTTATTTCTTAGATGTGTTCAACTTTTCACATATATCTCAATGATGTTGTTCATATGATTGTGTCACAGTCTTATTGTTGTTGTATGTGACTGTATAGAAGATGGATGAATTATGAATTTATATCCTTTGAACAGTTAGGAATAATATCCTTACACATGTATACCTCAATATAGAGAAGCCACTGACAAGTGATGCAGACAAGCAAAACAGGTACATATGAAATACAGTAGCTTTCACTTTGCAAATCTTTCAAAGCAATAGCAGTCCATGAACAAAAGAAAAAATGTATATATCTGTTAAGATAAGATTGTGTGAAAGAAAAATACACCTACATGGAAAACATATGCCAAAACTTGGAGAGAGCCCTCACAGCTCTCACTATGAACAATTCAAAGAAGCTAAGCAACCTTCTACAACATCATGAAGGGTAAAGTACATCTATGGTAAAAATGAAGCAATTAAAGCACCAAGTAAATTTGTAATTTTTATTCTCCTCGCCATCGTCGGCATCGATATCACCATCTTGTAGCCACCCATCCTAATAATGTCACCACCAGGAAAACAAATACCATCCTAGTTGAGATCTAGAGACTTTTTCATTGTTTCATAAACAAGGTAAGTGATGCTTGCAGATGGCACCACTTTAAGAAGATTTGGAAAGATTCCTTTGTAGAATCCAGAAAGACCTTCATGCCGGAGGGTTCTCCAAAATACATCAGACATTCTAGGGTAACCAGCACCTGCCTTAGAATGCTGAGCTTGCATTCTGAAAAGCAATATTTGGGTTAGCCTTTAAACAAAGTTCCATAAAGAGCATATCCATAAAGCCACTTAAGCAAATGTCCATGGAAATATGGAGAGAAACTTGTATCTGACCTTGTTCTTATAACCTGGAGGGGGTAAACACATGAGGCTCCAAGAGCTCCTGAAACTGTTCCACAGCAAAGTTGCAAAAGCGGTCCGGGTTCTACAAAATATACACATTTTTCATGTGCAAGAACACATACATATGACATTTATAACCCATAATTCACACTGAACAGGTAATCCTGACCTCCTAATTGTTCTTAAAAATAAAATAGTCAACTGTCCAAATTGAGCGAGTATAAATGGCAGGGATTGTCTGATGAGCACAGTCCATCCACAGTGGAGCCAATAATTTGGATTAGACTTTTGTATGTGCCACATGAATGGTGGCTACTTTGAAGAAGCAGCATCTTTGCCAGAAAGGAGAAAATACTACAATCAAGGATTTAATAAAAAGGAAAGATGAGAAAAACTTGATTGCTTACCATTGTTGTTTAGTAAATACGTCCTAGACATATCTTTGAATGCCTCATATGCAGCAAGCTCTATGCCTGCATAAGGAATCATCCCCATAAGAGATGGTACAAGGCCTCTGTAGAAAGCTCGAGGTCCCTCCTGGACCAATATTTCTTTGGCCAACATTCCTGCTCTTGGAACTTTCCCACCTTCACATCCAGAAGTCTGTAGTCTCGTTTTTACTAGATCCATTGGATAAACAGTGGTCTGTGCCACTGCCCCTGCCAGACCACCTGCAATAAGGTGCCCTGTGGTGCCAATATCACCCTTTTCTTGCCCTCTAGCATTGGCAATTAAATTTTTCATCACTTCATAAGTATAGAACCTGATTGCACTTTCAGGTGCCACCTTTAAGACATTCAAGCCATTTCCTCTGAATAATCCTGAGAAGTGACCTTCTCTCCATATTCTCTTTATTTCAGGCATGATGTGTGCACGTGTTGTCTGAACTTGCATAACCACCTTTAGGCGATCAATAGGGGCAGTTGCGGTGCGAGATGTGGCTCCCGCAACTCCCCCAGCAATCAAATACTTGCTTGCATTGACATGCTTGCTGATGCCTTCAGGTATGACGGTATGTTGGCCGATATCTACTAAGCAGACTCTTTCCCAGTAGTGATAAATGTTTTCCATGGTTGCCTCATGAGGATCAAGTAGAAGAAAATCTCTCCATTCTTCGAAACTTATAATTCCATTGTTATCCTTATCCACTTGGTCTACAAAACGAGCGAGCTCCTTGTCATTAATTTTGATTCCTGCAAAGAGAAACTGGCTTGGGTTATAAGATGAAAGCAATCAACCAAGACAGATCCATCGACTAACAGGGTTTCTATTAAGCGCGCGAAAGAAGCAGAGAAAGAAACTAACTTATATTAACATGGTTAAAATAAAGCAAAGAGAGAACTTGTCCCAGGTTGCCAGTTCAGTTAGCAAGGGACATCAAAGTCCTTTGGTAGAAAGGCAGGGTAGCTAGGTTTGAGCACGCGCTGTATTGGCCAGTACGCCTTAAGAAATATAGGTTAGCTTTTGAAAGGTAGGTTAGGATAGGATTACCATAGCAAACACAGCTTACCTGCCTTAGTGAGAGCATATGAGAGCTCTTCTGGCAAGATGCAGCCATTGTGTTCAACGTCTATTGCCTGGAAGATGCGATATAGCTCGAGCTCCTTGTCATCCATGTATTGCAGGAACTCTTGGAAATCAACCCGACCGTCCCTATTCGAATCGCAGACCTTCAAAAGGTCCTTCGAATACTTTCGATCCGTAGGCACATGAAGTTCAGAAAGACCCGATTCAATCTGTGAATTGTCCAAGTACCCCACTTTCCTGGCATCCAAGAAATTGAAGAGACGACGGATTCTCATTTCCCTCTCTTCTTTTGTCTCTCTCAATGCCAGGAGAACATGATCCATAGATGCAGGCCGCTTACGCAGTTCTTTCTCTGCCATTGCTTTTGCCCCCATTTTTCCTTATCCAATTCTCACCACTAGCATTCTTCAAATCCCCACAGATTCTTGAAAATGCCAATATCTTGCCAGTGGATCAGAACCCAGAATTTGAATCAAAAGGACAAGGGCTCTAGATGCTAGATATCAATGAAAGATGCCGCCTTTCCTCCTAATTCTCTTACACAAACACACATTTCAGCAAAAGAATGCAAGAAACCAATCAAAGATCCCTCGTCCTCACCCTTTTTTCTATCTTACACAAACGTTTATTTCAACCGAATGTATAGACGAATTTGCAGAATTTGTAACGGTTTTTTATCTTTATCAATCGAAATCAGAATGGGAGTATCAATCTCCGAAAACCCAACAAGGAAAAAGGACTGGAATCCGTTACACCCATCTAAATTCTTCAAATTTCAATGAAATCTCTTGCAGAGAAACGGGAATTCATTGTTCACCTGTAATGGAAAGGAAGGTTCAATGCAGAATTCAAGAGTAAGGGTAGATTCTCCATTGCTCGACCAAATCCATACTCAAAGTTCATGAATCGATAAGAAAACCCCCTCTCTTTTTTTTTAATCTGAAAGGAGAGAAGGAAAAACAAAGGGAGGAAGAAGAAACGGATTTCAGGTTCTTCAACGGTCTTGAGGTTTCAAGAGAACATTTCTGGCGCCAACTTCCGAGGGAAAAGGAGAGGGAGGGAGAGATAGATGGGGTGGATGTGGGGCCCACATTCATGTACACTAACCGTCGGATCTCAACCTCTACCACTTGATGGTTGGGCCCACATATCTGTCTGATCTGATGGGTAACAACCGTTGGATTGACTGACTCAGGGAGTTTTGAACTTTTTGAGTGATATGACTTATCAATGTAGATGGTCCTAGCCCAGTAAAAGGTGGGCCATGATCGGACATTTTTATTGGAAATTAATCACAAGAAGATGTCAAACTCTTCATATGCATTTCTTCTTTTTATACCATTTTTTCTAAATTTTTGAATGGGGAACGCCAGTGAAAATACAGAGAAAAGTGAGGATAAAAATATTTCCCTATCGTCTGTTTATTTACATTAAAATACATAGGAATTGAATACATAAGGTGTTAAAAAAAATAAGAAAACAATAAATAACATTTTTTTTGGGAAATAGAGTATGAAAGAAACCTTTATTTGATTCTTACTTTTGTAAACTCACCATTTTTAACCATCCTTATTCAACTCCTACGTATTTTAATCCAAACAAACTGCGTCCAAAAGGAACATACCTTCTCTTGTTTGGACTATTTGTGAATGTCCTCCTAACAAGCTTTTTGCAAACAATAGAGAAATGATTTGTTGACTAGTGAGCATAGTATTTTTCCTCTCAGAATTTAATTTTTTTTTTTATCGAAAAGTGCTTTTAACATTTAATGGTGTTTTCTTGTTTAAAAAATGTTTTGAATTTTATTTTTTTTTTTTTTTTTTTGCTGTATCTCTTTCTATTTAAATCTGAACAAAGGGCAGAGTCACTACAGTGCAGTGGTCTTCCTATCTTGATTTTTCCTAAAAATATTTATTCTTTTAGTAGGTTTCTCATCATTTAAATGAGGAAGGCCACCTCCATAAATTCATTTGTAGCGCCCAATTGAGATCCAAACCACTCAATATGGGGTTCCCCCTTAGATTGATGATGGGCCAAATTTCTTTTGGCCTACACTTCAGGTGGATTGAAATCCGTTCTAGAGGATTTGAACTGCAGCTTAAATAATGCCAGACAATAGTGCAGACTATATAGACTGCAAACCACTAGATTGAGAGGTGATAGACGCAAAACATCATTTTGTTCATTTACATTATGAAAATGAAAAAAATTTATTGAATATAATTATAAAAAAATTTAATTTCATACGTTGTAAAATGAATTACATGTCTAAAAGGCGTGGCGCTCAGAGACAAACATTGTAAAATGAATTGCATGTGTAATTGTAAACTTATATATGCACATTCAATTTACATATCTCATGTGTACAAGACAAACAACCCTTGTTTTTTTCCCCTTTTCCATTACAAGCAAGATAGTGATACTTGCAGGTCAAGTTAGGTCAAGTTGTTGTACCATTCACTAAAAGCTCAAGCTTTTGGTGTTACTAATTTTTAACAAGGTATCAGAGCCAGGGGTCACGAGATCGAAACCTCTGAAAGACATGTTACCTCCATCTGTTTATTTGTTCTGATCCGTCGGTTGGGTTTCGAATTCAAACGACTTCCCGTTCGAGAAGGGGTGTTGATATACATTGTTGTGATATTCACTAAAAGCTCGAGCTTTTGGGGTTACCAGTCATTAACACAAGTGAGCCTCACAACTCAATCCATTTCACACTTAGAGAAAGTTATGACATTCGTAACAATGACTCATATTGAAGTATTGCCACAAAATCTGTTAACAGGATAATATGGAGGAAGATAATATTAAGCATTTTCAAATTTTGTGCTTTTATTATCTAAGGTAATATCGAAAAGATCATTGAGAAGTGATTTTGCAACCACTAAACAAAATTTGCAATTTTTTTGTCCCAAAAGATTCATATTTTTCTTGGATTCTTTATCATAAGAAATTGCAGCAGTTGCTGTATAAATTGAATCATAATGTTACTTTCAACAGAGTCAACAATACAAGTTTGATTTCAACCCAGCTTCCCTTCGCTTGGTCAAGCTGTGTGCAAGACTGGCTCATTGTTACAAAAGTGAAGCTCGAGTTAGGCCTTACTGGGTTGGCTAGCTTGGGCTCGAGCTCATATTTGGCTCAAGTATCACACGTGAAACTCATCCATGTGAAAAATGCACTGCTAACATATTATTATGCATGTTTCTAAATAGTTATTAGCTTGAACATGTACAGACCAACACCTACTGAAGAGGATTCAGACTCTATGGCTGGATGCAAAAAGGAAGGCCTTCGATTTTTTTGGTCTTTTTAATGTTCATCACCATCATCGTCAAAGCTTCGTCCCATCCCATCTATGATGGATCAGATACATGAATTCTATTTCCCCATCCTGGTGAAAGATGTTGTGAAGAAAGTATAAAAAATAATAAGTGACAGGGGAAATCATATTAGAACATTCCCAAAAAGATCTAGAGATCTCCTGACCCTGTAAGGAGTATTCATATGGAATTCTTGCAAACTGCAAAAGGCCTTGTTCTTGGCTCTTTAAAGAAAACCCACCATGGAGGAATTCTTTGAAGAAGAAAAAGTAGTTATTCTGTCAATCAATAGCAAAAATATACAGCATTCAATTGTAATTTGATAGGCTTTGCAAACTGTTCAACAAAGGCCCCTTTTTCTTGTTATCGAAACCATCCATGTCACAGGCCTTATATCGCAGATAGGACATACTCCGAAAACAAAAATCCTTATTATTTAAACCCGAGTATAATCTCTTTTCTTGGTCTTACGAAAGATTTGCATTTGCAAGATACTGATTGCATAGCATGGGTGATTCAACCTACTAGAACTTTTCATTCTTACAGGTTTCAGGGTATTTTAGACATGGTCAAACCTTTAAATGCATGTTAAAAGTGAAGATGTCAATAGAATCCTGGCCCTGCCCCGACTGTTATTTCCAAAATCAATAACAATTGCAGTCAAAACCATTACGTAACATCCTTGTTTTAGAATCAAGGAACACATGAGCTCCCAAGACAACACAAGATAGCACAATTTTGAATTCCACAGAAGATATACCATTGCTAAAATTTCAGCAAGTAGACACCTTAGAAAGCATGGGAGGGAGGATAACCAGGTTAGAATTTTTTTTTGTGAGGAAAGTGATTAACGATGTCAACATGCACAAAGAACACACAAGTAATTTTTAATGATACTTAGATAGTAAAACATGCTATTTTGCTCACATAAAGTACAGACATACTACTTTACATATTAGGATCTCACATTATCAAATGGTCGTACAATACATGGAATGAACTCACATTATCAAAGACTCATAGCCTACTTCCCTGTCATTTCTTCGACGATAACCAAAAGCAATAGCAAATGCTAGTCCCACCCCCATCACAGCCAGTGCCCAAGAGTACTTGGAGAGTTCAATGGTTTCCTGCACCAATACAAAGACGATAGCATTAAGATACATGTAGTTCTTCTTCTCAGTAGACCACTTCAGTTGTCTGCATATCATGGACTACTTATCTAAGGAAAGCTCACATTGGTTGAAAAGAGGGGGAGGCCAGATATCCCATGGATTTATGCAAGCTTTCATCACATCAATGGTAGTCCATGGCCGACTGACACTTTCTTTCCATATCAAAATGGCAACTCATAGTCTTTCTGGGACAACCTAAACTTAGATCTCATAATCCACAGTAAGCAGAAAATGGAGCACAATACATGAAAGGCAAGGGCCAAAAAAGTGGACTCCTATTGCAGAAGCAGAGAAGATAGTCATCTTACATGAGCTGGGGAGCGATTGAGTAGCACAGTTGTTGGTTGTGGGTCTGCTACCAATAGGTAGAAGAGACCCATGACTCCAGTATGCATTTGGGTGCTGCTGTAATTCGATTCAAAAGTCAAAACCTCCCCATCAACAACCTTTACAGAGCCCGGTTTGGGATAGCAAGTGGACATTCCTACAATGTAGCCATCTTCATTCCCTACTTCTTTCCCATCCCCATAAATCGGTAAAGAAGCGCATAGAATTCGGCCATCCTTTTCACAGAAAAACATATAAAGAAGTTAGTGAGGAGATTATGTATTGTAATAGAGTAATAGCTCTGACAAAGAACAGACCAAGTGAAAAGCGACTTGACAAGTAAATAGGAAGAGAGTTCAACTCCGACACACTATTATGCACGTTTATAATCAAGACCCAGCCTCCTTTACAAAAAGAAAAAACAAAAGAAAAAGAAGCAGCCTCACACATTAAGGTGCATTTGGATTTTGGAAATTCATGAATGCAAGTGGGTGAATATTCTAACAGAACATATGTCACTGCTCCACTCAATTTTCAGTGGCAATAAAATCTGAAGCCTCGTTAGATTGGATGCTGTTTATCCTCAAAATTCAAAGCCTCGTTATATTGGATGTTGTCTATCCTCACATCTGCCCCAAGTTGATCATGATTTTTTTTTTAGGGAAGAAAGGCAGACAGTGCAACAACTAATGTGATTTTTTATTGTGTGCCACCCAGAGTAAACAAGAGAGTAGGTAACCATTTGTTCCACCAAAATTTTGGGATGCACAATCTAAAATTAGGTGGGTCACTCATCCTCTGACCAAGTCAAAATCAGCAATTGTGCCTACTTTGAGTCAAAAAGGTTGAAACATAGCATCCAACCTAATGTAAAATATGACGTTCATGCCACCCAAATGAATATTGGATTAGGTAAAAACTCATGCTGTCAATTTAGAATACTTTAACACGTAAGTCATGTATTGGATCCAATGCTGTCTTGTCATAGTCCATGAAATTCTAAAGAGCTGAAGACAACCATTTCATTACAAACCTTCTCCGCAAAAGAGAGATGGAAGAACAGCTGTTTTACAAACTCCACAACATTTTGGCACATGAGCACTGTTGACTGTAATCTCTATTCCTAAGACCTCTGGAGAGCGAGCAGCAGGAACCTTCTTTCCCACTCAAAAACAGCAAGGGTGGCAAGTTGGGGAAAGACACCCCACACCAGGGGAAAAAATGCATTGGCCAAGAAAACATTGTAAAAGGACCCAAACAAGAGGGACCCAACACCAAACATGTGTCCTCCCACCCTCCATAAGGGACGAAAACATCATCCAGGGGGGTTTTCACACTCATCCTCCCACCCTCCATAGGGATGAAAACATCATCCAGGGGAGAGTTCAAACTCATTTAAGTTTCTTCGACGTGTGAGGTTCCTTACCACTGCTTATGAACTGGTTGGTTGGACCTTTTTTTGGCCATCCATTAGTTATATTCAATCTTTTCAACAAGTGTCTAAGATTGACTGACCCCTGACCTCATATATCCAGGCCATAGTTTAGATATGGCATGCGCTAACTCATATAAATGTCTCTAATGCCAGATCCATTAGTGTACTAGAAAGAACATATATATCTATTCTCATACACATACACACATAGGTAAAAATACCTACAAAGTACATACATACATAAATGCACATATATATATATATGGGAAGTGCTCCTATGAGAGACACTCTCACCAACTTTATGAGAGATGGGTGGGGGCCCTCACTTCCATATCCACTCTCACCAACTTAAATGCAAGGACCCCCAACTTAAATGTGAGGGCCCCCACCCATCTCTCACCAAGTTGGTGAGAGTGTCTCTCATAGGAGCACTTCCCTATATATATATATATATATATATATTTATATGAGAATATTCTCCTAATGAACATCCCTCGTATAAAAGATATATATGAGGGACACTTTGCAGGAGCCATCATGATGTGCATTCCTATCATGGGCTTCAGATTTCATGTCAGAATTTCTCAATATGCTCTTAAGAAGCAGGGATACAGAAGAAGAAAGCAATATCCATAAACAGTGAAGTAGATATTCAACATCACCTGGCCATAGAGAGCAGCGCCAAGTCCACCTGAATGCTGGTGGGCAACACCATAAATAACGTCACCCCCATGGGGAATGACCAACCTTGTCCTTTTGATATCTATGCAACCGCTATTATCCATTGCTGCTAGGCCACAGGATTCAACTCCATATTCAACCTAAGATTGAAGAAAAAATAATTAGTTCAACATCTAGAATCTTTATATAATACTTCACTATGAAGACATGTTTGTTAATTGTAGTGCAATAAACCAAAATGGTTATTTGATAATGTAGAAAAATAGTGGTTGACAAAGTACAAAGAAGAAAGCACCCATTCACTATTGGCATCTTAGACCTTAATTTCATAAACAGAAACCAGATAAAATGTATTCTCCTGATATCTGTATAAACAGTATAAAACAAACCTAACAAAGTTTCTAATCTCGAGTCAGTAATTCCATCAAACGTACCAATTCTAAGCATAACACAAATCTAAAATTACCTAGATTTTGTTTAGTTTCAAGTTAATCTACAACTATGATATAGGAAGTTTCTTAAGTTATAGCCTATAGGCTTGCAAATGTCTGAAGTCTAAGTTGTGATGAATTAGGTTTCAAAAAAATTCAGTTTAATAAGGAGTCGGTTCACAACTGTATTAAAGTCACTAGAGATTATGTGTGGTCTTAAAATTGAAGTGTGCAATCAAAAGAAAGCTAATATTTTTGACTTCATGTCTTTTAAAAGTTTAAGATACAGAAAATTATTGAAGACAATCATTGTTGACTAGTAAAATTTAAATAATTATGGGAAATTGTGTAGATGTTTCCTCCAAACAATTTTGTAAGCTGTCAAGTTGTGCCGCAGTTCAGTACCTTTTTTGTGGCATACATTGATACTTCACTAATATTTTGGATCAAAACCCATCTGAAGTCATGGCATGTGACTCATGGAGATGGGCTTAGAACAATAGCCCGTGATACTTGTAAAGATACTGTTTATATGAAGAAACCCACACATGAGAAATCTAGGTATGTACCTTGCATCCAATTCGGGCATTTTCTTTGGATGAATTTGTTCTTTTCCCAGAATCTGTAACATCAAATATATAAACTTTTGCCGGTACAATGCTGTCATCCCAGTCAACCCACTTCACTGTGTATCTCAAGTAGAGCTTCCTCTTCACATCCTCAAATCCTTCCCTCAATCTGCACTGCATCTGATCATAGCAACAATGTAAACCCCCAGTGTAATCCTTCGCCAAAGGGCGGCCATACTCATCCTTTGTCACATTATAAAGATCACACTTGCACTCAGTGCATCCCATGCGATCCACCACACCCCGTGTATCAATCGCATGGACATTCAGCATCCACCTCTCTACATGCCCATCAGGAATTTCAGCAGGACTCCCAACTTCTAACCCATAGGGATCAGGAACATATGTAGAAGTTCGACGCGTTTCTGACCCAAGGCCATAGTACTGCCCGAGAACATTTCCCTGGCAAATCCCAGCATTCCTGGCTACAATAAATTTAGAAAGTTGAACCCCCTGATCCAAGGAATGTCCTTCAGCTTCAGCAGAGGCATGGCTGTAGTATCTCATCACAACCCAGTGGTGGAGATAAGTTTCATAAAGTGGGATGGGATTCCCCGTGTCATCAACTACTTCTGCATTGAATTCCTTGATAGCAATGTGGCCTTTTGGGAAGTCAATGTTCCAATAGAATCTGTCCTCCACCGATCCAGGTCCAAGAAAGAAAGCAGGTGAAAGGAAGATGGCAGATTTCAAACCATTCTCATTTCTCAGAAGAGGTTGTGAGGCATGAACAGTTACAAGTGATAGTATAATTGCTAATGGCAGTAACCAACACAGAAAATAGTGCTTCATTTTTTTCTGGAGATGAAGAAATTGTCAGAGTAAGAAGGCATATAATCCAGAAAAAATTGTATAATGCAGAAGAACTTAAAATAATGCAAGCATTCTAAAGCAAAGTGTCATACTCCATACAATAAATTTCAGAATATGCATTCACACTATAGAGAATTGATCAGTAGACTAATGGCCATTTCCTGATACTAATAACCAAATCATTATCCCATCTCATTTGGTCCCTTCTGTAGTGTTTGAATAATTTACCGAGAAAGTAATGTAAAGTAAATGTCAAATCAGTGAGGAAGGCAATGGTTTTGCAAAGGAGAAGTATCTACAATGGAGAAGTATACTTTCCGCTAAACTATATTGCGTATGTTTTCATGAGTTAAAGTAACGTGAGCAAGGAGGGACATCACTAAACTAGCTTCCATTTATTAATCTTTTCCACCCAAAGGGTGTTCAGAAAATTTCACGTTAGACGCAAGGTGAGACCAATATTGAATCAGTTGAGCAGAAGACCCCAGCTCGAATAGATTGGATTTCCAAATGCAGCATTTGCAGTGAAAATTAACAAATGATCTACAAAGAGAAAGTGGGAAAAGATGCCAGTTGCTGCATTTGAAATCTACAACATATGAAGCAAAAAGTTCTTAGAAACGGAAGAATATGATATACATACTACTGCTTCAATTTTTTTTTATTTTAAATCTCTCATCTTTTTCTTATTCTTTATATTCAATGAACAAATTGATGGGTGCATATCAACTCATTAATTCGCAACTTTTCTTCTTGACTTTGTACGGCTAAAGTATAGTTGTCGATTTCGCTTTGGACCCCCTTTTGGTTTGACTCCAAACTGAGACGGTTCATCCATTTTGGCATTTTTCTGTTTCATTTTTGTGAATTGTGCCTCAGAAAATAATAAAAAATTAAAAGTAGTAAATTTAGAAGAAAACATGAAAGGTATTAAGAAGCGCAAATAGCTTATAAAGTTTATATATATTCATTCTATTAAATCAATAATGTAATATACTACATATGCATCAAACAAATGAATCCCAATCACTGTGATGGTGAAAGAAGAAAAAAGAAAGAATGAAATAAAGAAGAAAATTCTGTGGCATAGTGGAAAAACCTGCGATAGACACATGCAGTCTAATCAAGCAATTTGTTAGGTTTTTGAGTGTTGGCTAAGGGTCCATTTAGTTGTAATTCTTATTTTTAGAAATGGACTGTGTTTCTGATCTGAAGATAGAAGACGGGAAAGACTAACAGAAGAAAGTCTGGCAGAATTAAAAGTAAGAAGACTAAAATGATTAAAAGATAGAAGTCTGGATAGAATAGAAGTATGCTGATGGAAGAAAAAGAAATCAGACAAAATCAGAAGTAGGCTGAATTTCCGTATTCAAATACAAGGGCCGCTCAAGCACCCACATTCACCCGCTCGAGCGGATGTGTGAACCATGTCAGAAAGCAGCCCCAAACGCCAGAAAAATGATGCCCGCTTGAACGGATGAGGTGGTATTGTGACATGAGGATTCAAGTGAGTACCAACTCCGCACATGGGAATTAGCCGAATTCCTCTCGGAACTCAATAACATTCTTCCATTGAAGAGAAAGAACAAACCAAACAAACCAACCAAATCTTTATTATTAAATAATGATGAACTATTCTCCTAATAGAGGGTTAAACATCCCCTTTCCTAATAGAACTCTACTTTCCTAAACAACAAAGGAAACTAAACTTGGTTACAATCCAAATAAAATAAAACTCCTAATTTTAATAACTTCCAAATAAATCACGACTCTCTAAATAAGACTCTTAAGTAATTAAAACTCCAACTAAATGGATGTCCTATTGAGCTGGTGGATTGGGCCCAACTAATTGGCAGACCATAGGTCTAGCTTGCATCATATTGCCTTACGAAAATTAGAACTGCTTTTTCCAATTGTGCCCAAACTACTTGTTTTAGTCATAATCAAGTTAGGCAACCTTAAGCACGTCCCATAGCCTATTTAAAAGACTCATGGGCCATCATATTGAGACACCTTTCCCATCATTCTGAGTTAGAAAATCAAATTGAGAGAATACTTCTCTAGAAGATCCATTGAAAGGTTGTGCTGCAAAGTTTCTCTAGAGAGCCAGTTTCTTCTTCTTCCCTTGTAGAAGATCATCTTCTTTCATAAACGATTTGAGGAGTCAAGCGGGATTGAATCTGTTGCAATCAACGGTGTGAAGTTGTTAAAGCGTGAAACTACACAAAAGGTAACTGTAGTCCTTAGGTAGGGAATATCTAAGGAGGAATCTGTGAGTGTCTTGTAATTGCGAGATTCATAGCGCTTAATTGTTGATTTAGTTCGGATCCTTGGTTCTTCACCCAGTTAGGGTTTTCCACGTTGTATTTGTTGTCCATTGTGGTGTGTGCTTTTGCTATTTATTTATGCTGCATAGGATTTTTCTTTTTTCTTTTTTTTTCACACTATTGGGCTGTTGAGTTGACCAATCTAGAGATCGAATCAGCAACTTTCACAATCAATCACAAATGAAGAAGAAAACAACAATTTTATGTGATTCAGGAAGTATGCCTACATCCACCGCCTCCTTGATGAGGATTACAAACTTATCATGCCCTCAAACCCTAGACACATCCTGACGAATCCAGTTAACCCGAAATAGATGATACAAGCCAATAGAAAGAACCCATATAAGTTGCATAAGAAAAAGAAGCCGGTTTTTTAGATGATACAAGCCAATAGAAAGAACCCATATAAGTTTCATAAGAAAAAGAAGCCGGCTTTTTGCAGAGGTGGGAGGGCCCAAATGCAAAGAACAAAGAAGTGACCAAACAAAGAGAACCCCTTCATGCATAAGGCCCCAAGAGCTAAAATTCCTTACTTTTGAATGAACCAAGAAAAAAAAATCATTCATATTCAGCTTAATGGAACTAAGGCCACATTTGTGTCCATCCATGGAAAATCTGTGCACCAAACATGGAATTTACTGCCGCATAAAAAACCACCTACACAGACTTGCCCTAAATGTTTGGCTGAAATCCTAACCAAAATCTTTTGCAGGGGTGCAGGGGGTTGGGCGTGAACAAAATGTATGATATTGCTCCACTGACTAGAATGAATAGTTTCTGCCAGTCCCACCTAAACGAAGATACTCATACCCGTATATCTTTGTGTGTGCAGATGGGTCTCTTCAATAGACAGTAAATAGAAAGATGTACAAAAAAAAATGGAGAATTTGCAGCAAAAATTAGGGGGATACTGCCATAGAAGTCCCAGACATATTGAAACCAATAGTAGAGTTGATTTATGGGTATATTCAGACTAGAAAGAGATGAAAGAGATGAAAGAAATGAAAGATAACACCAGGATTGTATAAATAAAAACAAGTGCAACACCAACTTAAGCCACAAAATTGACCATGGGTCCTCATAAGCTACACTAATTTAACAATAAACCCATGCAATCTTCCCCTTCCTTTTGTAATTAGCCACTAAAACTACCCAGAGCAACCCACCCATGTCCACAAAGAACATGCACAAAAGGATATTCATCAACATGCAGATGCAGATGGGTCTCAACAATATCCATCCAATCCATTCCACAAAAGGTTGTTAGAAAACCCAACTTCTTAAAAATTGAAAACAACCAGTACACAGTAAGTCTGAGAGTATAAAAATTAGAGAACTCGCAAGAACAAGGGAGAAAAAAATGGTCCACAAAATTCCTTGGCAGATTGAACCCAGTAGGAGAATTGGCAATTGGGTATCAATGAATATATATTTTCAGAAGAAAGGTATGAGAAAGAAGAGATGAATAATCATACCAATGACGTGGTCAAGTTTGAGCTTGTGATTGAACGAAGCAAAGCAACCGTAAGCTTTGGTTGCGTGGTGCAGAAAGGCCTGGTTTTAATAGCTAGTAGGCGGACGTAGGCGCTCGCGTCATATCTCTCTGTGACAGATGTCACAGATCCTTAGTAGGGGCCAGGACGAACCTAATGGCCATATAGTAAGCGCGGCCTAGGCTACGTACAAGCAGCTCTATGAGAATGGTGGAAGCTCCTCTTGGGACTTGAACATTTTTAGAATTTCATAAAAATGGGAAGAGGGTGAAATTTCTTAATTTTGGAAAGTCATTAAGGACCATTCATGTAAATAAATTTCATAAAAACTAGTAAAGAAATATGGCATTTTAGATATTACATTATATAAGATGTCACATCACGTTTGGAAATTCCACAAAAGAAATAGGTCCTAAATTTAGACCGCTAAAAGGTGAATGTCATGTGTAACACCAGTTTTAAGAGCCGCAGCCAAAATTTCTCTTTCCACGTCCTTTATCTTAAAAATAATATACTCATGTGAAATTGCTAAACATGACACCATTCATAGTTTCATATCTCATCCAATTTCTCTCTACACTCGCCCACCCTCACCCCCACCGTAGCCATCACCTCTCGCAGCACCGCCAGAGGGCGAGGGGGAGAGGCAAAGGGAGAGAAAGACAAAAAGAGGGAAAAGGAGAGTAGGCGGCGGCAAGCTAAGAGAGAGGAAGAGTGGGGAGGGAGAGGGAGAGAGGGACATGATAGTGAGGAGAAGAAAATGAGTGTAGAGAGATGGTGAGGGAGAGAGGAACGGTGATTTAGGAAAAAAATAGATTTGTAAAGAGAAATCTTGGCAATTTATTGACTTAAGTGGTGTGTGTAGAGATAAGGAATGTGGAAATACAAGTTTTGGTTGTGGCATTAGCAGCTTTCTCCGGTCTGGGCAATATCCCTTTTTTTTAAAAATTAAAGTGACGGAGGCTAGGATCATCATTCTAACCATTTAATAAATGAGTCACAAGTTTTCACCATCCAAAATGAGTGCAAGGACGATTCAGTATTGCAATCCATTTGGATGGCCATCAAAATCAAAATCAGTAACTTTTAAAGGGTTTCTATTTTATGATCCACTTGGATGGATCATAAGGTGGACCCTACTAGGGGTTTGTATATATGGTGCTTGTGATAGAGTGAATGCGCGGGTGCTTAGTGGACGTTCTCTCTAGGAAGATGTGTTGAGTGAGTCCCCACTTGTGAATTGATGTATATATCTAAGTTCCGATCGAACTGCAATGTATTAGAGAGTATTAAGAAAGTCTCATGTATTACAATAAGGACTAGTTTGCTTGGTATTATTCTTCAGGCTTGTTTGGCAACTCTGCTAATAGAGTCAAATAAAATAACGCTCCTATTCCTTAAAAAAAAAAGTCACATCAAAGATACTTTAAGACAAATTTCCTACTAAATTTTTCCAAAAAAGCCTTTGAGGTTGGGTTAAGCGATACCCACATTAGCACAACTCATGTAAACTAGCAAAATGTGCCTGCAACACGTGAACTGGACTCCATAAATAAAATCTAACAAGGTCAAAATCAAGGACCAAATTGACAGTGAAACCTTGGATTAAGAAATTTACACATGATCGTCCCCTCTATAGTGAGAGCAAAGAGGAAGAAGGATGATGTCCCCGTGACGACATGCGTTACGTCACGTGATAGGCATTTACGCCAAGGAAAAGGACAGCATGATGTAGTGACCAAACTGCCCTCACGCTGCGCCGTAGGCTCTAGGCTAAACAAAGGGTATTTTGGTCATTTAAAATTTCAATGCGATCCACGCACATTTGCATCATTGTCATCGTAAATGAAGTGGAAGAAAACAAACCCCCTGATGGTTGGGTTGGGTTGGGTTGGGTTGGGTAATGCTACTGCATGTGGGGTTATATGCAGTTCAGCTCGTGGGCCACCTAAGATCCCCCTGTTATTTGTTTTACCCAATTCAAACCCTGAGCATGATATTGATATCATAGCTTGGGGGATACTTGTCATGTACTTGAGTAAAGAGAAGAGGAAACATACAACAGATGCACCCAAATCTCGGGCGTGGAGTGTGTGGATGTATAGTGAATTGAAGTAAAGTAAGATGAAGTTATCAAATCAAGAGAGAATGAAATATAATAAGAGCTTATTTGGATAAATAAGGAGTGAAATGAAATAAAGTGGATTTCACGTATGGAGTAAAGAGAAGTAGGTTGAAGTTAAAGTAGAGTGAAGTGAATCAAGAGAGAATAAAATATAATAAGAGCTTGTTTGGATATATAAGGAGTGGAATGAAATGAAGTAGATTTCACATTTGGAGTTAAGAGAAGTAGGTTGAAGTTAAAATAAAGTGAAGTACTTCACTTCACTCCATTTGGAATTTTGGATACTTGTTTTGAAGTTAAAAGTTTAGAGTAGAATCCACTTCTACTCAAGGAATTGGAAGTATTAAGACTTAAAGTAAAATAAAGTACATGTGACTCACAACATTTCTTCATCTATCGGACCAGACTCATCCAAGCGAGGTAGAGTTGAAATTTTAAACTGTTAGTTTCCATTTAACTCCACTCTATTCTATTTTTTGACTATCCAAACCGGCCCTCTTAGGATTATGATGGTATTTTATTTTTATTTATTTGGTTAGGAATCTTTTTGAATTTTTGTATAAAAAAAGTGGAGCTTTTTTGTCTTTTAGTAGAGAAAGGGGGTTGCTTTATATATATATATATATATATATATATATATATATATATATAAAGATGGAGGAAATTTTAAAATTGTGTACTTTATTTATGACCCATTGTCTTTTCTTGTCCGAATTGTGTACTTTTAATATGACCTCTTGTCTTTTTTTGTCCGAATGATAAAGACTTTAACTTACCTCATCTCACTTCATTTCACCACACCTTGATAGAGACTTTTGTTGGGTTGTCATAGTGGCCAGGATTGATATTTCTAACTTGAAGGCATAGGGATCTGGGCATTTGTGTGAAACTAAAGTGTCAATACTACTTAAACATGAGTTTGTTGGCCACCCAAACAACAAAATAGAAATGGAAAAGGTAGCCAATTAATGGTGATAATGAGATAACCATATTTACTTGAATTTGAAATAAGGACATGAAGAATGACTCAGACGTTGATAAAGGGCCTGGAGACAAACCTAATTTAGGTCTAGATTGTTGACAACCTGTAATACCAAAAGATCATGCGGTTAGTGAACGACATAATAATATACAGATAATGTTAGTTATACAAGAATCTGTCTACTGATGAAATTGCTATGGAGGCTTAGTTTTCTTAGGGCATTGAGCGGGCCTATCTTATTGGAGATCCGACCACTTAATTCCTTGGTGACAGTTCGCATTTTAGTCCACCCCGCCCACCTGAATATGCATGGAGGCCACTATCATTCCAACTCTTTAAGACCCCCCTTGATCAATCAATGGTCGTCACCGTCGCGGTTATCATCATCATCAAAGCATTGTCCCAACTATATCGGGTCAGCCGATCAGCTATATAAAAGACCCGGATCAGAATTTAAAAGAGATCTAACATGAAACTTATGTGTAGTATCCGAATCTCCATCTAACATCAACTTTAAAAAAATGGATTTGATTTTGAATATGAATCCTACATAAGATGTAGAGTGTTCTAGTATAATTGGATAAATGGGTTTTAAATATTCTTTTTTAAAATACAAAAATGAGGCTATTAAATGATATTTGATTGAAGCTACGTAGACTCTCATATATGAATATAACAAGCTATGTATGTTCTTAAAAGCTACATATATTTTTACCATGTAAATGTAATCACCCTGAATCTTGATCCTCGAATTGGTACATATAGGAATCTAGTTTTGAATTTGAATGTTCCGAATCCTATATGCATAGGTCCTAATTGGATATGAATATCTTTTGGATCCAAAAATAAATTCCATACCCGCTTTATTTAGAACTTCGTACTTTGAATAATTGAATACCCATTTGCAATCCTACTTGTATTGTTGTATCTACATGATTGTCCTGCTCTTGATACCGGCTTTCTTGCTACTTTATACACTATTTGATGTATAATGAATATTATATGTACACTGGTTGGTGTATAATATATGTTATTTTATATATTTTGAATATATGGGTAAACAGGGAGAATCTTCTGTCACTGGATGACTGCATATGCAGTTCAACTTTATGGGATCTACTTGGCCTCATCTTTTATCAGTGCACCCCTTTCATGTTCTCATCCCTCCATAGTCCAGCATCAATTCCCGTTTTCATGCTCATCAAATCTTTACTCTTCGTTGGATTGAGTTTGAAAAAAAAAATCTATAGTTAATAGACCATCAAATTTTAACGTCATTCAATCAACGGCTAGGATATTTGATTACCCAATATTCTTATATGATACATAATAAGAACCAAACCCAACTATCAACTGAGATGGAAAGCAAAGGGTCAATAACCAAAATTTTTAAGTCAGGTCCTTCGGGCAACCAGTAATCCGGGTTGAATCTACATCTCTACCAATGAAATGGAATAATCCGGGTTTGCATCCGGAGGTTGTAGGTTCGAAACTGCACTACCACACTGGGGCTACAAGGGAGTTTACTCGGCTTCCCTCTGGGCCCGGAGGAATTAGTCCAGCCCAAAGGGCTAGGAACCCTCCGATAGAAAAAATCTCTTGCAATGAGGCATCCTCAATTACTTTTAAACATTAGATGAGAGAGAGAGAGAGAGAGAGAGAGAGAGAGAGGAGGTACTAGCCCACTTTGAGCTGAATAAAGTGGAGAACATGGCTCAAAGGGTTTAAGTTTCTAGGTCTGGGTTTTAACAGATTAGGCTTGCTTCAATGCTCCCTGCCTAAAAGCCCCATAAGTAGGACATGGACATACCAAAATTCATCTCATCTATCGGACTGGCCCTTAAAATATTTTCAATTGAAATTTGGTCAATGATTCTTATGGGCTGCAGCTGGGACTGGATGAGGCCCAGCTACTAAATAATCCTGCACCAGCTGTCCTCTTGCAAACTTTGCTGTACCTAGACAATTTAGGTTCTCTAGACCATTGTCACAAATATTGTTATTGAGAAATTCTGGTCTTGGGTAAATGTCAGGATATCTTCAAATATGGGGATTTTCTTGGGATATTATTTGGAAAATGTCATGGTAAATAAATGTAATTTTAAATAGTTACTTAGTATAAATAAATAAAAGCACTATTAAAATGTTTTTGCTTATAATTTTATCATTTTTTTCAATTCTTATAATGTCAGATTTTTTTCATGAGTCTCATGATACTTTCCATTCTGAGGGGCCTCTGAAAATACAGTGATATTTTAAGAAAAAAAACCCCCAAGTTCAATCAGTTTACATGACCTAAGTTAGATTTTGGGCCCAGTTCCATATCTCAAGGAGTCTAGGCCATTTTCACCTATGGCTGAGAAGTTTCAGGACCCAGATTTCAGAATTCTGAATTGGCCTAGCCCAACAAGTTCATAATCTGAGGCTTATCCAATAGAAGCCCTGTTTCTGTTTCTGTTATTGGGCCCACAAATACACAATTAAAAATGTGGAGGGTCCAGTTGATTGGTTTTGCATTTCAACACTAAGTAATGGGGCCACTTCCAGTGACACCTCCACCCTAAAAAATAAAAGTTCTGAAAAGCCTCCAGGATAAGATATGGTGCATTTGATATACCTTTCTGTCTTATTTGATATGGATAGAAGGAATGGTTACAAGACGTGCCACAGGGAGGGTCGTTTTCTTCCAGGAGGAACCTCTCCCGGATTGCGTGAAAGATGAAACCTTATTCCTCTTGTGGGATATATTTAAAGGGAAATATTCAAGTGAGAACTAGTTCTCACATATTATGTGAGAATTTTTTTGTGGGGCCCAACCAGCAATCCATCCAAACCTAGCAACCAATAGGAAACCCCTTAATAGTCACTAATCCCAAAGATTGACACACATCCAAATGGACTGAACCGTTGGATCGAGGGTTGAATATTTTTTTTTTAATATGAAGCCATTAAACTTGTGGGCCACGGATGAAGGGGTTATGGGCATGGGTTTGGGGTCAAACTTGATACATGGAGTGGTCTCACATAGATCTTTCCATCCCCCTTGGTCCCATCCCCAAATGGGGCCCCACAAAAAAGTTCTCACATAATATGTGAAACTAGTTCTCACTTGAATATTTCCCATATTTAAATGCATACCAATTACAGGGTGCAAGTGTGATTGAAAGATTTCACTATGAATATGATTTTGGGTAAAGGATCATAACAACCATTCATTGATGGCACTTAAAACTTAACAATCTCGTAAATAATATATTTTATAAAATTTTAATTCAACTATGAGTATAATTTAGATTAGCGTCTATTTGGAGTGAGCGCTAACTCATGGGGTGTTAGCTGGCGTGAGGGGGGTGGATTTGTTACAAGGGTCCAATGGGGTGGCAAAAAAGTTCATTCTCATGCAATTCGTGAGATATACGTCTTTGCAAGACGTAACCCACCGCTTGGATTCACCCCTTGAGCCTCTCAATAGCTAGTGAACTCGGAACCTTTGAGGCTTTGATCTAAGAGAAATCTTGAGTTAAAAGGAGTGAAACTCCACATGGTCCACCTATTTTAAATCTAAGCTATTAAAAAAACTTAAAATATGTGGGTTATCTTCAAATTTTATGTCAATCCGAATTTGTTCCTCCGTTGGATTGATTGTTTGATTAAAAATGTGATTAACACAATCATATGCCTTTTTGTTATCATGTTTTTCATCAAAGAGTAAATTGAATGGTGAAATGAACTACGATTGACATAAAATTTGAGGATACCCCATTTAAGTGGAGGATGTCTATTCTCAATTGTTCGAATTTTAATAGGTGGGCTTCCACAACAGCTTTCCACTCCTTTTAACTTAGAATTTCTCTAAGTTAAAGCCTCGTAGGATCCCAATGCTAACTAGTTCAGGTGGGGAACCAAACCACCGGTATTCAATTCCTATATAATCCAATACAAAATAAATAGGTGCTAAAAAAGTCAACACACTCATGGATGAATGGTGTTCGCACCTTGGTATCTAGATGAATTGGCCAATTAAAACTCTTACACGTACTCTAAGCTTTATCAACCAATCACAACCTCACTCCCGAACAAAATCATTAGAGTTTCAATTGCAGACTCTTTAGCAACTAGGCAGGGTGCCCATTTTTCTTCAAATGGCATACTCAATGGATATAAGTGAATGAATGATATTTCATTTCATTGCCCATCACACCACCAACATGTAAATACTGACACAATATATATCTTTATCATTTTAAGAAATCAAGATGGATAGCTGGTTGAAATGGATAATCTATGGTTTCAATATATCAATAGAGTCCGCCTTTGAAATCAAATCATCAAAGAATCTATGTGTACCTCAATCACACTCGTGAAAACAACAAAGAAGAAATAATGGTGATATTGTTGTTCGTGGTTGAAAAGGTCAAAAAGATAAAATAAAAATAAGAAAAAAGGAAAAAGAGGTGGGAGGGGCTTCGCATCAATATTAATATTTTCGGTTCTTCCCCGTTGTTTCAAGGTTCAAGGGGATTTTTTTCCGTAAAAACCTCTATTTTATAATTGACCTTATCAATAAAAAATAAAAAAAACTACTCCTACAAGCAAACAGCATAGTGTTCACATGTTGTCCCGCTGGTGGGGCCCAATTAGATGCATGTCTACTAGCGGGAGAATAGTAGGTGGAAAGGTCTTCTTATGGATTCAGGTTCGCCAAGAAATTAACCCCATCAAATTATCCTAGCCGTTGATTAAATTTAAGCCTAGATTTTCCTTAGATTCAATCCAACAATGAGTGAGCTCAATGAGTGCGTGAAATTCAGCCTTGTGTCAGATCATGGGATGATAAGAGTGTGAAAGAGGTTACACTAATCAAAAGTGGGCCCACAAAGGAGCCTACATTGGCTCCTTCCTACATATAGTTATATAGTTGTGAGCTAGGTACCAATGAAAACTTTTAATATCAGTTTCTCAAAAAACAATAACTTGAAAACTATTTCACTGCAAAACACAAAGAGCACAGAATATTTCGAAAGACTAAATGAGGCCCACCTACTAAATGATCCATGACCAACTGATGATCCTATTGCAGACTTTGCTGCATGGATCTAGACACTGAGGTTCTGTCCTTGTAGAGTGGGAGATTCTGGTCTTGGGTAAATTGTCATGATAATTTTCACATTTGGGAGTTTTCTTGGGATATTGTTTGGAAAATGTCATGGTAAATAAATTAACTTTTAAATAGTTCAAAGGTAAAAAATAAATAAAAGCACAACTAAATTTTTTAATGTAATTTTCTCAATTTTGTTGCGTCGATATTGTGATTTTCTGATCATGATACTTTCTATTCTAAGGGCCTCTTGAAATACTGTGATAATTTTAGAAAATACCCAAACCTGATCAGATTAGATAACCTGAGTTTGATTTTGGGCCAAGTTCCACAACTTATAGGTGTCCTGGCTATTTTCACCCATGGCTGGGAAGTTGCCTAGGCCTATCCCATCAGGCCACTGCAACAAGTTCAAACTATGATGCTAACTCAATAGAAGACTGACCAATCTGTTTCTGTTATAGGCCTAAAAACAGATAAATAAAGAAAAATTGAGGGCCCAGTTAATTGTTAGCCACAATTCAGCACCTGCTAATGGGGCCACTTACAGGTGACATCTCAATCTTAAAAGCTATCAAAAGCCTCCATTATAAGGAATGATGTGCCTTTCGGCCCTATTTGATATTGATATGTAACAAGTATGGCCACCACACTTGTTTGTTTGTTTCTTTTCTTTTCTTTTTCCTTTTTGTCTTTCCTTCTTTTTTTTTTTCCTGTTGCCGATGTTGCTTAGATAAGGATTTGAACTCACGCACTATACTCACACACCCATATTCCTAACTAGCCGAGGGGCCACACTTGTTCTGATTAATGCATTTGAAAAATTCATAATTCTTGAAATTCTTATAACCAAACAGGCCTAGAGAATGACTCACATCAAGCTAGAGAGATCTCAGTCCCCACTCTTGTAGCTCAACATTTAATAAACACACTGTCAAATATCAGTGCTAGCTAAAACCCCTTATAAACCAAGCAAAACACCAATTTGCATCATTAATGTGGTTGACATATATTGGCATATCAATTGATACAGAGAATTTGCATTTTCAGCAGAAAAAGTGGAATAATAGTTCATATTTGACCTTATTAAAGAAAGACTTTCTCCTACCAGCAGACCACATAAACTCTCCACATTCGGTCCAACTCATCAGGCCTAGTTAGTTGTATGCCTATTAGTAGGAAGAGGGTGGAATATGTAGAGGCCTCCTTATATGGATATAAGTCAGTAAAAAAATCCTTTAAAAACAAAGGAGTAAAAAAACCAACCTCATTAGATTATCTTAGCCTTTGATTTAACCGTCTTAAAGTGTAATGGCATTTTTAACCATACTTTTTATTAAAAAACTCAATCCAACGATGGGTGAGGTTCGATGAGCATAAAATTCGGCCCCGTCTCATATCATAAGACGTTAAGAGTGTGAAAGAGGTTGCACTGATCATGAGTGAGACCCATAAAGCTGGATGTATGAAGAAAAAAAATCATTTTCTTGGATAAATTTAAAAAAAAAAAATTCCCATTTATCAGCACATATGAGCCTATTTTCTCCCTTTCAACATATAGTGAATAGTTGAGAGCTAGGTGCCGATGAAAACTTATAATATCAATTTCTCAAGAGTCATTAACTTGAGAACTATTTTACTGCAAAAACAAAAAGTACAATGGCCCATTATTAATGTTGGGAATATTCCCATTATTTTATTTTAAGAACTTTAATTATGATTAAGATGATAATCATTTTTTTATAAAAGAAATTTTTTCTTATTAGTTTTTCCATTTACCAGCACATATGAGCCTATTTGGTCCCTTTCAACATATAGTGATTTAGAAGAATGGCCTCTTATCCTAGCGGTAAAAAGCGACAATTTTTACCTGCCTGTCCTGAATTCGAACCTGGGCATACACCTTTTCTCGCCCGAAGCTGTGATAACTCACCAAAATCTACTTCCCTCACGATAGGACCCCCACCTCACCCGAGTTTTACTCCTCTCTCCATAGTGCTAGGGGGCCCAGCCCCACTAAGCTGGGATACCAAAAAAAAAGAAAAAAAAAAGGATATAGTGATTTAGTTGAGAGCTAGGTACCAATGAAAGCTTCCATTATCAATTTCTCGAAAATCGTTAACTTGAAAACTGTTTTACTGCAAAAACAGAGAGCACTTTGGTCCATTATTAATGTTGGGAATATTCCCATTATTTTAGTTTTAAGAACTTTAATTATGACTAAGATGTTTGCTAATCATGTTTTCAATCATAGAATGTTCTTTACTTTACATTCAAATACGCAATAGGCAGACTCTTATGCAAGTCTTGCACAGATCATAAATAGAATCCCAACCACCACATGTGGCATATGCAGGCCAACTTATTTTATATCAGCTCAAATTCAATAAATCCATGCCGTTCACAGTGGCCTACAATATTAAAAAATCCAATTCACCTATATTTGACCGTTAATCACGGTTGACTTTAATTAAATGAATCAGCCATGAGGATTTATAGCTATGAGGTTTCCTTTATGCTCAATCTCCCCTGCATATCGAGATCAATCTTAGGTGGGCCTCTAGTAGGAAAAACACTTTTCAGAAGTGTATTTGAAGTAACTTTGTGAAGTGTTATGAATCCTAATAATATGATTTTAGTTGTAGAATTTGATTAGTGATTGATGGTCTAATCACTCCCTCCTGATTTGTACAAGTATTTTGTGGTTTAGTGATCAGATTGGACCATCTAATTCCTATGATTTGATTTAAAAGGGTGAAGGATGGGCAACCATTTTCGGTTGAAGGATTGATATTTTCAATTAATTCTAAGAATTCCAAAGGATCCAAAAGGGGTGGATTTTCTGTGGCTCTCCCACGCTATTCAATTTCATTCAAATCAGTCCGATTAAATTCCGGGGGGCCTCGTGCCTATGGGAACGGTCAAGATGAGCGCTATGTGAAGGTAGCGTAGGATTTTCAATCTTCACCCTCCACAAAAACAGAACCTTTGCATTAATAAAGTTAGAGAGAAAATCCTGAATTTTAGGCTCACCGTCTATCATACCTAAGATTTCCCGCTTGTAACTGGTGGTCGTAAGCACCAATAAAAGAGGAGGATTATGGCAGGTAGGTTGACATAAAACTTTGTTGCAATTCAAGCTTGAATTTTGAGGACTAGTTGGCTATAACATTATTTTAGGACAAATTAATTAAAATTTTCAAAATGCAATATATAAATCGCAAATAGATCATGATTTGAATATCATTCCAACATTCAAATATACCTTTTGGTCTTGGAGCACCACATAGATGGGCTAACTGGATGGCCCCCACAGATCATGGAGGCAAGGGGGATAGAAGGATCCAAGTAGGACCACTCTTGCCTCTTAATCCATTGATTTGTGGCCCATAGATTTAATGGATTTATAACAAATAAAAAACCTAACATTCGAACCAACGGTTCAGTCCATTTGAATGAGAACAAGCCCATGAAATTCAATATATTTCAAGGAAAATCTTGAATGCCTAGATGGTTCAAAAGGATCATAAATTACGCGGGTTAAAATTTTTCACCCTAATACAATGAGCATGGTTCTCATAGGAGCATTTCTCTCTCTAATATCACAGAAAACTTCCAAAGACAGCCAAGAGAGTGCTGTCTATCTACTGGAACTGTAGTTGTTTGTCTGCAGAATCCACCATACAACGTTCTGTTGCATATGTCATATGCTATTATTATTATGGGATTTCATCAAACACAGATATAGGTATGGGTTTAATCCATCCTCGGTGGGGGCCACATTTGAACAGTCTAGATTGGTGTGAATGCATGCCATTTGCCCATTGTTGCGGTGGATGAGTTTTGTCAGTGCAGACTGCAGCAGCTTTGTGGGATCCGTGGAAGACTAGCAAGGTATCCGGCTTTTTTTATTTTTATTTTTTAAACTCTCCTAGTAACGCTCCAGGTGTCATGTTTACAGCTGGCAGTTGCTTATGTCTTGTTTTGCCATAAGGATAAGAGCTATAGTTAAAAAGACCAAAATATCCCCATTTCAAATAAATACTAGGGCCATCTCTCTTTTATTTTCTTTATTTTATTTTTGTTTGAGCTAATGGGACCTTTTTTTAATTAAAAGAGATGTTATTCTAATGTCCCCACTTCCAACCATTAATCTTGCCGCAGAGCTAGGCGTGACATACTCTCCCTCTCGAAAACAGAGTCGTTTTTGGAGCCGCACGGTTTTAAAACGCGTACTCTTGAGTTAAGACGAGGCTTGACTTATAAGCCTATGATCAGGTCAGGACTTGGATATTTTGTGGCACTTGGATAAAAGCCTTACAATGAAACTGAAGCACTCCACTCTTATCCCTACGGATTTCTTTTTCTTGGCTCACATGATTACTTGACCTGATCTTGCCTCAAGAGATTACCCAGACAGATTGGGTTCTCACAACTAGGTGGTGGGGTTTTGCCAATGATCAACTGTAGAGGGGTTGGCGGGTTCCTCGTCATATAAGAAAAGCCCTTTCTAAATCCTTAGATGGAGCCAACCATGATCAGAGATCCCTTTAGACACACATCTACTCTCATGAATTAGCATTGGTCCCAATTAAAGTTGCTTATTAACTACTGTTGAATCTAATATTAAAAACTCGTACCATATAAGGCCATTGGTTGGACCATTATCCATCATTTGATGTAATCATAAATATTGCTCTACATCATGAGTCCATTAAATTTTGGATCTCTGATAGTTTAAAGTATGGGTTAATATCATTTAATCATATTGATATTGGTCTTTCGATCTAAATTATTGGCTGTGGATGATCTACCTACAATTTCTTTAGATGGCCATAAACATTGTGGTTTTCTTTTTTAATATTTGTACTTTGTCCCATATTTTGGAAATAAGAAAATATCAATTAGAAAAAGAATAATTTGGATACAAGACACTAATTATGTTTTGAATGCCACTTTATTCTAAAATTGATCACAAAGGTGTTCATGTCCAAGAAAAGATGTGAATATCTAGCCCCCACATTATCAGCAGGGGCCGCCACTATAGTATTAATAATTGGAAGATCTAAACATCCATTTTGGACCTCATCAAATTCAATGGTGGAGATCATTGGTAAAAGAAACAAAACTGAAATCACAGCCCCAACATTATGTTAGATTAAGCATTCATCTTGTTGGTTACTTACCATTGCTGATATCTTGATTGGGTCATCTTAACCCTAGTAATTACTTTCATGGAAATGATGGTTAAAGAAGGATGTGAACAAAATTCTACCAGCAATCTTGTTCAAAAGGGTTGTAGTAGGTAGTGCAATAAATACAAATCTAACACATAACCAATCTTACCTTAGTTTTCAACATTACATGGGTCCCACATATATTGGTAATATTATATGGGGTCTGTTATATTAAATGGTGCATTAGGATCTTAATGTACCTATGTATTTTAAACAATCTTTTTATCAGGGTCTGTTTGTTTGCATGGAAGTGAATTCCTAGATGTTTTAAGAAAAAGATTCTTATTAAAGTGGTTTGAAAGTCAGGGTTCCATCTACCTTCCTACGTTATATCACTCAGCTTGTATTTCTTTAATTATCCTTCATCGAACCCATTTTGCAATATATTCTTAGGGCTGATTTGTTTGCATAGAATACAAAGGAATTTGCCCTAAGTGGTTAAAAATGTGAATATAAAAAAAATGAGCATCTAATATCATTTCCTTTTATAAAGTTAAATAAGAAAAAATGGGAAATGAATACTCAACCATCATGCTAGTAATTTAAGTCCTTGGAAAGTCAAGACCTTATCTACATTGCTCGCCTCATACACCTCTTGCTTTAATGATTTTAGAGATGGAGCTAATTTATTCATGAGTCCTTATGTATTTAATTCCTATGTAATATTCTATGTAAACAAAAAGGCCTTTAGAATTCAATTTCATGCGAACAACAAGCCCTCAGTCATACCCTGATAATTTTTTTGATGTTTGTTTCATCTTAGGTATAATTACATTGCAATATGAACTAAACGAAATGTTTTGGTTTACAAAAATCAATAGAGTATCAATGTGATACCCATTTCACACGTGTATGGTTGATGGAAATTCTCCTACGAGCAGCAGGACGTAGGAGCTCCTATCCTAACCCTACATATGGCGGAACCCTCCTTGAATTACATAGGCAGGGTTTTTTCTGCAGGTGGCTGCTCACAGGAGAAAATCTTTCATTGTTGATAGAGTCAATACCTATTATTATTATCAGGTGACCAAACTGATACATGATTATCCTGATAAATAAAATGTCATCTTCCATGGTTGATAGAGTCAATACATATTATTATTAACAGGGGACCAAATAAGTAGATTATCTTGATAAAATGTTGACATTAATTTAAGACAACAGCTGTTCCATGATGGTTTCTCTTATTGGTATGAAATCTGGCAGAGTCCCAAACAACCATCATGTGAATATAGAAGTAGAAAATTCTGAAACATTGGCATATGTATGTCACAAAGAACATCAATATTATAGATAGTTGTTGTATTTTATGATTTTTATAATTTATTTACATGCAAAACTATCTAAGAAGCTTTTGATATTGGATTGAAGAATATGAAACTCTTACTTTCTAAAACTAATTGAAAATTATGAAACTCCAGTTTCTATATATTATAGCATACAATAATTGAAAAAACAATTAAAAGAAAACAAAATGGTGCCAGACTGTTATAGTGATTATGATCCATGCCGTCAATCCAGACCATCCATTTGTTCCAATGAACTTCTGATGTCATTAGTGACTACAACTGCACGTGGGTTTAATCACCTAACATGATCAATAAGCTGCAAAATTACTAGTTTGCATTGATTTTAAAAATTAAAAGAGCCCATTTTATTATCTTATGATACAATTTTGTGGGGGTAGAGATGAAAGTGGAAGAGAAGAAGAGATTGAATGTAGAAATAGAGGATTTTACTCGAAAAATCCCAAAATTTAGTCATTTATTGCGAAAGGTCCTCGCAAATTGTATAGCACTAACGAGGTCCTCTTGCCAATTTTTTATATTTTTAGTACTTTTTTCTCAGCAACGATAGCGTCACCATGGACGATGCTAGCGTCACTCGTCAGAATATCTCCTAATGTCTTCTTCTTCTTATCCTCCTCCTATTTCTCCATCTTGTCCACATGGAAGACTCCCACCTGACCCGCATCCAATCGAATGGTGGGGATGCAGTCTACTAGGAGACCACCATCTTTGTGGTTTTTTTTTTTTTTTTTCTTGTTCCCTCATTTGACTCTAGTTTGATGACTTTCATCTGTATTTGTAATAGGGTTTCATTACTTGCTATTTATTTCATTTCTGTTTTGAAGATTTTTGTCGTGGGATTTGATAGGTCTGTTTCTTCATGATTTTCTTGAAGATTTCTTGTAAGAAGTTTGATGGTTTTTTTTTCATTGAATCACTTCGCTCTCAGATACATCAATGGTTTTTTTTTTTTTTTTTAATCCCACTTTACAAATGATTGGAGCTGGCTTAGTCCGATAGGATAAATGCACGTGGTGTATTCTTTGAACGTAAGGTTAAGGTTTTCAGGAATCTCACCGTGAAAGATTTGGGCTGGTTTTATGCCACAAGCATTTTACAAAACCAAAGTTTGGACTAAAGCAAGATAAAGCAACCAGATCATGTAGTAAAATACACTATAAAACATAACATAGCTTCATTTGCCTCCTCACTTCTACAAATCTACATGTCTTCATGAATGTTCAAGACCCAAATCAGATTGCTTCAATATAGGGCAAATCCCATATGGAGAAATAGGAGGAGGAGAGGAAGAAGGAGGCATTAAGAGATGCTCTATCGAGCGATGCTAGTGTCGCCCATGGTGACGCTATCGTCACTAAAAATAAGTATAAAAAATTATAAAAGATGGGTGAGAGGACCTCGTTAGAGCTACACAATTTGCGAGGACCTTTCGCGATAAATGACTCAATTTTGGGGTTTTTCGAATAAAATCCTTGTAGAAATATATATATATATATATATATATATATATATATATGAGAGAGAGTTTTTGTTAAATGAGAGCCTATTGGCCTGTTTGTGAACTCATCCTCACACCTACTTAAGTCACTCCTTCATCCCATAAATTACCACCATGCCCAATTTTACTCTCAATAGAGTTTTTCTAATAGTTGGAATGTAATTATGTAAAGCTCAGACAATTTTAACCATTGATCTTGAGAAGAGCTTCAGAATATGAGATTTGTAGTCACTTCTCCCAGCATAGCCCCTTTTGTCCCCACCACCTTAAAGAAGGTGAACTCCCGGTCTCTTGCCCAAAATCACCTGAGCTGCTAAAGTGATCTGCAATATGTATAAATGTATATAATTAATATGTATATTGTTGGTTGGAGCAATGTCACTGCAGCTGGATGGTGGCAACAAGAGAACCCCACAGCTTTGAATGGAAGATATATACCATTGGGGCGCCCTCTCTCTCTCTCTCTCTCTCTCTATCTGATAAATACCCTTTTCTTTCTACTGCCATTGCCCAAGATGCCTAGGACTGGAGAAGGGTGAAAAAACAAAAATAACCCATCAAAGAACATCCAACTTGCAGTATCAGACAACCCCTTTCAAACTGCTTTACAGCCCACACAAGCAAGATCCCATTCCATTCCCCTCCCTCTCTCTCTGTCTGTCTCTGTGTGTGTGTCTCTCTCTTCAAGGGCCCTTTTTTTCTCCTCTTTGGTTTGATCTTTCATTTTCAAATTTCATCACATGGGTTTTCTTTGAAACATCAAAAGGGAATAAGGGTATTTTTTTATAAAGGAAAGTTACTGGCTTGTATAGGTAGGTTCTAGGGTTTCTATTTTCTTATTTATCTTTTTAAACCATCTTCTTCAATTTCAAATTTCCCAACATGGGTTTTCTCTAAATCATAAAAAAGGTTACAGGGAAAGGTCTCATCTTTCTAAAAAAATTTTATTGGTTTTTGTAGATAGTGTGTAGTGCATTTTTTTCAAAACCAAATTTCCTTATATGGGTCTGGTGTAAAACATCCAAGGAAAAAAGGGTCTTTGTCATTCCATTTTTAATTGGTTTGAATTGGCAGTTTGGTGGGGTTCTATACCCTGATTGTGTCGGCGTCCAGTCCCCATCTGTCGGCATTGTCGCTATTCAAACGATGATACAGAGAAGGTTTTTCCATTTGATTATTTTGAATACAGTGGAGATTCCTCTGGCCTAACGTGTTGGTTGCATTGGCACTCAAGCAGTTGGTGGGTTTTGTGCGGAGCCGGCGATTGGATTGTTTTTCGGTTGTAACTTCATCAATTGGGAGCAGTTGGCAGCAAGTAGAACTTGTTTCTAGATTCAGAGAAGATATCTGCATCTGGTTTTCATTTTAACCCAGTTTTTTTTTTTTTTTGTTGGTGGGAGGGTTTGTTTGGATCCAGAGAGGAGGATTTGGAATGGGAATCTGGGTAAATATTGATCTGGGTGATGTGGGTGTGTAGGAATTTTGATCCCAATCATCACTCAAGTAATCCCAGATCGAAATTCAGTTTGGTGTTTTTTAATTGAAAAGCAGTTGGAGCATTGATCAAGTGCTGGAAATACTGGAATTGATTTTTCACAAGCAGCTCTTCCATCTGTTGTGGTTGGAATTGGGTGGAAATCTTGGTGATCTATTTATTGGTTTGGTTTCTTGTTCTTTCCAGATCCACTGAGGATTTGTGTAGGGAAATTGGATGAACTTTGATTTTGAGCAGGTTGGAAAATGTCATTGAATCAATTGGTGTTCAGTAAGTGAAGCAAAGCTTTATTCAGATTCTGCTGCAATCTGTGAAATGGAAACAATTGCGGGTATGGAATTTATATTTCACAATGTTTTTAAGTTCTTGAATCTTTCTTTCACTCTGCTAATGTGATCATACTACATTCATCTAAGATAATGGGTATATGTTGTGATCTCCCTTTTGGGATTGATAAATGAATTACAAGTACTCAACAGCAATCTTAAAGAGTAGGACACTCTAAATGAGGAGAGCTGCACATAAAATAAAGATCTTCTTGGGATTTTCATATGGGTTTTAAATCTTGATAGTCCTGTACCTGTAATCAGTTACCTTCTCCTGCTGCAAAATTGAGGAAAATCTTTGGTGATTTTTCATTTTTCATTTTTAATTTTTATATGCACATCTACAGAATGAAACTTCTAAATTCTTTCCTTTCTTGCCCATCATACATTTAGTTAGCAATGGGTGATACTATTCAAAACTGGATTTTATCGTTAAGATTCCACCAGAAAAATTAGCTCAATTCGATTCAGATCAAATGGTTTTTGTCCTTTCCATCTACGTCCACACTTAACAATCTCCAACAAAAACCAGGAAAATGAAGAAAGATATGCTTTTGCTCAATGACAAATCACTTGTTCAGTCCATGCTATAAATCCTTTTACTAAAACCTGATTATAAATTTTAATAAGGTCGTTACTTTGAGCAGAAGAGTCAAGTGTGTTGCTTCCCTGCCCAAATGATTTTGCTACAGACACACTATTCATCTCCTTCTGAAATCTAAACACTTCATTGCCAGCTGCTGTTTATTGGCTTTATATTGGTGATACTGTTGACAATTAAGTTTATGTCCTTCACATTTCAGGTTAATTGTTTAGGAATATATATTCTCGAACTTCCCGTTCTGCTTAACTGAAGTGGACCCATACCAAATGTCAGGGCCTCGTGCAGCCATAATTGGAGGTGCTGCAGGAGCCGTGGCATTGGTGGGGATAGTAGTCATATTTTTATGGTTCTGCCTATTGCGTAACAGGAGTATTTCAAGAACTTCTGAGACGGGTTCATCTGATCCATCACTTCAAGGTAATGATCATTACTGTTCAGGATGTGCTTGGATGTGTTCCAATTTCTTAATTGCAACTGGGTTGTCAGTTTTGCCATAATAGATAAGAACTTGTGCCAGTATCTGTTCAGAGAATGGTTTGAAATCACAAGTCACACTAGTTGGGATCCCTTTTGATTTTTGGTTATATTAATGTGATCATGTATTGATTTGGAGTGATAATTTGTGAAAATATCCCAACTAAAATTTCTATTTGGGCACTGCCCAAAAATGCACAGTAGAACAGATGACAACAATGTTTACAGATTGTATAAACTACTTGTGATTTGGGACACATCCATCCTTAGTTAATGGAGCGTTGGAGGACTCAGTGTTTTCACTCTGAAATAATGCTCATGGTTTTCCTCATATTTTACAGTGGGAGGAGGCATTGAATTATCTACTGCTGGAGGTGTTCCTCATCCTTCTGATTCACGGGAAGCCAGGTGTTTTTCTTTGGAAGAACTAGTCATCGCTACAAGGAATTTTACTGATATCAATCTGATTGGGGTAGGAAAGTTTGGAGAAGTGTACAAGGGTTTGCTTCATGATGGGATGATTGTCGCTATTAAAAAGAGGCCTGGTGCACGTAGTCAGGAATTTGTTAACGAGGTAACCACACATTTTATCCTACAAATGTTCATGGAAGATAGCTGTTTGTTACAGATTTACACTTGGATGCACTAAATCTGATTAGGTGACAATATGAGAGCTTTTTATACCTACATCCACGTAAGATATGAAACATCCATACAGTGCATACGGAGTTTTTAGTGAGGCCTTCTTGGATGCATGCTAGTCATGGGTTAAGGCGCGGTTGTAAAGGTCTTCAAATTTGTCCAAAAAATGGAGTCCTTCTTAACTTGACCCTTGATTTGATGGCTTGAAAGTCAGAAATCTTTTTGTACTTGGGCAAATTGCTTTTTTTTTTCTTGTGTTTTTTGCATAATAAACCCAACAGTGAGCGAACATCAGTTGAGTGTCAATTGTCAAATATCAGTGAAAACCAATTCATGGGAGAGTATAGTGTTGGCAAGGAAAGAAAAAAGTGGGTGCCCTGGAAATACTTGAAGTAAACACTCAAAGCGGAAACAACAGAGTCCAGCATCTCCAATTAAGCACATCTGTACATGTGTATCATCATTAGGAAAGCCTTATGAAACCCATCTTAAGTTACTAATTTATAATTACGACTGTATTCTATATTTCTATATATTCAAGTTGGTCAATTTCCAAGTAAATAGTTCTTTATCTAAGCTTAACAACATAAATGAATGATGCCTTGGCATTATCCACAAGCGCGAGCATGTGTCTAGTCTTTAAGCACATGTTCCACTGTAGTTAATTGTCGATTTGCTACCCAAAATTTCTTGGCACAGAATTCTTGTCTGCCCACGAACTTATGCATTTGGTGCATCTGGAAGCTAGCATTCATTATCATTTGTATATTCTCTTTTATTGCATATAAAGATCCTACTTGTTAAGATTTCTTAAATGGCGGACCTAATTGCCTACCCATGAAAACATGTGCATTTTGGGACCCAGATGGTGTACCCACCTTAACACATGTGCATGGAGCACTTTCCCTCTAATGGTGATATGCATGGTGGGAGCCACACATGGATGTTGAAAATCAAATGGTGGGTGCCACACATAAAGATGTGTGTACGGTGAGACCTAATGGTTCACCCTGCCTGTAGAGATGTGTGAAGGGTGGGACCTTAAGAGGGGCCACGCCTATGAAAACATGAAGAATTACATAAATTTCAGGTACACCAGATGGAAAAGGCCTCAGTAGGAAATAAGAATTTTCTCAAATCAATCAAGCGCTCATACTCGAGTCATTCCCACAAATTCGAGCAGACAAGAATCCCACTGGATTTTGCTATTTAGTGGCCAGCTATATATAAATATATTGGAGAAATCTAATCATGAGACCTTTTGTCCTTGATAAGTTACACATTTTTTTTTCCTTCCAGTTCATATCTTCCATATGAATTTTTTCTTTTCTGGTTTTCCCTAGAGTTTGAAGCATTTCATATTTCCATGTGAATATTTTTTTTTTTTTTGGTAAAAATATTTCCATATGAATGTTAGCTATTCTGGTTCCTATGATTTGAAATATTTAAAATACATTCTAAATTTTATATCAGGTATGCTATCTGTCATCTATCCGAAATCGGAATCTTGTGACTCTTTTGGGCTATTGCCAGGAAAATGATCAGCAAATGCTTGTTTATGAGTATATACCAAATGGCAGTGTTTCTAGTCATTTATATGGTAATTACCTCTCACTTGCTATCATTTTATCTCCCAAAATATAAAATAATGATTATGTTAATTATAGAATGCTTTCTTGGTTTCTACTTCTGTAGGTCCCAGTCAGCTCTCCAATGGAAAGCTAGAATTCAAGCATAGACTTTCAATAGCTCTAGGAGCAGCTACAGGTGATCATTTGCAAAATCAGGGAGCATTGGTGGCTTTCCTGGTATTGGTTTTTCCTTTGTAAATAGAATATGCTAATACATATGAAGGGGCCATCACTTCTTATCTCATAGGAAATCTGCACTTCTCTTAAGGGTATGTTTGGGTAACCCCAAGTCGCATCAGATTGCATATTTCAACAGTGTAGACAGTATATCCATTCCATTGTTCATCTGGGGCTGCATTGAAATTGGATATTATAATAGGTTTGAGAGTTTTAGTATCTGGATTCTGTGCCATCCCACAGAAAGAAGAATGGAGAACCGTCTTATCCTTTTCAAATATTCATACCAGTTGTAGTTTGGGGTACATTAAGTACAACCTAAGATTTGTTTCATGGTATCTTCATTCTGGACACTAAAGCTCAAAGAAATGTTATTAAGTTACTCCCGATTTTCCCTTTGTGCAGGTTTGAGTCACTTGCATGCTTTGAATCCACCTTTGATACACAAGGATTTCAAAACAAGAAACGTCCTTGTTGATGAAAACTTTGTACCTAAGGTTGCTGATTCAGGGCTCAGAAACCTACTTCGCCGAAATGATGATGCGGGTCCATCTTCTCGAATGTTGTCTGATGATATTTTCCTTGATCCAAGGTATTGCTCATCATGTTGGAAATATTAGCACTGGTTTTCATTTCAGTATTGATGAAGAAAGGTTTTCATTCAAGGAAGACGACATGGTGTTTCTAGTTGTATTCAGATTACAAACATGTTGAATAATCTATATGAGCTGGTTGTTATCTATTCTCTGTGCTTTTTGGTTGGCGTGGAATTTCGTCCGACGTGTTTTTATCCTTAATATCTTATTAAAAAGAGTCTAGTGTACCAGACCCATCCAATTTCTCCTTAGCATTTTTGAGCCTCTATTGGAATGCAACTTGACCCTATAACCTTTACTGTATTCATTCTTACCAATGTTTTTTTTTTTTCACTTTTGTTGCCCTAATTTTGTGATAAAAGGAATGTCTTGCAAACAAAGTATCATTTCTTTTACCTAAGCCTCTTATAGAATATTCGTTCAAGAGATTGTTAAAATATTATGTCCACTTTCTTTAATATCATTGTCCTTTGTTTAAACTTTTTGGTCATCACTTTTTATACATCTAACATGATCTAATTCCCAACTTCTCTTTTCCTCATTCTTGCAAGGTTGAAAATATCTCTCTCCTTTTCCCAAGTTATTACATGGGTCATCATATCCGTTTGACTTTACATCACTTACTGCTTTCTTAACTTTCTTTAACTTCTTTCTTTACCTTCTTATACATTTCATAATTTTCCAAATTCCTAGTCCCTTGCCAAACTTCATAGCATTTTCCTTTCTATCGAACAGCTTCCCGAACTTCTACACTCCACCACCAGGTTTCTTTATCAAAGTGTATTTTCCCTTTCGAATATCCAAGTGCCGCTTTTGCAACTCTTCTAATACAGTCAACCATTTGGTTCCACATTATCTTGGTTTCTCCTTCCAAATTCCATTCTCCCCCATTAACCACTTTATGTTTAAATATTGTCAGTCTTTTCCCAATTAAATTTCCCTCACCTTGTTTTAGGTTTCCTTTCATTTACTACCCCTTTTGTTCTAACTTATAATGCGAACATTTAAAAATACTATACTATGTTGTGTGGTCAAACTCTCTCGAGCAATAACCTTAGAGTCTTTATAAGCTGGTCAGTCATATTTTCAAAGCAAAAAAGTCTACTCGCTCCGATTAGTTCCACTCTTATAGGTAATTAAATGCTAATCTCTCTTTTTAAAGTAGGTGCTTGTCACTACAAGGTCAAATGCCTGCGCAAATTCCAAGATAATGTCTCCTAACTTATTTCTTCAAATCCATGTCCTCCAAGCCCTCTCTTGTACCCTCTAGTATCCTCTCCTACATGGCTATTTAAGTCCCTTTCTAGAAAACTCTAGTATTTAATACAATAGAACATCCTGAATTGAATTACTTTCTTCTTCTTCTTCTTTTCGACGATGATAGTGCATACATCTATATTTCCATTGTGGTGTGTTACTTATTTGATTTTCTGCCAGCAAGACCTATTTATAATCATTGCTTTCTATTGCATTTATTATTTACTCATCTCTCATTTATATGTGAAGGATCAAGGAGTTTGGAAGATTCTCTGAGAAGAGTGATGTATATAGTTTTGGAGTGTTCCTTTTGGAGCTACTAAGTGGGCAGGAAGCTGATAGGTTGCAATTTCCAGAATCCGGTCAAACTCAAAGCATAGTTGAATGGGTATTGAAAATCTTTCTTATTATGTTAAAATATGCATTTCTGATCTTGTAGCTGAAATTAGTTTGCTTCTGATATAAATGCATGTGGGGTCTCTTTGAGAACTTCAACAATAGACAAAGTATGAAATCATTCATGTGAGAGCAGGTTTTAAAATCATACATCTGCAATGTTTGGCCATCTCTTTGGGTTGAATATGGAGCGTTACTGTATTTTTCTAAACCTTCTAGTTTTAAGAAGTTGATTAAAGACTTAGGGTTGTCCCATGGGAGATTATTTTGGCAAGTTGGGCCCACTAGGTCAACTATAATGCCGAATCATGAGCCAATGTACAACTACTGTACAATACTCATATGTACTCGTTGAAGGATTCGGCAGAAATTCTTGTATTGACGTTTCATAGTTGGTCCTCATGCAGCTACCATTTACCTTCTGATTTAGTCTGTGCATGGATAAGTGGTGGACAAAAATCAGCTTGGTTAGATCTCAAATGGTCTAGATGTTAACGCTTAAAAATCAAGGGTGAGTGAATGATCAAAATCTTCAATGTAAAATCCAATTTGGGTTGGGAGGCGCTCCATATATATTCCCTTATGTTTTTATGGTCTACTGTTTATATATAGTAGACAATTCAGTGTTGCACGTAACTGTTCTGATGTATCTTTTCTCAGGATGTCGAGTGATATCTAGTATCTCATTCCATGACATGTCTATGGCATGTTTGTTTGTTGGAATTCAGAGAATTCCTGTTCGGGAAAATTATAAGTTCTCCACACCGTCTCCCTGCAGGTTTCCCAAATCCATCCATACAACCCAGCATCCAAGATGCTGGAGTATTTGTAAGGCCAAAAGTGACATTTTGAAAGGCCGACTTTAGGAATTCCACTAATCAATCAAACAAGGAATTCCATGAATTCCATAGCCAGCAGCTGACATTTCTGTCAGAATTCCCAATGCCTAGAACCCCTATCGGAAATTCTTGCAAGAGAATGCCTCCTAACACTGACACGAATGTCTATGAAGAAAACATACTCAGATACTTGAATTCTTGGATAAGGATATGGATACCTAATTCCTGAAACTTGAACTCTAGATCTGACCCGAGTTCTAAACTCTTGATAAATCATGACAACCAGCTAATTCTGATGTGTGATTCAAGGAAATTTTCTTAAGATGGCAGTCAGGTTTGTTATAACAATGAGAGACAAGAAGATGACAACTGTAACGCCCCACCCTATACCCATGCATGATATTTTCCGCTTTGGCCCACGGGCCTCACGGTTTTGCTTCTGATGGGCCTCAACCCATCAAAAGGCCTCACACTAGGTAAGGGTGTAAGCTCTACATATAACCCCATTCACTTTCCTCTCTATAGTCGATGTGGGACTCCGGGGCGTCACATTCCACCCCCCTTAGGGCTGCACGTTCCTGTGCAGTAGCCTGCCAGCCCTCTTGGCCCGCCCACATGGAGACCCGCCCACTTGCACCAGGCCACGGCAGGGGACTCACACTCGAACTAGTCGAGAGTTGGCTCTGATACCATTTGTAACGCCCCACCCTATATCCATGCATGATATTGTCCGCTTTGGCCCACGGGCCTCATGGTTTTGCTTTTGATGGGCCTCAACCCATCACTTTTCTCTCTATAGTCGATGTGGGACTCCGGGGCGTCACAACATCGGACATGTCCTATGATGTGTTTGCTAAAAATGAATGTGTTGTAACCAGAAAGGGTAGAATTGGGAATGCGCAAAAGAGGAAATCTACAGGTGGCTGGAATAGATGAAAAAAATCAGGGGATGCTGTTTGAATTTTTTGGGCATGTACACGGGTGGAACCAGGAAATGCCTTGGGGGGCCATTGTGATTTTTTTTACGTGGGGGGGTGGGCGAGTGTTCTGCCCCAGCATGTACATGGAACAGAATTAACTTCCATACAAAGAATTGAACTGTTGCAAGAACAAGAAACTAAAAGGGAAAGCTCAATGAAGACTTGGAATTAGGCAGTCGGGGGGGTGGGGGGGTGTGGTGTTGTTCTAGCCTTTGGGTAAAAGTGAACAAAACATAAAATAGGGATGAGTGGAGAAGTAGTGCTCAATAGGTTGAATGTCAATAGATGTGCCGAGGCTTTGATGATGATTACAACGATGACAATGAGATGATGATCATACTTCTCAAGTTGTAATAATTTTTGTGTATCCATATCCTGAGAAACAGAATTTCAGTGGGTTCAATACCATTAATCCTTTCTTAGTGAAAAAGTATAATGTACTCAGATAACATGGCTTGCTAATCAAGTAACAACTGCTTCCATATTTTTTTTCTTTTCAACTTTTTTCTGCAGTACTCAATTTCCATATACAAAACCAAAATTACTTCATCTGTGACTCTTTCACCTTCTTTTTTTCCAAGTTCTGTTTATTTACTCACGGAGAGAATGCCCATCTTTTTTGATGATTAATGGTAGACATGAAAGCATGATAGGTGGTTGTGCAATTATTTAAACTATATTCTAATGGCTTAGTAGATTATGGACCTGATGCTCGTTTAGATTAGATAAATTATTGTCTGCACTGATATGTGCATTCGTTATTCCCCCTCAATCTGTAGGGGAATGTAACTACATTCCTCTTGGTCCGTGCATTCTATTAGACAACAGTTTGGATCACTGCAGAAATGTAATCCACATCATTTAAAAGCATAAACATATGATGCATTTGGTATCAATAAAAGCGATGCAGCAAGATTAAGGTCATTGCCAAACATCCGCAGCAAGATCAAGGTACTTGCAAAATTGTTGCCAGGCCCGTGCCCAATAGCAAGATTAAGGCTCTTGCAAAGCCTTTGCAAGGCTTATGTTCCAAGGCCCACGGAACTTCTACAATAACGATGCAATCCAAGTGCATCATGGACCTCAGTCTACAAAAGGAGGCCCAAGGAAAAGGCTCACATTCAGCCAGCTCATCAGACCTAGCCCATAGTGGGTCAATCCCCTAGTTAACTGGCCCATTGGATCTAGCCCTTTGGACACAACTATCTCCACCTTCTTGTCTATGAAATTTCTGAAAAGATTCTTTGGATATGCATTCTTAGTTTGGAAAATTTTCTACGAAGATTTCTTAGATCTATATTCTTAGTCTAGAAAATTCTAAGAAGATTTCTTAGATCTAACAAGATATCTATTGAGAAAAAGGAGATTGGCATGTGATCATCTGGAGGAGAGGAAAGGGAATCCTATGGAGGATCCCTGATAGGTAGGATTGTCATCTCATTCTCTATAAATTCTCTTCTATACTCCCATTTTTGTATTTATTGAGAAAAAATTATGTATTTATTCTTTTGTTTTGTTCTTTAGCCTTATATCTCTTCAGTTTTATATTTGGCTATCTTTAATATAAAAAAAAAGATTAATGAAAATTTACTCTTTTCCACTCATTATTGTGAATTGTGATTGCATTGAACATGTGTTTTCCCACTGTGTGAAGACTCATTGGGTTGCCAATGTTGATGACTCCAAAGGCTGGGCATCCATGGTGAATGTATGAAGACTCCATCCATCATTAAGTCTCACCAAAGAAGCAAAACTTCTCAATATTCCAATAACTTATCTCATGCAACTGTAATAACTCTTAAATGAAGTTTTTACCAATTGAGAAGCCTAACTAAAAACTAATCTGGACCCTACATTTAAACAACTGAAACAATAAATTCCCATCTGGACATTGGGTGACTGGCATAAGGCGTGGGTTTGCTCCCCACGTCGTGTGTTCAAATCCTGATCTAGACTTACCCAGTGCACGTGTGTGTGGGTTTTGTGCATCTGCCCAGGGGAATAGTCCCGTTGGGTTATAATACCATGGGGAACCCCTTGTCATTAAAAAAATAAATAAATTAAAGAATTTATCCTAACTGAACTAGTACGACAAAAGACACCTCTTGGTGTTTTTTTTTTTTTTTAAACATTGAGCCCTTAGATCTAGATCTCAGGCCATAACCTTGGATCACGAACTCTGCATATTCTCCTAGGAAAATTCTTCCAGTAGTTTTAACTTCTCGTAGTAAACCATCCATCTCCTCTCAAAATTGTTTGTTACTACTTTCATATGATCCTACTTGGGTTCATAGGCGTTAATGATATGTGGTATATCTTCCTCTATACACTAGTTATTGCATAGGAAAGAACAATGCTAGAAATAGAGTAGATATGGTAATAGATGAGGATTTGAAAGAAAAGATTGTGAGGTTAAAAAGGTTGGGTGAAAGACTTATAGCAATCAAACAATTAAATCATTACATTTAATTAGAAGCTCCAAACAAAAAAAAAAAAAAAGAAAGGAAAAAAAAATTAAGGGTGCGCATGGATGCATCTCAAATTAGTAAATTTGAATGTTTTGGTAGAATGCATGGTGACAATGAGACACTTTAGAAATCGGCAATTATATTATGTGGATGTTGGTTTTTTTACTTCTGTGGCTAAATTACCGTGGATGATTAGTGCTTAGGGCTTGTTTGTTTGCATAGAGTACATAGGAATTCATGCCCTAAGTGATTAAAAATGAAGATGAAGGTGAATATTTAAAATGAGCGTCAAATAACCTTTTCTTTTATTGAACTGGAATCAAACAAAGATGGAAATGAGTCCCTAGCCATCACCCTAGTAATTCAAATCCTAGCAAAATCAGAGTCCAGTCTACATCGCTACCTTGTATCCTTCACCCCTCACCTCTAAATCTTAACGATGAAGCTCATATAATCATCAATTCCTATGTATTGTATGTAAACAAACAGGCCCCTAGTGATTTGGTTGGCTGAGAAGCCAAACGACAATATACATAACATGTTCTTTTAGAACCGAGTCCCCAACGGAGCCAATTGTATACCCAACTACTACCCAAATATTCAAACTGTCTGTGATAACGATACATCCAAATGCACCTTTAAAGAGGATGACTATGTGCCATTATAAGTGCTGCATCCTGAAACAGAGAGCTTTTGCCTGGCTGCTTTTTTTGAAGGCTCAAAACTATCAGGAGTCCAAAGACATCAGTACCATCATTGATCCTCGATTGGGAAGCAGTTTCACACAAGAAGGCATGAAAGAATTCATATGGCTGATTGTCCACTGTGTGAATGCATACAGTGAGAAGCGGCCCACCATGCATTACGTGGTCTCAGAGCTCGATCGGATACTTGAGAAAGAAGTGAGCTTGACAACTATCATGGGTGAAGGGACTCCTACCGTAATTCTTGGAAGTCAATTATTTACTTCATCGAGATGAGTGAAAATATAGATTGTTTGTTCTTTGTGCATGATTATTTTTTGTTTTTGGTTTTTTTCAACTGTATAGTATGTGATTCAGCTGCCTCCAAAAGTGTATAAAAGAACAGCTGCAGTATTTGTTTGTTATTTTTCCTCCATATTGTTTATGTGGAATCACATTGTATACTGTTTCTTCATTGAAATAATTTTGAAAATTGAGGATCTTGTGAGCGTATTTGTCCACAAATGAAGTGTATGTATGCCTCTGAATTTTGAACAGTGTGGGGGAGCTCATTGTCTGATCCATTGGTGGATTGCCCCTGCTGAAGATAACCTAACATTAGATGTTAGCCATACAATGTTTGACCTTTTGTAACATCAGTTTGGACCTTTGTTATATTTCTCTGTCAACTACCTTCTTTAGTTTTTATGGGGTTACAGTTGGATTTTATTAAAGCAGAAAGTACAAGAAGAGAGGAAACTGAATATGCAACAACCAGACTACATAACAGAAACAATCAACCATCTATTTACTGGAAACCGATTAGTTTAAACTCTAGAATTGTCCCCTGGGGAAACCTTATCACAGGATATATGTTCAGGGAGTAGCATCATTAAAACCTTTAGCCACTGCTTGGTACTGTGGATACATTTGACAAGCTACTACTACTTTAATGATAATTCTATGAATTTCTAGGAAATAAGCTGTTATCAGAGGGGTTATAAAGAGAGTAAAGCTTCAAGAGTGAAACAGAAATCTACCCCTTTAAAGAAACATTTATTTGGTATTTGATGATCTCTTGCAAGCATAGTTGCCAATATCGTTTCGGACTCATTTCAATCTGGCCTCCAAAATGTAAAGTTTCAGCCGATTCGAAATTTTTAGAAATTACATTTCAAAGAAATATAAAAACAATATATGTAGAAAAATAAAAATTAAAAAAATAGATATGATTTAATCCATTCTAGTAAACCTTCTTGGAATTTTTTTTTTGAAAAAATATAAGAAATACAAAGTATATATATATGTATTAAAATTAAAAAAAAAAATTAATGATGTAAAATATCATTTAGGCCGAAATATGATTTTTTGATTTTGGCAGAAATTTAAAAACGAAAAGTTTTATGTGAAATCTTGCTTCGGCCCCTTGACCGAAAGGAGAAATATTGCCAATATCGTTTCGGACTCATTTCAATCTAGCCTCCAAAATGTAAAGTTTCAGCCGATTCGAAATTTTTCGAAATTACATTTCAAAGAAATATAAAAACAATATATATGTAGAAAATTAAAAAATAAAATGATGTAAAATATCATCTTGGCCGTAATATGATTTTTTGGTTTTGGCAGAAATTTAAAAACTAAAAGTTTTATGCGAAATCTTGCTTCGGCCACTTGAACGAAAGGAGAATTTTCAGCCATTTCGGCCAAAATGGTACAAAAATAATTACTATGCTTGCAAGCCCTCCTCCCTAGTTCCTCTTGATCCTTTATTAAAGGCTCCGTGGTATTTAGTAAACATTTCGCCAAACATACGACAAGTGAAAGGTGGTGAATAAATATTTTCAAGCAGACATGAGTATTCTCAAAATGGCAAAACGATATTTTCTTGATATTGCCAAAATATAATGTTTATTTTCATTTCTTTAGTTTAAGAATGCGACTTTCTGTGGGGGCCAACTATGGGTTCCATTTAGGGATAGGAACAGAGGGGATGGGAAGATCTACGTGGAATTACACCTTTGACCCCAATCCCGCACCCCCCGGCGACGATTTCCCTGTTTGTGCACGGCGGGCCCCACCAATAGTTCTTCTCACAGATTCTCGCCTGAATATTTCAGTTAAGAATGAATTTATTTTCTGCAACATTTCCTGATAATATCCCAAGAGGAATTCCTGAAATATCTGTTACAATTCTACCTGATGTGGAAATTTCTGTCTTCCAATAATACTCGCTCAGGCCCTAAACGCAGCAGCAGCTTTTATTGGGGCATTTGTCAGATTGTCTTGCCGCCAATCTAAGCACCCCCCAACAACAGAAGCATACACCCACATTCATCTACTTGACAAACCCAGCCATGCATCATGCACCATGCACCATGCACCCCAGAGGGAGCTGTGGCAAACTTCATACCCTTTTTTTTTTTTTTTTTCTATAAAATGCCACCAATTAAGCAAAATAATTACTATCCAATAAACGGGAATTTTGCTACACTGAAAAGGGGGCACATTTTAAAAATAAATAAGAGGTCAGTTTCCAACACCATTTTTTATTTGGTTATCATACTGGGAAGTTCAAAGTGCTTATTTGATTTGTCATCAGAATCAAATCAATTGCAAATGCTTCAGTAGTACCTCATTTCATTTTATGATGGGCAGTAAACAAACTGAAAAGCTTCACATACGGTTAATTACACAAGATTACACCACATGGCTCAAAACAAAATGCTTCTACAGTCCAAACACGCCCCAGTTTTCAACACAAATCTTAAAATTAGCAACTGAATTAACAATCATCCGGATCAGTTCCTCCATCTTATCACTTCTCACAAAAACCTTTCAGTTGAAAATGAATCACATGGAAGTCCCAAAAGGCCCCCCCACCTTAATAATCTGATCTCGTTTTGCTAAAAGCAACCCCATCCACTACCAAATCCAAATGCATCCTTTCCCTGTGTACAGATTTACCTTCTCGTATGAATGCTGCTCAAGAGGTCAATACTATGCATATTTCAAGTGTAGAGATATCAGTTGTGGTGGGTCATCAAGATGTGGCCCCTGGCAGATAGATGCGATGGATATTGCTGGGAGAGAGCCTCTCTCGGCAGGTTGGGCACCTCCTCTGGACCCGGATGGCGTCAGTGATGCACTGCTTGCAAAAGATGTGGCCACAGGTAGTAGACGTCTCCTCCTTCATTGTATCCATGCAGATATTGCATCTCAGTTTCACCTCCTTTCCATCTGGTAGACGATGGCTGCTCGATGTCTGTGCTAACTTTCTCTGCTGAGTTTCCGCAATATGTAAGCCATGGGATGTAATAAAAGATGAGTCTAACACAGGTATAGACATGCTTCGATTAATTGACAACACATTATGTCTTCTAAATAGCAGAATCTAGAGACAGCAGTAGAAAGGAAACATATGATAAAAGTTAAAACCTTAAAACCCACTATAGAAGTGAAGAACCAATGTGCACCATTATCCACAACTATCTACTTGTAAGCCCAGATGAAAAGAACTAGAATCATCCAACAAAGCATGGCCCAAGACAGCAGGCGAACAGCTTATATTACCAAAAGATGGGCCAACCTGCACAATGGTTGGATGGACAAAAGCCATTCTCATGATTGACCCCATCTGTTGCTTAGCAGGTTGGGGACATGAGTGTTTGTGAGAGTGCGTGAATTCAAGTCCCAATGTAGGGGGTGAGACCAAACTCTTGATTGGCATCCTCTTTTCCCATAATAGTAACTCGTGATTGACAGGCTTGGAGAATTTTATTAGTTGATGGTGATATTGGAAGGGGTCTTTGCGACTAAGTCAAGGTGATGTCATCAAAAGAAAGAATCAGTAGGAATCTTTTACAGTATTGCTAAAAGGTAAAGACATCTCAGGCGTGCTTCCAAGCATGGACATGTAGAATGCTACAGTGTAGTTAAAGAGGCACCATGTGAATCATTGTTTTACGTGAACCTTCATCCTTTTCGATCCAAACTCTTCCCTAGGGTTTGCATCATAACTCAGCTTCCAAGTATTGAAACCCTTTGAATTTATATTTCTATAAAGTATTTAGGCATGAGGGTGGTAGTTTGCTCGATAAATAATTTTAATTTCTGAGCTATGACTATGGTACTATGGCTTTCTTTCCTCTTCTCAACCTAATCTCCAATGATAAAGATAAAAGATTAAATATTATGGTACACTGCATGTTCATGTTTGGGTTGTGATAGAAGTTTTTACGCTGTGTATCAACCTACCTAAAGCAACCCTCCTTTTATTTGGGCTTGGGACTGGAAGTAAAAAAACTGGAAAAGTTTAGTGTACTAAAGATGGGAATGTTGAGATGGATGTGATTTGAAACTAGGAAAAATAGGATCAGAAATGAGTGTATTTGGGAGCATTTACGGGTAGAAGCATCAATATATGATAAATTAAGAGACTCATTTGAGATAGACATGTCCATTGCAGGCCGGCAATGGTTCCATAGAGGCAAGTTTTTCTATGCATGTTGATGGCTCACCAAGCAAAAAAGAGGTAGGATGCAGAGGAGATGGATGAAAGTAGAAAGGATAGATTTGAAGAAGTGCAACATATCCGAGGATTTGGCTCAAGATAGAACGGAAAGGTGAAACGGAATTTATGTAGCCTCACACTTGACCAAGATGAACTTTGGCCAACAAATCTGATGTACAAAAAAGAGGGGCACTGTGGCCTACCTCCTGATGCTCTAAAATATCAAAAAATGCCAGAGAAATTCAACCAGCCAGGATGTAGAGCTTGCAGGTAGAACATATCACCAGAGACCAGACTGGACCCCACTTGCAGAGGCAGAGGAGTCCTTGACCCATTTGTCACTTGTAGGGTCTGAAAGAAGTTCTCCAATATCTATAACATCTATCAAGTGAGATAGTAATGAAAACAGCCAAAAGAAGACGCATCTGGGAAAAGTGGACCACACAAGAGAATACCAATTGGATTTGCCGGATGGTTTGCAAAAACTGAATTCGACAATGAGACAGATATGAGCTGCAGATAAAAGTGTAAAAACCAAACGTCTGATTTTATTTGATGAGGGAGAGAGATGAAAACCAAGAATCTATCAAGAGAGAGATTTGAAGAACCAGCCCAACCAAACACTGCAACCCCACCGAAAAGGAGCATTCATTTCAAAACAAGATACTACTTTCTTTAAATGAGCCCTACCAATAACTTAGACCCAACTGATGATGATGAACTGAGATGACTCTAATACTACCATGAAAGTTTAAGATGAAGTATTGATTAAATGGGATGAACCATGTGATCAGTCTTCTCCCCTTTTTATGAGTTTAAAATACAATGGATAAATGTTATACCTTTGGACAGATATCCTATTAAAGCCTATCCAATCTCTAGAGATTGATACAAGTATTCAACCGATCTCCTAGAATAAAGACAAATAAAAAAATTCTTATGGTACATTGTAGGTCTATACATCCTGCAGGGATCAATGAACTGCATGGTACTCACAGGTCTACAAATTTTACAGAAGTCTTCATCTTCAAATGAGTGGCCTACCCAATCTCTAGAGATTGATACAAGTATTCAACCAATCTCCTAGAATAAAGACAAATAAAAAAATTCTTATGGTACATCGTAGGTCTATACATCCTGCAGGGATCAATGAACTGCATGGTACTCACAGGTCTACAAATTTTACATAAGTCTTCATCTTCAAATGAGTGAATGCCTTTTATAGGTAATAATGGTGTGGTATAAAAATAGAAGCCAGAAAGGAAATATACATAGGATTTTCTCCTTGTTTTTGTTGGAGGTGCCTGGGATACTTAAAACCATGCCCAGGTGTGCACCTTGAGCCTTGGGCTCCAAAAGGACTTTGCGGCCCCTAACTAGCTTGCATTTTGCACCTTGACTACATTGGCGTGCTATAAAAGGTAAAGACATCTCATCAGTATCCAAAATCTTGAAACCTCAACTCTAATCCATAAGCTGCCAGATTAAGCCAAAGAGTAAACCAGCCAAGGCTTGCAGCCTTTCACAGTGTGTGTGTGTGTGTGTGTGTGTGTGTGTGTGTGTGTGTGTGTGTATTATACGGGAGATGCTCATATGAGAGAAATCTCTCTCTAAATGAGAGATTGGGTGGGGGCCCTCACATCCACATCCAATGCCAACAACTTAAATGTCAGGGCCCCCACCCCTATCTCTCATATAAGGTGAGAGATATTTCTCATAGGAGCATCTCCCATATATATATATATATAATATTTTTTGTGTCTTGCTTAGCCTTGACTAAGCCAAGGTGGTGTCAACTGATTCACGAATAATTTATTGAGCCTTCCCATAATTCATCGTGTTTTCAAGCAAATACAAAAATAAGATTCTCAGAATACATTAAAGAAATTCACTACACACCTTAAAGCTTTTCCATGCCTGCAAAGATTGTTGTTCTGATCCATCGTCAAAAAAATTTATTGTTGTAACTGGATTCCGGTTATGTGCTGCCATTGCACCAAATACATGAGAAAACAGCTGCGAAAATAAACAGGAAGACAACCCATATTTTGCAGTCAACCAAACCATCTAACATCCTGACAAAGCCATTCCAATACATGAGAATTGTCACAAGCTGGAACACAGTAAAACAAAGATACATGCACAGTGTAACATGCTTCCATTATAACATTTATACAAGAATTACGAGAACCAACAAGTAAAAAACCACATGAATCATAATCTCGTTCATCTCCTTTTATTTTAACTTTTTTTTGTGAAAGATAAAAAATGAATACATCTCACAGAAATTTTGCATCCATTTCTCAGGTTCTCATCCTAAATTGCTGGGTTACAGAGTGTAGAATTTGGTGAAAATCAAGGTGCAACTAGTGATATGAATCAAGGCAAAAGATATTTTGCAACAGTTGGACTCATAGGTGTTGGTTGTAGTTAGTTGATGGATGAATCAAGACGTGGTGTGAATGCGAAACTTAAGAGATGGCGGAATGCTTTAAAATCTAAGGGCTTTAAAATAAATAGTACAAAGACATATGAATTGAAACTTCAATAAGGATGTGCATCATGTGCAAGGAGATGAAACTATAGTGAGAATTAAGCTCGAGGGATACCATGAGGAGATTTATTTTGATACCTTGGTTGTATAATTACTAAAGACTAGCAGGTTAAGTCTTGTGCGACCTGAATAATATATTAAAACTAATATTCCTTTCATATAAATCTATTTATAACAAAATAAAAAAAGTTCAAATCAATCAAAAAAATTATGAAAATCAAACCAATATTCCTTTAATCCATGTCAGCATACACGTTTCATCTTAAAAACAAATGATTCGTATGCATTTCTGCTCATTTTGAATACTATATAAAAACTTTAAAAATCACCTTAATTTATAGAGTTGGAAGGCATCCATTTGAATTAGGTCACATCCACACAAATGAGCCCAAGAGACATATTTTATTGAAAAGGCACATATATATATATATATATATATATATATAAAGACACATTCACAATTGGGCCCCAAAAAGGGGCACATTTTATTGAAAAGGCATATATGTGTTTTTGGAAAGACACATTCACAAATGGGCCCCAAGAAGCTGACATGGATTTTCCTAAGGTCGGCATTGAGTTTTTTTTCCCAACTGCTAGGCATCCCTTTGAATTGGGTCACATGAACATCTAGTCATCCACACAAATGGGCCCAAGACATATTTTATTGAAAAGGCACATATATATTTTTTAAAAGGCACATTCACAAATGGGCCCCAAGAAGATGACGTGGCTTCTCCTAAGGCCAGTATTGAGTTTTTTTCTCCCAACCGCTATCCAGCTTTAACGAGAAAGAATGGAGAAATTGAAGAGGATGTCAAACATAGGATAAAGGCTAGATGGTTGGAATGGAGACTTGCTTCTAAAGTGCTTCGTGATTGGCATAGAACAACAAGATTGAAGGAAAATTTTTACATGACAATGATTAGAACAACCATAGGCTATGGAGGAGAATGTTGGCCAATCAAGAAACAACATATGCAAAAAATACATTTATCAAAGACGAGAATGTTAAGATAGGTGTGAGATAACAGGGAAAGAAAGAATTTGAAATGAGTGCATAATCAGAAATGAGTGCATTCAGGAGCATTAGAGATAGCATCAATAGGTGATAAATTGAGAGAGAGAGAGCTGTTTGAGATGGTTTGGACATGTCCAGCGCAGGCTAGCAATAGTGCAGCTGCTAGTGAGGAAACGTTTTCTACACACACGTAGATAGCCCTTGAAGAAAAAAGGGTAGGCTAACGAGGACATGAATTGAATGGAAGTTGTAGGGATATATCTAAAGATGTGCAACCTCTTGGAGGATTTGGCCTAGAGGATAGATTGGAATAGAGAAATAGAATTCACATAGATTATAGCAACATAGCTGATACGAGGCTTTGAAGATCATGATGATTTTTTTTTCATGACTCATGACGTTAATTTTAGGTAAACATTGATGATCTGGATAGTATTTAATTCTAAGGGGAAAAAAACTACAACTCATTATTTTTTAAGCAACATTGATATTTTAAATATGAGAGGTGCTCCAGTGAGAGTATCTCTCTCCTTACTATGAGAGATAGGGGTGGGGGCTCTCACATTTTAATTGTTGGCATTTGATATGGGTGTGAGGGCCCCCACCTTATCCTATCTCTCATAGTAAGGTGAGAGCATCTCTCATAGGAGCATCTCCCTTTAAATATATATATATATTATTCAACTATTCACACACATATTATTTATGACATGACGATATATGCTAATGATGCTTTTCATGCAATTGTATCATAGCTTTAATTGTCGTTGAATAGGTATTACTATGGATGAAAAATGGATTTATTATTTATTACTATCACCTATAATTTATCCTTCTTAAATTTTAAGGGTTTTTTTACCAAAAGCATCCTCAAATATCCATATACCCCCAAAAGCATCCTCAAATACATGCAATGCCCAAAAGCATTTTTATACCGTATACTTTGATTTTTTCCTGACCAAATTGCCCTTCAACCCCTTTCTTGCGACATCGAGACTCGACCACATTCACGCATTGAAGTATTTCAAGAATTGTTATTTTTGTTTCAATTCTCGAACTCGCTGGTTTATTCAAGACATAAGTAGTTAACATTTATTTTAAACCCATATTCTAAAGCAATAAATGTTGAGGAAAAACATCCTCAATTTTGAAAGTAATCCTCTCCATGACTGTACTAAAAGTAGGGTTATGAATAGGGAATGGAGCGGAGCACAAATTTTTGTGTTAATTTTTGTAAAAACGAAAAGGTTCAATTCTTTTTAGCAAAATCTCCACAAATTGTATCAAGAGAATGCTCGCGGTGACTACATTCATTATTGAAAAAACTCATAATAGAATGGCTGAACCCATACATCTACAGAAATCATTCATTCAGATTCAAAATTGTTAGTCAATCTAAACGCACCTCCATGTATCATATTTTTGTTAACTTTAACTATTGTATAGTTAAGTCTCTTCTCGTCATCGAAAGTTGTTTCTCAACATTGCAACTTATTCATGTTAATGTTCAATTCATACCCGAGCTCTCAAATGATGTTGGACACATATAGACACAAAATCCTGAGTCTACGAGTGTTATGTCTCGAACTCGCGAGTTATATCTCGAGGTCACGAGTTTCGTCTCTTAAACTCGCGAGAGAAATGGTAAGGGAAATGGTAAAGGGCAATTTGGTCTAGAAAAAAATGAAGTCTACTATATAAGGTGCTTTTCGGCATGACATGTATTTAAAGATGCTTTTGGAGGTATAGGGATATTTGAGGATGCTTTTGATAAAAAACCCCAATTTTTAATATTTTTTTCATTTTTTAATAAAAATCCTACAATTCAATATTTGATTCAAGTTTAATTCGACCCCTTTACAATTTGCGAAACGATTTTGAAATTTTAAAACGATGTCTAAACATAATGCTCACTACTCCGGTTACGGGATACTTCTAGTTTAGAAATATTGTTGATCACTCCTTGATTTGGTTCAAAATCAACATATACACTACCAACTATACATTTAATAGGCCTTTTCAAACTGTTTCTCAACAATTTCTAACATTCCTTTCTTTAACCAAGACCCTTTTATTTTCATTTAAGGAGAACGAATCTCTTCCTCAAACATTTCATAGATGAAACAATAGGAGGACAAGAAAACTAACCATTACTTCACTTGCTTTAACGACCACGATTTGGAGTTTTTACATTTTCATTAGTTGAAGCATTGTTAATTAGGGATGAAACCCATTCAGAATGAGTGGGTAAGAGAGAAAATCCCATGATTTTTTTGTTTGTTTGTTTTTTTATTGGACAACCTCATGATAAAAAATGGGAAAGGAGAGGCCAGTACATGAATAGAATAACAAGGTTGGAGTCAGGAAAGTGAACATCAAACAATAATATAAAAGCGTTTGACAGCCTATTAGAAAATGACAGTGAGGAAATTGTGTACTTATATGACAAGGGGTTGGCACTAAAAAAGAAAAACTTGAATTTCCTCCCCAATTTTTCAGCTAAAATTCAATTCAAAAAGTGCTTCATGAGAGAATCTGGAATTGGGGGAGCACTATGCAACGAAAGCATGTAAATGGGGTGGATTCAGTATGGATCCTTTGTGGACAAACCATATTTAGTTTAAATACCTCAGCACATTTAGTTTAAATACCTCGGCCCAAACCGAACTTTGGTGGACGTGATTGGACCCGGATACGATATGAGCCCGAACCTCATCCAAACACATACTAAAAATATATTATATTATAAGTGGAGAAACCGATCCTATGACCTGATGTAGAGGTGTCAAACCTGTCATGCCGGCATCATACGGCACACCTCAAACTAGGCACGGCAGTGCCACAGGCCGTGCGAAGACGGCAAGCCTAGTTGCACAGCACGGCTCGTTCCTGAATCGTGCCAGGGCCGTGCCATTCGTGCCAAGCCTTGGTGCTGGGCTTCTAATCTGTCGTGCTTCCATTTTTAGGGTTTTAGCCTTTTAGGCTAAAAAAACATTAAAAGATGGATATAAAGAAGAGTGCGACATAAATTTAAGTGGTTTAGTCAAACTCAACCTACTCCACTTATAAAAGAACCATTTGGATCTTTTCTATTTAAGGCTTTCCAACATGATTACGTTCGAAATCTTTATAATTTTTGTAGATAATAAAAAAATAAAAAAGTAAAAGACTACATTGGATGGGCAAACGATCAAAATACACAAAATATGGCCGATTTGCACGGTCTGTCGTGCTTGGGTCGTGTCATGGCGTGCCGCATTCGTGCCAACAGGCACGGGCCGTGCCATGGCACGTTGACCGCCGGGCCGGGCCGGGCCGCCCATTTGACACCTCTAACCTGATGAATGCCACTATGGATGACTACCAACTATCAGTTGAACCAGGAATGCTTTTGAGTACGGTTTTTGTATATAAATTTACTAATATAGTATTTCTTGATATATTATAGTATACAATACATATAGTTTTAATGCAATTACTTGGTAAATAGCTTTTAAGTAACGATCTGACTGGACTTGGAAATGGACCCTGCCTGATTATCAAATAGGGTTCAAAAGGATCCATGCCCAATTTTTAGGTGGTTGGGTCCTTCGAGTTACTATGTAATTGGAGGTCCTTTGACTTCCCTGATTTAATGAGAAATTCTATAAAATTGGCATTTTACTATACAAGGTGAAGGACTCAAATGAAGCTAAAGTTTTGTTGTCAAGAAGGCCTAAAGAATTTTCAAAAGTTCAAAATCAACAAGAGATAACGGAGAACAACTCCAAAATGCTAACACAAATGCTAATGTTTCAAAGCACGAAATAGGTCTATGGAGGTGGATTTTTATTTTCAACGTGATGTCATGCAAGAAATACGCAAATCAAATCAACATACTTTGTGGGAAGCCAATGAGGTGGCGGACTCATTACCAAACATATAGCGGACAAAGATATAGTGCATGTAGTAGCCTTGTTGTAATCTTCTTCTTCATCTTCTTTTTATTATTATTATTATTTTAAGATAGTAGTTACACAAAACATTAAAATATGGAAAAGATTTATTAGGGAAAAATCAATTGCTCAAAAACTTTAAAAAAAAAGAAGAAGAATTTGGCCCTAATCAGTAATCACTCCTCCAAAGATAATTCAGGGATATTCCCGTAAATTCCTTCCACAAAGAAATTATTAAAGATTGAGTACGATTATCAACATCCATAGTGGTGGTTGATAGATTTTGGAATGCCTTTCAACTGTATTCCAGCCTACAGATCACAAAATATTTTTTTATATTTTTTTTCCATCAATGTATCTTTCAGTCTTAATATACCGACCGACTTTACCAGCAAAAAAAAGGTCATTGTTTAGGTGTGTGATAATCTACACTCAACAAATTCTCTCAATGTTTATATAAGGCATGTGCACATAGAAGTTACATTGTGTTCTAGGTCACAGCATATCTGAGAAGATCCGATATGTGGACTTTCAGTATAGGGAACACAAGGTAAAATTAAACCAACTTGAAGTATTGAGATATCATAATTGTGAAGACAGAATCAAGTAAACCGTTTATTAAGTCAAGCACACAACAGAGGCAACTTCTACTTTTGCAAACCACACACGTAACTAGAAGAACCAAGTTGCAGATAAATCAACTCCTCAAGTACAACTAAGTGCAACCAGTCTTGGACTGCTAGCAATCAGTGGGTATTACATGGTCAGAAAACAAAATTGTCAAAGTTGCCAACAATTTTTCCAGATGCCTTCACTAAATGATGATGGAAACTACTGGTTCTCATTGATTGGTAAGAACTGAGATGGAGTATTTGATTGGGCAAATGAATATTGTCACAAAATTGCAAGAAATATGAAGCAAACCATAATTTAAGAATGTTTCACCATTTAAAAATAATAATAATAATTTAAGAATTAAAAAAAAAAAAAGCAAGACTGTCATGTCATATCCACAAAACATTTAAGGGCATGTTTGTGTACACGCAGCGGAAAACCTATTATGCGGGGGGGGGGGAAAATTCCAACCACCCCCAATGGGAATTTATTTTCCGAGCAATCACAGAAAACTTCGCCCATTTTTGTGCTTTTCCGCAAAGTAAAGCGGCCAAACCAAATATAAATTTCATTGTAGCATGGATTTTAATTTCTGCAATCCTCACGTTTTCTGCAGAAAACCAGCTACACAAACATGCCCTAAGCGCCCAAAGAATAGGAGTATGTGAAATCACCTTTGAATCCCAGCCTAAGTTCTAAATCTTCTTCAGAAATGACCCATGAGCTTGTACAAGGAAACAGCGTCAGTGGCTGCAACTGATGCAGTAGAACAAACTCATAAGATGAAAATTTGACAGCACCATTAAATTTGGAAGCTTAATAAATGGGCTACTGGTGAGATGAAATACCTCAGTAGAAGATCTCGAAGAGTATCTCTGCCCATCATTATTGTCATCATCATCAATAATAATCAGCTCAGGCAAATCCCTGACACAATTCGAAGATAGCATTTCTCCTTTTAGAGGAAAAGGAGACCCCAATCCAATTTCAATATCCAGAACAGCCTTCCTGTCCAGTCTCAAGCTTTGCACGATCAGTTTGATTACTCAATTGCCTTTGATTAAAGAAAAAACATACAAAACACATATATGATAGAGAGAGAGATTGCAACTGGGAATACATTGAAACCATAATCTATTCAAGCTCAAAACCATCAAGATCAGAAATGGGAAATGCAACAGAGATATCAGATGAAACTGAATTGGGCATAAAGAAGTAATCAGGACGTGTCAATCCAAAGCTAAAAGATCCATTTTCTGCCCAAAAGCTGGCTAACAATCAGATTCTACCCTGAAAGTGATCAACGGTCATGTGGATTAATCAATTCCCACATTGAAATCCAATTTCAAAGACAAAAGTCACCTCATACACCAAGCAAACTAAATTATTATCCAGAGAAGGCCCAAAATTTGCATTCAGAATCATCTCTAGAGAAACCTTAATCACGAACGGATCGTTACAGTTCCATCTTTCAAAATCCCAAATCCCCGATTCGATCAAAGAAGAAAAAACAATAATAATAACCATACAGAATCATAAAAGATCAGTAAGGCTCAAAACCCTAATTCGAAGAAACCGATCTCAATACACGAGACATCAAATTATAATCAAAAGGAGAAACCTTGAAATCAAAACCATGATCATGATGAGAAAACCCTAATCTGAACATCAACAAGTTTTTCATTTCGGCGTTCGATCGAAGAAACACAACACAACAAAACAATAAAAAAAAAGAGGATCGAAACGTCAACCGCTGCAAGAATCGAAACCCTACAAACGAAAAACCCCAAATTTCAGGCCATCGATTTCTTACTTTGCGATGAATTCTTCGATTGCTTGAGAGAGAGAGAGAGAGAGAGAGATATGAAGAGATATTGTGAAGATATGTAACGGAAGAAAACGAAACGAGAAAGCGAAACCTACCAAAAAAGAAGAGATGCTCGAATCCAATGAGAGGGGATCCTCTGCTGACGTCACCGCATAAAGACAGCGGTAACTACCCGATTTAACATGTGAAAGGGCGGGCCCCACCAATGCATGACCTTCGAATTCCTACCAATCCCACGAGTAACTAAACTGGTAAACTATATATAGCGCGGGAAAGCTATGTACCAAAATCCTTGGAAAATCTGTGCAAAGCTTATTAGATTTGAGCAGTTGGGAATTTTCAACGGTGTGGATTTGACCTAAGTAGAAATCCTCATTATTTTTAGAAATCTTGGGCATGGTTCTCCCGTGTGGATTCAATTAGAGATTCATGCATCACACCATTTTTAATTATTTATTATATATTAATATTGATGTGAAGTCTTCAGCTATACGAATCCGACTCACCTTGGTGAGAAATTTTTAATTCAAAGTGCGAAAGTGAGATGGTTTTAAATCTTTGGATTTCTCAAGTACTAAAAATGTGCCCAAAAGGGTTTTTTTTTTTTTTTTTTAAACTTTAAATGAGTTTGAGAATTAGAAGCATAACCCCACTCTTGCATGGGAGGTGAAGATATTTTTGTTCAAATGGAACTCTTACAATGGCCAAGTGACACAATGCCCTTTTTTTATAATTTTTACAGACCCCAATATATAGGTCGAGAGCGTGACCCCTAATTTGGATTGCACATGAGCCACGTTGAAATTAAAATTTGTACCTTAGGCCCATATCAAAATTATGCAGCTAAAAGTAAATGGGGGCAAGATGTCATCAATCGGATTATGTTATTGTGCCTTCAACTCTAGCTAGGAATGTAAACGGGTCGGTTTCGGGTCCTATTGTATATTAGGTCAAGATGTTTAGGCCTAATGTATATGGGATGGTTTCGGGTCTAGGTAGAGAATGATATTGGAAAAAATTTAGTTTTTAAAAAGGGGGTTCTTGAAAATTGAAGTAATATATCAGGCCCTGAGTCCATAGGTCATAACCAGATCGGAACCGAGCTTGGACCCATTTAGATTACGGGCCCAAAAGACTCGGACTGAACCTTTTTACTTATCAGGGCATAAATAAGGACCCAATTCTGATTTTTAACGGCTTGGAACCTAGGGTAATAGAAGAATCGGGGACTCATTTACATCCCTAACTCTAGTCTTTCGTCATATAGTTTTATGACCAACCCATTTATCTGTAGAGTGAAAATATTTACCTTGGGTCCAACCCACATGCTTATACCTTCAGGTTATCCTTAACCTAGCATGGCCCATCATCTTCTTTATCGTTTTTTTTTTTTAATTGAAAAAAAAAAATCTGCCATTAATATTGACCAATATACAACTCTGATTATTGGAGCAAACAAACAAAACCCAATCAATGGAGTGCTGTTTTCAAATGATTTATTTTGTGAATGCATGCTCAACTGGGGTCTGGGGATGCAAATCAAGCGAGTCAGGGTGAGCTCAACCAATCCTATATGGGTTGCATCCAGGTACTTCCAACCTGAACTCCATGCTATAGTAAAAAAATCCAATTCCAAACTCGACCCACATCGGGATAAGCCCAACCCAAAACTCAACATTGCTGGGGCGACCCGGTATGGGTTGTAGTTTAGCTCAACCCAAGCTGCACCCTAGCTATGTTCTTGTGTGACCATTGAATGAAAATTTGCTCTAATTGAGAAGGAGGCCAACTCAATCCCTATAATGAGACTATAATGGCCATGACCTTGAATGATCCCACAAATTTTTGGATTCAAATGAATCAAAATCATCCACTTCCCCTGCTTCCCACTTTATAGTAATTTAGTCCAAACTCTACTCCAATTTTGAAAAATGCCATGAATGTGGCACACTCTAAAGTCTAAGGTGGTCATGGCCTGCTGTTTTTTAACAAAGTCAATATTACTGTACTGCAATTCATGGTTGACATGGACATGTTATTCTATTGTGACTACTGTGCTAATCTTATTCTAAAAATATCAAGTAATGAACATTTCAATGTTGTCTATTTAAAAAAAAGTGTAATAATATTATTTTCTCTAAATTAATTTTTAAAATAGCAGCCAAAAAATCCAGCTTATTGAGATATTGTTCATTTTGAAGTATGTTGGATTTATAATTATTTATCCCACTCTCCACAAATTGATTGAATGGCCAAGTTAGCTTATTTATTCCCCTTTGAGTGCACCTTCAAAGGTTACTTGCTACTGTTGTCAAACAAGCGAAACACATTATCATGATTGTCAAAATCACAAGCTTCTATGTCCAATAGTTTTAGATTTATTCAACTTCGAGGGATAGCTCAGTTGGCTTAGGACTACAATTTGCACCCGCACCCAGAGGTTGTGGGTTTGAAACTGCACTACCCACTCCTCGGCCCATAAGGATTATTCTGGCCCGAAGGGTTAGGAACCCTGCGTTATAAAAAAAAATAGTTTTAGATTTTTTTGATTTTTTTCATCATTTTTCACAAGTTTCTCGAAATTTATGAAAAATTAAAATATGAAATTATGCATCTAATATTTACCATTAATAAGACAATATTCATGAATTGGGGGATAAAAAAAGTGCAAAAAAAGAAAAAAGAGAAGGAAATAAAAAACGAGTTTAATGGTTGAGACCTTATTCATACGATTTTTTTTTTAAATTTTCAAAACTTAAAAAGAATTAAGTTATGAAATTTTATATCTTATAATTTCTTAATCTCATAATGAAGACCAACGGTTTGAATCATAAATTTGGAGCCCACAAAGTGAGAACAAAATGCGATCAATATGGTTTAAATTTATCTGAAAATTTGGTTCAAGACATATCGGAATGGATAAATACATTTCGTATACGGGAACTAATATATTTAGGACAAGACTTTGATGATGATGATCTTCGAGTCCCACCGCACCTCTTTACACATCCTCTCTATACAATCAAATAATTAAGAAGAGTGGTTGTGATTTTGGGATCAGTTGGATCGTCCCAATGAATTGATTTCCAATGGGCCATACCTTTTTGAAATTGGCCCACCGTACCAACGGCTGTTCTTTGCTTATCGTAACCATCTCCACTTTCTCTCCTCTCCACGAAATAATTCTGGTCAGTTTCTCGAATTGACGGTGGCAATGGCGAGTCTGAGGAGAGCTCTGTTTCGTCTCCACCAAACCCTAAATTCCCCTGTGCTCACCAATCCAAACCTCCCAAAAACCCTAATCCATCAAAGGTAGATCAAATCTCTCTCTCTCTCTCTCTCTCTCTCGATCTCGATCTCGACTTGTTTTGATTGAACATCGATCCTCATTTTTTATGTATGTATTTCTGTTCTAGATCTGTTGTTGCTTCAGTTTCTCGATTTAATTCTGATAGAGGATCGATTGACATTGATCTATCGAATGAAGAAAGCAAAAGGCGCCTCTTTAACAGGTATCTGAAATCTAGGGCTCTCTCTCTATATATAATATACATCTTGTTTGGGATTTGCATTTAGATTCGATGTCTGTAATTTCTGTTTGTAATGTTTGGTTGTGTAGATTGTTGTATAGGAGCAAGCAACGAGGGTTTCTTGAATTGGATTTGGTTTTGGGGAAATGGGTGGAGGAGCATATCCGGGTGATGGATGAGGCGGGAATTAAAGCGCTTGTGGACGTTCTCGATCTGGTAAGATTCGGATGCTGCCATAGAGGTTGTTTGCAGTTGTTGAATTGCTTTTGATGGATTGGATGATATGATATGGTTTAATAGTTGAGAAAGATGTTCACTGATTTTGCTTGGGTCCTTTGCAACCTTATACAGTTAGTCATCCCCTTTTGGTATCTTAATTAAAGATTACAATTCTCACTATGATCCTATAAGATTTTGGTTAGTAAACTTAAAATATATTATAATCAAATGGATTCTTTAAGACCAAACTTGTTAAAATACGAAGATTGCAATTGGTAGGCATGTGACATGATCATATTCTTAATGCTCTCATTTAACTTGTAACTAATGAAATACTTAAATTATGGGCTTTTCTAGTGGACTAGGCCTAGCTCGGTCTTCTTAAATATTAGGCTATGTTTTATGATTTTTCAAGGATGCATTTGACCCATGGCCTGCATTATCTCTCCTCAGCACCCATGGGCTAAAGGTTTGATATACCAATCATACAAGTCCGGATTAAGCTGCTGAAAGTCAACGGATTTAATCCTGGTGCAGTTAGAATACGGTTAACCTCTTCACTTCACTAAGAGTAACCTCCATTACGTGTCGAAATTCGAAACCAATTGATTATCCAACACCTCCTCAATCTCTTCCGTCACCTTTGGATTGGAGATAACTATGGTGTTTGTTCCTTGTACGACTCATCCTTGTGATTTTCACAATAAAGAGTCTAGTCTTCAAGATTGATTGTTGGACTTGTGCTCCAGTCTTTGGGCAAGTCAAGCAGGTGATGCAGTGAGATCCAAGAAGAAGTGGGCCCCTCATGGACCCCACCAAGAATGATTTACTTTCTTTAAATATTTTATTAATTTTAGTAATTTGAGATTTTAGTGATTTGATTTACTTAGAGATTTTAGTGAGAGATTTTAGGAAGTGATTTTAGGAATCACTGAATAATAGTAGTTTCTTTATTTAGACCATTCCTCTATTATAAATAGAGAGGGATGCTTGATTGTAATGCATGCTATAATTTTAATAAGAGTTCAGAATTTTTCTTGTGAGTTCCCCTTTGGGGTATTTCCCCTAAATAATCTTAGGGTTTTGAGTCTTAGGGCTCGATCTCACCGTCGGAGGTGTAGATCTTCATCGTGGCCTTCGGGTTACGCCGTCAATTGGTATCAAAGAAAAGATCCCATCCTGAATCGCCATCAAAATCGCCGATTCAAGGTAACCATTGAACCTCATTCCTTTCCATCCATTGTGTCATCATCATCCGTTCCCCACCATCAACCCATCACAACCATCTCTTTGTCCTTCACACAGACCCATCACTGAAACAATGGCCCTGCCATAACCCCAGCCTCACCTTCAAACTCACTCCAAACCATAACAAATCCCACCCATCGCAACATTGACAACTTCCATCTCTACTGAAATCCAAAATATCTCTCTCTCTCTCTCTCTCTCTCTCTCTCTCTCTCTCTATATATATATATATATATATATATATATATCCGACAGTCCCCAATCCCAAATCTGGATATACAGTCCCCAAAATCTCTAACAGTCCCTAATCCCAAATTTCCGACAGACCCCAACTCACAGTGGCAGTGCCCTTCACCAAAACTCTCTTAGCCACAAAACCCATCTTCACCTTTCAAAACCCCGACCCCAATCCTGTCATCATAAAAAAAAAAACACCCAACAGAATCCTGCGTAGGCCCACTCACAGCCAACCCAGCCACCATCCCAATCCATTCCGACAACTCCTTTTCCACACTCTACCCCATCCCACCATCACAGAACACCACCATACCCACATCCCCGACAGCCCCAGAAGAGGAAAAAAAAAAGCAGATGCAGAAAACAAGAAAAAACAGAGACAAAAAAGAAAACAGAAAGAAGAAGATAGAAGAGAAAGAAAGGAGCAGAACAGAGAAAAAAAAAAGAAAAGAAAATAAAGTAAATCATTCTTGGTGGGGTCCATGAGGGGCCCACTTCTTCTTGGATCTCACTGCATCAATTCTCCCCCTCTTGGAACTGTCATGCCACTTCCAGAAAATTCAATTGGGTCTTCAGAACTCACTTCGATTGTTCTAGTGGTTTCACAAGAAGATCAAGTTATTACAGTTCCTCACATTGACTTCATCTTCAAAGATCAACAATGGAAGCTTGAAGATTGCACTCAGATATGGCAGATTTTACAGTTGTAGTCTCTCATAGGAAAAGTGCAATCTCGCACTCAATGCAGACAATAGAAAAAGCGCCGCTTCCGAACTACTTTTAAATGGCTGAACACATTGCATCAAACTCCCACACCATGCCATGCAGATGCAGCTCAAAAGAAGAAGCGGACATTTGTGCGTTTGATTTTCAATCCAGGTGGACATTTTCTGAACTAGTGGTTGGATTCTCTCTTGTGTTATCAACCTTTCAACTTGTCGGAGTCGAGTTTTTCCAAGAGGGGGAGAGTTGATGCAGTGAGATCCAAGAAGAAGTGGGCCCCTCATGGACCCCACCAAGAATGATTTACTTTCTTTAAATAGTTTATTAATTTTAGTAATTTGAGATTTTAGTGATTTGATTTACTTAGAGATTTTAGTGAGAGATTTTAGGAATCACTGAATAATAGTAGTTTCTTTATGTAGACCATTCCTCTATTATAAATAGAGAGGGATGCTTGATTGTAATGCATGCTATAATTTTAATAAGAGTTCAGAATTGTTCTTGTGAGTTCCCCTTTGGGGTATTTCCCCTAAGTAATCTTAGGGTTTTGAGTCTTAGGGCTCGATCTTACCGTCGGAGGTGTAGATCTTCATCGTGGCCTTCGGGTTACGCCGTCATTTGCATTAACATTAATTGTTTTGATGATTTTACGGGGACATGCACGTTTGTACTGCACCATAACTAGAGGCCACCTTCATCAAAGCTTACAAAGTAACGATGTCCATGTCACTCTTCTACTTCTTATTGCTCAATGATCTTTTCTCGAACTTCATCATGGATGTCATGCATATGTTGAGCAAAAGCTTTAGCATCTTCACTTGGATGTGCTTCAAGAGGAAGTGGTATTAAATCAATTAGTTGGCAGCTTGGCAGTGCTGAATTCCCATGACCACATCAAATGTTATTGGCTTGTCGATCGGTTAACCGAGTTGTTATAAGCAAAGTTGGCCATAGGCAATATGAGATCCCATGTACTGATGCTCATCATCATCATCATTATCTTCAAAGCCTTGTCCCAACTATGGTGAGGTCAGCTATACGAATTATGTTTCTCCATTCCGTTCTATGTCGAGCCGAATCCTCAGATCCCATGTGGTGACCCTATCACCCGCTAAGTTCCATAGAAGATTACCAAGTTCTTTTGTTGATAATCTTGGTTTGACCATTTGTCTTTGGATGCTATATATGAGAGAATTGCAACTTAGTCTTCATTGGTTTCCATAATGAGGGCTAAAAATAGCTCATAGACTTCACGTTCCTATCAAAGACATTGGTTTTGGGAACAACATGTTGGGCATTTTGGGGGTGTGGTCTACATGACCACTCACCCATAACATGAGTCCCACTGGACAACAAAGACTTAAGGACTCCTTATTGCATGTGGTTTCTTAAAAGCAAACATTGACATCAAGGAAAGTTGTTAATCGGTGAAGATTCTTATTGGCTAATGCTTGAGGAATCTTTTTTAAAAAAAGAAAGTAGCCGTTGGGCAGGCCTGCCGTGCCCAACCGGGCTGCATGTGCCAGGCACCTTGGCCTCGCACTGCCTGTTTCGTTGACCAGGCCACAAGCCGTTGACTTTAGTGCCAGCCCAGCCCAGCCCATTTGACATCTCTAAGGTTGACCATTCTTTATAGATGGAGCCAGATCTCCTCAAATGATAACAGTGATGATGGCTCCGATGATTTGGTGTATAGAGAAGGCCTTCTATTAGTCATTCGACACTTGCTTGCCACTAGAGAGGAAGAAAAGGATGTATGGTTGTGCACCAACATCTTCTACACTTGTGTATGGTGAAGGGGCAAAGTATGTAACCTAATCATTAATGGAGGAAGCGCCATGAAAGTTCTGGCGAAGCAATTGAAAAATTGCAACTGCCAATGGAGAAACACCCAACTCCTTACAGGATTGCTTGGGTGAATGATATGGCGATTCGGTCAATAAAATTTGTTTGTTGACTTTCCACAGTGAACGCTACAAGGACTTCGAATGATGTGACATCAACCCTATGAACGTTGCCAGTCTAAATGGCCAACCATTTTCTATATGATGGGGATCTACAAAATCATTGGAAGGCCAACAACTAGTTCTTTACTTTAAAAGGCCACAAGTTTAATTTGAAGCCAATGAAGCCATCAGGTTTGTAACCTAAGAAGAAAGATGAGCCTCCACGGGAAACCGATATTCTCACCATGTGACAGTTTGGGTATGAGAGTAAAGGAGAGAGCATCATGTATACAGTCGTGGCTAAAGAAGTAACAAGGGAAAAAGAGATACCTAGAGGTACGAGGCCCAGAGATTAAGGAGCTTTTAGAGGATTTCTTTAATTTGGTCCTGGAAGAGTTGCCGAACCAACTCCCTCCCATGCACGACATTCAGCATGCCATCAATCTGGTGCTAAGATTGATGCTCCCCAATCTATCAGTATATTGAATGAATCTGATAAAGCATGCCAAATTGCGATGGCAAGTAGAAGAGTTTCTGCATGAGGGTTTAATTCCATAGACCCTCTCACTTTGTTCAATATCAGCTTTACTTAATCAAAAGAAATATGGAAGTTGGTGTTTGTGTGTTGATAGTCGAGCTATCAATGAGATTACTGTGAAGTATTGATTTTCGCTACTGCGGTTGGATGACATGATGGCCAAATTGGTAATCTTTCCTAAGATCAACTAAAGGATTGACTGTTATCAACTCATGATTTGAGACGATAAATAAATGGAAGACATCCTTTAAGACAAGTGATAGCTTAGAAGAATGGTTGATGATGCTGTTCATGAGTGATGAGATGATTCATATCCATATTAGAAGAATGGTTGATGATGCTATGATTAGTCCATTACTCGAGTGAGTTGTTGATTGGTTCTTGGCTTTGCCAAAGACACTACAGAAAATTGATTCAATTTTTGCAGTGGCTGACTGATTATTTACAGTGGCGCACTTTATACCTTGCGATGAGAATCATGATGCCATAAAGATAACATATCTATTCTTCAAGGAGATTATTCTGTTACACGGAGTTCCAAAGACTAATGTTTCAGATTGTGATGTTAAATTCATGAGCTACTTTCGGCGATCTCTTTGGAAGATGATGAAGACCAAGCTGCAGTATTCTAGCGTGTACCATCTCAGGATGAATACTCAAAACGAGGTTGTCAATTGAAGCTGTGGTAATCTTATTCAAACGTTGGCAGGCATCAACGTCATGATGTGGGATCTAATGCTGCCAAGTGCCAATTACTGAATCTGCGTACAACAGTTGGTTAATCAATCCACATGAAGATTGCCATTTGAAGTCGTGATTGGTATCCAACCCCATAGGCCCATTGACCTAGGGCAAATCAGGTTATTAGTCAAAGCCTTGGTAATTTTGTTCGAAGTTGGGTGAGCGACAAAATCAGGACATGGGATTTAATGCTGCTACTGGCCAAATTTGCACAGTTCGGTTAACCAATCCACATTATGATTGCCATTTGTAATGGTGATGGGTGTTCAACGCCGCATGCCCATTAATCTAGTGCCACTTGTAGTATCACTCCCTTGGGCACATGTGTGATATCAAGACGTCCGCCAACAAATTGCCTCTAGTGAGAAGTACAAGGAACATGTAGATGCGCATTGAAGATATGTAACTTTCAATAAGGGTGATTTAGCTATGGTGCTACTTCACCCTGAACGGTTTCCAACTGGAAAGTTCAAACGTCATAATCATGGAGCATTGGCCACTAATGCCCGTGTCAGCTACTTGAGGATTAGAATGTAAGCCCTACATCTAATGTGAAAGACTCAACATATATAATGGATATTATGTATATGAGAGCCAGTACTAAAGCCCCTTGCATGCAAAAGGATTAAAGAAGAAGTAAAAAATGTTTTAGACATTTAGATTGTTTCTATAAGATGGCGAGGATACAAAAAATTCCTTGTTTTGGAAAGGTTGACTGAGTCTGAACTCTGATGACACATGGATCACAACTAAAGATTTCAAAAACTGAATCCTAATCTCTACAAGCATTGGAGCTATCTTCTCACCAAAGTCAAGTCTTTTCAAGTCAGGGAGAGATAATGCAGCCATGGGCCTCAAGACTTACAAAAGGAAGCCCAAGAATAAACCCATTGGGCCCAACCCATAATGGGCTAGCCTGCTGGGCCTAAACATAATGGGCCATCCCATAGATGATCAATTCATTAGGCCTTGATACTACAGACTCCGCATGTACTAAATTGTGATAAGATTTTGATTCAACTGTTTAACCGTTAACGTTTTATTGGGTTTTTATACAACTGGGTCACATGAATCTAGATGAAAAGATGCAGTTGTACTGTCATTTTCAAACTACACAAAGATATATGAGTGTTTGAATGAAAGGTCCAATCCATTGTATTTAATTTACCTGCTAATAAGAACAAACATAAACATCTACATTTCTTAATATTTTGGATTTTTTAAATATTTATGAGGGTTTTTTTTTTTCACATCAAATTAAATTCATGCCATGCGTATTGCCACAATAGATGCGTATTGTTTCATAGGGCTGGCTGAGGCAACCTCTGCAACCACCCTTTTTTTTTTTTTTTAATCACTGGTGGTGACAGTTATGGTGATGATGAAGGATAGGAGCTTCTTATGTTCATATCGGCAAAAGAGGGCTTAAATGAGCTTTCTTGATATGATGATGTTAGGTAGAATAGTAGAAAGAATGTGCCTGAGCATCAGCCCGAGTTAACATCATTTGGAAAAGCTTATGGCAATGATAGTGATGAAGTGAGCTTTATGTTATATGATACTTGGAAAAGCACCTTTGGAATTGGCACTGAAAAGAGAATGATGTCAACAAATTGAATGAGCTGCAAGAGCAGAGACAGATGTAATCAGAGTAAAAAATGTTAGATGCTAGCAGGAGTGAAGTTCTGGATGTCAAAGATAATGCTGATGATATTTCATGCTTGAAGGAGTCCTCACTCTTTTTGGTGGAGAAGAGACTGCATAAACATTGCAGGGAATGAGTCGTATAGAAAGGTTTGGTAGCCTGTAAACCATTTAGTTGATAGAAAGCTGTAGGAAGAGTTATGCATATTAAGGGAAAGTGTTTTTTTTTTTTTTCCTGAAGGAAAGAAACAAAACATCTGACCATACATATCAGACCTGTGGCGAAGACTTTTAATCGGGGAATAAATTTCATATGCAATTCGGTGACAGGGGCCTTGCAAGGCTTATCACATATTATTAAAAATTTCAAAAACACAACATGAAGAGAATAAACACAGAAATGAAATAGTCATGGAAACCAAGCATGCAAAATCATTACACTTACATGCAGAAAAAGGTTCAACAACACCCTAGATTCATCAAATAGAATAGATATGTATGCATGTATGTATTAGTATTAATTTATTTTCATGGAACAAAGACCTAAAATTCTTTGCGAAAAGACTAGAGCACTGACCAATGACAAAAGTTATTATTTTATTATTGACAGCTTAAAGAGTAGACTTGATTTTCTGCAACATTTAGGTTGCAACAACATGCTGTTGACTCCCATCACTGGCACAAAAGATTCTTATTTATGTCTCATACTGCTTTAAAAGGTTTTCAGGCCTCTAGTTCCATTTTTTTTACAAGTTTGAACACCCATGACAAAGGCAAACATCTCAGAACTCAGAAGGATTACCTGATGACACATTGTTTATTATGAGATTGTCCTACCCCATAGTCTCTATAGAGTCAATGATGACAAACACTACTATTAAACGAACTACAACTATTAGATTCCATTTCAGGCTGAGCAATCACAACACATGGATGTAGTAGAACACACTCTTCTTTACATAATATTGGAAATACATTTTTTCTACGAGCAAGATACTCTGTCACATACCATTCAAAAGAAAAATAAAAAAGATTCCCTGTTGCATGATTTCTGTATTTCCACTTCACAGAAAATCTTAACTAAATCAGAAAGTGAAAACATTATTGATCTGCAGCGGGACATTCTGAAGGGCAGTTGCAAGAGCCACCGAGGTCTCTAACTGAGCTTCTTTCATGGAAACTTTTCTTCTCATCTTTTGCTTTCAAATGAAAGAGGACTGATAACTCAAAAAGTGAAAAAGAGAAGAAGTGTGTTTTCATGCTAAAGAATGGAAATGTTGTGTTTATGAATTTTTCTTAATACATCAGTTCACAGAAGCTTCTGTCTGGTTCACAGGAAAACCCAGACTTGTGGAAGTGGCTCACTGGCCAGGAGCAACCACCAGAGGCTGTGAATGGCAACCCTGTAAGTGTTTAAAGCACTGGATGCCATCATGGTTTTCTTCTGCATGCTTTGGTTTTTATACCATTACTCTATTTGCAGGTATTTTCTGCTGTTCGTGCCAAGGTTATGGGAAATCTGAACAGCCATGCTGCTCCCGAGACAAGGGCAACACCTGGGCAACCGTGGGTAAGAGGATGGGACGATAAGAGAGGACAAGAGGGCCCACGATATGGAAATCAGTAGTGTCAGGTCATTAATATAAGGTTTGAGAAAGGCATTATTTCGTTTAAGTAATGAGGAAGATCCTGATATATAAGAAAGAAGGGGCCGTCATACCATATATATAGTGATGAGATCCATGCCTAACTATGGTGGTCTTGTTTTATACATGTGTGTTGTTACTATGTAACCAATAAAATGCCAAGTTGGTTCCTTTTTCTTACTTGCACTAAGGATTATTAGCAAACTCATACAAAAATAATGTAAAGGCGGTGTTGTGCCTAATTATTACAATATATTCTGTTAGAATGCGGGCCAATGCTATGTGTGCTCAATCCCTTTAACAATCTATTGACATACACATGTCCAAAACCATCTGTGCTACAGCTTAGGGATATATCTGTTCAATCCTTGTTGGCAATCAGTATTTTTGGATATTTTGTTGACTGGGCAACAAGACTGAGTTAACAGATAAGCACATTTCTTCTTGAACAATAGATACAGAATCTTTGTGATTTATACAGTTCAAACCCTTCAATTTCGGTTCCAGTTCCATGGGAAATGATGAACCATTGAACTCATTCATGAATGCTGTCGCTGGGGAATAGAAAGGAGCTGGGAGTCCCATGATTGTTTTATGGTTTTGCTGTTGATTTTATCATGGTGTCTTGCTGGTGAAACAGAGTACAGGAAGATGTTGCTGAGAATAAATTATAATTTTAAATAATAAAGATACTGAAAATGTGAAAAAGAAACATAAATTGCTATTAAAATCTGATTTTTAATCTGCAACAATACATTAGCCATTTATTTATTTATGTAGGTTTGAAGGGGTAAAGAAGATTTAAGACCCCATACCATTTACCAAAACTCACTCAGTTGGTAATTGTTAGCCATCTTGTGCAAGATCTTTAATAAAATACATTAAAAATAAGAAAACATCGAGCCACTATTTGCTTGAAGGGGGGATGTCACGACCCGGGCCCGAGATCGGACTAATCAGGGCCTAACCCCGGGTTGCGAATAAGATCATACTTACTCCCGTAAATCCTGAATTAACCGAAGTTAAGACAAGACTCATAAGGAATCTATCTTGCATACCTATCAATGTACATTTTGCGGAATACATAAACTGATAAATAATTTAAACGATAAGAGTTCTTTGCATTAAAAGCCAAGTCCATACATACATATCTAGAACTTAACAAAGTCCTCCACTGCATAACCAAAACTTAATGCAGAGGATACCATATACAATTCCAAAAATGGTTAATTACACAAAAATATCTCCCAAAATAATTTCAAAATATTCAATTCATTTGCCCTCCGATACTACGCCCATTTGATCAATCCTCCTGGAGGAATCGGATTGGCTTCCTCTGCATGCGGCGCGGCCTCTGTAAGGCCGGGACAGGCAACTGGGCCTGTAATAAATCAATAACACCATGAACACGACGGTTCAGCAATGTATAAACAAACTTATGATGGTTCATGCTAAATCTGTCAATTTCTCACGTAACAATTTTAGACAATTAATTCTAGAACAGTACCATATCCTGTACAGTATAGCCAATTGATAAACAATTATTAAGTTACATCTATAATAGTATCATTATCATTCAATTCAGTTCTTCCCAAGGGGAGTAATTAGTCAGTTCATTTCATTCATTTCATATCATTCATTGATTTCATTGAGTATTTATTAGATGGCTTATGGGACTCTTTAGTCCAATATCATTTTACATTCAATAGGTATTTTCATTATATGGCTTATATATGGCTCTTCAGTGACTTTTCAGTCTATATGTGTGGGATCTACCAGTGTCTTGATCAGAGATCATTGGCATCACCACGGAGCTCCGGAACACCCCAATCACCTGCTGCAGCAGGATTATTTATTAATTCATTACATTTATTCATTGTTCAATGGTTCATCGCATTCAGTCATTATAGTTCCAATTGAGTTAGAAGAATCATTAATCATTTATGGTCCTACTTGTCTCTGTCTCAAATCTAGACAACGATTAGGTGTAATCATTGGTTGCTAAATGCACGTGTTATTCTCGATGGACATCACATTTATATATTAATGTGTGCATTTAGTTTCCAAAATTTCCACCCACGATTTCAAAATCCACTCAAAATTTTCACTTACAATAATTACTTGGCTTGTATTCAGGTTCGCTTGAGCGAACTCCCAGTTAGCTCGAGTGAACGTCTCACAGAACGATGGTCACGCGAGCGACCCACATATCTCTCTCTAGCGAAGACAGAAGCTCCTAGACAGAACCTCCATCGCTTGAGTGCACAAATGTTCGCTCGAGTGCACATTTACAAGTGACAATTCGCGTCAGACAGTAACTCGTTCGCTCGAGCGAACTGTCCAGAACTCCAACTCCGGATTCTGAACAGTTCACTCTTCTTTCTCCCATCTCCCTTACAACCTGTATAACAAACATGGAACCTCCTGTTCCCTACCCCATCAATCTTCCACATCCATCATAACACTTCTATTCCATCATTTAAACATCATGAATCCATACAACTATATCAAATCCACAAAAATCTCTATTACTATAACTAAGAAAAGGGTTTGAGAACTTCACTCTTACAATTCAAAGGAAACATGTAAACTAGCATGTTTAATCATAAATGAGCATTTATACTTGCCTTTTAAACTCAAGTAACTAGAAGCCCTACTTAGCTTGAACTTGAGATGTGAAATCCCCAATTCCAAACCCTAATTCCATAAAAACATGAAAAACACCATTCTATAAGCTACTTATGCTAAATGCTATACCAACCCACTTATTAGAACATCAAAGCTCTTAAAATGATCTAAGTACTCACTTGTAGCTCCAAGAGAAGGAATCCTTGAGTTCTTTCTCAAGCTTTGACGCTCCAAAATGGAAAACAAGATGAGGAAGAAGATGAGGAAGATGAAGTCTCACTCCAACCACTTGACAAGCCTTCAATCTTCACTATAGATGGAGAGAAATGGAGGGAGAAATGAAGAGGAAATAGTTGCCTAGGGTTTTCTCTGCAATGGGGGTGAAGTAGAATGAACTTAAAAGAGTTCATCTCATTTATATAAGTCACCCATTTTGCATTTAAACCCTCCATTCCTCACCTATCCCCAATTCAAGTCAAATGAAAGCCCACTTGACTAAGTCCTCGTCAAACGGCTTCGAGTCTATTATGAAAGTTAACGTACTCATTGAGATACGCGTGTTGGTATCCAAAGTTTCCGTATTCGATAAAATACGCATAAATCCGTATTTACGAAAAAGTCCTCGTTTGTTTAGTTCGAGTCTAAAATCTCATTCAATCCATTCAATTTCCTTCATTATCATTTCATTAAGCTTAATTCAATCATTTGAGACTAATCTAATCTAACTTGGTCATTAACCATCATTAGGTTAATTAAACATGATTAAATAATATTAATTGTGATTAATTAGAGTTAATCTTGATTAACTCGGGGCGGGGTCTTACAAGGGATGAACCCAAGATGTGTATTATTCAAAGGATTAGAAAAAAGCGAAGATGTAATCGAGGCTTCAAATTACATATTTATAAAAAATAAACTGTGTTTGTAATTGTTAGCCATCAGGAAGGCTATTAGGATGGATAAGTCCAGGAAGATCATTATTTCACCCCCATCGCTCGCAGCCTGCTTTGGGCTGGACTTGGATATTAATCTTGGACCGGTTAGTATTTGGGCCGGCTTGGATTAAGTGATATAAAGCCCAAAGCGCAACCTGAATGAATAATGAGTGCGTGTTATTTATTGATAAACTGTCAGAACACGCCATACAACTTTGAAAAGCTCGGTTTGGCCAACCCTAGCTCAGCCCATTTCCTTGGGCCTGACATTCCCGGCCCCTGTTGGGCTTAGTCTGGATACGGGTTAAACTCGAGCTGTGCCTGGATATGCCTCAGTCTGGTCCAACCTGTCCATGAGCACCACTATCCAAAAGTACTAGGCGCCTGCTAAGTGTGATCCTTGAGTTATGGTTCATTCTCACACTGGTCTTGGTATGACTAATCTTTAATTTCTTCTCACTCAACATTCATCTGTTGATAGCCCATGGGCTGAACAAGTCGGGCCTGATATATAACCACAGAAGAGGTGAATGACCACAATACTGATGTTAGGCCTGGGACTTTCTAGTTCATAGTTCATTGTCATTCTCTATGTCGCCGCGACCGCCGCCACCACCACTTGCTGATTCTGAGGTTGGTTTTTATGAATTTTATATAAAATCAAAATATAATCATCATCATCAAAGCCTTGTCCCAACTGTGTTCATATATGGATTATGGCAAAAGTTTCGTGCTGGCTTTCTTATTCAAGATTTTTTATCTCTCTCTCTCTCTCACCCCACTGGCCAATGCTGAACACAAATGTTTCACTCCCTTTGCGTTTTTTTTTTTATTGTATTTAAATGATGTGTTTTAGGCTTGATGAATCTGGTGGCTGAGCCCAGTTTCATTTGAAGTGAGATTTTGCAAAGCCCTAGTGCAAAAGTGATTAGGAGTGGTTTGGATTTCAAAAGTAAATTTATTGGGCTGCTTCAAAGGATCCTCCTCTTTACACAGGATGGGTGTTAAGAGAGTTGCATGCATGCATAACGGTGATGTCACATGGTAGATATTAGAGGTCCCCACAGTGCCATAAGGCTGACTCTCTGTGAGGACAGCTTATGTGCCACCTTTGATTGATTGCGAACCCTTCACGTTCCACAAGTCAGTCCAGTGGTCGGTTGGTGCAACCCATGGGCCCCACCCTCCATTCTGTACTCTTCTTCAACTCCACAGTTCTGTTGAAGAGACCCCACCATTCATAATGTCCAAAGCCTCAACTAACATACCCCACATGCTCAATTGAAATGGACAGTTCCTGAAGCATTCCCACCAACATCACCATTGTGATTTGAGGTCTCCCCCAGAAGTGGGCCCCACATCCAGGGTAGCTGGCATCACTGAGTTGTACTTCTGAGTATCAGGACCCTACAATTCCTCCCAATTTAAAAAACATCCAAATGGGCTACTTTTGACTGTTGGGAAAAGTGGGTAAAAATATCAATTTGGTGGATCCATGGGAGGAGAGCTCTCATGTAAGACAAGGACTGGCATTTCTTGCTCATGTCCTTGTCCTTGCTTGGAAAGAGTGGAAGGCGTAGGAAAAAAAAAAAAAAAAATCTTTGTCCTGTTCCAATTTCCAATGGGTCCTCCATCTGCAGGGCTTGTCATCATCTTTTTACATGGTGCTGTTCCAATTGTCAATCATACTACGAAAAAATTATCTGAATCTTCCATTGATGGTGGCAGGATAAAGAAGATAAGACCCATTATCTACTACTTATGACTATGTTATGTCTTTTGTGGCCCAGGAGGGAAGGGAAATTCAAATTAAAGATGGGGAGACCAGTTCAAAGAAGAGAAGTCGGAAACCCCTTTTAGAAAATTTTGGAAAGGGGCCACAACTCACATGCATGTGTCACATTGTTGATGGTGAAGGCCCTCTTTAGTGTGTATTGAGTAAATGGTATTTTCAAAAGGAACACATGTGGGTAAGGTCATGTAATTTTGTATTTCCAACAGCCTTTTTGGTTGCAGATTTAACTGGACTAGTGGGACAAATTCAGAATGCCGGATTCCTGAGGTCAGCCCAATAATCTACTAGTGAGGCTATTTCTATACTAAATAGTTATAACACTTGATTTGACACGTTTTATTATTTCTGAGGTTTTTGGTGTTTTGGTTAGGTTCATAATAGAGGCCCACCTTTGAGATTTAAACTGCTCAAGATCACAGAAGCCTGCATGCCTAATTTCACTCCAGCAAGAGCTTGACTTACTATTAGATTCGTCACAAGTGAAACACATGATTTCACTCTCCTCATCTTTTTTTATTTTTATTTTTTTTTCAGGAAAAAAAAAATCTCCCTTTGCTTCTCTTTTTGGTAATTTAATTGTGTGTTAAACCTGATCAATCTGATGAATCATACTTAAAACTCCAAGATAAAAAAAAGGGTCTGCAAGTGTTTTAAACACAAATAAACCTTAGAATTTGATGAACATAGATAAACCTATAGAATATGATATAATGGCAGAAATAGGTGATGGTCTTTAGAATATCAGATGAGTTGGATATTTTGGCTGTTCCTCTTTGGGAACATGGGCATAATTCTCTAGTGCTCCCAGCACTTAGATCTCAATTCTCCACATAACATGATAGAAAGGGCTGTTAGGACTAGGCATAGAACAATTGAAAATTTTACCAGGCCTAGCCCTCAAAGAGATTATAACTCCTATCCTCAATCAATCAAGCCCGGCCAATTAACAGCTCTAATGATAAGCTGATCACCCTATACCTCTGGCAGGAGTTTAGAGTGGCAACACTATGCACGCTGACCTTCTGATAGGCCAATTGGCCATCAAGTTCAATGATGGCCCTATATGACGTACAATTTTTCAGTGGGGGATGTGGATTAGTCATCTACTTAAAAGTTTATGTCCTGTAACATTTATAAGATGCAGAGTATCTTCTCATGGAAAGAGAAACAAAAAAGATCAAGGATGTGAAATAAATGCCCAAACAAACCTTAAGTGGAAGCTCACAATTTTTATTTTTTGGCTAAATGACTACTTACAATTATTACCTTATTAGGTTGGACAAATAAAAGTCAAAATGGAACTTATTTTAGGAAGGTATCAAATCCACAACCCCACTTGAAATTCTAGTGCTGATGAGCCATCAGTGTGCCATATATGATAAATCACCATTTGGATGATGTCAGTTGCATTAATGTTAATGTGGTGCTCATTTTTGGGGTTTTAGCTAGAGTTGTTAGCTCATTATAACTAGTTGACCTTAACTAGTAAAAGAAACCTAAAGATCTCTAGGGTTAAAAGTTCTTTGCATGGTTACATGACCAAGGTTTGAACTCCCTATTTGCTCTATATTATAAATAGAACATACATTTATATTTGTTCTCCAAAAGATCTCTCTTGGTTCCAAACCCCATTAATTTATCCTGACCTTTTTACTACTTTATTGCATACAATCTCATGGCTGTAGACAACTGCTTCATGGGTTCAAAACCCTAATCATTTTACTAAGTGAATAATCTAAATGGGTTTAGTGGTTCATGTCACTACTCAAAGTTGTAGTCTAAAATGCTAGCCCCATCAGTTAGAACATGCCAATCTGCATGGGGTCCACTGCAGATGAAACATAGTGCAAAATCAACACTGATTGGAAAATCACAACCATCCATGATGGTGAAATTTACCCATTAAATGTGAAACAATTGCTCATCAGCCCTTTCTTTTTTGTGGGCCACGCGATGAAGTGGGCCTTAATCCTTTGATCAGTAGTTTTTCTACGATCAGGCCCACCGGATGAGTGGCTGCGATCAAAGAGGGTGGCCCTGATGAAGGGAGGAGGCTCTGCGAACTACATTTCTTGGTACTCCTTATAGGGTGAACTGGTTCCTCACTTTTGTGGTGTGGGGTTGAACCTATGACCTCATTTGGCTCCAAAGTCCAAACCAGTGAGGTCAAGGTCCTCAATGGACCCACTAGCACACGTCCCTCCAAAAGAAACTTTCTCACAAGTCCCTATCAACTATCAAGTTGGCCAAAATAGCTCTATTTTTTTTCTGGGAATCTTTGATTCTTGAGAGAGAGAGAGAGAGATTATGAGAAGATCATGAAATGTATACAAACATTCAGCTCGATTCCTGGCCAATGTCATGAGATTATGAGAAGATAATGAAATGTATACAAACATTCAGCTCGATTCCTGGCTAATGTCTCTCATGACATGCTCCCTTCGTTTAAGGCCTTGAACTTAGTAATCTTTAGGGCTCCAGACTCCTATGCAAACGATTCCCTTTTACTACAAGATCCACATATTCCTTCACATGCAATCTATACAGATGATGCAGATTTAAATTGGAGTTCTAAGACATAAATGCATAAATTCATGCATCCCATTGGGTCTTTGGACCTAGGCCACTATGGTCAGTAACAGGTTTAGACACATGGGCCCGGATATGGATAGGATCCACAGTTTTATAGCTCATTTTTGCCTTGCCCAAGTCAGGGGTACTGAGTCTTCTACCAAATAAAAAAAAAAGGGGTCAGGGTGAGTGGGTGAGTCAATTGGACTTGATGATCAGATAGCCGAGTCAGGCAAGTCAAATGGGTAAATTATTGAGTTTCTACCTAGAAAGCATGACCTCACTGAGTTGGCTCGGTTTCAAGGCTGAGCCTATTTGGTTGACTTGACCTAACTGAGTCATTTGCTAGGCATTGTGGCATAGGTCATGCCCATTCACAAAGTAGTCATTTCTCCCAACTGATGTCTAATCCAAGTGTCCATGGATTATGTCCGGGTAGACTCAACTCAGTGAGTTGTCAAGGGGCATATATAGTGCATGGTCTTGTCTGCTTGTGAGCTAGCTAGTCATTTTTCCCAATGGGTGTCTAGTCAGGTCATGCCATTCATACAAGCACAACTTGACTTTGAATGATTAAGCACTAATGGCTATTCTAAACAGGCACCAAGATTCCAACCATCAGTTACCTATGGGTCTTTATTATATAGGACCCTGGAGACACACACACACACATTTTTCCCAATGGGTCCATCTCTTTTCTTTGATTCATAATTTTGCTCCATTTTATCTTTTTGGATCTATTGCTCAAGTTACTTTTCATGTTAACAACCAAAAAATCAACATAAAGCAAGTGCTGGGCTTGATTATTGTATCATGGAGGCAACTCTTTAGTTTCTCTTTTTGGACCTATTCCTCTAGTTACTTTCCAAGTAAACAACTAAAAAATCAACATTAAAGCAAGTGTTGGGGTTCATTATTATTGTATCATGGAGGCAATTCTTTAGTTTCTCGACTGTTAATAATTTGGTTTTCTTCTCTAGAGAGTTTTTGTTACGCCAACCTTTTACATGAAATTTAAATAACTCGAAATCATTTTCCAACCTTCATCGTGAAATTTATTAATAAATCCCCAGCATTCTCATGATTTTTTTTTCTGCATTTTCTTTCCTAATTATGAAACTTCTTAAGTTGCATTAGCTGTTTGTGCTTTCTGTTGAAAAATATATATTCCAATAAACATGTATATTGTTAATAGGAAAAAATAATAGATACTTGGAATGAAGCTTAGTCTGAAAATTAAAAACAAACTGCCAGAGTTGACTTGAATCGGCTATAAAATTGATATTTGGTGGAAACTTTTTTTTATTTTTTATTTTTTTTTATAACAAGTTTTGGCAAGCAAGACATGGCAAAAGACTCGGTTGACTCCATCAAGACTTTGTGAGGACTCATTCAAAATTCCAAAGAAAAAAAAAAAAGCAACTTCTACTTTTATTCTTTTAATATGTATTCTTACTGACTTTTGACTTTTCGTCCCCAAATTTTTTTTATAACCATGTCAGTTTTTTCTCTTCTTCTTCTTTTTTTAAAGCGTAAAAAAAAAAAAAAAAAACATTATGGACCCTCAAGGAAAATCTCCAGTTTCTATTAGTGGATGATGCTAAGCCAAGTCAAGTTGCCCAATAGATTTTTTCAGTGGAAATTTAAGTTTTTGGACAGTATAATGAAGTGTCAAGGAGTAACAACATGTCAGAGTGTAAACAAAATTGGACAGCAAGTAGAACTGGCCCTCAGGATGATGACATGAATGTGTCTTATAAATGAAAGTGTAAATGCAAGCCATTCATTTACAAGTCATATACATTTCTGTGCTCCAATTTTAATAACGTTAAGAAATAAGAAATCTGATACAATCAAATCCTTTCAGAAGAGAGTATTTATTTATACTTATTTGGGGCTTACTAGTATTTATGAAGCTGTTACCCTTCTATTAAAGTTCTTCCAATGGATTAGGGTTGGTGGAAAAAAATAAATGGAACAATACTAGCCATCCATTTAAGAGTTCAGAAGATTTAATGACTAGAACTTAAGATGATTGAATCCATCAGTGCTTATTTTCTTCTTCATCTTTAGAAAGATATGTTGTAAAATGCAATGGTCTTTTCCCTCTTGTCGTTGAGTAACACTTGCAATTAGTCGAGAGTAATGGGATAAAACTAAGATGGTGATGTGGACGTAAACACATGCATGACCTCCTTCATATGAATGATTAGGTCATTCCTATACAAGGAATGGTACGACCTGTGGAGCCCTTGCAAGAATGACATATATAGGTATGGCATTGAGGATCTCAAAATTGTCTATATCCAAACTATTATATAAGGCTCAATCTTGACCAAAATCCGCATGATCAATTAATATGACCTATAATTTTTGAGTGAATGTCAAATTTGGGTTGGTGGCAGTGCGGGGGAAAGGTTGTAAGACTTTGGTTGATAAGGGTGAGGCCATTTTGACCCGATATATTGGACTGTTAGCAAAGGAGCAACTGGCCATCCCTGAAATTTTCTTGTGCATGTGTGTGTGTGATTTGGGTCACTCCACCACACCAATGAGGCTACCCACCAGTTTGTAGATTCCTCCTCACACTCATTACATGCACTCCCTCCCCTCTTTTCCCCTCTTCTCCTTTTCTTCCATTGTCCCCTCTCACATTGAATAACTACTAAACCCAATTTGACACTAATTATGACCTTTTCAACCATTAAATTTGACCTTTGATTTTAAACTGTTGATTTCTGAAGAAGTCATATATTTATCATAGTAGATTCTTTAATTTTGAGATTTGAAAAGCCCTGTAGCTGAACCATATATTTATCAGAGTCGCCACAAAAGAATCTGATCAAAACACATAAAAATTAAAATTCCCACACATTGGAGACCATATAATATGAATTTAAACCATGAATTCAATTTTCTCTCAAGGCTTCAATTATACATCCCAAACTCCAACTCAATCAGTATCAGATTGATCATTAGATTGGACACATGGAAATGTAGCTAAGTCGTATTTATCTAAGTTAATAGTGAATGTGCCTTTGTTTGGAACTGAATTTCTTTCAGTTCTAATGGAGAAAACTTTGAATCTAATGGATAGTCTTGCTCACAAAATGTGGTCCTTTTTGTGAGTGAAAAATAATTTTATCAATGAGTACTCTAATCATTTCTTCCTTCAGTCCAAAAGTTGATCCTACCTAAGCTCAAGCCTACTATAAGCTGGACCATTACTCGAAAGGTTGAAATCTACAAGTACATATTTGAGTTAACCTTACTCCACAATGTGCCCAAACTTTTCTAATATTCTAATACATATTTGTACTTGTATTTGCTTCTAAATGCTTGACATAACCCATAAAAGATAAGAGCAACTGAAAGGTAGAATGCACATTGGTCTGTGGTTTATCTCCAGCACAAGGTGTGATGGGATGCATGAATAGACATGGTTCCCAGAAAAGGACCTTGTGATTGGTCATGCACAGAGCAAAAGAAAGGAGCCTTTTCATCTTTTTCTCTATAGACAATATTTAGTCTCCCTCAACCCGGACCCCACCATGTGTACTCTTTTTGTAGTTTTGTGTGGGTCATGTGAACCTTCCAAAAAGGAGATCCATTGGGTTCCCTGCCAAGAAATCCACTTGCAAAATGACACTTCCCCAAGGACACATCACCCTCTTAAACAAAACATAAACTCATATAAAAGAAGTAGATGATATTTACACCCAATGTATTTGATACATGCCCTCCTTCTCTTTTGTACTAATTATCACTCTATGTTGGAAATTTTGTGGCCTGCCTACTGCCACTGGACTCATGCAGAATAAGCATTTTTTTTTAACAGTGGATTAAGCATTAGTTGGTATTCAAACAATGCCAATCTCTCCGAGAAGGATTGCACGGTGGTTTGTAAGGCTGCACATGGAGTGTTCGGATCGGTTTAGTACTAAAACCAACCACTAAATCAATCGTTTTGTAGAGTTGCTAAGGGTCATCACCTTCTCATGCAGAAGATTTTGAGCATATCTCCCCATATCCAAGATGGGGCTGATCAGATCCACTGGTACAGATCACAGATACTGGATGCCAGTTTGTCCAAAAACTGGAGATTAGTAAATGTACAGTCTTCCCCTGAAGCAGAAGGCTGAGATTGTCCCTTCAATTTCATGTTGAATCTATGCCACATGTTGTAGTGGGACCCTCTCATGGATGATTTAGATTGACCAACATGAATGGCATACATATAATGGTGTGTCAATGGATGCGAGAGTGTTTGATAAAAAAAAAAGAGGGGGAGTGTAAATACCATTTCTATTAAAGAAATAACAATGGCCTAATCAAGCCTCCAGTTGGTTTGAGATTTGAAAAATCATTCATGTATGTATAAATTAAGGAAGGCCCAGACAACTATAGACATTGAAAAGACATGTGCTTTTCATTTCAAAGCAAGATCCCTTTTGGTCAATTAGCGAATGAAAAGGAGTGATCTGTCTTCAATCAGTCTGAAATTATCATCCTAACCAAAAGATTAAGCAGCTGCAATCTGGGACTAACAATAGTTAAAAATAACACTAGCACCCAAAAGTTAGATTTGACCATTTCTCCATGTGGAGCCACTTCTCTCCATTTGGCAACGAGTTGTTGTTGAGTCGACTCAATTACTACCTGAGTTGCCTCTTCTCTTCTTTTCTTTTCTTTTCTTTTTTTTTTTTTTCCAAATGTGGTGGCAATGTTCAAAAAATATCAGTTGATGCAGATCAATATGGCTGATGTGAAATGACAGAGATTATCAACACAAATAATTGACATCATATGGGCTTCACTTGAATCACATGGGCATACAATTAATAACAAGATTATCTGATTCTTACGCATTATTTATTATATTTGCTAATCACATTATAATATATTAAGCTGAAAGATTTTGGATCAAATTTTGACAGTACTTTTTAATTTTGACCAGTAGTTATTTTCTGTTTCTATATCCGCTAACATACTCTCCCTCCGCTTTGCACTAATATACTTCCCCCACTTATGGACTCTCATCTTTCCTATTACTAACATGTATATAATCCTATCTTTTCATGCAAACCCATGCTTAATTTTATGGTAGGATGAACTCCCATCAGAGTAAAAATTAGGGCATCTTATATATGATTAAATTATTTTTTTTGAGCAGTTTCGATTTTCAATAGATGGACCCTACCATATAGTTGCCCAAGTGAGATGGGGATTCGGACTCAACAATAAGGAATTCCGCTCATGATCACAGCTGTTGGTCAGTGGGCCATGCTTCTATCTAATTAATTGGAATGAAGGGCAGAGATGAAACAATCTAGTGGCCAATGACAATGTGGGGTCACCTAAAAAGTGTAGGGCATTGGAGCATGAGAACAGTGACGTGTCCTTGTCCATACTAAATGCATAAAGGAATCTGCAAATCCGCGATTAGTGTTCCACTCACTATTTATGGTAGCGGAAGCGAAAAAACGGAAAACGTACTCAATGCGGAACCGTTACGAAATTCCAGGCCATGGGAAGCCCGTGACGTGACGTGACGCCGGCAGTCTTTTGTCTTCTTGAGGAGTCCGGTCAACGGAATCTGAAGCGTTCCGGTACCGGAACCCGACATGTCAGACTCCAGTAGAGACGTTGGGTTAAAAAACTAGGGTCAAATCACGTGAGGGAGGAGTTTCTAGTGTGCGTCTCGTACTGTTTTATAGGAGAAAGGAATTATGCAGGAGAGCTTTAAGGACATGCATGCTTCAAAAAGTAAAATTAAGTATTAAAGCAAGAGTTTTTACTTTTATTAACATTAATCACTCTAATGGTGCACATCAATTCCTATGTAACATCAAATGAGGCCTGTCTAAAGTCTTGAATTTCCTTGTAATGTTATATACAGTGTAATTTAGGGAGTGTAATGTAAGGCCTATTTGAGGTAAAATTGATTTCGTCGGTATAAATTATTTGAAAAAGTTTATGAGAATATATGATTGAATTTGCATTAGGGGCTGTTTGTTTGTATTATAATATATATAAAAATTTAATACATATGATTTATATCATCATCAAAGTCTTGCCGCAATTATATTAGATATGATTTATATTACAAGTGGTAAAAAAATGACTCTTAGATTTGAGTTTTAAAAATGAACATCGAATAAACTTTTCTTTAAAGGAAAATAGAATAAAAAAAAATGACATATGGAATAAGAAGTAGCTATTTTCCGGCCTATGTAACTTTTAATATATGACATGTAGGCACCTACTACTGCTATAGTATGATAAGTTTGTTGTTCTAACTTTCTAATATAATATGTTTATTTCAATTAATTGAATAAGACAAAAAAAAAACAATCTATTTGTAAAAAAGATTCAATTGAAAAGACTCTAATTTAAAAAATCTATATAAAAAAGATATAGGTGCAATTTGACAAGTTTGCCTTTTGCTTGTGTTTTACCAAAAAATAATATAAACGGACATTGACGTGCTGCAATTTTTTAGGAATTTGATCCAACAAGTTCAGATTTTTTTGTTTTTATTTGTTTTTTCCAAATAGAATATAGTGAGTTTATTCTAATTGAATCAGATATAACAACAGTTACTTGTAGAAGAGCATGGTTGAAATGATTATATTTCAAGAATACACACTTAAATCGATACAAACACATAAAGTTGCAAAACAAGCTTCTAATTGAATTGTCTCCATTCCAAATAGATTGGTATTTTTAATCAAACCCTTACTCTTAATTTGTTCGTGCATGACTGAACTTTTAAAGAAACTAATTATTAGAACATGATATGATGGTTTATCCCTCACCATCTTTCTTTCACTAGAAATCCAAGTTTCTAGCCACTAAAAAGGTTTCAAATGATTTTTTGGAATTCTTGAAATTCCACTCTCTTTGATAGAATTTTAAATGCTTCATCAATAGAAGAGATTTGGAATTCCACCTCAAAAGGATTACTCTCGGAGAACTTAGAATTTCACCTTACATAAATTCTTAGAATTATATTAAACAAACAGGCCCTAGAGTATCACTGGAAACCTAGAGCAATAACTTTTTATTATTTTAGTTCCACAAAGCATTAATTACTGATTCACAATTTTCAAATCTCAAATTTCACAGATCCAACCAAACAAGCCTAGTTCTCTCCATGGAGCATACTTCCCTAATTTTCCCAATCCTTTGTGCACCCATTGCACAAGTGGTCTGAACCCTGATCACCATAATAAATGAACCCCACAATCAACTCGGGACTCCATTTGCACACACTAGTCTGTAGATGGTACCCTTCCTTCCTCTTTTGATAGACACAGTGACTGATCATAATGTGAAGGTAACAGTTCAGTACCATTTACCCAAACCAGACAAGCTCGACTCACACCGTATCCTCTAAAACTTACCGGTATTTCTCCCTCTACCACTGGCTGCTTTCTTCTTCTCTTTCTCCCAACAGAAACTCAAAAACAAGAACGCAAATTCCATCTCTGCCCCTGCCCTCTTCTTCTTCTTCCTCCAAAATCTCGCCTCTCCAACATCTCACCTCCTCCGCTCCAAAATCTCGCCCGCCGCTGCAACGCACTGCTCCTTCCTTATTTTATGACCAGAATGCCCTTGCTCTGATATCTTCTTCAGCTGCAGCGGCATTTGCAGATTTGAACTCTAGCTTCCTCTGCAAGCATCTCCACTTGAACTTCTTTTCCGAAAATACCCCTCTCTTCTCTGCATTTCCCCACAATGCCACTGGTTCTCGCTCTCTTCCTCGTCGCAGCTTTCTCTTCCTCCGCCGTCAGGGCGGAATCCGAGCCGTCCGATGCCGCCGCTCTTCTCGCCTTCAAGTCCTCCGTCGAGTCCGACCCGTCGGGTCTCCTCTCCGACTGGAACCTCACCGGAAAACCCTACTGCCTCTGGCGCGGAGTCGCATGCGCCGGATCCTCCGGCAGGGTGACGTCACTCACCATCTCTGCAGCCGGCGACGGCGGTGGAGGAGGCTCTGTGATCGTCGGAACGCTGAATCCTTCCATTGGAGACCTTGCCGGCCTGCGGATCCTCTCCATACCGCACGGCGCGCTCCACGGCGAGATCCCTTCGTCGATCGGACGGCTCGGATCGCTCGAGATATTGGAGCTCCAAGGCAACAATCTCTCCGGTCGGATCCCCGATCAGATAAGCGATATGTCCTCTCTTAAGCTGCTTAATCTCTCTTACAACTCGCTCTCCGGCCCGATGCCAGAGAATCTGATCGGATTCTCAAGGGTCGAGTCGATTGATCTTTCATTCAATCTGCTCTCTGGAGGAATTCGTCTGAATCCTGTAAGCAGATGTGAATCATTGACGCATTTAAGGCTTTCCGGCAATTATCTCGAAGATAATATCCCGCTGGAGATCGGAAACTGCTCGAATCTGCGGTCGCTTTTGATTGATGGTAACATCATCGTGGGCCGGATTCCGGCGGAGCTCGGTCGGATCTCTGAGCTTCGAGTTCTTGATGTCTCTAGAAACAGTCTAGTTGAAGGAATTCCAAGAGATCTAGGTAACTGTAGCAAGCTATCTGTTCTTGTTTTGACGAATTTGGCTGAATCGCCACCATTCAATGTTAGCTCAGAGGCGTATCCGCGAGTCGAATTCAATGCCTTTTTGGGAGGAATTCCATGGGAAGTGCTGTCAATTCCCAGTCTTGAGATGGTTTGGGCGCCAAGAGCGAATCTTGGGGGCCGGTTGCCGGAGAATTGGAGTGAGTTTTGCAGGTTGCGCGTTCTCAATCTTGGGCAGAATTACATCACTGGGTTGATACCTGAATCACTTGCGAATTGTCGCAATTTGTCATTCTTGGATTTGAGTTCAAATGATTTGCGGGGTTTGATCCCTTTGCGGCTGAGAGCTCAGTGTATGGTCTACTTGAATGTGAGTCGCAATTCCCTATCAGGTCCTCTGCCAGAGTTTGATAAGATTAGCTGTAATCAGAGCGCGAGTCTCTTCGAAAATGGAAATGGAGAGAGCTTGTACCATCCAACAATGGTCTCTCTTCTATCAAGTGCTTGGATGAATAACCCACTCGAATTGATTTTGAATGATGGTTACATAGTTCTGCATGATTTCAGTTGGAACAACTTGACAGGTTTGTTGCCGACGATTTCATTGGGAGATGGATTTTTATCAGAGAAACCTCAAATGTATTCTTCGTATGGTTTGTTGCTGAACAACAACCTGTTCAATGGATCACTTCCAGACAGTCTTTTCACTGGATGTAGTGATTTATGGAGTTTTGCGGTTAATTTGAGTGCGAATCAGATAACGGGTGAGATCAATAGAAGGCTGCTTCTTGAATGCTTGCAGTTGAAGGGTTTTGAAGCAGCTTATAATAAGCTCAGTGGGTCGATTCCTCCAGCCATTGGTGAATTGAGAATGCTTTCATCGCTTGACTTGAGAGGAAATGGATTGAACGGATCGTTGCCTGATCAGTTGGGTAAACTGAGAGATCTGAAATGGATTCTCCTCAGCAAAAACAGTTTAACAGGGGCGATCCCTACTCAGCTTGGAGAATTGGCATCTCTTAGAGTTCTGGATCTATCTAATAACTTTCTTACAGGTAAGATTCCTGGGAGTTTATCCAATGCTTCTAACCTTGAAACCATATTGCTCAATCGGAACAGGCTTTCTGGTGAGATTCCTTCATCTTTCTCTATGCTTGCTGGTCTTTCAATTCTAGATGTTTCTTACAACGAACTTTCTGGTCGTATCCCACATCTGAAACATGTGGTGGACTGCGCTTTATTCCAAGGTAACTCATTCTTACCGCAATGTCTGGATTCAAATTCAATGTCGCCAACTGGGTTTCCTTTTCCAATGGAAGTGCGGAGGAGGAGCGGTCGAAGCAGTAAATTGAAGTCGTATGTAATAGCAGCGATAGTTTCTGCTTCTTTAATATTGTTTGTTCTCATGCTGCTGGTCCTAGTCCTGATCTTTAGAAGGAAGAAGCTTGTTAGACTCACCAGCCTGCGAAGGAAAGTTGTCATGACATTCACAGATGCTCCTGTTGAGCTGAATTACGACAATGTTGTTCGGGCGACTGGGAATTTCAGTATCCGAAACCTGATAGGAACAGGTGGTTTCGGAGCAACCTATAAGGCAGAGCTGGTCCCTGGTTTTCTAGTAGCTGTGAAGAGGCTTTCCATTGGCAGATTTCAAGGCCTTCAACAGTTTGATGCGGAGATCAGAACATTAGGAAGGATTCGACACAAGAACCTCGTTACTCTCATCGGGTACCATATGGGAAAAGCTGATACATTTCTAATCTACAACTATCTATCAGGGGGAAATCTTGAGAGCTTCATTCATGACCGATCTGGAAAGAACACATGTTGGCCTGTAATTCACAAGATAGCTCTAGATGTGGCCCATGCACTGGCCTATCTTCACTACTCCTGTGTGCCACGGATAGTTCACCGCGATATCAAGCCAAGCAACATCTTGCTCGATGAGGAACTGAATGCCTATCTGTCTGATTTCGGACTGGCAAGGCTCCTGGAAGTTTCTGAGACCCATGCGACAACGGATGTTGCTGGCACATTTGGGTATGTTGCACCAGAGTATGCAACGACCTGCAGGGTGTCCGATAAGTCGGATGTATATAGCTTTGGAGTTGTTCTCTTGGAGTTAATGTCAGGGAAGAAGTCTCTTGATCCGTCATTCTCAGAGTATGGAAATGGGTTCAACATTGTCACTTGGGGAAAGTTGTTGATCATGGAGGGCCGCCCCTGGGAGCTTTTCTCACCAATGCTGTGGGAAGGGGGACCCAAGGATCCTTTGATTGGGATGATGAAGGTTGCGTTGGCTTGCACGGTAGAGTCACTGTCCGTTCGGCCAACAATGAAGCAGGTTGTAGAGAAATTGAAGCAGTTGAAAGATTCGTGAAAGCTAGGCCTTTGTTCTGTGGTTTTGAGGCATTTTTAGAAGGTTGTGGACCGCACACTCATACAGAATCTTCAACATTGATGTAAGTTATCTTTCACAAATTTCTATTTTATCATAATATCTTTACTTTTAAACTTCTTCTGATGGAATAGTTTGTATTGGATTTATTCCTATTCCAGATTCCAGATAATTTTTTATAGCGAAAAAAATGGAATTAGAAAAACTAGAATGGAAAGGCAGATGGGATTCTGTGGACTAAAAGGAGACTTGTCTGATGGAAAGTTCTGTTTAGCTATTCTTTGCATTCTAGACCCTTCATTATAGATTATTGAAATGTGCAATGTAGCTGAAATTTCATGACATTTATGTGAAAGGAGAAAGACAACATCCAAAGTTATGATCTCAACATAATCATAAGACCATGTGCTGAAAATTCAGCAACCACTGTCATGGTGATATTTCCCGCCTATACTTTTACATGACCTTATGAGGCCGAATGAGTCAACATGTGTAGGAGAATGATGTTGTGATATGGAGGCATGTTTTAATATTCTGCATATTTACATAAATACCTGCATTGACGCTTTTCACATGGCATGCATGAAAGTAGATCCGTCATCCGAGCCATCTAGAATAGATAATCATCTTCCCAATTGTGGATGGAACAAAATCCAGATAGAGGCAGTGAGTTGATTATTCTGTTTTCCACTTGACACCCAACCATGTGACTGGCACGACGTTTAAGGCATTCTCCCATTAGGGAGAGAGGACCCAAGATCAAAGAACTCGAGGGCCAACTTTGTAATAATAAAATTGATCAAACAGGCAGGTAAAATGAAAAGTTTTGTGGTCTAAACTTGGACTAAACAATGTCCATTGACCAGATGTTAATGTCATCTAATCATTACGATTTGGAATAGGCGTGCAGTCATGCCCTGCTAGATTATCATTGGTTTCCTCTCTAATAGATTGAAACAGTAACGATATCAGTACATACTGTTTCCTAGTTTTATTTGCATTTTACCTGACAGAATGGTACTGTCTACAGGCACAAGAAGATCACTACCATCATCATCTTTGCCTTACCCCATTGATCAGTGGTCGGCTTCAGGAAGATGGATGTACCCTATTGCTACATGATCTTATGTTCTCACATCCAAGGTAACGGTTCTGTTTTAGCTATCAACATTTTCAGGAATTGGAATATCTGGCGCTGCTCTTACTGACTGGTTTCTTTGCTTGTTTTGGGCAGAACACCTAATATCACATAAAGGGAAGAGAATGCTACAATTGGCGTTTGTATGAAACCGAATTGTGGAAGTAGGTAGGTCATGGAAGTCGGTGGGTCGAGGGAGGAACTGCAAATGCCAATGTGAGATACTCTTATTTCTTTGGGAAGAGCTTATTGTAGTGCAGTACTTTTCCAAATGAAAGTATAGCAATTGCAGAACCAAGCAACTAAATCTTGTCAGGAAATTGGTGGAGGAAGATAATATCACCTGTAAAGAACATTCGTGGAAATATTTTTTCTGTTCAGCCATTCTTTCTCTCCATCTCATTTCCATGTTCTAATTAATATACATTGCTGGCTGTCTTGGATTGGAGAAAGATTTGTCCCCTTAAGAGTTGAGAGTGATCAAATAGACTGGTAAATATCTTGCATGGTGGAGAGTAATGTTCAGTCCCCTTAAAAAAAGAGTTTAGAGTTAAGAGTGGTTCCTGTTTACAGATGAAAACAGGTTGAATTTGGGTCGGGTAATCAGTGTAACCAGACCAAGACCCAATTACTAAACTGGGAACTGCGTATGACTAGGATTCAGGTTATAGGACCTGTACTCATTTCCAAATTCGAATCAAAGACCCGAACCAGAATAAAGGGTCCTGAACCTGGACTAGAATCGAAAGTCCAATACTATGATATACTTTATTTGTAAATAATGGTGGCATTGTGTATTCAAGTCTTTGGGTATGAAACCACATTGGAACTGGACACCTGAATATTTATTTGAATCTATGTTCATTTGAACCCAGACCACTACCAATATGGGTCAATCTTGGACCTAAACCTATTTTCACATGTCGGGTCCTTCAGTTATTTGGGGCGCATTGTTGTCCCTAACTTGAGACCAGTGTGAAAATTAGAGTTTCCCTCAAAGATCTTGAAGACTGTAACTGCTCTCTTTCACAGAGCATAAATAGGCATCTAGAAGTGGTGATCAAAACAAATTTTTAAAAGAACACAAAAAAGGGCCTATTTAAAAAAGAACACAAGGGGAGGTTAGGATTAGCCATCTACCAAATATGAGAAAATATCAAACATTTTTTGCTGTCTGGTCCAAGATGATGATTGTGACCCTTCACTGATTTTAATTCCAGGCATCATCTATTTTAAAGCTGTGTAGCTCAAGCTGCGGGTAGGTCTACGTAGTACGGATGCGGGCTGGGCCTAGACTTTTTTTTTGTCTGGCCCATGCAAAATACCATTTTAAATCACTTAAAACATACATGGCCCGACTGCAAGTCATGAAAATTATCCACTGTACAACATAACCTAGAATTAGAGAAGAATGTTCAATTTTCAAAGCTGTACAACTAAAATCATTGCTTGTGGAATCCATCTGCCTTTTACATCATGGGCAATTTACCATGTTGCATATTCTATTTTCATGTGACTTGTAACAGTCAACCCAGTCTAAACATTATATGGTCCAGACCAAAGTTCCAATGGCATCCTATTAATGGACACCCTGGTTAAGAAACTTACAATTGTAAATGACTTAGCAAATGTGAGTCTTCATTCCCCTGACAAATAAGACCATAATGAAACAACAGCTTACCCCACGCAACTCTCTTGCTCACCGAGGAGTTATATCATCCAAATCATTAGCATTGTTTCCAAAGTTGCTTCATACCCATGCAATTGGATGAGGCTTATGACCACACAAAGTCTCTAATCTTGTTGGTTGGATAAGAATGAAATCATGAAAAAATAGTCTTATAACACACCCTGAAATACTAAATGTCCATAACCAACTGAGATAGGACCGAGGACAGCCATTGGGGCTATTACCATATAGAAAGTTGTATCAATGATTTGTAATTTATCTCATTGTGGTTCTCAACTATATAGAAGGGCACAGTAGAAAGAATTGGAGAATTTCCTTGTCATTCTTTCAGGCATCAACAGTTTTTTCATTAATCCTATACTTACAAGAAACCGCAGGAGCATCCCTCTTGATTAAAAAAAAAAACATTATAGCAAATTTCTTGCTAAAATGTTTAAGAAGGAAACATTCCAATGACAACATGCCACAAAGTGGTTCTGAGATTATACAACTACAAATCTACAATGAACAAATTAAAATTGAAAAATTACAAACATGGAAACCAATGAATGAATGAAGTTCATGTATTAGATTACACAGATCATTAACCAGACTGCAAAGGTGGAGAAAATATTCCAAAGAGAACAGTCCTTCAAGAGAGATTCCATGCCCGCAAGCTGGTGAGCACAAGCATAGCTACGGAGAAGTAGATCACCTTATTATCCACACTGTAGTGCTGGAACAACCTAAAAAGTGGAGATCCTGCATCAGAATGGGCATTAGTGTTCTGATGTCTATATCTTACAAGTGAGCTGATCTAGACTGCTAGTATTTTGGAAACTTTGTTGATAGGGATGCCTAAAATGTACCCATACTATAAGACCAAGCTAACTAATCTTTCGTCATTTTCCCCATGCTGTCTATACTCTATACTCTCTATTTTGAAGGCTGAAGGATGGATGAGAAAGGACTTTTATGACTAGAAGAGTTTTGGGGCTTCCCAACCGTAGTGGGGGTCAATGATGCGATTCACCAAACCAATAGTACAACTATAATAGATGGCATTAAGGAAACTAAAGAGACTCCAATGAGTAAGTAGCAAGTTAAAGCTTACACTTGATAGAAATCTTGCACTTTGAAGATGGCATCAAGCAGGAATGTCTTGTTTTGCTTTTAGCACAAATTCTTCAGTGGTGATGCCTATGATCTCATTAGCACGCTTCAAGCCCACACAGTATATCCTTCCAAGGGGGTCCTGAAGTAAAAAAGTTAATCCTCTTCAGTCGGGGAAAACAGAAAAGGTTAGATCCAGCTAAAGAAAACTAAACAATTAGAAATTCCACTCTTTTTTCACCGGGTCACAGTTCATCAATAAGAAAAATTCAAAGAAGTTTTCATACTACCATTAACACAACATCTTTATCATTTGTTGATATCACATAATTTAAAGGATAGAGAAAGCATTTCAACTAGTTTGCACCAGAAACTGATGCCCAAGAAACTAAATATTGCTAAAAGCAGACATAAATTAACGAAAATGTAAAACGCACTCTTGCCACAATGCCAAGCTTTTCTAACTTTTGGACTGCATCTTCCACCTCAAAATTGCATTGCTCTCCAAACTCATCTTTAATCAGTTCTTCACATCGCTGGTCGAGCTCCTATATATACAATTGGAGCTGTATAGTCAGCATGATTCCATGCACTTGGTGTTTTCAACTTCACATGGAAAAAGTGTAAATATTATGTGGCAGAGAGCATTTACTGAGATTCCTTACTTCTACAGTCAGTTTGCCCTGCTCCATCAGAATAAAGAATGATATAATGACCTCTTTTACCTGCATTTAAAATATGTCAAGAAATTAGGACAGAAATTTTCTGTGCAGGCTCAGTAGTTGATATCAAAGTTAAGCTCTCTAGACACTCACTGACTCAACTCAGATCAATGGAAGCCTAATTCCAAAACAGATAAACTCAATCATGTGCACTGAAAAACTCAATGAATATCTAATGAATTGGAAAAAAGGAGAGATTATAGGCACTTGAAAGCTCTTCATCAAGTGTGAGTCCACTTTCAAGATTCTAAAACATGTAGAGGCTTGGAAATGCTGTTTTCTCTATGATAATGTCTAGTTAAACAATAGTCTTTTATTTTTCTTTTAGTTGTTCCTTTTTTATATATGCAATACATGTGTACATGATCTAAACCAGTGATCCTGCCTATTGAGGATGTGCCATAGCCCAAAAATACAGTGCCGAGGCAGTTTTTATTTATTTATTTTGAGGTGGGGGGGGTTGTGTTTGTTTGAACCCATTTACATATGTAAAACTTATGCATATGCATGTTTGTTTGCTCTCGGTTATGCACCACATGTGTTAATGAGGTACGAAAATGGTGTGTAAATTGGGCTAATATGAAAATTTTGCACATTTCAAAAGATGTGAAACATTTTCACACTTCTCCTCTGGTTAAAAGGGAGCTAGCACAATTCTTTCCCAGGACAGGTCGCTGTTCCAAATCCCATGTCCCCTGTTTTGAAACTCATGTGAGACCCAAAATTTCGATACAAACTATTCAAATTCTTTATTGAACTATTAAACCCCAAAAGATTTATTTTTCATGTCTTAAATATTCATAGATTTTGAGATAATATATGTAATCCAAACCATTCAAGGTTTACTAATGTTAAAATGGTCCAAACAAACATGGTAATGTGTTTCACATGTGTAAGTTTTACATCTATGAAAATTCATATATGTAAACCCCATTTTCATATCCCATGCATAATATAGGCAAGTTGCCCCTTAAGCATTTGATTAGAGGATTTTGGCAAAAGAGAATGGATGATTGATAACAATGTCAACCAAATATAAATTGATCATCCTTGTTCTTTTTATTAAAAAAATCCTCCAACTCAATTGTGGGCACTGTCCAGTGGATTTCAATTTGGGCCATAGCCCGTTCATGGTAGTTTGATTGCACACATGCAGGCCATGTGTGAGAACAGATACAGTGAAAACTTAGGTTTTCTCAAAATATCACATCAGTTAGCACCTACTTCCTGTTGAATAACATCATCGCACAAGTGAAGAAGAGTGCCTCTGCCACTATCCAACTGTTTGTCATACATCGACTGCATTATTAAGGTTTGGTACCTTGACATGTCTTGCTGAAACCTACATGGCAGAAAATGGAAATTTAAAAAATATATATAGTTCTAATAAGCAGCTATGAAAACTATAAATGAGCAAGTAGGCTGCTTGGGCTTCCTAGTTTTTCAGGTCCAATTAATAAATCCATCAGACCTACGCCTAAATTTCAGGTTCAACTGGTAAAAAGCAGCATTTGGGGCAAGATCTTGGGAACATTTTTCCAGACAACAAAGTCAAGACCTGTTTCTAACTATTACAGGTTGGTCATGGACTGATGGACCCGAATTTTAGGACGAATAAGTAAACAACATAATGGGCCTGCCACCCACAGCTACAATAATAAACTTTTCAGTCAGAGATATTATTAATTGATCATGTCTCATATGTAGAATAAAGGTTGCAAAGGATTCATTTCAAGCTTCTTAATAACTACCATATATCAGAGCATGATGCACTATAAACTTACGTGAAGTAAATTTTAGCACAGTAGCCACCCAATCCAGAAAGAATAGCAATCATAACCCAAATATCAGCTTTAGGCATTTCAAGAGAACTAATAAGGGCAGCCTGAAAAGAAGGCAATGACAAGTAAGAACTTACTGGATAAAAGAAAAGAAGATTAAGTAAATTCATTAACTTTCCAGAACACCAGAGACTCACCAGCCCAAGAACTGCAGAAACAAGGAGCTTAACCCAATCCATTGGTGTTAAACTTGGATTTTTCTTCTCTGGCTACAATAATAACAACCCAAAATCAGCCTATAAGTTGACAACAACTGCTGCTTCTGGCCTAAATATAGCAAAAAGACTCACCAGAACTAACTCCATGTCAGCCATAGGGATGTTTTTAAAATGCTTTACATAAATTCCTCGCTCTGTTTTGTTCTTCTTATTTACCCGCCTGGAAAACTATAATTATCAGCCATTGACCAGATCTCTAAAGAGGAAATATACACAGCTTGATCATACCATTTGCTCAGCACTAAAGACGGATGGTCCTACTCTCAAACTCAAGTATTGCAACTGAATTCAATATTCCATTTGGGAGCCACCAGTAGCATATCTTAGTTCAGTCAATCGGGTGTACATAATACCCCTTGATGAGGCCCAGCAAGCAAACGGCTTAGATTATTAAAGAGGTTTCCCCACTCGTACTACTGCTGGAAAACTAAATAAAAAAATAATACTTATCTAAATCAAGAATCAAGAATCTCTCTTTTTAAAAATAGATCTTAGTTGAAAAAACCAGTGACTTGAAGTGGATTAGGATGTGCAAGAAATGAAACAGCAGTTACCAACTAAAACAGGAAGAACTGTCACTTAGCAAGCATACGAATAAAACCAACGTAAAGAATATAAACAATATACCGATACAATAAAATAAAGAATGTAAATATCTATATTTATCTAAATTGTATTATATTCATTTGTAAATTTGAGAGGGCATGGTTGAATTTTTAGTAGGATGAAACCATAGAAGCTAGAATCCAACTGGCCAAAACAAGATAAGACGCATCCAAGAGGGAAAAAGGGGGCCGAAAACAAGAGATCAAAAGAGATTACTTGCTATGTTGATAATCAGAATTTATTGCATCCGAGATCGCTTGAGGAAGGGATACACTATCAACAGTCTGAGCCGTGGCTTCAAGCGAAGCAAAAGTAGAGGCCGCATTACCCAATTTACTAAGGAGATCACCACCGGAGTCCGCCTTTCTACAAATAAAAATAAAACACAATTACTTCACCATATTTAGCAAGTTGAGATATCCAAACTCAAAAAGTGACAATCTAGTGAACTACAGATAAAATACAATTTTAATTGTCTGGAAAGTCACCTTTATAGAAATATGGGTGCAAAGATGTTGATGTAATCATGACAAAAGGTCCGTAAGTGGTAGTAGCAGAGGAAGGAAAACCTAGAGACAGTGGTGGCACCTTGGCCAGAAGGTCCCTTCTTCTAAGTCCCAAGTTTGAAGGTAGTTTTTCTGCTACCCAAAGATGCAATTAGTTGATTTTTTTTCCTGAGCACATGATTATCCGTTCCACTACACAGTTGGGTGAAGTGAGAATTTTAAACATTAGGCAGATTTTTTTTATTGTGCATTTTCCATCCAAAATAATTTTGAGCACAAAAAAACCAAGATTAATTCAGGGGTGAAACATTATAAAAGAAGTATCCCACCCCATGTGGTGTCTGATATTTTTACTGCCCAAATGCACATTTTAAAATATTATTCAAGCCTAGTGATAAAACCAACTTACAGCCAAGTTTGGCTTCTTCACTTTGACCGTGGAGAAAATTCTCTTCATTCTCTGCATTCTCTCCATGGTGGAATCCCCAAAATAGGAGAACGCTTATGAGCTGCAGTCATTCAGAGATATCTTTCTACCGTATATTTTCACCATTAGATTCATGTACTTGTCTCCACAATAAATTATCATGAGAAGGAAGGCCCATGCAGGTATATTAAGACATGTCAAGCCTATTACTTAGGAGATGTGGGACTTCCCAACACTCCCCCTCATGGAAACCTGCTCTGATACCATGTAATAAACCATAAACCAACCCAAAAGCTTAAGCTGATAGGTGGAAGGCCCATACAGGTATATTAAGACATGTCAAGCATATTACTTAGGCGATGTGGGATGTAGGACTTCCTAACAGACCAACCCAACTCAGCCTGACCATGTTGCTGCCTAGGACCATGTCCAAAGACTCTTTGGATAAGTACACATTAATGATTGACTTGGCCTTCTTTCCAGTAAATGGTAAATTTTCTGTGTATTACATGCACTCAAAGACAGGCATCGAAAGACAATAAATGGCCAGTGTCCTATGTATTCATGGACTCAAACTCAAACATCAGAAGACATTATTTGGGCTTATTCCAGTTTCTATCCGAGCTGTCAAGCAATACTCCAAGTAAAATGATGCATTTTAATTTAATGGCATGTCAAAATGAATCACTGTATGGCTGAAGACTACCACCTGTAGACAACAATCATCCTATCAAAAGTTGGTTCTTGAAGTGTGATCTTTCCAAACAGATTTCTCAAGCTGGATAGACATAATAAAAAGAATGCATGTCAAATAACTGGTAAGTCTTCAATGATGATATAATATCAAGATAATAGTACTAATAGAATAACCCATAACCATCCAGGATTCATGTCAAGACATCACAAACTCTTCTGAAGGAAATCAGATATATCAATTTAAACCTTAGATTCATGTTTTCAATTCGAACTCGTTCGACAAACAGATCCTGCTCTCTTTCACCAATCATTTCATCGGTTTTCATTGGATTTATCTGACTTTTACTGCTTTGCTTCCTAGAAAAGATGCATTGCAGTCTGAAAGCATAATAACCACACAAAAAGATTTGTTTCAACATTTCAAAGTAAGAAATGAATTTATAATGGACAGAATGCATTAATAATTCTCATAGATTCTCCATAGATGGGGTTGGCAATGGACCTAGCTAGCTCATTGGGAATTTCCAAATGACCCAATCTAAATAGGACTGTCCCGGCCTTCTTATTAGGCTCAGAGATCATAAATGGGTCTAATTTCAGGTCCAATTAACAAATAGCTCAAGCCTTTGCCTCACTCTGACAGGCTTTTGTATTGGGGCATTGCCTATGGTACCTGGATACTTCAAAATAAGGAACAAATTGTATTGTAATGTATCCAATACTTCATCTTTTGTGTTTAAATCTGTGTCCCTGTCAGCCTGTCTTATCTGTAATGTGTCCTTGCCATATCCATCCTTCCTGTATCAGGGCATCATAGTTGCCAAGAACAGAATTCAGGCCTCTTTCATGAGTGCATGGTTGAGCCCAGGTCTGAACTTCAGAATTGATCAATTTAAAATGATGCTGAACCCAGACCCGTTCCATTTCCAACACCTGACCATGAACATAGTGCATTAACTGGTGATGTAAGGCAACCACCTCTATTACCTGGTGATATAAAGTAACCACCCCCAAATGCGTGCTATGATCATGTCCAGTTTCTCCATGAAAAAGTAATCAGTTGTACGATCGATTCCAATCCCTCGACGGAAGATTATGTACTTTTGACATGCACATGTGTTACCAGATTAGTCTAAAATCATCAGTATATGGTAGGGAAAATAAAGACAAAAGAATGATACATAGTAGCAGGGCCTTTAAAATTTTAACTGTGCCATAAATTATTCAAGTTTATGGGAAATAATGATGATGATGATGATGACAATCTCGTGACCAAGTTGTACATGTCGATATGCACGTATGGATGCACTGGATTAAGTGCTCATGAAGACTGCTATACTTGGACTTTTTCTGAGTTATTCAGGGAACATAAATCCAGGACTTCAGTAAATAGAACTCTTCTGCAATAGAAAGTATGTAAGCCTCAGGAATTCTCAGTTTTGCTAATCAATACTAAAGAAACGAGTTAAGCCTCTCAAAGAGAGGACCAACATAAGAGACAGCATTGATGTACTGCTCTGATTCAATGAGAATATTGAACTCTAAATCTTAGACTAAAATGAAGGGGAAGAAGTAACTGGTGAGCCCTTAGTGGCTGTCACCATTAATTATATAACTATAATAAAAGATATTGAGCAGTAATACATGTGAATTAGACTCTCCTTGATAGACCTGAAGATCTACAAGAACCTAAAAGAAATACAATATGATACATTCAAGTGTATTGGATAACTAAGTATATCTTCAGAGTATGGTAGTCCTCATTGTGAAGATAAAGATACATATGGATCCCACCTCAGGGGACTGCTGTATCTGTATCTTCACAGTTCACACTCATGAAAAATGAGCACTTAATCTGGTGCATATGTTTGTTATGCAGACCCAGAACGGTTCAGATTCAACCTTGCTGACTTCAATCTTTGGCCTAGGCCCAACCAAACCAAGCTTTGTTCCAAAATGAGGTCCAACCAGGTCGAGCCCAGGTTCAGGCCCATGTCAAGGTCAATTAGCTCAAACAGGCTTAAAACCTGGGGCAATGTACTCAGGCTCATGGCCCAAACAAGGCCTCCAGTAGTTTGTTTTTTTTTTTTAGCTATGGTGAATGGCTCCTATTTCCTTCATATTTCCATCTTTCTTTGTTGAAGTGGTTAATTGTGATAGGATTTCTATTTAATTCTATATTATAGTCTTCAGGGATGGGATATGAAAATGGCTATAAAGCCTTAACATGGTTTTAGGGGACATAATGATTGTGCAGCAATTGCAATTTGGTTTCATTCAATACCCATTATGTGCAGAGCATTCTTCTTGCACTATCACTATCATCATCTTGTGATTTCTCCTTTAATGACTGGATAGATCTGACTTCCATTTTCAGATATGCATGAAAGTTGCTTGGGTTCCTTGTTTGCAAATAAACCCGTTGAAGAGAAGCCATTCCAGACTGCTCGAGAAGAAGTGTCTGTGTAAATTGATGGACATTGCGATATAAACTACAAGCCTACACAACCAGCCAACACGTTACAGATGCTATTCCTTTATATGTGTGTTAATAACCAGAAACACCAAAAGCTTGTGCTATTAGTGAACGATAGAACAATGTATATGTTACACCGTATCCCAAGTTAATTGAGATTAACTCTAATTAAGTGAGAATAGTGTGGATTAAGTGTGATTAATTAAGAGTAAGGTGATTAGAGAATAAAATGAATCAAATTAGACACATTTGAATGAATTAAGCATAAGGAACAAGTTTGGAAAAGATTGGCTTATTGAATTAAGTTTTAAACTTGAATAAGTCAAGTTAAGGACTTTTTCGTAAATTTGAATTTGTTCGTATTTCATCGAATACGGTAAAACTTGCGTCAACATGTGTATTTCGATGAGTACAATAACTTTCATAATACATTCGTTTTCATTTGACTTCAAATGAAGTAAGTGAGTCTTAATTTGACTCAAATTGGAAATATACATAGGAGATGGGGCTAAATATAAAAATTCAGTTTATAAAGGTAATGAGTCATCTGTCTCAGTCGGTGCATTCCATTCCAACAGCTGAAAAACAGAGAGAAGGTGAGCTCTGAGTTTTTCTCATTATTCTCTTCCACAATTGTCAAGTTTGAAGTGGTGTGAGTAAAGTTGAAGAGACATTGCTCTTTTCCATCAGCTTCTTCAAAGTTAGTTGGAGTTTAAGTTGCAGGAGACTTCAATCTTTGTTGTAAGTTCTTCAAGGGTTTGAACTTGGGACATTTGTCTCAAATTGGACTCAAGCTAAAGGGGTTTTTGTGTTAAATTAACCCTAAGGCAAGTATAAGCATTTATATATGATTTGATGATAGTTAGGATAGTTTCTTTTGATTTTATAATGAAATATGATTTCAGTCTTCTACTGAGTAGTTGGTAGTATTTGTTCGAATGTTTTGGAGAAGAAGATGGGTTTTAGAGTGTTTAAATGGATTGGAGAATTGTATATATGAATGAATGATGGAGAAGGGGACAGGAGGTCCCAATTTTATGCAGGTTTTGAGAGATATGAAGAGGAAAACAGTCTGAGAGATCTGGAACTAGGTTCGTTCCAGGTCCGATCGATCGGACCTTGTGGCCGATTGATCGGACTGTCCCTAACTGGGACATGATTTCAGTGACTTTCTTGATTCAAATTGAATCACATGGTTTGTGTAATGATTATGAGTAGTTTATAGAATTAGTCTAATGACTAATTATTAATAAATGAGAGAGTTTAGGTAATTAAACGTTCTCTAAAAGAATATTTTTGAACTTGGATCCAAGATGGATTAAGAGATAATCAAAGAGTTACTTAAAGCTGAACATGATGAATAGATGATGTAAAGCTAGTTGTTTCAGTATGAATAAGTTCACTGAAGCTCATGTGATTTCAGAAGTTATTCTGAATTAAAGAAAAGAGCCTATTAATTTAATCAAGGCTATCTATATTGTGTTATCTCCATGGGTGTTAATGAACAGACTTTAATGTACAGAACACACATAAATTGTGATGGCCATCTAGAATAACACGTACATTAAATATCTGAAGTTACACCTAAGTGATTGAGATTGTTAAGTTGAATTTGTATATTGAATTGAAATTAGAATTTGTAATCGAATAAAATGACATGATTAATTGAATTGTTATTGAGACTGGCACTACATAGTGATTTCTATAAGCTCATTAGAGCTGATACTGCTGCAGCAGATTATTTGGGAGTGTTCCGGAACTCCGTGGTGATGTCAGATGTCCCTGGCCCGGGCACTGATAAATCCCACGACATTTGATTCCTTCCATATGGAAGATGTGATTCATTCCTTTTGAGGAAGATGTGATTTGAATTGAAATGCTATTGTAGATTTCCAAATAATAAAGACTCTCATTGATTTGATTTGATTTGAGTTGATTTGAATTAAATGGAAATAGTAATAGTCTAACATTGGCTTAGACAGTTTAAATGTGTAATTAGCATGTTAAATCATGTATATGTTTATACATTTCTGAATTGTCAAATTCATAGTGTTATTGATGGTATTACAGGCACAGCTGCCCATGCCGGTCCTTCTGAGACCTTTGCGCCAGCGGAGACGACTGCTACGGTTCCTCCAGGAGGACTAGTTGAGTTGATTTGAATTAAATAGAAATAGTAATAGTCTAACATTGGCTTAGACAGTTTAAATGTGTAATTAGCATGTTAAATCATGTATATGTTTATACATTGCTGAATTGTCAAATTCATAGTGTTATTGATGGCATTACATGCACAGTTGCCTATGCCGGTCCTTCTGAGACCTCAGCGCCAGCGGAGACGACTGCTATGGTTCCTCCAGGAGGACTGGTTGAGTGGAAATGACCAATATCATTTGAATATGATATTGAAGCGAAACTTTAAATGAAATTTCGATGAGGGAAGTTGTAGAAGAATGTTTCAAACTTTTAATCCTTGCATTGTAATTAAATATGCAAGTGATTAGTTTTGTACATGTTGTACATAAAGTTTTGATTTCTATAGAGCAATGTATATTTGTTTATATGTTCCGCATAATGTGTTAAGTGATATCCCTTGTGACTTTATGTGAATGAAGTTCACGGGAGTAAGTATGCGTCGCGACTTGGGGTTAACTCGAACTATTCATAATCTCAGGCTCGGGTCGTGACAGTATATCAAAGGGTCCTAAAAGCCCCCTCATGCGTGGGGATCATCGAATGGACATAAACACGCTAAACGACCATACGTTGACAGAAACACGTCACTAGGTATTCAAACACACGACCCCCCGGCTCTGATACCATGTTATTAACTAGAAACTCGAAAACCTTGAACCTCTTGATAACCAGTAACATGAAATGTTAACCTGTTAGTGAATGGTACAAGAATTTATATCAACAATATGTTCATCTAGCAGTTGATTGGCACTATACAGAACTGAGTTTATTTAGCAATCACACTTCCTAAATGTTGGCCTTTGAATCTGATTGAAGATTTCGCTTTAAGAGATAATACTGATATACTTTCATCGTGTTAGTTCTTTCACTGTTTAAATTTGATTCAATTCAAGTTACAAGACTTATTTTCCACATCAATCAGTTGACCGATCCTTGCTATTAATTTGTGCAATAAGATGAGGACCCAGCCCGTTTACATTATATTTGGGTTCATTATACTCTTATCTGCATCAGATGTGTATTGTCTGCAGTACAACCAATCATATATCAGGCAACTCTCAAGAGTCATATAACCGAAATTCATGCGACTATTTTATGTATTTTACAAAACAGGTGAATTTTTTTCTTCCTTTCTTTCACACAGGTACTTTTCCTTTGTAGTCTTCAAAGTTCAATCTCATTGGAGTGAGGGCTGCATTAGTTGATCTTTAGGACACTCCTCCAATATACAATGCATCTGACCCTCAAGAATCAATGTTCTATTCAGAATATGCTCTCTATTCTAAGTTAAATAAAAAGTGGTTTTCCCCCTCTAAATTGCCATTATGGCAAATCTGGCTGGGAAGAAATAACAGAATTTTCAAAAGTGACACCCTCACATTGATGACTTTGATTGAAAAATTAAGGTTAATTTGTTCCAATGAGCCCTGTGTATTAAACTATTAACGGTCTTGTGGGGTTTCACTTAGTACAATTTTAGCCAATAAGAGATCCATCTTGGGCTACCCTAGGAGGAATTGTTCTTTTTCTAGTGTTCTTGTTAGACCTCTTTGGTTCTTCTTTGTTGGCCTATTTTAATCTGCAGCTTTTTTTTTTTAATGGGTTAGTTCATCCACCTTATTTCTATATTTTCCTCTACCTTACTACTTTAGAAAAAAAGAAAGAAAATCATCAATATATAGAGAAATACTAAAATTTACCAAATACTGAACAAAATATAATGTAGAATTTCCCAGTCAATTCTACCTTCAAGTCTTAAATAATACCTTATCATGATATTGTGGGAGATTATCATGAGGGTGTTCTTCAAAATACCTTCGCAAGAGCTTCTTGTCGAGCTGCAGTCCTCCAAAACAAGATTGTAGTTAGTAAATTCATAGAAAGGCATGAAAATAGCTTATGCTGAAGAGGAATTTGTGAAAGTCAATTCTAATTGGGGACTAATATAGATAATATATCCAATTATGAACCTTTGATTCATCCACTGAGATAGGAAGATTGAGGAGATATTGCCCAGAGCGAGCAACTTCAATCTCATCATCGGTCACTATTTTAAAATTACTCTTTTCCATTACCTGGATGAAATGCAAACCAAACATATGGCTTAAGGTGGGAACCCCTTGTCAAGTGATTAAGAAAAGCATAAAAAAGCAATGAAAAACAATAAAGAGAATACGTTATGAGAAGACAACCTGGAACAAATCTGTGAGGAAATTCTGTTCAAGGACATCAATCTCTTCAGAAGATAGATTTTGCTGCTCCAACCTTTTCCCTCCATAAATGGGATCAAAAAGGGAGAACAATTGCTACAAATGCAAAACTTCTTCAACTTAGATGAAATGATTGAGGTAGAGAACTGAATGAATATTTGTGTCTAATCAACACAAACTATGTGCATGCATTGTTATGAAAAATGAAAAGGTTATGTCGCAAATCATTGAAGGGGTTGAACTGAATCGTGTTGCAAATTGTAGGAGTTTTTATTTTGCTTGTAAAAAGAAAAAGGAAAAAGAAAAAAGTAGTTATTCATTATTCGTCCATTTTCTATACATAGCAGCACGAACATAATAACAAATAAGACTTTGATACAATCATATGAAAGAATTATTTACATCTATTAATATATAGCAAGTGATGTATGCGTGAAAAATTGAATATGTTTACGACGTCAATGCCATTAGGAAAACTAAATGAGTTTCAGAGTTTTTTTTTTTTTTTCTCTTCAAACAAAAAATAAGAATAAAACCGGAATCATCAATAATACATGGTTAGGACGTCTCCTGAAGTTAAAGTAAGTGTTCATTAAAAATAAATAAGAATAAGAAAGAATCTGATGAAACTCATAAACTTGTAAATGGGGCTCATTGCATAGATCCAAATAATTTCTGTTAGGATTTGATACGAATCATACGATTGTAACAATAATTTAGGTGTACGTGTATATTATCAACACCAAGATAAACAACAATGTTTAATTCTCATAGAGGGGACCGGAATATTGGCATACCATCAGATCTTCAAATTGTAGCAGATACCAAGCACGAACCATATACTCAACTCGCTTGCACAGCTTTAAAAAATCAGTCCGATCCGAACCAAGTTCTGAAACAATGTCAAAAATTAAAGGGTAGGATTTTCTGGTATGCACTATGATGTAATTCATTCAATTTCATGATGAGCTTTTGACATCAAATAACAAAATCAATTCCCACCAACAAACAACCCCAAATCAATTCAAGAAACCACAAACCAATAAACCCATGCCACATTCATCAAAATCATGAACACCCACAAAAAAATAAAATAAAATAAACATAATCCCAAAACCCAGATAGAATCAAAATCAATAACCACCAATAAACCCATGCCACATTCATCAAAATCATGAACACCCACAAAAAATAAAATAAAATAAACATAATCCCAAAAACCAGATAGAATCAAAATCAATAACCACCATCAAACCCAAGCCAATTCAAGAACCACAAACAAACTAAACCCACATCACATTCATCAAAATCATGAGCACAGAACACCCACAAAAACTATATAATAAAATAATCCCAAAACCCAGATAGGAACAGAGGTACAGATGTCAGGTAAAACATGAGTAAATGAAGCCCCATATGCATGAATGTACCTATAAGGTAAGCCAATTTCATGACAATCTTTGGCTTCAGAACCGGAATAACAGATTCCCGCTCCAAACGTATGACATCTTTGTTCTTCTTGTCCATCTCTGCAAACTTCAGAAGAAGGAGAAGATTATGTAAAATGGTCTTTTGGGAGATCAAATTCCAGACATGAAATGTGAAGGGTTTGTTTGGATTGGACAAATTACATGCTTGGGAATTAAGGAAGCTTGAGATTTCAAGTACAGGTGTCATATGTCACATAGGCCTTCTCCTTTGGGTCTGCAACTGTAACGCCTTTTTTTTTTGTCCTCCTTCTAACGACCTGCGTCCCTTTCAATAGTACCGGGAAAATATAAATGCTGCCACTGGCCAATCATTCTTTGGGTCCCACTTATGGAATCCTAGAGACCACTGTCCTTTGGTATAGGCACTGCTGCAATGAGAGGTGGGCCCACCAATTATATTGATTAAGGGCAAATCACATGATTAATTGATCAATTTGACGAATGATCTAACTTGGAAGCAAAAGCTACAGCTCTAGAAATACTCGAAGACCATGACTTTGAGTGGTTTAGGTCTAAAATGTGGGATTAGCATTTTTTTTTTTTTTTTGTTGACCGACAGTATCCCTCGTCAGCCGAGTCTTTGGACCTTTGGCCTCCGGCCTAAGGGTTATCCGATTGTGACGAGCAAGGACTATTCCCTAGGAATTTAGCAATAATTTATGGGACCTATGATGATCAAATGGGCCAGCTCATAAAATCTAAACCTTTAAAACTCACTAGTCCATCAAGGTCTCTTCTGTTTTTAACATGTTATTTAACATCTTCTATAAGGTTCCGTTTATATCTACACTTTATATCTTTCACTCCTCCTAGTAATTTAATTCCATGCAGATTAATGGGATATAATATTAATTTTCTGCAGTGCATGTAGAAATATATCAAATTTTTTTGTTTGATTGTTTGTTGGCATCATCTTATTGCACAACTTAAAGAAGAAAGTTCTATGTGCAAATTAATAAGGAGCAGACAATTATTTTGTCCCAAACAAGCCTAATCCTGCAAAAATACCTGCAACAGAAGAACTACAGAATGTTCCCATGGACTTCCATGCGGATGGCCTAGTGAGGCCCACCTGTATGTAATCTACTTCTATGCAAAATTGCAATCCATAGATCATCCTTAACCCCTTGATCCACGGCCCACATTTTTAATAAGTTTACATTAGGAAAAATCTTGACCCTCGATCCAACAATCCAATCCATTCGGATCAGTGTCAAAGTGAGCCCCACATTGCTCTCCGTGTGAATGTCCCCACGCGACGATCCTTAAAACATAGATGTGGATCATTTTTTCAAGAAAGGCCCAGTTTTCTTCTTATGCCCCTTATAAGGGCCCACTGGGGTCCACATCAGATAAATCCTCTTCCTACAGAGCAGTAGCAGAAGCTTCAAAACTCTTGACTTTCACCAATAACCGAAATTAACGGTTTCAAGAAGGACGAAAACCTCCCTCTCTCCTTAGTCTTTCCTTTCCAGAAACCACCAGATAAACCCTAATTTTTATCTCCTTCATTCCTTCTCTCCCAAGAATTCCAATACTACTTTGCTACTATTACTACTACAAGAGAAGAAAAGAGAGAATCCCATTACCTTTTCCTTCACCAGGTATTTTTCCTTATTTTAATCCCCTCAATGATTTCTCAACGTTCTATCTTCTTCTTCTTCTTTCTCTTTTCTTGGGCTTCTGGTTCTCTCTGATTTGGAATGCACATGGTATTGATTTTGTGTGTGTGTGTATGTTTTGAATGAATTGATTTTGTTACTTTAGGTTCATTAATTTGGCTGCTACCTGATACTTGGGTTTTAATCAGAAGAATGGTTTCTAATGGCAGTGGTTCGATCCGTGCCTGACCTATATTGCATGTGGGCTAACCCAAAACCAAATGGAACCCAAAAGTACTCGACCCAATCCTGACCCACATTTTAAATTCTCTACATGAGTGAGATTTGGGTTGAGTTGGGATGATGCGGCTCAGGTTGGGTACTTTAAATCTTTTTTGCTTGATTTGCTTAAGCTTGTATAAGTTTTAATATAGTACAGCGCATGTACTGTGAAGTATACATTATGGGTCTGTTTGTTTGCGTTATAATACATAGGAATTGAATACATAGGATTCATACCATAAGTGGTTAAAAATAAAGTTGATAGGTGAATTTTCAAAAATGAGCATCCACAGAATGGTAGACTCTTGTTTTAAAGGAATGATTGGAAGAGCCTAATATTGCACTTTTTTTTTAATATAACAATATTGGATTAGAGGATTCTGAGCCTCATCAAACACACATGTTTCTCACTGTGGATGTTGGATTGTACAAACTTCATACATCTTGGAGCCTTCCATTAATTTGCATTTCTTTTTTCGGACTACTGATGTTTTCCTTCATTAACTGTCTGTAGCCTGCAGGCCACCAAAGAAAGCATTATAATTTTCTTCAATTTGAGGGATGTGTGATCTTAACAGATTCCGATCAGCAGTTTGTCTCCTTTCCAAATAATAGACCTGACATGTATGGAAATTATACTCTAGATTTGTACATTTAGTGTATCTTAGGACCTATGTTTAATATTGTTTTATTGTTGGCCATCCAAATGTATAGATGGAAATCTTGCAAGACCTATCATTTACTTGTCTTGTTTTTTTCAGTTAAAGTATTCAGCTAAGACCTTGCTATTCAAATGTGAAAGTATAATACAATACTGAATTTGTATTATGCCAGAATATTCTTCCCCTCCCCTTTTCTTGTTTTTTCAATGATTAACTCATAATGAATTGAGTTGGGTACCAATAAAAATAATAATAAAATAATTGACTTGGGTATCTTGGTAATCATGCTTTAATTTTCTGGCCTGTTGCTTGCTATGTAATGATACTCTCAAATATCTTGTAGAACACTGAAATAGAATACAAACTACAAAATGGAAGCTAAAGATGTGCATTTTTCTATTATAGTGAGTGACCAATATGCATTTTCATGCCGAAGTCTGAAGTCCGTAGCACTCATATTCGAAGGGAACTAAGGTGATACAAACTTCTGGTGATTTCTAATAGATAACCTGCCAAATGGCGGTAGGTCAGCAGAAAAGGGCTGCTGGTGTTGTTAAATGCAATTTACAAGAGCAATGTGGAGGGAAAAAGAAGAAGATTGTGGATGGAAATGCATTGAACATGAGACCTCACATATCTTTGGAGTGGGACGATTGTCAGAAGAAAGTCTTGGCCAAGAGGGAACAGATTGGGATATCTTGGAGAGATATTTCTCCTTCCATTGACTCTGCTCATCAATTTAAGACAGGCTTAGCTGATGTGTTTCCTGTTCCTGAAGAGACTTTTAAGTTGGAAAATTTGATGAGCGTTCTCACATATAAGGTAACTATCGTTTGTAAGTTTATCATCAATTCTTTACTTATGTTCATACACTCACATATACACCAATTTGGAAATTAGCTCCTTCATTACTGGATATGATTTGTTTAACTTCATTTTGAGCTTATTGCCAGGTATGGAAGACTCATCTATCAGAATCAGAGAGAAGTCTTCTCTCTCAATTTCTTCCAAGAGGGACCAATGATGTGGATCAGGTGGTTCAAGCATTGGTTATGGGGGAAAATCTTCACTTTGGGAATCCTTATTTCTCATGGCAAGTAGTAAGAGCAGTATTTTTGGAAGTTGCTTTTAGTGTGTTACCTTAACTTCTAACATTCAACAGGAAAAGTAATGGGCGTGAAGTTGGTGATAGTTACGAATTACGATATAATTTCAAGCTGTAGATTTGTAACTTCAGTATCCTGATGTCTTTAACCGAGAAATATCATGGAAGGCATACTATTTGTTCTGTCAAAGCTAGACAATGAGTCTCTAATTATATTAATCTTTATATCCCAGTTTAACCATTCTGACTGTGTTCTGTTGGCATATAGTATTCACCTTTATGTTTTAAAATGCATTAGTTGGTTGCACATTGTAGGAATACTTTATATGGGAACAACAATCAATTGGATTCATGTCTGTTGGCAATGCTCAGTGGTTTTGGTGCACTCGCATATGGATGCTACTTCGAAGTATTAGTTTTTGCAATTTTTATTGTTAGTGTATTATTGCATGTCTCATTTCTTTTTATCGTGCGACAATGGGTACCTTTTCGATCAATTTTCTACCTTTTAATAAATAATAAAGGATTGGTAGGAAGAGGGAAGAGTGGTATAATAAATTTACTTTCCCTTTTATTCTCCTTCACCTTCTCTTTTCTTCTCCCTCCTCCTTATTTATTTATATTGTTGCAAGGGAAAGCTTTCCTTATACATGTTTCCCCTTTCTTCTTCCCCTTATCTTCGACAAATCAACGTGTTATTAGAACATTGGATCAAAAGTTGGAAGACCATTCTTCTTGCCTTTGTTCATTTCTCACATTAACATTTGTGCGGATGTGGGAATTTTATTGGACCAGGAACTGTACCATTTCAACCCTCTTCATGTGCAAAGTTAGTTTGTGGGGTTTGTTCGCCATTTCAGTGGAGTTTACTAGATCATAACCTTGATCTAGTGACATGTAAGTTTTTGGCAAGAACTAGTATGTTTTGTAATTTCTCCCTCTTTTCTTGTTGTTTTGGATTGGGAGTTCCATTTTTCTTGTGTGCTATGAATTCGCAGATATCTAAGACCTCAAAGAAACACCTCAAGCAATGATCCTAACCACTAGACAAGTGGATCACTGATTGATGGCTACAAAGGTAGCTTTCTCTTCACTTTGACTATTAATGGAAAAATGTCGAGAGAAGAGAAAACAAAAATCTTCATATGGTCTTTATCAATCTAAAGAAAGCCCACCACAGGTTACCTAAAGATTTGATTTGGTGGGTTTAGATAAAAGGAGCGTCTCAAGAGGTTATATTGACATTAAAAATATGTATGAGGGAGTGGTAACAAGTGTGAGAATTACTTGTGGAGGGACATGTGAATTTCCAGTGACCATTGGTTTGCATGAAGTTCAGCTTTAAGCTTGTATCTCTTTTTATAATTATGGATGAGTTAATTGCTCACATTCAAAAGGAGGTACCTTAGTGCATATTGTTTGTAGATGATATAGTGTTGGTGGATGAAACGAGAGATGATATGAGAGTGAAATTTGAGAGATGGTAAGAGGCTTTAGGATCCAAGGGCTTCAAAATAAGTCTTACAAAGACAGAATGTATGAATTGCAACATCAATGGGGATGTGCAGAGAGATGTCACTTTTGTGAGAATTGAAGCTTAAAAGATACCACAATGAGGGTCCTTTTGATATCTTAGTTCTATAATTAGTAAGAATGGGGGGATTGAAGAGGATTTTGAACATAGGATAAGAGTTGGATGGTGGAAGTGGAGACTTTCTTTTGGGTGCTTTGTGATTGGTGCATGCTAACAAAGATTGAAGGGAAAAAATTACAAGATAGCAATTAGACCAACTATGACCTACGGAGCTGAATGTTGGCCAATTAGGAAACAATAGATGTAGTAAATGGGTATAGCAGAAATGAGAATGTTGAGATGGATGTGTGGTAAAACTAGGAAAGATAGAATTAGAAATGAGCACATTTGGGATACTTTAGGGGTAGTATTAATAATTGATAAATCAAGAGTGACTTATTTGAGAATTGAGAATTGAGATGGTTTGGACATGTCTAATGCAAGCTAACAACGGCACCGGTGAGGAAAAGTTTCTCTATGTAGGTCAATGGTTCCTCAAGGAAAAGCGGTAGGTCGAAGAGGATATGAAAGGAAGTAGTAGTGATAAATATGAAGAATTGCAACCTATTAGAGGATTTGGCCCAGGATAGACTTGAATGGCGAAGCAAAATTCATGTAGCTGACTGGATGACCCTAATGTAGTTGGGGCAAGGCATCGATGATGATGATAACCCATAATTCACATTCAATAGTACAAACTCAATAGATTGATGCAATTCCATGGGTTTATTTTTTTTTTTTTTTTTTTTTTTTTTTTTGCAACAACTATTGTATGTCAATTTTAATTTAAATACAAGAATTCAAGACAACATTCAAAAATCAAAATACTCAAAAACCCATTGGCTCCAGAAAGTCATTGCTAAATAAAAATTAATATTACAGCAGTATTAATCATCATCATCTTATCCTTATCCAGATCATTGCAGAAATGCAAAAAACCGAAAAAAAAAAAGAGTAAAAAGGAGGGAGAGAGAGAGAGAGAGAGAGAGAGAGAGAGAGAGTCACCAATTTATCCTTTTACTTATTTCCTTATCTTCTTCTTCTTCTTTTAAATGTTGGTCATTTTTCCCTGTGTACTTGCTTCATATATGGACTTTGTTACTCTTCTTCTTTGTGGAATCGATGCACGTGCATATAGTATCCTAGATATGAATGTAAACAACTTTTCTGTACCAATGTGAATATTTTGTGGAGGTCCAAAACATGTTTAGTTTAGTTTTCCAACAACCAAGTACCAGTATGCTCATGTATTTTTAAAATTGAGTTTTAATGATAGATCTCTAAAAATGATTTTACTTTTGTTTTTTTCTCAGTGATTAAGATTTATGCTGGGGTGAATTTTTTATCTTGAATATATATTTGCAGGGGAGCTTCAATTTGTTCAGGCAACCTTCATCCAGATCTTCTTATTCATCGCGATCAACATTTCAAGGCCAGGAAGAAAGCTTACTACTCAGGATTACAGAAGTACCATTTTGAGTACGAAAATTCTTAAGCAATGTTTTCTGTTTGCATTATTATTATTAATAGAATTTGCGGATCTTATGAAAGGATTTTTTTTGTCTTTTTTTTTTGGTTCAATTGAAAAATGTTGTTTCCTTTTCTCTTGTGGCAGTATGGTTGATAATTTGCAAAAATGGAAGAGCAGATTGGCACGCTGTAACAATCTTGAAGGGGAAATTGTTGGGAAGATGTGCAGGTTGTCATCAATTTCTTTATGTTCTATATGTAAATTGTATAGTGAAATACATCTCAACTTCTTTTTTTTGTATAACGCTGTTGATTTTTTCTTTAATAAAAGGAAGAAAGCAATTAATGTTACATCATTGTCACTGATGAAGACTGGATGTGACTCTGATATAATTCCCTAAAGAAAAAGATCTGAATGAATCTCGGGTAGTGCTTGAATCTTCAATTTATGCCTTTATTCTAATGACTGTTGCTAACATTTGACTATCATATGCTTTTAATGTTAACATTTGACTATCATAAGCTTTTATTGTTCTCATCTTTTCGCTGAAACAAACAAAATAGAAATATTCAACTAGTCACATGTTAAAGTGGAATATCCATCACCTGAAAATTGGTTAGACAGTTCTTTCTGTTGCTCTACTGGAGACTTTCTGTGGGAAGGGCCACCTTTGCCTTTTACGGGTTGTGGATTTTTCTTCTGATCTGATTCCTGAGAGCTTGCTAGGAGGATGTATCTCTCTCATTGCTATCAGATCCTTTGGTGGAAGCTGCCCGAGACACTTGTTTTTGGTGCTTACAAGCTTCTTCTTGGACTTGTTCTTTGTTTTGTGCATTTTCTGATAGATCCTGCAACTACCCATTCCTGTAGGACTTCACTTTTTTCATGTTCTTTATTCTTCAGCTTTACGTAAGGAGGCAAATGACTTCCATAGAGAAGTTTGGTAGAATCTAAAAGGAAAAGGTCTGAGGACAGTGTTATGATTTGAATAGGAACAACATATGAATGTTCATGAATGAAGGACTTCTAGAGAGATGGCTATGAGTATCTTTTGCTAGTTTTGTATGGCTATGAGTATCTTTTGCTAGTTTTGTATTAGAAGATCAGAGAAGCTACTGCATAATGACACTTTGACTTAGATTGTAAGAGCTATGAATGAACTAGGGAAGATTTCATAGAGAGACCGCGGATGGTCATCTAAGGCCTAAGCATATGGTCACCCATGGAAACACTTACGCTTACATCCTAGGGGCTGTTAACCATGGAAGATCTCACCTAAGAACATGAAAATGATGAAAAAAATATATCTTCCTAGAGTCTTTCTGTTTCCCAACGGGGCTGAAAAATGAGGATCAAGGGACTTAGAAATTACAATTATCACATCACTTCTACTTACATCCCAGGTGCTCTGTATCATGGAAGATCTCATAGTGAGAGGCTTGTCTAAGCATATAAACGTGGGGTTCAATAAATATTTTATGAAAAGCCATTGCACAGCCTTTATATAAGGATTAAGACATGTTGTATGCCTGAAATGAGGGCTTGTTTTTCTTTTCTTCTCTAGCAGATGGTTGGCTCGTTTATGTTGTGAGTGCATATTTTCTTTTGGCATGCACCTAAGCTACTTCTTGTCAATGTATAGGAAACATAAGCATATTTTATGAAAAGCCATTGCACAGCCTTTATATAAGGATTAAGACATGTTGTATGCCTGAAATGAGGGCTTGTTTTTCTTTTCTTCTCTAGCAGATGGTTGGCTCGTTTATGTTGTGAGTGCATATTTTCTTTTGGCATGCACCTAAGCTACTTCTTGTCAATGTATAGGAAACATAAGCTCGGGAGTTCGACAATTGCTTCAGAAGCGACAAAAGAGGTTGCTAATTCTGGACAAGAAATGCTAGACAAACCTTACATCCGCTTTCGTGATGCTGCTCAATTTGAAACCTATTCCAAGGTTAGAGAACTGTTTTTGTCATCATTGCTTTGTTTCAAACATGAAACCCAGATGTAGGGGAAACTGCCATTTGTTTCTTTATATATTGTTTCCCTATATTTTCTTTTTCTTTTTAGTTTGTTTTACCTCAAAGAATATTCTCTCCAAAGATATGGCGCAAATGATTTGTTTTTTTATTACAAACTTGCAATTGCTTTTCCTTTTGCCTCTTGGGGTTGGGGGTGTGTGAGTTGTTGGATCATTAATGACTAGTTAAACATGCTTTGAAAGCAATAGGGAGGAGAGTTCAGACTTGGCTCGGAAAACAGTCAAGACATTTGCTGTTGTTATTTTCTTTTTTTTGGGTAAAGGCAGCTTTCTGTTGTTAACATTCCCTACGTACCACATTAACGTTTTCGACTTTGTACTGTATCTTTTTGCTGCAAAAATGAGAATGTGTGTTTCTATATTGGTTTGGTATCTCAAAACTCATAATAATGATTTCCCACTTGATCCAGCACTTGTAATTGAATCACTACTTTTTGGTGCTTTGAGACACCAATGATTTTTGTCAACAATGCCTTTTCTCTTATTTTTTTCAAACTGGGTTTTTGTTGCTTCTAGCCTTCTGAAAGATAAATTCACATGAGTAGTTTCTTTGAATTCCCTGCTGCTTCTAGATGGCTCAAAGCTAATTGATAGATTATATCAAGGAAACCATAGGGTTTCCTATTTATCTAAACATTAGGCTGTTGTAGTTTTAATCTCTTTAGATGTTAGAAGATATCATACAATGTATTTGAGGCAAGTTTATTTTAAAACACTGAAATCAGCAAGTGAGCTTAGCTTTTTGCAAGAACCAAGTCGCCTCCACAAAACATATGAATGTTTGGGATAACTTGTAGTGGAGCTTGTTGGTTTCAACCAAATCGGAGTCAGTCCAATGGTTTCTCCTGAACTGTGTGATTCAAAGTTCAGATATAATGATCACTTTCAAGGTTGAATAATTAGTCCTCTGATTTTGAATGTTTCAGACAACTAAAAAGCAGGACCAACAGGTTACAAGAAAGACCCTATGTCACGATGATACTCAATCCAAATCTCCTAACCATGTAACAATTCATGTCCAAAGCATTCATGTACAGCCATGCAAAGAATTTGAGGAGGAAGAAACAAAGAAGTTGCATGATCATCGGTTAGTATTTTAATTCATTTTGCATTTTTACTTCACTGTATAGGAATTTTCTGAAAGTTCAGCTCTTTGTATATAGGTTGCAATTGGTAAGTGGAGACATTCCGGTAGCTTTTGCAAACCATAGCAAAGGACAGTTGCAGAAAGAATTGTCAATGAAGTGCTTGGAGAAAGAACCTGAGGAAGAAAAGGAACTCTTGACGGATGAGGTTTGCTACTACTCTTTTTGATGTGCATTCCTTTACTTGAAAACTAACTCGACTCTAGATATATGTGGATTGGGATGTAATGCTTCTCTCTCCCTTTCCAGTATGGATGTCAAAGGTTCAGGCCAACTTGTTGGGTCTTCACTCTGGCCCACTAATGGTTTAGACTTGAGCCTGGACTCCTATTCCTGGTGCTCAGGTAGGATGGGCCTTTGTCAGATCCAGCTTATGATAAATTAGTAATAATAAAATGCATTTATATTTCATGTTTCTAATGTAATTATTATAAATAGTAATTTATGACAGAATTGTGCCTGATAGAACTATAATGAGGTCAGGGCTTCAGCCTGGAAAGCTTGGCTTGACTCAGACCTAGGTCCAATTTATTAAAGCAAGGCTTACCTTGACATATCTTCGGCCAGCCTCCTCTTGCTTCCCTATATTTTGCAGTGATCATGGAAAGAGCAGAGCAATCTGGTTGCCTTTTATTTGCCCTTTTTCTTGTGCACTGAGAAATATACTCCTTTTGACTTCCATATCTGATTGTGGTCAACTACTCCAGTATTTTGCTGCTAGAAATGTCTGGGAAGAAGCGAGAACGTCAGATTCTTACTGCCATCTTACTACAACCAGCCACGGATGTGCATACACTGATGAGTTGTCACTCAAGCAACCACAAAGTGTCAAAGAACAGCAAGCTCCTTTGATAAATTTGGAAAGTCATGCAATTGAACTAGAAGCTGGAGAATCCTTGCCACCTCATGCATCATCCAATGAGGCTATGCCATTGTTGCATACTGACCATGGGACCTCTTCATTCTACTCTTACACCGACCAAGCCCATTGTGGGTTATTTCCACCCTCTATCAAGGACCAGAAGACGTCACAATATTATCCACCAGAGAATACCAATAGCCTCAAACAACCTGGATTGCTATTCCTAGAGGAAAATAACATCCTTCCTGAAAATGGGCAGTTGCACCAGCAATTTGAGGAACAACAAAGGCATCTGTTTGAACAGATGCAGATCAAAGACAGAGAGCTTTACATGCGTCAGCTCATGCATGAGAACATCTATTCTAGCAGCATATATGGGAGGCAAGAACTTCAAACAGCAGCAGCCAATGTGCAGGGCTGGGCCGCTGATTCTGCGCATGCAGCAGCTCCTATACAATCCCCTCTTGGTAGCAGCAGATTGTTGAATCATGACTGGCTTCCCGGCTCCAGAGGGCAGTGCTTGGAATACAATGCCAATACGGAGGAAATGCTATTCAGTATTTTTCCAAATGAGTTGCACTCTCTCCCTCCTTATCCTTCAATGAATCCTGAGCAGTATAGTCCTGCTAAGAACTTTATAAGCAGTGGGGGCATTGGCTCTCTTCATCAACTCAATTATTTGAATGCAAGTGAAACCCCCCCTGCTGCCATGAAAGTGGACAACAATCCATTTATGTGGATGAACACGCCGAATCCAAATCCTGGTCCACATGATGCAAACGGGAAACAAAGTTTGAGGTAATGAAATTATTGGTGTGATTATGCAACCTTAGACAAGAGGGCCACCGCATTCATGCCCGGGCTCCTTGCAGGAGGTTTTGCTTCATGGTCCACATAAATGACTTTTGTGGGCTGGGGTGGGATGGAACCCAGTCTGTTTGAGAGGATGTGGTATACAATCAGTGAAAGCTTACATTATACAGAAATCTATACCAAAGCCAGAAGTGTATATATACTACATATAGATTCAAAGCTGAGAGGAGGGGGAGGTTTTTGCAGATTTATGAATGTTAGGACACTGTTGAGGGTACATATTTATAACAATCTAAGGCTGCAATTGCCTGTACAATGGGGCTTCATTTCAAAGTCCAGGGCAGTGTTTGTTTTTTGAATGAACATCTTTATTTCACATTGCTCTATCATTCTATTATCATTATCATCATCATCATTATTAAAGGATTATCCCAATTATCTCATCTATCTAGGGGTGACCTTTTAACTAATTCTCAAAGTAGAACTCGTCGGCTGTATCTGATGCTAACCATCTTTTATCCACACATGGAGCATGATGAACTAATGACTCTCCCAATCAATTGGTCAGGTAATAAGATTTACTTATTGCCTTGATACATAGAGAACAGGTACAGAGCAGTGTTTTAAAACCTGAGCTGGAGGGAATGCCTCTATTATAGGCTTGCAGTTAGGCTCCAACAATCCGGGCTTGGATTGAGCATGATCCACTTTTGGTTGGATATGGACTGATATTATTGGCCCATCTACTGGAAGGGCTGCTTCCATGCCGCTCTACCTCCTGAAGGAGGTGTTTGATGTTCCTAACTAACCGAGCTATAGCCTAGAACTAATTTCCTAAGAACTATGTCCTACTGACATTTTAGTGTATTTCGTGTAGTTTGAGGATTTTTGTAGTCCACGAGATTCAAAACTTGTTATTTTTCATGTGCTTCGGCACTTGCCATGCAAACTCTAATCGTGGGGCCTGCATCACATTGTATACCACTTTCCTTTCTCACATTAAAAATTAGCTCAAAAATAATTTTTCAGCAGGAAAAGCTGTTGCACCAAAGGATGTAAAACTGGACCATGCAGAGAATTGAGAGCTTTTCCTTTTCTTTGCTTAAGAGGAGAAATGTTTTCTCCTCATAATTTCTTTTTGCAAAAGGTACTAGAGCAGAGAGCTTTTTACTTCTAAGGTTTCAAAATGATTTCCTCCCAAGTTATTTTTTTTCTTTCATTCAAATCTAAACACATGAGAGACAGGTGCATTATCTCCACAATGGAATTCTCCACTTTGAAAGGATTCCCCATTGCACATTTGGATCTCAATAAAATGAAGTGAAGAATCCCTACTCGGTGGAGAAAAGAAAACTAGGTGTGGACACGGAGAGTCTCCTTCTGGTGAAAGTACACCACTTTTCTCTTCTTTACTGCGTTTGTATCCAGATGGAGGAAATTATAGAGGATAAAACCAGTTGAAAAACACTATATTTATATTAAAAAACCCAACTGTTAAAATAGTCAAATCTCATTAATAAAAAACTTGATTTTACGAGGAAAATGATTCGCTTGCATAAGGTGTGGATTTGCCACTCATGTCTATGTTCGAGTCCCACCCAAGACTTACCTAATGCACATGCCTGTGAGCGGGAAGTAATTTACTTCAAAAAGGATAAAAAATGAGTTGATTTTCTTGGACGGAGAGGAATTCAATTCCTGTGCAATGCGGGATTTTTCTCTAATGTCGAAACAAAATCCTTTCTTCCTCTCCCTTGGTGCATCAAAAAATGCTGAGTAGTTGGAATTTTGAGAATCCCTGGGTCATGGATGGCAACCTAATCTTTAGAGAAGACTTTTAGTTTCTCTAAAGTTGTTGTAAATCAATGTTTGGCAATTATAAATTCCGAAGGATTTGGAAGAATAAAAATCTTCATTTGTTAGGATTTTCAAATTTGACCACCTCCTGTAAGATTTGAAAATTCTTACTTCAATGGATTTCACACCGAACCATATTTTTTCCAACTATATGCATTGATACACACTAATATCAATGTAAAATCCTTAACCATACAAATCCCCAAGTGGCTGGAAAAAAAAAAAACCGACTTTCCTAGCATCCTTTGCCACGTGTGATCGGACCCACTCTCCTGTGGGGCCCACCATTGCATGCGTCCACATACGTACAATACAAACGTATGAGTATGAGCTTATTATGGCGTGTAGTTGGGGCTTTTCGTCAAACAGTAGCCGCGCATTTCCATTTCCTTCTACTCCCTGTCATACATTAGAGAGAGATAGAGAGAGGAAACCGGGGTTTTTTCCATTCCTGTGCTGAAACTATTAACAAGAGATGATTTCATATCGACATAGGGTTCTTTTCATCATCATGGGCTTCTTCGTAGCGGATTAGATTAGATTGGGTTGGATTGGAGTGGAATCGATGACAGGTCCAGACACGGGAGGAAATGGGCAGAACCGAGTGAGGGGTTTGGTTTTGAAAGCTTTGGTTTTTATTGGGGGCGCTCTTCTTCTCAAGAAACTCACCAAATCCACCACCAGATGGGACCATGCCCGCTTCGTCGCCCAATCCCTCTGTGGCGAAAAGGTCCTCTTTTTTTTCTTTTTTTAATTTCTTTTTTGGGTTCTCTTCGAATTCTTAGATGCCCTTCTCACTTGGGTTTCTTTCCCCCAATCTGTTTGTGATTTACTTTTAACTGTTTACGGGTGATTTAGAATGATTTGATGCTGTTCTTAATCGTGTTTTCTTTTCTCAGTATCTGTACTGAAAGTTTTTGCAATCTGTTTTGTGTGTGTGTGTGTGTGTTTTTGTTTTGGTTCTTTTTATAGGTGATTTTGATTAATATGATGTTGTTCGAAGTTGGGTTTTTCTTTTTTTTTTGACTATATTGGTATGATGTTTAGACTCTGTGTGTGGGTGTTACCCTTTTTAACTGTTTTTCTGAGAATTATCTAACACTGTTCTCAATTGGGTTTTCTGTTTTCAGTGTTTTGTGCTGTTGTTATTATTTATTTCATCTGTTAGGATTTTAAGAGAAATACTGGACTTTATTGGATGATCCAATGCTTTATTGATGAAAGTTTCCTTCTTTTTTTTTTTTTTTTCACAGTTAGGATCTGAAATTCTGAATTTGAGAATGATGCTGGCTTTTAAACTGTTAAATTGGATTATCTTTCTTTACTATGCAGATGTGAAGTTTTTGCATCAGTGTTTGTATTTTTGTATATCTACTGTTTTTTATTATTTGGGATGATCTGATGTGATTCTGAATTGGTCTCTTTCTGGTTTTTTTTTTCCTTCTTCAAATTCTGCGGGGAAGTTTTCACGCGATCAAGCTTCTCGGGACCCTGATAATTACTTCAATTTAAGGTATGCAGTTTTTTTCTGAATCATAATGCGTATTCAATGTTCTCTTCTCTTAATTGTGGCTGTGGCTAGCTCTATGGAAATGAACAGTGGTAGTCATTTCAGTAGTGTGTAAATGATCTAGTTGTAATTACCTTTTTTATTTTTTTTATTGATTTTATAGGGGGATGTTTTTCATAATTTCAGTTAGATTCATTTGAATTTGACTTGAAAGTTACAAAACTACCATTTGGTGCCTGCCACTTTGAACACTAAGGAAGATGATGTTGATTCAGCTTAACAGTGTAAACAATCAAAGTATTAATGAACTGAATTGATGGGGATTTTTTTTTTCCTGGAAGACATGACTTGAACTTGAAGTCTTGAACCCATAACGTCAAGTGGAACTGTTTTGATTGAACTTGAACTGTTTTGATATTAGTGAATGTTAATTTAGTAGTGGTTATTCAATCTCTTGTAATTATTTATTGGAATCAAAGAGTTTCACATTGTTATTGTGTTCTCAAAATTTAAGTTGCTGCTGGGGCAATGCTTTAAAATTGAACTGGAACTGTATTTTCCAGCATGTTCATGGTTATTGAAGTTAAATGAAGTAGAACTTACCATTTTCACTGTTACAAGCTAAAAAGAACAAGTTCGATCTAGAAAAGAAACAATACGATGGTTACTACTTGCTTATGGTTAACTGTGAAGTGAGCACACTCGTATTTCTCATCTGCAAAGTTACTCATTGGTTTGTTTTCCTGACCGTCCGATTTCATGCCTTGGCATTAGGTTGAAGTCTTCTCATCTGGGAGTTATTAAGGTTTTAAGGTTTTTCCTTATTTATATGTTTGGACGTTGGACTTTGGAGTGCCTGAATATAGTTAGTTTTCATAACAAATAATGCCTATGTGCCTATGATTTGAAGTTGACTATTCAAGGTCAATTCCTGTGGAAATTATATTGAAATCCTCATACAATGTGTGGGTATTTTTTGGATATTTGACGTGTATATTCAGTTTGTTTCTTTTACAAAAGGAAAAATGAAAAAAGAACATTTGATTCTCTTTATATCGTTCAGTGCTTTATAGAAATGCTATATGCAATATTTTGAAGTTACTCAATTTGTTGTAGAATAATGTAATATTACTTTCATGGCCATGTTCATCTTGAGAAAATTGATTTTTTTTGTTATATGCTACGGCGTGTTGCATCTCAACACTTGTATTAGGGAATAGATCTTGGATTTTCTTTGATTAATTTAGTTAACAGTATAGTTCACTCTTCATGTACTTTTATGATGTTTCTAATTATGCAAACACAATTTTATTTATCATGCGTTTATATCTGGATTTATTTGGGATACGAATCCTACTTTTCATGTAAACATATCTGAGTGCTCGGGATAAAGATTCATACATATACCAATAATCATACTATTTAGTTTTTTTGCTGCAAAACTGTGTTATTTCATTGATCCAAGCTTTTTTTTTTCTCCTGCAGAATGCTTACCTGCCCGGCAACGGATATGGTAGATGGTTCAAGGGTTTTATATTTTGAACAAGTCAGTGTAACTTCATAGTTATGCATCAACTTCTAATGATTTTAGTTATACATGCTAGCACATATTTATGTAAGGGCTCTTTGTGGTGGCAGGCTTTTTGGAGAACTCCCCAGAAGCCCTTTCGGCAAGTATGATAACTTCCCCCTCATGCTGCAATATTTTCTGCTGTTTTTTTTTTTACTTTATATTTCTTTCATCTTTTCAAAAGTTCATTTGGTTCATTAAAAAATCTCTCTCTCTTTTTTTTTTCTTTTGTTTTCTAATTCCATTCGACTGCACCATTTTGTTGTTAGCTTAATGGTAACCCCCTTCCTCTCCACACAAAAGATCAGGGTTCGATTCCTAGCTGTAGCGCTGATGGTTAGGGACTTGGGCAGGGTATGAGTGGGTGGGTGTGTTACTGAGTTGTGCCAGGTAAAAAAAAAAAACATTTGCATGTAAAATTTGCTCGAGACTTTTATTATGCAATCATGAAAGTCCACCTTTTTTTGTAACTAGAAACATGTGGGTCCCATCTAATCTGCAGTTGCAGACTGGATTCCTTTTGTCTTTCTGTGGCCTGGCTGTGAAAGAATAATTTTGGTTGTTTGGTTAAGCATGATTCAGCTTTGTCTCATATCGAGCCCAGTCTTCTTGGTAGAGAATCAAACTTGTGGTCCCCAATCCAAACAGTTATATACATGATTAGAATAAAATGGTCCATATCTTAAAAATAGTCTTTTGTAAAGGATTAGAAGATGGTCAGTGGCCAGATATAGTCTTTTAAAACCATCCATATATTCAAGATGGTCTTTTTACGGGATTAGAAGATGACAAGAGCCTATGGCACGGTAGAAGGTGCTTACTGTTGCAACCTTAAGGTTGTGGGTTCAAGACATATGTTACCAATAAAAAAGGATTAGATGATTTATTCATTCATTCTGCCGGGTTTAGCTAATGTACTTGATACAATTTTGATGCTTACATTTGATTGTTAAACTTTTGTGGTAGACCACCACATTGCAATGCCTTTATTTAAGAACTTTGAAATAATTTTTGTTGCAGAGATTTTACATGGTGAAGCCTTGTCCAAAAGAGATGAAATGTGATGTTGAGGTGAGACTATAGTTCTGATTCATTTGATCGTTTCCAAATACTTGAGCATGCAGTCATGTCATATTATTTATAATTTGAATTAATTCCCATGCTTAAAGTTCTAGCTTGCTTGTTGCTGTCTCACTGAATTCTGGTGCTTGGGGCGAGGGTGCAGTCACATGATGAGTCCTCTCTCTCTCTCTCTCTCTCTCAAAGAAATGATACACCTTCTACCTTGTCAAATGTGTAGAGGACTCATTTCCATACGTGTGGAACACTCATGGTCAAGTTCAACTAGGGATGCAACCTGGGTCGGGCCCAACCTAAATCTAGTTGGTGCAATCTGTTTTTTTTTTTTTAAATGGTAATCAAAATTTTGGCTGTATGAAGGAGCCAAAAGACATGTATTGAAATTATTAAAGACATGATGAAAGAGCAGTAACGAGTGTGAGAACTACTTGTGGAGAGACATGAGAGTTCCCAGTGACTATAGATTTGCATTAGGGGTCGGCCCTAAGCCTATATCTCTTTCCACTAATTATGGATGAGGTAACTGCTCATATTCAAGAAGAGGTACCTTGGTGCATGTTATTTGCAGATGATATTATGTTAGTAGATGAATCCAAGAGATGGTATGAATGCAAAACTCGAGAGATAGTGGGAGGGTTTAGAACCCAAATGCTTTAAAACAAGGCGTACAAAGACGGAATATATGGTTTGTAACTTCAATGGGCATATAGAAAGGGCTGAAACTACTGTGAGAATTGAAGACCATGAGATACCACAAAGTAATTATTTCTGCTACCTTGGCTCTATAACTAGTAAGGATGGGAGATTGATGAAAATGTTGAACATAGGATTAAAGCAATATGGTTGAAGTGGAGACTTGCTTCGGGAGTGCTTTGTGACCGACGAATGCCAACAAGATTGAAGGAAAAATTTTACAGGACAACGAATAGACCAGCCATGACCTATGGAGCAGAATGTTGTCCAATCAAGAAGCAACATATGAACAAAATGGGTGTAGCAGAGATGAAAATGTTGAGGTGGATGTGTGGTAAAACTAGGAATGATATAATTAGAAATGAGAGCTTCCGAGAGCATTTAGGGTTAGCAACAATAGGGGATAAAATTAAAGAAAACTCGTTTGAGATGGTTTGGGCATGTCCAACGTAGGCCGGTAACGGCACCGGTAAGGAAAAGTTTGGCCATGAAAGTTGATGGCCCACCAAGGGGAAGGGGTTTGCCAAAGAGGACGTGGATGGAGGTAGTAAAGATAGATATGAAGAAGCATAACTTATCTGAGGATTTGGCTCAAAATAGATCCGAATGGAAAAACATAATTCGTGCAACTGACCCCAACATAGTTGGGACAAGGCTTTGGTGATGAATCAAATTTTTGGCGCAGTCAGATTTTTGTTTGGTAACAAGTGGGCTCAAGGCATGTATGATGCTCCATGGAGGATAATCACCTCATAGATGAGTTATAGGGAATTCACCCATTACAATGACGTGTCTCTTGCCCATGGGCTGAGAGCTGAGAGGGTTTGATGTATAGCTGACTATTTGGCAGAACATGGAGTATCACAGCACTATTATGGTTTGGTGATGTGATCCCTTAGTTTGAGGGTGACCTATGCCATGTGTTCTTTGTTTGGTTTTGGTAGCCTTGTTCCATGTTTTTGTTTCTTAGCTCTGTCATGTGCGGGTTTGTCTTATCTCTAGCTCTCGCTTCGTTTAAATGTTCTGTTTTTTCTCCATAAAGTTAATGTCTTACTATTTGGGAAAAATAGAAAAGATTGGTTGTGTTGGGTTGAGCTTATTTGGGTTCATGTCAGACTCATGTCACTAAAGTCCAATTCAATGTGAACTTGGGTAGGGTTCAGTTTGTGGCCTTGGTGATGCATGACCACCCCTGATGGCCTATTGTCTGTGTGAGAGGCCCCAAATCCCAAAATATTCCCTAGTCGTGCATCATAATATGGGTTCTATTCATGTTAGGTGACTTGACTAAATCACATGGGATAATTGGAGGAATTCATCTGAAGTTTATTATGAGATTTATACCTATTTACAAGGTGTAAAGAGTTCTAAACGTGGTATAAAATATCATCTGATATGATACGTATCAGATGTGAACTAGGTATTGTTTTCATCGATATGATATTTTGTATCTATCTCATTATTGGGTTACGTTGTGTGTGTAAAAAAGATTTTTTACCTGGTCGTCTGGGCCACAGGCCTAATAGCTTAATGGGCTCGGATCATGGTCTGAATAACCTGCAGTTCTGTTATAAATTTTAGATGAAGTCAATGTGATATAGGTCTTATTCCCTGTATTCAGCTAATGAGGGTTATCAACTCTAATTTTTTCTCATGTAAATGAGATTTCAGATTAGTCGGACATGAAGTTTGAGGGGTATGATTCTGAAAATGGAAAAATTAACTCTTTGATAGCGAATAGTGCTGATCCTTCTATTGGTATACAGTTGGTCATATTTAAGCTGCCTAAAGAGGCTTGGGAATGTTTATCTCGCTTATACATGCAACCTAATTCAGCCAAGTGATATCAATTAAAATGTGAAACAAAAAATGCTGAATAAGGGAATGGCAATATCCACGATTTCTACATACAGATTATTGAATTGTGAGTCCAGCTTGCTCTAATGGAACCTCAATTCATCTGCACTGTCGATACCACACCTTCATTATGTACAGACAAGAAACCAGACTTCTTCAGTTCCTGATGGCTCTTGGACCTGTGTTTGGGCACTTTAGGGGGCTGCTGCTTCATAGATCACCGCTGCCCTCTGCGGATTCTGTTCTCTAAGAACTCCTCACCGAAGAATCAACCCAAAGTTCACTACTGAAAAAGAAACTAGTTGATACGCAATTTGTCCTAGCTAGTATCACTGACTCCTCCAGTTAGAATGGCCAAGGAACCTCTGATATTTGCAACTATTGTAAGAAACTCGAGCATTAAAAATGGGATTGCCTCATTTGTTTTAAAACTTAAGGCAATTGAAGGTCTGATTGAGCTTAACGAAACAATAATCGGGGTCCTCCACAATCTAATCCTGTCAACGGTCAAGGAGCCCCTTCATTTAACTCTGCAACCTTTTCCGTTGATACAAACCCACTACAGGTCCCTGGAGATCTTACAACACATTCTAACTGCTGGTTTATGAAAGGTTGTGGCAAATGCTTTTGACATCCCTAGAGAATTGTCAACCATCTACTATGGTCTCTGCCATGGCAACACAACAGGTAAATGCTCCTTGACATGGATTTTTTATTCTTGTGCTTTGTGTCACATGACGTCAGATAAGTCATTGTTTACCTACTGTCATACACCAGTCCAACCCTTTTTTATCTGAACTGCTATAATCTAGTTTATAAGTGAGTCAAATATCCCAGTTTGTGCTAAAATTAATTATAGATTAGGATGGATGACCATTCCTTTATTTATTGAGTTATAATCTTCTTTACTTTACACATCACAGAACACTGCAGTTGGGCTAATTAATTAGCTGGCCCAAATGGACTGGTAGACCAGGTCTGGGCCTGTTCTGGATGGGGCATGGGGCACAGGCCCCTATGGGCCGGGCACACTTCGTGGGTCCCTATGGCTCTAAACATGGAATTTCTAATGGCCTACCGTCCACTAGACTTTGCCCCAACAGTCTCAAGACTCAAAGAGGGGACTGCTTTGTGAAAAGTCCTATATGTGCAGTTAATGGGCCTTTTCAGGCACCATGGATTCAAGCCATCTACCAGAGCATCGGTCCCATGTGCATGATCATATGCCTAGAAAGATCAAGGCTTGGGCCACAGGGATCTTCTTGGTTCAACATATGGATCCATATCAATTTCTGCTGCTGCTCTGCAGTTGTTGTAAGACTCAATTCATTGTTCAAACTGAATAATAGAGCTTAATGAATAGCATGTACAATTATCAGTTGAAAAACCTTTACATTTAAGTTAATAATACAGAATGGGCTAGGGTTCTATGTGGGTCTTTAACAGAAATGAAATATTGTGTTTAACTCATCCATTATAACTGGCATATGGGATGTCAATCTTGATTATTTGTCAATTTGTGGTCACTTTTGTGGATAGAACTTTACCCCAAATTAAACAGAACTTAAACTTTACCCCAAACCTTTAACAGAACTTTACGCCACATTGTGCCTATCTCTACATTGGCACAATGGTTTAAACTGATGGTGTAGATCATTAGGTCATGGGTTCGAGACACGGCACTAACAGAGCGAGGGCCAAGTCAGATAGAACTTTACCCTGAATTAGTTGATTGGACGGTTCTAAGCATTTAGTGTGGTGTTGAATTTCGCTTACCATTCGTTCTCTTCTTAATCATTCATTTGATTGACACCAGTTGGATGGTTCTGGTTGTCTAATCAAGTGTTTTTTGGGCTAGTTCCCCTTGGGCTACTTCCCCTTGCTATGGCACTTACAATTTGGAGCAAGTATGCTGCTTTTAAGGCAGATGAGTTGCCACAGTTTGGGTTGTGGAAGACACATATAGGAGTAAAGCTTATCCTAGGTCTTTTGTCATTATATGGCTGATAATGGCTTGTTTTTAAAGACTCAAACTAAATATGTTGTTTTGGCTTTCCTAACATTCTTAGATGCACAGGTGAGTTCATATGCCATTAGGGATGCTGAGGAATACAAGAACTACTGTGATCGGTCGAAGGACCAGCGGCCACAGCCTGAGGAAATAATTGGGGTATGGGTTATTGCATGTGTAAAATTTAATTGATCATATTATCCACGATATTCTCAATGATTATGTTCTTTTCTTCCCATATAGTTCCTTTTGAGCTGACGAGCTACTTCCCTGTCACTCAAACCAGTGTGGATGGGATCATGTGAACCACTAAAAATGACCGTCCCCTTTTATGGGACGTGGCCAAATTTACTCTAATATGAGTTGGCCCCACAATAAGATAACTTATGAATAAAATATAAAAAAAAAGAGAAAAAAATCATTATGAATAAAATATATAAAAAAAGAGAAAAAAAATCGTGTCTTAACAAGCTGAATCTTATGGTGTGGCCAACTCATTTTGGAGTAAAATTGGCCATGTCCTATAAATGAAGAGGACACATTTTGAGTGTTTAGGTTTTCATTAGATGAGCATAGTTGTCAATTCCGTTCTGGTCGCCCTTCCGATTTGACCGTGTAGTGGAACATTTCGGCATTCTGGTGAATTTCGGTATTCCGTTCTGAAAAAGACGCAATTGAAAAATGAAAAAAATATTAAAGAACACCTGAAAAGAATAATTAGTTGAATGCTAAAATAATACTAAAAATTCCTACTTACATCACTTAAATTATATTACACTCTATAATTGACCATTTTCTAAGTTTTCACTACATATGAATCGGAGTATGAAACCTTGGCCAGAATGGGGCGAAATTGGTCTAGAATTGAAACTGGAATTGGGATTGGAAAGTTTTAGAGGGCCATTCCATTCCGCTCAAGGCCAATTCCGGAATGGAACGGAATTGACAACTGTGTAGATGAGACTCACCAAATGCGAGACCATGGATGATGACTTGGTGAAGATGGAGGCAAAGGATTTTGAGAAGGCCCCTAACATAGGGTCTTCCGATTGGGCTTGAGTTAAAAAACTTCCAAACGCGAATATCCTTTTTATCCTTGCAATCCTTTGAGGCAGCCCCTAACATAGGGTTTTCCAATTGGACTCAAGTGAAAAACTTCCAAATGTGAATATCCTTTTTATTCCTGCAAATGAAAATGTTGACAGGCAGACTCAATAGAGAGACATTCTTGGACTCCACATACTGACCCAAAAACCTCCTTACCAACACATTCCAAGAAAATGCGCCTTCCTCTCCCATACAACAATCCTTAACCGAAGGCCCGAAACACCCTTTAAGATAATCTAAGAAGGCCCTTTACTCACACAACGATCATACCAAAAAGTGACTCTTGTACCTATCCCAACTCCTAAACCCTTCCCTTTTCTAAAAATCTTTCCCTTGACATTAGACGCACCCCAACAGAAGAAATGATCCCCCCACCCTCTCCAAAAAAAAAACATCCTGAACTCCTAATCTCCTATACCTCGGCTTCTGCTATGGTTGGTTCTCCGAATTTGTCTTGTCATGGTGGCAGTTACCTTATTAAAACCAATGTTGAATAGGTGGTAAATCTAGAGCCAAGGAAATTCAGTATTGAGATATAAATTTCTGTTCTTGTTCTGCTGTTGGGCATTAGGCATCATCGAGATCCAACATTGGCAAGATGCTCCTTGGGTTTGGAGTTTCTCCTTGGGTTTGGAGGTTTCTTTGATAGAAAAGAGTAATTTTAATTTTTAAAAAAGTTCATTTGATTTAATAGGCTTAAAATTGAAAAGTACATTTCTGTTTTTACCTGAAATTCAGAAATTCTACTTCCAAAGAAAATTTAACTTTTCCAACAGCCCATGGCACAGTTGGAAAGTGCTCATTGTTGCAACCATGAGGTTGCAGGTTTGAGTATGTTGCCAGTCAAAATGAGAAAGAAAGTCCAAGCACTTTATTCTTTTCTCCCTTAAGCTGCCACTGAAGTCTGGGTAAAAGACAAACAGGAAATTTCAACTTGCCTGAATAGATCTTTATACTGGTGTATTCAGGACATTGCAGAACATCTCACAACCATACATCTCTCCCGCTGTGAACGTGGAAGGCGTTGCTTATATGAAGGTTCAACTCCACCAGGCGGCTTTCCAAATTCATGGGTATTTACAACATAATTTTCTTCCCTTCTGTCTACGACTCTGGTTCAGTTTCTCACTCCTTTTTTTTCCTTTTGACAGAATGGTGCAACGAACTGTACTTCTGAACTTGCAATCTCGAAAAACAGTGAAATACATATATGGGATAGGGGTTATGATGATGAAGGAAATCAAGTAAGTTTCAGTCATTAATTATAATTGCCTCTTTTTCTTTTTATAGGCAAAACTTATATTTTTCTCTTGGTATTTTGGTTGAGTTCTTATTTAAAGCCTGTCATTTATCAAAAAGATGATATTTTCAAGAAGAGTGAGGACACGTTTTCGGTTGCACCCCAATTGGGTCAGCCTGTTGGTTTGGGTCCATTAGAGCCCTAATTTGATTGGTCAAGCAAAATAACAGCGATCTCCTTGGCCTTCATCCATAGATGCCAGCTGATCTACCAGTTGCCTGTTCACTCAGCATATGGGTGGCTCGGAAATTGGAAATTGCATTTGGTAGTTTGCATTTTTCCAACTTTTATGCCTCAAATCATTTACACTGATTTACAATTTCAATGAATGATTTTTTGTTAGCGGGTATTTACAAAAAAAGAAAACACATTATGGGCAATTGGCTCTGCTAATTTGGGCATGAAAGCCAGAAAAGTAGCATCAGATAAGGCATATATCCAAACACAGTCAACATGATGGTGTCCTACTTAAAACAAAACATTATACATAAAATTTACCGGAGATTTGTGTTTCCATGTGAACAGGTTTGGGGAGCAAAGGGAGGCCCTTACGAGTTCAAACCTGCTCCTGCACCTGCAGTGAGTTCTGATTACATGTTTTCCCCTGTAAATTTCGTCCCTGCAGTGTCACTGGGAAAGAATGAGGATTCATTTATCATGCGGGAATAATGTTATTCATCATGTTCCAGTTAGTGTTAATAAAGCCATTGTTAATATAGTTCTCCAACAATGCCTCTCTCTCTCTCTCTCTCTCTCTCTCTCTCTCCCCCCCCCCCTTTTTTTCACCATTAATATTCTGTAGGTTTCATGTGACTTGGGTGAGTATAAACAAAGAAAAGTAAGAGAATCACGTTAGGTAAGGTTTAGTCGCTAGCCCCACTAAAATGGGTTACTACGGCCCAGGATCATCTCTTAAATTAGTGGTAGGCTGTGCTTGTTTGTTCAGTTGTTTCAGACGTCTGAGACTGTGGAGCACGCTTTTGATATCCCTTTAAAGATGCATTGGGATGAATGGGCCTCATAGATTGGTTACCTAATGGTGTGTGCTCCATTCCAGAGAGACGAAGCACCAAAATTGTTATCTCCAAGACCTATACCTGAATGGAACCTCCTCTACATAAGTGTTATCCTACGACCAACTCAAGTGCAGTCCAGCTTTGGCATTACCTATCATCAGTGCAGCCCCTTGGATAGTCTTTTTGGCATCATGTCCAATTTTACACTCATTGAACCTTTAATTACTATTAGATTAAGCTTTAATTACCATTAGATTAAATCTCAAGAAAATCTACAGTTAAAATGTCATTAAACTTTAAAGGCTGTTCAATTAAAGCTAGGATGATCTGGTGGGGCTGAATTGTATTGGAGACTTTTTGTCCATATGGATACGTTTCAATCTAAACTGCTACCTTTGGGACACTTGCATCTAAGTTGGCTCTATGAGCTTGATTGTATATAGATTATATGATGCTTGCTCGTGGGCGAACATTTACCATCTTAAGGCCACGCACCAAAATAACAATAGATCCATTTTTGGCCAACTATAAGCCTTTGGGTTTCCGAAAATGGCATATTTAGGCAGAGACCTATTGACAGCTGCTTTGCATGCACTTGTTCATTCCATATCATCACTATTGCTAATGCATTATAAGTAACCGAAAAAAAAAAATCAGACTAGACGTTTTGATTTTGTTAGGACCAGCGGCCATTTCTTTCTTGAAGAAGAAACAGTATATCATGGGGAGATGAGAGTGAAAGGGCTGGCAGTGATCAAAAGTGGGTCCATAGAGCTGCACTGCATTTACTGTTGCTCGTAGGATAACATCTCTCCATCTTCTACTATTCAATGTCCATTGAACAGCGTACAGATGAAAGGCAAAATTTCAAAACATGAAAATAAGTAATCTTTCCTTCTATGGAAATAAAATAAAGGAAAGATTGGAAATGAATACCACACCATCATGCTATTAACCCAATACACAGGAAAGTGAAGGCCCAATCTACATTACCTTCTATCCTTCATTCCTTACCTTTATGTCCTCCACACCCCACCTCTTTAATAATCTATTGGTAAAATTCATTTTACCTCTAAATTCCCATGTACTCAATTCCTTTACATCTTAATGCAAACAAACAGGCCCTAAATGACGGTTTAGATTTTTGCAATACCTAATAGTAAATGAGGCTTTAGTAATTATATTTAAAGATAAACTTAGAGAGCAGGGAAGCGATTTCCAAGAACTCAGACGGGCCTAGGGTAACATACAACCTTCAGCATTTATCCACTACTAGCCAACAAATGGAAGGCAGATTATGCAAAGCTTATTATCAAGAGTGCACAAAAACCAGGTTACAAACCATATACAAAGACATCCATGGTAGTCTTTAATAGTAAAACAGACCGGGATTTATTCAAGTCAAGATTATGGCAGAAAATCAAGCAAAGCCGCTTACAAGCTAACTAACTTGAGTGACGCTGCCTTCTCCTGGAGGCTCGTCAGCAGACTGTCAAAGCTCTTCTTAAACGACTCTACACCTTCAAGTTCAAGTAATGACCCAACCTCGCTCCAATCAATCCCAATCTTCTCAAGGGCGCTGTAAATGCCTTCAGCTTCCGACAAGTTGCTGTCAATTGTCCTTGAGACAGTCCCATGGTCGATGAATGCGAGCAAAGCATTGTCAGGCATTGTTGAGACCTGAAAAATGTTTCAAAAGACAAAGCACCAGCAAAGAAGCATAAATCATGAAGTCATAGCATGAAATGGACATAAATTCAAGGTTATGATTTAGGAGCTTCAAGAAGCATGCAGTCGAAATTCACCCAGAGCCCACAATCAGATCTCCCCATCTGTTTAAGATTATAGAGGTAAAGCAGATCCATAAATGCAGTTTCTGAATTATGTTGCTCAAAAATTGAATTGGGATATTGGATCCAACCATCAGTTTCGATTGAGAGGGTAATAAATCCAAAGGTGATGCAGTTTCAATCCCCAACATCGATGTGAATCTAACCCCACCAATCCAAACTAAGATTTCAGGATGCATCCAAAAGTTCCACCAACCAAAGTTTAATATAATTATTTTCATTAGTGGTAATGCATATAGTATAGTTATATAGGCACATCGCATAAGGAAAGAAGTCAGCTGGAGCGATGGAGCATGTTACACAATTCCAATCCCAACTATTGCTTCTTTCCCCACTAAGCAAATCACGTCCCAACAAATACTTTCGTCGGTGTTTGAGTTAATTAGAATTTGAAATCCACAATACAGACCAAATCTTAGGATTTTGACAACCGAGGATCGTTAAAACAAAGAACCCAGCAAAGACAATATACAAGGTGTTGAGAGAGATGACTCACAGTATCAGGTCCAATCAGAGGATCAACATATAAGGTGTCAGGGTATGCAGGATTCTTCACACTGGTTGAGGCCCACAGCAGTCTCTGTTTCTTGGCACCTTTCTTTACCAGAGCCTCCCATCGTGGGCCAGAGAATTTCTTTTGATACAGCTTATATGCTAGTGCTGCTTGAGCTACTGCAGCCTATACAAACAAGTGATCAATATTTTTAAGCGTTTAGAAAAACCCATTCCTGTAAAGTTTTTGGAATGCAAGCAATATGAGTATTACCTTCCCACGGAGGTCGAGGGCTTCAGGTGTTCCAATCTTTTCAAGCATCTTGTCAACAAGCGTGTCAACACGACTGACAAAGAATGATGCAACACTCGTAACTTTTGAAAGGTCACTGAGCCCTGAAGCCTCAAGGCCATCCAAGTAAGCATCGATGACCGCTTCATATCGGGAAAGAGAGAAGATGAGCTGTATGTGAGCAATAAAATCAGTATTTACTACGATACCTGAATCCTTCAAACTTATTTGATATGCATGCCAATGCCATGCAATAATACTTAAAATTAAAAAAAATTAAAAAGTACAAGAATCATATTGTTAAAAAAACTATATAAGAATCATATTATTAAAAGAAACAATGTTAATAATAAAACGTCATACTATCAGCCATGACATTGTACCATAGGATATCATCATCATTATAGTACCAGTTAATGTAGGTTACTATGGTTTGTAAGTCCACAGAATTCCAGTTCCACAAATGAAATGCTGAGAAAGTTGATTTGATGTTCTTTTTTTTTTTTGAAAACAAGTTGATTTGGTCTATGATGCCCAGATATGGCACGGACACAGCATAGATGAAAAATGCTATAAAGGGACGAAAACAATGATAAGTTCATTGATTCAAAAGTGATCTGACACCTCTATCTGTACCCATGTCCTAGATTTTGAAAAGTAAGTAGTCATATCCCATATCCCCAAGTGTCCGTGTCTAGGCATCATAAGATAAAAGCTTACAATCCGGACAAGGTATGTAAATATGCTGTGAAACTTACAGTTACATTTACGCTTATCCCATGTGAAATAACTTCCTTGATAGAAGGGACGCATTCTGCTGTTGCAGGGATCTTTATGTACACATTGGGACGAGCAACCACCTTGTGCAACCACCTTGCTGCCTCCACAGTTTCGTTTGTCTTGTCAGCGAGTCTAGGAGAGACTTCGACAGAAACATAGCCATCTGCCCCATCAGTTTGATCATATATTGGTTCAAAAAGTTTGCATGCATCCTGGATATCTTTGATCACAAGTTCCCAGTATGCACTTTCTGCATCTTTTCCTGCTTGAATTAGCTGCCTGTATAGTCCAGTGGTTGCAGTTCACATACAACATTCACATTAGTTGACAAGGAACTGATATCATGCAATAAACAAATTCATAAGTCTGATATGCAGAATATTAAGTTAATGTTCGTGAATCAACAGAATCAAATGAAATTATATACATGTTCTGAAAGGCCACATAATCCTGCAATCCATGTTCAAGGAGCAATTTTATTACTGAAGCCTCTATCATGTTCTACTTTGATACATTTTCATCAGTGAAACACAACACAAGGACTTTAAAGAGGTTCCTATCCAAAAACCTCTCCAACAAAAGCACGTACAATGATATCAATACAAAAAACTCAATAGCGGCTACAGTAGGTGTAGCGGTCAATGGTCCAAAAGCTATGTAGCGGGCGATGCATAGCGGCATAGGGGTGTGAATTTTTTTAGGTAGTTAAAAGGACTCAAATCTCATGTAGTAACTGATCTTCTTCTTTTTTAAATGATTTGGAGCCATATAATGTTAGAGACAACTTTAAGAAAGGCTATTGAGGAGAAGAAATAGGAAAAACAATGTTTTAAATTAAAACTGATTGGCTCTAATAGGCTTCAGATGATAGCACTTCTATTTTAAAAATAGCATGGCAGCCTCGACCGCTACAGTCGATAATGTGGCTGCTATGTAGCTATTTTGAACCATGGTTTTATGTAAATGTAGCCCAAGCAAGTCACAAGTTACGTTTATTGCAATTATTTGCTCAATAATCACGTGGAACAAAAAAACATTCAAGTATTATTGTCAAACAATCCTACACTGTCATCAGTTCCATACAGCAGCCAAACATTCAGTATCATCAAGAAACGACCCACCCACTCATATCCGCATGCCCTCTGTATAGAAACTAAACCAAACTTCACTCCAAAAGGATTGATCATGTGTAGAACACACCATTATATATTGCACATATGTATATCCAGTGGTATACATCACCATAGTAATCTGGTGATGTTCATACTAGTTGGTTTTCCTTGCCCTAAAACTTAAACAAGGCAAATTCTTAATGCAACTGGAACCCACAAACCCGATTTCAAAGGAAATGGTAGAGACAATCCTGAACCAGAAGGATGCTCTTGCCCAGTGTGTGACTGTAAAGAGTAGCATGGACTGCCTTCCTAACTTATTCAGGCCACTAGCACACACGCTCTAAATTGAAACCATGGCGATGGTGTACGGTCGATGAATATGATGTGGCAACTAAAGGCAATCGACCATGGTTGGTTTTCAGGGACCTTGATAACCATTATTAGAAAAACCAACAGCAGGCTGGTATGCCATGAATGACCACTGACTTTTCACCAAAATCCCAACCCCTTTACAAAAAGCTAAGCTGCTACAACAATTAAGAGAACCTTGGCCAAAAATAAATCTGAAAGTTGGATGGAAAGCAGCACTCTTTAGATTCTATGTTACAAATATTTATGCAAATAAACTAATAAAATTCAAGAAACAGATTGCCTGCTGGAAATACCTGAATTGCTCATCATAGGCATTTGATGATGAGATTGCTTTTTGGAAAATCTGCAATCAGATGTATCAAGCCCACAAGTTTGTCAATTAGAAAAGTAATAGACACTATATATAATCAAACAAGCAACTAATTTAGACTTAACTGAATTCACAATACTCATCGTTGTCAGTTACTTTCTTTCCAACAATGCATTTAAATAACAAATAAAACACATGAAAGAGACATTTGCTAATATTGGTAATATTACTCGTGCCACAACCTCACTCTTGTGGCAATAAGCGCTGTCCAACTGTGCTACTGGCACTTGTCATATCAAATAGATATCTTTTTTTTTTCTTTTTCGAAGGACAAAAAAAATAAAAAGACTTTCAAGATGCAAAAAATATAGATTACCGTTGGGTTGCTGGTGACACCTCTGACACCACTTGCTATCAAAGGCAGAAGATCGGTGACTGGGCGACAGAGATTATCATACCAAGGGCTCTGTCCTTGCTTTTCGTAAAGATCGTGAAGAGTCGTTCTCTTTACTTGGGCACCATTTCCATCCACTTGAGAACATTTGATACTGCAAAACAACTCTCCTTTAGGAAACAAGAATAAAAGAACACATATCTGCCATTTGAAGAAGAAAAGGTTGCAGGTTCAAGTTTCTTCCAATCAAAGAGATGAATACTGTGTGGATAAATTTGATGAAACTACCCCTGGAACACAAGGAAGGTATTGAATCCCAGTGCTGATATCCAATTTGTACACCACTTGTACCAGTATATGACTTGACTAAGTCACATGTGACTCATTCGATTCGAACAGACTCAGTACTTACTACCTCAGAACAATTCAACTAAGTAGCAGGCGTCCCAACAATAGCTTTAATTCCATGCACATGAATCTAGACCATCCAGATAGGTAGGTACGTAGGTAGATAGATAGATTGAGAGAAAGGACTAGTTGGAATATTCTAGCCATTAGATAGATGTTTGAAATTTGAAAAGTCGGATGTTTGAAAAGACCCATTAGATGGAAGTTTGAAAAGACACGTAAATGACCCTTCAAACAAAAGAGTTAAGATTGTTGGGCACACATGAAGAGCATGCATGACAGAAAAACTATCAATGTAGGGATGAGTCATGTCATCCATTGTTCGAAAATAGATAACATTACATTGCGTGTTGGCTGTTACGTAGCGCATAGTGGTATATATCAAGGATCAAAATAGCGATTATGGCGGGTGTAGCGGCCAATGGCCAAAACGCTACATAACGGGCGATATGTAGTGGTTGCAGTGATATGATGCAGTGTAGCGGTGTGAATTTTGAGTGGTCAAATTTTTTTGAATCTTGTATAACAACAAAGCTTGTGCTTTTTTAGTAATTTGAAACCATATAAAGATAGAGACAACTTTAGGAAAGGCTATTAAAGAGAAAAAAAAAAAAAAGGAAAAACAATGTTTAAAATTAAAACTGATTGGCTTTACTGGGTTTTAGACCGTATCATTGCTATTTTCAAAATAGTGTAGTGGCTTCGACCGCTATGGCCAATAATGCAGCCACTACAATTTTGAACCATGGTTTATATCAAAACTATTCTAGTGTTGATAAAAAAAAAATCAGTCACAATGCACAGCAAATAGGACTGCCACGGGCCAATACGATCAACGTGAAAAGGGAACTTTTCACTTTTTCACTTATGTTTTGCGATTCTTTACATAAAAGTCGGCTGAATGCTACTTCAAGGTGAGGTTAAATTTGAACACTAACTCTCAATTACAAGCTTCAATAGCTAAACCTCTGTTTTAATTGTACTTCAATGTTCAAATACTCAATGCTCCGCATTTTGAGGAGATTTTTGCTATTTTTGGGGTACTTTCTCATTTTTTTATGATAAGTACGAAACAACTTTCTAATTAGGAGTCATCAATCAATGGTAGCCCTATTAGCCTATTTATCTATTAAACATTTAGATAGCTTCATTTTCTTTAACATTTGTAATTAATACTTGAAAGTTAAACTAGTTTCAGACTTCAGACTTCATATGGAATGAGCAGTGTCTTCAGAAGCCTTTGGGGATTATGCCTAGTCCCTAAAAAGGTTTGCCTCAAGGTGTAGCATCCCAAAAATGCCCCTGGGGCTCAAATCTGACATTTTGGGCGTATGCTCTAGGTATATGTTAGGCGTACACTCTATATAAAGTGTCTACTTCAATCACATTCCATACAAAGGATTATACTGATTTAACACGTGTTTTTTTTTTTTTTTTGAGAGAAAAACGGAGAGGCAGTAGTTTATTTCTAATTTAAGATCGTTGTAACTAGAATTAACTTAAGTCACCCTGCTTAACTTATTAAAAGACTTAGTATCTTCAACATATTAGAAGACTTAAATTGCAACTTTTTATATTTGTTTTACAATTTTGTAGTGTTATGTAATATTTATTAAAAAAGCATGCTCTTAAGGTTTGTGCTCTACATGTTAATGCCTATGCCTCAGCTTTGGACAACTTAAGTGCCTTGCCTCAAGCTTTAACCTTTTGAATGGCAATGTGACATTTATTAGGTTCGTGAATGAAATTAAATAATGAAATAATTACATATGATATAGCTAACACTTTTGGACCAATAGATGGGATAAAATCACTAAACTTAAATCTTTTTTGAAAATTTAGTGTCAAAATTGCAGAAAACACAACCTACAGGTCACTACTGCCAATAACTGCTGCATATTGCCAATACACATCATTTTTTGGGCCGAATGTTACGCTTCCCATAACTGCTTAACCCCTGATTCCATAAATTTAATGGACATCAAATCATAATGATGTTCAAGAGAAACTCCAGATCCCAACAAGAAAATTACACAATTCAGTACATGTAGTATGGCCGATGAGTAAATGAGTATGATGGAGTTCCACTACTACCCAGGTGTCATAAGTCATAACATTCCTCAATAGCAGCAGGAAAGGCAACAAAGTCACGCATGCCAACGCAAACAAAATAAAAGGCATGAGCCCAGAGAAAATGATCCTATGCCCTGGGCCGCCTTTGCATGATCCCGGCCATATCCCATAGACACTACTTGATGGGAACTTGCACAAATTTCACTGGAATGGAGTTCCATTCACCATTTGATCGATCATGGCCAGAGAACATAACCATATATTTTAAAGTGATCACTTATTTGGAAGCACGTCATCTCCACTACTTAGAACAAGCAAAGGACAGCTGCGCACAGGTTAAATCAAGTATGTATCATTTCTCATGGATCAAACCGTAACAACAATCGAAATAAAACACGAAATTGTAAATCAGATCAAGGAATCTCCAAACCGGAAGCAAAACCGACCAGATCGGTCATCAGAAAACCGCGCATGCAAACGGATCATCTGAGAAATTATAACAGAAGAAGAAGAAGAAGAAAGAAATAAACTTATACATCACAGAGCTCCTTTCCTCGTAAATTCCTTCTGAATCAAGTAGTTAGAAGTAACAACAACAGCAAACGCATGCTGAATCAAACAAAAACAAAGCCATAGATCGAACCTCAACAAAGCTACATACAAAACGGAATCTAAAATGAAAGCAGCGAATCGATAAAACAATCCGGAGAAGAAGATCGTGCATGAGAAGAAGAGATCGTAAAAGGAAAGGAAGAAACTTACATCAATGAACTCCTCTCGACGCGATCCCTTCGAATCGAGAGGCAGATGGAGGAGAATCCGCTTCGGATCGAAGGTCTGGCATGGAAACCAAGGGAGAGTTTGGGATCGGAGGATCCGCATCTGAGAGAAGATGGAGAAGAGAGGCGGCTAGGGTTTGCGGAAAAGGAAATGGAAGCCATGAGAGAGAGAAAGAGAGAGATCACAGATTCAGAGACAGAGAGAGAGAGAGAGAGAGAGAGAGAGGGTTTTAATTTAATTGAGAGAGAGAGAGACACTGCGGTGGCGCTTGGAGAGGAAGAAGGGGCAAATGTGGAAAGAAAAATAATATTTGGGTTGTTGGGAGGAGTAGGAGAGGAAGGTCTGAAAGTGAAAACGACGACTTCGATGTTTGCTGGTAAGGTGAACTTCAGGACCACTCCAAATTCATAATGGTCTCCGTCATTTTAGATTTTTTTTTTTACTAGAATTTTTTAAATGGGATTTGAAATATTAGGCCTCATTAAATTCGATTTTTCAATTTCCTAACCGAAACTCAGTTAATGTGAAATTCAGATAATATTATTAGAGCCGCTTGACTCTTATCGATATTAATTTTTTCTAACATTTTTCCTCCGTTTCACATGATATCTAGGTTATGTGCATATCATAAAATACTAATAAATTTCATGATATCATATCATTTCTCTAATTTCTTTAATTGTTACCATGTCTTAACGGCATTAGCTGAGTTTTAATATGCTACCAAACATATTTTACGCGACCTGGCCTACAATCTTTGTTTTCATATTTTTTTAGTCGCCAATGTTGTTTTTGGCTATTCATCTGGTATGATCCTTAGTAGATAAATTATTAAGTTGCGGCGTCTATTAATACCATGAAATTTTGGTAGGATGGTTAACTAAGAAATTAATATGGCATCAGTAATCAAAGTCAACCGATTGTGAGTTTGAATGGTTAATTAAGAAAATAGTGGATGGTTTCGATCATCTAATCACCTCTCACATGCAATTTGAGGTGATGCCTGTACAACGTGGTATGAAGAAGAAAAGAAAAAAAAAAATAGTCGGTTTAGTTTGCATATACATGCACATGATTATTGATTCCAAGTTGGTGTTTTTCAAGAATGTTTTAGGACAGCCTTATTGTAGAGAGTGACTCTTTCAACGCCATTGCTTGGGTGTCTAATTGGAAAGCAAATCTATGGAAATCCCAATTCCTCTTCAATGAAATTTAAGCTCTATCCTCTTCCATTAATATGGTCTTTTGTCATGAGCTTAGATCATCTAATCACGTGGCGCTTGCCAAACTGGGGATTGATAGGACTTCTCCTTGGGAGGGCATGGTTTTGTAATTGAGGTATGACAAGGGGTATAATGCTCTTGTACCTTGTTATTCTTTTTTGTTTTTTCTCTTTATATTGTTTTCTCCTTTTAATGAATTAGTTTGTTACTAATAAAAAAAAAGTCTCATTGGTCCCATTTTTGTACTCCTGGTACTCGAGAACCAAATGCAAATCAAACAGTCCATGTGTTCACGAAATGGAAGGAAAAAAAAAAAGATGGGTACAAATTAAACAAGAAATAACTCGGGTTCCAGCCCAATCAATCTATCAGTGGTGCCCACTTATCCAATTCAAACCGCTCAAAACCAGGTGTTTGGAGTGAAAACTTTGTTTTCTTCCAAGTTATTAACAAGTCATTAACATTAATCATGCATTGTTCTCATTTTTTTATGTTATTTTTCTTTTTAATAATAATTACATCATATTAATTACATTTTTGGAAACAAAATGCTTTTTCATCTGAATATTGTCAAGATTGACCAGAAAAAGAAGTAGGAAATCAAGTGACCTAGAAGAGAGAAGCATGGTGCACATTTTCAAAAAATAATGAAATGTGGGAAAGTGACCCCATAACAATAGAGATGGAGAATAAAAAGAAAAAAGAAAAAGGAGAAAACAATGGAGATGAAGGGTTTGGTAGCACAGTGACAAGGAAGAAGATACTGTGAATGGTCAAGTTTAGCTTTGGAATTTAGTGTGTTCCCAATTCAGGGTCTCCATCAATGCCCCTCTCTGTGCTGTTTGTTACTCCTTTATAGAGGGGGAATTAGCTCACCAGCTTAGGCAAAATGGGTCCTCAGATACCTGAACACCCAATGGACCCGACCCAGAAAAGAGATTGGCATGGTTCAGGGTTTGAACCTATTTTAAGGTTGGGGCCTGCTCTGTGTCCAGCATGGGCCCAAATACTATTTTCCTGTATCTGGGTTTTGGTCCATGGGGTTTTTAGACACAGACCCAAATGCTTGAATATGTAAGGATTCTCATATATTAATATTGATTATTTTTTAGTTCTTACTTATTTGCGATAGAATACATAGGATTTCAGGTTTAAATGAGCTCCACTTACCAAAGAATTATTAAAGAGGTCAAGTGTGAATGATATGAGGTGAGAGGTGAAGGAAACAATCTAGCAATGTAGGTGAGATGTTGACTTTCCACAGATTTTTTTTTTTGGTACCACAGACTTTCCACAGATTTGAAATACCAAGGTGATAACTAGATATTCAGATACATTTCCATCTTTCAAATTACTTCACATTAAAGGGAAGGTTATTTGGTGGTTATTTCTATATATTCAACTTTAATTTGGTATTTTTAGCCACGTAGAATATGAATTCCTTTGTATTCAATTCCTATAGATGCTATGCAAACAACAATGTCCCAAAATATATGATCTTAAACTCCGAATAAGTATAGAGCAAATGAAATCAGGCATAAGATTAACTGAAGTATTAAAACTTAAAATCCGCTTATGACAAAAGTTCATGCTTGCAAGTGGAGATTGGGTATGCTTGGTATCTTGATTCAAACATTGCTTAGGTCAATGGATTAAATTAATTTACTGTGGTTCTATTGCTTCGAAGAGGGATTGGGGTTCAACCCCAATGGGTAGCTCAGTTGGCCTAGGACTACGGTTTGCACCCGAAGATTATAGGTTCGAAACTGCACTACCACACTCATGGCTTTACTCTGGGCCCGGAGGGATTCGTCCAGCCCAAAGGGTTGGGGACCCTACGATAGAAAGAAAAAAAAAAAAAAAAGGAAATTAGGGTTTCCAAGTATCCTTTTTGTACCGTAAGTGTACCCTATGCTTGAGTCATAGTCGTATCATTGAATTATTTGTTCCACTCTATGACCGTCAGATTGCTAGAAAAAGGTTGCGTATTTGAATTTTTTCATATTTGACACTACATTTTATACATGAATACCGAGGAAAAGTTTGTGGGAAATTCTATATGCACCCACCTATTTTGCTGAGCACAACCACATTCCTTCCTCATGTGTAATTTTTTTTTTAAAGGTGGGTGTGCTCAGCAAAAATAAGGGTGCATATAGAATTTCCCAAAGTTTGTTGATGTATGGTCTCCAATAAAAAAGTAGGCAGAAGAGGGCAAGAATAAAATAACAAGGATAGTTTTGAAAAGGTTTATCTATCTGAAAATTTGGTACAAAATTGATAGAATCATGAAGCAGAATTCAAACCCCAATGTACTGAAATGTACTTGAGACAAAGCTTTGGCGATGATGATCTTACACGTGGAATCCAATTTTCTTTTACGGCCAATATATCCTTGTGCAATGAGCTTGAAATCATTTGTGCACTTATTTCACCTGCATCCTTTAGGCGGGGTGGAACCTACATTTTGGGTTTTGGGGCAGTCGCCCACATCGGATTGCAAAAGGGTGTCAAACCTCTTTTTTTATCCAATCAATAATTGGGTCCAAGATGGCTCATGTCCCGTTAAAAATAAGCTCTCACCCCCCTCAAACGGCGGAATAATGAGAAAAAGAAGTAATATTATAGCCATTGTTCCCCCTCAAATGGGAATCTTGGATCAGTCATTGCCGGCAAAGATCTTGTACAAGGGTAGTGTGGGATTTTCAATCATCATTATCTAAAAGAGCCCTGCTACTTGTCCCGGGATTTAATCCCGGGACTTGTCCCGACTCCATATGGGAGGGGCAAAAAGGTCATTGCAATTGCAATGACCTTTTTGCCCCTCCCATATGGAGTCGGGACAAGTCCCACGATTAAATTCCGGGACAAGTAGACTTTTTGTATCTAAAAAGAGGACCCCCAAATTGGGAAAACCCCCACAGCTAGTGTGCGGGACTACCCTAGTGGGACAAAGCCCATCCTGCATATCACATTGTGGGAGCTCTGACTCTCTGAGGCTTTCCTTGGCAATATCATCTAGTCATCAAGGTTAGAACGGGGTCATACCCCAGTGGGTAAGATGTGTGGTTCTTATTAGGAGGTTAGGGTTTTGACCTTGGCCCCACACACCCCTTCCTCATGCGAATTCCTTCTCTTTGCTTGTGCGAGTTATGTCCTCTTCGCTTGTGGGAGTCTCTCAAGGGTCCCAGTCTCCTTACCGAGCATTAGTTCTTATGCCACGCTTGTGCGGGCTCCTCTTGTGTGGCGTTGATTTCTTATATGTGCGAGCCTCCTTCCCACTTGAATGGAGTGCTTTCCCTTGTGTATCCCGGTCTCATATGGACTAAAAGAAAAACCATCTAAGTCATCAAGGTAGGGAAATTGGAAAAAAGTGGAAAACTTTTGTTGGGGGACAGTTGCAGATCATCTAGCATGCTATTTCCTCATTAATAGGGTGGTGGATTGGGTCTCATCTCATGTGACTTTAAATCAATGTTGAGAGGTTTGGACCCTCGTATCAGAGTGCCGCCATTTACGGTAAAAGGTCAAAAGTCACGGATGTGGGCTTTTGTCACCTGTGGGCCGGGGGTACTAGTCCCAATAGAATGATGGGATGTGGGGTCATCTCTGTTTCTTCTCTTTGGTGTTGATTGATCAAAGGGGTCAGATTTATTCAAAGGTGGGTCCCACTTTAATTTGTAAAGCAGGGAACTTTTCAGCTGGATGTGGCGCTGAATTGTTACTAATGAGGCTAGAATTAGCAATGGCAATGGCAGTGAATTGAGGTCGGGTAGGTTCAGATTGACCCAAAAACCCTTCCTGTTTACTAATGGGGCTGAAAATCTCAAGCCGAACTTTAAAATCATAGTTTGGGTTTTCATGTTGAAGATAAGGAAGGCCAGATTCAAGTTGAGTTGGCAGGTCGAATAGCATTTGTGATCAATAGAGTTGGAATTGTTAACCAAGTCCAGAATAACTGGGTGGGTTGTGGGTCAGGCCTATCTATGATCAAGTCAACAATCGACAAACTCGAACTGCCGTGACCTTATCCAACCAGTCCTCTTATTTTATTTTATCACGTTTACAAAATGGATCTGGTGACTGGATGGTCAATCACAATCAAATGTAAAACCACTCACCTGTTGTATTTAGGGGTGCTCATGGCCAGGCCAATCCGGGCTTAGCTCGCTTTGAATAGGGCTTGGATATGTAATTAGGGCCCGTTTAATAATTGGACTGGACTTGAATTAAATGAGAGAGCCCAAAGCCCCGCCCGGCCTGTGTAAGGAATGCATGTAAATTAATTTAAGTAGTCCAAACAATAGATCAAATGTCCACAAAAGTGATAAAAAAAACCTGATTTGACCCGGCCTGATTGATAAACGGGCGGGTCGGACCTAACTTTTACGGCCCATGTCGGACTTGGGTCGGGCCTGAATATGCCTTAGCCTTGCCCATAAACACCCCTAGTTGTAGTGTCGGCTCAGCAGTATTGGTGTGCATTGTTCTTCATTTGCTTAAGGTCCGTTTGTTTAAAGTAATTGAATACATACGAATGCTAATACTTATTTTTAAAATTGGAGAAAAATATGAAGATGCAAAGTTAAAATTCCAAAATTGACCATTTCCTAAATATCTATTTCATGCAAACAAACAAGCCTATGATGAAATCCAATTTGGAATCCAGACTGGTTGAAACAAATAGGTTCATATCTGAGTTTTTGACTTTCTATTCAAATCAAGAGATCAAGTAATTAGGTAAATATCCAAATTGACAAGAAATATATATATATATATATATAGCAGGGCTCTCCTAAGCTGCAGCTTAGCTTATCCTAAGCTGGAATAGTGCTGATCCTACAAATCAAAGTTGATTATATTGGTTTTTTGTATGATGGAACTGAAAAATTTGATTTATCTTGATTTTGGAGATGATCATCATGCAAAAAATAGCATAATCGATTTTGATTTGTGGGACCAGCCCTGTTTCAGCTTAGGATAAACTAAGCTGCGGCTTAAGAGAGCTGGCCCCATATATATATATATATATAAAACTTGTGGGCCACGGATGAAGGGGTTAGGGGCATGTGTTTGGGGTCAAACTGGATACATGGGGTGGTCTCACATAGATCTTTCCATCCCCCTTGGTCCCATCCCCAAATGGGCCCCACAATTGGGTCCCACAAAAAAGTTCTCACTTGAATATTTCCATATATATATATATATATATATATCCCTCACCATTTTTGGTGAGGGACACCTCAAAAGGGAGAGTTTCAAGTACAAAAGTGTACTTGATGTGAGGTACAAAAATACACTTTTGTACTTGAAACTCTCCCTTTTGGAGTGTCCCTTACAAAAAATGGTGAGGGATGGATGCATATGAAGACTCCCCATATATATATATATATAATATCCAACACCCTCAACCATTCCGTTTCCCGAGAATATGGCCCATCTTCAAATTGGTGCGACCCATACAGGACAGAAGCAGCTACAATCACCAATCACAAAATGCATTGGATATGTCTATTATTGTCCTTTGCATGTCCTCCAATCCTCACTGAGAGCGTGGCTAAAGACTTCACAAAGGCATTCATTTCATTTCATTTCATACACCAGAAAGAGATGAGTTCCATCAAAAATGATCTTCAACAGGCTATGGAGGGGGAAGTGCATGCTCAAGCCCAAGTATGGAAACATATTTATGGGTTTGCCGAATCACTCACACTCAAGTGTGGAATCGAGCTCGGGGTACCCAACATACTTCACAAGCATGGCAAGCCCATGACCCTATCGGAGATCGCCAGCGAGCTCACCATACCTTGTCCAAACACGGACCTCTTGCATCGCATAATGCGGTTCCTGGTCCACATGTAGTTGTTGGCCAGTGTTGATGGGCCAGAGAACAGGTATGCATTGACACCGGCATCAAAGCTCTTGGTGAGAGCTGAAGAGAATAACAAGGTGCCAGTCGCCTTGTCGCAATTGCATGCCAATGAGATGAGGCCGTGGCACTATCCAATCGCAGGAATTGAAGGCAAGACGACAATTTCCTGAGCTGGAAGTTCCATGATGTGGTGGTGATGATTTCTATCCACACCAAAGAATGGCATTTCAATTCAGAAATGGGGAATTAGGAAAGCATTAAAAATGTAATTCCAAATCCACCTCAGGAGTTAAAAGTGTTAACATTTGTCAATATTTACCCTCAATGAAAAGTAACAGATGTCTCAATTCAACAGTAGGTATAAATCTAACTAAGATCCAATGCTTTCCATTTGACAATTGGAGATTTCTAGAAGATGTTTGGAGGTGCAAGGTGCTCTTAAGTCTAAGTATGATATTTAACTATTTCAAGTCACCCAAAATCAAGCTGTTTGAAAATCTAGTTTTTCATATATAATAGCATTCTAAAGAAGATATAATACACTTCATCAGTTTTATTACTAAATTCATTAGATAATTTACTCTAATCTCCCCAGCGGAAACTTTAGAGGTTAACAGTTTTTAGATAGACAAAGATCCTCTTCCCTTTGTTTACACACAACCTCTACACTTGGGACATAAGCTTCAAATGCTTTCTATGGGGCCTTTCTTTGAAAATTCCTACCTACAAAGCCTAATGACGATATATCCACAAGCTAGAGTTTCATTAAAACCTTGATAACATGGAAAATGATCCTAGTGCAACCCCCAAAACACCCATAGAACACCGTGAGAGTTTCTGTAGTGGAATATAAGGCCACTCCCGACGTCTTGTATTCAATGTTTTGGATTGTTGGGCTGTTGTATTATCTGTAGTTTTATTTTTATTGTTTGTTTTCCTCCTGTAACGATATATCTTGTCTAATCAAAAAAAAAAAAAAAGAAGAAAAATCGTCTAAATTTACCCAGTGTGCATTTGTGTGGGTTTAGAGCCTGCGATCCAATGGATTAATTCTATTGGGCCAAAGACCACTGGAATGTCCACAACAACAACAATAAAAAAAAAAAAAAAAAAAAGAAACATAGAACCCATGCTGTGGGGCTAATTTTAGCCACTTGCCTGTGCTTCCATGGTTAAGCCATATGTTCTAATTTCCAATTTGGTCTGGTGGGGGTAAGTCAGTAAGCCATGACTCGAACTATCCTAAACTCTGACTTTTGGAGGCCCCATAGGAGGGGCGGAGGGCAGTAATGACTAATTAATAATAGTGAAATTTGAACTATCAATTTGGCATTTATGTAGAGACTAAAGTAGGTCCAGAATCCAATCTGTAGGACCTAATCATCATTGTAATGTTTACGTTGACAACAACAATGATACAAGCAGTTGGATGATTGGATGAGAAAGCCATTTTAATGAATTTACATTTGTGTCAAATGTGGTCCTAACTCGATAACCATCCTTGTAATTGTCACATCCCGGTCCCGAATCACCCTGGCCTAGGGTAATCTCCGGAATGTGCCACACGTACTCCCGCGTGCTGTACCTGTCTCGAGCCAAATACAACACACGAAGGAGAGAAAAACAACTTTCCATGCACGTGAGAGAGAACTCACTAAACACATCAAAAGCAATTAAGTGTAGCGGAAGCTGTAATTCATTAGTTTGAGGTATCAAATTCCATCCAGTGTATTTAACAGTTCAAGTTTAAATACAAAAGAATTATACAAGTATTTACATTGATTTACAAAAGAAGGGTATAGAAAAACTAAACAACATTACCAAAAGTATAAACAAAAGAACTTCTATCACCTAAGTGTGGCCCACACAAAAAGGGGCTAGCCACATAAAAACAGAATTCTCCAAAAAGTGATTTCGCTCTCCGAGGAAGACAATTCACTTGGCCTCAGGCTCGGGCCACTCTACTAACCCTGAAGGTACCTCTTGGGTAACCTTCGCTCTCTCCTCGGCCTCAAAATGATCGGATGCTGAACCTGCGACTGTGACACCAAGAATAGCATCATGAATACGACGATTCAGCAAGTATATGCATTAATAATAAATTACGTGTTATATCAAATAGAATTTATAAACACTTAATTAAAAGATGTCAATATCAGGTAACAACTAGGCAATCATGCCAAAATCGAATAATTTATGCTTTACAAATCAATGAGGGATACAACATACTAGTTGGCTACTACATTAAGCTCATCCTCTCAATAGAGAGCAAATCTAGTTGGGATGTCACCAGCGGCCCGGCCAAAGGCTAGCTGGCTACCCGGTTCTGGAGTTCCGGTACTCCATATGATCTACTACAGTGATCTCAATTAACTAAACCAAGTTTAACCCCGTTGGGTATCACGAGGTTGAAGCTCAGTAGTGCCAAGCCAATCGGATCAAATAAATACAAATATGAGTAAGACTATTTTTACTTGAATCAAATCAAATCATTAATATCCCGACTTTTTCACATATAAACTTATTTATCTCGAATTTCAATTGAACATTGTATAACCGTACAAATATAACGAAAGAAAAACAAAACAATTTATGTATGTAAATCATTATTTAAAATTGGAAGGTGAAAAGGAAAATAAATTTCAATATGCACATGCATTTATTAAAAGGATCAAGGATTATTTATTAGGCTTTCATCCTTCACCTTCTCACACGATGAGGTTTGGAAATCCGGTGCATAGCTATTTTTAATTTGGTGCCACTTTATATAAGTGAAGTGTACCGGTTTCCCCGAGCCTCATCCATCACAAGGTGTTAGAAGAAAAGAATAAGTTTCACAAAAAAAAATAATCGTAGCCTCAATAATTTCTCACGTGGTTAATTACCATTGGTCAGTTGAACTCGTCAAGGGTGTCATTTTCTAGGGTCATATAATTCTCTTGGAGTCAAAAATCCTAATGGGTTTCATAAATACTCACTAATTAGTGTTTGCAATCTACAGGGTGCGAAAAGAATAATTTGGTCAGAATTCCCGGACCCCACACAGAACCTGGCCTCGCTATAGCGAGGACACATTCTGTGTCAGTCACAGAGGGCACGTTCTGTGTCCATTGAAATTTCCATCAGCTGCATATATAACCCAAATGGTAAGTCCCAGATGGTTTCCTCCCACTTATACTTCAACATGACATACAAATGTCAAAAAGCAAGCCATCATTCCACCATTCAATGCATTAATATATATATATATATATATATATAGGGGAGTCTTCATATGCATCCATCCCTCACCATTTTTGGTGAAGGACACCCCAAAAGGGGGAGTTTCAAGTACAAAAGTGTACTTTTGTACCTCACATCAAGTACACTTTTGTACTTGAAACTCCCCCTTTTGGGGTGTCCCTCACCAAAAATGGTGAGGGATGGATGCATATGAATATTATCCATATATATATATATATATATATATATAGGGGGGTATTCATATGCATCCATCCCTCACCATTTTTGGTGAGGGACACCCCAAAAGGGGAATTTTCAAGTACAAAAGTGAGGAAGTACAAAGGTGTACTTCCTCACTTTTGTACTTGGAAATTCCCCTTTTGGGGTGTCCCTCACCATTTTTGGTGAGGGATAGATGCATATGAACATTTCCCATATATATATATATATATATATATATATATATATATATATATATATATAAGTTCCTCACCCAATTCCAAATCCAGCACATGCATTGCATTAATATATACATTTTCACACCCATTTCTATTCTAGCATATGGATTGCATATTTCCACACCCATTTCAATCAATAATCTCATCTCTTCTTAATCTTTCCAAATGAAGACCATTAATACCCTAAAATCAAATTCATGTCTTAATCATTCCCTAATTAAAATTAAAGAGGCTAATCATAGTAAAAAGGAAAAATAATAACATTTAATATAAAAATCAAAGAATAACATCACATGCATTAATTATTAAAGTTTATACTTGCCTCATGGAGATTTCAAAAGCTTCTCACACCCTTGATTTAAGAAAATCCCAAAAGCCCCAAATGAGCAAACCCTAATCACAAGAATCATGGAAAAATGGGAATGAATATGTATATGTGGATATCTATGAATCCTTGACTCTAATGCAACTCCAAATACTCATATTTAAAGAGGGTTTAGCTGTAACCTGGAAGTAACTCTAGTTGAGAGGAGAAGAGAATGAAGAGATAAATTCTTGGTGAAATGAAGTAAGAAGGAATGGATGAGTGAAGAAGATGATGGAGTTGAGTCCTCCTCCTAGCCTTCCAAAGCCCAAGCTCTCGTTCTAGAGGAGGTTGAAGGAGAAGAGGAAAGGAGGAAAGAGAGCAGTGAGGTGGAAGGAAATGAAAAGAAAAGCAAAGGATAAGAAGGAATGGATGGATGAGGTTATATATAAGGAGGTGAAAAGGGGTATTTGCAAGAAAACCCAAGAAATGGCATTATTCCCATATTAAGTCAAATGAGGGTTCAATTCCACAACGGTTGGTCAAATGAAGAAGAGTCTGATATGAAAATTAATGTACTCGTCAAAATACACGCGATGATGTCAAAATGACGGACAAATGATGAAAAACGCGAAAATCAATATTTACGAAAAAACCCTTGACTCTACTCAATTGAGTCAATCCCACTATAACTCACCTATACCAGGTGTAAAACTCATCTAACTCAGTCTAATAGGGCTAATAAACACTATTCACCACAATTAGCAATTAAACATAATTAATTGAGCTAAACCACAATTAGTTAGTACTAATCAGGGTTAAGCCGGGTCGGGGTGTAACAGTAATCATGGACCTCTAAAATAAATTGCTATAACAATGTGGTCCAGTAGTCCATTTTGCATGGTCTTGGTCCAATGTTTATAATTATCAAACCAAACTAAACTTTAAGCACATTTAATAAATGGGATGTCCCTCTTGTGTTTCTGTCCATTGTAGATGCAAGTGGTCCAAATGGACTTGCAACATAGAATAATAAAAACATAACTAATTGGATATTGATCATTATTCCACAGACCCCAAAACAAGTAGTTTAAAACGAAAGTGGATGGAATGGGTCTCACAATATGGTTTGTACTGCTGCTGTGGTACATGTGGTTGGACTTCTACATGAGGAAGCCAAACAAAAAAGATTATGGAAAAAGCATATTTTTAAGTAAGAGCTAATTGTAAATCATATTTACAGTCATCATCGTTAGAATTCACATTTGGATTATAACAAAATTCTATACTGACTATCAATCTACCTAATACATTTCTCCTACTTTATCCAGGCATGGCTCAAAGTTAACTATATTTTTCAGTACACCATTAAAAGTTTTTAATTAATTTTGATCCCTAGATATGATAAGAGGGGCCCATTCTTTTAATCCAAGTCACTCCAATTGGGGTGGTTGGCCATATTATCATTGTGTGTGGAGGAAAGAGATGCCAAAACCAATCAATTGCATTGTGGGGTTTTTAGATCTCAAGTGAATGTATACATGTTTGAAGCTATCTTGTATCTGAATATGATAGATAGCTAGTGTGACCCAACTATAGTTGGGATTTGAAAATTAAAACCATGGTTAAACAAAAATATAGGATGTGACCCCATTAATGTTTGGATCATAAGCAGAGTCATGAAATATGAGGTTTTATTATTTCATTAAGTTCATAGAGATATGGTAAATGCCCAAATAAGCTTGGGATCATACTAGCTATTATTAGAACTTGTAGAAGCATATAAAAGGCCATAGAGAAAAATCTTCTTTCTCCGTGCCTCTCTATTTCTGTGGTTTATTTTCCTGAAAGTACCTCATGGACTCTGAATTGCCCCAAGAGTCCCTAACTTTTATCTACTTGTTGCAGAGGGACTCATATATGTTACTAAAAAAAAACCATTTCTTATCTCTTTTCATTTTTCGCATTGTCATCAATCTCGACTGTAAAAGAGGATATGAAGCAACATTGTTTACTTGGGTGCTTAGTGCCACATATCCAGACAAAATTAAGAAAAATTAGATTCTTCTCCAAGATCTTTTGTTCTTTTCAAAGAATTGAAGTATGATAAAGTGAAACATCAAATCAAGAGAGGATAAAATATAAGGTGTTATGATAGTGTTTTATTTTTAGTTGTTTGGTATAGAATTTTTTTGACTTTTTGTATAGAAAAGTAGAGTTTTTTTGTCTTTTAGTAGAGAAAAGTGGTTGTTTTTTTTTACTTTTTTTTTAAAAATTCGGGGGGAATTTTGAAATTGTGTATTTTTTATATGACCCCTTGTCATTTCTTGTCTGGATTCACTTTACTTTACTTTAACTAGTTAATTGCCAAACACGCCTTAAAAGTATTTGTCTTTGTTTATGACAGACATTATCCCGGTACAAAACCTAAAATGTTGATGAGAATTGTACAATTCTATTTAGGCCCACATTAGGAAAGAGCCAAATTTGTAGTTGAAAAGTTGTGAGCAGTAGTAGCACCTGCACCGGCATAAATAAATGTTCCTCCCCATCTTACAGCTTTTGACATCAAGCACATGGGACGCAGCTAAGTACATAAGTCAATTAATTGGTGGTTGCAAATTATGAAGCTGCAATTGATGGTTGTATTTCATTAAAGCTAAGGTGATTGAGATTATGAACCTGCTCGAGACAAAGGCTAGCAATTTGGTTTTTTCCAATGCCTTCCAGAAGAGAAAAAAAGATTAGTGTAAGGTAGGCTTAAAAATGTAAGTTGTGATTTGATGAATTTGTCTCCTAATCTCAAAGAAGCATATGTGGGGGGTGCTGCATACAATAAAAATTAGAACTTTGGACATTTTCATCCACTTCTTGTCTCAACTACGATTTTCACCTCATCCAAACAGATCCTAGGGGCGATAAATCTCATATAGCCCACAACTCAACATCCTCCATTCTCGCCCATTAGATGAATTCATGCTCCCAAGTATCTAATTCAATTCAAACTCAAGTTGTAAATTCATAACAAAAGAATCTAAAACTAAAGCCTTGTTTGTTTGAATTAAAATGTTATATTTGATGTTCATTTCGAAAATTCACCTTTTAATCTTCCTTTTCAATGTATTCAATTCCACCGGTCTAATACAAACAAACAAGGCTTTAGTTTTGGGAATGTGTTTTGAAGACCAAAAACAACCCCTGTACACAGAGCTGAAGTGTTACAAGTGTAAGGCCGTAGGAACCAAGTGGCCTATTAGGACTTGGTGTGAAGTGGTTAGAAGTGACATATTTAGGTGTGGAGTTACAAAGAACATAGCTATAGATAGGGATGAGTATCAAATATAAATCTCAAAGCCTACACCCTAGATAGACTGGAAAAAGCTTCAGTGATGGCGAGGACGATTTATTCATTGTGCATTGGTCACAGTACTTCTAAGTTCCCTGCAACAACTGTGATCAGTGACGTTAAATTCTACCATTGTTATCATCACAACAACACATTGGATTGGTAATTCAATTGGTAAAACTGCAGTCATAGAAGAAAAAAACATATCATTCTAGGCATCACAGGTTAGAACTCCGTTATTTTAATGGTCATGTGAAACTTGCAACCTTGTGGTTAGGACTCTCTGCCCATAATTATTCAGTTAAAGGTAGCTAATTACATACACATATATCCATTGAGCATGACCCCTTAGTTCCAATACATGGTAAGCCTAATGGATAAAGAAAAGCCCCAAGATTTTGTGAGATTCTGAATAGGAAGTACTACTTTAAGGCTCAAGCAGCTGCATGGAAATGAAGGCCGACTCCAATGTGCATTTCCAAAAGCAAAACTTTGCAGCACCAATGTACACATGGCAAATATTCAAGACCTGAACAATCTAAGAAGAAGCTAGAAATCCCAAAGCAAGTGTGGCAATCCTAAAACAAGATCCATGCACATAAAACTGAACATCCATTTGTACAAATACTATATAGAAGATTCATGCAACTAAAACACGGATAAATGCACAAAACCCATGCACATGCAAGCGTAGAGAAATAACTACCATCATTTGGGAAGATAAGGTTCTGAACCAGATAAGCTCAATCTATAGCTAGTTCTTTTTTTCTTTTTCTTTTTTGCTTACTTGGCTCAGTGGCCAAGTTGTTGAGGAGTAAAGCCACCCACCAGGGATCGAGCCCTCTTGGGAGGGATGGGAGTGAGAGCCTTTACCACTAGGTTACCCCTTCCCAATCTACAACTAGTTAGGTCTGCTAGATAAACCAATAGAAACAACTGATCAAAATTCTCATAACAGCCTGAATCATGGATGTTCAGAGCATTCAACTAAACATCACAAGAGATTAATAAAAAGGAGGCATGGGTGAATAGTATTAAACAGTAACCCAATCTAAAAGCATGATGAAAAAAAAGGGGGGAAAACTCCTAGCACCTAATTAATTAGGAAATAAACTGGCTTAAAACCTCACTCTGGAACATAGGAGTTCCCGCACTCAGATGTAAAAATTGAAATCAGATGAAACTAAGCAGAAACATAATTTTAAAAGAACCATTTTTGGGACGCAAGAGTTCCCATACTCAGATGTAAAAACTGAAATCAAATGAAACTAGGCAGCAATGTAGTTCTAAAAAAGCCATTTCCAAAAGAAAGAGACAGAACGACATGAATAAAAACAACGAGTATTTCTAGTATTAAGAAAGGCAATTGGAATCAACACGGGAAATAAGGAAACAACATTAAAAAACAACCTTGGACAACCAAAAAAATCTCGAAATAAACCACCAAAAAAAAAAGAAGAACCTACATCCTAAGACAACCCTTTACAAGTAAAAAGCTCTATATAGATCATATCTCAAGAAAAGACATTAAACCATATGAAGTAAACTAGAAAAACCAGTAACCCACATCCAAAAATCAATTTTTAGGATATATACATATACACACATCCAAAAGGTGCCTTTTACAAGAAAACTGCCCAATACAGATCCCATGTCAAGAAAAGACATTAAACCAGATGAACTAAACTAAAGATTCAATTTTCTAGTTCTGTTCATCTGGTTTAATGTCTTTTCTTGACAATCTATGTAGAGCTTTTTGCTTGTAAAGGGTAGTTTTTGATATAGGTTCCTCACTTCCCTGGGTGACAGTTTTAAACAGAGCTTTTTGCCTGCTCACTGGATTTTCCCATGGTTTTGCGCCCCTCTCTTGTACCATGGTGATGGTTTTATGTAAATCACTCTTTAGAAAAAATGGCCCTAAAAAGTAGTAAAAGATCCCCTTTTTATTAAACAGAAAAATAAGCATGCAACGCAAAAGAACAAAAATCTAAGATGAAGATAAAATCAATCAAAGCAGCCAAGGGAAACCAAGAAACCACATCCGGTGCACCCTTTAAACAAACAAACAAAACTACAAAACAAAACTATTGTTAATCTGTACTAAAAAGAGATACCATAGACAAGAAAAGACATGAAACCAGATAAATGTAACACGAAAAAGCATAAAGACCCCACATCAAAAACCCACTTTTGAGGAAGAAAAAACCCTTTCCATTGCTGTTGTGCTTTTTTTTTAAGAAGAGGAAATGATGTTGGGAGGGAGTAGATGTCATACGAGCAATCCAAAAACACCTAAAATCTCCAAAATCCTGTCCTAATTTGAGACCCTCAAAAGCATGGAAATAGAAAATAAATCAGAAGTGTGAGATTTCACCTTGAGGATTTTGCAGAGAGAAGTCAGCGGAGAGAATAATTACAAAGAACAGTGAGCAGAGGGAGACCTAGCCTGCACCAAGCAAACGGAATGCCCTCCTCTCCAACCTTCAGTGCGTCGCTGCCGGTGTATGAGATCGGAATGAGAAACCGGGTGTGAGAGATAGATTGGAAGAGAGATGAGGAAGACAGCCGAGGAAGAGGAAGAGAAATGAGGCCAATCGATTGGCCAATCGATTGAGAAAGAAAGAAAATGGCGGGTAATGGAGGGAAAGAAAAAAAAAAAGCGATTGAATGAAAAAAGACGCAAGTGAAACTGGGAGGGACCATTTTGGCTAATCGAAAAATGACTGTTGATGTGGGTTTAGATCTTTCACTGACAAATTTGTACTTGTCACCCAAAATTTGTCTTTCGGTGACAATTTTTTGTCACCGAATCTCCTCTTTATTTGGTGAAAAAAATTTTTGTCACCGAATCTCCTCTTTATTTGGCACCTTGGTTAAAGCTTTTCTGTGATAAGAAAAAAAAAAATTTTGTCACCGTCGTGTGCGTTCCGTGTCAACATTGATTTTTTGTCACCTAAGGGTGTCACTAATGGTGTTTTTTGTTGTAGTGACACTAGTTCAGTAACTATTAACCTTTGGACTTTTAGACGCTAAAATCAATGTTAACATTATACGAATAAAAGTTATATTTGACCGAACTTTAAGCCCCACAATATCCCCCTTGTTTGGTTGAATCTCCTTCAGGTTAAGCTCGCAATCACTCTAGCTTGGGACCTACTCCACAAACATTCTGATGTTTGGATTGTACCCTGACTCGAAGCTTGCCTTTGCTTAAATTACTGCAAGACCCTTGATCTAGGCTTAATTCAAAGTTCTTCTCCAAGATCCCCTAACAACCAAATCCCCTGCATCCCTTGTGAGGGTAACTAGGGGTGATGCCGGACTTTGAGGATGAGAGTGAAATTATAAATTAGAATTTAAAACTTCGAGCTTTTACTTAATTTAGACCATAATATAATTGGATTAGAGTTTCCAAACGGGCCCGCACTTGATTTAACAGCCTTAAGGTTAGTGGTCTTTTAACCTGTAGCATTTTCTTTGATATTCAATCCAAAAGGTGGATATAGGTTCGATGAGAGTGAAATTGGGGTTGATGCCAGACTTTGAGGATGAGAGTGAAATTATAAATTATAATTTAAAACTCCGAGCTTTTACTTTAGACCATAATATAATTGGATTAGAGTTTCCAAACAGGCCCGCACGTGATTTAACAGCCTTAAGGTTAGTGGTCTTTTAACCTGCAGCATTTTCTTTGATATTCAATCCAAAAGATGGATATAGGTTCGATGAGAGGGAAATTGGGGTTGATGCCAGACTTTGAGGATGAGAATGAAATTATAAATTAGAATTTAAAACTCTGAGCTTTTACTTTAAACCATAATATAATTGGATTAGAGTTTCCAAACGGGCCCGCACTTGATTTAACAGCCTTAAGGTTAGTGGTCTTTTAATCTGTAGCATTTTCTTTGATATTCAATCCAAAAGGTGGATATAGGTTCGATGAGAGTGAAATTGGGGTTGATGCCAGACTTTGAGGATGAGGGTGAAATTGGGCTTGGTGCCAGATTTTGAGGATGGGGGTGAAATTTGGCGTCGTGCCAGATTTTGAGGATGGGGGTATAAAAAGGCTTGCACCATGATTTATCAATTGCACAAACTTATCTGTTTTAGCTGCACAACCTTTCATTTTTAAATAATCTCCAAAATTTAAAAATTAATTTGAGGTTTACCAAACACTCAAATATATAAAGAAGCTCTAAATCACAAAATAAGAGCTTATTTTTAAAGTTGCAAAATGGGTAGTGTAACTTATTAATCAGGTCATCTGTCTCAAATTGTTAGTTGGATCATGCTTTAATTATTATTTTTATTCATGACAATTTAGTAATCAAAATCATGCACCATTATTTTTAGTATGGCCATCCCAAACGGATTTAAGCCCATATGATTAATGGAAAGAGTACTAACATCATATGTGCATAGCTAATAGAAATGGGTTCATGAAAATCTCAATCTAAAGTGCACCAATATGGTCAAACTCATGAGTCATGATTATTAAAAATTTCAAGTTTCAAGCCTCCCTCGATATATGAGAAGGGAGGGAGGGAGGTTGGGAAGATTCAACTTTTGAAGCAAAGAGAATCATGACTTATGGAAAGAAAGGGACCTTATAAAAGAAAGGTTGTATCCCAAATCCCAAATAAATAAATAAATAATAGGGTAGACCTATTAGACCTGAGATATTTAGGTGAAAATGTGAAAAATAAGTAAGCCAAGTAGCCCTCAAGTGGACTGGATCTTGTGCAAAGCAATCTCAAAGAAAAATATAAGGGCCCTGAATCTAAAAATGGATAGGTGAAAGTACTGGGCTGGTTTTTCAGCAATGCTATCTAAAAAAAAAGGGTGGGGGTATGATATGATACCTAAATTCAAACTGAAAATTAGGATCGCCGACCTAATCAATGAAACAGATGGACTTAATGGGCCTGGAATTTTACATGGATATAGGATACATCAAGACCTTTTAAGCCCAAACTGCCCCACCTTCCCATTGATTGGTTGGTCCTGTTTGGGCCCTAAATCATGGGCGGCCAGGGATCGATGCTCCCTTACGTGGGTGAGTCCATTGAACGAGGTGTAAACTGAACAAGAAACCAATATGTCCACTATGAATATAAAAAAAAATTAATAAGATTGTATACTGGGCCCTGGCACTAGATGATATAATCAGTGTTGCACAGTTGCGTGCATTTGGGTTTAAGCCCTACACGTCGTTGTGGTTAAGATATTTTCATTTGGTCTTTTTACCCAAATGATAAGGTGGGCAATGTTTGTGGCCTCAAATGAAGTGAGGACGAGAAGCCAGCTCTACCCAAAAGAACATAAAGACGTCCAGACAACTGGGACAAGAGAAACGGCTGGTTCTTCTTTTTCTCCTCTTCCAAGCCATAGGATCGCCTGTTCTACTCCCTCTAAATCAAGCTTTATCAGGTTCTTCTCTTTAAAGACAACGAGGGTTCCCGGTTCCAAGGTTCCATCAAGTTATTTGCCCATGCCATAGTCGGTCATCTCTCAGCCATAGTCGCATTCACACAACTACCATTACAAAGCAGAAATAAATTAGGGTACCAAGGTTCAATCTCTCAAACTACACTACAGTAATAATCTCTTTCTGCTTCTTTATTTTTCAAAAATCTTCGCTGCATCTCAAAGCCCTTCAAAAACTACCCCTATTTTATATAATATTTTCTTCCATTGCAAGACTTTTATATTCCCCCACTGTCCAAGTGGTGGGAACCATATAGGACATAAGCAGCGAAAATCTCCCATCACCTGATTCATTGGGGGTTTCTATAAAAATGCCCCTCTTCACGTCACAATAAACTCACATGTTCTCTAATCCATCATGCAGGAAACATAGCCAAGAATTGACAAAGGTGTTGAGATACAGTAGAAAGGCATGGATTCAGTGAAAAGTGACATAATTGCATTGGCTATGGATGAGGAAATTCAGGGTCAAGCCCAGATATGGAAACATATTTATGGGTTTGCTGAATCGCTGACTCTCAAGTGCGCCATCGAACTTGGGGTACCAGACATAATTCACAAGCATGGCAAGCCCATGACCCTATCGGAGATCGCCGGAGAGCTCACCATACCTTCTCCGTACATGGACCGCTTTCAACGCATAATGCGGTTCTTGGTCCACATGAAGTTTTTCACTGTCATTGATGGCCCGGAGATGAAGTATGCATTGACACCAGCATCGAAGCTCTTGGTGAGAGCTGAAGAGAAGAACCTGGTGTCACTCGCCTTGTTCCCATTGCACGCTGATGAGATGTTGCCATGGCACTATCTCATCGCGGGGATTGAAGGCGAGACGACGCCATGGTTGGCGTCGCACAATGGGGTCCCTTACTATGACAGGGTGGGAAAGGACCCGGAGTATAACAAGCTTCACAATGATGCAATGACGAGCCACACAAGCTTTGTGGTCTCAGCACTAGTGCAAGGGTGCGCCAAGGAGGGTGTGCTTGATGGGGTGCGCAGTTTGGTGGATGTTGGGGGTAGCACTGGTGTGGCCTCTAAGGCCATTACCAATGCCTTTCCCCATGTCAAGTGCACTGTTATGGACTTTGCTCATGTTGTAGATGCTGTGCCCAAAGACCCCAAGGTCGATTTTGTCGCCGGGGACGTTTTTTACTATGTGCCCAAAGCTGATGCAGTTCTAATGAAGGCAATCTGCTCTCTCTCTCTCTCTCTCTCTCTCTCTCTCTCTCTCTCTCTCTCTCTCTCTCTCTCTCTCTCTCTCTGCCTTAGTACATACTACGTACATACATCACACACACATACACACTAAGAAGTAGAATTTATTTGACATAAATTCAATGGAGATTTGAAAAATAATTCTCATGAAGACATTGTTGATGAATATCCACCCTGTGGGACTGGCAAAACTATATTGATTATGATCAGTTCTTGTCCAAATGAGTGGTTTTCAGTGGACCAAATGCTCTACCGCACCAGTTACACATCTAAAAGTAGTCCAAAAGAGTTTGAACTGCAGGTTCAACCCGATCCAACTAGTCAATTTGACAAGTTTTGATTAAGACCAATCTGTCCAAAGACCTGGTTTCAGCTGAACCTGGTTAACCTTGTCATTTTGGTTTAGATTTTATTACGCCAGTTTTAAATGGGTTTTAGTGGAGTGGATTTTCCAAAAAACATTCCCATGTAAAACTTTATAAAATTGTTAGCAAAAGGAGACTTTATAGCATGGATTAAAATCTCGGCCGATACCGAGCCGATATCTCGCTAAGATATCGGTCTCAGCAAAATATCCCCAATAAATCGCAAAATATCGGCCAATATAATATTTATATCATGTGAACCGATATCTCAACCGAAAATATCGGCCGAGATAGTATAAAAAGGGTAAAAACCCTAATTTTTACAACTTTTTCCCCATCTTCATTTTCTTCTCCTCTCTTTTCATTTCCTTACTACCCATAGCAGCAGCCCTACTCCCTCTTGCATAATTTCAATTCCCACATTAATTTTTTGAAGAAAATATTATCTAAGGTAAGAGAAAATCAACCTAAAGCATTTTATTATGTGGTTTTTTTAATTTTTTAGATGAAGTTTAGAAATCATTGGGTTTGTTATTTGTGTTGTGTTCTTCATTTAGATCTACATACTTTCATGCTATATGTACTCATACACATGATTTTGAACCTTTTTTTTTTCAATTTTTTTTATTTTTGGATTTTTTAATATTTGAATTATTATATATCATTTTTTGGGGATTTCATCATAACTATGTTCTTTTAATGATTCATGATCATTGTATGGTGTACACTCATACTCATCAATCTCTCCCTAGTCTCTACTCTCTACTAGTCCACTCTAATTTCAGGTGAACCATGAACCTTTTGATGCCCAAGTGCTTTCTGGTTTATCTATCTCACTATTATGTTTCTAATTTTAATGTGTCATCTTCAGGGTCTTGAATTTCACAATTTATTTGATGATTGAGTTAGTATTAAATGATGATTGATATGTTATCTTTATTTTCTTATATTTTACATTAATAAATTGATCATGAGTATCAATAATGGTTGCATTATATGAAATACTAAAGTAGACAACGAACTGCGACACAAACAAGACTCATAACTTAAGGTGACCGAGATTTTGATTTATTTTTGTTACTAATGGAAAAAAAATATTGTATTCCAGCATTTTCTACTATTCTGGATTTTTTGGATATTTTTGCAAATTTTTTTGGACTAAAAAAAAAATTCACACCGTGGCGACCGCGACGGACCGATATCAGCTACCGATACCGATATCATATCGGTTTTTCGGCCGAGCCAATACCGCGACCGAGACCGAGATTTTAAACCATGCTTCATAGGCGACTTGTAGGCCCATTTTGGTATCCCCTGAGTTCATCATTTGATGTACGCAGGGCCCAATTTGGAGTGGATTTGTCAACTCTCTTGTTTATTTACTTGTGTGTGTTTATGGGTCTCTATCTAATGAAGTTGAGTTTGGTGCAGTCTTTTCTCCATGGCTTTGATGATGACGATAGCATCAAGATCCTCAACAAGTGCAGGGAGGCTATACCTGCAAAGGGAGGGAAGTTGATCTTAGTAGAGATTGTGTTGGACATTAATGGAACTCTTGAGTTTGCAAGGCCTAGACTCTGTATGGATCTGGAATTGGGCATGTTTGGAGGCAAGGAGAGAACAAAGGATGAGTGGAAGAATCTTTTGACAAAAGCTGGTTGTGGATGTTGGAAGTAGGTGGGCCTCGTGGATAGAATTTCAAAACTTTTGACCCACTTAACTCAGGGATCAAGTATCCACAAGGCCAAAAACCCAATCCAGGATGCAAACCCTCAATCTCACATATCAAGATCAGTAAAAACATCTATCTAGAAGATAGAATCAGCAACATAAAAGCTTCAAATAAATCTACAACATGTAAGGAAGTAGATCATACCTTCGGAGCTCGGTTGTGCTCTAATGGAGAAGTTGCTACTTTATTTGATGTCAAACTCTTTCGCAAATCAAATCAAGATCTCCAAGACCCAATTGTCTTCCACACTATGTCCCTTATCAGATTTCTTTTCTCAAGGAGATGGGTGGGATCTCCTAAAGAAAACTACTAGAGAACAACTAGAAAAGGAAGTAGAAGAGATGTGCAACAACTTGCACAAGAGAGGAGAAGAGAGAGAGGGCTAGCCTTGCACAATAATGCTTGGGACGTCCAAAGGGGTTTGCTCCCCTTTTATAGCCTCTTGCAACTCCTCTAATACTAATTCCCATAGAAGTCTCACTTCCATTAATTAGTAACCTTCTCTTTCTAATTAAAATAGAAGTCCTACTTCCATTAATAATTAGTAGGTTACTATTACCACTATTAGAAGTCTCACTCCAAATAGAAATAGTAATTCTCTAATTCCTTTCTATCTAGAGTTCTACTAGAATTAGTATCTATCCAATACTTGGGCTAGTGTGGGGACCACTAGGGATTCCTTAGAAAGCTGGCTCCAACTGGGACACGCGACCCCACATCTCATGTGCAATCCGGGCCCACAGTTAATTGCAAATAACTCCACTATATAAATGCAATTGAACTCCAGTCTTAGGAATAAATTACATAGAAGACCCTAAACTTCCCTATGACCACAAGTAGGCCCCTCCATCTATATCCATGGATCAATTGGATCTGTCCACCAAATTAAATCCATATCTTATTATCCTTGAGACCCAATTAATTATAATGATCGATTGGTACCTATCCAATTAACTCTTAATCGGAATGGGTGCGCACTTACCAATGATAAATCCATTAATTGGCACAAGGGGATAATCAGGATAGATTCCATCTTGACCATTAAATGTTCTCACAGCTCTACTACCATTCACCCAAATCACCGAGGTGTTGACCTACAATTGGCCTCACTCATTGTGACTCAAAGCAAATGAATAAATAGAAACTTGAGTTCATTAATGTCTCAGGATTGAGAGCCTATTGCTAGGGAATTATGAGAGCAGACCTTAAAGTAAAGATAATATTCTTAAGGTGCTTCTCATGGTCCTTCAATACATCCAATGTACCAACACATTGATCCAGAATCTTCCATTCTGATGATCGAGACAAATCACACTATCTCATAGTGATCAAAGTGTTGCAACCTTATCAGATGAGATGCCCAGTCTCATCACTAGTTGTGAAGATATTTTAAGTATAAGATTTGTGACATATATCTCCCGTGTGTGGATCTCATCCATACACATATATCACATCTAATATACTAATGGGACTCGGTTCAACTCATGAACCATTATGTCATATGTATTGGTCATGTGCATAAAGTAATAAAATAACATTCATCTCATGAAAGTATAACATGATTTTATTGATAAATAAATAAATTAATCAATTTATGACATCAATTGATGGATTGAGTCCATACAATCTAACAGTGGAAACTATAAGGTAGCGTTTGGTTCACGTGAATGGAGGTCAGAATGACCATTCCAGCGTTTGGTTCGCCAAAAAGGGACGGAACGACAATTACCTTCGGAATCCCATTCTTTTATGTGAGGGAATCACCATTCCATCCAAGAATGGAAGGAATCACCATTCCATTCCTTTCTAACTTTTTGTTGAGACCAAAATACCCTCGCTTGTGATATTATTATTATATCATAATAATAATAGTATAATATCTTTTTCACCCAACCATTGTAGGGCCCACCCAAAATATTATAATAAAATATAATAATATATCATTATATCATAATATTAATAATATAATATCTTTTTCACCCAACCATTATGGGGCGCACCCAAAATATTATAATAATATATTATTATATTATAATTATAATAATATAATATCTTTTTCACCCAACCATTGTGGGGCCCACCCATAATATTATATCTATCTATCTATCTATCTATCTACTATTATAAAAGAGGCTATGTTGCATGGTTTTTTCAACCAACCATTGTGGGGCCCACCCCCAAATATTATAATATAATATAAGAGTATATTATTTTGAGAAATTACAAAATTTTTCACTACACCTTTGTGGGGCCCACCCCAAAATATTATAATGCAAACTTTTTCACGACACATTGTGTGGCCCACCCCCAAATAGTATAATATAATATAATAATATATTATTATGAGAAATTACAAACTTTTTCACTACACCTTTATGGAGCCCACCCCCAAATCATCCACCACAAACAATGCAAATGTGATAGTAGAATCTAACAAGGGTATTTTAGTCAATCTTATGTAAATTTGATTCCATTCCAGGCAGCATTCCACCTTACCAAACGCAGGAATAAGAATCAGAATTCCATTACTGGGTTGATTCCTCGGCGTACCAAATGCTGGAATGGAATTGACTATTCCTGCCTCATTCCATTCCATTGTCATTCCGGTCTCCATTCCATTCCTACCTACAACCATTCCAGCGAACCAAACGCTACCTAAGATAATACCAATGGCTATGAATGAGGCCATCATTGAAGCATACCCTTAGCCTCTCTATTGGAGCCCTAGCAGTCTACTTTCCACCTACTCTTTATAAGTTTTCTATCTGGGTTTGTGCTCTTTACTGTTTTAATAGATGGAGGAATGCTGCTCAATGCCAATAATGTACTCTATTTCTTATGTTAAAGTATCAATAAATTGAAGATTAGTGGAGGCTTTATGAAATTAAGAGGCGCCTGCGTAAATCGTTCTAATCCCATTTTGTTTGTTATTTATGACACTTTGATCATAACATCATAATCATTCAAGTGGTGGTTAATAGAGAGGAAAATTTACAGATAATAAAAAAATATATATTATGGCAATTTGAAAAGCGTATTAATTTTTGTTTTGCCAAGAGCCTACTACCTATTAATATGAAAATCTCAATCAACCACCTTGACTACAATTTTTAATTATTAAATTTAATTGTCAGCCCACCAAGATTGAAATTACAAATGTCCATCGATTGGACACTATGATCCATTTGTTATTCTGCGCCACAAAATCAATTGGACATGCATGTGCAACGTGTTTGGTCCATTTGTTGGATAGTTAGGGTGGTCACTTTCATAGTGTTCTCTTCCTATAAAAGGGGAATTCTAACTAGTTCCATTTATACGCTTCCTGAAATCTCCTCCGCTCAATCTGCTCCTGGCACTCCAATCAACCTCATCTTTGTTATTAGGATCAAGAAAGGGTTCTGGCCATCGAACAACCAACTTTGACTGGTCTGAAATGATCTCTTCTTAATACGAGCATAGAATCTCGGCATGCATCCGTTTGTATCATAAGCAGCCCAAATCTGATTGACTGCATACTGGCTTTATGTTCTATCAGTGCAAAAATCACTAAACTCTGTTTCAGCATAGTTCATGGATTTAAAATTTGATCGTGTCTCGTACTCCAAATCGAGAGTGAAGTCTTCATCAGAGTTGTCTTCATCTTTGGATGTCCAGTTTTCTACCAACCTCTGCTTGTTCTATACCATTATCCTTCTCTCTCTTGTCAGGTGCCACATAGAATTCTCTCTCTATTGTTTCTTGTATGAAAGATTGTTTGATTCAATCAAGTGAAGAAAACAACATGGTGGGTGTTAGTATTTTTATGTTGGCTAATTCATGGATTGGAAAAAAACTCTAGTCCATTGAGTTGTATTTTCTATTTTATTTAGAATGGACTATGGTTGTGTCGCGGGGAGAGCTGAAATGAATAATAGTAGAAAAGAGAAGACCGAGCGAAATCCCCCAGGCCCAATCGATCGGAGCCTTAGCCCGATCGATCGGACTGAAAGTGTGCCCCGGTTATTTGGGGTGTCCGATCGATCGGATGCACTGTCTGATCGATCGGACAGTGCGTAGAAACGGGAAAGTCTCCTATTTTGCGACGAATTGGTTTTCTTTTAAGACTCAACTTCCCAATTTTAGTCCTACTTGTGTACTAAATCTAAGGCACGAATTTGGGGCTATATATAGGGTGTTACTCTCAACTCTAGAAGAGACCACTCTCATTAATCTGAGTCAGAGATTTCTTAAAGCGAGATTATTCTCTAGAGCCATTGAGAGATCGTTTTGAATGGCTACTCTAAAAGGTCATTGTATCTTCTACCTTTCTTATAGAAGATAATTCATCTTGACTAGCAAAGTGTGAGGAGATCAAGTAAAAAGAACGAGGCACGGTGGATGTCGTGTCAATAGATTCTTTGCAAGAACAACTACAGCCCTTAGATCAATGTATAGATTGAGATAAAGGAGCATGTGAGTATATCTTTTAATTATTCGTGAACTCTTGATTTTTTGTTCGTGGTTTTTCTCCGTGGATAGGGGTTCTATGCTAAATATTGTGTCTGCCTTCTTGTCGTATGTGATTGATAGTTAACTAGTTCTATATTGTCCGATTAATTTATTTATGGTTAAATTAAAACTAATAACTCATTTTGGAGGAGGGGGGGGGGGGGGGGGGGGGGGGGGTTATAGGCCTTCAATGCAACAACATCAAACAGCAAAATTATGGTATCATAAAAGAATTCACTCAGAGAAATTTTCGCCACAAAAAGTAGGCTGTCGTTTTGCTTATATTTTCTAAAAAAAGAAGTAGCTCCACAAACGTGCTTAGGAATTTTTGGCTCGTGGCTTTTGAGATTGTGGTAGTCAGTGGCGTATAATCCGGTGGGCATGAGTCACATCCATCCCACGCGAAAGATGTCATCTTTTAAAACGAAACAGCAAAAGGTATGATTGATGAATGTTCTACAACCCTTCTACTTGGACAAACTTTTTGGCATGAATTTGGGACAAACTCCCATGTGGCACAATCCTAGAGGTGCTTTTTCCCCCTCTCTCAAAAGTTGCACCTCTAGGATTGTGCCACATGGGAGTTTGTCCCAAATTCATGCCAAAAAGTTTGTCCATTTAGACTTTTTGAATGTTCTATTCCACAGCCATGGGCCTCCGCCAATCTACACTGTTCTTAATTACTTCTTATGCACCATATCAACAGGCCATGGATGAAGAAATGCATGCTAAAGCCCAAATATGGAAACATATTTATGGGTTTGCGGAATCACTAACACTCAAGTGCACTGTAGAACTTGGTGTACTCGATATACTTCACAAAAATTGCAAGCCCATGATCGTATCGGAGATAGCAGGCGAGCTCACCATACCTTCTCCTAGCATGGACCGCTTGCACCGCATAATGCAGTTCTTGGTCCACATGAAGTTGTTCAATGTTGTTGATGGATTGACACCAGCATATATCTAAGCCCCTTGGTGAGAGCTGAATAGAAGAACCTGGTGTCGTATGCCTTGCTCCAATTGCACACTGATGAGATGTTTCCATGGCTCTATCTCATTGTAAGATCCGGCCCCACCATTATTTATATTTATTATTAAAATATTAGTATTATTTAATTAAATGTATTTTAGTTATTTAAGTAAGTAGGATTAAGTGGGGCACACGTTAGATTAGATGTGTGGATCGGCGAGTTGGGCTAGTGGGTAGATAACCTGACCCATAGTTTGACCCAATAACTTAAGCCCTTAAGAGATTCCCTTTTTAACCCAATCCCTGTTTTAAAGAGCTTTCGTTTGCAACTCCTCCCGGATATTCTTCTTCTTCCTCCTTCAACTTCCCAAGCCATTGCAGCTTTAGGATCCAGCCATCAAAATTTAGATCGGAGGACACCATCATTCTTCGCTCAACTTTCTCATCTCAGGTAACCCTCTCCTCAAATCATTAGGAGTAGATCTATATTCTTGGGTTTTATCTTCTTTTTCTTTACAATGGTAGATTTGGTTGAGAGAACCATAGATTCGTTCATCTGAGCATTTCTTTCCCATATTCTTTATCAGATTGGTGATAGAATTATTCTCGAGCGTTATGGGAATCTCGGTTTGGGTATTGGTTAGGATATGTGCATTTTCTTCAACCCCGGTAAAAGACAAGTACTTAACCATAATATGTGAATTTAATACATGTGTTTATCGTTGATTCAATTGTTGTGCATACAGAAACCCTTTGATGCCCTTTTTATGATGTTAATTATTTTTGCAATGAGATCAGAGATTTTGGGGATGACCCAATCGATTTTCTCATATTGATGTTACTGCTGCAAATGGATATTGCCCGCACTGTTGTTTGGATTTTCAAAAACCTTTTTTGTTCATCTTCTATTGTTTGGATATCAAACCCCCTTTTCATCTTCTGTTGATTGGTAAAGGGATATGAGACCATTATTTCAAGTAGCCTTTAATGTGTAGGCAAAGTGGATCTGTAACATGGAACTGCAACAGGGAATGCATTCCATTTGAGACCGTCTGTGTTTTTTTTTTTTTTTATCATGGAACCCAGGTGGGGCCACTTGATGTATGATCAGTTTCGTGGATCTGATAGAGGACCCAGGGACGACTTTGACATAGTCTGGGCATCCATTGTAAAGGGTTTTTATTTTTGAACATTAGATGGTGGCGGGACCCATCGGATCATTTGATCACAAATCCAACCCTTGCATCTAGCCGTACATGGTTGGGCGATATTAGTTGTGGAGGTAATTTGGGATTTTGACCAATGGGGCTCACTATCTTAGCATCCATGCCACATCAGGCGTGGAGTTGAACTTCTGTAAATGAACTCTGTAATGTAAAGAGGGGACGGTGTTGTGCTGGATATTCACGAGGAGAGAGAGACATGAGGAGAGAAGGACCACTTGGTGATAAGATGTTACAATTGAGTGTGACATCACATGAGTTGAAAAAGAATCACATGAGTTGGAAAAAGTAGTGTTGTCTATGAGTGTTGACTTGGAATTCTTTTGGAAAAATTATTCTTATATGACATAACTTTATCACTTGTCATAGCTTTCCCAGACACCCCATTAGTTTTTAGAATTTGAAGAAAAGGGCCTTGTTTGTTCTATAAATACAAATTAAATTCCTTGGATTATTTTAAATGTGGAAAATATTTGATAGGGTCCTCGAGTTTTCTAAAATTATAAACTAAGGTCATTTATCATTATAAATTTGCAAATTAAATATTAAATGTTATCTTTGATTTTTAAATGCGTCAAAATTATAATTTTGGACCTTATTAATCGAATCATTAGACCGAGTAAATACCGTCCGAGCAAACGGTATCTTACTAACGTGGGGTTTAGTACTTCGTATAATCTCAGAAAAATCCTAGTGGATTCGAGTTTAACCCATCTCTATTGGAAAACCCTTAATTGGGTCTATGCACCATTAATGGAGAAGGGATGCGTTGATCTTTTATCCATTAGAGATTCATGTGGTTGATGAGTACGAGATCTTATGTTTGACCTTAGGATCGATTTGTATCTATGTCTTAACCTTCGCATGCATATATATGTTGGTTTATGATGTGTATTCCTTTAGATGCATACCCTATTGTGTATTATGGACTATAAAGTGGCTTGGCTAATTTTGTATAACGATTTAATTATGATATGGAATGTAGAAAGGCCAGCACTTTACTTTGACTTAGGACTCTTGTGTCAGAGCTTTATTATTCAGGTCTATTATGTTTATATGTTTATGTTTATGTTTATGTTTATGTGGGTCATTTATGGACGACTGCAGATCGATATATGGACGGTTGATCACCGATGTGACCGATCACTTATAATCCGTTATGAATGTGAAGAGATTATCCTGATTTCTTTATTTGATCGGTTTATGACAACCGACATTATGGACGGGCTTTTTCGATTTATTTAGAGTTGACCACCCATAACGGGGACACTTGTCTTCGTGTGAATCATATTGCTCATTTTGCTTTATTTGGATTACATTATACGTTCTTTCTTGTCATTACTTCTATATAATTACACTTGTCTTTATTCTTCTCGTTATTGTATTTAATTTCGAATTATGATTATGTACTTGCTATTTACTTTGTAATATTTGATGCATAGGTACCGAACCCTACTTTATCCAAGAGATGGAGGAGGATCAAACGCTTCAGATTTTTGAGCCAACTGATGAACCCGAGTGGGATGCTGGAGATGGCTTTGGAACCGTCTGAACCAGCATAAGAGTGAACGACATCTTAGCAATCCTTTAGATGAACAATCTTTTATTATGAAACTTCTTTTAGTAATCATTGAATTCATTTTGCAACTTTAATTATTAATGTTTATCTGATTTTTCTGTTGGGTTTCATTTATGAACCTTGAATACCAATTGAATAAAGTTTCCGTTGCATTTAATGAAATTTATTTTGACTCACCACAAGTTGAAATTTTATGTGGGTCCACTTTTGGAAGCTTGTGTTGTATTAAACACAGGAATTTGAATTTGGTTTTAATTTTTCACGTTTTTCCCCAATTCTTATTTTGGGGGACGTGACACTCATTGCGGGCATTGAAGGCGAGATGATAAAGAATTTCAAGAATTACTTTCTACCCATAATTTCACCGTAATATTCAATTGAGAATTGATCTCAATTTATACAATGAAGAGACTCTAATCAACAATTATTTAAAATTCAAATTACCTAAAATCTCTAACAACCAAACTAATTATTATCTAAAATACTAATCTCTAACATTCCCCCTCAATCACATAATCTTTTCCTAGAAAGGATCTGTGATTGTTCACATTAAAAATAGAAACCCTTGATCTCAAAATAAAATATAAATTCTAAATATTTTGTAAAAACGAACATATCTTCTTATTGGGGATCACCATTCCGTCTGTGGATTCATCACTGTCGCAACCCGCTCCCTTTAAGTTTGTCGGTGCTGGTGGTCCACTAGATCAGATCTGACATAATCTCTTTCAGAAGTTTTGATCGTACAGACTGAGATTGAGAAGATCATAAGGCTTGAGGTGATGATCAGATGGGAGAAGATGATGATTTTCTTTATCGAAATAAAACAAATTGACGGTGATAATTGCAGAAGCAAGATCATACCCTCAAGATCATACCTAGCTTGATCGCAAGATCATCGCTGGGCCCACGCTCTGATACCATAAAGAATTTCAAGAATTACTTTCTTCCTATAATGTCACCGTAACATTCAATTGAGAATTGATCTCAATTTATACAATGAATAGACTCTAATCAACAATTATTTAAAATTCAAATTACCTAAAATCTCTAACAACCAAACTAATATTTATCGAAAATACTAATCTCTAACATTCCCCCTCAATCACATAAACTTTTCCTAGAAAGGATCTGTGATTGTTCACATTAAAAATAGAAACCCTTGATCTCAAAATAAAATATAAATTCTAAATATTTTGTAAAAACGAACATATCTTCTTATTGGGGATCACCATTCCGTCTGTGGATTCATCACTGTCGCAACCCGCTCCCTTTGAGTCTGTCGGTGTCGATGGTCCACTAGATCAAATCTGACATAATCTCTTTTAGAAGTTTTGATCGTACATACTGAGATTGAGAAGATCATAAGGCTTGAGGTGATGATCAGATGGGAGAAGATGATGATTTTCTTTATTGAAATAAAACAAATTGACGGTGATTATTGCAGAAGCAAGATCATACCTAGCTTGATCGCAAGATCATCGCTGGGCCCACGCTCTGATACGATAAAGAATTTCAAGAATTACTTTCTTCCAATAATGTCACCGTAACATTCAATTGAGAATTGATCTCAATTTATACAATGAAGAGACTCTAATCAACAATTATTTAAAATTCAAATTACCTAAAATCTCTAACAACCAAACTAATCCTTATCTAAGATACTAATCTCTAACAGACGACACCATGGTTGGCAGCACACAATGGGGTGCCCTACTATGATTGGGTGGGGAAGGACCTGGAGTATAACAAGCTTCACAATGATGCAATGACGAGCCACACAAGCTTTGTGGTCCCAGCCCTACTGCAAGGGTGCGCCAAGGAGGGTGTGCTTGATGGGGTGCGCAGTTTGGTGGATGTTGGGGGCAGCACTCGTGTGGCGTCAAAGGCCATTACCAATGCCTTCTGCCATGTCAAGTGCACTGTTATGGACCTTGCTCATGTGACAGAGGCTGTGCCCAAAGACCCCAAGGTTGATTTTGTCGTCGGGAACGCCTTTGACTATGTGCCCAAAGCTGATGCAGTTGTAATGAAGGTAATCGCTCTCTCCCTTAATACATACATTATGGATACATGTATATACCAGGGATAGCAATGGGTCGGGTTTAAATAGGGAACTACCACCCCAATACAATCATATTCAGGCGGGTTTGGTTGTGTGTTGGTAGGGTTCATGTCCGGTTTGGGTTTCCATGTACTAACCCGAGTCTCGTATGAGGCGGGTTTGGATTCGTTTTGGGTGAATCTAACTCGCTTCAACCATTAAGTCTTCACTTCATATATTACAATGTGAAATTTCTGCATATGAGAGTTTATTAGTGTAAAGTAGTAATAGAGGGTTACGCTTTCCTACAACTCATGGTTTCAAATTTTCCTTTCATGGGCCGGGGCGGGTATGGTGCAGTGAAAATAGCAATCAGGTTTGGTTCGAGTCTACCTAAACCTGAACTCAACCCGCACCGCCCCATTGCCATCCCTATTATACATACCCAAAAAGAAAAGCTATTTGAGATAAATTCAAAGGGAATTTGGAATAGAACAGGCTCAATGAGAATCGGCCTCAAGGAACTGTCAAAATTTTATTGATGACTTTGATCAGTTCTTTTCCAAATGAATGGTTCCGTTTGGACCAAAGGGTATAATACACCACTCAAACATCTAAAAATTAGTCAAAACAGGTTGAACTGAACCCTATCCAATTTTTGGTTCTATCCAATTTTGGCTGGTTCATGACAAAATGAATGGTATAATTAGGACCAATCTTTCCATGTATCCGGTTTCAGTTGAACCTGGTCAAATGGCCAATTTGGTCCAGTTATTATAGGATAATTATATTGAACGGATAAATGGAATGGATTTTTAAAGACATGACCATAGAAAACATTATGAAAACGATAGCATAGAGAGGTTCATTGCATTTAATAGTCCCATTTGGGAGTACCCCAGTTCATCATTGCATCTGGTAGCCAACTAGTTACAGGACTACAGTCTACATGAGCATTACTAAGATTTTATTTAACCATTTCACTAAGCTCAGTGAAGGTTCTCTTGCTTATTTCTTTGTGTCATTGGCTACCTATCTGATGAAGTTGAGATTGTTGCAGTCCTTTCTCCATTACTATGATGATGATGATTGCATCAAGATCCTGAACAAGTGCAAGGAAGCCATACCTGCAAAGGGAGGGAAGTTGATTATTCTAGAGATAGTAGTGGACATAGATATATGAAACTCTTGAGTTTGCAAGGTCTAGACTCTGCATGGACTTGGGATTGGTCGTGTTTGGGGGCAAGGAGAGAACAAAGGATATATGAGTGGAAAAATCTCTTGACAGAAGTTGGTTTTGGGAACTATAAGATAATACCCATGGCTATCAATGAGGCCATTATTGAAGCATATCCTTAGCCTCTATTAGCCTAATTGTCTACTTTCCTTCCGACTACTCTGTTAGCCTAAATGTTGTATCTGGGTTTGTCCTCTGTGCTGTATTATTAAAGGAAGCAATGTTGTTCAATGGCAATAATGTTACTCTATTACTTATGTGAAAGTGTGAATGAATTGACTGCATAGAGCATTCTAGTCCCATTTTATTTGATTAATTATCTTTTATTTTACACTTTGATCATGCAATCCTAATCATTCAAGTGGAGATCAACAGAAAGGGAAATTTATAGACCTCTAGTTTTTTTTTGACAATTATAATAGTTACTTAGCTTTTTTTCACTTTTATAAATATAATTAGCATTAATCTGAGAATATTGATCAACCACCTCAGTCAGGTGGTTTTTTTTTTTTTTTTTTTTTTTTTTTTTTTTTTTTTTTTTTTAAAGTTTAAAGTGTCAAGCCACCAAAAAATTCAACCTGCCTATGTCCACTGATAAGACAGAATTATCTATTTATTGGTCTGTGCCACAAACTCAATTGGATATGGATGTGGACAAGCTTTTAGTGGAGATTGTTCAGGATGGCCTCATTCACAGGATGGCCTCATTCATATATGTTACCAAGCAAGGAAGAAGAAACAAAAAGAAGCTTTCTTCGACTTAATTTGAAGACTAATTGCATTAAGGAAAATAAAATTCCATTACAGCCTTTCATTGCTTCTTTACATTCATGCAACAACTTCTCCACCGACTAAAATAGTCTTTAATTTATCATGTTTTAGCAGTACTATTTCTTACTACTATAATACGACTTTCTACACTTCTTACTGCTGGTAAAGTAAAGCCCCACATCCCATATCGCCTAAGTGATGCCCTTAGCAAGACATGTTTGGGCCTTCCACCTATGAGCTTAAGCTTTTGGGTTGGTATATGGCTTATTACATGGTATCAGAGCGAGTTCCAATCCCGTTGTTCTTGTGTAGCCCATGTGACAGGCTCGTCTATGAAATTTGTTGGGCTTGCACGTGAGGGGGAGTGTTGGTAAAGTAAAGCCCCACATCCCATATCGCCTGAGTAATGCCCTTAGCAAGGCCTGTTTGGGCCTTCCACCTATGAGCTTAAGCTTTTTGGTTGGTACATGGCTTATTACACTTACTTAACTAAATTGTGTTGGAAAAATATTACTAATCACCTTCACAAAACATTTGTAAGCCAACGGATTTTTAAGTCCAGTGACACAGATGGAGAAGACAACTTTACTCTTGCTGATCAAATTGAACTACAACTAGATTTCTAGGCTGACACTACACTCCTGGTCAATTATCACAATCAATGGAGTTCCTGTTTGATGGGGTTATCACAATCAATGAGGGCTCCTCCTGCCATCAGGATTGCTGGAAACTTTTTGAGGAAACTTTGTGCCTACAACATTCTACATATCCTTAAAATGAATTGTACAATAACCTCAAATCCACATAAGATGATCAAAATAATCATAACTCATTAGACTTTCAAACAATGTCTACGCTTGATTTTGATTTGATAAGTGGGTGATTTTTTAGATAGACAACAATCCCATTAATCCCATTAAATAGACATAAACGTGCAACATGTACAAAGTTTGGACTCTTTGACCTCAATGCTCTGCTTTGCTGCTGAGGCTTCATTGTAAGGTAAGATTTGCAAAGCCTGACCCAACCCACCAACCAGACTCGAATCGGGTCCGCGTATGTATCTGGATCAATTGTGGCTTAGAACGTCTTGACCTACAATTAAACGAGTTGAACCTAATTTGACCTTTCTAGACCATCTAAATTGTAAATGCCAGGTTCACATGGCACGAGTAAATAGACCGCGGTTCTAGGGTTGGGTTGGGTAGAGTTGACCCACATTTGGCACTGGTATGACCTGAATAATATATACAGGATTTAACCGGAAAACACACTTAATGCGGACGTGTTACGCAATAAAACACTTTAGCCATTGGTGCACCAATTAGAGCAATTGGGCCCGATTTTTTTTTTTTTTTTATCAATTTGTCACATCGTCGACGCCGACCTTATTTACACTGAATAAGGTCGGCGATGACCCTGTTCGTGAACTCTATATAGCCTGATTTCGAGCTTCATTCGTCCCACTTCACAAAAAACTTAGAGGCCGCCTTCCTTCAGTATCGTCCCTTTATGACAAAGGGATCCTCCCTTAAAAACGTTGCACCCCTCCCGTGTACGAATGACGCACGGAGTTGCACTGCAACAAATAGGCGATCTTGGATCCTGCATTTAAAAGTAGAACTCTACCATCACTTGGATTTTTAATAGATTAACCACGTCGAGTGGAGTTCTTCTCATTGATATCTTATTATGTTTCCTTGTTGAGCTGTTTGGCTCAAATTAATGAGAAGTCAGAGATTTCATTTTCGAGGCTCTATAAAAAGGAGATCGATCTGGATCTCCAGCCAGCTTTTTAAGTGGTTGGGTGTTGGGTTTATAGAGTTCACGGACAGAGTCATCGCCGACCTTATTCAGTATAAATAAGGTCGGCGCCGACGATGTGACAAATTGGTAAAAAAAAAAAATGAAAAACGAGCCCAATTGCTTTAATTGGTGCACCAATGGCTAAAGTGTTTCATTGCGTAACACGTCCGCATTAAGTGTTTTTTCCGGTTAAATCAGTGAATATGGCAAAATTACAAACAAAGACTTTGCATGACCACATGACTAAGATAAACAATAAAGGCAGTGGATAATGTACACATCAAGTGTTTTACAAGTGGTCAATATTACGGAGTCACTCGAAAAGATTGGATTTGGATCACTACTAAAAGAAGGGTCAATTTTATTTTTCAATTATTTCGCATCCAAAGAAGTTAGGCACTTGAGAATAAGCCATCTACCAAATTTCAGATAGATTTGGACCATTTGAACTATACAGGTTGCATCACAATAGCCTCGAACAGCTATACTAACCTAAAAGCTTAAGCCGATAGGTGGAAGTCCTATACAAGTATATTAAGACATAGTAAGCAGCCTATTCCTTAAGCGATATAGGATGTCCTACATAAAAACAATGAGATCGGAACCCGCTCTGATACTATGACAAAGTTACTAGCCAATAATCCTAAAACCAATTGGTGATAGGAAACTGCACAAACAACTACTTAACAACCTAGATGGGCAAATTATGTGCATCCATTCTTCAACCATTTTTTCCTGGAAAGTTCATGCAAATACCATTTTAGAAGTTCCCGGGCCCTCATATAGGCAACAGGGATTGCCAAGCCTGAGACCCACAAATGCGCATCCAGAAAGTGTAATTCCTCCTTTCAAATTGTCACAACTCAGTACCAACACAACAAGAGGAAGATTCATCTAACCAACAAACAATGAATATTCATGGAACCAGTAAAAAAGACAGGAATGTCATCATAAATATAAAATAAAAATAAAAAGTAGTTAAATACACCATCTGATGTCAAAAAGTACAAGACATCATCATACAGATCCATCTAAAGTTTTTTTATAAAAAAAAAAGGGAAACATGTTATATAATGTGACACTTTTCAACAGAAAATTTTGCTATTCTGTGTTGGACAATGCTAACACTGCAGATATACACTTACATACATATATACATATATGTATTCTTTTGGGTCTTAACATTATATGGCCCAGATGGATCACCAACCAACATCAGAGGCAGAATATCACAAGATTACAGAAGAGGTGGAAAACTTGGAACAATATGCCTTTTGAATGGAAGAATGAAGTTTTTACGCAGCCATTCATGATAGCCAGTACCCTCTTTTTAGCACACAACAATATGTCTGACTCTAGTTTTGAAAAAAACTGCGTCTACCAAGGTTCTTGATCTGCTACAGGGCCATCAGTCCAGTTCAAAATCTTCTCCCCTGGCTTCAAGTATATGCTCTTGTCATGTGGAAGCTTATGCGCAAGCACATTCAATATCTGATGGAAACCATCCCCTGGTTGGGCAGGTTGTGGGAACACCACCGCCCGCTTCAGTGCAGGATTAGCCAGCAACTTTAGCTTTCTCAATATCACCTTGGGTGGTATCGATGTGAGGATTGTATCCAATTTGGGGACATCCACTTCATCTACAATCACACCTATTTCCTCCCATGGAATTGCGTCCGCAAAAGGCAAGACGATGTCATCTGCTATGATCACTGGTATGCAGCCAAATACCACTGACTCAGCCAACCTGGGACTCCATGGAGCCCAACCCACAGGGCACAAACAGAAGACAGACCGTTGCATATCTTCGTAATAAGTGTTTGTGTGCTCAGTTGAGATGTCAAAGACCGGGTTGTTCTGGAAGTTTTCCCACACTGATGCCCGTGCGCCTCTGGCAAGATCAACCAAGAGAAAATGGCAATGGATCATTAAGCAATTGAATACAACTTAAAACCAATTTAGTTCAACCAAACCTCAAAAAAGGTTCAATGTAAGAAGTCATACACGAGAACTATCCCCTTCTATGCACTTCAAATTGTTAAACCCAGATTAACACTCCAGATATCAGTTTTAATGCAAGCAAACTCCACCCAAACTTCCATCTCTTGCAAGTGAATTAAAGCAGGTCAAACCCTTGTTTTTTCCTTTCACCAGAGATTTGAGCATAAACAAAACCAACCCATGCCAGTAAAAGAGGACAGCAGGAAATAAGGAATAGTGGGGTCTTGATGCATCAGAGATGTTGAAATACCTATGAGGCTACTTCATATTTTCCGTGCAGGTGGCACCTGTGATTCAGGGATCCAGATCCATAATCTGATGTGCCTTACCATCATGCACTAACGATGATACAGAAATTTCTCAGATTAATGGAATCTTCATAATCCAACCTTTTTCCTTCTCTCCAGACAACTGCTGAATATTTCTCTTCAAGATATATTTGTACGGAACTGTTCGTAATTAGAGATTTTTGGTGGCATTCTCCATTCTCGAACCACAGTCTGGTTCACCAACAATGTGTCCCACATGTGTGCATGGGCACCAGCCAATATACTGATGTATGGTGACCCTTTAATTCATCTGCAAATGTAGCCTAAAGAAAAAATGACTGCCAGTAATTTCATGTCAGTTTAGTTAAACAAGCTCGCAAGAAGTATACCTTGCATAGTATCCACCCTCTGGATCGTTCCCCGTATCATAAAACAAGCCACGGAAGTAAATGAAGATGGACCGAGGAGTGTCGGGAGATATCAAGTGACTTTGCATTCTCTGGGGAGGTGCATACGGAGGAATTGTGATTGAACCCTCTTTTAGACAAACATGATTTCGCTGCCCAAAAGTTTGAACCAATGTAGCACGCTTAAGCAGTGGCAAGATCCCTCGTTCAACAGCTGTTTCCTCCTAAAAGAAAATATTTAGCCATGAGGAAGAAATTAGTGTGATGGACCCAAGCTGTTTGTCAGCTGGTAAGGGACATGTAGTGTGCATGCGTGCATGAGTTCAAGTCTCCTGTAAAGCCAAAAAAAGGCAAGAAAAAGACGAGTACAACACTGATCCCAAATATTTTTTTTTTTAAAAAGGTAAACAAGAACAACAGAGAATATGCAAAAGTGTGTTTTGCACGTGCCTCAAATTGCAAGCACATAAAATCCTTGACCAAAACAGATGGTTATCTATTATGCATTTGAAGTGGCACAGAAATCAGAACCCTCATTTCTTGGGCTCGTCTATCTGCCAATTCTATCCCAATGAATTATCAATATCAACCACCAATGTTGATTTTGGATAGAAGTCAAACAATAGTACCCTTACAATGCGTTTCCAATAATCCATTTTCCATGGAGCCCCAAGAAAAAGACAAGAATAGACAATTATCATTCTTCCAAAAATATTAGAATTTGAGAAATTTTCCACTTGTGGTAGATATAAATCTAAATGCATGAAACTGATCTCAACATTTTAATGCTTTTGAAAAAAAATCATGCAATAACAAGGTGGAAAACATGTGCAAGATCTGAGTCATTCACTACATCTGACAGGAAGTTATTACTAAATAGTGGAAGCAGGCTGCAAAATCATGTGGAACAACAAAAAAGTGATCTGCCCCTTCAGTGCGATTCCAGTAGGGCCACTTTGACGAAATCAGCTGTATGGCACTTCTCATAATCCTTGGTGAATTGAAAGGCATTGGGAGCCCATCAGGAGTCAAGTCACAGGTAGGGTATACAGGGGTGTAAAACCAATCAGCTTCTTCAGGATTAAGAGTGCGGACATGACTGGACAATAAGAATCGGTGCATGTAGACCTCTACAGCAAACATATGCTTGAGACACCTGGGATGCTTTTTCACCATGTCCTCGTTGTACTTGCTCGGCAACTCATAAACAAACACCTTAAGCTTTCCAAGTGGATCATTTTCAAGAACATCACCAGCACTCCCTACATTTTTTATGGCAAAATAATATCATTACTACATGCGAAGAGAGTCCTTCAGAAAGAATCATACACACAAAAAAAACCACAATGCCAAATCAAAATTTAAAGCAATTCAATTTTATTCTATCCAAAAACCCAAGGCAAATCAACCCAAGCTGCGAAATGGGGTAAACTCACCAATCCATTCAAACTCTATGAATTACAATTACCAATTGAAGAAAAGGGAAAAAGGAACCAAAACTTCAATAAAAGAACAAAAAATCATTGTCCTCATTGCTCTGGAGTGTACTCTAAATGACCGGTACTGCCGTCAAACCGTCCTGGTTTAGACAATGGACTTACTGTCATGTGATTAAGTTTAGCAAGAATATAATTATGAACAAAGCTCCAGAAAGAACAGGAAGTTTTTGGTTTTTGAAAAACTTCACTCATGTACATATAATTCACTGATTTCTCACAAAGTCAACCAACGTTGTTAACGTGAAATGAATACTTATTTTCAACTTGCAGATGAAGTTTTCTGTGAAGAAATATACCTTGTTTTGGCAACTTGTACAGCTTCCTTAAGTTCGCCATTTGTATCACAGGAAAATGATAAAGTGATCAAATTCAAAACCACCTTTTATGGATAACGGTGATAAAATATTAATAGCTGCTCCACCAAAACCTGCATCCAAACGTGCCCTAACTCTTGACACCACTCTATTGTATGTGATCTCTTTTTTTTTCTATTTTTTCCCTGTGCGTGTGGGCTACACCCTTGTGCTGTTGATACTTCCTGTTATGACTAATCTTCTGACCTTTCTTCTCCCTACTATATCCTCCTATCTATCATGATTTGCTTCTTTTATTGTTAGTACCTCATTCTTTTCTTCTGGACTTTCATTAATATGGGGCAGAATTCCTAGTTCTTCATTAGGTCAGAGAAGCGTCCATCTCAAACTTGAGTCTGAAGAGTTGGCAAATATTAGCAGGGCCTGCTTAAGCACAAGGCAATAAAAGCCCTTGCTTTAGGCCCCCAAAAATTTTAGGCCCCCAAATTTTCTCAACTTCCAAAAAAAAAGTAATGAAGTTATTTTGTTTCTCCCAAAAAAAGAAGGCCTCACAATAAATCCCAAAAAATAAGGCTCCATTAAAACCATTCACATTCAAAAAAAAATTGGACTTTTCACATTCCAAAAACATGAGAAGTTGTAGCAATTAAAACCATTTACATTCCAAAAAAATCGAACAAACAACTCCTTCACACGGTTTATACCTTTTCACATTCCAAAAACATAAGTTGTAGCCATTAAAAAAAAATACAAAAAAAAAAAAAAAAAAAGAGAAAACCTTGCAATTACAACAAGTAACAAATTCCTTTTGAGTTCTAAAATTCTTCTTGTTTATAGATTTTTTTTTCCTGCATCTGCTTGCAATCCAAAGAGGACAATCTCATCTGCGTTCTTATTGGATCTCTTCAATTTAAGGGGTTTTTTTTCTCCAGACTCCATTCTCCCTGCACTTCTTCCTAGTTGCACTTCTACAATTGCTATCACTGCGACTTGGACTCTAAAAGGAATTGGTTTTGTTCTGATTGAAGCCAAAATGTATGCATTTTATTTATTATTTTTCCCTTCTTTTTGTTCTTATGTGATACTTCTTTTTATAATATAGTGTCATACTTCTTTTTATAATATAGTTTTGATATGTGTGTTAATCATGGCTCACTAACAAAAATATAAAAAGACTAGATTCTTAATTATATAAAAAGACCAGATTCTTTTCCAAATGCATATATTGCTTAAAGAATATTATTGACAATACCTGTAATTGTTGCTTCTGCAGAAAGAAGTTTTTCAAAATTAAAATTAATAAAATCCTACTTACGATCAACAATGTCACGAGAAAAATTAAGTGGATTTGCCATACTATCAATTGAAAAGGACATGTTAGCAAAACTTGAATATAAAAACTTAATTAGGAATTTTGCATCACAAAAAACGAGAAAAATAGATTTTAAATAAAATATTTATAATAATATTACAAAATAGAAAAGGCCACATTTAAGATTTATGCTTTAGGCCTCAAATTGTCTCAAGCCAGGCCTGCATATTAAGGGCTCAACCTGACCCAAGCAGACACATTAACATCCCTAATCTTAAGCTGTTGTAATCAATAATGGTTAGGAGCTTTAGCATTCAAAAGAAAGATTAAGTGGATTTGCCATACTATCAATTGAAAAGGACATGTTAGCAAAACTTGAATATAAAACTTAATTAGGAATTTTGCATCACAAAAAACGAGAAAAATAGATTTTAAATAAAATATTTATAATAATATTACAAAATAGAAAAGGCCACATTTAAGATTTATGCTTTAGGCCTCAAATTGTCTCAAGCCAGGCTTGAATATTAGCTTTACGATAGTGCCTCTGTGCCTGAGATTAAAATTTACAAAAACAAGTAGCTAACGCAAACAGACAAAAGGTTGGGATTTGATGCCACAGTTTAAAGACTCCCACCCATGGAAAACCCTGAACAAATCTTATTACCGCAGATAGACGACATAGTCACTTCAACTATATGACAGTGCTGCAGTATGGAAGAAAAAAAATGGATCAAAAGCTATGATGCTCTGATATGGCAGGGAAACACCATGGATATGGCAAGGACACTAATTTTACTAAAAAAAAAAAAAAAAATTTTAAGTATCGGAGACAATACAATAGGTTTCATATATTGAAGTATCCGGGTATCATAGATCAAAACTCATCCTCAACCCAAAATTTTAACTTCAAACAACCTATATACACTTTGAAACTTGAAACATATTCTATACAATGCAACATAGTTCCATTGATGGTGCAGCTTCACAAGCCACCAGTCCCCCAGTGTCTGACAAACAAGAATCACATCCAAGCCAAACATAAGGTGGGACCTACCACCTCATGTTTATTGGCTTAGGCCAATCAATACAGGTCAACTCATCAGGTGGGCTGTACATGAATGTTTAATGTGGATCATTAAAAAGATTTTCTAAGGTACATATTTGTGAGACGAGAGGATTCCGTGATAGAGGAAAATTGTATTAGTTTTCCAAGAAGCCCACTCTTCCATCGTTTGATGCATACTTTCCACATGGAAAAGAAAAACATGAGACTTCCCTTGAAAGAGACGAATTTGATTTCTTATGGGAAGGGTAGGAATACAAGATTCCCCTCTACCATAGAATCATAAGTCCAAAAGAGGGGAGAGTCCTCTCGGCGCACAAACACACCCTAAGAGTCCATCCATCATTTTAACAGTCCATCAATCGTTTATTTATTCCTTGTCTAGGGGCAGAGTCATCTACACAGAAGCTCCATAATTTCCCTGGCTTTGATATGTTACATTGAATGCCAAATTTATACATGTGTCATGAATTAGCTCATGCAGGGATCTTGTAGGATCTTACACCCCATTGAACTACCACTTATCCCAAAACCAATTGGTGATAGGAAACGGCACAACAATGGTTTTATGGTGAGGGTGAGGGTTCGACCACAATCATGACCGCTCAGGAGCAAGGGTGGACGTTGACCTCAACAATCCCTCCCTCAACAGCACACCCGTCGCGACTCCTGCTGTGCAACTCGCAAAATGCGTATCCCGTGACTCGAACACCCGACCTACCAGGCTCTAATACCACTTGTAGGATCTTACACCACATTGAACTACCACTTATCCCAAAACCAATTGGTGATAGGAAACGGCACAACAATGGTTTTATGGTGAGGACGAGGGTTCGACCACAATCATGACCGCTCAGGAGCGAGGGTGGACGTTGACCTCAACAGATCTAGCAGTCCTAAAACCAATCTCTGATTTATACACATGTATTATTAATAGTTAATGCAAATCTAAAGAAAATTCAAAACGGCCAATCAAATCCACCCATCTAAAATTATTTCAGGTTTCCAGTTTCAGGTAGAAAGAAAAACAGAAGTTTGTGTGAGATGGTTCCTATCTCATTGCCACCCCAAATGTAGTAGGAACCTGTAGAATGGACATTTCACATTGAATGTCCAAGTCACAATTTACTTCACTCCAAATGGGAGGTAAATGTAAATCTGCTCAATTTGAATTGTTCAAACCCCTAAAGGCCAAATATCAAAAGAACAAAAAACAAAAAGAATATAGTCAAAACAAACTCAAATTTCAACCACTAACCAGATTCAAGAGGGGAAAAAAAAACAGACCACTATACCAGATAACCCCAATATCCCAAATTTCAGTTCATTAGAAATCATGCTGCATCCACAACTAGCTTAGATAATAAAGATGCAGCTTAGAACATGGTGAAATGTCATGACTTGATCTCAATAAACTACCATCACCAATAAATGAAATGATAAAATAGTCACACTTTGGATCTCTAGCTAGTCCCTTTCTTTTGATCAGTAATAACGAGTCCTAAAATGTGATTATATTTAATTTAAATTAGAGTGGAAACAATTGCAATTAGATTCATATTAAGTTAAAATTGAAGCCAAAAAAAAAAAAAAACAGAGAGAGAGGACAAAAATGAAAGGCAAGCTATATAAATATGAAATTCCTACGTTACAACTATTCAACCTCTATACATACCTATAAAATAATAATAATAATAATAATATAACTCTGAACATACATTCCACTCAATCTCACAAAATCCCTCAAATTTCATGAAACCTGTACTCCACAGAACCAAAGAAAAGTTCTAAATCCAACCACAGAATAGCACCTTAGACCAGCCAAAACAAGCATAAACCAATGTAAATCATCAAACCCAAAAACACCCAGAAATAAGAACCCCATAAAACGTACAGAGAACCTTATTTTAACACCAAAAGAACTACAACTCCAATCCAAAACATGAAAAAGAAAAAAAAAAAGGAAAAGAAAGCAAACCCATCAACACCCACCAGAAATCCGTCCTTCCTGCTGAATATGATTGATTTCCTCAGCACCCACCATCAAAAGAAGCAAAAAAACAGAGAAGTTGCAGAAAACCCACATCCCAACCTTCATTCTCCTGCCCAACAAGTGTTCAAATGCCGCTAAAGAAGCAGCTAACACGTCTCTTAAGTCCACTGTAAATGCAGTACCTATAATACGTAGTTAGTAGTTTCTGACAAGAGATTCTAAGATAGATTGAGAGTATTTATGTTTGTGTGTCTGAGAGAGATAATATTGTTCGGTCGACCGTGGTTTTCCACCATAGAGTAATAACCATCTAATGAGAGTGATGGTTAGGGTTTAAGTACAAGTAATAATACAAACAGACCAATTTTCATATTATAATAATAACTTAAATCTCTCTTTCAAAATTTCTAATCAAACAAGCTTCCTCCCACACCATTCATGTGGGGGTGTTCATGGGCCGGGTTGAGCCGGGGTGACGCATATCCGTGCCGGGCTAGACTTTAGAAGCATAGGCTCGTATCCGGCCGTAGCCTGAGACAGGCCGTGAATATCAGGACCAAGCCCACCCATTTAATCAATCGGGCCAAGTCAGGCTTTTTATTAGTTGTATGGGCTTCCTGGCAATTTTTTGGACAAATTGTCCTTATTTGGGTTGGGCTAAAACGGGCTTTGTGATTTCTAGCACTTAATCTAAGGTAGACACAAAGATTAGACAGGCCCGGATTAAGATCCAGGCCCATCCCAAAAGCCGGTTGGGCAAGATTGGGCTCGAGCCATGAGCACCCCTAGTATGTGAGGAGATACGCCAGGGCCTAGTCGAATTGACTCGCAAGTTGCAATCCAACTTGATTCAGTTTGTTTGGGCTCGACTCGAGTTCGTCTTGAACCTAATGAGTCAAGCTTAAGTTAAGACCTATTCACCTTAGATCTCTGCTCAATTAAGTGAATATTTTCTATGAGACCAAGCCCAAAAGCAAAGGCTAAACTTGGCTTCTTTTTTTTTTTTTTTTTGGTCAAAAACTTGGCTTAATTTCTATGGGACCTATTTTAACACATGATTAGGTCTCCATGTGAGTTTCCTTAATTTCTATTTTAGCTTGTACTGTTGTACAAGGGCAAATCCACAGAAAAGGATCAGTCCATCAGATTTGGAGTAGTTGGTCTTTCACTTTGAACCCGAGCTGCGTCATAACCTATCTAGACATCCAGTAGAACTGGATATTGTTATGTGAATTTATCAAGGATGGCCCTATTCCTAATTTTGTTAAATCTAAGTTGGTCTCAAGTTGATGACATGTAAATCGCGTTATTAAAATTGTTGAAAGAAATGGAAAATTAAAGAAGAAAGAAGAAATTCACAATTGTTAGATTTGATCAATGTGATATAGTAGGAGGCCCAACTCAATTTTTGGTATTCTGATTTTATTGTATTATGTAGGGGTGGAAACTGGTCGGTTGGGTCAAAACAGACCAGGTTAACCTGGATTCTCAACCAGTGGAAGCCCAAGTGCAAATGTAGGTTGAGTTAATTTATCATGTCAAATTTTGACTCCCCAGGATCCTAATGAATGAGAGAGAGAGAGAGAGAGAGAGAGAGAGAGAGAGAGAGAGAGAGAGAGAGAGAGAGAGAGAGAGAGTCCAAAAACTGACAAGCCACCTTACTGGGTAGACAAGGTCGAGAAATTGCAGTAATCAATGTGGCCCACTGATTGAATGGTAATGATCCATCTCCATGAGCATCAATCAGCTATTGTCAGATTGATACTCCTCACTAATTCCTTACCAAACATGCACTGAACACGTTCTTATTTGGATGTGATAGAAATAGATTACGTGACCATCCACACCATTGGATTTCAAATGGTGATTTCATAACTGTCCCATTTGGTTGGTTTGCCATCATCATCTCAGTGATAGCCAGGCTTATTCAGTTGTCAATTACAGCTTCTTTCCTGAGCTGGAAGTTCCATGATGTGGTGATGATTTCCATCCACACCAACGAATGGCATTTCAATTCAGAAATGGGGAATTAGGAAAGCGACTAAGTTAAAATTTCATTCCAAATTCAATTCAGAAGTTAAAAGTGTCAACATTTACCCGCAATGAGAAGTAACAGATGTCTCAATTCAACGGTAGGTATAAATCTAACTAAGATCCAATGCTTTCCATACGACAATTGGAGATTTCTAGAAGATGTTTGGAGGTGCTAGGTGCTCTTAAGTCTTAAGTATGATATTTAACTATTTTAAGTCACCCAAAATCAAGTTGTTTGAAAATCTAATTTTTCATATATAATAGCATTGTAAAGAAGATATAATACACTTCATCAGATTTATTACTAAATTCATTAGATAATTTACTCTAATCTCCCCAGTGGAAACTTTAGAGGTTAATAGTTTTTAGATAGACAAAGATCCTTCCCTAAGTTTACACACAACCTCTATGCTTGGGACATAAGCTGCAAATGCTTTCTATGGGGCCTTTCTTTGAAAATTCCAACCAACAAAGCCTAATGACATATATCCACAAGCTAGAGTTTCATTAAAACCTTGATAACATGCAAAATGATCCAAGTGCAACCCCCAAAACCCCCATAGAACACCCTGTGAGAGTTTGTGTAGTGGAATAAAGCCACTCCGCACGTCTTGTATTCAATGTTTTGGATTGTTGGGCTGTAGTATTATCTGTAGTTTTATTTCAGTTGTTTGTTTTCCTCTTGTAACGATATATCTTGCCTTACCAAAAAAAAAAGAAGAAGAAGAAAAATCGCCCAAATTTGTCCAGTGTGCATTTGTGTGGGTTTAGAGGCTGCGATCCGATGGATTAATTCTGTCAGGTCAAAGACCTTGGGAATGTCCACGTTAAAATAAAATTAAAAAAATTAAAAAAAAAAAAAAGAAGGAAAAAGCAACATAGAACCCATGCTGTGGGGCTAGTTTTAGCCACTTGCTTGTGCTTCCATGGTTAAGCCATATGTTCTAATTTCCAATTTGGTCTGGTGGTGGTAAGTCAGTAAGCCATGACTCGAACTATCCTAAACCCTGACTTTTGGAGGCCCCATATGAGGGGCAGAGGGCAGTCATGACTAATTAATAATAGTGAAATTTGAACTATCAATTTGGCATTTATGTAGAGACTAAAGTTGGTCCAGAATCCAATCTGTAGGACCTAATCATCATTGTAATGTTTGCGTTGACAACAACAATGATACAAGCAGTTGGATGATTGGATGAGAAAGCCATTTTAATGAATTTACATTTGTGTCAAATGTGGTCCTAACTCGATAACCATCCTTGTCATCATGGAACTCTAAAATAAATGGCTAGAACAATGTGGTCCAGTCGTCCATTTTGCATGGTCTTGGTCCAATGTTTATAATCATCAAACCAAACTAAACTTTAAGCACATTTAATAAATGGGATGTCCCTCTTGTGTGACTATCCATTGTAGATGCAAGTGGTCCAAATGGACTTGCAACAAAGAATAGTAAAAACACAACTAACTGGATATTGATCATTATTCCACAGACCCCAAAACAAGTAGTTTAAAACGCAAGTGGATGGAATGGGTCTCACAATATGGTTGGTACTGCTGCAGTGGTACTTGTGGTTGGACTTCTACATGAGGAAGCCAAAAAAAAAAAAAAAGACTATGGAAAAAGCTTTTTTTTTTTAAGAGCTAATTGTAAATCATATTTACGGTCATCATTATTAGAATTCACATTTGGATTATAACAAAATTCTATGCTGACTATCAATCTACCTAAAATATTTCTCCTTCTTTATCCGGGAATGGCCCAAAGTTAACTACATTTTTCAGTACACCATTAAAAGATTTTAATTAGTTTTGATCCCTAGATATGATAAGAGGGGCCCATTCTTTTAATCCAAGTCACTCCAATTGGGGTGGTTGGCCATATTATTATTGTGTATGGAGGAAAGAGATGCCAAAACCAATCAATTGCATTGTGGGGTTTTTAGATCTCAATTGAATGTATACATGTTTGAAGCTATCTTGTATCTGAATATGATAGATAGCTAGTGTGACCCAACTTTAGTTGGGATTTGAAAATTAAAAACATGGTTAAACAAAAATATAGGATGTGACCCCATTAATGTTTCGAACCTATAAGCAGAGTCATGAAATATGAGGTTTTATTGTTTCAATAAGTTCATAGAGATATGGTAAATGCCCAAATAAGCTTGGGATCATACTATCTATTATTAGAACTTGTAGAAGCATATAAAAGGCCATAGAGAAAAATCTTCTTTCTCCTTGCCACTCTAGGTAACCTGCAATGAAAGAACAAAAATTGATTCACGAAGGTTTAATTATGAATCACTTCCCAATGGTATGTTCCAAGTTCGTTTAGACAATGAAGATCTAATTCTAGGTTATGTTTTGGGGAGGATCCGATGGAGTTTTATCCGGATACTACCAGGAGATAGAATCAAAATCAAAGTAAGTTGTTATGATTCAACTTGGGAACGTATAATTTATAGACTTTGCAACAAAGAGTCGAATGATTAGGCGGGTTTTTATTTGAATTTAAACATTCCTTTCATGGGCCGGAATACAATTCAAAGTTCAAAATTTCAAGAGATTTATTTTCTTCCAAAGTATTTCTGTGGTCTATTTTCCTGAAAGTACCTCATAGACTCTGAATTGCCCCAGGAGTCCCTAACTTTTATATATTTGTTGCAGAGGGACTCATATATGTTACTAAAAAATACCCATTTCTTATCTCTTTTCATTTTTCGTATTGTCATCAATCTCGACTGTAAAAAAGGATATGAAGCAACATTGTTTACTGGGTGCTTAGTGCCACATATCCAGACAAAACTAAGAAAAATTAGATTAATATCCAAGATCTTTTGTCCTTTTCATTAAAGGTGTTTGTCTTTGTTTATGACAGACATTATCCTGGTAAAAAACCTAAAATGTTGATGAGAATTGTACAATTCTATTTAGGCCCACATTAGGAAAGAGCCAAATTTGTAGTTGAAAAGTTGTGAGCAGTAGTAGCACCTGCACCGGCATAAATAAATGTTCCTCCCCATCCTACACAGCTTTTGACATCAAGCACATGGGGCATAAGTCAATTAATTGGTGGTTGCAAATTATGAAACTGCAATTGATGCTTGTATTTCATTAAAGCTAAGGTGATTGAGATTATGAACCTGCTCTAGACAAAGGCTAGCAATTTGGCTTTTTTCAATGCCTTTCAGAAGAGAAAAGAAAGATTCGTGTTAGTTAGGCTTAAAAATGCAAGTTGTAATTTGAAGAATTTGTCTCCTAATCTCAAAAAAAGCATTTGGGATTATGTAAGTTAGAGCATTTCATATGTTTTCAGTCATTTTTTAAACAGAGGATTTGGAGGATTCAGAGAAACCAAGATTGATAGAAATCTCAATTATTGGACTCTTGAGTTAGAATTTTTACTTATCAAAAAGATCCAAACTAGTAATTTCTATTTTATAAATATTTGCATAGTCAAGCCTTGCCATGTTTTTTTCAGCACAAAGTTCTACAAACTTTACAGCATAGAATTGTAGAGATTCTGAAATATGAGGAGATGCATGTAAAGTTGCACAAAAGGGTGGACACAAGTCAAGCTCAGATAATAGAAGGAAGAAAGTAGATCCCACTGAGAAAGGTAAAAAGATATAGAAAAGTAGAGAGAAGGTGAAATCATTGTTTTTTAAACTCCAAAAGTGTGAGTCAAGTCAGGTTGAGTTTTCAAACAATGAGCAAAATGGTAATAGCGCACAGTCCATGGTACACCCAAGCCATGTTGAGTTGTATTTTGGCATTGTGCATTGGCCTGCACTTGATTTTCTGGCTCTATAGCTAAATGGTTTTGACCCACCCCACATAATCTAGAAAAGTAGACATTACTATGCAAGTTGGCTGGTTGTATGTGGCCTTAATTTCTTTTAGCCCACAGTTGAATTTGAACCAAATAGTGAGCCCACAAAATAAACTGGGTAGACTTTGACAATAGCAAAGAGTAAAGACTTGGGCAGCCCATCTCAAGTCCTGTAGCTGAAAAAGACCCAAATCAAATAAATTATTCAACCCACGTGGTTTCATGACTTTTATATGTTATTGATAACAAGCTCTTAGATGGATTAAACCAAAGATTGATTTGATACTTCAGTAGACTTTCAAATAAGCAAAAACTCCAAAAGAAAAAAAATAATTTGCCATTAAACTTCATTGTTAGACCATTTATGATCAACTTTAATGCTCTCGCACATAGCTTATCCTCTCAATTGATACTCATCCTAATTTGACACTAGTTCAGTAATTATTAACCTTTGAATTTTTAGACGCTAAAATCAATGTTAAAATGATACAATTAAATTTATATTTGACCGAACTTTAAGCCCCACAATATCCCTCTTGTTTGGTAGAATCTCCTTCGGGTTAAGCTCGTAATCACTCTAGCTTGGGACCTACTCCACAAACATTTTGATGTTTGGATTGTGCCCTGACTCGAAGCTTGCCTTGGCTTAAATTACTGCAAGACCCTTGATCCAGGCTTAATTCAAAGTTCTTCTCCAAGATCCCCTAACAACCAAATCCCCTGCATCCCTTGCGAAGGTAACTGAGCTGCAGACAGACTAGATTGTGTGGGTCATGATGATGTTCCCATTGAAGATGAAAGCATCTATTGGGTGCCTTGGATTTCATTACATTACTCCATAGAAAAAGCCATTTGCATGGCTCAAATTCATTACACAAGATTATCCTTGTCTTGCTTTTGCCCTGTCTGAAGCCAATGGATAGTTTATATGGCCCCGTTTTGTTGTTGCTTCTTTTGTAACTTTTTTTCATTGGCCTTTTGCGCTTTTTGAGCCAAATTGTTTTGTATCTTTGGAGGTATATAGTTCTCTGCTAGCCCATGTATAATCTTTAACCCCCTTTAATTTTTCTTGTTTGCATTTAGGCCCTATAGTATTGTGTATGCATGGAGAGTGGTTCTTTGCAATTACTAGACCCAAAGTCAGGTTGGAAGAGATTTTTACAACTTGTTGCATTTCTTCTGCTAATCTCAAAATGAACTTAATTGAAGTGGGATAGATGAAATCAATAAAACATAAGCAAGCTATTGAGGGAGTATTTTTAAAGCAGTCATAAATGAGATTGATGCATCGAAGGGATCATTGTCAATAATAAGAGGGGCAATTGGTAAGTCAACATTCAATTGGGCGGCTGGCTAGCATTGAATTGGTTGGTTGTTCAATTAAATCACTACTTGTCTTTCAATTCCTTCTTCTTCAGGGCAATAGTTGGCTGGTGGGGCCCACGTAAAATTTGTAATGGCTTAGTACTTTTTTTTGCAGCACATCTATTAATTCTGGTGGGGCCCACATAAAATTTGTTGTTGGGCCACAGCAACATAAAACAAGTAGATTTCTCACCCTCCACCATCAATTCAGTGTTCCAGACCCTCTACTAGTCATGAACTCACACATGTGCCATTAAAGGCTCTGTGACCTTTCAGACTCTATGTATGTTGAACGGGTTAAGATTAAGATGAGAGTCCATAAGTACGGGAAGTTATTAGTGGAAAGCGAAGGGAGAATATGTTGGTAATTATAGAAATCAAAAATAACTTGTTAATATTGTAGAATTCGAAATTAACTTATAGTCAAAATTAAAAAGTAAAGTCAAAATTATATTCAAAACCTTCCAACTTAATATATTATAATAGTGGTTAGAAAGCAGTTACATAAAATAAAATAAAAACCCCTTTAAATCTAGTTTTTCTTGAACCAAATCAGCAATTGGGCCCCATTTGTTACTTTAAAAAGATATGCCAACTTTTTATCTTTCTTTAAATCAATGGCTGCATCTCTTTAGAATACAAGACATCCCTTATAATAAGAAAAAGTCTACTTGTCCCGGGATTTAATCCCGGAACAAGTAGCACGGCTGTTATAATAAACAAAAAGTCTATTTGTCCTGAATGGGACGTCCGGATTTTAGGACTGATCCCATCATTGGACCATCTTTGAATCTCTCCCACTTTGAAAATGTCATAAGGCATTTTTTTTATCAGCCGTGCTGCTTGTCTCGGGATTAAATCCAGGACAAATAGACTTTTTTCTTTTTTATATCCTCCACATAGGTTCGATTACAATTTCTGAAAATCCATTCCGGACAACTAGCAGGGCTGTATAATAAATTTCTCCACCGAAACTATTCATCACACCAACTCTTCTTGACATTACTTCTCCACATGGCCTTCAGGCTAGTCTAACGAAATTTTGGTAGATGCCAAATCCAGGACCAGAAACCACCTTACAACATGCCACCTGTCCTCTTCTGAAAACTGTCGTCTCCTCGTCCACCCACTATAAGAACTTTCCCAGTCTTCTGCATCTTCCTCAGACTTCTTGATATCTCTCTGTTTCGCAATCTCTCTCTCGATCTGAACCGATATCTGATAGCATTTGACATGGATCTCAAAGACCCATCTCAGGATTTGCAGGATTACAACTGGGTTAGTGATGTGGAGAAGAACAAAGTTGCTTTGATGAGAGTTTTTGTTGAGAGAGAGGATCCCACTTCAAAGGTGAGTCTTCTTTCTTAATTGCTCTATTCTTCTTTCTTGCCATTTTTTTTTTTTTATAATTGTGGGCTTGTTTGGATGTTGGTGTTGGAGAAATGGGGAATTAGAATCTCCACATTCCAAGGATCTTTGGATTTCTTTATTCCTTATTACCAATTTTCATTTACTTGTTTTTTTACCCTTTTCCCCCTTGTTCTTCTCTTTTGAGGTGGTTTTATGTTTCTTGCTTTTGACTATTCCTAGATGGGTTTGTTTTAGTTTCTTGTTTGGATCTAGTGGGCCCACATTGTGGGTGGGCCATTGCTCAAAATTCATGGTGTGCTTTCCTGTAAATTGATTGTTTACATTGAGTGTTTGGACTATCCATTTCTATTGCACTATATGGAAACAATTTCATGTAGCACTACAGTACAATATATGGAAATTGGTTGTTTTTTATCATGTTTATTTATCATAACCCACAATCTCACTGGTTGTTCTTTGATGATTAGAATAAAAGAAAAATCAAAAAGCTATCTAGGTTGGCTTGGGAGAGTTCATTTCGCTATGTATATTAATCATGTGCTGTTGCCTATGGTCATCCAACAAGATGGTTCAATGGTCCATGTGTGATGGGCCATCATGGATGACACTCTTTAAGATTTTTCATAAAGTATGGGCTCACATAAAACAGACTTATTTTCAAAAGCAGAACTAGACCCTGGATTTGTGATGAGCAGACTGGATTTGTCTATTGTATCATTTTGATATGCTGAGAACTATGGTATTAGTCTGTCTACCATAATTTGTGTATTTAGTAACTTAATATTATATGTTTTTACCCAAAAAAAAAAAAAAAGAAAGAAAGAAAAAACTTAATTTTATATATAGAGGAAAGGCTTTTGTAGAAAATCAAGAGGTTGTGCCTATTGGGAAATGGAAGTGTCATGGTCCATGGTCTCAATACATTATTCAACAAGTCATCTCTCATCAACAAAGTTGAAGTCAAAGGTTTTAAATTTCTAGAGCCGCCCTTGGAGCGTCCATCCATGCCAAATTGGTATGAGCATGTTGGTCTTTAAACAATTGCAACCAAAAAATCAAGAAAATTATAAATAATTGTAAAGTGCTAAATATGTAAATTTGATAGTTTAATTGTATCTCTCAATTATTTTGTTGTTTTAGTTTTTCTTCAGGCTAGCACTTTTGTTCATTGATTCCTGCAGCTAATGAAAGGATCATTTAGCACAGAACACCAAACTATCAATACATAATAGCTATGTATTACTTAATGCTCATGGTAACATTAAAGTGGCAAAACCACAAATCATAATGTTGACTGAGATGTTGACGCTTGGGGCATGGGGTACTAGGGTAACCAAATTTTAATACCATGTTGAGTTTGAATCTCAGCCTCTTATCAGATAATTATGAACAACTCCAGCTTCATCATCATGCTCATAAATCCCATGTAGCACTATGATTTGAAATGGAGGTTTGATATTTCACCTTTCAACCAACAGAGACCTATATGCCTTAAGTTGAATTCAGGATGCTTTTTAATGTACCTGGAATTGCATGTAAATTTGAAATTTGAGTATAATGCATAGTCGTCTTTCTCACTTATAAGCCCCATAATGCACAATGCTAGACCAGATTTGAATCTGATTGCAATTTGGAGTACATGTGAACACATGCTCAGTTATCTGTGATTGTAGTACCTACTTCTGCCTAATTTATACTTGTTTCAGACTTTCTACGCTATCTGAATTTAGCTGAGTGGGTTTTGTGTAGGAAGTAGATGATCTAATGCTTAGAAGATTCTTGGTAGCACGTGATCTAGACATTGAGAAGGCCTCTGCTATGTTTCTGAAGTACCTGAAATGGAGGCGGGCAGCTGTTCCAAATGGCTTCATATCTGAGTCTGAAGTCAAGAATCAATGCATGGAGAGGAAACTATTTGTGCAAGGATTTGATAAAAAGGGGCGTCGCATTGCTGTCCTGCACCTTGCCAAACATAGTCCTCATAAAAGAGATCTCGAGGAGTTCAAGCGTATGTATTTTCATTAGCATGAATTATGGTGTTCTTTATGAGAATCAACACAAGAATTTAATCATACTTATTAAGTTCGAGTTTAATTAAAGTTCCCATTACAAGATTAATAAGCCCCATCAAGAATTCCATCAACTTGATTACAGAATTCCCAAGTCTCCATCTAATACTGTGAAGTGATTTTTCTTTTTTGATCAAGATTTCAGTCTTGTTCAGTGTAGACCCTGAATTCTACTGTTTGGATGCATCCAACTCACAACCATTTTGAATGCTTTGGTAAGTTGGATGGTTATTTTACTTGCTGCATTTAGGGTGTGGACGACAACTATTTTCTCTCATCTAAACAATGCGATAAAGCTTCTTCGATGAATTTGGTCTCATTCCAACCCCAAAACAATGGAATAGGGCTTCAGTAATGATTTTCTGTTCGACTTCCTCTGCCCAAATCAATAGGGACTTAGAGTGAGTTGATGCACATTCTGTTTGCTATGAAGGGGGTTTTCTCAAAGGGGTTTAACAATCTTGGATAAAGGAATCTAGCCAGAGTTCATTTAAGGAAAAAGTATGCCATATACTAGAACACTGATGGTAAACTTTCTTGGGAAATGATTCTCAACCCACCTCAACAAAAAAATAAAATTAAATTTCTGCACAAGTATAAGAAAATCCCCTTCCTCAGAAACCACTTCCTTTCAAGGAAATGTCAACCATTCCCCTAGAGTGGAGAAAACAGAAAACTAGTATGCATGTAATGTTGTTTCCAATTTTGCAGCCATCTTGCAACGTAGAATCCATCCTGCATAATTATCTAAAGCTTTCCTGACCGTGTACTTAAATTACACCCTTAACCAAGTACTTTATGAACAACACAATGTGCCTGAAAACTTTATTGAGCTGATATTGAAATCTCCATTTCCATCGCAGGTTTTGTAATATACAGTCTGGACAAGTTATGCGCCAGGTAATTTCATCTCTCTTGTGATCTTCTCACTTTGGTTCTTATTTCCCCCGTTGCATTTAGATAGATGATATCTGGGGCTGCAACACTGGCCTTCTGGCCTGACCCGCAGTGGGTCCAGTTATTATCGTAAGTTGGGCCAGGGACAGAATTTCGGTGCCATCAGCAAAGATTGCAGTCAAGCCTGATATTAAGGTGTAATCAATGTGCTTGCCTCACAAGTCTGGCCTGGTCCAATTCCACTCAGTGAAAGGTTAAGGAGCTATAGCTGTAGTTTCTGATTAACTTGTTTCCTTGTCATCAGTATGCCGAGTGGACAGGAAAAGTTCATAGTCATCGGAGATATTAAAGAATGGGGTTATTCAAAATTTGACCTCCGGGGATACGTTGCATGTCTGGAGATCATGCAGGTTTGTTTCTCTAATTGGGTACTTTAAAAGATTATCAAACAGGGTCTAGTCCAAAAACAAATAAAACAAACAAACAATAAATTGGCATATGTACTGGCTGAGCTCAAGCCTGAATAAGAAAAATTATAAGCAATAGAAGATCCTTGACTATTTATTTGGCTGGCCCAAGATTCAATGTAGGGCCCATAAATGGGCCCCAAAAGACAGGCCTGAGTTCTAGTCTCTGGAATATTGGGCCTCAGGCCAAATCATGTGCATTCTTTGGTCCTCTTAGAGTCCTCCCCTCCTCTCTCATGGCTATATTTTATACTTGTCATTCACCTTGCAATCTTCATGAGAGCTTCCATTTGTGTTGATGCTTTCATTTATGTATTCTTTTTTTTTTTTTTATTATTATTTGAATGGCCATTTATGTATTTTGTTGAATGGCAGGAATACTACCCAGAAAGGCTTGGTAAGGTGTTTCTAATCCATGTGCCATACATATTCTGGACAGCTTGGAAGATTATCTACCCATTTATTGATAAGAATACCAGAGAAAAGGTACATTCCCAAACCTAATTTGCTGCACTAATTTTGTAGATGGCAAGCAAATGCAACCCCCATTGTTTATAAGCAAATGCAAGGCCCATTGTTTATTCAAGTTTATTATAACCATGCATCCTAAGTTAATCCCAAATTAGGGCTCTTGATGGGCCAGGCCCAGGCTTAAGTAAATCGAATATTTGAATAGGGTAGACTTGTCAGGCCACTACAATCACAGTTCAGAATATTTGCCTGGAACAACACAGGTCTGGGCCATTAATAGCTTTACCAATCTTGACAACCTCATCATGATCATCGTCGTCGTCATCACCCCCAACAACTTTGTTTTCTTGAAAGATGCATTTGGGTACGTCTACATCTTGGGAGGATTTGATGGCCTCTATGAAAATCTCATTTTGGTTGCTTCTAATAAGATTAGATTTGGATGATATTATGCTGTGATATAAACACCTGAAGATTTACAAATGTTAGAAATATTTTTGAAAATCTTGCAAAATTCTATAATTGCCCATTTGTTTGCATCGAATTGAGTACATAGGAATTCGTCATTGAATGGGCTTCAACAAAGAGTTGTTGAAGAGGTGAGAAATGAAGGATAAGGTAGGGACCATGACTTTCTTAGGACTTAACCTAATTGGGTGACAGTTGGGTATCCTAATTGGGTGACAGTTGGGTATCCATTTTTTTCTTCTCCCTTTAATTTATTTTCCATTGAATGGGAGATTATGTGGTGGGCTTTTTTTATATATAATATTTACCTTCTTTCTCTTCAATCTTAACCACTTGTGATAATACAATTCTTAGAATTACTAGGAATTCAATTACATGAACCTAGCATGCCCTAAATATTATTGGGATAATTCCAAAATACCTACAACATCTTTGAAGATGCACCAATTTTTCTGTGTTCCCATTGTCAAGTAGGATGAAATGTTGAGAAAAAGTCATGCCAAAAGTCATGCCAAACACCAATTTTTCTGTGTTCCCATTATAAGGTAGGATGAAATGTTGAGAAAAAGTCAAGCAAAAGACCAAAGCTAACAGTAAAAAAAAACCTCCCATATTTGGTCACTATTGGATTGAACCATTGCAAATGATGTGATCAACACTCATAGTTGGAGAGAGTTTGACCATCGGGATTTTACAAGAATCAGGTCAAATCATGCAATTTTTAGAGGATATATGCGTATTTTAGTTGTTATTGTCGTCTCACCATCAACTTAGCCTTTCCCATCAAATTGGGTTATAGCTTTAAGGGCTTGTTTGTGTAACATAAAAGATCCCACAAAAATAGGGATTTTCTACATAGTCTGTTGGCACCGAACGACAAAAAAACAAAAGTTCTTTTCCAGAGAAACAGGCACGTTTGTGTGGGCTTTTTTTTTTTTTTGGAAACAAAAAAGGTAAGACCCCTTTATATTTCAGTGGGTCTTTTTTCATTGTTGTGTGTAAATATACTCTATGTGGAAAATCCCTATTTTGTGAGATCTTTTCTGCACGAAATAAGAAACATGAGTCCAATCTCCCCATGCATTTCGAAGAGAAAACCCCATGTTTCCACGGCATTATACATACAAGCCCTAAAAGCTATGATATTTACTATGAAATAAGAGTTTGCATGTCCATCTAACAGACATTTTTACTAATTGCTATAGTATTTCTTGCTTGAATATGTTTTTTGATACATTGTTACACAGATCGTTTTCGTGGAAAACAAGAACCTAAAAGAAACACTGCTGCAAGACATTGAGGAGAGCCAGCTCCCTGAGATATATGGTGGTAAACTGCCTTTAGTTCCCAGTCAAGATTCAACAATTTAATCACAAATTTGCAAGTGGTCAGGGCTGTTGCCTTGTTTAACGCTAATCGGGCAGAGAAGAGCGCAAGATTAACGTAGGCGAGAAATGAGATGAATGAAAAAATTATCGTAAGTAGATGGCCTCTGGCTTGATAAAATTTAAAAAAAAAAAAAAAAAAAAAAAAAAGCATGACTATCTACCATATGATATCAATCTGATAATGTACCCACCATTTCTGGGTTGTGGGTTTTTGTTGTATGGGTTGGATTCATGGCTTCCTGAAATGTGCCCCCCACGAAATATATTTTGTTCAATAAAGACATTGTTGTTCCAACTTGATAGAATGAGAAATATTCTTCTCCTCTCTCTCTTTTATTACAGTTTGAAGTGTTTGTGAGTGTGTGTGTGTGTGTGTTGGTGACATAAAAATCAGATTTCAAGTTTGTAGGTTGATCCTAGAGTTTCTGAAATAATCTGTACAATTTTGGAAAAGTACTTTTGACTCTGTAAGAAGCAGTACAAAACAACACCAAACACACCCGCATCCAAGACTCTTCACCTTCTAATAACTTTTGACTTTTTCTAATTACTCCCTTTTTATTACCACAAGATTATGAAGTAAAGACTTGCTGGGAGAAAAGCTTCTCTCTTCAACCAAGCTTTTATCGAGCTTGGGTTCAATTGACTAAATGGATGGGCTCGGGCCTGACTTTTTTGAGTTGGACTTTGCTCATGGAAGCACCTATGGCTCATATCAGGCTTACGCGGATATGTTTATAAAAGTTGGGAAGGGCTTGGATATGCCTCTAGCCAGTTTGACCCGGCCAACAAACAACCCTAATTTGTTGCTTCACTTATATAAATGTGGGCCTAATAAAACCTCCAATAATTACAAATGAATGAATGACAAAAGAACATTTTGTTGAGCTACCATAGCTGGACAACCGACATTGTAAAGCCCATTGCAACCACCTACATGCATGCTGGATAGTAAGATAGACGACAATGATACCATGCTGATTACATATGCCCTAAAGTCCAAATTGGTTTATTATTTGTAGCTAGGGTTGTAAATGGGTATTTGATTCTCCGACTACCGGAAAGTTCTGGCAAAAAAAAAATAAAATCGGGTCTGGAACCTATTTTAGGTTCCGATTCATAAATGGGTTAGAGTCCGGAACCTAATTTAGGTTCTGATTGATGAACGGGTCCGATTTTGGGTCCATATAGGTTCCGACCCGTGGACTCGAGACCCGGTGTATGAGTTTTTGATATTGCAAATTGTACCTCAAAATAAATTTTTTTAAACATTTTTATACATAATGTTGGAGGTAGTAGACTTGATGTATTGTTATAAGTTGAATGATATACTCATTTTAAGAAAAGATAAATAAAATGTAGAGAAGTTAAAACTAATTTTAGAACTAGATCCAGTCATCTAGGTGACCCGCTCCCGAAACCAAATTCAAATATTTCTATCAGAACCAGGTCTAGAACAAACCAAACAGATTCCGAGTCAAAACCGGAACCGTTATAAACGGGTCTAAATCCAGATTCAGTATGCTTTTGACCCGAAACCGTTCCGTTTGCAACCCTATCTATAGCTATGTATCAAAAGCATGCAAAATATGATTAAATAAAGAAAAATGGTGGGTGTGCAAAGAAAAAAAATGAAGGGTTGCATTTAGAAGCTCTCTCAATCAACCATGCACTTAGGAAACTGAAGTGCACCTCACAAGATGGAACTCATGTCTTATGGATGTTTGAGAATTTCAAATGCTAGAGCTTTGAAATATTCTTGTCCCGAATTGCTTCTTTTATTCATGCTATCATTTCTACATATGAATTTCACGCATCCTAAATTTCATAAATTCGTGATTTTGCAGCTACTAGAATTACTCTTAATCTATGCATTGTGGTAAATGGGGTCCATCTTTGGAAACTACAATTGGAGGCCTACTTTTAGGAATAACAAGGGGCTCATTTTTTAGGAATTTTGGATTCACATTTCTCCTACAATATTCAAAAACTACAATGCAAGGCCCACCTCTAAGAATTGTAACACGGGGCCCACCTTTGGGAATTGTGATACATGAAATTATAGCATGTGCCCCACTTTGAGAAATTAAAATATGAGGCCCACCTTTACAAAATAAAATGCGGGCCCCACCTTTAGAAATTTGCCTTTCGTGAGAAATTAGTATGCGGGGCATACCTTTAGGAATTACAACATGGGGGCCACCCTATACAAATGATATGGGGCCCACTTGTAGACATTATGCAAACCCGGCTTTAGGAATAATGTGGGGTCCATTTCCAGAATTTACTTGAGCCCACCTTTAGAAATCAGTATTTGAACCAAACCCCTAGAAACAATAATGCACCCCACCTTTAGGAATTACGTGGGGTCTACTTCTAGAAATTGTGCAAGGCCGAACTTGGAGCCCATCTAGAACGATATCTACTTCTAGAAATTTTGCAAGGAACCACATGATACCTACCTTTAGAAATTGTGGTAAGTGGGGCCACCCTTTTAGAGTTACAACTTGGAGCTCATCTAGAATTTTTTGTAAATGGAGGTGCTGGAAATGGAATTCACCCAAAACGCCGCCTAAAGTCCAAAAGCATCAAATAGGTGTTGGATTTGAAATAGTTTAATTTTGAGAGCTTTAAGTGCCATTTGAAGAGTCTACTTTTTTACGGGTCTATTTAACATAAAATTGGAATTTCAAAATTATGAAAATCTTGACAATCTATGAAAATCTACAACATCTTGAACAATTCCCAAACACCCAAATCTCCCCCAAACAAAAACTGAAATCTCAAAATTCTTCTAAGGAACCACGCTAACAGATGACTGCTAACTGCTAAGCCAACTTGTAGCCTCACCCTGCTGTATCACTCCTTGCATCACTGCACCAGTCTGTAGCAAAAATAGAGAAAAACATACGTTTGAACCAATGGATTCGCGCCATTCTCGGTCTCTTAATTGCCGTGCAATTTATATAGTACTGGTAGTGTGTTGCGGTGTACATGGTATATGACAAACCATTCAAATTTCTGCTCCTCCTGATTGACCCCACCAAACCAAAGTCCACATTTCAGCATCCCTTTTGTCCAGTTAACTGAGATACCAACACCATCATTATCTCCAGAAATAAGGGACACCCAGCCAGATGTAACCCATTCCTTCTGTCACTGTCACTGTAATTGTCACCTCCTGTTGGTAGCTTCTGCATTTTATGAGCTCTTTTCAAAACTATTTAAGGACATATGGTACTTATAATACTCTGGTGGTCCCATAAACTCTACAAACATGTGACAAAATCAAAGAACGAAAACAAGTAAGCAACCATATAGAAAAAGTGGGTATGCCAGGAGCCTTGACACTGTTTCAGTAGTTTCTTTACTGATAACAAGATACATGGATTGGATTAGGCACCTTAAAGTAGACCAAGCCAACCAAACCAGATGGCAAGATGTAATACAACATGGAGATCTTTAATATATCTTTCTAGTACCTAGACAATTAAAAATGATTGAAGTTTAACTGAGGTTAAAAAAGCAATTTAACCCATCTTGTACGGAGGATGCATGGTCAGATTGGAATGATAAAATAATACTCACTTTCAACTTGATTTTTGTTAATAGTACAATTTGAGTTTGCTAAAATCTGCTTTTGTTGAATTGTTTTAGCTGTTTATTTTGAAAGTACTAGTAAGAGCACAACTTCTATTTACACACACAAACTATGTAATTAAGCCCTTCTTATTCAACAGTTGCAAATGTTGACTGTTGATGGATGTGGGTCCTATGAGATATAGGGTGTGACTTGATCATTATTCCAAATTCTGAAATAGTGTGTTTTTGTAATTTCTTTGTGATTTAACTTTTTCCTTCTGGTGAGGTGATTGGTCATTGGATCAACCAAGTTTATGGAAGGACTAAGGAATTCTTGAGCACATTGAACAGCCTTGTGAGCTGACCTCAATAGATATCAATTAGAAGCATAGGTGTTGAAAAGGTCTTTCTATGAATTAGGGCTATGCAAAAAGATAAATATCCTACTAAATGATGTTCATCCCCATATTATCTCTCTTATGGAGAAGGCAATATTTAAGTAATCGCAATCTATCAAGGCCTATATCTCCCAATGGACCTTAGTATAGGTGAGGACCTCACAAGATTGGATGCACTTTAATTGTAGTCCAATCCTTGAACAATTTTAGCTTCTTGTATTGTGATGCAACCTTTGTTTTTAGTGAGCTAATTCTTAACGACACTCGTCAAAAGCACACGATATTAGTAAAAGGGGGAGAGTCTCTTAGCACATAGGTACCTTATGGACCCACTTCAATACATGTCAAATAGCAGAGCAAATATTGGATTGAAAATATTCCACCGTAAAACAATGTTGCATAAAAAGTCAACCCTATTAAATGACATTATCCCAAGATGATCTCCAATTGTTATTATCAAGCATTGTATTTGATAGCGCTTACAACCTTCTTTTATGAAAATACACGTTTATAACATTTTAGATATGTCTAATTATATTAGATCCTTATCTTCTCCGTCGATAAAAAAAACATCAATGTATTCCATGACAAAACTTAAATAAGAACAAAGGTGCCTCCAACACGGCACTTCTAAAAGGAAGATATGCATGTTTGTCAATATAATGCATTTTTGTTCCTAGTGAATTGATTCAAGAATCATTGGACAAGCGCTTAGAGTATTAGTGAAAAAAAAAAAAAAAAACTTTTAGACACATAGAATCACCTTATGGACTCCAGTGCATGCCAAATAGCAGAGAACTAATGGGTGGGAAAAGTTTTGCATAAAAAATCAGTCCTATTAAATGACACTATCCCAAGTCAATCTTTTTTTTTTTTTTTCTTTATAATGCATTATCCTAAGACAATCTCAGATCATTGTTATCATGCACTATATTTGAGCACTCTTGTAACCTCCTTTTATGAAAATCAACATCTAGATCATTTTGAGATGCCTAATAATATTTGATCTTTATCTTCTCGGTCGATAATAACAATGACAATATATGTTACGACAAAACATAGATAGTAGAAATTACCCATTTATCGTGACACTTCTAAAAATAAGAAATGTATATTTGACAATACATTACCTTTTGTTTTTAGTGAACTGATTGGAGAACCACTGGTCAAAAAAATGCAGTATTAGTAAAAAAGAAAATCTTTTAGGCACGTGGACCCACATAAATGCATGCCAAATAGCATAGCTAATGGGTTGGAAAAGTTTTACCATGAGCCATTGTTGCATATAGAGTCAATCTTATTAAATGAGGGCATTCCAAGATAAACTCCCATATTATTATTATCATGCATCATTCCTCACCCATGCTTACAACCTCATTTTATAAAAATTAACATGTAGGCTATTAGAGATGTTTATTAACGTTTGATCATTATCTTCTCAAACGATAATAATAATGCCAAATAAGAAAAGGTTCTCCTCCAATGCAACACTTCTAAAAGTAAGAAATATATGACTCCTTATAGACCGTCAAATAGATGGGATGGACCATGAACCAATGTTGCATAAAAAAATCGATCCTATAAAATGATGCTATCCAAAGATATCTCCTATCGTTATTATCATGCATTGTATCTAACCACTTCGATAGTAACAATACCAATATATGTCACGAAAAAAATAAGATAAGAACATGTGCTCCTACAACGTGACACTTCTAAAAATAAGAAATGTATAACATCCTATGGACCCACCTCGATGCATGCCAAATAGCATAGCCACTGGGCTGGACCATGAACCAGCATTGCATAAAAAATGCATGTCCTATTAAATGACGCTATCCAAAGATATCTCTAATCGTTATTGTCATGCATTGCATCTCATGACCATGCTTGCAACCTTCTTTTATGAAAATCAACACCTAGCGCAGTTGAGATATCTAATAACATTGATCCTTATATTGTCAATTGATAATAACAATGTTAATGTATGTCGCGATAAAAACCAAATAAGAATAAGTGCTCATCCAATGCTGCATTTCTAAAATACAAAAAATGTATGATGCCTTATGGACCCACCTTGATGCATGCCAAATAATAGAGCTAATGGGTTGGACTATGAACCAGTGTTGCATCAAAAAAGTAAGTTCAATTAGATATCTCCCATTGTTTTCATCATTCATTTTATTTGATTACTTCAACAATAACAATGCTATTATATGTCACGACAAAAATCAAATACGAACAAGTGCTCTTCCAATGCAACGCTTTCTAAAAATAAGAAATGTACGACACCTTATGGACCCACCTCGATGCATGCCTAATAGTAGAGCTAATGGGAATGGGCCATGAACAAGTGTTGCATAAAAAAGATCAGTCCTACTAAATGACACAATCCAAAGATATTTCCAATTGTTAATCCATGTTTATGAAAATCAAAATCTAGCTCATTTGAGGTGTCTAATAATATTTGATCCTTATCTTCTTCGCCGATAATAACAATGCCGATATATGCCATGAAAAAAATTAGATAAGAACAAGTGCTCGTCCAACGTGACACTTCTAAAAATAAGGAATGTATGACAGCTTTATGGACCCACCTTGATACGTGCCAAATAGCAAAGCTAATGGGCTGGACTATGAACCATTGTTGTATAAAAAAAAAGTTAAGTCCTATTAAATGATGCTATCTAGAGATATCTACCATTGTTATTATCATGCATTGTATCTGACTCTTCGAAAATAATAATGAAAATAGATGTCACGGCAAAGATCAGATATAAACAAGTGCATTGTATTATGCAGCGATGATACGATATGGAATCAGCTCAATGCATGCCAGATAGCAGAGCTAACGGGTTGGACCATGAACCAATATTGCATAAAAAAAGTTAATCTTACTAAATAACAATATCAAAAGTTATCTCCAATCGTTGTTGCCATACATTGCATCTGACAATGCTTACGATCTTCTTTTATGAAACTCAATATCTAGTTGATATGTCTAACATTATTTGATCCTTATCTTTTCAGTCAAGTATAACAATGGCAATATATGTCACGACAAAAATTAGATAAGGACTGGTGCTCCTCCAACGCGACATTTCTGAAAAGTAATAATTGCATGGCTCCTTATAGACCTACCTTGATGCATGCCAAATAGCAGAGTCAACAGGTTGAACAATGAACCAGTGTTGTATAAAAAAAGTCAATCATGTTAAATGACACTATCTAGAGATATCTCTCATCGTCATTATCACACATTGTATCTGATCACTTCAATAATAACAATGCAAATATATGTCATGACAAAAATCTAATATCAATATATGTTCCTCCAATGCAACAATGACACGTTATGGACACACCTTAATACATGCCAAATAGTAGAGCTAATGGGTTAGACCATGAATCGGTGTTGCATACAAAATGGTTTGTCATATTAAATAGCGCTATCAAAAGATAACTCCAATCATTATTGTCACTTGACCACACTTACAACAACCTCCTCTTATGAAAATCAATATTTATCTCATTTGAGATGTGTAATATCATTTGATCCTTATTTTCTCAGTTGATAACAACAATGCCAATATATGTCACAATAAATAATATTAGACGGGATCAAGTGCCCCTCCTAATAGCACTTCTAAGATTTAAAAGGGCCACATTTCATTTGTAATGGTCATGGACTTGTGGTGGTTTTGTTTGTTACAAAACCTGAAACTTAATATGTAGGGCATGTACCATACCTAAATAAGATGTTATATTTTCTTTGCGTTCCCCAAGAAAAAGTAGTGGAGGGGAGTGATGGGGAGGGAGATGGGGACATGAACCCATTTTTTCGGATTAGTGGCCAAAAAGGCAACCTTGTAATGTATTAAATATGTTAAGGTCATAAAAGGAAAAGTTCACCTATTTATGAGGATCTTTACAAAACAGCTCTGAACTATGCTTTGTATCTAAATAAATAATGCCAATGACTGTAGTAAGTTTGGCTTAAAGGACTTGTTGTCCTTAATTGGCTCTAGGTCTTTTATTTTATTTCCTTGTATACTTAAGACATTTTTGAGTTTTACTTTAGCTAAACTTTCTTTTACCTAGTTCCAAGTAAAAACTAAAGACGAATGATTAACTGCGAGAAACAAATTTCATCACTAAGAGCTTTTTACCGTGGGGCTCACTTTACTAATTCTAAATGATTAGATGAATCTAATTGCAAAGAAATGATCACACGCCCCATATCAGCTACAATCCAAGTAATGTTCGCCTTTGTATTGACCTCAGTCCAAACCATCTATTGAACAAAGATACACCTTCCACTAATCAACCCACCAAGGCAATTCAAATTTCAAAATAGAACCAATCAATGCTCAGATCTATATATATATATCCTTTCAAAATGTGATCAATCCAAAATGTAAAATCATTATTAATTTAATCCCTTCTTGTTTTTTTTGTTTTTCACTATGTTGTGAACCTTAATTCACATGTTTTGATACGTCCGACTCCTTGACTAGTCATATACAACTGGAGGCCTATTTTAAGCCTTTTAATAATAAAGAAGAGAAGGAAAATTTTGTTTTGCGCACTGCGGATTGTGCATCTGTACCCTCCGGATTCAGGGGTAGGTCCAACCCTCCTAATAATTAAAGGTCCAGATGCAGTGTGCCCCAGCTAAGAAAAGAAATCAATCTAAAACAGAATCTAAATACCAGAAATAAAAGGGCATTCTGGTCATTACAGATCACACTCTATGTCCACGTCATCGGTGGCCCCTGCGGGTATATCTTCTCTTTCTCCTCATTTTCAATCAACAGAAACCGAAACAGAGAGAGAGAGAGAGAGAGAGAGAGGGAGCAGACAGAGACCCAAATTCAAACCCCAAATCCCATATTTTCAAAAAACTCCCTCTTCCTCCACCGATGGCGCACAATAGCGACCTCCCCTGCGACGCCGACGGCGCCTGCATGGCCTGCAAGGCCACCCCCTCAGAAGAAGAGAAGCTCGTCTGCGTCACGTGCGCCACCCCATGGCACGTGGCCTGTCTCTCCTCCCCGCCTCAGTCCCTCTCCTCCACTCTCCAGTGGCATTGCCCCGACTGCTCCGCCATTTACGCCCCCTCCTCTGCCGCTCCTTCCGTCGCCGGCGGCCTCATCGCCGCGATCCGAGAGATCGAGGCCGACGCGTCACTCTCCGATGCGGAGAAGGCCAAGAAGCGCCAGGAGCTGATGTCCGGCAGATCTAGCGCCGCCGATGCAGATCCGGCATCGTCTTCGGATAAGAGGAAGGGGAAGAAGAAGGCGGCCGATGACGACGTTCTCGGTGTTTTCGATGAGAACTTAAACTGCTCCTTCTGTAGAGAGCTGCCTGAGAGACCAGTTACAGTAAGCTCTTCTCTCCTCCTTATCGTTCTTCTTTTTCGAATCATCGGCCGTTACGTAACGGATTCATTTGAAATGACGCTGATACATCGATATATACATATCGGCTGTATCAGCAATACCGATACATGTTTCTTCTCCTCCTTCCTACGTTTTCTGCCTCTGTGTGTGGGGTCCATTTCAGTTTGATCGATCGAGCGCCTTTTTTTTAATGTTTTCGCTCGTGTTTTTCGATGGTTGGATGAGGTGCGCTTTGGACTCTGTGTGCGGCTTTCACTAAAATGTGTAAACGCAGAGGCCGTATAAAAGCAAAGAGAAGAAGATTGCGATCGTTTTTTTCCCTTCTCGGATGAGTCCTCTGCGCCTCTGCTGCAGCGATGGTTGCTGTGGCCGTACCTGAGGCAGAAGCCGTACAGGCGCCGGTTTCTTTGGGCATTTAATGATCCCTTTCTTCTAGAATGAGGCCGTCAGGTGACACGTGGCATCTTTGTGGGTCCTCTGGCCCACTGATTTTTATATGTCCGGAGTGTTTAGAGTGGGCCACTTTTTGATCTGATCGGATCTGACCGTCCATTGTTTAGAGTGGGCCCCATTTTTTATTTGTACGAACCATTGGAGAACCTATCATGCGTCGGTTAGGGCGGGTGGGCCCATCCGTCTGCCACGTGTCCAAATGGTTGATTTGCTGAGATGGTGTGACACTCGACTCATGATGAGATAGGAGTTCAGATACTCGATCTTTAACTGCATGTGATGCCCACTTATTGAATCGGGCGTGGGCCTCAGGGGATCTGGGCCTGTCTATCAGGATGCCACGTGTCTAAATTGTTTTGGTTTGGATAGATGATGTGGAGAGGAGGATTCGGCTGTTATGGCATTGTTTTTATATGGATTTGTTTATATGTTTTTGTTGATGGATACAAGAAGTTCTCTACATGTATGGGCGCACATGAACTCCATGGGTTGTTGGACTTGGAATTTAGAAGGGGTGAGCCCCAAGCCTGAGCCAACCGGGTTGGGTGAGTTGGTTGGAATACAATGAGTCAGTTTTAATTGGGTTGGCAGATTATATCGAATCTGTTGACCCATTACGAAGATGGCTCAGAGCTAGATTTGATATGTCTTCTAAGGAGGACAATTGGGGTCGACCCAAACCCTAAGTTACTGGGCCCGACCCAATTTAATTATGTCTTTTGAACCCGTGTCTACCTTTGAAAAGCTCCCGCATAGGGATGTTCATGGGCCGGACCCAGCCCATCTTGGGTCGGACTTGTGTTTATAATTAGGGCCCGTTTGATGAATGGGTCGGACATGGATTGAGGGATACAAAGCCCAAATCCCGGCCCAGCCCACCCAAACCCTAAGTTACTGGGCCTGACCCAATTTAATTATGTCTTTTGAACCGTGTCTACTTTCGTAAAGCTCTCACAGAGGGATGTTCATGGGCCGGACCCAGCCCATATCGGGTCGGGCTTGTGTTTATAATTAGGGCCCGTTTAATAAATGGGTCGGGCTTGGATTGAGGGATTGAAAGCCCAAATCTCGGCCCAGCCCGTGTAATTTGGTACAATTGGGTCAACCCAAACCCAAACCCTAAGTTAATGATCCTGGCCCAATTTATTCAGGTCTTTGCAACCCGTGTCAACATCCCACCTGGTCTGTTTTTCTAACTGCAGGCCTAATTTTTTCTGCATTAGCAGAAAAACTGAGCTGGTTTTGGACCGTTGGCGTGGCACGGGTTCTCGTGAACCCACATTATCCAGTTCGATGGCGACCTCGTGCATGGGTCATTAGGTGAACGATCAATCTAATTGGGTATTCTAAAGCGTTAATTTGCTACCCAGCAACAGAATGTTACGGGGAAATTGTTGAACGGTCCGATTGAGACTAATAAAAAGACTCAATGGATCATCCGATGGGCCCCACATTGAAGTAGGTGTAGATATATCTATCCTTCCTTCTCTCTGACGTTAATCACTGGATTACATCGCCCCCAAAACTTTACTTCCTGACTTCCATTGCTTTAACTTGCTATCTCTGTACATTCAGAAGAAGTGGGGTGTTCTAATTCTCATCCATTTTCCTCCTGTTGCAGACTCCATGTGGCCACAACTTCTGCCTAAAGTGCTTCCAGAAATGGGTTGCTCAAAGGAATATGACATGCGCAAAGTGCCGGCACCCGATTCCGGCAAAAATGGCGAGCCAACCCAGGATCAACTCCACCCTTGTCAAGGCCATTCGAGTGGCCAAGACAGCCAAGAACACAACCAGTGACGGCTCCGTGAATGTATTCCATTTCAAACGGAACGAGGAGCGGCCTGACAAGGCCTTCACTACAGACAGGGCTAAGCGGGCCGGTAAGGCCAACGCTGCAAGCGGGAAGATCTTCGTGACTGTCCCACCAGACCACTTCGGCCCAATCCTGGCCGAGAACGACCCTGAGAGGAAGCTGGGCGTTTTGGTGGGGGAATCCTGGGAAGACAGGATGGAATGCAGGCAGTGGGGGGCTCACCTGCCCCATGTCGCCGGCATAGCGGGTCAATCGGAGTACGGGGCGCAGTCCGTGGCCCTGTCTGGGGGGTACCAGGATGATGAAGACCACGGGGAGTGGTTTCTCTACACTGGGAGGTTGGTTTGTTAATATATGTTTTTACTAGTTCATGTTGCCTTCTTTGTAGAGACTAGAGACTCACCCTCCTTTTACTGGTTTCTCATGTTGAGCTGATCCCTGATCATGTGTGTGAAAATAAGGTGCTAACGCCACTCAACTATGAGTGTATTGGCTAGAGATGACTTGTTTTACTTATTGAAGGGGTGGTTGTTTTAATCTAGGCTTGTGGTGTTTGTTGATGGTTTAAGTTTTACATGTGCCAGTAATAACTAAATAAGGAAAGGGTAGAAACAGGAAAAATTTATAAAACTAACAACTGCGATATTTATATTTATACATTTAAGATGTTTTGGTAAAGACAAGTGAGAGAAGTGAAAAAGAAGAAGTAAAAAGAAATGAAGGCAATAGAAAATATATTGTTGATGAATAAAAAATAATAGCCCAACTTTATAACATTTGCAAGTCGACGGAAACATTATATAATGTTAGACAATTGGAAATAAAAAAAAACTATATCTTACCAGGTTTCTAAAATAATAAGTACTGAATAGTTTAGAATAGAATTTAGCTTTAAGAGGAAATAAAAACTCTATGGTCAACTATTTGTTTTAATCAGTGTATCACTGTCTTAAATAAAACTACAAAATAGATACTGTAAATACTATTGAGAAGGTAAAATTACTAATAAAAATTGGAAAATATTAATACTACATTGATGTTGAATGAAATTAGAAACAGAAGATGGGAAAACTTTCAGAAAACAATAAACTATTTTAAATATTATAATTGAAAATGAACATTTGATTTTTTTCGAATTGTATAGAACAGAAAAAAGATAAACTTTTTTAATGATTCAAAATAATTTGTTCCAAGATGATAAAAGTTGATTGATAAAAGATGAACTTAGGAAATGGCAAGTAAAAATTTGAAAATTCTTAGTAATAATTATATTTCAATATAATCCTGTGAGTGATGAGGAAAAGGTCAAATTTCTATTGAGACATCAAATAATTTTTTTGAAAAGTTTGTATCAATAAGATAAATTAGTGAAAAAAGACCTTGTACTTTACATTCCATTTTGTTTTCATGCATGGGACCGTCCTTTGATCTATCCTGTCTCTTTGATGGTTTAAAATATGGGCTAATACAAGAATTCTATGATTTTTGGGGGCTGTTATGTACTCCTAAGCTATGTCATAGTGAAAATAAAAAAGGTTGTAATATGTTATATACTCTTAAGCTATGTCACAGTGAAAAGAAGAACTTGGGTATTTTCTGGATATTTTTTGTAAAATTAAACTCATGCTGCAAAGGTCGCGAACTGCTGTATACTGCTGTGTGACTTTCTGTTCTGGGACAACTATGACACCCTCCACAACTGACATTTTAAGTGGTGGTCCATTCACACATCTATCTACCATAAATGGGAGCCAATTTGACATTGATCTTATTGTTTCCATCCTTGGATAAGTGACAAAATGCATGTAAAACCTGTTAAACTGTGAGGGTTTGGAAATAAGGTTTAAAACTCTCTGACTGGGGTGATTCTTTCTACTCCTAATTGATGAAAAGATTTCCATGCATGTGGGTGTGTCCCTACATTGATGCCGTTCTTCAATAAAAAAAAATACCTGGGTGTTGTACGGTTTGACTCTTTAAATATATTTATAAATCAAATATCCTATATTTTCCAGGTATATTTTCCTTTTTTAATAAAAAAATATGTGGAAATTCATATGGGTATTAATGGTAATGATTGGGGCTAACTAATAAGAATTCATAAATAATAAAACAATGAAAATGATAGAAAGTAAAACCTATGTCGACATATTTACAATTACAGTTGATGACTAGAGCAAAATTAGAAATCAATGACATAACATGAAACTTGAGAAGAATAAATATTATAATTTGTAATTTAATGCCTGAGTTCTACACTTTGCTTACTGCTGTTTGCTGTTCTAAGGACAGGCAAAGATTCTATGATTCTTAAGATTGTATTCTCATAGCGGAAGAGGTGGTTGAATTAACTAGCATCTCAATGCCTCTTTCAACCATGTTAAAAGAAGCATTAACTCAGCTATGGATATTGTAGCAAAGGAGGCTGTTGTGCGCCCTATCTTGGCATTAAAGTATTTTAGTTCTTCTTTGTCTTGATGTTGTTGGCCATTCTTAGGCTCTCATCTTCTTGGTTTACTTGCTTTGTTGTTGATCTTGTAGCTTTTCAGTATGTGTCTCCTTTTCTGTTCGTCTATCTTTAGTAAAATCTTAGTTATTATAAAGAAAATGAAAATGTTGTTTTCTCGTGGGCCTATCCTTTATATTTGTTCCAGTACTTTCCTTGACTAGTTGATTGTGGAGAGCTTTTCGCTCAGTTCCATCACTTGGGTGAATTCGACCTAGTCGAAGCCTCGAAAGTTTCAATTATGCTTCAATGAGATCAAGTTCAATGCGATCTCTGCTCAGGTGGACTTTTGTCATGAAAGCCTATTCACTAATGACATGGCAGATGTTCTTGCCAAACAAGGGTTTGAGGGGGTTTGTGCGTTGGGGGCTTCTCTTATTTAGTTGTATCATTTGTTGGGTATAATGCTCCTTTATCCACGTTTTGATTTTTCCTTTTTAATATGTTTGTTTTATTAGTTGTTTTTGGACCTTTTCTTTAATTAATATATCGATATTGTTACAGATAAAAAAAAAGAAAAAGAAAAACTAACGATTCAGATCCAGCCCATTGCGATTCCATTCTGATCATCCAGTTTGGTAAATCATAGTTATTGCATAGTTGGGCCTTGTTTTGAGAAGTATCCCTAGTGGTCTCATTCGAGAGACGCTTCTCATATGGGATCAATGGGCCATGGATCTCACCATCGAGTTTGGTGATGTTGGCCTTCAATATGATGGTCCTAGGTGCATGATTCTGTTCCAAAAAGAAACATCCTAGCCATCACACTTTTGGGCTGTAGACGATACGCTGTTTTTTCTAGTGGTGGTTCCATTGAATTGAAGATGGATCACTTGGTTGTAGGTATCACTATATGTTTAGTGATCCAGCTGCTGAATAGGGAAACCCAAGTTCAACAATCCAGATAGCTATATCCCAGCTTTCACATTTTAGGGCCTTTTGAGTTGCAAGTGGAGCAGTGAGCCAGTGACATGTCTTTTTATTGATATATTTAGGATTTTGATGGAAATCGATATCCGAGATTCATTTAGAAGGGACTCATGTACCAAGAATGTCAAATTGGATCAATTGCCTACGTTGCCTGATCCAAGGAGAGAGAAAGAGAGAGGGAGTATATTTTTTGGTAAAGAGAGAGAGAGTATTAAAAAGTGGTTTTTAACATCTTTTTATCACTGTTATAAATCTTGAATGGATCAAGAAGCTTGATGGGTCAAAATAAGAGAAGGTTGGAATTGACTTATTGGCCTCGACTAGAAGAAAAGCTTGCATAAAGTTGCACTCATGGCAGTGGATCAAAAAAGACCGGAAGCCTCAACTGTATGGCTGGAATTTGGAAATGCTTTGGGGTGCTTATAAGATATTTGCACACTGACAGAAATGGGTGCCAAAAACATAAGAACAAAAATTATAGCAATATATGATTGCTGGAGAGAGAGAGTTGGGGGGGGGCGCTCTATCAACATTTTGTTATGGCTCCTAATATGTACAGTAAACATTGATAGGACGATTTTCTCTCACGACAGTCCCGCATGATTACCATGAGGGATTTTCAATGAGCACCTTTAATTCAAGAAGGTGCCTTCTTTGTGGACAATCCGAATTCAAAATCCTCACCATCCCATTGCGGGACATCCCATAGGTGAAGATTTTGCAACACTTGCAATATGTACATCAAGAGAGATGTTTGAGAAAAGCATATAAAGGAAAGGGAGGGATGAGAAGAGACTTAAATAGTTCTGTGAAAATTACCCCACTCTAATGCATCTGGTTAATTAAATAGCAAGATGTTTGAGAATGGAGTAACATCAACTTCAGTTTGTTGAAATATGAGAGAAATGCCTTAAGAGTGTAACATAGGAATTTTTTTTTTTTTGACAAGTTTAGGAAAACCCATGCAGCCCAAGGGGAACCCTTCTATGAAGTCCCAAGACAAGCTTAATCCATTAGACGTACACTAGGACCCAACCATATTTTATGTTCATATTTTCGATAAATGCTAGTATTCTATGCACCAGATGAGGTCTGATGGCTAGAAACCATAGTTGTCAATTCCATTCCGTTCCCACTAGAATTGGCCAGAACGTTCCAAAATTGGCCTTGGGCGGAATGGAATGGCCCCTTAAAAGTTTCCGGTCCCAATTTCGGTCTGTTCCGGTCATTCCGTCTCATTTCGGCTGTTCTGTTCCCAATTCTAGTTCCAATTCCGGACCAATTCTGCCCCATTTGGGCAAACATTTCATACTTCCATTCGTATGTAGTGAAAACTAGAAAATGGTCAATTGTAGAGTGTAGTTTAATTTAAGTTATGTAAGTATGCGTTTTTAGTATTATTTTAGCTTTCAACTATTTTTTCAATTTTAGGTATTCTTTTATTTATTTATTTTCATTTTCCAATCGCATCTTTTCCAGAATGGAATACTTCCACTAAAGGGTCAAACCGGAACGGCGACCGGAACGAAATTGACAACTATGCTAGTAACAATATATGTTGCATGACTTATTGAGTTAGCTTTCCAACATGTCCGAGTATTTTTAATTCCAACTTCATTCAGAAAGGTGGCCCATTTTAGGATATAATGTAGTTTTATAACGAATTTCTCGTATTTAATCTTTTTTATTATCTTTAAATGATGCTTTCTCTTTTATTCTTTCCTACCTTTCCACTGATTTAATTTCTCTCCTTTTTAATTTTCTTAGTTCTATTTCTCTTTTGATCCTTTCTTTATTACTTTCCTTGAAAGTAATCTTAATCCTCTCCTCCATATTTCCTTTTCCATTTTGTTTTTCTTCTCTTTGTAAGAGATCGCTTTCCTTTGGTTGGTTTTATTTAAGAGCATTATATTTTTGTGAATGGTTTGGATTGAGATTTGCCGAAGAGTTTTATGGATGAGATTGAAAGGCAATTTTTGTGTGTGTATGAATATGCTAGATAGAAATTTACTTTTTTGGAAATTAATACTATTTTTAAAGAGAGATTTGGACACCCCCCTTATTGTACATGTTTTCTCACTTGTTTTTTGGGCACATTAAATCCTTGGTATTGTTGATTTTACATTTTGCATGTGTCAGTTTTTTTTTTCCTTAAATTTTCTTGTGACAAGGGTTTCCCCATCGTTATAGACAAGACTATTCCCCCGGGTGCATGCACGAAACCCATACAAGCATTTGGTAAGTCTAGGGTGGGATTCGAGCACATGACGTGGGGAGCAAACCCACGCCTTATGCCAGTCACTCAAGTCCCAAGTGGGTGCATGTGATGTAAGTTGAATTTGCCATTTATTTGTTGTGGATTTTGCTTTCTTTTGAATTGATTGAACAAATCAAATTGTGATAATTGGACTACCCTGTTTTGGATTGTGGGTCTTAACCATTAATAGGCATAAAAGATTGATGATAACCGTGTATTGTAAAATGAGAAGCTTAAGGTGAGAGTAGAAAGCATAGGTATCGAAACCATTTTGTTTCAGCCAAAATAGCTGACAACTTTCATTTCGGCCATGAAGCTAGAACGAAATGCATAGTATAATTTTTTTGTTTGACTTTCTGTTGATTTCAGCCAAAATGGATGAAATTTCGGGAATGGATGAAATGTTACGGGCAATGTGTTCAAACTTCAATCTTAAAGGTCGTTAACTTTTATTATTAAGAAATTTGTGTTTTAACTTTATTGTGGTAAGAAATGTGCTTAAATTTTATGCATGTATATTATAATATTGTTTTATATAATGGTTAAATGCGTAATTTATTTTTAATTTTTCTATTTTTAGCATATATGTGTATATTTATTTTTATTTATTTTTTCAATGTTAACTCCGAAAATTTTCACCGAAACTTTGAATCGACGGCTGAAACATTTCATTTTGGAGGCCAAACTGACATGGGGTTTGAAACAAAATTGACAATTATGTAGAAAGGTGGATGTTTTTTATGGTGAGATGGAGGATTTTAGGATCTAAAGGAGGGAGAAATACATAATACCTTCATCGAGTCAAGAATCAAGAATTCAAGATGCTTCAAGGGTTGTACTTGAGAATTCTTTAGCGCCAAGTTATAGATACATCAATTGGATCAACCTTAAACCCAACTCGTTGCTTTATCATTTAAAAACTTCACTCAATTCAAAGTTTCACCCAGTTTCATATTGACTATGTTCAAGCCAAATGATTAGAATAAGAAAGAATGTCAGTCAAATCAAGTGTTTCGCATGGCTTCAGCTTTGACTGCGAGCATAGCTCTAATTGAAGTGGGATTTTGCTTCTCGATGAAACAAGGTGAGCATTGGTTTTGAATGGCTTAGATTGCCAAGGTGGACCCACTCTGAATTTATAGGTTGGCCTCTGAGAATTCTTTTGAGTCCTGCCTGGATCCATCTACCTTTGTTATATAGCTTTTTAGCGGTGTTCTAGTATTTCCCAACATTTTAGGGATGGCTAATAATTGGAAAAGGGCGGAACAATATAAGGTGAGAAAACATATAGCATTTATGGAGTAGTATCTGTGGCAAATAATATAAGAGCGACCAAAACGTATGCCTTGGAAAGTGAGAGTGGAGGTATGGAATCTCGATAGCTATGAATTTGTCCCTAAAAGGACATGTGTCACAATTAGAGGATGTTAGAATCTGACAATGTCATTTTGGTGCATGGTTGCGTTTGAACTTATGCTCAGCTTACCATGGATGACCCATTTCCTTAAACTCGTCTTCTTTATGGCCCTATAATTGTTCTCATTCTTTTTATATCTTGGAATTTCTGTTACTGCTTGATCATCATTGTACTTGTGCTTTGATTCTCAAGGTTCTCCTCAACTAAAGAAAAATGCATCACTCAGGGGCCCCACGTGGAGAGGGAAGGGGCGACGCATAGTATATCTCGTGGATAGTGTTGGTTGAGGTTTCACCCAATTTGACCCTATCCAACGTAGGATTTCCATGATAGAAAGACGGAGTTTTATAGAACTTAAAAAATGTCTGCCTTTAGTGTTATGGTTGTCAATATGCAGGTGTCAATATACTGGGATCGATTGATTTTAGTATGTGACCTTTTTGGCAGTGAAATTACACCACTTCAGATCAAATCCTTTAATCTTCTATTTTTGTGCAAAGAAATTTGTACAGACATCTATGGAAACTTTTAAAATTGAATAACATGCACTAAATGAAAATCTTGACTAGTTTTAGTTTTATTTTGTAAGTTGATTAAATTAGAAGAAGGTAATTAAGTATTCACATTTATGTCTGTAATTGTTGGATCTAGTTATTGAAGACCATAAAGTGATTGATAACATGAAGATTTCATGACCGACAAAAAAAGAAGTAAAGGTGTAATAATGGAACTTTTAAAATTTATTTTAATTAGAAAACAGAACAATATTCAACATGACCAATATGAAGGTGAGTTGGCCGATATGGCTTGGTTGTATTTGTTGCGAATCAATGAGCCTTCCCCAATTTTCATCATCTTCATCTTCCTTTGAGTGTTTCCCTTGCTTCCTCTTTTTTATCTAACATGAATGAGGCTCGACTCATTTGGTTCAAGTTAGATGTGGAAACTTCCTGTTCCTTTATGGAAATTCATGATTCAAACATGAGCTTTATAAACTGTTGAAAAGTCTGCCTTTGTTTATGGTTGATATCTGTTGGATGGCATGAAAGATCACCTACACCCTATCCTATCCCTACAACCCTTAATAATTGACCCTCCCTTTCTCTTCCCACCTATGGGCCCATGCGGGGGCCCTGTTTACTTTGGTCACAGAGAATTCTAAAACCATGGTTGCATAGAATCATTTTTCCCTTTCAAGATGTTCCTTCTGTTGACTCAATATGATTGATTCTAAGTCAGTTGACTGTAGTGGACTCAACTGGGTTTAGTTATACCTTTACTGAGTCATTCCTCTTTCCTCTATGATCATAAAGTTTACATTGTTCTCTTCCTTTTTTATATGATCTAGTAAGCCCATGCACCCACCCACACAGACCCTCTGCAAGTCACTCACCACCAGTGCTACATCCATGGATTGATCCCTGGTTGTTTTTGTGGAGGGGAGGTGCCTCACCATGTAGCTGCCAATGGATTGGCTACATTGTTCTCTTCATTTACTCCTGCAACTATATATAGTAGTCTTGTCCAAGATTCTTTTATGTGTTTTGTTCATTCTAATTCTTGGTGTTGTTCATCAGTTTCTGTTGGATTTGCTGTTGATGCAAAGACTTTTTCCTATTTGTGATTGGCAGTGGTGGAAGGGACCTGAGTGGGAACAAGCGTACAAACAAAGCGCAGTCCTTTGATCAGAAATTTGATAAGATGAACGAGGCACTTAGAGTCAGCTGCAAGAAAGGTTATCCAGTTCGAGTAGTGAGGCAAGTACTTCTGCAGATTGTAATTATTTCATTGCTTTTGCATTAATGAAGTGTGGTTTCACATCTCTTGGTTGTCTTGGATGGGAATGGGCATGAAGCTTCCGGTCCACCAATGTTGAAGGCTGCATAATGCATGAAAAATCTGGAAACCCGCTGAGTTGGTGAAATAAACTGAAAACTCACTAAAAAATGGATCTGATTTTGAGTTTTAATTGTATTATGTGAAATGAAATTCTTGTGCAATTTCATTCTTGTGGAACTGATCAGTTAGTTTAGTTGTATGCTGTGAGATTTTTCATTCTATATACTCCATGCTTAATCAGTGTTTATTTTTTGAAGAAACAAACTTCCATTATTTGAGTGAATTTCCTTTGAGATCTCATTTTTCGCACGCGCGCGTGTTATGTTTTCGATCATTTGAGAAAAACTTTCATATATTGGATGATTTTGAATTTGTATGCCCTATTTATCAACAGTTACTGCATATCTTCAATGTTGTAGTCGAGATTCAATGTTCTAGTTTTCTAGTAGTAATATTCCTTTGTGAGCAGGTCTCATAAGGAAAAGCGGTCATCATATGCCCCTGAAACTGGTGTTCGTTATGACGGAATTTACAGGATTGAGAAATGCTGGCGGAAAGTTGGAATACAGGTATGCTTGGCTACAGCCGGGGACAGTATGTGTTCGACTTATAAATTAATCATTTTCTTTTGATGAAAGATTGGTAGAGGTTGCCCTTGATTATTTCTATGGTCAGTTGTATTTGGATCTTGCATATTTTGGCTTGGCCTTAGACTCAATAATTTAGATTGTCGATAGTTGATGTGTCTGTACCCAACTTTTTACAGGGCTTCAAGGTCTGCAGGTATCTTTTTGTCCGATGTGACAACGAACCTGCACCATGGACCAGGTTGGTTATGTACTTATTTATTTATGTATTGTTTTCTGGGGGATGTAGTTCTGGTCTTAACCATTCTTGCTAAGTCTATTTGAAATTTGAACTGCAGTGATGAACATGGTGACCGCCCAAGACCTCTGCCCGTCATTCAGGAGCTAGAGGAAGCAACTGACATTACAGAAAGGAAGGAGAGCCCTGCATGGGATTATGATGTATGCATATCACTCTTTTGCAATTCTTCTAGTTGTATTTTCTGTTATTAGAAGGGAAATTACCTAAACAGACAGAATTTTGAATGAGAACATAAGGGGTATACACAGGAAGAGCCAATAGTAAAATAAATCAAAGACCGCCATTTGAAATTGATTGTGCACGTACATAGCAGTTAATAAGTAGCCTTGTATGATGTATTGAAGGATTGCAGGTTATATATTCTACTACTAGAAGGTATAAGACCTTGGATGAAGTAGCTAGAAAAGAATGATAGAATATGCAGTCACAAATTACATTGTTTTAAATAGAGCTGAATGGAAAAACAAAACTCACAAAGATGACCTCGGTTGGGATAAGGCTATGATGATTTGGGAAATCTGAAATACATTGTTAGAGAGGACGCCCCATTATTTTGTGCATTGGCATTTGCTAGGAAATTAGAAATTTCATTTGGAGTTTTACCTCTATCTTCTTCTTGCACTTGTATCCTTTCCTGAAAATCACTTACTTGATGTGCTAACACACCCACAGACACACTTTCATGCATCTAAGCTAGAAATTAAAGAACTGTTGCCATTGCTTATATTTGGCATTCATGATGATGATGATGATGATGATGAAGATGAGAGATTCCCTTGACTGACTAGAGAGTTCCATTCTCCGGGTCAGCTAATTACATGAGATGTATATATATATTTATATATATATATATATATGCATGTTTTTTTTTTTTTTTACCATTAATGATGTGGTTGTGTTGCTCATTTCAATGAATCCCTGCATCATAGGTGTGAATCTTTGTTATTCCGCGCTATTAATTTAAGCAGTATGTTTGAACTTTCTTTATAAGAGATAAACCTTTAGCTTAATTAATTAGAATAAAGAATGTTTGACATTGTTAAAGAGCTTGTGTTTCTAGTTTGGAAGATTTTGGTTGTTGCATTCTGTAGCCTTCTCTTTGTAGTTAGATATATTGTCTCCCTCTCACTCAGGAAGAGCAGTGGAGATGGACAAAGCCGCCACCTGTAAGCAGGAAACAGCTTTTGACTGGAAACCCAGAAGACAGAAAGGTAGCTAGAAGAGCAATTAAACAAGCGCAGAATCTCTCTGTTAGAGACAAGCTTTTGAAAGGTCAGTCCAGTACTATGTATTTCTCATGCATTCTCATTCAGCAAGTCACATTTAATCTTCTCATCCCCATCTATTAGCCTGGCCACTACACACGTACCATGGAATAATTTACTAGCCAGCTTTTCCATCCATAATTCCATCCAATTCTATCAAGTGCTACTGGAGAGTGGAGAGAATCAAATGTTTCCTGTCTTTCGATAGGCAGTGACTTTTAAGTGTCATATGATTCCGTTTATTTTCCTCCAAAACCAGCATATGAAGATAGTTCATTTCTGCTCAAATCCCCTTATTTTATGTGGTGCGTCAAATTGTTAACTAAAGCATCAAGCTTTCAAACACTAGGTTGAATAAAATTTTTGAACCTTAGTTTTTTGACCTGGCTAGTTGACTCGGTTCATTCCTAACTAGTTGACTGGGTTTGGTATAACTTGGTTGGAGCAGTGTTTTTCCTAAATCCAGTCTACCTGCAGGGTGAGCTAGGATAGTGGAGATGTTGGAAGATTTGGAGTTAAAAAGAAATTCCTTCTATATTAAGATCTTGACTCGTCAGAGTCCTCCCTTTTCGTTACTTCCAAAAAAATTTATGTGGAACCTTCCCTTTTTTAATTTTTATTTTCTTATATTTTGTTTGTTCTCAACTTCTTTCATTTTTCTTCTTTTTTGAATTGAGATGTGCTTATGAAGATGCACACCTCTTGATGGTTTTTCCTGTTTTTTTCATTTGCATTTTTCTTTTAGACCTAAATTGGAAATCCGTTTCTGGTTTAGCCCAAAAGTAGAAGCTCCTTGTTCTTCCATTTTCTTTTTCCATTTTCCCAATGCTATTGCATTTTCCACTGCTAGATTAGAAAATAATTTTGTCCAACTCCACAATGTTTGCACTTTTCTCCCTGAATCAGATTTTTATGGCTAGAATTAGATTACACAATTTTCCTCCACATTCAATCAGTATTATTCATTCTAAAAGGATATGCTTGGCATTGGATCTCTCAGAGTTCAGCTGCCTACTTTGTCGTCAAGTGATGAATCTTCCGATCACAACTCCCTGTGCTCATAACTTCTGCAAGCAGTGTTTGGAGGGTGCTTTTGCCGGTCAAACTTTTGTGCGAGAAAGGACCCGTGAGGGAGGCCGGACCCTGCGAGCACAGAAAAATGTCATGAAGTGCCCTGCTTGCCCGAATGACATCTCCGATTTCCTAAAAAATCCTCAGGTATGAACAGCGATGAAGATCTTTTATTAAATAGGTACTTGGTATTATTATACACTGCTTTTGGAAAGAGCATAGTTTTGTTCCTTTTATTTAGGCACAAGATATTAGTAAGGCTGTTTATTTGCAATAACATGAAAGCCAATTGCAATCTATTGTTGCAACAGGTTAATAGAGAACTGATGGATGTAATTGAATCACTCAAACGCAAGACTGAGGAGAACAATGAGGAAACTGGGGCAGGGGGTGATTCAAGTGAGAAATCCGACGTGCCTGCTGATGATGAAACTGAAGTTGGGTCTGAAAATCCTGACATGCCCGACTCTATTGACAAGGATGCTGAAACTGAAGCTGGGTCTGAGAATCCTGAAATGCCAGAATCCAGCGACAAGGATGGTGAGATTCCTGCCACTGATGACGGCAAAACAGAAGCGACATGCAAGCGGAAAACTAGAAATGAAGATGCCTCATCAATGATGCATGTGGAGAAGAAGCGTAAGAAGAGCAATGAGTCTAATGAGGTGGAAGTGGTAAGGGACGATTCCCCTTCGAGTCCACTTCATGTTGAAAAAGAAGAGGATGATTTGCGATGATCTAATTGCAATGTGCTGAGGCTGATGTCGTTGCGTGACTTGGGATTTGTTCATTTTGGGTCCATGGTCCTTGTTTTTTGGGAAAAGCCATTCATGGATTGAATGTTTATTACAGGTTTTCTCTATTCATTTGGGAGAAGGTATACCTTTTGGAGAAGTTTCCTCAATTTTTTTTTGAGTATTTTCAAAAATGGTTTTTTTTTTTTTGGCAACAAAATGTTGATTCATAGTTTCAGCTATATACTCTACAATCTGATTAAATTTCTAATAGAAGGCATATACAACATTTCTTGCTATGTGGTTGATTGTGTGTGAGCTTTTCATATAGATTTATTTCTAGTAGTTGTTTGGCCTGGTTGAAGAGGAATCCAGGGTCTTGTGCCCTCTCACTCCTGATGTGTGTGGTCTGTATGAGATTATGTTTTGCTGATCCAGGTGCCCTGGTATAATATCCTTGGAAGTCAGATTGCCCTGCTCAGTTGTTTACTTTGTTACTCTAATATCCTTGGAAGTCATAGATTATTTGCAGTCCACATGATATCAGTGGTTGATTTGCATTAAGAAATTCTATGCATCATAATCAATTCATTGTGCTGTTTCTTACAGGAATTTGAAATTCTGGAGAGTATATGTTATTGTCTGATCTTTTTGCTATTAAATATGCCTTAAATAGTGAATGCAATGGTACATAAACTGAAGTTTCATTGGCTCAAGTCTAGTAAATGAACTTTGAACAATGGGTCTATATTCCATGATAGATTGGTATGTCTAAGAGAGTTCTTAGGTGCAGACTTGCAAAAAGTTATGAAGGCTGACATGCTTAGGTCTCCAAAACTTGCTTTTTATTGGAGAAATCCAAATGTGTATTCAAACAAAGTTCTTTTTCATTTGATGTATGCCCAAACCAAAGGCTTCTTACAATGCTTCAAAATAAATACTTTGGACGTCTGAAACTCTCAGTTGTATCTAAGGTTAACATACCTGCAGTGAGAGCTGTGATTATTTTGGTTGTCGACTGGCCAGATACTGGGTCTGACCAGTTAAGGATTCCAGGACGTCTGAAATGGACCTGTCAACCTGTTTCTGAACCTGACTGATAAATGATATGCGGCCAGCCCGACAAGGGCCCAGTTCAATAAAAGCCCCAGTCCAATAGGTGTCGAACTTAGGAACCCATCTCCAGTCTGCTAACCAATTGGGTTCTGAACTTAAGGAGTTGCCCATTAGGCGGGCCGGAGACTTGGAACCAAAGCGTCACTGGATTTGGGCTTGGGCTATACAGGCAGAATTAAGGTCCATCTAAAGCCCTAGTTATTCAACTTGACCCATGAGGGAGGCCAGACTGTTCTTGGTCCTGGCTTGACTGATCTGCTGGGAATTAACTTTTTGTGTAGCAGTTTATGGGCACTTTAAGCACGCTTATTTACATGACATTAAAGGCAAGGGTGCATGCATCTATTTGTTTGTGTGTGTGATGATGAAAGAATAGGTACAACACTACAAAAACTACTCAAAACAATCTTTAAACTAGTAGGCCAAAGCCCCACTACCTCCAATGAACTTTTCCATATTGAAGTGTAAGGACGAATGACATGACAGTCTCTTCCTCGTTCTAAGATTATTAGGTGGGACAAGCAACTAGGAGTGGTTTTTAAGGGTATATTTTCTTGGTGGATGGTGGTAAACAGGAGATTCCTCTTTAGAGAAAACCTGGATGAATGCCGACAATCATTGGAAGGGAAAGATCAGTTAGATAGGATTTGTCACAAAAATGGTTTTTAAGGCCCACAAGTTTAAGCAGTATGAATGTGTGCCTCTAATTTGTTTTGATTCAATCGGATGGTGGATTACGTATTTCTAATAGATAAATTCCAATTTGAGGTGAGTGTTACTTCAATGTCTTTGATATCTAGCAAGTCGGGTTAGCCCATCCGGCCCGGCCCAAAAGTAAGAGGGCCACCCAATTGGTTCTAAGATCTTTAAAAAAGTTTGGCTCATTAGATATTTCGAGCTGCTTGCCTTACCTTTTGAAGCAATCAAATGAATAGTCAAAATAGAGAACTTTGCTTAATCTAACCAATCAACATTTGGTAGCTTTACATTGCATGAGTAGATACATCAGTTGGCTAAAGTTTTTAGGAGATCCCTAATCTGTTTATTTGGTGGGACTGGATAGACCCAACGGTCTTAGTAGGTGCCTCTTTTTTGTCTTTGTTCTGTTAGAAGTAAGTTCATGTTTGGCTCAAAATAGAGGATCTGACTCATCATGCCTTACTGATCTGAAACTCGAAATATAAGTGTGATTATAACAACTCCAAAGAATAGAAACTCCAACAGCCTAATCTGTGTAGAAAAATAAAATTATTGCAATTAAAATTGTAAAAATGAACAGTCTTTTTTTTTATATAAATAAAATGCTCTCTACACTTCACTATAATTCAAGTAAAGCTTCTTTAGTATGTAAGGCTTGCTCCAAACACTTTAGGGCCAATTTGTTTCATGCAATTGAATTCTTAAAGAACTCTACGACTTTGTGTAAGTTCTTAAAAAGGAAGAACTAACGGTGAATATCCAAAAAAAAAAGACCATTAAATGACCTTCCCTTGAATGGAAATCGAATCCAGAGAAGATTGAAAATGAATACCCTGGTTATTTAAATCCTAAAACACTCAAAGTCACATTTACATCTCCACCTTGTATCATTCCCAGCTCCTTCACCTTATATTCTTCACCCCTTACCTCTTTAATAATCCTTAGTGGAGCTCATTTAATCATGAATCTACATGTATTTGATTGCTGTATATTCTATGCAAACAAACATGTCCTTAATATTCTAACAATTTCATAAGGTTCTCTTCTTAGACCCCCTTTTGCTGCAACTCAACTCACCGTGGAAAGATTTGTTGACATTTTTGTGAAGTTAAAAACTTATCAAACGACTGCATATTATCATTGGTTGTGGCCTGATATGGGTATCTATGATTGCAGTTAAGCTAATTAGGGACATGAATGTGAGTGTGAGAGTTCTCAACTTTTATCTTCAATGTAGAAAGAAAAAAAAGAATAAGAAGACCACGGCGGGGATGAAGGAAAAAACACCGCCATGATTAAAGCAGGCTCCATATTTTACTTCCAAAATGGTTACTTGATTCTTTTTGTTATCGAGTTCAAATAGTTTTGTTGGATATCCTCCACCCATGGTAGGACCTATAGCATGAAAATTGCTAATTATAATTTCATCAGCATCTCATGTTGGGAATATGAGGGTACAAGTAGGGGGGGATAGCCCACTAGCCACCATCCCATCAATATTTTTTAACTTCCTTGATTGTCACCATAAACTTCTATTGTACCACCAACATATCAGAGGCCAGAGGGGTTGCATTTGAATTACATAAGAGTGGTAGGGGTCATTTGATTTGTTAAGCAGTTAAAAGCTTATAGGTTCGCAGGGACCTATGCTTGCCATTGTACTGTAATTGGCATTTGTAATTTCCAATGTCCTGAAGTGGAAAGTATGTCTTCTATCTGAGGTTACTAAAGTGCCTCCAGTGATTTTTTGTCTCGATGGTGACTCAACTAAAGCACTAATGTAACCTATCTGTAAGACCAATTGCTTTAGATCTAAATTTTAAATCACTTGCAATCTTAGGAAAAGGACATTGGATACATGCAGTGCATCTTGAAAGGGGGAATAAACTCCATGAAACCTGAGATAAAACCCTTTCAGTGGAGTCCACCCCATTTGTGAGTTACTAGTTGCTACTCAAACTAATTTGTCACTGTGCAGAACATTACCCACCACTGAACTTTATCATGTTAAAAGATGCATGTATGAAACTAATTAACTTTGAAATGGATGGGATGACCTTGATTAGGGTGACATTTGGATAATCACTAATTCACTTCAAATGCTTGTGATTGACATGCATCCATGTGGGTGCAGGAAGCCAAAGCCTCCACAAAAATGCAGTCTATTCCCAAGAGATCCCTATTCTGGGTCCGCTTTGCTTGATTCAACCATTTTCTGGAGTATATTTTCTTTGTAAACTTGATAATTTTCAAATATCGATCAGATCAAATTGATGTCAATTGTTGGAATAAAAGGGTTCAGATGACAAGGACAAGATGACTGAGTTTTTTTTTTCCTTCCTCCTCTCTTTCTTTTTTTTCACCTTTTCTTCATTACCAATTGACGCGGAAGAGAATGTGTGTTTGGATGGATGGTGAATTGAAGTAGAGTAAGGGGAGAAACAAAACACGCCTCAGATTGAATGTCTCGCAAGAATACGTACTAATCTGTGACTAATTACTGAAACATTTCACATCATTCACGCTCAGCTGAGAATCAGTTCAGCATTAGTCCAACATGAACTTATAGATTTGAATTAATTCAAGGCAGATATAAGATTTGGTTTGACAAATTTTCATTGTATATCATTTATGTTATTCAAGACTCGGGCCTGACACCCATGGAAACAAGATGCATTATTTACTCATTTGTTTTGTTTTGCAAGAGCTATCATTATCAAATCTAGACCAACACTAATGTTTAGGTGCATTGATGAAACACGAGAAAATCATGTACCAACTGAAATTTTGTTTTTATGTGGGATATCTGCTATACCTTTCATCTATAAAAGTCCCCTGTAAGGGTAGTACAAGATTTTCGATCGTCCTTATCCAAAAAGTGGGGTCCTCTGAATTAAAAGCAGGAGATTTCATGAAACAGCATGAGCAACTCATATAGAGAAAACTCCTGTGACTTATGTATCTCAACTCCTCATCAAAATAGAAATTCCCTCTTATTTTCATTTTGGGGCTCCTCTTTTTCATGTAATTGAATCCCTATGATTTGTAGGGCATATGTTTATAAAAATGGTTAGAATGGAGACAAAAGTAGATACTAAAAAAGACCAATGAATAATCTTTCTTTTAATTGAAAATAAACGAAGATAGCTGAAAAATAAACACCCAGTTGTCTTTCATTTGACTAGTTGCAAGCAAACAAATCAAGCAAGGGATGACAACCGGTCGGGTTTAAACGGATACCAACCCCGACCTACTCCTATTAGAGGGTGAGTTAGTGGTTTTCTTAGTTCAGGATGGATTTAGGTTTTGTCGTTCTACCCTGCTCCACCCTGTTATAGTATTTAATAAAGTTTCAGACAAAACTTATCTAGTATATATATGTGGTGTCGGGCATTTACTTAAGCCATGAGGGAAGAATAGTTGGTGTGAATGATCTTTTCCATCCTCATTCCTTGTGTTTTGAATTCGACTTAACCACAATTTGATCACGAGGCTAATTTAGTATCACATACAAATGACCTGTCATGGAACTAATCGTACTTTTTTGAGATAAAATTAAGATGGGATGGATTTGGATTTACGAGATAAACTGATTTAATTTTACCGTAATCCGTACCAAACCCATCCCGTTTCAAGCGAATCAAAGAAAACAAAAACAGGGGGAGAGAGAGAGAGAGAGAGAGAGAGAGAAAGAGCGACTTATTCTCTTTTCCATTATTATTGGAAATAGTCTCTGAACAAAAATGTGCCCTCCGGGAGAAGTGGATCTGCCTTCACTTTTGGTCCAGTAAAATGTTCCATTGTGGGCCCCCACATCACAAATGTTCTTGATCTGTACTCAATTAGTTATACACTTACACCCACATCCTTCTTGTCTTGCATCATCAATCCAAGGTTCAACCACACGCGCCTACTTCATTTTCAAGGGCACTGGCCACTTCAATGTGGACTGTGGACTGTGGAGGGGGTTAAAAAAAACCAGATAAAGAAACCGTCTAGGCCGCAAAGGTTGACGACGAGCCGAAAGCGTCTGCCAGCCGTCCATCAAGCAACAGACAAGGTGGACCCCACTGGCCGCTCTAATCATACCCCTCCCCACCTCCCGATTCGTGCCCCCCACGTCATCATGCACGTGTGCCACGTCAGAATTGAGCGTGCTTTCTGTACACGTGGCCGGGGGACAAGGCTTTTGTTTTCATCTGATCTGGTGGGATTGGAAGCTTCGTGTCACTTCTGGTTTTTTTTTTTTTTTTTTTTTTGTTTTGTTTTGTAGCGAGAAGGCTAGATGTTGTGCTGATGTCGCATGTAGGTTGAATCCCAACCACCCATCTCATAGGGATCATCCATGATCCAACGGCCGGCATTTGATGAAGAGATTTAGGTGTCTTGTGGGGCCCACTGAGTCCAATGAGCTTCAAGCTAATTCCAATTGATCAATGGGTCAACAATCATCACCCTTCTCTTTTGGAGGTGGGTCATCACTCATCAAGGTGGGACAGGGTGGAGAGTATTATCATGGAATTCCAAATGACCTTATTTGAATCACTCCAATTCTGTCAACCATCTTTTCCTTACGACCTGGACTGTTCTTGAATTCCACTTGTGGGAGGATGACCTTTTGGAATTCTCCAAATGCTCCATGCTAGAAATATTGGGGAATCCTTACAATCAAATAGGAAAAAAAGGTCTAATCCAGCCAAGGAGTTGGATCAGTGGTGGACTCAGGATCTCAGGTGCAATTGGCCTGCCTCACCCGGATAAAAATTGAAAGGCGCATCTACTTTAAAAAATAATGAGTGGTTTTCGTTGGCCCTTTTCAAATAAAAATTCTGAGTCTGCCACTTATCTCTTCTACACCCCTTCTAGACATAGGAATGAAGGGCGGGCTACATTCTCACCGTAGAAAGAAGCCGTAGAAAGATCGCAAGAGAGTAAAATGAGAAACGGGGGTGCTAGCCAACTTAACTAGCCCTTGGTCTCTCGGGGCAACTCCATTGTTGAACTGTGCATGAACCTTAATTGGATGAATGAATGATACATCTAAAGGTTTGATTGAAACTACTCTTGAAGTGCTCTGTGGCTTGTGATCCATCCATTTGGATCCATGATAGCGATGGCCCACCTTCAGCCACGCATGCATATAAGATACTCCTGCTCCACATCATGGGCCCATTGTAATCTCTCCTTTCCTCTTTTGGAGATTGGTGTGGGATATCTGGGCCACCCTCTACATGGATGGATGTGATGGTGACAAAGACTCGCACACTGGATCTTTTCATAGGATTTGCAAGTCGGATTCATGATCATTGCAAACAGGTGAAAGAGCAGAAAGCATTTCCCTTCCTTATCAGTCGACTTGTCACTGCCACTTGCACTGATTATTTCATTGGAGGCCCACCACTGGGGCCTGGCCCCACAGTAATAATTTCACAATGATATGATGGGGTGGTGGGCCCCTGACCACCTTGTTGGCTCATCATGGATCAGATATTGATAGAGACACTTGAGAATTCATTGGGCTGGCAGTATATATAACTAGTCAACACAAGTCATGAAGATTACTAAACAAAGTAAACTATGGTGAAGATCAATCCATTGTTTTATGTGATACTGAAACATGATTGAGACTACCCGGGATTTTATTTACATGGTCCAATCAGATGCTCTTCACCGTTGATTTGATGGCCCAAAAGCTGATTCAAGGGTGAGACATCAAGTGATGCTAAAACTAAAAAGAAAAGTATATCCAACAAGCAATATCAAACCAAAGATTCAACAAAGACTTTTGTTTTCGAGCGAGCATATCAAAGAGAACCATGTTATGCCAAAATGTACTTGAATCGACTTCTTTACATTTACTTTTATGTAACTGAAGATTGAGAATATTTTGTACCATAGATTTTCCAATGCCAAATGACTAGTTATGGTATTATGGATCGATGTATGTGAATTAATAAGTGATAATCTCCTTTATTTTTAGTGAGCAGTGGAAATGATCAGAAGCATTCAAATTTGAATGGTAAAAATATGTCAATCGTATGCTCTTTGTCCAAGGATAGGTTATGAGTAGACACCAATCCTTTTACTTCTCATACATGGGCGGCGCTACATGGATCCCAATGACCCCACTGAGATCTGGGAAATTATTTTTAAAAAAATATTTTTTTTAATGAATTGAACTTTTGGGAGCTTTTTACCCCACTCAATGCCTAAGTTAATGGGCCATCTGTCTACAAAAAAATAAAAAAATAAAAAAATAAAAACTAATGGGACCAACTTTTATTTTTTAAAGAAAATTCTATTTTTCAGTCATTCTGTCGGTAACTTTTCATTTATCCTAACTTAACCTCTAAATACGGTATTCTCCTCGTATTAAAAGGACAAAACCCTAAAATTATCGAAAGTAGATGATAATGTTGATACAGGGGAAAATAAATTTATTCGATTTATGGAAGATAAGTCTTTTGTTAACTCCACTTACTCAAATTCCTGGATTCTTGGAGCCGCCACGGTTTTCATATTCCGGTTCCAACAAGGCAATGATGGGGTTTTTAGAAGACATTTTCTTTCCATTTATTTGAAGGAAAGAAAGATCGTTTTCCAAGTTATTATGAGCAACATTTCAATGGAATGAGTAATGAAAGGTCATAATTCAAAATAAAAGTTGGCAGTCAAGTTGAACCCACCCTATTGGTGAGTCGGTTGTCCATCTATGGTCCTACTCATGCAGAGCACTATCAAATGATGCAACCACGGACCAAGGGGATAGGATCATCAAAATGACATAAAATTTGATATCTTTGTTGGTCCCACGTGAATCATTCCATCCTCCCCCATCCCTTGATTTGTGGGGCCCCCAAGTGGGCCCTGGCAACATCTGTCTCTCACGATGCCATGTGAGTCGACGGATGCATAGGAGCAAAGCTTTATCTCTATATATGCAAATTTTCCTGCCATGTGAGGTAGCATGTGGGGCCCACCTATGCACTAATTTAAATGGACCAGCTAAAACTAACACCCCACCCCAATACATCGGATCCCATGGGTTTGTACGAATTTGAGCGAATATGACCTTTGGATTCAAGGGTCAATTTTTTGTTTTTTTTTTTTTTTTTTTTTTTTTTTGTTTTTATATATAAAACTATTAGATTTGCTCGCCACGGATCAAGGAGTTAGGACCAAGGGATTGACTTGAAATATAATGTGTGGGCCCTACACATGGATCTTTCCATCCCTTGATCTCATGATCCATCGGCCCCAGCAAGTTACCTCACAACGTAAGCCGTGTGGGGCAGATGCACGGGAAAATTGCCCATATGGAAAGATCCATATGTCTAAAGCCCACATAACAAATTTGAGGTCACCCCATACCTCTAAACCATTGATGCATGACCCAAAAGTTTAATGCTTATATTAGAAAAAAAGGACCCTCAATCTAACCATTTAATCCATTCAGATATGTGCAGACCCATGGGATCCCGATGCATTTGGATTGGTCCATTTGGTCTAGTGCATAGGTGGATGCACATGCTACGTTGCATGGTAAGATCTGTGCGAGTTATATGCACAGGAAGAGTTGAAAGCTAAGTGGTGAGGCATCTCCCACTCCAATACCTCAATGAGTTATGTTTAAGCAAAAATCTAAGACTCATGTAAACCGCGTTGAATGCATGCCTATCATTTTCTTAAGTTATATGTTTTTTTTTTATTATTAAATCCAATCTAATGGTAAGTATTAGTTTGATTAGTGTGGAATTTGGGTGAACATAAAAAGAAACCATATATACAATATTATGTAAAATATCAACTGCATTATATTATCCTAACTTCTTTGTTCTATCAATGTCAAGTTCCTGGTTTTAGAATGTATTCTTATTTTAGATCTCAATCCAGTAGTGAGTAATGGTTGGATGGTTATCAAATCTGTGTAATGGGGTTGTTAATCATAGGTAAACCAGTGGCTTAAAAGATAGGGTTCCACCCTAAAAAAACGTGCCAATGGTTTTCACTTATAATGTGTGTGTGTACATCTCTTGTATTTACATGAGAGATAACCTTTTTTACCACCACATGGGACATCTCATGACAAATTCAATCCCCCTACACTCACTAACCAGCTATTACCCTAAGTTACTATACATTATAATTTGACAAAAAATGTCCTCTTGTATGGCCATTAATTTTACCTTAACACACCACCAGATTATTCATGCGTAACAAATGTGATTAATCCTATTTTACTCTTCCTTAAACCTTGCTCGTCAATTGATTTTTTTTTTTTTTGGTGGAAAAAAAAAAAAAACCAAGTTTTACCATGGACAAGTGCTAATCAATGTTTGGTGCATAAATCCTTCAAAAGAAACTCAACAAAAAATCCACAATGTCAATGATTTTGAAATTGGAGGGAAGGAGTGGAACTCATAACTTTTTTTTCATGGAAAATATGCACTCTTGCCTTCCCCTCTCTCTCACTGACCCAAAAATACAGATGGATCAGTGGCAAAAGAACCTCAATTTCACAGTACTAATCAGGGATCAATCCCAAAAATGTGGATTTCATGGGTGTGAGTGAAATAGACACCCAAAAATATTTAGACAGGCACTCGGGCAAATGACCATGATTTTTTTTTTTACATGACTGTTTTCAAATGTACACTAGAATGACCCAATGCCAAATTAAGATGATCATGTGCAAAATTCATGATAATCAAATAGTTGGCCTTTTGTCCACTTGGCTTCATTAGGATAAAAGTGAAACAGGGAAAGAACTAAAGATCCAGCAATGTGAATGTTTCACTAGCAATGAGTAGGGGAGTATATAATTTCTAAAAGCAGCGCCGTCCTTCCACCCAGTAAACCATCACTTTAGTTAAACTTGAAGAAATGGTAAAAGATATTCTCAGAGGAAAAGGTCCAAATATAATGATGTACACTGTTTTTTTCTAAAGAAATCTTTTGTATTTCATGTAAGCTTTTATAGGTGGAAATCCATTTCTCTAGTATAAATGTCTCATGTTTGATCCAGCCGTCTGATTCTCCCTTGAAAACACAAGCCATTATCCAATAATGACACAGAAAACATCATTATAAAATCATATAAATCATGGATAAGATCTAAATTCCTGGATCATTGTGATGATTGACAGGCACACTTTGAGACTTTCTGTGGATCTTATCTGCATTCATCAACTGCATTTTTATTTTTATTTTATTTTTGTTAAAAAAACAACTAGATGTTAAGACTGTGACTAATCATCCATTTCATTGTGGGCCCCATTAGGGTTTAAACAAGTTGGATAGGTTCTAATAAAGTAAAAAACTATGATTTATAACATGGATCTTAATTGTATGTAAGCCATTGCTCACCCAAGTTTAATCTGTGAAGTTGCCTGCATTAATTAATGTGCAAGGTTAGAAGTTGGAAGCTCATCCAGTATAAAGTCCATGCTTCATATTGATTGTGTTAACCATTAAATCTCCAGATTGAGGGATAAGGAAAAATTAGGAGTTTGATTACTGTCCCATACATCAAATTAGAGGTGACAAACTTACGATAAACCTGATAAGATTACATTCTTTTTTATAGTAAATGTACACCACATGATCGATATGGTTAGTGGGCCTCACACTGCAGCAAGTGAACGTTGTAGATGTAGCGAAAGCACGGATCTAAATAAGCTGGTTGCTACAAACGCGATAACAAATACGTCAGCTTGAATCAAGTACTAGTTGTGGAGATATGTAATTGTCTACAAGAGATCAGTCACATGTGAATCACTCTTCAAGATCCGTCGGCTTGAATCAAGCACTAGTTGTGGAGATATGTGACTGTCTACAAGGGATCAGTCACATGTAATTCACTCTTCAAGATCTAAGGCAAAGATGAACAACCTGAATGTAAAAGATGATGACAGATAATTGTAGATCTAAAGGAATAGAGATGAATTATTGAAAGCTAATCTCAACTAATATCTCTCATGTCTATATATAGTCATTTGGCTCATGAGTGATAAGATCTCTATTTAAATTATAATTGAGAGATGATAAGGATATAATAGGTTGGATCAAACTCTCTCAATTTGAATTTGAATGAAGATATAATAAAGACAGAGTTTATAAAACTCAAACTATTCATATCCATATCACCATGAGATTCCTTGTGAGGACCTCACTCACATGCAGTGGCGGACCGACATTATTGGTACCTGGGGCGGCCGCCCCAGGTCAAATTTGAAAACTCCTTTAGGTTCTATTGGGCTACTGGCCCACGCCCCACATGAAGAAAGGCCCACGCCCATATGATGAAGTCCATCGCCCCATAGCAAATTTGATGAACGAAGAAAAGAAAAAAAAAAACATTTCTTTGTTCTTCTGTTCTTCACTCCTCTGATTCCCAACCTCAGCCAGCCCTTCTGGCTTGTTCTTCTGTTCTTCACTCCTCTGATTCCCAACCTCAGGCAGCCATTCTGGCTTCTTGGCTTTTCTTTGGATGCTTGTGAGGCCGAGACAATCGTTCGTCATTCGGCTTCAAGTAAATCTATCCCCTTCTCTCTAGCTCTGTCGCCTCTCTCTCCCCCCACTCTCCCTCTGCGTTTTTTTTCTATGGACTCTCTTTCTCTCTCTGCGTTTTTTTTTTTTTTTTTGGATCTTGTGTTCTTGTTTAATTTATGAATGAGTGAGATTTGTCAATCATGGATAAGGGTTGGCCGGTTGGGCAATATTATTTGACTTCATGTATGTCTTATTTGATTGGAGTTGGTGTCTTCCCATAAGTACTTCTGTTACTTACTTCTGTAGTTGATAGTAGTGTTGTGATATCTTACCATAAGTAGTTCTGTTACTTACTTCTATAGTTCAAACAAAAATTATATGTTAGTTGATGTAGTTAAATATTTTGCGTCTATTTAAATGGAATATATTTTCTCTTCTGCCATTGTTAATGTGAAAAAATTCTAGCAAAAATTTAGCCCCACCTAAATGAAAATCCTGGATCCGCCACTGCTCACATGTAAATACAAGTGGGCCCATCACAAATGCCAAACAGCAATTTCTATTTTAAAGTGTGAGAATTGCATAGTAACAAAAGATAATAAACCACTGAGAGATTTTGAAAAGCCATTACATATATAAGATGTTTTATACATCTAGTACAAGAAAACAACAATCAATTAGAAGAACTCATACAAACCAAACTCACGATCAAACCAATCTCTCTCTCATAAGTCATAATACAAATTACACACTTAGCGATAATAATCTCTTGGGTGGTGGCTGCTGTCCATGAACCTCCCATAGTCGGCAGTCTGATCTGATGTAGAAGAAGAAGAAGCGCTGCTACCAAATTGCGAAGAGAACTGCGATGGGTCCGAGGATGATGAGGACATAGATGAGAAGTCTTGATAATTATATAAGCTAGATGCCGCAGCAGCATACTGTAGATCTTCATCCTTACTAGACAAGAATTGAGCGTATGGAAGATAATCCGAGTATGAACTCTGTGCATGTGGAGGAAGATATGCATTGGCTGCTGGTGGCGGTGGCGGCGGTGGTTGTGGTGCCATGTGTGATTGATCATCGAAGAAAAAGCCGACGTGAGTCTGTCCTTGCACTCTTTCTGGGAAATTAAGCTTAGCTTTGGCTCCTTTGAATCTGAGGGCAGCTTCATCATAGGCGAGAGCGGCCTCTTCTGCGGTGTCGAAGGTGCCAAGCCAGACTCGGGCTGCTTTGTTGGGGTCTCTTATCTCAGCTGCCCATTTGCCCCATGGCCGCTGCCTTACTCCCCTGTAACGCCTTCTTGGTGGATCTTCATTTAAGTTTTGAAGATGATATATACATGTCTCGGTTAAACATAATAAAGATCATATATTCTACTTCTATCACTTCAAAGTTTGCGCATTCGGTAAACTAATTATTATTGATAATAAGGAAGAACTTCTAAAGGGGCTGGCCAAAGAAGATATGAGCGAAAATGGCAATGATAGATTTGAAGAAGTACAATCTATTCGGAAAAATTTCGTTTAAGATAAACCAAAATGTAAAAAAAAAAATTTATGTAGCTAATCTCAATATATTTATGACAAGGCTTTATTGATGATGGATAGAGAGATCTTTTCTACTTCGAGGTTCACCGAGAAACAAACCAACCTTTGAAAATGATTGAATAATTGCCATTTAATGGTTCACATCAAATCAGCATTCGTACCACTTTATGTTGCCATCAATTGGTTAGTTTGATGCAACATTTTGTTCGGGCTTTGGGTATGCATTACAAAATGCTCTGTTTGTGCCCTGTTTCTTTTGAGACAAAAGGATTTTTGGATAAGCAAACACATGAAAGATATGGAAACGAGGAAACTAAAAGTCTGTGATATACAAATCTGTATAAACATAGTATACTTTATGCTTTGATGCAACGTATTCATATAGTAGTAGTTGAGAACTGATTGGTGAACTTTATCATTTTAAAACATGATACCTGGTTAAGAACAGATTCACATTGGAACACATTTGTTTTATGTAATGGGTCGTTGGGACTTTTTAATAGTTTCCTTGGTGGGGTTTTCCTCAACTCATTGCGTCATCCTCGTGGGTTAAAGATGGTGCTAAACTCGCACTGGCTACTTTTATTAGGTTGCTAAGTTTATTTCCTCTTGAAGTGATCTCAAATTATTTTGCTATAAACCCCCTAGATTTTGTGAATTCTTTAATCTCCCCTGCATGGAAAACCATGTCTTTTTTTGAGACACAGAGAGAGAGAGAGAGAGAGAGAGAGAGGAGGTCATCATGAGGCCCAGCTGGGACCACCAAGATCCAAGTGCCCCACCAGGTTGCAGGCCACATTACAGGTGAATGCAGACCATCCATCATTGGAACTGTCCCATAAGTTGGATTGTGGGCCATAAACCACAATGATCAAGGCAATTGCAAGATCATCTCTCTTATCAATTGAATGATGAAGAAGCAAAACATTAAACATTAGTGCTAACTATCATTCAAAAGTGAGAGATGCATGTTCCTGGGCTATTGGGCCATGAAGATGGTGCAACTATCACCGTACACATGGCGTACATATTCCTTATAATTTTAGCTTAAGCCCCTGAAGAAGATCGAATCACAGACAAACAGTACCTTGCTCTTGAGACGACTGTTCTGCAACGCCCGATTGGGGCACTTGTAACGGATAACCCGAACCAGGTGGAGTTGTTTCCATGCCGGTTGTGCCAATGACGTGAGTGAGGGCTGATACCATAGCAGTCATGTCATGCTCGGCACGTGCGGTGTCGAAGGGTGGGAAGTTGGCACTAGAACCAGACTCATGTGCTCTATCTTGGGATATATTAGGAGGAATAGACCTCTTCCCATGCCTTCGATCCACCTTTAAATTGTTTGAAACGTAATGGGTCTGCTCAAAACTGCATATGGGAGGTGGGTTTCAATGGAAATTATCAGATCTCATACAAAGAAGAAGATCGCTGTTGTAAGTATGAGAGAGAGAGGGAGGAAGGGAGGAGAAGAAGAAGGTGATGATGAGAAAGAAAGAAGAAATCTATATGGAGAGATAAGAAGGAGAGACTACGAAGAAGAATAAGAAGAAAACAATGGAGAGAGAGAGAGAGAGAGAGAGAGAGAGAGAGAGAGAGAGAAAGAAGAAATCTATATGGAGAGATAAGGAGGAGAGACTACGAAGAAGAATAAGAAGAAAACAATGGAGAGAGAGAGAGAGAGAGAGAGAGAGAGAGAGAGGTGATGTGTGCAACGTAAGAGGGGATTAAGAGGATGGTTGGAACTGGGTTTTATATGTGAGGAAAAGTCCTGTTTTGACGAACTGGTTTGGGTGCATCGTGTGATGGAGCTACATTTGAATGGGACCCGCTTAAAAAATAAATGGTGTTGATTGGGCAAATCCTAATTATAGCATTAGGACTTTTCTCTTTGAACATGAGGTGAGACTTGTGTGGCCTATCTTCAATTTTGGACTTAAAAGAACCCATTAGATGTATGTATGCTTGATTGATGGGATCTCATATGAGATACCTAGCCCTTTTCAACTAACATCAGAACACTAAGGGCATATTAGTGTAGAGGCAACTTTCATGGAAAGATGAAATTACCACATCAGTGAATTATATAGTTTTTAAATTTCTTAGAAAAGTTTTTCTGAGGAAGTTAGAAATTCATATTTTGTGCAAAAAGTTTTTCCCCAATGAATTAGTGCTAATGTTGTTTGGTGTAGCGGTGGATTTCTTTAGTGAAAACCACTTTTTAGTAAAAACTATTGGGTGAGTTGGTTGGTTTGTATGTGGGGTGGGTGGGGTTGGGAGGGGAAGGGTAATAAAGAGGGTACCTTGGTGGAGTAAGGAAATGGGGGGTCAGTTTTCCGTAAAAATGGACTCCCATGCCTCCTCTATAGGAAGTCTATTTCTATGCCTAAGAAGGAAAATGATGACGTGGCGAAAAAGCAATTCTGTGGAAAACTGCCGCACTAAATATATAAAAAAGACGTTTTCTGCAGAAAACTACATCCTTTTCTGCGGAAATGGGCTACACAAACATGTCCTAAAATATGTGAAAGATTGTTGGGTTTTATCACATTGAAGAGCAGCTAAGATCATTTGAATTTTGTCACATTGAAGAGCAATGATGATCATTTGATTGGATTTGATATTATGATCACTTTTAATGCACTTATAATTTCATCCATTCACTTCTTTGTTTTGATTATGATACATCTGAGCTTTCTAAGTAGTAATCCACCTCACTATTTGGTGTTTTATATGTGAGATCCATTTCCATTGATTGATCACCTTGCCATCATTGACATAGTTGGTGAAACATTTATAGAAAATCTATACTTACTTGAAAACACTAATATTTAAATTTACAACATAAAAGTATATAAAAAAAATAAAATATTAGTGGCATGATTATGAGAATACACATTACTAAAATGCTCAATTGATTCCATTAAAATCATAATGTTTGGTTGAAAACAACTTTTTAGTCATGTAAGAACCAATAAACACAACAATGAGGCAGATAATCTAAAAGAAATTCAAATCCTAAAAGTTTCATTTTTCTTGTTTTTGAACCTTTTATTTTTTGAAAATTTGAACAGATTTTAAGCTCACACCGATATAAATATTGCTGATATTTAAAACCATTATCATACAACCAAACATACACGATGGATTGTGTGGTGTGAACAGCATAACATGGGAATCAGTGTTTTACTTGTCTTTCCAGGGTATTATACCTTCTTTTTCTTTTGTTTTTTTTCCCTTCTAAATGTTGGGTTTGGTCGCATCTAAGCTTTTGTGCATAATCAATCTCTTTTCCTTAGATTAGATTGTGCCGTGTCTTTGTTTCCTTTGATCTTTTCTCTTTTCTTTAAAGAAGCAAGTGTTCGTTCGGTGTCTGATTGGAATTTGAACATGAGGTTGCCCTTTTGTCCTCTATATACTACTTTTTTTTTTCTTCTACACATCTCTCTCTCTCTCTCTCTCTCTCTCTCTCTCTCTCTCACAAGTGCAAATGGAATTTTTTTTAAAGAAAGTCTAAATGGAATCGGGTATTCAACAAAACTTGTTTGTCCAAATGTAGAATATAAAATTTTATGTATTTGCTTTTGGACATAAAATATAGTTTTATCATTATATCATGAGAAATTGAGAAGGAAATGTACAAATTGGAAAAAAGGATCCTTATAGAGCTGCCCACATGACTACATGAGCCTGCTCGTGATCAATCCTATTCGCACATTACTATCCTTTCACCTCTTTTGGAATAATAACAAATTTTACATCCATATCAATTCCTCCTCAGTTTATTAATGCAAAGGTCTTACCTGATGTTTAAAAGATTCTAGGTATAAAGGCCTTAAATCTAAGGTTAAAACGCTAATGTGGTGTCATTAAAAAAAAAAAAAAAAAAAACCTACCATCATTGGTATGAATTCAGGTGTGCCTCGTAAACTCCTTTTTGCTCCAGAAATGGCAATAACAAGCCTCATCATTTTTACCAAGAAAAAGAAAAAAACCCATCATTTCAATTATATATAGTGATAGTATATTTTTTAATAATCCCCATAGGAGGATCTGGATCATGATAAACTGGAATGACAAAATAGAATTCCTGTGGCTAATCCCAACAGTGAGAAAGATTTTATGATGACGATGACCGGTGATATATATATAATAGCCGGTCAAATGATCTGGGTGTACAAGTCCATATAATAGGCTAGATTCACGATCAACTTCAATCTGACCTTTTTCATTTCTCTCTCTCTCTCTCTCTCTCTCTCTCTCTCTCTCTCTCTCAACGTGACAAGCAAAGGCTCACATGGATATGCTTCCTTACTGATGACCATAGGCTTGTGTGTTGTTCAAAGACCCACATGCTTCTAGTCCTAACAAATGCTGAGAACCGGCATGGTTCAAATGGTCCAATCAATGCAATAGATATGCATCAACCGTTTCTTCTCCTGTCCTTAAATATTTATCTAATTTTGTCTTTTGACTAGTGTTTGGGTATGGGCCAAGGTCATTTTTTAAGTATACTTATTTTGGCAGACCATGTCAGTAGTAACATGGCGGCACCGTCGAATTGAAGTGATCTTCAAGAAGTTCTCCCATTTGAAATAGTTCTGATGTTGTAGGGTTCTAATTCTTGCACATGCAAAAAGTCATACTTATATGTTTGACAATGCATTAAATACCCTGACTTTGAATCCTTTTCCATTCTATACTCGTCTTTTAAATTGATAACAGGATATCAAAGGAATTTGTTAAGGGAAACTTCTTCTACATGCATTATTTGTATTGCAATGAGTTCGATTAGATCCGAATTTGACTATTAGTTACTTGTAAAGAAAAATAAGGAGGTTGGGTCAAAAGTATGTAGTCATTTGACTAGTCTAAAGTCCAAGTTGATCAGTCTTTAATTCTAAGATAGTGACCCAAATTAATGCAAATTCTGTTCGGAATCCCATCATTTCTAACACACACACACACCTTACATATAAAGTCTAATTAATTGGACATGCTTAATTTAAAAACCATTTTGAAATCACTATAAAATACGATCATAAAAAACACTTCATCTGCACACGCTGAGGTTTTTTTTTTTTTTTTTTTTTTTGCTCTTTTCGAATAAAAATGCACAATTCTTGAGCATAATTGTATGATTCTCTCATTTTTATTGCCCAAATTTTAACCATATTTTAATATTCCATCCATATTATATCCTCATAAAAGATATTCCATACTTCCTTTTTTTTTGCCAAAATGACCATAGACCATTGAGTCATTGGAGGGTGGGTGGGTGGCTGGGTGGGACGGTGGATGGGTGCATCCTTTCACTCCTGTGACCCAAAAGGCATTTAGGGTGATGATTAATGAAGACTTCCACAAATGCACATCTGGAATGTCTATAGTACCCAAAAGATTTCTCAGCTCTTGACTATTGCACATCTGAAAATTCATCCCTGGACTAAGTAGTCCCTTTCCAAGGTGAAACTCCTTCAAATCTAGAATACCTACTAGTATGCAAAAAGATCCTTGTGACCCTAGGCTTGGCTTGTCCATCATTAGGCGAGTGGTACAGACAAGGAATCATTGGACATAGGGCATGCTGTTTGTGCCAGCAGTCCACCAGGAATGTCCATCCATCAGATCCTAGGATTCAAAATAGACATGAAATAGAAATTCAAAATAGACATGAAATAGAAACACTGCCTTTAACCCCCCCCCCCCCAAAAAATACTCAGATGAAAGATCTTGGCCCCCCCATGTGGACTCACTCAGATGAAAGATCTTGGCCCATCCTGTATTATCTACATGGGTCCCACTTGTCAATTTTAATTGACGAATCGCAAAGCAGAAACCTTTGCGTATCGGCCTATTATCACTACTAAACTGACATATCTGTTTGTTTTGGCTTCTTCAGAAAGCAAGAGAAATTTCCAGACGCAATCGTTCATCCTTTTTTTCTTTTCTAGGGTGCTTGGGATGTAGACAACCAAACAGAATAGAACACAAAGGTAGTGAGATCAAATTTCAATACAAGTCATGTTGTCCACTAAACACAGAAAAATCAGTATCAAGCATAGCAGAAACCTCTACACATTAAAAGAGTGAGAGAGAGAACACAATTCGGTTTCTCAGTTGAACATTTAAAAAACCATGCTATGGAACACGTTTTCATTGGTAAAGTGAGAAAGCCAGTGTGAAACGCACACTATGGAAAGATAGACAAAGTTATATAAGCACAGAAAGATAGATGCATTCATTTTTAAGGATTAAAGCTATAGAGGCCAAAATCTGTGATCTTCTGCATTTCCTTTTTACTCACTTTCAACAATGTCACGTGTAAAATTGTTTTCTTTTTAACCTTTTCTCAGTATTATGCCCCACAGCTTTATTTTTCATGTGATGCTTTCTTTTTTCGCATTTCTCATGGTTATCACCTGGAGATTCCTTTCTTTCAATGTTTCCAACTCCCTCTTCTGTTTCACACGAATCCCAGATTTTCTGATCATACAACAGTTACTGTCATTTGATTTCCATTATTCTAGCCTGAAAGTTCCTACATCTTTAGTTATAGCTTTCATTTGGTTATGCCTTTGTTTATATGACTTACATGCCCTTCTGAGGTGATCCAATCAGTGTTACAAGCAAATTATTATCTTGGAAAATGTCAAGAATATTTTCAAATTTGGGGTTTTCTCGGGGTATCTCGAGGAAAATGTCGCAAAACTTTTATGCAATTTTCTGATATTGTATCGTCCAACATCATAGAACAACAATGCTACTGGTGAAGAAAAAACTTTTCTTTTTGGACGTTGATGGCCCGTTAATGAAAAACGCAGGCAAAAGAGGCATAGATGAAAGTAGTCAGTATAGATCAAAAGTGCAACCTATCCAAGGACTGGGTGCAGGATAGGCTGAAATGAAGACACAAAATTCATGAGGCAGAGCTCAATATAATTGGAATAAGGCTTTGATGATTATGACGACTGACATTTTCAAAAGATGCCGGATATTTGGGGGCACTACTCCCAATTAATAAAGCCAAATGGCCAGAAATTAGCCAGGAGAGCCTGACAGCCCTACCCCGCTTTTAGACGGGCCCAAAATGTGCTCACATAGAGGTGTAAATATGGGCGGGCGGCCCAGGCCCAGCACGGGCCCAGCACGAAAAAACCGTGCCTGGGCCGTGCCTGGGCCCGTTGACCAGCCCGGCCCGGCCCGGAAGCCCTGATGGGCCGTGCTGCCCCAGGCCCGAGGCACGGCACGGCTAAAATCCGTGCCGTGCTGGGCCAGTGCCCAGAGCCCGCAGGTGGCCCGGCCCGGCCCGAGGCACGGCCAGGCCCACGGGCGGCCCGGCCCGGGCACAGCCCGCAGAGAGCCCAACGGCTCTTTTTTTCAAAGAATCCCCCCCCCCACTTCCCAAAAAAAGGTCTTTTTACATTTTTAACCCCCTTCAACAGCTATAAACGGTCATATGGGAGGGTATTAGTGTCTTTTGATCATTTTTTACCATTATATCCCCCCAACTGCTATAAAATGATCATATGAGGGGGTATTTTATGTCATTTTATCACTTAAGAATTCTATAAATAGCCCTTATTCCTCTCATTTCTCTACACTCATCTACTCTCTCATTTCTCACACTCCCTCTAAAGTTCTAAGGCTCTAAGCTCTCTTAAGTCTCATTCTAAAGTCTAAGCTCTCTATACAAAGTTTTCTAAGAAGTGAAGAGTGAGGGTGACTTCTCTAAAGTGGAGGATTCAACTAAGAAGAACTTCTCCATTAGCTCTCCCTTTCAAGTTTCAACATCTCTCATAAAGGTATTTATTTTCTTTAATTTTGAGTTTTACTTAGTAATAATATACATAGTAATATTATATATTAAGTCATATCTTCTCCCCTTTCTTATATAAATTATTTACTAAGTCACATCTTCTCCCCTTTCTTATATAAATTATCACAAAAAACACATTATATATAATTATTTATCAAAAAAAATTTTATCTTTTATTTAGAAAAATGGCTGGACCATCACAACCTTTCAACCTTGACTTCTCTCTAAATGAGGAAGATCCTGGATTTATTCATTTAGATCAAAATCAGGACATAGAAGTAGATAGCAATAATCCCCAAAATCCAGCATCGTCTTCGGTTGCTGCAACTAAAAAGAAGAGAAAATCAAGATTGACTTCTCATGTATGAAATTGTTTTACTAAAGTTACTGTCCCATGTCCCACGGGAGGAACAGAGGAAAAGACACAATGTAAAATTTGCAAAGATCTCCTTAGTGCCAAATCATCAAGTGGCACTGGCCACCTTAATAGACACATGAAAAAGTGTCTAAGTGACCAAGCGAAAAACGCTAACGATGAGGGAAAAGGTGAGAGCCGTGGGATGGTTCAAACACAACTTTCTCAAACAGATTCATCTGGCGGTTTAGGAATTTTCAATTATGACCCTACTAATGCTAGATATCAACTTATTAAGTATATAATTTCTTCCCATTATCCATTTGTACTTTCCGAAGACCGACGTTTTGAAAGATTTTTGAGGTCTGCCTTTGTTCCTTCATGGCAAAGAATATCTAGAATTACTGTTAGAAATGATGCAATAAAAACTTTTTTGAAAGAAAAAGAGAATTTAAAAAATATTTTTGAAAATATACCTGGAAAAATAGCTTTAACTTCAGATTTATGGACCTCCAAACAAAATCTGGGGTACATTGCAATCACATCACATTTTATTGATAGTGATTGGGTGATGCAGAAAAGAATAATTTCGTTTTCTATGCTAGAATTTCCACACACTGGTGCTAGGATAGGGTCCACCATCCTTGAAAAACTTAGAGAATATAGAATTGAAAATAAAATAATTTTTATAACTTTAGATAATGCAAGCACTAACAATGTCGCAGTAGAATTAATAAAACAATCAATTCAACTTGATTTAAATGGAGATCTATTTCACAATAGATGTGCATGCCAGATCATAAATCTTATTGTACAAGTAGGGGTGAAATTAATTAGAGATGATTTAGAGACTATTAAATGGATTGTAGGATATATTTTTTGTTCTCCCTCGCGAAAACAATGGTGGAGGGACATATGTGTAAATTTGAATCTAAGACCAAAGAAAATATCATATGATGTAAAGCATAGATGAAATTTTACCTATAAAATGTTAAAAGAATCATGTGCCTATAAAATGGCACTAAATCAATATTGTCAACTTTATTTGGAGCATGAAAATATTTTTATAAGTGATGATAAATGGACCCTTCTTGAGATAATAAGAGATTTTTTAGAAGTTTTTCATGATGCAACATTATTTTTTTCTGGGGTATATTATCCCACATTAAATCAAGCTTTATCCCATTTTTTGAAATAAGTATTACTTTTAAAAAGTATAGAGATTTTCCAATTTTTCAACTCATGTGTATACAAATGGAGGCAAAGTTTTCATCATATTGGAGAATAGCTCCTTTAACATTTTGAATAGCTGCTATATTAGACCCTAGATTGAAATTACAAGGTGTAGAAACCCTTCTTGATGAAATAAACTCTAATATGAATACAACTAATATAAATGACATTACAACAATTAAGACAAAATTAGAAACACTTTATTTGGATTATGCCACCCGATTAGGTAGATCCATAGCACCCACGGTCCCAACAGGCCCTCCCCAAGTACATAAAGGAAAAAAGAAGGCTATTTGGAGTATTTTGAAGAAATCTCATGGAAGTAACTCCTCTTCTTCCGGAGGATCTTACAACCTTAATGAATTAACAATGTACTTGGGGAGCGATCCTATTGTAGTCGAGGATGAAGATGAAGATGAAGATGATTTTGATCTTTTGGCATGGTGGAAATCATTCGAAACTAAGTTTCCCGTGCTTTCCGCCATAGCCCGTGATATACTAACAATACCAGCGTCTACAGTTGCATCAGAACAGGCATTTAGTGCAAGTGGGCGCCTTATTGACCCTAGGAGGACTATGCTCTCAGAAGAAACCGTTGAGACCTGCATGTGCTTACGGGATTGGTATCAAGCACATGATAGGGAACAACACCTCGATGATGATAAGATCGAGATAGAAGACGAGCTAGCAGGGTTACATATATCATAGTATAATTTTTTTAGAATGTATAATAGGCTTTCAACTTGTAATTTATTTTTTAGAATGTATCATAGGTTTGTAAAGTTGTAATTTATTTTTTAGAATGTATCATAGGTTTCTAAAGTTGTAATTTATTTTTTAGAATGTATCATAGGTTTATAAAGTTGTAATTTATTTTTTAGAATGTATCATAGGTTTTTAAAGTTGTAATTCTTTTTCATTTATTAGAAGGTTTGAATTTCATTATATATATTGATCCAAGTTCAAACTTGTAATTTTTTTGAACTTTTGTAACTTAAATTTCAAGGAAATACAATTTATTTGATGTATTTTTTCAAAACATCATTGGTGTTATTCTACTTGTTATTTCTCTTAATTTCTTTATTTTAGTGAAATTGGTCCAAGACATATTTTTTAAAGAACCTAAAAAAAAGACATAAAGAACCTAAAAAAAAAAAAAATTAAAAAAAAAAATATTGTGGGCCGCCCACAGGCTGCACGGCCCAGGCCCGACTAGGGCCCGGCCCAGCACGGCACGACCAGAGTCGTGCCCTGGGACGGGCTGGGCTGGCCCCTGAGCCCTTGGGCCAGGCACGGCACGGCCCATGTAATTACGTGGGCCGTGCCGGGCCGGGCCGGGCCCTCCTTCAGTGGGCCACGCCGGCACGGCCCGGCCTAGATTTACACCTCTATGCTCACAGATCGGACTGAAAATGGACTACTAGGCTTAAAAAAATGGATTTTGTCTGAAAATAGACGCCTGTTAGAATCCAAGTAGGGTAATCGGGCAGCCAAGTACTCGGTCACAATTAACCCTCATTCTACTTACCAAAATTGTAACTTATTCCGAGTCAATTAAACTCAGGTGGCTTTTGGCAGTCTTTACAATATGACCCGGTTGCACTTAATCGGAGCCTAATCCTGATCCCTACTAGTAAGTGCTCTAGAATTACGCATTTCCTATATTTATTTCTCGCCTAAGCCTGGCAAATATGATTGGGCCAATTATTTAGTCCCAAAAGCTTCGCCTGAACTGATGCCAAAACAAATGGCCCATGCATAATAAAACAAATGCCCTGTGCATAATTATTTAGGTAAGATACCATATACCAACACAAAAGCTTAAGCTGGTAGATGGAAAGCCCAAACAGGTATATGAAGCTATGTCTAACTCGGGACTTAGGCGATGTGGGACTTCCCAACACTCCCTCTCACGTACAGGCCCAACAAAGTTCATGGACCGGCCTGCCATAGGCTACACAAGAACGACAGGGGCCACATGGGCTACATAAGAATGATGGGATCAAAACCCGCTCTCATACCATATAAGATACCACATATCAACTCAAAAGCTTAAGCTGATAGGTGGAAGGCCCAAAAGGACTTAGGCGGTATGGGATGTGAGACTTCCCAACAATTTATTCCCAATGAGTAGGACCTGATTTTACGAGCTTGACATGGACAAGCCCCAATGAAGGCTTACCTCCATATTCCCTCACTGGTGAGGGCTTTTCACTAGCCCCATCTCATAAGAATACCAATAGGTCAGAACAGCCCATCGGGTCACCGGGCATATTCAAGTTGGGCCTAGGCACCATCAAATGTCGGTTTTCTTATGCATAGACTTTCAGAAGTTACAGTATTGGAAGATTATACTCACAACCATACATACAAGTGGCACATACCTAAGAATGTAAGCAGGGTGGGTCTATGGTGGACCCCGACCTGCACCCAAACTGGAGGAAAGTCTCATGTTGAGGAAGCAGCCTTGACTCGGATGGACTGGCTAGACCCAGGCTCGATTTCAGCCCCAACTGCAGACAAAAAACATCATCAATGAATACAATATCCATCCCTTCCAAGTTAAATGTATCATATTCATCATCATCATCAATGCCTCCTTGTCCCAACTATATTGGAGTCACTACATGACTACATGAATTCAGTTTCTCCTTTCCAATCTACTCAGAGCTAAATCCTTGGATACCTGCTTGCACTTCTTTGGCTCTATCCTTTCAAGTTAAATGTATCAAATTAACAAGCCAAAAACACAGTCAAACAATGCATCAATCATACGCGAGATAAATCAAGTTAAAGATCATGCATATCATGTCTAATATATTTAAGTAAAAATCTATAGATATTAGATGTAAATTACAAACAAGGATACACAGGCATCTGGGTATGGAACAGATTGGACCTGAACCAAGGCCAGATTAAATAACCATTTCGAATCTGGTTCCATTAAGATCCTTACACATATCACCATCAATCTATACCATCCACATAGTGAACCGGAGATAATAGCAACATCCCTCTCCATTTGAGCATTAAAGGAGAGTTGCTTGTAATAGATGATAAATCAAGAGAGACTCATTTGAGAATAATTTGGATTTTGGACATGTCCAACGCAAGCCAACACTAGCGCCAGTGAGGAAAAGTTTCTCTATGCAAATTGGTGATCTCTCAAAGGAAAAGGGGAAGGCTGAAGAAGACATGGATGGAATTAGTAATGATAGATCTAAAGAGTGCAACCTATCCTGAGATTTGACCCAAGATAGGCTGGAATGACGAGATAAAATTCATGTAGCTGATCCCAACATAATTGGGGCAAGGCTTTGATGATAATAATGATGATGTCAACATTCTAAAATTAAGACATGATAGCTAATTACTCTAATATTTCCACCAAATGGCTAGGCCTGATTCACCAATGGAGTGGCACAATGGAGTGCTTCTTGCACAACAGGAGACAGCCATTCTCAACCTAAAGAAAGCATAAGAAGTGTGCAAGCCTACCTTGACAATATATTCACGTGGCACTATGAGTTCCTAATACAGAACAGCATCTGAAACATTAAAGGCAGGCCGAAGGCCCACAACACCTAAGGAACAACGGAGTGGCACAATGGAGTGCTTCTTGCACAACAGGAGACAACCATTCTCAACCTAAAGAAAGCATAAGAAGTGTGCAAGCCTACCTTGACAATATATGCACGTGGCACTACGAGTTCCTAATACAGAACAGCATCTGAAACATTAAAGACAAACCGAAGGCCCACAACATCAAAGGAACAACGGCAAAAAATAAGTATAGTAATTGGATGGACATGTTTCTTCAGGAGGAAGGAAAAGAACCCATACATGAACACACAGAAGGCACTGTAGCCACAACAGAAAGAGAACATATCAAAATGCAAATGTGCAGAAGATTTAGGAACAGGCACACTTGAATTATCCACACCAGCACAGGAATGCACAGGAGTAACAGGAAAAGATGCACTTGGTCCACCAGCCAAACTAGCATGGGAATATACACAAGAAAAAGGAACACTTGCACTTGGCACGTTAGTTACTCATGAGTCATGCCAACACAGGTACATAGAAGAAACAGGAACGAGCACACTTGAAGCATTATCTGCTCCAGCATGGGAATATAAATAAGAATCCTCAGAAGAATCAGGAGTAGGCACTCTAGACACACTGCCATGGAAGAACGAGAGGAAACAGAAGAAACAGGCGAAAGCTCACTAGAACATTTTCTTCCCCAGCATGGGAATTCACAGCAGCAGCAGGAGTACTCGGTGCTTTGGCTGCAGTGGCATGGGAATAAGCAGAAGAAAGAGCAGAACTTGGTGCTTTGGCATGAGAATCCACAGAAGAAACAGGTGCACCTGATGCATTGGCCATGCCCACAGACCAGCCCAGCCAAACTGTTGGCATACATCCCAGCCGAACGCTCATACACTGGCCTCCAGCAGCCTGTTCGAGGCAGCAACTCCATAGGTGCAAAATGTGTAGCTCGCAGGGTGCTGTGCAATCACCCAAAGGATGTGAGACTGGAACCATTTCTCTCTCCATACCCAGAGGGTGTAAAATGCTCCCTCTGCAGGCTGCCAGCTTGATCCTTTGGGATCATCTCCAGCACAGCCCCATATGGATCGGGTCATAGTTGCAACAAAAGTCAGTTGCAAGACAGCCCCATATGGATATTAGAAAAAAAAAAAAGTTGCAAGTTGAATTGCAAGTAATGAAGATAATGTTGAAAGGTAAAATGCTAAAGAAAAAAAAAAAATTATACGAACTTTTTTAATAGGTAATCTTTTCGAACCCCTAACACTGTGGTTAACATGTATATCAGTATATGACCTTCAGGAGTGTCACATAAACGACACATGGCTCCAATTGTAGCAATACATGAAACAGATGAGCTGCATCCCAAAAAGAGGTGGGTCCACTCATAATGTGGGCCAGTAACACTAAATGTTGATCATTGGAGAGTTCTTTTACGGAAACCTACATGTACAGTTAATTGATCAGATAAGGATTCAGTGATGATTATGATGAGGTTCACTTGTTTCTAGGTTATAAGTGAGCATTAATCAGAACTTGGGAATGACCGACAGGATGGCCAATGCACTGATGACAAAAAATCTCTGTAGAGCTAAAGAAAACAGGTAAAGAAAACAAAAGGAGAAAGCTATCAACTGTATAAATCTGAACTGTTGAGAATTTTCTCGTATTTTTTTTTTTCTACCTTTTCTCCACATCCAAACAGGGTAGTAGTGTAAGAGCATCCAATCTTTGGACTTTGGTTGTTGGATGCAGATAGTTGCCGTAATTCTTTCACAACCAACTACTTTTGTGACACTAATAAAAGGTTTCCAACGTGCCTTAATATCAACAGTTCAAATCACAGAATCCTGGGATTCCTTGTAGAAACTAAACAATGCAAGCAGTGAATCTTTTCAGTTTTTCCCTTTTTTTTAGCATCATATAACTCTTCATTATAGCTCACCATTTAATTCTGAAGATGTACGGCTGACCTGTTAAATATTTAGATTTTTTTTTGGCTAGGGCACACATGACACAAAACCCACATGTGATGAACTGCTTCAATCTGGCAGACAGCTGCCTCACTTGCACATGTGGCTCCAGTGGATGGGTTGGATCTACATGAACATGTGGGCTTAAGTTTAACAAACCTTAAGCTCGAATAGAAAACATACCTGCTGTAAAACTCATGTTCCATCAATCAGTTTTTCAGGCAAGCATGGCTGCTGTGGGTGTGTTGGACTTGGATGGACCACTGGTTGGACATTCTGAGACTCCATAGCTATCTTTAAAGGATATTGTGCCTTCTGGGCATTTGCCAGATAATATGGGTTACTTGAAGGTGGCAGGACCACTGGCTGAAATCTTTGAGAGTCCATGGGTGATGAGGCACAGGCAAAATGAGCTTGTATTCCATATTGGTGAGTGGGATCCACCTGCAGATGTTGTGGTGGCTCTGTTTCTGGTGGAACACGAACTTGGTGCACTGTTTTTCCATAAGGATTCACAAATGGGGCCAATTGTTGCAATGCCAGGCTTCGATCATCCACAACTGGGGGCCTAGGAGGCGGCCGTGACAAAAGTAGGCAATGATTGTCAGCTGCGGGTACAGGAGGTTGTCGCACTGATGCTATGTGATGATTGTCCACACCTGGGGGAAAAGGAGGATGTTGCACTGATGCTGGGTGATGCACTTGTGCTGTTGCTAGAAGACGATGGTCCAAAAAAGAGGGTGCAGGAAGTGGCCAGGCCAGTTCTAGGCGATGGCTGCCTACAACTGGAGCCACCAGAGGTGACTGAGCCAGTACTAAGCAACGGCCATTCACAAGTGGTGGCACACGAGGCAATTGCACTGGCGCAAAGTGATATACAGAAGGGAGTTGTGCTGATGTGACAAATGGAGGCAGAGGCACCATCTGCTGTGGCAAAACTGAACAAAACAATGAAAGCAGCTTCTCAACCTGCATTTAATGCCAAATCCTAAAACATCAGCAACATGACAAAATAGAACCGACCCTTCTTTTTTAACATACATAGACCCAACCCTTAGGGCCCACATATTCCCCTGATCAAGAAAAGAAACTATGTATTCCCATATTTAGATCTACTTCTAGAGCTTGTTTGTGTAACGCTGTGATTCTGCGCTCCGCGAAAATGTATTTCATCACAGGCGTGGAAACGCAGTCCCAACATCCTCAACAAACACAACACCCTTCACCCCCCAACCCCCCAAACCCAACCAAAAAAAAAAAAAAAACACTCTTCCCCTTGCGCATGCAGAAAGATGAAGCATATTTCTCAGCATCATGGAGTCTTTGATGTCACACAAACTTGGCCTAAGGGAGAAAAGTAATCTCCTATCTTCTACTTAAGTTTAGTAAAATGTAGGTTAAAAAAAAATTCTCCTAAGGGGTGGAGAAAACACCCCTTTCTCCAGTGAAATTGAGTTTTTTTAATAAAACTGGCATTTAACTATTTACTACTTAGCTTCTCATTTATACAATGCTTTTAAAATGGCTTTCTCCTACTTAGTATACCCCCATTCAAACCCAAAGACAGTGGAGAATCACTGCTAGAGAGAAGTGGTGATTCTCCACAAGGTGGTTATTTACCCCCAGTTTTCCCCTCATTTCTCCAGCAATGGGGATTCTCTGCTTATCATGTTCTGTACATCCAAATGGTCTCTTAGCAAAAGGACAACAAAATCAAACTATGAAATATAGATTTTATAGGAAAAATTGGTATTTCCTTTTTTACAGTGATTAACAAGCGAGAAGGATATCATTTTTATTTTTCCTTTTTTATCAATGACCTCACATTTGGAAATCACCTGTTGAGAATTAAGCTCTGGTTTGAATTTAACTTTCCCCATGTAGTTTTCTTGGATAGCATGTTTGAAGACGCTCTCTGGTAAAGGCAAACAATCTTTGTCAACTTGGAATTTCACCTGCAAAGATATACCCTCAACAAATCATCTCCACACGTAGCACACCCAAAGACGCCCCACTGCACAAGCAATTGAAATAGATATGATTTTTGACAGTTCAATCATAAACAGAGTTTTTTTTTTTTTTTAAATAATCATATATAGAGTAATTAGTATATGGGGATACAATCATAGTTCAAAATAGCAATTGTGGAGGCCATAGTGTCCGGCGACCAAAACAATACGTAACGAGCAATGCTTAGTTTCATCTTTGTAAAGATTTCTTAGACAGAGGCTTCTTTTCCTTCAAAGCATCTTTGATTCTTTTCTTTCCAGATGACGTAAATTGCTGCAACAAAAGAATGACGCCACAAAGTCCTTCCTTTGGGAGACCCTATGGCGATAATCCTTGTGTCGAACAAATGAACAATGGCTGATGGAAGAACCCAGCTGCAATCAAACCCACTGTGGACAGAATTCTAAAGATCACGAGCCACATTGCAGATCAAAAGATTCTAAATTCTAAATTAAAATAAGCTATTTAGCAGAGCTGCACAAACTACAATATATTTATTTATTTATTTATATAAAGTAATGTTTACATAAAGTAAAGTTCAAAACTCAAACACATATGACAAAACATCTTTCATCAATGGAACACTGAAATTTTGTTGAAACTTGGGAAAGAAAGGTCTACAAATTAGAATGCATTTGGAAGTGATTTAGTTGGCTCACTTTGAGAACAAAATCATTTTTTTTAAACCCCAAGAATCAAAAAATAAACAGCAAAAACAAATTAAAATTACCTCAAACCATTTGGAATTGATCTATGGGAAACATAAATCCACAAGTAGAATGCATTAGGATCTGATTGGTTAGCCTAGTTTGAGGGAAAAATTGAAAAAACTCAAAATAAATTGAAAATAAATAGAAAATTTTAAGAAAGAAAAAACTCAAACAATTTGTGATTGATCTATGGAAAATATAGATATGCAAGCTACAAAGGCATTTTCAAGTGGTTCATGAAAAAAGAATGAAAGAAGCAAAATAAATAAAAATCTAAATCTTCTGCGGCAAAATAGCAGCCGCTATGGTAGCTATGCATGTAAGTGCCACTTTTTTTTCAGAAAAGTGTACCAGCCAACGGTTCCGAATGCAGTTTTTTAACCATGGATACAATGCTTCCAAGAAGTTGAAGATGACTGACATAATTGAAGTACTGAGCTGCAACATGAATAGAAATGCCTGTTTCTGTAACAGAATTCCTAGATTTGTTTTCTTGTGAATGAAGAAGGTCACGGTTTCCTAATTCGGAATCTAAATCCAAGTCTGCCTGGACATCCAAAAAGGTCAGGAATTAGAAATCACATTCCATGTTTACCATGGGTGCCAATACATGTAAGAGACTACAAAACATGCTCCTGCATATCACCATATTCTTGGAAATTACGCAAGAAGAGATGCCCTGCAGTGTACTATATATTTTAGAGTATCACGTAACCTATCTGTAGATCATGGCTTATTGAAAATGAATGGCTGGCATTAATAAAAGGTAGATAGGGGTAATTAGAGAAAATAATAGGACCGCAAATATCTTGTAGATTCCCTAGATAAGAGATTCTTATAATATTATCTCACAGTAAGGATAAGACAAATCTCAACAAAATCTCTCTGATATTCAGGTTTCTGTTTCCTAACAGTGCACCGCATAGCTCCATATCTTCAATAGCATAAGAGCAAATAGCAATGGATTAGGAACCTATACAAGTAGAATAGCATTAATCATTTTTCTTCTCAAGGAAATGTCAAGTGTGCCCTAAATGAAAAAGCCTTACCGGAAACTAGATAATACCAGATAAAGGAAAGGAAGCACTTGCATCCATCCAAGCAGTGATGATTAATATTCTACAAAGAATGTCTTGCAGGAAATACCAAGTTTTACAAGGCAATACATAGCTAGTAGCAATAGGGTAAAGGAGAAACAAAATACTACAAATGAACTACCTGTGCAGGAAATGCTCCTCCAAAAGCAGCTGGCTCCAAACTCTTCCCACCGCATCCAATAGCCTTGTATATGCCATAAAGAAGCTTCAGATCATAGTCAAAAAGGAAAAGCTTTGTGCCATCCTTAATTCCCTGCACAACTTCCATCTTCCCTGGAGGAAGACCAAAGACATGGAAGCGATAGCACTCTGGCTTTGTCTTTGCATTGCACATGAAAATAAACCCTGAAATCCTTTCACCTGCACCTGGTCCCACATTTCCTACCGATGTAACTTCCTGATTGCCATAACCAGGGTAAGGAAGAAGGGGAACAGGGGCAGGAGTGGGTGCAGCAATTGCATGAAAGGCCTTCCTTTTATATTTCTTTGCTATGTTCCTGGTGGAATTTGGGTGCTTTCTAGGATGCCCCTTGTTACTGTGCCGCTTGCCAGACCACCTTTTAACCATGTTCAGTACTGCAAATTCTGAAGATGACAACCCATCATGCATTTTATCAACAACCAAACATTCAGATAAAGAATCAAAACAAAATGCAAAGATTTGAAAGAAGTGGATTAAAAAAAAAAAAAGTAAGTCAGCATAAGAACTGAATAAAAGCTACAGCCTGTGGGCTACAGGTGAAAATAAAAGCCAACAAACTTAGCCACTCCATATACCTAAAAATCCACCAAATCTAACTGTTGGGCTCAGCAACTTATTCAAGGAACCATATCAACAGTGTTGACCGGGCAGTTATAAGATGAAATGTTAAAGAACAGACTTAAATCTTAATCATCACTACTCATATTTCATCTAAAAAAAGAAAAAAGAAGTCACTCGTAATGGTACCATTCATGCCCTTCAAGTTCTCTCAACAGGTCTCATTGAGCAAAGAAAATCTTAATGGTACGGTTTCATGCCCTTGTGATGTAATTACTCACATTGCACAGATAATTATTTTTCCAACTCCAAACTTTTGGTTTTATAAAATGCCTCTACAATTGAAACAAAGCACACAGTCTCTGAAACTTAGACACAATCCTGCAGGATTTCAATGAGTTAAAAATGCAATTTTTCTAATGAAGTCACCATAAGGGGGAGAAAAATGGAGTAAATAATCCCATGGAATCCAATCATATGGAGTGGTTGATTCACGAAAAGACACTAGGTGCAAGCATCTAGATTTTTCACCTTTATGCCAAACCAGTTTCAAAACCAACACCATTAACCTCACTACTGGTCTAGTCAGCCAAGTTGTGATCATATGGGGCAGCCGCCCCAGGTCATATCTTGACCATGCCACACATATATCCAAAAAATTGCCCCACATGTCTAATGTCTAAGACTTCGTCTCCTTCTCTCTTTTTAAAAAAATAATGCTCTGTTTTTTTACCCTTTTCTCTCCTGCTATTTTCCCACAAAACCCATGGTTCGATCATTTACAAACTATCCAAATCCCAGGAAGTCTCTCTCGATTCGATCTAGCTTTGTTGCCTGTAAGGCTTATTGGATTTCTTTCCCCCTTTTTCCTTTTTACTTTTCCTTTTTGGATGACTTGGTATTGGAAATCAATTATTTCTTTATTTTTTAATAATCCATGGAGAAAAGATAATCGGGACTTTTGCATGTTTCTTCTTCCACTTTCATTACGATTTCAAACACTTGTCTGGCATTTCCTTTTGTTGATCCACGATATAACTCCTAATGTCCTTGTAATTTGTGTCTGTTAAATCTTTATATTGATGGAATATATTTTGATTTGTAGGTTTTGGGCATAAACTGTTTGCTTTAAAGAAATTAAAAATTGGATATAGTGTGAATTGAATTTCTTATTCACCATGTGCTTTTGGGTTTATGATTTGCTTAAATTGTTGTTGTATCATGTTTGCCTTAATTGTTCCATTTATTGGCTAATTTTCACAATTATGCTCTCCATCATGTATTCTTGTTCTTAGGGAAGCGAGTGATACTGTAGGTTTTCTTACCAAAAGGATATCAATTGATTGACCATTGTCTACACCACCTAAACGAAAATCCTAGGTCCGCCACTGGGTCTAGTCAAAATAAAGCGGCCGCGTTCCAAGAGCCAAGCAGCCTACCACCTCAACAGCCCCTTAACAATCAAATCCCACTCCAGTCTGGCCAGCCACCTTGAGGACAAGATGGCTTCTTAAGGGGGATGGAGCGCTAACCCCCTTGCATTCTTAGATGGTATCACAATAAATTCTACGAGCATCATGGAATTACATGGCTGCAAATTAGCTATCTTAAGTAAGTCTTCAGCAATCACTAACCACCGTTAATAGTAGATTCTTGATTTCTTTATTGCACATTTGCTTTAATCAATGGGTTCGATTGAGAATTCCTCTATTTAAGAGGAAAGCTTTAAGCTTTGTAAGAAAGACGAATCAGTTAAAAACAATCATACATTTTTTCAGTTTCTCCCCTCAGCAAGAACATCTTGTGGGTGCTTGAACATTCTCTAAACCAAGGACTAACAGTTTTAGGGTTTGCAACAGTACACCGTTTTCCACAATCCAATATCAGTTGTTGTTTTTCAAATCTAACAACACGAAAAAAAAAAAAAAAACACAGTGGATGCTGAATGGGGATGGAAAAGAGAAGGTGTGAAAACACGAAATCCTGCAAAATGCAGTTCAGTTCATCCAAACAGGACCGTGAATTCGTCGAAACCCTAAAAAGAAGCCAACTTTTTAGAAACCCCAATTTTAAAACTTTCAAAGATCTGTGTATCACCAGAAACCCTAATAAAAGCACGAAATGAGAAGGAGAACGACACGATTGTGAGTGAAATACGAAAGCAGAGCGTACCAGAGCAGAAGGAATCTGATGTTTGCGAACACCTCGCGTGCGAAATCACCGGAGAGAATGAAAAGGAAAATGGGCCTCAGCAGAAATATATGTGTCCGTGAGAGTGGAGCTGGACCGGGCCCAATAATAACAAAACTAGGCCTAACATTGGCCGGGCCTAATAATAACAAACTAGGCCTAGCATTGCCTGGCTCGGCTCGGTGACTTCTATGTAGGGATGTAAATGGATACCTGATTCTCCGATTACATGAAGGTCTGACCTGTTAAAACTTGGGCCTGGGTTCTTATTTAGGCCTCGATAAGTAAATGGGTCTGGGTCTAGTTCCACCTTTGTTCGAACCCGTGGACCCAACATATGACCTCAATTTTCGAAAATCTCTCCTAAAAACTATGTTCTTTTTTTTTAATATCATTCTTTACCTAGACCCAAACCCGGCTCCAGACCTATCACATACATGGTTCTGGTTTCGGTTCTGGAGCCAAGAAACAGGTTCCGAAGCGGTTCCGGGTCCAGATCCGGATCCAGTTCCACCTTCTCCTTAACGGTTCCAGTTCTGGGTCCAACATGGATCCAAACAAAAATTGGCCCGTTTAGTTTTCCATGGTATATAACCGGATAGAACTATTCCCCTGGGTGTACGCATGAACCCACACATGTGTAAGGTGCAAGTCCGGAGTGGAATTTAAATACAGGACGTGGGGAACAAACCCATCACACTCACCCAGCTCCCAATTGTGTCTTGGTGACCGATTTTCTTGATTTTGTTGGATTGAATGTCTATTTTTTTTCAAATGTGATGTCAAAATGCGAGAAATGTAAAATGAAAATAAGAAATTGGGAGAAATTGGTTAGTGGTCCAGGGATTGATGCATAGGAAGAAGGCATAGCTGCTGTGACATGGGAGGAGTTTTTACCAACAAGGATATTTATTACATATAAGGTACGACTCATGGGGCCAATGTAAATGTAAATGTATGATTAACCCCAAGGGTAGCTCAAGCGGTCTAGGACCATGGTTCGCATTCGGAGGTTGTAGGTTCGAAACTGCATTACCACATTGGGGCTACAGGGGAGTTTCCCCGCCTTCCCTCTGAATCCGGAGGGATTAGTCCTGCCCAAAAGATTGAGAACCCTCCAATAGCAAAAAAAAAGAGTAAATGCATGACTATTAGTGAGATTCTGGATAGAAAGGTCTCTCATCATGAATAAGTTCAAGGCAAAGATGATAAAATTTTGATAGCCTTAAAATTTAACAAGCATTTCTTGTTATCATCGTGACATGCGCAAACCTTTGTTGTTGTCATCATTGTCAAAGCCTTATCCCAATTATCAGGTGAGTGCACCCATAAACAAGTTCAGTTGGTGAAATTCTAAGTCATTCCATCGCTTTTACCCTCTTTTCCCAACAGCCCATTGACAACCCCAGATGGAATCATTTGGATTTGAAAGAAATTCATTGTCAAGTTAGCCCAGTAAAGTGGGGCACGAATAGATTCAGACCTGAATTTGATTAGACTGGCTCCTGTCAAACTGTGTTTAGGGTTATGAAACCAAAACTAACATAATACACCATAAAAATTAGCAGTTTACTATTAGATAAGGGTTCTAGTATCATAGTATTTGGGTGGTAAGCCTTGACTGTTGGCCCCTGGATTCTAACCAGACCCTCAATTGATACAATCATGCTTAGGTTGGTAGCAGTGATGGCAAATTGCACTACATATGTAGGCATGTTTGTTTAACAAGAGGAGCTAAAGATTAAACACGGAGATATACAAGAGACGCCCGCCCTTTAAACGTAGTAAATTAAACATTAAAACATTAATGATCTACATATCTCTGCCCTAATCAGTCACTTCCATCCATCCAATACCCTCCAAATAAAAGCCTCCATCCTTAAAACTCCAATGAACAGAGAAAAATTAGACAAAATGCTTCTAATTGATTTTAAATAATGTATACTGTCTTCAAGATTGCAGAAGGGCCATCATTAGACAAACAATTGTAGACTGCAAAAGGGGTACTATCATACATTATAAATATGAATTTAAGCGACCAGATCGACTTCATCACGGTCTGGAGGAACCACATCCAACCTCATCATACTCCGATATTCATGAGGAACTGGTGCCCCAGCCTGCACGCAGAGTTCCATAACAGCAGGCGCCTTGCCGTAGTACCTCTTAAGCTCATTGATCAGAGGCGGCCCATGTGGATCCCGCGCATGCCAAACATAGTTTGGTCCAATCAGATCATCGATGGTCACTTCCTGCCATGCATGCTGGCCTTGTCGATGCTGATGCTTCGCAGCTCGGCACCACCTCACCTTGTGACCCTTAGGACCCACCTGAACCTCAGGGCAATACCCACAAGTGCTCACACCATATTTCTTCATTATCTCCTCAGCTCCTGATCTCATAACATACCATGACTCCAATATCTTGGCACTCAGTTCACTTGGCTTCTCCTCCTCGTTCTGGCAAGTGATGCAGTTCTTTCTATCCGAGCAAATTGGAATTGGCAAAGGGGGATCATCCGGTTGCTGATCATTTTCAGTATCTGCTTCATCCATCTCTTCCTCGAAATCTGCCATCCTTCCGTCGATCCAGTAAACAGGTTTGGATCTTCTCTTTGTTTGATAGTCTTCATGGTCTAGACCGGCCTGTATGCAGAGCTCTAAAACTGCTGGGAGTCTTGGGACTTGTAGTCTTTCATTGTGGACAACTCTTGGCTTTCCTACCCTATCATAGAGATGATAGCAGGATGGGAAGTAAATTACATCCTCAATGCCACCATTCTTCCATACATGAGTGGCACCTCTGAAACCACTCTTGGGCCCTGTACATGTTCGGATTTCATGACCGACATGGCCAATGTGAACTTCAGAGCAGAACCTGAACACAGAAGTACCAGTAGCATATGAAAATAGGTATTTATTTTCAAAGGGACCAACACCAATAAGAAGTTTGAAAATGGAAATCAGTTCCAATCATATGAAAACTTTGTGATCAGTAACTTCAGAATTTGAAAATGGTAGGTTTCTCACAATCGTGCTGACCATTTTGACTCTTCTCAACCATTTTTAGGTCACAAATCAGATTATCAGTGCTGACCCAGGTCCATCTGCATTTCTGGCATGGGGTGATGTCTGTCTTCAACATAATTAAAAAGAGAAGAAAAAAAACTATGAATGGACCACATTAAGTCAGTTTTTTGGAAAGGGCCTATCAATAAGGCAGTTCCATGTGACAAAGGGAGTAGTATTGTGGTGAAATGGGCCACTGGTGTCCGACTAAGGAAACCGGGTCTGAAGCAAAACAAGGAGTAGGCCAGCATTTTTTTCACAAATGGTTTTCACTCTGCGCCAACACGAGAGAACCTAACAATACAGCAAATACTTCTATCATCTGTTCCTCCAAATCTTCTCTGCTTGCTTTCTATCACCTCCTCTTTACTCACTATTCTGAGTCCAGCAATCTCACATTGCCTCTCAAAGTGAGAGAGATGAGTGTTCTCCCTGACTTTCAGTTATATCAGAAGTTCATATCTGCCATGGGAGGAAGGTTGGAAGTAAACTTTTTTGTTTCTTTATTTATGCTTTGCAAGGGAATCGAACTCACAAACCCGCGCCACGCACTTTCCCTCACCAGCCGATGCTCAGCTTGGGGCAACCTTTTTTTTTTTTTTTTGAGTGAATCTTTCTCAAAGGTTAGAGTTGGAGGTAACATAAGTACAATGAAAAATGAGAAATGGATTCTTACATGTAAGCAACTATAGGGGCCGTCAATAAGCCAAGCTAACTTAGCTTGTGGGTTAATCAATCCAAACCCTCAGACAAACAAGTGGGAGCAAGTGAGGATCTAAATCAGGTCCAAGTACAGGTTTGGTTAGACATGTGGACACCAGTGAGGGTCTTATGTTATCCCATGTACCTGTCTGGGTACAGTTCTGCATACCCATATTTAGTTCTAAGTGCCAATACACCAAGGAGCGAACCAAACCAACATGTGTTCACCACCAGGGAAAGGTGCCCCTACCATGAAAACAGAGACACATCAGATAGATGGAAAGATGATCAGAGAGTCACAAACCTTCTATATGATTGGAAGTCGAAGGAACGTGGTCCATCTCTTCTTCGTCATCCTTCACTTTATGAGGCAATGTGCGATGGTTGAACTCAATTATTCCTCCCATCCCACTGGATGCTGGAGTGCTGGACCAAGTGCGCGAGAGAGGTGATAGAAAGCAATCAAAGAAATGTTGAGAAAGATGAGGAGACGAGAATATGCCGCTACTCGATGAAATGCTCTCCTGTTGGAGAGCAGAGAAGAAAGGAAAAATCATGAAGAGCACTCCTGACCAACAAGAATGGATTACCACGAACAAGTCTCCCCTGAGATCTTATTCTTCTAATCTTTTTACTTCAAATGAGGCAGGATGGGTAATGGATTCGAGCCTACATTATGAAGCATGAGTGAATTTGCTTTAAGCTCAAACTCGGGTTTTGAATTCCCAAACTGAGCCTGGGTATTGGAATAGCGCATATATCTTTCATGATAACACACGCATACAATGCAGAAATTTCTAGAACAGCCAACCCAGGCCCCTGATAATTAATCCATACCCTTCACACTGCCAATGAATTAGCAATGTAGCACACTCCAAATTTCACACTCATTTGAGTTTTGTAAACCCTTGAGTTGATCATAAATTTTTGGCACTCATCTGAATATATTCAAAAGGTAGGAATTGCACAACTCTGTAGCTCCCATGAGTCTACAGTTCCATTTTTTGGATAAACATAGACCATGCAACTTTCAATACCCTTACCCCTCCATCATCGGCATGCATTCAGGTGAGACCAACAAGCTTGGTCATTTCTAGCTTCAAAAAAGTTGGCCCATTGCTTAAAAACAAACCTACAATACCACAACCTTATACAATATCATTCATGCTCATGCTTACCCACATCCAATTCAGGCAAGAATTGGGCTAGTCAAGACAACTCAACCAACCCAAGTTGCACTCCAACTTCAATTAAAACCATACAACCTCCAAAAAAAAAAAAAAAAAAAAAAAAAAAAAAAAAAACCAAACTATTAAAGTGGTGAACATACATCACCATGATCATAGTGATGTTAGCAAAATTCAAGAGAGGCATAAAACCATACACTAATAAAGTGGTGAACACCATCATGATGATAGTCAAGTTAGCAATTCAAGAGTGGCCAAAATTCCATACCTGCATCTTTTCACAGGAACAACGACACCCACAAGCTTTGCCAGGCCATGGAGGAGCGATTCTCTTGCTTGGTTGACTTGGTGGGCCACCTCAACAAGTTCAGGAACAAGTAGTCCATTCTCAGGCGCTTCAAGGATCGTGCAAAGGCCAGCATTCCTTGCTTTCTTCTCTTTCTTGGCTCTCCGTATCAAAACTTTCACTGGGGTCGGATACGGCTTCCGTTCCGATTTCCCCCTGCAGGGTTTTGGAACATCCGCATATCGGACGTCTTCTGCGACGATGGAAACAAGATATCGGCACTGCTGAAATACCTTGGGCCGCCATGTTTCCCAAAATGTTCTACTTTGCATCTTCTTTTGGTGTTGTCGTGAGATGGGTGAAGCTGAAATAAGGGTCTAAAACTCTAACCTAAAAAGGGGGGGTTTGGGGCGTTGGGCACTTCATCATTTGGCCATTGTTTGGGGTTTTTGACCCCTGCTCCAATGGAGAAATTCACAACATGTTTCAATCCAAGCAGAAATATTTTACAGATTCTGATACTGTGAGATTTAGCAGAGGATTTATGAATCCTGCATGCCTACAGCTCTGATGGAAAATCTCAGCAGTATTAATCAAAGTAGAAGACTTTGATGTTGGTTTTGAGTATTCTTTCTGAAAAAAAAAAAACCCAAAGTTGCATTAGAATCTATAGAGAAAGACAGAGAGGAGAAATCTGAAACTATGCCTCCCAAAAAACCCAACTTGGAAACCAATCTTTCAAAGAGAAGGAAAAAATAAATCTCATGAGAGAGGGAGAGAGGGGAGTGGGGTTTACCTTGAAGGAGGTGCTGTTATTCTTTTGGGTGTGACTTCTGCATAATCTTTCTCCATTTTTCAGTTTGAGAAACAGACTTGATTGACTCAGATGGACCAACTTCCATACCTAGTTTCTACCAAAAACTAGCTAGTCTCAGGAGTGGGTACCCAACTGAGTCACACCACCCATATTTAAGAGCAAGGTTAGGGAGGTGGCAGTGGTCTGGGCTGAGTCAAGTTGAGCAGTGGACAATATGCACAGGCACTACCCAAGCACACCCATTTATTGATCAGGCCAAAAAAACTTGTGAGTCCATGCCCTACCCAAACTTTTAATGGATGAACCCCAATTCTTCTTCTTCGGTGCAGGCTGGGTTTGCTGCTCATAGAGAAGTTAGGTGGGTTGGGAGGTCAAGTAGGAAGAGTTAAAAGGTCCATCCAAACCTTTAATTTATGATTGGTGGGTTAGCAAAGACAAACTGTCTCACTAAGTAGAAGGTGCATTTGCGCGACAAGAAGATTTCATGACGGAGATAAAAAATGTTCTGATATTTCGTGTTGTAAGTCCACTGCCATGTTGGTTTGTGCAATGTATTAATTCCACTGGAAAGGAGGAGAAAAAACGGAAATAATTTTCCTAAATTTTGATTTCTGATGAGAAGGGTAGGATTGCAGAATTCATTTCTTCCAAGGAAATAGAAATTCACAATGCAAAATCCTTTCATTGTACAAACAAGTTACAAGAAAATTTCACGAATGCGAAAGTTTATTTTGATTTTTGTGTAGACCATTGCTGCAACTCATTGTCTATACATAAAAGGAACATAATCAAATGAAATTCCTCGATAAGGGGATTTCGATTTCCTTTGGGAAGGGTTGGAATACAAGCTTCCTCTCTCCCATGGAAATAAAGTTCTACAAATTGCCCACCTGCCCCATATTAACGCATAAGAGACTTCCACGTGTTCTTTTTTTTTTTTTGGGGATATTTTTTGCTCAATATCAATGGATGTTCGCCTTATCACCAAATATCGAATATAAATCTTTAGCAGGAAACCCCTTTTTTCTTTACCTTTTCCACCCATTTTCCACATCATTTTGATGCTTCCTCTTCAATGGTCCCAGCCCTGGATTCTCTTTATTTACCTTTTATATGTTTCCTTCTCTCTCTTTTTAGGAGTAAGTTATGTCTTCATTTTCTCAATGATAATTTACAGAAATGGAAGTATACTATCCAAAAGATTGAGTATACTTCCAAAAAGGGCATACCCCTTAAATACAATATGAAGCGAAAATATAAAAAGTACTAACTATCATCTAGAAACTCCATACCTTATAAAATTATACAAAATATCAATGTAGAGTGCCCAAACTTCTGCTGATGAGTTTATTAATACGCATAAGTATACTTTCTTCTCCTTGTTTGGCCCTGCCACAATCCTTCTTCATTTTTTATTGTTGACTTTCTCATCTTTCCATTGGAAGGTTGTAAATATTTATTAAATCATCTTTCCATTGCAAGGTTGTAAATATTTACTAAATGGAGACGAATAGAGAAGGAATGTTACACTCGTGAATAAAGACGGTGTGAAATTCTAAGTTCTAGTGACGTAATGAAAAAAAATTACATTCTTTAATATCCAGATAATTGTTTTTTTTAATTAACAATATACAATCATATCACTGGATATGAAGGTCTTACATTCTATTTACAATAAGCTATAGGATATACCAAAAAGAATATAACAACTTATGTAACTAACTCCAAGCAAACTCCAAAGGATATAGCTCAGTTGGCCTATTAGGACGACGGTTTGCACTCGGAGGTTGTAAATTCGAAACTGCACTACCACACTGGGGCTATAGGGGAGTTTACCCGGCTTCCCTTTGGGCCCGGAGGGATTAGTCTACAATGGAGTTTACCTGGCTTCCTTCTGGGCCCGGAGGGATTAGTCCAATCCAAATGGTTGGGAACCCTCCATTATCAGCAGTAGCACAAAAAAATAAAAAAAAATAAAAAAAAAAAAAAAAAGGGAACTCAAAGCAGAATTTTGGTTGGAAAAAAGGACACAATTAATGAGTGTACACACATTGCATCGTTTCATGAATTCCCCTTTAATAAAAACCATAAAAGGAATAAGATGGACAAAGAAAATAATAGCATATTCAATGGACATTATATTATTATATTATTTAAAGAACCTTAAAAAATGAGTAATACAGAGAAAAAAATAAGGTGTTGTATAAAAGAGAGAAAAGACAAATGAATGCTAAAATAAAGAGAATCAAGGGCAAGATCGCCAAGGAAGCAACAAAACCACTAGGAAACGAATGGAAAGCAACAAAACCACTAGGAAACGAATGGAAAGGTATAGAAGAAAGGGGTTTTCTGCTGACTGAAGAACCAAACTCAGCCTTGAAAGCAGGCATGGATTCAAACAAAAACCCAGTTCAAATATAAATAATAGTACAAGATTACTTAATATACATATATAGTACACAATTTATGATCATGGCATCAGGTATCAAGTCCTCAGGTATGACCGTGGACATCAACACAAAGCCAAACCTCAATTGAAGAAGGGTCCAAAAAATGGACTCATACCCTATATTTTAGCATGGAACTATGTGTACTTAGGGACCCATTTTCATCCTTATTTGCAGTCATGTTTGTAATAACTCCATATCCCATCATTTCTCTCCTCCCTGCATTGAAGGCTTTTCCGGGCATTACTCCAATACATGGAACAAGCAACCCTTTAACATGTAAAGGGACTCTGCTTCTAGCCTTCTTTGCATTTGTTCAAGCCATTTCAAATGATTTAAGGGATCTTGGATGACAACCAGAATTAATTTTTGACCTTACAGTTACTTTTATTTATTTTTTTTTTTTTTTTTTTTTTTTTGAAGATTTTGTATATGGCTAAAGTTCAAAGGACCAAAACCACAGAAAAATGTCTCACATGATTTGGATTAAGCAGTCCCTGAATGCCCTGCGTAAAAGCCCAATCAGAAGCATTTTCTCTTAGTGAAAACCATTCTTCAATTGTCATTTTAAAAAAATGGAAAGAAAGAAAGGGAAGAGAAAAGAAATAGCAGAAACATCAGGAATATGATTCAATGGGCTAAAACGGAACTTAGTAGGGAGCTTAGACTGAGAAATTCCCTGCATGATTACAACTATACATTAATTCAAAAGGCCACTGAATGACAACAGTCGGCAAACACAAACGACCTGTAGTAGTGTATACACCCTGAGAAGCACCAAAAAGGGTCATGAGTAGCAGCAAGTCTCCAATGGGTGAAGCTCAAGGAAACAAAAGCATTCTGATGTTCCCCACTCCTAAGGAAAGACTTGAAATCTTTTTTTTTTTTTTTTTTTTTCATTGTTCAAAATCTAACTCAATTCTAAAAATACACTAATCAAAACTCAGAAAACAATTTAAGAGATAAAAGAGTCTCATAGCAAATGCGCAGTTGTGAAAACAAAAACAAAAACTCCAACCTGGAGATGAACAATAGGTTAGAAACAATTGGTTTCATCACCTCCATCCGTGATGTAAATTAGATCAAACAGACAAAGGAAAAACTTCTCTTGTTAAGGAACAAGCAGTTATTTACACCCTAGCAACCTTGCCTTAATACCTGCTTCCCTTAGCTCTATACATGTAAATACATGACATAACATGATACAGCCCTTGTTTCTTTGAAAGACAAGGAAGTCGATGAAAAGAGCAAACTACAGCATTTCAGCTTTGCAAACCATTATTGCAGCCTCAAGAACTCATAAGCCATAAACGCCAGTCCAACCACGTCCATAGGCATCTCTTGTAGATGATGAGTTTCATCATTGACACACTAACCTAACAAGCCGCTGGCCATAGAAAAAATAGCATGTTCCTTTACTCTTATGCGCATGCATACCATTCCTCATCCTGAAAGCCGGAGATTTACAAAATGGTGAAAACAGATAAAAATAATGTGCATTTAGTTCCTTGTGCTAATTGTCTATTTACCTATACCAGAAGGTAGTATCCAATGAATTAGGTTGCAAAAAGAGGAAGAGAGGCAACTGTATTTCTTTTACAGGAGGTAGGTGAGATAGCATACCTCGATTTGGACAAACATTTGCAAAGTGTGAGGGATCACCACAAATAAAGCACCTCCTGCCTGAGATAGGCTCACCAGTTGCTGTCACAAAAGAAACATTTGTAGCACTGCGTCCTTCCCCACGTCCTCTGCCTCGGCTGCCTCTGCTGGGGGGGCTGCGTGCCCCTCCTCCGCCAGTGTCATTATTGTCAATGCTATCTTCCCATCTGCATCACAGACAAGTTAGGGATATACTACTCCGACCCATCCATGACTGGTACCAGCAAATTATCATTGGAAGAACCTTAAGAAATGGATTGACAGCTCAAAACAAGGAAATGGCTTGAAACAAATTTAATGGGGTCAGTGCTGATGGCCTTGTTCTATCCAGTTTGTTTACACTTGACATCCACTGGCAATGGGAAGTGTTATGCTGAGTTCCAATATACTTACACAAAGAAATTACACTCCTCCCGCTGGCATTTGTAGAACTTCCTTCCCCTGTTGTTAGCTGTATTAGCAGTTCGAAATATGCAGGGCTCCCCACATGCATTACATGAAAGAGTAGTAGGTCCTGCATTATCAAAAGAAAATATAATATAATATTCTATGAGTTGTTTGTGTGGGAAAGAACAAAATGAGAAATGGAGTGGGTATAGTTGTAGATAAGGATTTGAAAGAAAAAATTGTGGGGGTAAAGAGGTTGGGTGAAAGAATTATAGCAATTAAACTAGTGTTAGAGGAAGATGTAATTCATATCATTAGCACGTATGCTCCCCAAGCAGGATTAGATGAAAGCGTCAAGAGATAATTTTGAGAGGAGATGGATAGTTTACTATGAGAAATCCCAACTAGTAAAAAGACTTTTCCTAGTAGGAGATTTAAATGGGCATGTACGAAAGGATAATAGACAATATGAGAGAGAGTGCATGGAGGACAAGGATTTGGAGAAAACAATGAGTTAGGAGATACTATCTTGGACTTTGCATTAGCTTTTGACCCTATAATAGCAAAAACTTGCTTTAAAAAGAGAGATGAGCATTTAGTTACCTATAAAAGTGGAATTAGCAGGAACTAGATACACTTTTTTCTAGTTAAAAAACATGACCGATTGGCTTGTAAAGACTGTAGGGTTATTCCAGAAGCCACACAACATAGGCTAGTAGTTTTAGATATTTGCATTAGATATAGAAAGAGGGGTAGTAAATAAAATGTGCCCTAAAACAAAGTGGAGGAATTTGAAAGGAAAACAAGCAACAATATTTAAGGATAAAGTGATTAAGCAGGGATGATGGAATTTTAAGGGGAAATTGAAGCGATGCGGAATCAAATGACTTACTGTATTAGGAAGGTTGCTAAAGCGGTACTTGGAGAGTCAAAATGGAAAAGACACTTCAATAAAGAAACCTAGTGGTGAAGTGCAAAGGTCAAGAAAGTTGTTCGAGAGAAAAGACGTTACAAAGTTTGGCAGAAGATTAGGACTATGGAAAACTATGAGATGTATAAGGCAAAGAAAGAAGCTAAGAAAATTGCAAGTAAAACAAAGTTCAAAGCATATGATGACTTATTTAACAGGTTGGGAACAAGAGAAGAAGACAAGGATATTTTTAAGCCTGGAAAAATTAGGAAAAGGAAAAGTAAAGACTTAGACCATGTCAAATATATTAAAAGCAATGACCAAAAGGTTCTAGTGAAGGACAACAATATGAAAGAAAGGTGGAGAGAATAGTTTAGTATACTTTTCAATGAAGAGTATGTTGGAGACATAAGAACAAGAGAGAATACTTTATTAGCAGAACATACTTTTTCTGTATACTTAGGGTAGTGGGAGTGAAGAAAGCATTGAAACAAATGAAGAAAGGAAAAGCTACAAGTCCAGATGACATTCCGATAGAAGCTTGGAAATGCTTAGGAGAAGTTGTGCGGGCTTTGTTAACTAGTCTCCTTAATAAGATATTGGTGACAAAGAAGGTGATTATAGTACCTATATATAAGAACACAGGAAATATACAAACTGGTACCAACTACTGTGGCATTAAACTTATGAGTCGTACTATGAAGCTATGGGATAGAATAATGGAGCAATGACTTAGACAGAAGATCAAGATATCTACAAATCAATTTGGTTTTATGCCAAGGAGATCAACTACAAAAGCTATCTCCTCAATTAGGCAATTAATGGAAAAATATCGAGTGAAGAGGGAAAATCTGCATATGGTCTTCATTGATCTAGAAAAGGCTTATGACTGGGTACCTAGAGATTTAATTTGGTAGGCTTTAAATAAAAGGAATGTTCCATGATGTTATATTGAAATTATTAAAGAATTGTAAGAAGGAGCGGTAACAAGTGTAAGAACTACCTGTAGAGAGACAAGTGAATTCCCAATGACCATAGGTTTGCATCAGGGGTCAGCCCTAAGCCCTTACCTCTTTGCATTAATTATGGATGAGTTAACTGCTCATATTCAAGAGGTAGCTTGGTGTATGTTGTTTGCAGGTGATATAGTGTTGGTGAATGAATTAAGAGATGGAGTGAAAGCAAACTCGAGAAATGATGGGAGACTTTAGAACCCAAAGGCTTTAAAATAAGTCATACAAAGACAAAATATATGGATTGCAACTTTAGTGGGCATTTACAAAAAGCTGAAACCACTGTGAGAACTAAAACACAGGAGATACCACAAAGAGATTCATTCTGTTACATTGGCTCGATAATTAGCAAGGATGGGGAGATTGATGAAAATGTCAAACATAGGTTAAAAGCAGGATGGTTGAAGTGGAGACTTACGTATAGAGTGCTTTGTGACAGACGAATTCCAACAAAATTGAAGGGAAATTTTTATAGGACAGTAATTAGACCAGCTATATCCTATGGAGCAGAATATTGGTCAATCAAGAAGCCACATATGCACAAAATGGATGTAGCAAAGATGAGAATATTGAGGTAGATATGTGGTAAAACTAGGAAGGATAAAATTAGAAATTAGCGTTTTCGAGAGCATTTAGGGGCAGCATCAATAGAGGACAAAATTAGATAAACTAGTTTGAGATGGTTTGGGCATGTCCAATGCAAGCCAGCAATGGCGCTGATAAGTAAAAGTTTGGCTATGCAGGTTGATGGCCCACCACCAAGGGGAAGGGATAGGCCAAAGTAGGTGTGGATGGACGTAGTAAAAATAGATTTGAAAAAGTGCAATTTATCTAAGGATTCAGATAGATCAGAATGGAGAAACATAATTCATATAGCCGACCTCAACATAGTTGGGACAAGGCTTTGATGATGATGATGATTCCATGAGTTGTTGAAAGAGAAACAACAAATGAGGGGAAAGGAAGGGGGTCCGTTTTTTGGTTTGATGATTGGACGGGAGTAGGCCCTTTTAGTATGTTCTATATATTCTATATTTATTTATTAAAATGTGCAATCACGAGGCTTAAGCTCTTCGCTTTGGACAATTGGAACACCTCGCATCCCACTTTAATAGTTTAGAACATTGATCTATGCATGCCCTTAATTTTATGAGTTTTTATAGTATTGGTATTTATGATTTTTATTCAATAAATTTAGGCCATGATAACAACTTTGGCCCTTTTATACAAAGCATCTCTCTCTCTCTCTCTCTCTCTCTCTCTCTCTCTCTCATGAAAATCCTAAATCCGATTCAGTTCTTTCTAATTACATTCAGTTCAAACTGTTTTACTTTGAAAATGATAGAATTTCAGGAAATAGTAAACCTAGTATGGTAGGATGTGAAATGCTATCCAAATACTATCTTGAAACAGTATTTGGTATAAATCCTGCACTCTAAGCATGCACAAGAATTTGGATTAGATCGTCAGAATCCATACTGTTTTGCAAGCTTGACCTTCTTCCACGCTGACTGCCCCGAGAGTTGGAAATCTGTGAAGGGCAATCATTTGAAGAATGTCCTGTTTGCCTGCAATGTACACAAGCAGATTGCCTTGCAGTCCCTCTTTGAGCATTACTTGAAGGTTCCATGGGCCGACGCCCTCTTGCTGCAAATGAAAATCAGATTTTAGCATTATGTTGAATATGCGTTAAGGAAACAACCCTTGCTGGATAGAAGAAATATGCAGCGGTTTTCCACAATGATTACCAGTGGATAGGAGTAACTTTTAATTGGAGAGTAACCTCCTTCAAATGAATTTCGGTAATTAACAAAACTTTAGTAGATGCATCATTCAGAATTTCAGATCATCAGATGAATGATCAACAATAAATTCTTGTGAGAAACAGGGCAGTCATCAGAAAAAGACACTGTTCACTTCATTATTGACAGAAAACAAGTTCTCAGTACGGTAAGTGATGAGGACTGAAGTGTTTGTGGTTTCTAATTGAAACAGTTTGCCACAGGGAGGACTCGGCTAAAACAATCCCTTGGGTTTCAGGCTTAAAAAAGAATCCTCGAAAGTCTCAATTCCCTTTGAATGAAATTATAGGTCATTAGGTTCTTCTTTTCAGGTGGACTCTCAGCACGTGGGTCGAGCATGGCTAATGATATAGCGGATTCATTGCCTAAGGAGTGGTAGAATTGGTCCCTCTATTGGTCCGTTGATTTAATTTTTTTCATAACTTTCTTTGAAACTTTCCTTCTTAATTCTTTTGGTACAAGGCTCTTATACCCTTGTTTTAGCTTTTTATTTTTTTATTTTTTTGGTTTCTTTATAAATGTTTGCAGTTATTGATAATAGAAATAAAAAAAACCTGTCCCACAGGCAACAACATATGAGTACTTACTATAATCCCTTCTATGGAAGGGAAATCATAATTTCATACTTAAATGGAAACTTAAATAAAGGTTAAGGTGCATTTCGATTATCCAAAGAAACAACCAACTCGAACATTTTGGCACAAGGAATGTCTAATTGTCTCTCCGTTCCATTGGGCACTTACTGGATCCCACACTTCGAAATACAATTAGGTGGATGCCTCTGTTCCATTGTGTATTTGGTGGAGGATCTTTGCATAGTATCACAACTAATATGGTGTTCGACTTCTAAACAACCTCAAACACGAAGCAGAATGTAGAACCATCCATTCTTCAAAAAAAAAAAAAAAAAAAACTCAAAACACCTTCAATTGTTGAGTTGGACTCAAACACCACCCATGATTAGGAAACCAATACCTATTGTTATGCTACCATTATTTATTTATTTATTTATTTTTGAATGGCTATCGTTATGTTTCCATCATGACAAAGAAAGAAAAAATAAAATATCTTCCAAAGATATTTTGGGAGATAATCAACCCATCCCTTGCTTGTTAAGTAATTTCAAATCCACCATATTGAAGAGAACTATCTATGTTGGGAGGCGGCTCAGATTTTGGCATGATGAATCGTGTGGTCAAACAGTGTTGGAACCATCAATTTCCTAATCTTTTTTTGTTGGATCAGAGACGACATGCTATAGTGATGGATATTTTTTCCTGTTCGGGAAGCAATCTTTGGATTGTGGGCTTTTTATTTTGCTCGATTACTTTGTTTACTAGGAAAAGTGTACTTGTCAGTTGGTAATTCAGGTGTCAGATTGTGGAAAATGGAAACCAAATGTTAAGGGCAGGTTTTCGGTGAACTCTTTTTATAATGCTTTGGCTGATTCTATTGAAAGGGTGGAGGGCTGGCATAACTTTTGTGCTCCTTAAGTTCCACCAAGGGTTTTGATTTTCTATTGGATAGTGAGGTTACATAAAATTCTAACAATAGACAAGTTTAGAAGAATGAATCATATTATCATTAATGAGTGTCCAATGCGTATAGAAGATAAGGGAACGGTGCATCATTTGATGATTCATTGTCATTTTGGTCATAGAGTGTGGTCTGCTTTATTGGAAGTGTTTGGTATGGAGTGGGTTATGCCTAGGATAGTTGAAGATCTTTTTTCTTCAATGGTGTAGGCGCTGCAGGTTTATTCAGGGTAAGATTTTATGGAGGCTAGTCTTATATGCTACCTATTGGAAGCTCTGGTTGGAAGGAATAATAGAGTTTTCAAGAGTAGGTCTAATTCTATGATGGAGGTGGTTGAGTCCATAACTTGGTCCGTCCCCGAATGGGCGAGTATGCGAAAGGAGTTTCTTTGAAAGATCTTAATAGATCTTGGTCTTCTTTCTTTTAAGGGTGGTTGGAGTGTTCAGTCCATGGTTAGAGTTGTATGGATGAATCCCCCTATAAGTGTTCTGTAGTTGGATTTTGATCGTGAAAAAGAGGGATAGGAGTAGTTATAAGATTGGAATGGTAATATTGTAAGGAACTTCTTTGGGCCGATTGACTCTTCGGATGCTAATGAAACTGAGTTGTTTGCGATTCTTATTGGTTGACGAGAGTTTCTTTAGATGGCTAGTTATAATGCTATTCTTGAAGGAGATTCTTTCTCGGTAATTCAGTGGTGTTCAGTCCTTCTCATCTTTGGAGATTGGCGAATTGGGTGGAGGTGCAGGATATTTCAAAGAGGTTGGGCGCTAGCTTCCATCATATATATATATATATATATTTGAAAAAGGTGACTTTTCATTGCACAAAAACTGTACAGTATAAGAGAGCTAAAACGACCGAAAAAGCCCCTACAAAAACACAGGGAAGGTTGTACACCAACAAAAAGGAAAGGAACTTAAGTAGGGCCAGAAATGAGCAAAGAAGGTTTAAGAACTCCCTCTTTTGCGAGTTTATCAGCCTCCGCATTTGCTAATCTCATAATGTGAACGAACGAAACATTCAAATCACCTGACCATTGAAGCACCTCTTCAATAATGTATGCCAGATACAAAGAAGGTGAAGAAGACCGAGTCACCCAATGCTGTGGGGGATAGTCTTGCAAGGGAAGGAGGTTTTCGCTTGTCCATTTATTTATTTATTTATTTTTTCTTTTTGTTAGTTTTGCGTTGGCTATGTTTTGTCCCTTTTTGGGTTTGGTGAAATAAGATTTTCATTGTAATATATTAAATAAATAAAAAAAGAAAAAAGAAGAGAACTATCAACGTCAAATTGGGAATGACAGCATATGTTAATTTTTATTCCAAGGAAAAGTAGCTACAAACTCAAATGTGGACAAAAGAAGAAACTGACAAGGTTTGTCAGTCATACCCTATATAAAAGGTTAGGTAACAAAGATGTGTTTACTAATAGTGGTACCGACTACCGCACATGCAAGAAATATTAGAACAGGCACCCTCTGGCCATGAGTTGTTATGCATGGAACAAGGTTTTGTAAATTAGAATGATATAGAGAGTATGTTAGTACCGCCTAAAATACAAAAAGGGATACATTACAGTTCTTTTGCGATATGTGCGCAAACATGTTTTACAATGGCAACAAACATGGAAGTTTTTCCCCCTTTTTCTGGATTGTCTGCACTACCTATATAATAAAATGAGTATAACACTGACCTGGTGTGATAACAGGATTTCGGGGCCCTGTTCCACAAATTTCTATTAATTCTTTAAGCGTATCATCGCAGCCACCAATGCATCCTGACAAAAGAAACTACTATTATCATAAAGATGATTAAGATTACAAAATTCTACCAGAGTAATATCATTAAAAACAATTTCACATGATAAAAAAGTAAATTTTCTCAACATCTATTATGTAAGAATAGAACAATTTGAAACTATAGAATGACACATGAGACCAAAGTCAATGCATCTGAAGGAAAAGCCGAATGAATACTTGCTTTGAAACTATAAGAATCATATTACATGATACCCAAGTCCATGCATTTGAAGCCAGATGAGCAAAATCTAGATATTAATGTTCTGTCAAAAACATAAAAGATGCCACTTCATAAAGATGGTTAACTGAGACATGTAAGTTATGGCACACACACATGCATGTACGAACACTCACTTATGCACACGCACACATGCATGCGCATGCACGCACATCACTTGCTTTTAAGGTTAGATGTTGCCGTTGGGTTAATCTGAAATTTATTTGTTCTTTCTAAATTTAAAACTCTAGACAAGAAAATGTCGGATTGACTGAACTGTAACGTAATTAGACAGAGAAAGCAGTGTCTAAAACACATCCAAAACGAACCACAAAAAAGCCTATATAATGATGCGCGTTGAAAGGTTAAAGTCTTTGAAATCCCCAGTTATCTGGCTCTTTGTACATTTTCCCCAACCATTTATTTCAGATCATGAGCTTTTATGTCTTCTATTGGGATTGTAGTTTCTGTTTTGGCTGATTTGTGGTGACCAACAACATTTATCCCTGTGGCCCAGTGGACACTTCATTGAAACAGATTTAAATTCAATGATGCTCAGCTCAGTGACTCTATGATGATGATGATGATGATGAACTAAAAGATCTCCCTAGACATTTTGAGGTTCATTAGTTGGTTCCACTGCTTGTCTCTCTATGATATTGCCTATGAAGCAGTTACAATTAGTTTAATATCATCCTTATGGTGAGGTCAAGACAATATAATCTGAGAAATTTCATTTTCTTAATCATCAATGGCTTTTTTTAAGCAATGCCCAATCTTATAGCTGATGTCACAAAATGTTTGACTGTAAATTGTCTAATCTGACAGGTGGTTTGCTGATTGAATGGTCTAAACCAATGAAATGATATAAAAGATAAAATATTACTGAGATAAATACACTTTTTAACTAAACTGGTACAAGACTACAAACAGCATTCGATGGCCCATTTGGACCCAGCTATAGTGATTTCAACTAATGGAAAGGTGATACACAATGTGGGTTGCTTGAAACCCACAAGTCATACTAATTGGTGCTCCAAACCATTCATTTGTAAGTGCAGGTAAAGAGATTGCACTGAACTTTCTTCAGGTCCATTTTGCAGCCCTTTAAGCAATGACATTTATTGAGCAATCAGTATGATTATGACCTTATGGAACTCCAGACTATCAACATAGGTGTCCATCTATCCATCGGTCAAGTCACCTTTGCTGGGCCTTAAGATGCACCCTGCACTTTCAACACTGATCATACATTCATATCTACATGTTTACGAGGCATGTTATTCATCGCAGTATCAGTATCTAACTTGGTATCCACTGGTACCATACAGCTCAAATCAGTCAGATGCAACTTGACCGAGTCATACTAACTTGGTAACTGGCAAGTACTAAATACAAGGAACAGTACAACTCAGGTGAGTCACATGTGACTCAACTGGGAATTATACCATTTTATGAAGATTTACACTTTTATATTCGGTCATAAAAGACCTCCTAATGTACAATTTTAAAGAAAACAAAAAAATGTAACTCCATCATGTTTGGCCACAATTAAAACCTTTCGTGTGCTTTAATACAATATAGACCATCTAAAAGTTCGTTTAATGATCACAATACCTTTTCATTTTCCATCCCAAGCTTGTTATTGTGATCAAAAGTGACAGTTGTCAAATTAATTATATACGATTTATATAAACCATATGCAGAGAGATTGCAGCAAACGTAAGAAGTAGGTTTACAACTTCCAACTGAAAATGACAGCAAACCTACACGTATCCCAATGAATTAAAACATGGTTCCTATAAAGACTAGACTTAAAATACATGCCATATTTCTATGATAACACACTTACCCAAATGATCGACATTGTAGTGATGTGGTATCGCTATCCGCTGGAACTTAAATTGAATCTTAAAAACAGGACCTATGGATGATAAATGACTCATAAAAGTTACATGAACTGAGAAACTACAGAACTAGAAGAATGTTAGATAAAGAGAATCAAGAAACAGAACAAATAAAACAGTATATCCATATGCATTACGACTTGAAATTAGAAGATGAACGATACAAACTCGTGAGTACCCAACCTGGAGTGCAAGAATTGCAAATTTGGCTTGTGACAGCTGCTTCTGAGATGCCTCCAGGAAGCCAAACAACATTCCTACACTGACAAAGGAAAGCTTCATTAGAGTTTATGATAACAAGCATTAACGAGAGCCCCCTAAAGTTCAGATGGCATTTTGTTAGACTCAACATACCAAGAAGAAACAAAAAGTATCCATTAGCTAACATTTAACGCAGCTTTTCATGCCTGTCTTTCCAAGCAAAGGACCAATACTTTTCATTACTTGATTGTTGACTTTATCGTCTATCCTCACAACTACTAATGCACATTCTTCAACATCCCTAATTGCGGAATGTGGCATGAGAATGACAAAACATGCTTCAACATCTAGTTCTGGAAAACTGGTTTTGGCATATGAGGATTCAGTTCCATGGTCCAAGGGGTGAAGCTATCATGAAATCTTTGAAATGGGCAATGTACACATGTTGGACACGTCTCAGACACAAAACTGTGTTGGATTCTCATGAATTGTTCTTTTTTCTTTTTTTTCTTTTCCTCCTCTTTCTATGGCTAACCCCAGTGGTAATGGAAATGCTCAAGGAAGCATGATAAAGACATGCCACAAGTGCAGTCTTAGAGATATTTTTGCATATTATTCTTATTCAGAATAAATATTATTTAAATTATTAGAGAATTAAATTGAATCAATGAATCCTATGTTTTGGAATTTTCCAAATTGGACACCTCTTACTGTTACCAGGTTTCAAGATACAGACCCACCCAGTACTCATGCAACTTAGGGGCTAAGGAGATTGGACGCATTCTTGGGAATCTCCAATTTGGGAACCACTTGAGCACCAATGTCAATTGATAGCAGACCATGGAATGCTCAGATCAGACTGTCATATGGATGATTATGCTGTCCAATTGAAGTGATGGTTAAGAGATATGGCAATCCAAGGCGAGGCACAATGTAAAGCGTAGATATAGCTGCCCGCCGGGACAAAATGTGCTTATGGCTCAATAGACACATGGGCCATCCATAAGCTATGTCATGGGCTATTGGGTCAAATGGCCCGCGAACTGTTGTACTATTTACATAGAATTTCTTTGTATCTTTATTTATCATTATGGATAGCTGTTATCCCTTCTTATTAGGAAAACTAGGGTTGATTTTTCTACTTCTATTATATGTAATCTTACATAAATATAGTCTCGTGGTTTCAAGCAACACCACTGAAAATTATCCAGAAATGCTGTCTTATTCCTCTTCTTTCATCATATTCCACATAAATCAAAGACGTGTGGCTTTCTAGTCAGAAGTTTTTTTTTTTTCTGAGTTTTCTGATCAGATCTGCTTCAGACGTTTGATCTATCTTCTTCGGCTCTAGCCTGTGACACGATTGTTAAAACTCATACTATGAGATTGGTATCGGTTCTGCCCAGAAGCTGTGGCACCCATCTTCTAGAAGAATTTCAGTTTTATATCCTCCACTCCAATTCAACACAGATCATAGCATCTGAAGTTCTACTGTGCACAACTGCAGTGTCCAGATTTTGCCTTCACATCTGATCACTGAAGGGCCACACCTGACTGATCAGCATCAAAGGATTCTTCTACAGCCAGAGTCGGCCCACGCCTGGAAGGTTAAAAAAATCACAGATGCTTTAGGGCTGATTTCCTGGTACTATTTCCCTCATCTTCTCAATGAATTTCATGCCATACGATCTATTTGGACCCTCCAGTTACTGCATCTGGTCATATCTCTGCCTGAGATTTTCTGAGACACTACTTTTGGGTCTCTATTCACCGGTATCTCTGATCAGTCAGCAAGGGTTTTTAACCCTTTGATTTACAGCTTCTATCCCATATAAGACAGGTTGCCAGACCCATAGTTCGAATAGGTTTTGTTGGATATTATTTATTTCTCTGAAAGAATCTTGATCTCACATCTCTGCATCATTAAATCAACCTTGATATTATAAAAATGGAGAAATGACAAGGTTTTACCTTTTATGGTGTGATCAGATGGAACCAGTCAATTATGCCTACCCTCTAACGAGGAATCATCTTGAGGGTTTTAAACTATGGATATATATTAGGGGAAAAATAGAAATTCAGGGTGAAACCTGATGCAACACAACCCATAAGTCAACATGTTTATAGGCATAGGCCCAAGACTGGACCTCATCAGGTTTTAGCACCAGTCCATACCTAAATAGGGCCCAAGACAGCTAGAACAGGTTTCAGATCCAGCCCAAGTTTCAAGACTATACCAACTTAAGACTCAAACTGAATCTGGCCAAAGAAGCAGTGGAGCAACTGATGTTCCAGGCTTGCAGCCCATAACAGTTTCATCTTTTCTTATTTTATGTTCATTACTTTCTTTAAGTTAATTAATAGGGTTTTCTTTTATGTTAGCGGCTTAGAGATTTAGTTACTTGGATGGACGGATAGAATTGAACCTGGAGTTCTTCGAAAAGTAAGAGTTCTATTTAAACATGGTAGTGCTCACTTTCAAGCACTATTGGGATGTTTATGAGATTTACGAAATTTCAAATGCATTCTCTGTGAGAACTTTTTCCTATTCAGTTCTCTATATGATTCCGTTGGTTTGAGAACAATCTTTTATATCTTATTTGTTTGCTGTTATTTTGCTTCGATTTTCACTATTGTTTACAGCCAACCACATGTATTCTTGATTGGTGAATCTGGGTTTCTCAAAAAGGTTGAAGATTGCAATCCAGAAGCCAATGCACTGCAGAATTTGGGTCATTGTCTTCAAGACGTTGCTTGCCATTCAGCAGATACCGAATGCTACCTGGACTGAAAACATCCAATCAATCAGAAGGCTGCAGACTGTTTTGCCTTTCGTTTATTGAAGAATTCTCTAATATCCCGTTTTAAAACCAATTCCCGATATAAGGAATATGAGTATTGACATTGGTAGAATCAATTCTTGGATACCGAATACAGTAGATCCATCTATTGACAAGAAGCCTAGGAATATTTGTCTCAGTTATCCACTCAAACCAATTCTTCCAGGAGATACAAACTTGAATGGGAGATTAAAAATGTTGAATAAGGAAATGACAGCATCCATTATTTCTAAAACTAGTTTATGCGATCAACTTGCTATCATGGAACCACACTTTGATGCCACCACCTCAAAATCTAAATTCAATGGCATACACAAAATTCAAATTTTGGCACAGAGATTTCTCATGATGGTCTGCATACCTTTGTAAACCAAAGAAAGTGTAAGGAGCATCTTCAAAACCACACAGAAAGCTAACATAGAAGTTCCTTCTTTTAACTTTTTGATCAGTCAAAATCCTTTTTTGATAGTTTTTTTTGTTGTTATTGTAGAAGTTCCTCAAGCGAAAACTTCAATGCCATTTCAAGTAAGGACATAATCTCCAAAATGGAAAAAAATTCAAACGCAGTCTTAAAGAACAAAACATATAAATAAACACACAACAATTTCCTGTTAAAAGAAATAAAATAAACATTTAAATTATAACTCTTTCATTAAAAGAAAAGCATCTTTCAGTCTAATTCTGAAAGTTTCTAGAAGCTGGATATATAAAAAAACAAGCATACTCACATGTGGAAAATGCAAGCATCCAACCATAAAATTGCCATCCTGAGATCATATAAAATATTAGGAAACAAACAAAACTTTCAACCTCATAAACAGCATTTCAAACTTCATTAATTTTGCAAAAACGTGACTTGTGCACATCCTTATAGAAGTTCACATAAAAGTACCGGCTTTCGCTTCAGCACCATATCAGACTGATGGCAGGAACCACAAGATCGGACCACCTGCCCAACATCATGTTGCTCATCCCTAACTCCACCACCTCTGTTAGACCTGCACATGTATATATACACATGTATATGTCCATAATTAAATGGCGACATAATTAAATGGTGCATATATAGTGTTGTTAGATATAATTTCATGGAAGCCAGATCTATTCATTAAATGATAGAAGAGAACCTTTCAAAGAAAATCTCCATTGCTTCCAAGAGCTTCACTTTATTCGACTTTGCCTACAACCAAATCAAAATATGTGAGGTCTCCTGCAGCATTGAGACTCCTAACAGAGAAACTACAAGCCTCAAGGTGAGCATCCCTTCCCTTTCAATAGAAAAATAAAAACAAGGAAAAATATAAAATTAATATACCATCAAAAAATTTTAAAAAGGAGGAGAATAACTACGAATAACATATGAAGCTTTAGCTTTCAATCATCATGATCAAAGCCTTGGCCATCTATCACAAGTTTACTCTGTGAGTTCTTCTACTTCACTCAGTCCCTTTTGGTTGCTAAGATATGCTACTCCAAATTCTGTAATCTAATATATTCAATTCTAACGACTTCATTACAAATCTTTTCGGTACCTTCTTTGCTACTGTGAACACATTAGACCACCAAACCATGAATACAATGTTGTCGAGACTCAAGATGCAATGTGCAAGCTAGGCGCCAAGCCCCCCTGGAGTTTAAGGTGTAAGGTGCATGCCAAGACACAAACATAATTTTTCTAAGCACGCCTACAACCAAACCAAACCAAACCAAGCCTTTTCCCACTAGGTGGGGTCGGCTATATGGATTTGACAACGTCAATCAAATCTGTTTAGAGCCATGTCCTCCGTTAGATCCATGTAGGCAAGGTCATATTTAATAGTTTCTTTCCAACTTCTCTTGGGTCTCCCTCCCCCTCTCCTACTCCTGGCAATCTCCATGCTTTCACACCTTTTAACAAGTGCCTCCATTGGACGCCTTCTAACATGGCCAAACCATCTTAGTCGATTTTCTCTCATTTTATCTTCAATCGGTGTTATTCCTACTTTGCCCCTAATCTCCTCATTCCTAATCCCATCTCTCCTTGTGATCCCGCACATCCATCTTAACATTCTCATCTCCGCAACTTCCATCTTCTTAACATGATTATGCTTTACTACCCAACACTCTGATCCGTATAACAACGCTAGTCTTACCGCCACCTTATAATACTTTCCTTTAACCTTGAAGGGGACTTTCCGATCACATAAGACCCCCGAAGCACTCCTCCATTTGGTCCACCAGGCTTAAATCCTGTGACTTACATCAGTATCAATCCCTCCATCCTGTTGCACCATCGATCCAAGGTACTTAAAGTTTTCTTTCTCTACAATCTTTTGTGTGCCCACACTTACTTCTATGTTACCAAGTGTCCTACTATGACTAAACTTGCATTCCATATATTTCGTCTTGCATCGACTTAGCCTAAACCCTTTTGTCTCTAACATTTCCCGCCACACTTCTAGCTTAGCATTCACTCCTTCTCTCGTCTCATCTATTAAATCAATGTCATCTGCAAATAGCATACACCACGGCACCTCATCCTGAATATGTCTTGTCTTGTAATCTCATCGATAACTAGGGCAAACAAGTACGGGCTTAACACCGAGCCTTAGTGTAGACCAATCGTGATAGAAAACTCAGTCTCTCCGCCAGTCGTCCTTATAGATGTCACGACTCTATCATACATATCCTTTATCGCCTCAATATATGCGACACTCTTTTCTTTTCCAGTACTCCCCATAGAATCTCCCTAGGAACCCGGTCATAGGCCTTCTCCAAGTCAATGAACACCATATGTAAATCTCTCTGACCTTCTCTATACTGTTCCATTAACCTCTACAGGAGAAAGATAGCCTCCTAAGCACGCCTACGACCAAACACATGAAATCAAAGCCTTGTCCCAACTATGTTAGGGTCAGCTACATAAGTTTTGTTTCTTCATTCAGATCTATCCTTATCCAAATTCTCAGATAGGTTGCACTTCTTTAAATTTATTCTTACCGCGTCCATCCATGTCCTCTTCAGCCTACCCCTTCTCCTTAGTGGGCCATCAACCTTCATTGAAAAACTTTTCCGAAACGGCACTATTATTGGCGTGCGATGAACATGTCCAAACTATCTTAAACGAGTTTCACTTAATATATCACCTATAGATGCTACCCCTAAATGCTCCCGAAAGTGCTCATTTCTTATTCTAGCTTTCTTAGCTTTATCACACACCCATCTCAATAATTTTTATCTCTACTACACTCATTTAGTGCATGTGTTGCTTCTTGATTGGCCAACATTCTGCTCCATAAGCCATAGCTGGTCTAATCGTTGTCCTGTAAAAATTTCCCTTGAATCTCATTGGGTATGTGCCCATCATAAAGCTCTCTAGAAGCAAGTCTCCACTTCAAGCATCCCGATCTTATCCTACGTTTGACATCTTCCCCAATCTCTCCATCCTTACTAATTATCAAGCCAAGGTATCAGAATCAATCTCTTTGTGGTATCTCTAAATAAGAATACTTCAACCTTTTTTTTTCAATTTTGACACACCATTATTAACTAGTTAGCTCAATTTTCATTTTACGTAGTCCATATATAAGGTTATTGGAAATAAAAGTACAGATAATAAAAAATGAGAATTGGAAAGGAACCATAGTACCAATAATCATACTAGTAGTTCATTAAATAAAACAATGTATCAAGGAAACAACCATAGTCATAACTAATATGTCCAAAATCAAAATACTTCGCGAAAATAAAATTTCAACCTTTCATGACCACATCAACTGACTTTAATCAATGAATTCTATATCATCTTATCCTCCTTCCATGCAATCATTTTTCGAGTTGTTACCTTTGTTGACAGTCTTCCTCTTCATTAGTTTCTTCTTCATCCACTAAAAATGGGCTTATTACAATTGCAATAGTTAGTCGATTGTTACAATAAACTACTGAGAAGGATGAAAAGAAGCTATGGTAGCAACAAGAGGAGCAAATAATTTTGCAACTGTAGCAATTTCCATCTCCGCTCTACATTTTCTCTCCTTTCCTTCACCTTTTTCCTTCATACAGACTTGTCTTTCTTAGCACTATAGAGACCCCAAAAGGTTAAAATATAAAATATCCATTGAAAACAGGAAAGACGTAATAGAACTAGACAATACCTAAGATGCACTTGAGCGCAGCAGCCTAGGCGCACCAGATGCCCTCCTAATCATAGGACCTCACCTGACCCCCAAACAAAGCGCAAGGAGCCTAGTGTGCCTAGGGCCTAGGCCACAACTTTGACATCATCATCAAAGCCCAGTCCCAACTATGTTGGGGCCAAGCACATGAATTATGTTTCTCCACTCCAACCTATCTTGGGCCAAATCCTTAGACATGTTACACTTCTTCAAATCTATCCTTACTACTTCCATTTATGTCCTCTTTGGACTACGCTTGTTCTATGAGGGGTCATCGACCTACATAAAAATACTTTCCTCATCGGCGATATTGCTGCCTACATTGGACACCCAAACTATCTCAAACGAGTCTCCCTTCAAACCTTGCCCGTTACTAGAAGAAAAGTATTGTATTGTGTTAAGCAAACCAAAATTTAAAGTTCATTGTAATATTCCAAAAAAGAAGTTGTTGAGAATAAAATCAATATCATTCCTCAAATTCAATAAATGGAGGAAAGCTCAGCTAGGAATTACCAAAAAAGTTAGTATGCAAACTCATGCTATGGGGCCTACATAGATGCGTGCCAATCAAAGGGGAGGTATTTCGAAGGTTCCAACAAGAACAGGGGTGGCCTAAATACCTTTAGATGATCAAAACCATCCATTTAAGGGTTCCAGATTTTAATGCGTATGCATGCACGTAATAAAGCCATTAAAATTTGGGATCCTTACACTGATGACTACAATCATAAGGTCTTAGTGATATTTGGTCTTCCTTAATTCCAGATGGTTTTAAAAATTGGCAGGACCCAAATTTTAATGCTTATGCATGAACTTAATAAAACCATTAAAATTTGGGTTCCTTATTGTTAAGTAGTTAGTTTGCCCCACCTTTAACGCCTAGGCATTTTGGATGTAATGGTTAGCAACTTGAAATGTATCAGAGTCTACAAGTCCCGTGTCCAAATCCGCGCAGGGCAAAAAAAAAGCCCCATGCTGCGTCTTGTGTGCAGGTGCATGTGAGCAGGGGAAAAAGGTCCAATGCCGCATTGTGTCCATTAAGATTTGGGACTCTTAAATGGATAGCTAGGAATCAGTACCTACCGAATCAAGTTGCCCCGAGTTGGTTTGGTCGAGTCCCATCAGGAAAAAGGCCAAAAATAGTATTTTTCCCCTATTAGATGTGGGATGATGTAGGAGGCTTTCAGAATCCTTTTGCAATAATAGTGGAAGACCAAAACCATATTTTCTAGAAGATTTAAGCACTTTAAGGACAAAGTATTGCTTATCTGACCCAATGAAAACCAAATGCAACACCTTTTATTAGTTAAATTCAATCTAAATAATTAAAATATGTGTAGTTTAAGTGTTTAACATTCTCTGTTATAGAGCAGTTATTTAAACACTGAGATGTAGGCAACAATCATGTGATGTGCTTTAAGAATTTGAACCTTGGAGGTATGCATTATATTAGATGAAACAATGGTATGCTGCAGACATAACATATTTCATTCTATATTCACTACTTAGTTCAATGAGATATATATTGTAACATTTAAGTATATTCCTAAATTATGTGTTTATAAATTTTAATTTTTAATAAATTCAAAAAAGAAAAACATCAAAGTGGCCATAATGTTTCAGTATTGAGCTTAATCGAAATGGGACTAGAAAGAAAATTGTCTACTTTGGCATCGAGGCAGGCCCACCACAAGGATTCACACACTACCATTTGCACTTAGTTGAATTTTCCTTAGCAGTCAGCACATGTCAAGTTTGTCATAACAGTATTCTGTCTTACATCTAAAAAGCAGGCCTTCATCTGCTGCAAGCAAGTTTCCAGAATTTCAGCTTTCCTCTTGGTGCCTACACTTACTGCTTTCATGTCACATTCCATCATAGATCTAAGATACGGTTTCCAAAGCTCATACCTGAAAAGGTCAGTTGAAATGACTATATGAAATGAATATACAGTAGACAAACAATACAAACAAAATCCAAGGACCTACATATTGTTATACTTGAATTGTATTATCGTTCGCAAAACAAGGCTACATGACAACTCAATCAATACATGAAGCAGATAAGCATTTTCATGCCAGATCAACCAAACTGTGGGTCCATCAGGTAGAATGTGAATGCAACCAAATATGTTTCAATAAATATCAATCAACATGTAGCAGCATACTCATTCTCTTGAAATTTAAAATTGAACCTTGAATATGAACTACTCATAAAAATGTGTATCTAATATAAAAGGTTCAAGAATAGAAAAAAAAAATGAGTGGCATACCCCATTTCATCATATCCCATCACTAGCGCCTCTCCCTGTAATTAACAAAGCCCACAATTGACCAAATAATTAGTATGTTTCCAAGAAGACAGAAATTGTAATTCTACTACATGTTTCAAATTATCAATTCTACTGTTTGCTTCTATTCATAAGCATGGAATCAATCAAGAGTGATGGTTGTGCAGTCCAAAAAAGAAACTATGGACTAAAATTTTAGTCCTGTAGCATTAAGAATCCCAGAAGAGACTCTTGAGAATGTTCTGATAGTGGTCAATTCTGCCCAATTCCTGAACAAAATGGCCACAATGTTCCATCTGAAGTGCATGACGGAACGGAACACTTCCCCAGTCCCACCCCCATAACTTATTTTTTCAGTAAAGTAGAACTTACTGCACCAACCATGGCTGGGAATGGGATAAAGCTTCAATGATGATGATGATAACATTGATGAATGGAATATCCTTACTCATAGATAAAAAGAATGAGAAAGAATACAAGGAAAAGATAACAATGACAAGCCCCTAAACAAATGAGAAGTACAAGATTTGTTGGGGAGAAACGAGTATTTGTATCCTTAGTTGCATAGAATCGATCGAGTAGCTTCTTTATGTGATCATGCATCGTGGCATCTGTGCCAATGCCAGCCTAAAAAAAATGCAATAGGAGAGACACACACATGTTAGGCAGCTTCTCCAATGTAAAAAAAAAAAAAGGTATATGAGCTCACGAATATGAAGCAGATGTCAATCAAAACATAATACATAACAAAAAGAATTAGCTCACCTTGTCCATACAACTAAGCAAATCAGCTTCACTTAAAAGAGGGGGAGGTCTGGTGACACCTGAATCAAGTGTCAAACTCGTTGGAACAAACTGCAACACCACCAACAATTTAGAATAGGAATGACTTCCTAAAACACTCTATAAGGCTATTCTACCCCTAGCTTATCTCATTAAAATTAAAACGCACTAACAATAGACTATGGGCCCTTTGGATATATGGAAACAACCAGATATGCCTTAGAAATAGTTAGAATAGCCTAAGTCAAGGAGTTCGGCTATATCAGGCACTAGGTTTTTTTATTTTTTATTTTTTTTTTTTGGGTTTAAAGTTTTCGGATAATATCAAGTCCTTGTTGAGTCCCATTTTTTTCTGAGATGGGACCATTTTTTACTATGCTCATGTAAAATGGCCAATTTCAACCATATTCCATGGACGCACACTTTATTTTTCAAATGGTTTTTCAAGTTTTTTCGGATGGTTAATTCAAGGCATTTCAATGTAAATACCAGTAAATTTGTGTTTTTCTTTTTCTTTTTCTTTTTTTGACTATTGAGTTCATTAGTAGTTATGATAAACTATTTTCAGGCAATTTGTAAACCTTCAAAACTCTTCTTTTATAACATAAAACAAAGCAGATGCACAGTAACCTCAACATGCATGTGGTTTGCCCATGAGAATAAGCATATAAGAGACTTGCACATCAATCACTAAGTCAATAACCGAGGCTTGTTTTCTCTGGTTATTGAGGCAACTGAGCTTATCCGATTACGAGGGCAGAAAGGCAGTGCCCCTGCCTGTGGTCAATATGGCAATGGATTGGGGAAGTTGAAGACTTTCTAGCAGACCATCAAGCAGTATTTTCTCATGCACGAAGAGACAACCAATTTAGTAGCAGATTCTCTTGCTAAGGACAGTAACTCAGCTTTAACTAGATGATTGATGTGTTATATTCTTTATTGGATTTTGGATCTGTTTTCTTCATGGGGTTGTTTCCCATCAATTTAGTAGCTGTAGAAGATCAGTTTGTCTACATGGACAGAATTTGGGACAAACTGTCCACGTGGTGCAATGTGATTGGGACAATGCATTTCAACTTTTGAGAGAGCCCAATCACGTTGCGCCACGTGGACAGTTTGTCCCAAATTCTGTCCATAGAGTTTGTCCAAATAGACTTTTTGGTAGAAGATAACAGGCCCGCAAGCCCAGTTCATGTACAAAGCCCATACGTGGGATATACATAGGATTTAGTTCCTAACTTTTCTCTCCTTCTATGTATAGGATATGATTGATTCTTTCCTTTCTTTGTGATTCTAATTTGTAACTATCTTGTAATCTTTACTAAATTAGAGCCTTGATTAAGGCATTACATTAATATAAATATGACAGTCGATGCTCTGTATAGCATGACCTTCTCTCCAATTCTCTTCTTCCATATATTCTCACATGGTATCAGAGCGTGGTTATAATCAATTATCATTGATCTTCTTCTTCTCTCATTGATCCAATCATTTTCCTGGCTTGGATCTTCTTCCTGGAGTGAAAATCTCCTCTCTAATAGAGCCTGATCATCTCAGATCAAAAGTGGCCCACCAGCGATCATCATCATCATAGCAGCGGAAGCAGCCCATATTGATCGACTGGTTCTCCTCTTATTTATAAATATTTTTTCAAGATTTTTGGATCATCAGAGGTAGGATATCCACCTGATTTTGTGATATTTCAGTTTTGTGCAACAATTTTCATCACAGCCGTTCAAATTTGTGGATTTTGATCCGTTTTGAGTAAGACTTTGGCCTGGAGTTGCGAAAATACTTTGTCCTTCCATCCCCAACCTCAGATCTGGTCACTGATCCTCTAATGGACCCCACGTGGAGATCAATCCACTGACGATATTGTCGTCTGACGTCGCTGCTTCACAGTTTGCGACTGTGGACTACGGACGATCATCAAGAAGCCTCCATCCCTCCATACAGGAATGGTCGACTGGATTTTCTGGGAATTATGGTGATTTTTCTGGATTTTTTCCATCACCTTTGAGGTAGTTTCCAACCTCTTCATCATCTGACGGTTTTCTCCAAAGGATTTCATCACCACCGTCCAGATTTGTGGATCTTTTTCCAAATCTCATCAGATTTGGACTGAAGGAAGTCAATTTGATCCACTTTACAGAGATCAAACCTGATCTGTGATTAGACAACCCTGTGGGGCCCACGCACAGATCCAGGTCCACTTTCCCAGTTCGTCTGGCTCTGTTTTAAACAAAAATTGCACTGTCGTGCTGTCGTCTGTTGTCTTCTTCTATTTTCTTCTTCTATTGATCATTCTGATTGCTGGTATATGCTGTGGAAGCTACTTTTTACGGATTAATTACTGATTAGTGCCGGTTGCTATTATGGACAAATATGATGTTATTCCTGTTAAATTTAATGGAAATAATTATATGGCCTGGTCTTTTCATCTGAGGAATTTTGTCGAATGCCAAGGACTGTTTGGTTATCTTGATGGTTCGATAGCTAAACCTACTGCAACTACTGACACAAAAGCATTAGCCACCTGGTCTAAAGAAAATGCTAAGGTCATCACTTGGATTCTTAACTCCATCGACCCTTCTCTTGCCATTGCTCTTCAAGCATATACTACTGCATCTGATATGTGGGGTCATCTCAAAAATGTTTATCATCAAACAAATAAAGCCCGCAAATTCTAACTCGATAGTGAGATTGCAAAATTCAGTCAAGGTGATAAATCTGTACAGGTGTACTTCAATGGATTTCTCACCTTATGGACTGAGAGGGATGCTATGATTATTCAATCTGTGTCTGCTGGGTTTCTATCTGAGGCTCTTAAATTACAAGAGGAAACCCACATCAGCCAGTTCCTTATGAATCTCAGACCCGAATTCGAATCTGTTCGGTCGGCACTCATGAATAGAGAAGTCAAAGCGAACCTAGATACATGCTTCCAAGAAGTCCTTCGAGAAGAACTTCGCCTCAATTCTCAGCGTAGCATTCTTGAAGAACCAAAAGCCCATCTCGCTCCTCTTCAGACTGAGCCTGCTCTTCTGGCAACCCCCAATCCCAAGCCCACTCAATGCTATGAGTGCAAAGGCTTCGGTCATCTGGCCAAGAATTGTCGGAAGAAATTGGTTTGCAGATATTGCAAACGCTCTGGTCATATTATTGATGACTGTCGTAGCTTACAGCGAAAGAATGGACCTCAGCAGAAGCAAAATTCTTCCACCATGCCCAGACAAAATACTTCAGCTGCGTTCCAAGTTCAGGCCCATCTCCCCGATACGGAAAGCACTTCTTCTGGGGTTGTCTCCATGACTCCAGCCCAGATTCAAGAACTGATTCAGAACACGGTGACCTCAGCATATGCTTCCATGGATTTCAATGGTGGTCGGTATCAAACTCATTCTCCTCTAGCATTTCCTGCTTTTCATTCTTCAGTCTCTCTGTCTTCCTTCATCACCCCATCTACCTGGTTTTTAGATTCCGGAGCATCAAACCACATGACTTCTGTGGAAACAAGCTTTACAGCCTCACACCCTTACCTTGGTAAAGATAAACTCACCACTGCTAATGGAGACCAATTAATCATCTCTGGAATTGGTGCCATTACTCTCTCTAGTGTTTCGGGCCAGTCCCTCCACCTATTCAATGTCTACTTTGTTCCCAAATTAGCAGCCAATTTACATTCTGTCGGCCAACTTATTGATGATGGGTATCATATTAACTTTTCTTCCACTGGCTGTGTCATACATGAGCGGCAAACTGGGAAGGTGATCGGGAAGGGGAGTAAACATGGTCGACTGTTCCTGCTGGACATTGGACATCATTCCCTATTTTCTTCTTCTTCTAGTTTCAATAAATTGTGGACCATTTGGCATAGTCGTCTTGGTCATGTGAACAATGCTTCTTTACTTTCTATGTTTAAAATTGGTTGTTTAGAACCCACTGTTGATAATAAAATGATGTCCTCTTTACTTCAATCAAAGTGTGAAACGTGTTGTTTGAGTAAAAGTCATATTTTGCCATTTCCTATTCACCGTTCTCGTGCATTATCATCTTTTGATATCATTCACACTGATGTTTGGGGAATTGCACCCACTTTGAGTAGGACAGGGTTTAAGTATTATGTGACCTTTATTGATGATCATTCTCGATTCACTTGGATTTATTTCATGCGCTTCAAATCTGAAGTCTTTTCTCATTTCCAAAAGTTTTACAATATGGTTCACACACAATTTCAGAAGGATATAAAAATTCTTAGGTCTGACTCCAGCGGAGAATACATGTCCCATGATTTTTCTGCCTTCCTGTCTGATAAAGGCATTCTACACCAAAAATCACGCCCACATACTCCACAGCAAAATGGTGTTGCGGAGAGGAAAAACAGGCATCTCCTTGAAACTGTTCGTACTCTCCTACTTGCATCCTTAGTCCCTCCAAATTTTTGGTGCGATGCTGCACAGACGGCTGTATATCTTCTCAATCGTCATCCTAGCTCCATTCTAGGAAAGACTACTCCATATGAAGCTCTCTTTGGTCATACCCCTTCCTATTCTCACTTGCGTGTTTTTGGTTGTTTATGCTTTGTCCATCTTCCACCTACAGAGCGCACTAAGTTGTCACCTCAGGCTGCCAAATGTCTCTTCCTCGGTTACAGTACTGAACACAAGGGATTTCTGTGTTATGCCCCATCCGAGAAACGCATGCGAATATCTCGCAATGTGATCTTGGAACACATTCCGTTTTTTTCCTTGCGTTTAGACACTCATCCTGTTGCTGTGTCTTATCTGCCACAATTCCCTCCAACTACTTCTCCCCCACCACCTATTACTAATGTCTATATCCGGCGTACTACGGTTCCACCTGTGGGGCCTCCTTCTCCTGATCCTATCCCTATGCTGCCTCCTGCTCCCTCAGGTATTACTCCTTCCTCTACTGATAATGTCATACCCCTGCGACGCTCTAGTCGACCTTCTGTTGCTCCTGACAGATATGGCTTTCCTGCTCTTTTCACTTCTTTGGATAGTGCTCCTCTACCCACTTCTTATTCACAGGCTTCGAAGATTGCATACTGGCAGGATGCTATGACTGAGGAGTTGCTTGCTCTTGAAACAAACGACACATGAGAATTGGTACCGACCCCAGCCGATGCATCTGTTATTGGCAGTAAATTGGTATATTCCATAAAAGTTCACTCTGATGGGAGTCTTGACCGTTATAAAGCCAGATTAGTCGCACAGGGTTATAAGCAGGAGTATGGGATTGACTATGAGGAGACCTTCGCACCTGTGGCTAAAATGACCACTGTTCGCACTCTCCTTTGTGTCGCTGCAGCTCGCAACTGGCCTCTATGGCAAATGGACGTCAAAAATGATTTTCTACATGGGGACTTACGCGAGACTGTTTATCTAAAACCTCCACCAGGATATGCTTGTCCTCCAAAGCATGTGTGCAAATTGAGGAAAGCTCTTTATGGGCTTAAACAAGCTCCCCGGGCTTGGTTTGATAAATTCCGGGCAGCAATCCTTCAAGCAGGGTTTCGTCAGAGTCACTCTGATAGTTCCCTCTTCCTCAGATGGACATCGAAGGGCTACACATTCCTCTTGGTCTATGTTGATGATATGATTATCAGTGGAAATGATACTGCCGGCATTAAGGATCTCAAACACCACCTTACTCGCCACTTCCGGATGAAGGATCTCGGTCCTCTCACCTATTTTCTGGGGCTGGAGTTCGTGCGAAACAAATCCGGCATTCGGGTCCTTCAGCACAAATATGCGACAGACTTGATCACGTCAGCCAGGCTTGATGATGCTCCCACTTTTGATATGCCTCTGGAATTGAACAGCAAAATTAGTTGCGATGATGGCACTCCCCTGGATGATCCCTCTGTTTTCCTGCGGATAGTTGGTTGTTTGCTTTACTTAACTATGACTCGGCCGGATATTTCTCATGCCGTTCATACGGTCAGTCAGTTTGTTAGCAATCCCCACAAACCACACATTGCTGCTGCGTTACGCATCCTCCGCTATGTTAAAGGAACACTACATCATGGTCTCTTCTTCCCTTCTGCTACTTCTCTGCAATTATCAGCTTATGCGGATGCTGACTGGGCTGGCTGTCCGGACTCTCGGCGGTCTACCACTAGCTGGTGTATGTTTCTTGGAAAATCTCTCATTTCATGGAAGTGCAAGAAACAGACCACTGTCTCAAAGTCTTCTGCTGAGGCAGAATATCGGGCGATGTCCTCTGCCAGTGCTGAAATTATCTGGCTCCGCCGCCTTCTGTGTGAATTGGGTGTTCTTGTTGGTAGCTCCACACCTCTCCATGGAGACAATACCAGTGCTACTAGAATTGCCAACAACCCGTCTTCCATGAAAGAACAAAACACATTGAGATTGATTGTCACTTCATCCGTCAACATATCGTTACTGAGAAGATAACTCTGCCTCATGTCTCTTCTTTTAACCAGTTAGCGGATATCTTCACCAAAACCCTTCCCCGACAGCGTCATCATGATCTCACTCGCAAATTGATGTTTTCAATCTTACCACATCAATTTGAGGGGGAGTGTAGAAGATAGCAGGCCCGCAGGCCCAGTTCATGTACAAAGCCCATACGTGGGATATACATAGGATTTAGTTCCTAACTTTTCTCTCCTTCTATGTATAGGATATAATTGATTCTTTCCTTTCTTTGTGATTCTAATTTGTAACTATCTTGTAATCTTTACTAAATTAGAGCCTTGATTAAGGCATTACATTAATATAAATATGACAGTCGATGCTCTGTATAGCATGACCTTCTCTCCAATTCTCTTCTTCCATATATTCTCACAGTAGCATATTTTTCTTTTATCTTGAATAAAATTTACCTACTACCTAGTGGGGGGGGTGGGGGGGGAGGACTTGACCAGCCTTTATAAGAATCTCAAGAATATTTTTGATTCCCTATCTCTAATGTTTGCTAGGCGCTGGTTATGTCACCTTCAAAATTGTCAAATCGCCATCTAGGATCCAAAATTATAATCATCATTGTTGTCTCAACCCATCTTTTTTCTTATTGGTAACACAACTCATATATGCTTGTAGTTGCAATTATGGACACCTTCCAACTGTGCTAAAGGCTCTTGTCCTCTTAACCCATCAATTTGGGTTGCATTTTAGTTTTGCTCTTCCACTCAACCCTGTTTAAAGCCATGCTCTTAGTAACTCTAAATCCCTTCTCATTATTTCATCCAAGGGCCATTATTGGTCTTCCTTTCTCCTAGTTCCATCCATAATTAGACATCATATATATTAAAAGTTACGAAAAAGCAACTTCAAAAACAAAGTTGAGAATGCTCCCATCTGAGAAAGTAGCTAGAAAAAACCAAATCTGGTAAAAGAATCAACAAGATAAATAATCTGCACTCTCACTTTGATTGGTAATATTACTATCTGCATCCCCATGGTTGTGATAATGAGCCCCTTACGACTGTCTATGAGCAACAAAGATAAATAATTTTCATTGTTTCAAAATAGATAAGTTATCATAATTTTCATGTGACCCAACAGAAAGATAACACCTCATTATTTTTATGAATTAAATGCAAAGATGTGCAAATTGATAACAAACCTGCTGACCAACGAGGTAATTTGGGATCATTGAACCTCCCCAAGATTCAAACCGATACACATCCAAGTAATTTTTCTGAGAAACAGGAATCCAATAATCAAAAATGGAAGTTGACCAAACTACAGTCTAAAGAAAAATAATAAAAAAAGTGTTAGAAACAGTTTGCATTACAGATGTCAATGTCAACAAGTTATATAGAGCACAAAAAGAAAATGATTAAGATAAAATTACATATAAATAGTCAGACCTTAAGAAAGCTCATCAATGTAATATTTTAAACAATAATAATAATAAGATATACACAACTCACCTGCAAATAAACATCACAATTCACAAACTGAAGAGTCATCAAGTGCCAGTTTACTGTATTAGAAACAAGTACACTGTTCACCTCAGGGGAAGCTTCATATATTGACCATATATACCTGACGATTGAGTATGTGATCATCTCATATGTTGACTTCGCGATATAGGATCCAATGCAAAGGGCTTTACGTTATAACCACAGAAGCACGCAAAGCCAATTTTCTCCTCTTTTGTGATAATGTACGAATCAGTTGCAACAAAGATAAATTCAACATTTTACGCCCCTGCCTGTAGGGATCCACCAGGATGCATGCCGAACACAAAGGTTGGAGTGAATAGATATGTCATCATGTGGACAAGGGGTGACAAAAAGTACACTAAAATCATTGGATCTGTACTCTTGTCTCTACGGCCATAAACTTTAGCGGTTTTATAAGAGCAGTCCTCTTTCATTGATCAATTTAACAGTGTACGATATTCAGATTGGGTAAACATGGGGTGAGTGTCAAATTATTTGGTGTGGATGTTGTTGAGAATGTGATTGGGCTGTATTGACCTTAGGTATTTTTTAAGAAACTTGGCAAGTGATATATAAGACCTAATCCAACCACCACCCCCCCCCCCCCCCCCCCCCCCCCCAACCCAAACAAAAAAAAAAAAAAACAGCCCAACGCACGATGAGATGGAAAAGTTTGGCCAGATGGGCCTCAGGACCAATGTCTTGCGAGCCTGGGTTAGGAATTGGGCCTAGGCTCATGGGTCAAGCAACCCATAAAATTGTAGTATAAATTAAATAAGATTAGCCTTAAGCAAACAAGTTTTCAATGTTTTCAGTGCAACGGACTCAAACTAGAAATTGCAAGAAGAGGAATATTTGCTCCAATTGTAAATCACATGAAGATATTATCTCCAAATGTACTCCTCATCCACAACACAAGCAAGGACCAGGGACCGAATAAAGAAGCTTCCTCAACCCCACAGCTCTACAAGCACAACTTCGACCAGATCAAGAAGTATCCTCTCATGTTGTCTCTATAATACTTCTTCAAATTAAGGACATGATTCAACACTCTGTGGCCACCTCGATGCAGGTTTGTGCTCTCTACTATGGGTATAACTGGTCATTTATCTTGTCTGTCTGTTGTTTCTTGTTTTCATCCTACCACTGTGATGCATCAAACTACATGGCAGCAGCGAATGATTTATTTACTGGTTCCCAACCTCGTAAAGGAAACAGACATATTACTACCCCTAATGGTAAAAATATGTCTAATCTGGAACAGGATCCATTGCACTCTCTATCAGCCCCACTCAAACATTGACTCTATTATACACATAATATGAGCCTGATTTGTTGACTAAGCCTGTTTGGTAACTCTAATTTAACTAATAAGAGCTAATTAAATTAAGGTCAAGAATAAAAGCTCTAATTTTTAAGTTCAAATTTACAATCAGATTTGGTGAAATTAAAAAAAAAAAAAAAAGACTTCTATTTCATAATAGAGTGTTTGCTAAACTTTCAAATAAGAGCTTATTAGAGGGCATTTTTATGTCATTTTTTAAAAATGTTCTATTCTCGGGTATCAAATGAACGATCAAATTTCCATCTAAAAATTTTCAACTGTTATGGAGCCTCCATAAATAAAACCAAAATAAAAATTCATCAGAAAAAGAAAGAATAAACCAAACGTCAAGAAGTGGTAGGCCTCAAAGATAAAATGGGAATATCAAACCTTGCAATAGACAATCAATTTTGACCCCGATGTGAAAAATTATAATTAGGAACCAAGCTTACAAAACCCACAAATAGTACTTATGGCATTGTGAACAATCACAAGAAAGAAGGTGCCAAGCACAACCCATATAACCAAATCATCAGTAACAGATTACATATCCCCAACTTGATTGAAGCTCAAAACCTTAACGGACATAGCCGAACAAAGCTAACCAACAACATGAATTGGGTACCTAAAATACAATACTAGTGAGAGAGCATACTTTTGTCAATTAAGTACCTCATGGGTTAAATTGAATGTCTTTAGATTAAGTGAGATGCTGATGAGTTTTCTGAGAACCATATCCAAATCAAACAAACGATCATGGTCCATTTTCATGTATAAGTAGAACATAGATGGTGTGCAAAAGCATCATCAGGACACACTGTTGGGAATTTGGTTTATCAACCAAGTATTTTATCAATTTGTATTACTTTTATATTTATTTTTTTTCTGAACAGATATTACTTTTATTCTTTTGGTGGAGACTGCCACATTCTAGCACAAAAAAGAAAAGATAGTTTTCTAAAATTAAAAAAAAAATCTATATAGATCAATCTGCTTTGAGATAGAGTCCATACAAAATGCAAGAGTTCTAAGACGACCCATATAACCACAACCACAAGAACAACAGAATCAAGAAACACAGAAGGAAAAAGAAGAGAATAGAGAAAAAGGGGTTCTTGGGCAGTCAGGATAGTCGATGATGATCGATTGGCCCACTTCGATTTCCATGAATTGTTGTTGTATTGATGACGGACAATATGGCGTGGAGGAGATCTGCAAAAGGAAAGCTCTCGAAGGAAGACAAAAGGGGTTTCCAGAGGGAAATTTAACAATGGGATTTGTGCAATACGAAATATTTTGTAGGGTATTTTGGTCCAAAGGACCCATAAATTGAGTCGTCCAACTTTCTCCACCATTAGGAAAAGAAGGTCGAATAGAAAAAGGCTACTCTCCCCAGCTTATAATTTAGAGGGTAAAATCTCTAATTTCTAATAAGGTCAGATTAAAATATGCAATAATTATATGTTTATCAAACACTAATTATAAATAAGTTCTAAACCATTAAATAAGTTTTTGTTTTTAGTGTTACCAAACAAACTAATCTTACTTTCATTAACCAACTTGTTGAGCAAAACTGCTTGATTGTATTTTCCTCTTCTGGTTTGTTTTGCAGAATTGAGTGACTAGGAAGGTCTAGGGATAGGACATACACAAGGTAAACTTTTTGTCTTCACCATTGATTGTCCTTCCACCTAGCTTTTCGCCACTGATTGGCTTTTCTCACATAAAACTAGAAATATTTGAAAAATTACCGTCTCTTTGTTTAAACAGAAACATCTTCATAGAAAATCTTTTATTAATACTTCATTGTTGAATGCTAAATACATTTCTAGTTGTTTAGGAAAGAGTAGGCCTCTTCCTTTTCCTATTTTTCGTTCTTGTGCAGAAGCACCTTATGATATTATTCATTCCGATATATGAGAGTATGCTCCTATCACCTACAGACTAGGATTTCGTTATTATGTCACCTTAATTGAAGATCAGACACATTTAACATGGTTGTATTTTCTTCATAGTAAGTAATAGGTACTGCATGTTTTCCAAAAATTGCCAATTTGTTTCCACACAATTCAACAAACATATCAAAAATTTGTGTTCTGATTCAGGGGGAGAGTGCATGTCCAACAACTATATACTATGTTGGTGAAAAAGGCATGGTGAAAAATAAGGACATTCTGAAAACAAATGGTACTGGTCTTTTAGATTCTATGGTCCCTCCAACCTTCCGGTGGGACTGGTGGGAAGTTGTTCAAACTGCAATTTATTTAATCAATCATCAATCAACCACTAATTTACATAACAAATCTCCCTTTAAATACTATTTAAGAAACCCCCGGCATATTCTATGCTTCGGTTTTTTGGATGTCTATGCTTTGTTCATCTTCCCTCACATGAATGTACAAAACTCTGTGCACAATTAGCCAAATGTGTTTCTGATAGATATAGCAATGAAAACAAGGGTTTTCTTTGTTATTACCCTACTGCTAGACAAGTTAGAGTTAGATGACATGTCATCTTTTTTTAAAGCATTTACTTCTATAACTATATAAAAAAATTCCAAAATTTTCAACATCTCACACCTGCCTACATTTCCGAACCCACATTCTCCTAGTTCTCCCAACAGATTTTTTGGCCCTGTATACACCCAGAAACAATGAGCAGTACTATGCCTCCAACATAGTAATACACGTTCATTGACAGATATCAGTGTTCACCTGGCCCAGCTTGTCATCTCAAGTCCTTATATGGGCCTAAACAAGCAACACATTCTTTGTTTCAGATTTTTCACTATGCCATCCTTCATGCTCATTTCTTACAAAGCTCAAATGATACTCTCTCTTACTTCATAATACATCTTGTGGGATTACGATATTTTTATTATATGTTAATGACATTATCATCACAAGAGATGATTCTAGTGGCATCAAAATTTTCAGGGCTGACCTTGCACGCTATTTTCATGTGAAGGATATGGGCCTCTTACCTACTTTCTCAAGCTTGAGATTCAAAGGTCTTCTATAGGTATTCATGTGCACAAGTGGAAATATGTCGCGGATTTGATTGAACTGGCAGGCCTCATGGATTCTCTAACAGGAGATACACCTTTGGAACTAAATGTAAAATATAGAAAAGATAAAGGTATTTCTGTTGCAAATCCTACCCTCTTTCGCCAACTTGTCGGTACTCTCATACTCTCATTTACTTAACAATGACATGTCCTTGCAATTCCCACACAGTTCAAGTTGTGAGTCAATTTGGCTCTGTGCCCTGCCAACATCATCTGACTGTAGTGTATTGAATTCCACCATATCTCCAAGGTACATTTCTCTACCTCAATCGACGATTATTTAACCCTTCTTCCTCCCTACTTATGTGGCTATGCCAATGCAAATTAGGCCAGGTTGTTTGATACTAGACGTTCCAATGCAGGACTACATACGTTTCCTAGCAGTTTTATTGTTTCATGGAAATTCATATTCGACGATAGCATTTCCTCTCAAGGAACATTTCTCTACCTTGCCTCTTTGTGACATCAGCTAACAGACTTATTTACTAAAGTTATGACAATCACATCATGATTTTCTCACTTGTAAATTCTTGCTCCATTCCACCCCACATCAAGTTGAGAGGGGGTGAAGAGACCAAACAGTTCAATGAAAGGGGCCTTTTGACTCAAGAAGTCTTGTGGACCTGGGTCAAGAGTTGGGCCTAGGCGTATGGGTCAGCAACTCTAAAACTGTAATAGAAATTAAATAAGATAAGACTTACACAAACTAGTTAGAGAAAGTACTAAGATAAGTTCCTGTCATTAGGTTAGTTAGGGTTGTTGATCCTACTTGTAATCTATTTTCAGTGATAATAAATAAATCAGGTGGCATCCAAAAGAACCACCAAAAAAAATATATATATTTTTTGAAAAGGGTGACAATGTATTGTATTGCTCACAGATCATTTTTCTCTTTTATGTATCCCCCAAACCCCTAAAAACCATGCTCCAGTGAATAGAATGCATCCAGAGAAGCCCAGAGTAAGGGTTCACAGCTCACACAGTGCAATTTTTAATTGATTATCTCTCAAAAATCCCATATAGGTAGAGCAACTATAAAAAAAGGTAATAATAAGTAAAAGATAATAAGTTTTTATAGTACAGATGAACTTCTGCCGATATAAAGTGTTTGGAAGTACTTTCATCTGAACTAGCTCATTTCTACGTACATTGGGTTCATACTTCATATAGGAACTTATATTTAAATCTTCCACATGGCACAATCCTTTTAAGATCATTCATTGCATGCATACATTTTTATTAGAGCAGAGACATAAAAGAAGCAATAGAAGTATAGAACACTTACTGCCACGATCACACGTCCAGAGGCAGAAAACAGTTCGCCAGCAATGTCAATTTCAACAGTAGTTTCAGCCCCAACTGCCGGTTGAGAGACACAGGCAAGGAAGTGACGAACAACAAGCTCATACAACCTCTAGTGACAATGTTAAAAGAAATTTAGGGCTTCATAAATAGAACTGTGAATCTTCAGCCAAAAAAGGTAAACTTGGAATATGTTCAAATCATTATAAGACTACTATCACTATGCACGATGACAAATATGGTGTCATGAATATGATATGCCTTTTCCACACCATGGCCACATTGTTAGGCGATCCAGATCATCGATGTAATGATGTCTGTAGAAAAACATTGTAGAAACCTCCCGAACGGAAGATCATAGCCATTCAGATCCTTGGGCCAGGCCATGCCTGAGCTCGTATGTCCCAGCCTACATGAAAATCCAATTCGAGCCAGGCATCTTAGGGCTCGAGCCTGGCTTAGGTCTAGGTCTTGAAGCTCAAGTAAAATTCAGGCAGCGCACTTGAGTACCCAACTTGAATATATCTTATGCAAATATATAAATATGACATAACATACATAAGCAAAATATATTATAATCTATGATGCACGGATACTTCAAAATGGGCAACGTATCGTATCCGATACTTCACTTTTTATGTGTAAAATCCGTGTCCCTGCCGTGTCTATGGCATGTCCTTGCCGTATCCATGCCATATCTGGGCATCATAGATTATAATAAGACTCGCCAGGAGGGAATTAATGGGCTCAATACAGATTCATGCACTGGTATAAGTCAAGCTGATTGGTTGAGTCCGGGGGTGAATGATCTTTCACGCACAATGGTGGTTCATATAATGGAAGCTCTATGTTATCTTCTTATCAGATGAAATCTGGATGTCATGATCCGAAATACAGCTGCAGTATTCCCTAGTAATTCTATTTTGGAGAGGACTGAATAAAAAACTTATGAAATAGCTGATATAAATGGTGCTCCTGTTGGCAATAAAAGTAAAGCTTTTTTTTTTTAATCATAAAAATAAAAGTAAAGTACTTCAGCAAATGATAAAATATTTTTATCATGGTAATGGTTATTCGACAATAGTAAGGATGATTTTCAGATGGGATGCATAAAGAAAATGAGTAGTATAATAAGTTGGCATGACGTGGTGAGTGATGTTAGGAGATTAGGATAATATTTTTCCTTAGATGATAATTCTAGTCAAATCACAGCTGACGTCATTTTGGGGGCCGTTTCAGTTTGACTCTAGATTAAAACATTTGGGCAGTTCAACATTTCAAAGGTTCTGTTTCAAAAAAAAATAAAAAAATTAAGAAGTATATATTATTAGAAAAATGAAAAATGGTAAAAACAAAAAGAATTAACATATAAAACGATATACATTTAATTCATACTACTAAAATTAACAATGTAAAATGTTATTTCTATGTGTCAAATAAACGATTTACAAGCCATGTGTGTTAATGACAATGTGAAATGAGGACCTCCATTCTGAGGACATCATTTCCAACCATCAATCATCATCATCATCAAAGCCTTGTCCCAACTATGTTGGGGTCGGTTACACGAATTTTGTTTTTCAATTCCGCATTTCCAAATAGCAATGACATAGCAAAAACATAAAATAAACACATTCACATAGTTACCACACTACTAATAGGGTAAACTATTAGCGAACTAAATATGAAGAGCTTTTGTGATAAAAGTAGAATAAAAGAAATCACACTACTATCCCTGTTTGGCCGAAATCAGGTTATTTCGGTCTCTTCAGCCAAACAGGCCAAAATCTGAACCCAAATGACCGAACAAGTCAGAACAGGTCTGAAATTTGGATCAAAACTTTTACAGCATTGTCCAGTTTGATCATCTGACTGAACCAAACGTTTCAGCCTGTTCAGAATAAAAGGGAAGTTGACTACTATGGTTATAATAACTGTTTTTCAACAGACAGCAAAGGTTTAACCTACATTGTGGTCTTGGCTCCACCGAGATTCTCCCGTAGAAAATTTTGTCGGATGAATTGGTGGGTGTGCTTTGTCATCATGCCCACCACTACCAGGATTTCTCCAAAGCCCAGATTCAGGATCTAGAAGTTGTTGTGCATAGGAACCCCACAAAGGATGTCCTTGTTGTTCTCGAGCAATTGCCTGCATTGGATAAGTTAACAGATGAAGATTAATGGCACCAGTGCAATTATTTCATGGTGAGCGAACTCACCACACACTGTAGTGAAGCTACAAAGCTCGTGGTGTAAGAGACCATTTACCAACCCAAAAGCTTAAGCTGATAGGTGGAAGGCCCATACAGGTATATTAAGACATATCAAGCCTATTACTTAGGCGATGTGGGACGTGGGACTTCCCAACACATGGTTGGTGAGTTTTGGTGAACTTATGCTTCTTCCTACCACCTAATGTAAGATCTCGCTTGGTAACATAGCATTACAGGTCATGTCTCAAAGTTCTTCATCCTCTTCGCAAGCTGCTAATGCCATTTACTCATTAGAACTTCCAAGTGGTGTTAGCAACTCATGATTAATAATTTTAATATAGTAAGAAACTAAGAACCTGTGCCCACTGATTGGTCTTGATATGATGTATTAATATGATTTTCCCCTAGTTTTGAATGTTAGGGATTTCATAGGTTCCCCATAGAGAAAAGTTCTTGAAAACTCCCTAGAACAATTTTCTTCAATACCTAAAATCAAGGGCCTTGCATGGTTTCTATACTCAATGTTGGTAAGTTTAAATGCTATTAGGAAGCTCAAAGTGGAACCAAGAGAATTTGAGATTGGATTAGGCCACTTTGAAAAATTTTCCACATATCATACTACCCAAGCATAGGTTGTTTTTCTCCATTTTTACATTTACTTTTACAATGTATTTTGGATGTCTATGGTTGATTTGGAATGAGCAATATGCACCTTGTTGTGTTTTAAGTTGTATTTCAGGTTAATATATCATTTAGTGTGTTAATTGGAAAGTATACTCCATATTCTCACTGTATGGGCTACTTATGCAAGAATCACTTGGTCCAATGAAGTGGATATTTGCAACATTGGAACTATATTATATCACTGAACTTCAATTGTCTTCTTTCAAAAATGGGAGTCAGGGAAAATCCTTTTAAGTTTTTTATGTTATTATTGTTAATAACCAAAAACGTCAAAAGCTCAAGCTATTAGTGAATGGCACGACAATGTATATCAATACCCCCTCTTGAACGGGAAGCTGTTCAAATTTGAAACCCCACAAACAAACGGAACGGAACGGAACGGAACGGACAAATAGAGCTAACACGCCTCCCAAGGGTTTCGAACTCACGAGCTCTAGCTCATAGTCATACCATGTTTATAACCAAAAACACCAAAAGCTCGAGCTGCTAGTGAACGGCACAACAATGTATATCAACAATTTCTACTAATTGCAGTCATCCATGACTAAACGTCACTTACACCCATATGATCAATGACAATCCAAATACTGGGAAAGGAAAAACTGTCCTTCAGACAAGGTTTGTCGAGGTCCCAAACATCAAAACAGACAAGTCCACACTTATATGGATAAATCAAGAACCATGAAGATAATAATGAGTCTCTCATATCCTGAGTAATCCATCTGTTCCTTGATGAAACAATAGAGCACACATAGGTGTCAGTTGTTTCAAAGCGGAAAGACGATGAAGTTTTCAAAGTAGTTCTCAAAAAAAATCTCTATTTGGAAAGCCATCAAGTCCAAACTAATAAAGTCATACTCTTGAACCGCACTGACCAATCACCAAAACTTAGGGAGTTAGTTTGGATGAGAAAAGGAGGACTTGCAGGTGAATTTCCACGCATTTGAACCTTATAACATGGGAGCCACATCTCTACCATGTGATGTGTTTCAGTTCCTAATTGTATAGGTGGTATCCTCAATAAGGAAAAAAAAAAAAAAAACAGAAATATAAATCCACACATGACAAAAGGAAATTTCTAGGAAATCTACAATTTGGATGATGTAATGAGAAGATCAGGAGTAGCTTTTTTTTTTATTTATCAGTAATATTAGATGTTATCACTATATAAATGTAGGAACGGTTACCGAGTGCCATCCTTAACATTGGCTTATGTCTGGGTTCCTAGTTCTGTGGAATACTGTTGTTGGATCTCCGGTCTGAGGGTCTGTAACTGCAAGCATATGGACACAAACCCAAAAACTTTTGGGGTCAATAATCTTGGATCCAAACATAGTCCCAAAAAGTAATTGGGATAAAAGCAGAACCCATGCAAGTATCATCAGGTATGGTCTTCAAGTAATCAAGTGAAGAGTTATCCAGTGTCATCCCTAATATCAGCTTATCTTTTCACTGGACCGGCAGTAACCTTCACCCATTAACTTCTTTGTTTCCAATTTGTTGTTCAAACTACTTCAAAGAAAAAGCCAAAAGCTAGAAATTTCACAGTTTTGTGGTCAATCTTGGCATACAAAATTACAGACACACTAGGTTCCAATAGATTAATGCTTATTTACTTGATTATCAATTTTCTCACTTGATTTTGGAAGGACTGTTGGCGTGATAGAAGAACTATCATCATCTCAAAGGTATCGCTTGTAACAAAGAAGAAAACCAATATCATTGTAAAGAAGATACTAATTACCAACATGCAAATCTGTATTCACTGAGAAGCCGTCAGTCTCTGTACGAGGATAACTGATGAACCCTGCTTGGTAGAGCTCTTCAGCTACCTGAAAGAGGATTTAAGGAAAAGGAGGGGAAAATCATACTCGAGCTGGCAATAGGGAAGCAAGGATACATAATGTAACCACTGAAACAGGAAAATAGAGTTCATAATAAAATCAAACCTATGAGAACAACATAAAAACAAAAACTATTTATAGAAGACAGAAGAATGCTTTCTCAGACTAATATGTCGAATGAAAAATAAAATAATATTTCTAATCAGATAAATTGTGAAAAGAGTATAAAGAAGAAAAGCAAATGAATCAAGGAACATGCAAAAGAAATTAATGCTACAGAATCAACTCATTTTCATAGCGTTTCCATTTCTGGCCATAATTTATAATTACAAATTAAACTAGGAATGTATCTAAAGACTACTTTGATGTCGATACAAATATTTGAAAAAAAAAAAAGGACTCTTAGATGTGAAAGAATGCCAAAGGACGTAGCCATTCAAATAATAATAATAATGCTGAAGGAAGTAAAACATGAATTAAATTCATCTAAATATTACAAACTACAAGGATCCAGAACCCAAAGATCAACAAAATGAATCTAATACACATAACCAAGAAGATGCTAACATGGCAAGCCATTATATATTTTAGAGAGAAAATTTGCCCCTCTTACTCCAAACAAGGGATGGTACTTTTTGCAATTTTGCTCTAAGGACACTTCGATTAGTAAGGATAGAGAGATTAAAGATGATGTCAAACATAGGATAAGAGTGGGATGGTTGAAGGGGAGACTTGCTTCTGGAGCACTTTGCGAACCACACATACCAACAAGATTGAAAAGAAAATTGTACAATACAATAATTAGATCAGCTATGACCAAAGGAGTAGAATATTGGCCAATCAAAAAGCAACATATGCACAAAATGAGTGTAGTAGAGATAGAATATTGGCTCTTTTGATGCTTGCAAGAAGAAACCAGTTCCCTTTGGACGTGTTTAGTTAAAGAAATCCAAAACTTTGGGGTTCCAAATGCCTAATTCTTTTGAGCACTTTGGCTGAGAGTCCTCCCATTTTCTCCGCTCTTTTTGCTGTTCCTTGGGACCTCCAGCCGTCAAGTAGCTGTCACATCAACTTTCTTGTAGCAGCAGTCCCTTTCTTGCAGTCAGGACTGCCTGGGTTTTGATGATTGGACGACTTCTGATGACATTTGCATGTTCCCTAAAATTTCCTCCCCTAGGTGTGATCCTCATGCACTGCATGGGTCTTTCCCCAGTTTTAATTTTGATAAAAAAAAAAAAAAAAAAAAAATTAAAGAATGAGAACACACAACACTGGATACACCTAGCTAAACAGCTGCCCACTCCTTACCTTCATAGTGTGTTCAGAACTCATCCGAAAGTACCGTGATGCACGTTTTTGGAGCTCAATTGTACTCAATGGATATGGGGGATACTTCAGTTTCTCTTGATTTCTAACTATTGAGACCTGAAATGACAATATAAAAAATAAAAGTAAAAATAAAAAACTAACAAGTTGTGTGTGCGTGTGTGTGTGTGTGTGTGTGAGAGAGAGAGAGAGAGAGAGAGAGAGAGAAAGTGAGGCAATTTAGTATCGAGTCCAAAATATGACTTAACAGTTGCAGTGGGTTCTTCAACACACATCTCATAAATTATAACTGCACAAGTATGGTCAAACATATGCCCACGCCTGTAAAAACACCAATAATAATATTTAGACAAAGAAAAATAATTGAAAAAAAAAAGATGTGGATGTAGAAACTGAAAAAAGAAAATTCAATATGCCAAAAGCTGTAACGTCTTACATCCAATTGAAAGTTGCAATGCCTTCATCTGAGGTATGGGAACAATTGATTGTCCAAAACTCTTCAGGTTCATGAGACTGTATCTCCCAAAACCGTTCCACAACAAACCCAAGTGTCGGGAACTGCACACACACAAGAGAGTGAGAGAGATAGAGAGAGAGATTAACCGAAAAACTTCATGGAACTTCACTATGCACTAAAAAGGGGAAAGAGCCAATAGACCTCAGTTCAGTAATTTTCATATGTTAATGAAAACAAGAGTCGCTCACCTGACAAGGACCATAACTTAGAACAAGATTCTTCTCATCCCCAGCGAAGTCTAGAACAAATGCATCTTTCAACAGCATCGTCTGAAACCTTGTGAAGGAGGCACCAATCCGGAGGTCAATTTCCTGGAAAATATTCAAAATGAGAAAATATCATAAAAATTTACCAGTCCTTTTGGCACAAAAGGGAATAATCATAAAAATAAGGAAACAACAGTATACAATTCACTACGCTTGCCCTACACTAGACATACCAAAAGCACGTTTTTTCAACTCAGACAATTGACTTGATGGTATTTCAAAACTCTACCAGATTGAAAATCTTAACTCTCAATCAATAGACTACGATGGGCATTAAGAACAGAACAACAGCAACAGTCCAAAGAGACGTGATTAGGATCATAGAATATCGATTTCAATCATCAAAGCCTGGTCCAACGTCCAACATGTACCAAAAGAAGGGCACATCAAACTGTAAATTTGTTGCCAGAGCAGGCGCTCACATTCTCGGACTAAAATAGCAGAGAAAAAAGATTAAGGGAGCAAGGAAATAATAAAGAACTCAGACATCAAGTGAACTTCTATATTTTCACCTCAGTTTCACAAACCAAAATTAAAAATTAAAAAAAGGAAAAGAAAATAACAATATAAGAGCTTAAGATATTACTGCAAATAAAATGTCACAATCTTCTAACTAGCACCTATGATACTCAGATCATTCAAAGGCAATGAAGTGATAGCTGCTCAGAAAATTGGATAGGGATTAAGTATAAGGATCACCCTTCACCAAGAATTGGACTCTATATTTAGTTTCATTATGAGCTCACAATATTGAGTTTGATATTATAACCGCCGGTCCCAAGCCTAGATAAAGGAGGGTTGGACCGGTTAGGTTGACGGCCAACATAAAACTTTTGTCACAACTACAACATGAATTCTCAAAGGCAAAACAAAGTTCATGTAGCTGATTGATGATAATGATCAAGTTCAACTATTGATGGAGACAGATTTTAACCGATTGTACCTGCAGATTATTGTAAAACTCCGCCAAGAGAGAGTTGGCTGGGCTAGGTTGCATCAAAATCAATCTTTACCATGTCTTGGCCAAGTCTTGGTGTGACTCAGACGAGTCAAAACAAACTAGGAAGTCACTAAGTTGGTGATCAATGCCGAGTCATATAACAATGGTTATTTAGCAACTCCTAGATGTACCGTATTTTAGGAATTCATGATTAAAGAATCCCTTGCGCAAGATCCTTGTCCCATTCAACACCTTTGCACTGACTGTGACATAAGCCAATACCATCATATCATCATCATAGCCTTGTCGCAACTATGTTGGGATCAAGGATACATGAATTATGTTTCTCCATTTAGATAGATCCTAAGCCAAATCCTCAAATAGGGATAGGTTGCACTTCTTCATATCTATATCTATAGTTACTACTTTCATCCACATCCTCTTCAACCTACCCTTCCCCTTGGTGGGCCATCAACCTACACAGAAAAGCTTTTCCTCTCCGGTGTTGTTGCTGGCCTACACTGGACATATCCAACTTATCTCAAACGAATTTCCCTTATTTAATCACCCGTTGAGGCTACCACTAAATGCTCCCAAAAGCGCTCATTTCTGATTTTATCTTTCCTACCTTTACCACACATCCACCTCGATATTCTCATCTCCGCTACACTCATTTTGTGCATGTGTTGCTTCTTGATTAGTCAATATTCTACTCCATAGGTCATAGCTGATCTAATCGCTGTCGTATAAATTTTTCCTCCAATCTTGTCAGTACGCCCCAATCACATAACACTTCAAAGCAAGTCTCCACTTCAACCATCCCACTCCTATCTTAATTTCGACATCTTCCTCAATCTCTCCATCCTTGCTAATTATCAAGCCAAGGTATCGGAATGAGAATGAATCTATTTCTCGTATCTATTGAGCTTCAATTCTCATAATAACTTTGCCAATTTAAACTACTGATCCAAATCCCGGATAAAGGAGGGTTGCAAAAGGTATGTTGATAGTTAGCATAAAATTTTGTCATATCTCAAACTTAACATAAGGCAGTACCATGGTTCAAAATAACAGTATCCAAGGGTGTATGAATGAGCCTAGAAAGGTAATATGTATTGCAACAGTTCATTGTGCATTGAAATTTTTTCCCACAAGAAACTAGAATAAGATATCCAAAAAATAAAAAAAAATAAAAAAATGTTAAATGATGGATTTTAATGTCGTCCCCCTATTTAATTCCCACATTGTAGATAGGCATCTATTGAACCCAAATGATCATTAATCATTGTTTAATGCTAAACAATTGAACCTATTGAGATTAGGCATTCCAATATATATATATATATATATATATATATATCTAAATGGGAGATGCTTCCATGAGAGATATCTCTCACCTTATATGAGAGATAGAGTGGGGCACTCACATCCATATCCAATGGCAACAGCTTAAATGTGAGGGGGCCCACTTTATCTCTCATAATAAGATGAGAGATGCTCTCATAGGAGCATCTCCATATATATATATATATATATATATATCCCTACTGGCTAAATGTCATAAAATAATATAAGTACATCGGACATAATAAATAATGTGTTATATCATTGTATTCATCAGGTAAGAATAAAAGCTCATACCATATGAGAACAAAAGTACAAAGACTATTGTAAGCATGAACTAAAATTGAAACATATGAAATTAAGTATACAAATAGAGCCATTATTGATTAATGGATTCCATTACAAAGTTGCATGGTTAGCATATTAGACCTAGTACCTATGATAGTACAAAAAAACCAAAATAAACTTCCCTAAATAGCAAAAGTCAGCTCAAAATGTACATAAATACATATTTATCCATACGCATCTATAAATTTTAACTTCTGTGCATATTAGAGTGTAATACATATCCAAGAACTAGAGTACTAATCGGGCATTTTATGCACATCATTAAACACCCCAAAAGAAGCATTTTCATAACTTCTCTATAAACAATCATAAAAATCAAGTGAAAAATATTCACTTTAGGTCGGCCATATCAGAATTATAATGTGTCCATCCATTTAGGCCTATAAAATCACCATTCTGTTGCTTTACTTCAATTTATCCCAACACTATCCAGCATTACATATTAAGCTAGTCCAACACCCCAGGAATCTATTTTAAACCGCGGGTACGACAGACAAAGCCGAAAGAGAATATCCAAGACCAAACATAGGTTATAATAAAACATAGTGATGGGTACTAAGGTCTGCCTTGGAAGACAAAGAAATCACCTGCCTAGCATCCACTGCGTCTGCAAACAATTGGTTCGGTCGAACAAGATTCTGCACAGACTCATGAATTTCCCTGAGGTTCAAATAACAACAAAATCATAAAAAAATCTGTAACACATGATTAAAGAAAAAAATAAAAAAACAATGTGGATTGTACAAGAAATTCCAAAATCAATCAGCCAGCCCTTGAGACCTGTCAATCAATGCGGAGAAGCGCGCCCTCCATATATTTAGATGATGATTTACAGCTGTACACACCTCAACCACTTCAAATGCAATATTTTCACCTTCCCTATCACAATCAAGCCACAAGATGAGCCATTGACACTTTCTAGCTTCCTCCTCCAAACACCTCTTGATGTCCAACTTATCCTGCGCATTTTTGTAGCAACATAGAGAATGATTGTGCCCATGAAAGAAAAACCCAATCTTTCCACTTGAAACTAAAGCAATGCACAGAGAGAGAAAGACCTGAGGGACATGCTTTCGGACGGGGGCGGAGTAGAGGTCGGAGGGGTCGCAGGAGTACCATTTGCGGTAGCGCTCGTCGAAGTCGAGCTCCATGAGATGGCCTGTTACGGAGGTGACGAGCATGTGGCACGCCTGAGATCGTATCGTGTACTCGAACTCGAATATCCGATTGTATCGTGACCGTCCGTCTCGGACGCGGAGGCCTCCATTCCTTGATAGGATCCCTGCAACAGCCTTGGCCACTGATGGCTTCTCCGCCACGTTCAAAACTCGGATCGGACGCGAACCAGACATCGTAACGGTCGATGAAAAATCTCTCCCCTCCCTCTCTCCCTCTCACTCTGTTTGTCTCGACTAGATTTGCTTTCTTTTGTTTTCCCTCCAAATGGAAAGTTCCGAGTTTTCGTAGGAAATGAGGGCTAGCCCTAGGAGAGCCTAGACTCGACCAGATATATCAATTGAGGGGTTGGGCCTTGGGCCTTGTACTCGTAGGCAGTGGCCCACCTAAGTGCCGCACCCGCGAGATTTGAGAACCTCTTTAGATAATACCTTAAAAGTTTTTATATTAATATTTAACAATTTTACTACATCATTGTCTGCTCCGCCATTGCTTGTAGGGGCGTGTTTGGGACTTAATTAGTTAAAATGAAGTAAAATGAATCCTGACAAATAATGACAATGAGTCATATCAAAAGTAAACAATTTCAAAATTCCCTCCGAATTAAAGAAAAAAAAAAGTTAAAAAAGCAACTTCATTTCTCCACTAAAAGACAAAAAAAAATTCTACTTTTCTATACAAAAAGTCAAAAAAAATTCATACCAAACCAAACCAAGCCTTTTTCCCACTAGGTGGGGTCGGCTATATGGATTTGACGATGCCAATCAAATCTGTTTAGGACCATGTCATCCGTTAGATCCATGTAGGTAAGGTTATGTTTAATACAACTAAAAACAAACACCATAACAATACCTTATATTTTGATCTCTATTGATTTGATACTTCACCTCACCATACTTCAATTCACCATACATCCAAACAGGCCCGGGTTTTGGCCTGTTCTCATATATCATTCTTGAGGAATGCTTTTATACGAAAAATAATAAAGAAAAACTTGTTTGACGGATACATGCCAAATAAATTTTTCTTCCTTTCATTTCATTGATTCTGAGAATGAAATAATCCCAGAATGATGCCTCAATTTCGAGCTTTTTCTCAGCGAGGGTGACAGGGCTACAATGGCATGTCTCTACTCGCATCTCTTTTTCACCTTTTACCCAAATGGGTCTTTTGGCCTTTTGATTTAACAATAATACTCAGGTGGTTTGAGACAATGACTACTGCAGGCTCTCGTGGCCCATGACCCCAATCAGTCCAGCTCAATACACCACTCAATTTTATCTTTCAAAATGTCAATACAAAGCACAGCTGTAGTATAATACCACTTAATTGCTCGTTGAGACAACTTGCATACAAGATCAAGAATTCAAGACCCTACATACAAATTAATCAGCTCCTGCCTCTTTTGAACTTGGATGAGGCACCATGATCTAAGGTTGATGAGCAGTGTGTCAATAAGTGGCCTAGATATCTGATTAGTCCATGTATCATCAGGACTCACATGCAAGTTTGGCAATTCAAAATGAACCATGCTCAAGTTTTTTAACAGGAATTCCATGAAGCCAGGACCAGAATTCAAAGCACGATAACCACCACACAATATATTATCAACCACAGAGGCAAAACTACATACATTCGACATAATGAAATAGAAAGGAACTCCACCAAGGGAGAGAAAAGACACCTTCAATTAATGGGAAAGGAACCAACCGTCATCTCCCTCTCTACTACACAGATCATACAAAGAGATGGGACAAGCACAAGATCTCTCAACAGTTTATAACCACATTTTTCCACTCCAAAAATAACACAGAGCCCACACAGACTCGGTCCAAACCGAATCACATAACCAGACCAACAGACACAGACAGAAGAAATACAAAAATCAAAGAAGCCTTTTCAAACCGCAGTGCAAACATTGGCGTCCCTTACTCATAATCCACCTGTACATTTATTCCTCACAAACAGTTGAAAATCTCGGAAACTCTTCCCGCACCCTCTATCTTTGTATGTGCCACAATTACGATTTCAAAGTCCAATAAAAAATCATAATGCACCCTGTTACGCATGCGGTTGCAAAACTAAAAGGCCTCCTGGAAGCATAAAAAAGAATCCAACAACCCCCTTCTCCCTCGTCAAGCACTTGATTGAGATTATGGAAAAAAGTAAATGCCAGTTGCGCAAATTGCTACTAGTCTTTCAGCTCTAAATCTGTTGCTTAGGAAAGCAACTATCACTCTGCATCCTTGGCAGAACTAGAAGAAGAGTCTGTTCCGTCCTCCCCACTCACAGAGTTTGATGGGCTGCCTTGATGGTTATCCTCATTGCCACCGGTCCGTGTTTTGCCAGGTCTTGATCGAATATTGACCCCCATTGGGAAGGGCTCCTGAAGGTGTGAGAAAGAGAGAATCAAAACTACAGCCGAGCCAATTAAAACTAAATGAGACTGAAAAACAGCTTTACTTGGAGACTAACTCGTGTTATTTCTGAAGTGGGCATTCGGTGATTTTTGGATGTTCCCCCCAATTTGGGCAGCCCAATGTTGGAATTGTCTGTTTTAATTCGGGAACATTAGGTACGACACACCACAGTGAATGGCAATGGCATGCAACACCCTTGTCATCCATCACATAACTAAATTGGACAATCATATCATACCTGTCTTAAGGAAGCAGGAACTTCCAGACGAATCCAAAAATTCAACCAAATACAAAGGTAGTCAGCTACAGCATGCTAGGACTGGGGTGTTGACAAGATGCTTATTGCACAGACAGGTATCAAACTATCTTTCTGGTAGGACCTAAAACCTCCAGATATGGAGATAGAGGCTGCAAAAATATGTCACTTGGTATAGGTAATGTTCTTGCAGTACATGGGCGGCCGTTATATTTCTGAAGCATTGGTCACATATCATCATTATCATCTCAGCCTGATCCCGTCAAGCTGGGGTCAGCTTAAAGCCCTCAAGAGGAATGCAGGTACACTAGGAAGACATGAGAAAACACTTCATAGTAAATCTAAAGCCCACAACATAAATCATCTAAAAAGCACATCCCAATATGCTCCCCTCAAACTAGCAACTTCTCTAACCCAATGTGACCAAATATGGTATGATATGGCAGGGACATGCCATAGATATGACAGGGATGCTAATTTTACACAAAAAGTGAAGTATTAGATCCGAGACAACATTATACATCACCTATTTTGAAGTATCTGGCTATCATAGTTATTAAGCATCGGCCATATGCATGCTTAGAAGGGAGAAAATCCTCACCTGATCACCTGCATTTGGACCATCAGAATGAAAAATGATAGGGCGACATCGTTTATCCTCATTCATCAAGCTGGAGTTCTGAAAATGAGCAATAAGAGCAGCTTTTCCCTGGATCCGAGCATATGCTAGTGATGCCACCTTTTCACTGTTAAACTTCTCCCATTTCTTTCCATTGAATGCCTACAGAAGATTTCACTGTCCTATTTAGTATTGTTTAGGCAAAGATGGGGTAGAAATTATAAACAATGTACTAAAGTTTTTTTTTCCCCCTTCAAAGGTAGCAAACATAAAAGTTGCATCAATCAATCAATATTTTGGCTTTTAGTGCTCTTTTCTGTATTTGACTACCTTCTCTTTTAATAAAGTTTTCAACTTTATTAAAAAAACAAAAGAATCAGTATTTCTATAACTTACACTCGTGTTTGGCAATTAAATAGTAAAGCTAAAATGAAGCAAAGCCTCCATTATCCAGACAAGGGGCCATATCAAAAGTACACACATTCAAAATTCGCTCCTCAAAAAAAAAAAAAAAAAAAAAAGGTCAAAAAGCAACCTCCTTTCTCCACTAAATAACAAAAAAAAAAAATATATCCTTTTTTCACACAAATATGTCAAAAAGATTCCCTATCAAACAACAAAAAAAAAGACCATCATAACCCCATATATTTTATTCTCTGTTGATTTGATGCTTCACCTCACTTTACTTCAATTCACCATATATCCAAACAAGCTTGAACAAGAGTTGAGGTAAAAATCAAGAGATTGAATTCTTAACTTGGTACCTAAACTACCAAAAGTACATGACAAGAGCCCATGGCACACTGGAAGGTGTGCAACTATTGCAAACTTGAGGTTATGGGTTCAAGTTAGATTACCAAAACAAACCAGAAAAAAAAATTTACCATTACCAAAAGTACCAAGAGATAAGAAAAGACATCCGGCCAAATAAGACCAGCTTTATTGCCATGGGAATAAAAAACTTGGTGTTTATTAACCATTTTCGTCATTAAGCCCGTTTGGCATTTTACTATTAAAATAAAGTGGAGTGAAGTAAAATAAAAGGAGGGAATAAAATATAAGTGGGTTATGATGGTATTTTGTTTTTAGTTGTTTGGGATGGAATATTTTTGACTTTTTGTATGGGGAAATGGAGTTTTTTTGTCTTTTACTGAATAAAGGTAGCTGCGTTTTTACTATTTTTTTAAAAGATGGAGGGAGTTTTAAATTAAAGTGCTTTTGATTTGATACTTAACTTTACTTGACTTTACTTGACAAGTAAAATTACCAAACGGGCCCTAATTAAGGTGTATCGGACATCTTTACTTCTTCCTCTTATTGTTTTTACATCATGTGCATAGAGGCTGGCATGCCAGATTGGTGCAAGAAAAAACAAGGATATCTATGATAAGGAGTACAGGTTTTGTAATAAAGAACCCACATTATTAGAGCAATTTATAAAACCTGGTGTGGATAGATCAAACCTGAAAGAATGGAACGATCTTCGAAGGATCAATCATGTTGATGAAGGCATAACCTACATTGCATTTGTTCTATATATGGACAAGAAGGGGGGGGAATCAGTCAGGAGATTGAAACATAGAACAAATCAATGTCAAAGTAGTCACAAATACAAAATATTTCTATGGGTAAAACGTTCAGTCACCTTAAAATCAATAGGCAAATAAATGAAATCGTAAGTGCCCCGGTGGTGTTCATCTATAGCAGCCAAGAGCATTTTAGAAGTATATCTGTAGGGATAACCAGAAAAACCAAATGGTCAATTTCTTTTAAAAGCACTAATGACTAAAATAAGGCAGAACAACAGATTTGCATGGTTTTTAATTCCATATCATGAAATTAAAACTCAAAATATATATATTATATATTCGGAGGCAAGTACAGCACTTTGTGCAATGGTAAAAGTCTTGGGTACCAAGCGTGGTAACACAGGTTCGAGAGGTGAACAGCCACTTTTTGCAAAATTGTCAAAGGTCAGGTCTGTCACCAGTCTAGTCTAGAGCCTCCCAGGACCCCACTTCAGCGGGACCCACACTGAGTAATGACCCTTTTTTTAGGTAAATACAGCACCAAAACTTACAATTTCTACGTTTGACTTTGGGTGGCAACTAATATGAAATGTCCAAATAATGTTATATTGAAATATTTCAAAATATCGCAATATCTGCCGGGGTTCCCTCAGGAGTGCTCTTAACATGTGCATTACGCTGCCGAAGTCATCTCAGCCAATCCAAGGGTCAGTATATCATCATGCCCAGCACACCTGAGGGAAACCCATATTTGCCAGTAGACCATTGATTAGGCACATCATCTCCTCCATAGGGAAGACCTAGGTAAGAACTCATCTGCTGTTTTGAAATATGACATCTAGTAGGCATGACCACCAAAATGAATATCACAATAGTAGGCCTCCTCAAATGCACCCAAATTCACAGTTGCTTTGCTGAAAAGGAAATCACTGAATGTAGTTTGGACATGGTTGTCATTTTCATTTCAGATGCCATTGTAGTTCGCAGGCAAAACATTTCAACCAGTTCAGCATTGAATTTGGAGTATTGTTTTGGTATAAAAAATAAAAAATTGCAAAAATATGTGATCAGAAAATTATGAAAATAGTAAAAAGTGTTTTTTTAATGGAAACTAAAATTTTATTAAAAACAGCACATTGGTAATACTACAAAGAACATTAAATAATATACTATAACATTTAATTCATTCTACTAAATGAACAAAAAAATATGTTATTTCTAGAAAACCTACAAATAATTTATAAGCCATGTTGTGTGAAAAAATGTGAAATGAAGACATTCATTCTAAGCAGTTGTCTCCAGTTGCCTATGTCGTATGGCCTAAATTAACATGGAAATAGATACATTCACATGACCACTATGGTATAGTAGGGTATTAAATCAAAATGAAGAGAATTCTTGTCAAAAGAAGTTTGGCAAAGAAATTGCTCTGCTGTTCCTGCTTGGCCGAGATGTAGATGAAACGACCTAATTGACAGAATCTAGACCAAAACAGTCAAAAAGGGTGAACAGGTCCGAGTTCTGGACCAAAATTTTTCAGAGGGCTGTTCAGTTCAGTCACCTGACCGAACCCAACAGTTTCAAACTGTTCAGCTGAACTGAAGCAAAATTTATTACTACGAATTTGGATGACAGAGGAGCAAGGTGGATAAACCGGCATACTTGTTTGGAATGTTTTTTATCATAATAGTGGTCCGAGTGTCCTCTCCACGCAATATGCGGTCAATATCAAGTTCATACTGTTTCTTGTTGTCAGTCTGATTAGAATTCACTTCGTTTCTCCTGCTCCTCGCACGCTCATTAGAAGCATCAAGTGAAGGCACTGGAATCATTGAATTTCTGCCAGGGAACATGTTGCACCTTTGCTGTGGAGAAGGGATACCAATATTTGGAGAGGAGATTGAAGGGTCTAAGCAATTCGCACCACCATGTGCAAATATATTATGGGAAGTCATTTCCAATGGATGCAAATTCGAGCTGCCAGTAAATCCTATACTTCCAAGAGACCCTATACTTCCAAGAGACCCTGGGTGAAAAGCAGATGCATCAGCAGAATGCCCCGGATAGGGATGTCGCCTGTCCCAGAGAGACGGATTGACAGCAGGTGCTGAACCAACATGGTGCTGGTGGTGTAAAGGTAAAACTGAGTGTAGCATATGAGATGGTGCTCTAGGAAGACTGTGGATCTGATGAGGATGGGCGTGAACACCATTGGCAAATGAAGGCGAGTTTGGCCACATCATGGAACTTGGGCGATGAGGATGATACGAGTTGGAGTTCGCCCAAACATATTGTTGTCCACCAAAAACTGCAAAACAGAGAGATGCATTAGTTACAAAAAGCAAATACAAGAAAGAGCATACCTTTCAAACCATAACAAATAAAACTCCACTGAGTCCACTCGGTCATAGTGTGGCCTCTATAGCTCAAACTGGAAACACCAAAATGTAATGATTTGGTTGAGTATTTGTGAAGCCTGACAAGCTTTACGTGGGGAGTTACCTTCTGTCCATCCATCATATAATCAGACAACAGAGGGTACAAAATGCCCCAAAAGAACTCCCCCAATACCACAAAATCATCCTACAGTCTGGTTGGACCCTAATAAAAGCAAACTATTACTTGCATTGGTTCATTTTAACCACATAGAGCTAGGATAAACCCCTTGTGGGACAGAGGTGGATTTGGCATCAAAGTATAGCACATACTGCATGTTGGTGGGGACCACTGGACCCAAGAAATTCAAGGTGGCTGTTAATTTTCCAATTACTGAAAATAACTCCACCAGACATCAGTTATCATGTTATCCAATGTTTTGAGATGAATAGTTGAAATAACCAAGGCCCAAAAAAGAAAATGAAAAATAAATCCCTTTGACTTGGATTAGATGGTGAAAGCTGATTTTACAGGATGAATCATTTGGAATGACCCTCCACAGTCCCCTCTGCTCCAACCCCATATACATAATATTAAGTTTCCTTAGCTAACCATTCCTACAAAAACCTCAAGGCATTAGTAGAAGCGGAAATACTTTTCAATATTCCCCTTTCGGGTGGAACCCCCTTTTTCCAACACATATCAATTGCCATGTGTCCTATTTTTAGTTGCCAGGTCCACTTCCATCTAGCAAGTGTGGAAGAGTATCAAGATTCGCCATTAGGATGGTCTGTTCCGTGATCATGGTATTACTTGTATTGTTAAGTTCAACGGAGGTAAAGAAAAATAAAAGGAAACGGAAAAAAAAATCCCTCAATCAATAAAACTCAAAACACCGATAAGTTTTTTTTTTCGCTCACCACTGTCATTAAGCTCAAACGAGTGACTGTTGAGCCCACCACAGCCTACACCAGGAATGTGCCTATTATCATTTCCTTCAGCAGGTCTAGAACTCATGCTTGCTGCAATAGTAGACATGCTGCCTGGGGAATTATAAGCAACACCGCTGCTTATGCTTTCATGGTGATACTCTGGAAGCGAATGAGGATGAAAAATTGGCATGCTCTGGAAACCAAATTTCATATGGCCCAGAGAATGACTGAGCTCACCAAGACCCGTTTGACTGTTGTGATTGCTAACAGATGCAGCCCTAACTGGAGAGGATAAGCTATGAGGAAGACTCGAGGATATCCCATGAAATGCTGTTTCAAGAAATGGGTCAATAGGTGCTCTGACTGCAGAATGTAGACCCACGATAGCACCATTATCAAGACCACCTGATGCAGTTGCCCCTGGTTGTACAGGTCCTGAAAAAAGATTCAATCAGGCACAGGGTTTTTTAAAGCATGATCAAACTTGTGAAAGGTAAATAATCAGCCAAGCAGCGTACCGAAACATCCTGATGGTGAATTATCAGGTGGGCTCCCCTGCTGTCGAAATCCACTGGCTTCCTCTGGGTCCAAATCCGGAGAAAGCTGTTGCATCAAGCTGCAAGAATTACTATTTGTCAGAAATTGAAATCAACAAGAACAAAAAATTGAATATTGCCAAGAAAAACTAACTTAATTGGAATAAGCTCTACGTAGATTCTCAATTACAACAAAAAGAGAAGTAATAACTGAAAATAAAATGTTCAGAAGAGATTTTTGCAAGACTCGTTCCGCTCCTAAAAGAAAAATTATTGGAAACTAATCTGAACGCAGTCCCTCTAGATCAGATCATCCATCAGCTGGGTACAAAAGTCATCCAAATAGATAAAATTCTAACTAATCATAGCTTTAAACATTTAACAACCTACCTATAACTGGATAGAGAAAAACTAAAGGATGCTGACCATCATAAGTCATAACCATCAAAGTAGGACCACCAATCAACTAGGCAGGATCAGGCCATTCCATACAATTTGTGGGCAGTGGTCCATCCAGGGAAAGACTCACCCAATCAACAATCCAAGAATGGACAATATTTAAGTCAGATTAAATGCATACCTCATGCCAATTGCAGTACTGAACCTGTGCTTCAATCGCCAGAAAATTAAAAGCAAACATAAAAGCGGAAATCAAATACATTAATGCTTGAGTAGCAGAATTAATTACAAATTGTTACATGGGAAATTGTCCCAACGAGCAAATGCATGTGCAGTCCAACTTTATGGGCCCACATTTTATCAGTCCCCTTTGATAATCTTGCCATCCCATGATCTGACTGACATCAGGCCTGTTTTTATACTCATTGAACCTTCACTCACCGTTCGATTGAATCTCAAAAAATATCCAAAGTAAAGACAAGATCCCGAAGGCTGTTAATCAAGTAGGATAATCTGGTGGGGCTGATTTTTTGGCTCCCCCTTGTTCATAAGGAGACCTTTCCATCTGCCCTCCTCCCATTGATAAACATGCACATAAGTGGGCTCCATCCGCTGAACTGCGTATGGGCAATATGCAATATGCAGTCTGCTCGTAGAACATTCTCCTGCTACACGATGCAATAGTGCAATCTGATTTCCTTCTTTAGTCAAATAACACGCAGGTTAGGATCTTGTCACCGTTTATAATTATTTCAATGAGCTGAAGAGGCTACTACAAACTAAACCCACATGAAATGATGCCAAAAGTTATCACTAGGCCAGATAAGGAAAGAATGAAAAACCAGAGAATTGGAGCCTTTAGAAGCCTAAATCTAGCAGTTCTATTTCATTTGCACTGTTAAAGTGTTCTAACTTCCATTGATTGACAACCTTACAAAATTAAATACAAGTAATTGTATGTAATGAAACTTGAAACAAATTTAAACCTACTAATGGAAGAAAAAAAAAATCAAATCAACACTAGATTTCCAAAGCCCTCATGTGATTGAGAAATTCCTGAAGTTATGATACCATGGGAATAAGTTTTTCTATTTAACAAGTTAAGAAGCATAAAAGGATAGATGATAACAAAAGAATCTGCTCAAGCTACATAAAATTGAATGTATTAGAACAAGTTATGGAGAAATTATGGAGACCATTGGTCAGCCTATAGACCACTAGGTGCTAGAATGTATCCCATAGCTAAAATTTTGAGGTTAAGGCCGAACCAGAGAGCCTGTAGGTCATTTAAGGAGTGTATGGTTGAGTCAGCAGCTCAGTGGGTGCTGCATGATGCAAGAACAAGACTGCGACTCTCATTGTACATTAGAAAGCAAAATATCAATGGCAAAAATTTGGAGGCAAGACCAGTAGCGTTAACCCCACGAAACGTGGTATGAAAGACTCTTAGTTAAAAAACAATTTGAGATTTTCTTTTTTACAAAGGATCAAGAGTTTTCTACCGCAGTAATATTTCAATACCTTCACAAAGCGACTCCAAGAGAAATTGAACTACAAGAAACGCCACAAATCAACTGCCCTAGGGAATAGCTAATTTCATGGTTTAAACCACGAAGCCCGTCAATAGAATAGGAAGAGCCTGCTTTGCTGGTTTAGAAAGAGAGAGATGCCCATTATATTGTATGTGGAGAAATTTTGAAACACAAATTTAGTCATAGGGACATAAAAGCTTTGACCTAAATAGCAGTAAAAAAAACGACAGACCAGTACAAAAAGATAAGAAAAACTTAAATCAGCAACATAAATTTCTTTACTTCGAGAGGAAAAGACACAACAATACAAACAGAAAAGGCAAGTGAATGTATTTGGACAATACCGAGATGAACTGAAAAAGCAAGTGAATGTGTTTGGACAATACCACCGTCTCGCACCTCCAGGACGACTAGGCTCAAGTTTAATCCGCTTTCCTGCAATATCGCTCCTGTTCAAAGCACGGAGTGCAGCTTCAGCAGCTCTTACATCATAAAATTCAATGAATTTGTGATGACGCTTGTGCGGAGTCTCGCGAATCTGTACAAAAGGAATTTGAAGGAGCAACGCCAATAAACATCAAAAGAAATTGAAAAGAAACAAGCAGCTGGAAAGGTCAGCAAGTAAGCTCACCTCTTTAATTTCTCCATAGACACCGAATATTTGGCGAAGATCATCATTTGAAACAGAAGAATCAAGGTTGAATACCACAAGCGTACCCTGGTTAATATCTTTCTCTGAAGGATTGTCCTGACAATAGATTACCATTCATGAAATTATTCACCTCTGAACTGTTAGCGTGGGGGGATTTGTAGATGTGTATGGTAGAATCACACAAAAAAGGTAAAACAGCAAATATTGTGCCTCATTAAGCCAAGAATAATTGGAATGCACAGAATTAATACTCTCCAAGCTTGTGATAAAATCCTAGTACTTGTGATAAGGCGTTGTTACTTGTGATAAAATTCAAGTACTCGATATGGTAAACAATCGGCCAAGATGTATACCTTAGGAATTGAAAAATGAATGTCCAGCTTCCTACGCCTCAATGGTTTGTTTTGAAGTGCTTTCATAGCATTGCGTGCCGCCCTTATATCAAAGTAAGAAATCATAACAAAACCCCGATGCTTGCAGGCAGTATAAAGCGCACGAATATCTCCATAATACTGAACGGGAACATAAGCATCAAAACTTAAGGAACTGAAAACTTGGCAAGATGAAAGAAAACTTTGACTCCGATTACTTATTTTCTCGATAAAAAAAATACCTCAAAGAGAGCTCTCAACTCAGAATCTTCAACATTGCTATTAATATTCCTTACAAAAAGTGTTCTTGAAGGGTGTTCACCAAAAGGATGCTCTCCAGCAAGAGAACTGTTGGATCCCCCCAGCTGACCAATAGGAATCCCTGCCATAAGATCTGAACTTTTGTTGCCAGTGTAACAACTTACACCATCATCTGCTTCTAATTCCATCCCTCCTACACTACTAAAAAGGTCAACATCTTCCATATCATCTCCACTATTTCGTTGGACATGGAATCCAAGGCCATCAGTAACTCCAGAAAGCAAATCGTCATCATCAGGAAGAAGATTCCCAATAGTTTGGGCCTCAATTTCTTTAAGAGACTCAAAATGCTCCTCTTCCTCAAAGTGGGAGGTAACCGTATCGATAGATTGACTGAATAGAACATCAGTTGATGATAGTCTCACTGCACCCATCAATAATCAAAGAAAAATAAGCAATCAGCAGGATATTGCAGTTCATCAAACTAGCAGGAAACCCTAGTGATACAACAGGTGGATATGATACATATAGATGCACATAAATACGTTTATCAGTTCAATACATAGACTAATAGTATTTTGTTAAAAAGGAGGAAATTTTTTTTAAAAAAAATCAGACTGTAAATAGAAGAAAAAGTAAGAACATCTATGCAAACAAAAAATCTAAAATGCATCACATGAGAGAAGACGACCATAAAGAAAAGCCACATAAATAGCAAACAGAAATTGAGTTAAAGCACTTCAAATGACGACATAGATTTGAGGGGGGAAAAGAAATAAAAAAACACGTAATGTAGCAGCTTGTGTCATGTTGGTCAACACTCTTTAGATCAAGGTGTCCACTTGGGCTACAAAACCAACAATTTTAAAGACTAGATTCTGTATTGTTAAAAGATCGATTAACTATTCTTCCATAGTTTATGTCCCAGATGCATTAGGAACCAATCCTCAAATGTTAACTTTTGATGGTCTTCATCATGAGTTAAGTATGGGAGACCCACTCAAGATAAGAAGATTTTACAGCATTGGGTTTGGTTGTTGATGCTAGCACAAAGCTTAATCTTGTGATTAAGAGCTGTTGGTAAGTCATATAGACACACTCATAAAGGCCTAAACCACTTTCCATGATTAATCAACAGAAGTTGGTAGAAATTTACCTGGAGGAAATAATAGCACAATTTGTGAGTCTCTGCCATACAAAGAGAATGACTTGAAGAGGAAGGAAAGAAGGAACCCATATAGATTGATTTATTTGTTTAGTAATCTATTTGGATAGATTGCCAACAGTGATTGCTATAATGAGAAAGAAGGTCAGCATTGTCACAAATATCGTTCCCGGGAAATTCTTGTGTTGGTACAATGTCAGAATATTTTCAAATTTATATGGGCCGCATCATCATCATCATCAAAGCCTTGTCCCAACTATGTTGGGGTCAGCTGCATGAATTCTATTTCTCCATTCCGATCTATCTGGTATCTTGAGGCAAATCCTCCGATAAGTTGCACGTCACACATAGATTGATTTATTTATTTATAGCTTCTTTCATTTTTTATATCGGAAGATTGCCATAAGGAGAAGGGCAATCAGCATTTTCACAAATCTCGTTCTTGGGAAATTATAGTGTTGGCAAAATGTCGGAACATTTTTAAATTTGGGTTGGAAGCACAGAGACCGATTTAGTTTTTATAAGTTCTTTCTTTTTATATCGATAAATTGCTGTAGTAACTAGTAAGGGAGTGAGCATTGTCTCAAATGCCGTTCTTGGGAAACTATCATCTCAGTAATATGTAGGGATACTTTTCAAATTTGGGACACAGATTGATTGATTTATAACTTCTTTCTTTCTTTATATAGATAGATTGCTAACATAGATTGCGATACGAAGGAAGCTGAGCATTGTCACAAGTCGCATTCTCAGGAAATCATCTTCTTGGTAAAATGTAAGGAAATATTTCAAATTCGGGGGTTTTCGTGAAATACTACTGTGGGAGAATGTCCTCTTTCTTTTTTTATATAGATACATTGCCGTGAGTGAGGTGAGCATTCACACCAATGGAGTTCTTGGGGAATCATCTTCTTGGTAAAATGTCAGGAAATATTTTAAATTTGGGGTTTTTCTTGGGATACTATTGTGGGAAAATGTCACAAAACAAAAAAAGTTCTTTTAAACGCTTAAACATACTAAAAGCAGCCAATATTTGTGGCAGTTTTTTGTTTCTGTATTTTTTTTTTTTTTTTAATGATCGCAGTAGAAACACATTAGATAATAACTGTAGTAATTAAGTCTTCTAGCTGTCATAATTATTGTGTTTTGTTTAAGGGATGTATTAGGTGCTGCAAGGGAATAACCTAAGCACATCAGGTACTTAATAGTAATTAACCCTTTCAAATTTGTGCTTTAATGACAGCAACGATGATAGGGAGGCATTAGTAGAAACCACTGCCCTCAGATCATCCCGTGTGGAGCTTACTCATGAATCACATGAAGCAAGTGCATTTAAGGAACCAGCTTTTATATGTTTCAATCATATATTAATAATACTAATTACTGTTATTATTGTTATTAATAACTTATTATTATTACTGCTGCTGTCGCTATGCCCCATTCCAAAGGTCCAATTTATAGTTCATTCTCAAACATAAACCAAAATGCAACAGTTAAAAAGAAAAGATTGGAACAAATTATCAAAAATCATTATAGAAATACTGTAACATAATAAAATACCATTATGTCTAATTATATCAGTGATGTACACCGATCAACATAAGTCGTTATCATAACTCTTTTCCATACATCAATGTAAGGTCCGATCAGTTCCCTTAAACCACTGTCTAGGTCCAAGGCCAAAACAGTTGTGATCAGTCCCGCACTCCCGCCTAACATCCCAAATTTTCCAAAAAGAAATTTTTAAATATTATAGACAAAATTTGAATTTTAAATATTCATTCTCACTAAAGAAAAAGTATAGCAATATGATAATGTGACAGATAGAATATGGTTCAAACAGACTTTTCCTCTTTTTTATTATTCTCGTTTTGGTAATGATAGATTAAACACAGTCTAGAGTCTCTAGACTCTAATGTTTCACACTATCACCATATATAACAACTATTACTGCCAAAACAGTTGCGTAATATAGAAATTGTTACGGTCCTAAATAGTGATAAGACTTAATTTGACACGTTCCATCAGTCCTGGGGCTGGCGTATTGGTTAGGTCCGTCACAGAAATGATCATGCTTTAAATCATATATGAATAATCATGACATTGCCAATTCTCTACCAAAATTTAGCAGCCATTTGAAACGGTAACCCCAAAAGATAATGAAACAGTAACCTAAATGATTAGTCAATCTACCCATTAGTATCTCTATTTTATGCAATCTTGTAAATCTACAGATTTTGGTGAGTGAAGAAACTCATCAAATTGACCGAAACTTTCATATAGAAATCTAATGAGGGGCATCTGAAATATCCCATTAAAACAACACTCCAACTCTCCACTCAGCAAATAATGTAGGTTCTGTTCCCTTGCCAAGTCTATTTTCCATCAGTACCAAATGATATCAGATGGATTAACCGGAATTGACAAAATTCAAGTTGAAAGTTCCAGTGTCAAACCAAAAACAAAATCATTCATTCTGTTACAGTTTAGTTGCTAAGGATACTTGGCGCTCACCCAAGAGATCCTGGGTTTGAGTCCCACCAACAGAATATCTAGTTATTTTCCATCTTCCTTCACTACTCTAACAGCTCATCGTTGTATTTTTTTAACCTTTCCAAAGACAGTGCAACTGTTGTACAAAAGACGATACAACAGATTCATTCAATCTCCTTTATCACATGCCCAACACTATTCTGTAACAGTTCATACCAAAGATCGGTTAATCCCCTTTTAGATATAAACTTATAAAAAAAATCCCCCTTTTAGATATAAACTTATAAAAAAAATTTGAATGATATAAACTTATAATATCATTACAAATATAAATCATGAAAATAAGAATAAAAATAAAATAGTATTCTAATCATTTCTGTTTCTTTGTTGTTCTACATAGAAAAAACCTTGAGATGTGATACGGTGTGCAGAAGTAAGAAATCGCATACTTGAAATGCCGATCTCCAACATTTCCACCCCAAAAACTCATATCAGCAATCAGGGTACTGATGGCTTCACCCTGTAATATAACAAAGTTGCCACTTAAGAAGGAAAAAAAAAAAAAAGGCCCCAGATTAATATGGCTAATCTATGAGTTGTCCCTTTTATGCACCTCCACAACACACAAACAAATAAGGAAAACATAATGAGCTGTTTTTCTTAGTTCAAGCCAAGAAATCCTTTATCCACACACACACGAGAGAGAGAGAGAGAGAGAGAGAGGCTTCACTGTAAAATTGTTGGATACACGTTATATCCTTTCCTATTTTTGCATTGTCACAACTCCCAAATAAATAGGAAAACACATGACAAACCAACACCAAACCACCACCACCACCACCGCCACTAATAAGACCCCAAACAGCAATCCAAATCAAGAAAGCAGTTTGTAACATATATAGCTTTAACTGTTCCAGCTACCAACACGGCAGCAATGCACAAATATGATAGCTAAATAAGGATCAACAAGAAAAGCTAAACTTACAGTTTTTCTTAAATAAGTCCGATAAAGAGCTTGAAAAGAGACTGTTCTCATATTGACGCTCATTCAACTCAGCCTTGTTTCCTTCCTTAAATAAAGAAGAAGACTGCGAATGTTGACTTGGCTGTGATCCTAAACCATGGCCAACCACTTTCCAGGGAGCCATTGACAAACTAGATGTCCTCTCAGCACCGATGAAGTTCTGGTTGACGTTAAGCTTGTCTTTTTGGTCTTTGAGAATGTAAGGCTGAGAGATGTCTATGGAATCCACAGCAGGCACTCCATTTGTTCGGTGTTTATCCAGTGCAGAAGAAGCATCAACCTTGTTACCTAACATTGATGGCATTCCTTCCATTTTTAATAAATATAAATCGAGAGAATCATTTGAATCAGTGATAATTTATAACTGACGAAAAAATAATAGATCGAAAAATATCATTCAATATAGGAAGGAACAAATAAAATCACGTCATCCCCTCTGTACCGCACAAACAATGTATAGCTGCAATGGCAAGCAAGAATTCCGCGTGCACATGTCAGTCCACATAAGCCAGAAAAATATTCATGGCCATGTGCAACAAGAATTGGAAAAATCAAGTAAATGCAAAATTGCTAAGATTTGCTGAGGGATTTTATGATGGTATCTTCGAGAACCAACGTCACACAATCACAAAGATGAGGGGGGAAAAAAGCACAGTTCCTGTAAGAATGTCACATTCTCACTATTCCAAATAAAAAGGGGATCTTAAAAAGAAAGTCCGCCATCCCATACATTATCCTCAGCCATCACCAAAATGCAATACGAATGTGAATTGTTCTACTGCGAAAACACACGAGAAGTGCAGCACATTGTTGCTCAAGCTGTGTTTTCTGCCCCAATTAACACATTGGATAATATCTAATCTATTATTGCATAGTTAAAATCATCAAATTATGTGCCAGAGACCAAGTCAAAATCATCAAATGATGTGCAGACACCACCCATGCACATTTTTGGACCTGACATGATTCACATAGAGATTGCATGCAAGGAACACCTTCCATGCTGCAAAGCGATAGAGCCAACAAAACAACACTCACCATGATCTGGCATCAAATCGGACTTCCAAAACCCAACTTGTCTCTGCAGAATAAAGGAAAACATCTTTCAAATTTTCAATAAAAGTCAGAAGAATAAGATCCAAACAAACGATGCAGTTGGACACACAAAAACTCGCAAACAGCTTAAATATTTTTCAGGAAAAAAATGATGTGATCTGCTCTTGACAAGGAAAAGAAATTCGTGCTGCCAAATGTCATTTCTGATTCTAACAACAGCCACCACAAATGCAAAGTGTATGTGAACAGGTAAATTGCAACCTTGTGCATAGCCAAAAACTGGTGCATTTCCAAATACATGCTTGGGGAGCAAGTAATGATGCATTGATATGATAAAGCTCTGATGATTATGTTGTTGTGCTGATTGCTAAAAACAGCCATGAACTAATTAAGGGCGCATTTGGTTCTTTTGATTTCAAATAGCTTGGCAGCAAGGATGTTTATCCATGTGGAATGTCAAGCTCCATTGGGCAGGAACTTGTTTCAGGTGGATTCAATGGCGAGGAGAAGAAAATCACAAACACAAAATACCAGAGTACGATTTCATATATCAATGGTACCCCGAAAAATGTGAAGAAATAAATAAAAATCCATGCTGAGAATATAATAAAAATAGTTGAAAACTGAGGGACACAAAATGCCCTAAAAGAACTAGAATTTCAAAGTCCTGCTGTAAAATTCAAATAATATAGAGCTTTTACCTCTGTGGGAAAGCGAGTTTCATTAGAGAAGAAGGACGATGCCCCATAAAACGAAGATGCGCCCCTCTTATCCATTACTTCAGATGGCATCCTTCAAATCTTGAAACCATAGACCCTATAAGAAGGTAAAACTAAATTCAGATTTCACCTATTTACCACTCACTTCAACAGAAGCCACTAAAATAGAGAAAAAAAATCTTGATTCAGTATAATTTAATTGGGTTTAACAATCAAGATCGCAACAAATTCCATTCAAAGATTATTCTCAGATTTGGACAATTCCCTATTGGATGAGCAATAATAGTCCACAGTGTGAAGGGTCAAACAAAGGAAAGTACAAAGAAACTCAAAAGATAAGATCTTGCTGGGAAAATATGCAAAAAAAAAGAAAAAAGATTCCACAAAAAATAATAATAATTCAGGAAACACAGTCAATTATTCCGAATGAGAAACCACGAAAGGGAAAATCAAGAAATGGTGAGGCTTCCCGCCGATCGTCAGATTCCAGGCCTCAAAAGCACCAAAATTCAAATGTGGGGTCAGAAAGAAAACACCATTCCCAGCAAAAGCAAGAAAAAACAAAATAAAATCCGATCTCCCTTGGAAAAAAAACACAAATGATCGCAATTCAGCTAAGAAAGAACGTATCTTTTATAATCCCATCACATCTAAACCAGCATAAAATGGAAAACAGATCGAAAAAACATGCAATGGATATCACAAACACCGGACCTCAATATCTCCCCGCCCCACAACAACAACAACAACAACAAAACCCTCCAATTCCCAACACAATGAAAAGAAAAAACCCAAAATTCACGAATCTTGAAAAAACCCAATACTGTCACAGAAAACCCCCAATTCACACCGATCCCCAAAGCCAAAAAAACCCAAACCCATATCAAAAATCGACAAAAGATCCCAGCTTTCCAACCCAAACACCAAAAATCAAACGATCTCAACAAAACCCCAAATCAAAAAATGCAAAACAACAGCCCGAAAAATCCCCTCAACCAAAAACAGAACTAAATCTAAACCCCTCACCAGATGACAAAGTCTTCCCTCCTATTCCACCCTCTGCAAAACTCCAACTTTCTTCCAAAATCAACGCCAGAGAAAGAAAGGCCTTTTCCAGAGTGCGCATTTAACCCCTTCCTCTCAGAATAAATTACGCCACAAGCCAAGGCAACAGAGAGATCTCGGCATCTGTGCCGTGTAAGAAGCTCCAAAGCGATTCTTTTTTTTTTTAATTTCCCTCCTCTCTCTCTCTCTCTCTCTCTCTCTCTCTCTTCCTTCTTCCCTACATTGCAAGAAAAAGAAATCGAGAAGAAGAAAGAGAGAAGAATATTTTAATCTTCGAATCGCAAAACCCCGCTCGAGTAACGGGCGATATATCCGTATCCCTGGAGTTCCGTCCGGCACAGAAAACCGATATCCCGATCCTATCCCTCCCTCGCTCAAGAGGAACGAAAGCGAGAGAGAGAGACAGAAAGAGGAGGAGAAGAAGAAACAAACAAGAACAGCGAGTTTCGATCGATTGTAGGTATATAACGGAGAGATAAAACGGCAGTTACCAGACCCGTGTCCTACAAACCCGAGGAGACGGAGGGAGAAGCGGCAAAGACGTGACGCCGTTACCGTCAGATTCGGAAAAGCGTCCTCTGTATCTCACACGCACGGACCCCCCCTCCTACTCTCCTGTGTCTGATTATAGAGGTTGATGGAAGGGTATTTTCGGGAACTCACAAAATTTAGTCGCGGATTTGTAAAGAGAGCCGTGTGTTAAGCGGCTGTTGGAGCAGTCGGGGTTAGAGATTTGGACGAAATGTTCGGTCGAATTACGAGAATGCCACTGCCAGGATAACTATTGGTTTATCCATTTGTTCATTTGCATATGGGCCGCGTGTGGGCTTGGTTTGGGACTTAAACCATATTTAGTAATGCTATAATCTTATCCTGGCTGGCCAATTACACATTTACATGCACGCCTTTCCGCAATGGGTAATGCATGTGAGCTGTTACCTTTTATGGGTAGGAATAGTGTAGGTCATGAGTTGGAGGGAGTTAGTAGAGTGAAATCAACGGCCTGGATTGTTAGGACGGCGGGACCCGCAATCTTTCGAGATTGGGGCTTTCAAAGGACCTGGCAGGGTAAGGCCTTATCCTACAATCATATATGAGGACTGGATCTAGGTGAGGCAAAGCTCTCAGAGACGAACCACATTCCTACATTATTAAAGCCCTTACCTGACTATCGGGGGCAAGGGTCAGGCTAGGGCTATATTAGGGCCGGAATAAATGATTTATTAATATTTTTATATATAATATTTTTTTATCTTTTTATACGAGGTGCAATGTACGACTTAACGTTTTCATACCACTTATAAAAAAATGCACAAAATAAGTTACCTTGTCCTTTTATAGATATATTATTTAAAACTGAATTAAATGAGCTTATTTTATGGCATTGTGACATCAAATTAAATTAGGATATGCAAGATGCTATTAAATACTCTAACTAGGGGTGCACAAAAGAAACACTAAACCGATCCCAACCAATCCAAATCAGGCGGTTCGGATCGGTTTTTAGTAGATCGGTTTGGTCGCGGTTCAGATTTCCTTCAAACCGTTTGGTTCGGTTCGGTTTCTTGTTTGAATGTGCGGTTAAACCGTTCAAACTGAACTGAACCAATTATATAAATATATATTTTTTATAAATATATAAATGAATATGAGAAATTACTTGAAAAAGACTCGAACCCTCACTCTGTTACTTGAAGTCTAGCGTCTCTCACCAATTGAACTGCTTTTTTTTTTTTTTGTAAAGATCAAAAATCAAAAATAAAAAAAAAAAAACCGTAACCAAACCGACTTAACCAAATTGCTTCCTCTCAGTTCGGTTTGAGCATATGGGCGGTTCAATTATCTATGGGGATATCTATTAAACATAAGATCAAACATGGGTGGCAATACTGATATATATGGGGATATCCATTAAAAAATTCCTAAGATTTGGTTATTGTTGTTTTAAAAAAATAATTTTAAAAAAATAATTAGTCTATCATTAATTGCTAATCAAAAGAGTTTCTTTTATTATTTTGTTGTAAAACTCCCTATATATTATATATTATTCATATTATTCATTTTATATATTAATGGAGAAAGAGTTGGGCCAGGCCCCCTCGAGCCGACTAAATCAAGCCCTACCTAAGCCCTCAAAGTTGCGGGTTTTTCAAATTTGGGCACTACCCTACACACAGGCTTTTGCGGAACGGGCCGAGCCCCCTCGTTAAAGGGCTGGATTGACAACATGGTTTGTGATGGACGATTGTGCGATGAATCAACTTCGATTTTTTTAGGTCGAACTTGGAAAGCACCAGATATCCTTGTTTTTCCCAAGTTGGGTTATTCAATTGTTCACAGTAAATTAGAATTTAAAAAGATTTTATGAATTTCACTTAAGTTTTCTTGTTCATATATGATGTTGATTTTATATCCATGGTTGTCGCTTGTTATCTTGGTAATGGGTAATGGTCTCTTGCTAGCAGACTGCAAACTTCTCGCATGCAAACTAGTTGAATATCGATGGAGGTGGGTACATGGAAAGGTTTTCATAGACATCGAGCAAAAAAAAAAAATTATTCAGCTCCATTGAATCATCATAGTCCTTGAATTGGTAGCAATAAAGTTTAGCAGACTTTTAATCACACACTAGTATAAATTCAATCCAACAGTGGGTAAATGTTTGATGAGAGTGACGCTGATCTAAGCGACAAATCCTGTGGGAGGAGAGTGTGAAAAGGCTTACCAATTAAGGGTAACCCCAAGTGGGCCCCACATAGCTGGACTGCCAGCGAGATTGCTTGTATGGGACCATTTCTCCTCATTAACTTGTGAAATTATTGATAGAACGACAATTGTCACTCAAAGCTGCTTAGCTTGTCGATGAGCCAGTGAGTAAGTTTAGCATTCGCTATTTGTAGATAATAGTTCGAGGCCCTTGTTTATATGATGCACTTTTTTCTTTCATCATCGTCAAGTCTGCTTAGTGAACAAATTGTGACCTAAACCTAAACATGCCAATTTAAGGGTTTTGGTTGAGCTGGCACACAACCGTTCCTTGTGTCGACTAATTCTATGTTTAGTTCAACAATGGAACAAAGGGGAAGGGCCTATTTGTTTTGCAACTAGACATGGGAATTATGGCTAAATAAACTCCACCAAAAGATATGAGGTGAGGAGGGTGGAGACATGGATGGAGCCTTGACTTTTCTGGGTATCGAATTACTATGGTAATAGTTGGGTATTCATTTCTCATATTCCCTTTATTCAATTTTCATTTAAGGGGATGTTATTTGATTATCATTTTTTGGCATTCACATCTAGCTCTTCGCTGTCAACCACTTATAGCAAAAATATCTATGTATTTGATTCAAACAAGTGGACCCTTTTATCAAAGAGATTCCATAAATTCTATCAAAGTTTTATCGATCCCCATTTTATCATGCTTTGATGCTAGCTAGTGTGATCCATGATCGTGATAACAGTATTACTTTCATACTACATTCATTTTCAACAAGTGAAAACTTTCCAACAATAATATCAAAATCTACTTAAACTCTCATTTATGTATTCTTTAGTTTATCAGCAAGTCAACGATATAACCATGCATTCTCTAATTGATACACACCAGACTCTTAATTGAATGATTTAAGATTTTCATTAATCACACCTTATACACTGTTTGCATCTCAAAAACAAGCAATAAGTGTCGAGCAATGGGCTACACCTGAGGGGGAGCATTAAAAAGTATTTATGCTGCCTCTACTAACACCGCAAAGTTTTAGTATGAATTGTTAGCAAAATGAATTTTAATATGGTAGTAGAGCTAACCGGTTGCGAGTTTGAATGTCAAGAGGAATGACTCGGTGATAAAAAAAAATGCGTGCCGGCAAAAGTGTGCATACCGGGCTCCACCCAAGGAGGATTATTGAGGAGTGGCTCTACCCAATGGGTAGTATTGAAAAGTATTTTTACTGTATCTACTAACACCTTGATAATGGTTAGTAAAATGAACTTTAATAATAAGCACAATAAACAACAATTTCAAACAATTTCTCTCTTTTCTTAGTAAGGATGGCGACTCAAGGAAATTTGAGTCAAACTTGTTTGCATTATTGTATTGTCTTGTGACTTTGTGTGGAGGTCTCATGAAACTTTGAGTTTTCAATGTGAACAATTGGATAACTTCCACTTGAAACCCTGAATTTTGTATAGGCCAAATCATTTGCTAAAGGCTAAAAACTCTTTCGTGACTTGTTTCAATAAGTCACACTCAGCAGTGTACACATGGCATGGTATTGTTTATCACTCCCACGAAACATATAATGGATAGATGTGAACTATAGAGTATAAAAGTCCAATCCCATAAGACAATTTATTAGTCATCCAATCTAAACTGTCTACTGTGAGTGGTTTTTTTTTTTTTGGTAGAAGTGCACTGTGAGTAGTTAAGAATTTTTTTTTCTGACCATTAATTGTGAAGTCTAGAATTTAATGTTTTAGAATGTTGGATGATGCTGATTTTTTGATACATAACTATGGGCCCCTCGGTAGAAAATTCAGGAGAGAAAGAAGAATTAAAAATGCTCCATGGTAAATAAAACTGAAGTAGAGAAATCACTTATTAGAAAAATTTTAAACTTGTGGAGACCTCAAGATGAGTGTGATCCACATGGACATTCTACCCATAACTAAGGAGGGCATGGTCGGTGTGGGATGAGACCTGTGGGTTAACATTTATGGCTCAACTAAACCCACCTATTTATAATAAAGATTAAAATGATAACAAGACCCAACAAAAAGTCAAAAGGGTTGACTTGAACACTTGATCTACACATTGGGTTGAACTAGGGTTAGCATATCACTACACAATTAATCAGATTGCGATGGATTTAGATCGAGCTTGCACGTTAAATAATATCAATGGACTTAGCCTTGCATTATGTTTTCACGGATTACATGAAAACATGCGAGGTAAAAAAAATCCCCCAATGGGACATCCAATAATCCGACCCTCTTAAACTCCGAGTTGGTACTCACACTAATTTCATACTGATATGAACTCTAGTCATCATTGATTATTTTTTAAAATATTAATTAAGAACAAATTAATAGATGTGACTATTTGATTGAGATGATTTTTATCCATAATTATATCTACAATTGTATACTAGCCTAATAACCCGTTCTCAGCACAGTATCTCCCTGCATTGCAAAATAAATAATCACTTATTAAAAAAATTACCTCTTTCCATATGACAAATTAGATAATATAGAAATAGAGAAATTTGAGCAAAAATGATATAATTACATAAAGGAACAATTGAAATATAAGTGGTTTGAGGGAAACATGAGTGGGTAGCTACATGAGTAGTTACATAACCATTGGTCAAAATTATTACCGTTTGTCAAAATCGAAATCAAAACCTCTTAACTTAATATAAGATAATTTGAATCTTACCATCTCTTGATAAGGGGGCTTTGCGCAGTTCATGAGGCTTTGCGCGGTTCATGAGAGATGCCTCTTAACTTCATGTGACCTCAATGGAATTAGTGAACCTTGAATCACCATGGGACCCACTTCAAACATGGGAGTTAGGACCAGGTGGACCCCAATTTCCATGAGCATCTAGGCTCAATAAGCTGAGCCAAGCCGAGCCGTGGACTATTTACCTCGCTGGCAAAACGGCATTCGAATGGTTGGTAGTTTCCGTAATATAGTAATGATGATTATCCTTTCGCCGTATCCTTATTCGACCACGTGTCATTCACTCATAAGTCCGGTTTTGAGGAAGTGCCACATGAAAACACGAGCTATGATTTTATGTGTCAGAAGGCAGACAGGTACACCTCATGAGCACTGGGCCATAGGTGGCGCATGTACGACGTCACAACAATTTGAAAATAATTACTGGGATCCACATTCAGTGGGCCATAGGCCCTCTATCACACCGTTCAACACTCATCCTCAATGAGAAGATGGTGACAAGAAACTTGGATGGCAATGGTGGGTCTGGAACATGGTGGGACAAACCTAGATCCAATAAAAAGATATGGTGGGTCCGGGATTTCCCTATGTTTGGATCTAGGCACATCTTAGTTCTGGTATTCTAATTCAGACCCGGACCCAGATCCAATGAAGTCACGGTGCTTGAAAAGTGTACAAGGGGCCAAGCCAGGTCTTGTGAGGGGGAAAGTATTACAAAATACAATATACAGATGGATGGATGGATATACAAATACATTATACATTATTATCTGTCATTTTTATGAATGTCTAGACCATTCAAGGAACAATCCAAATCATGGAACACATATGAAACTAGAGGTTACATGAGGTCAGATTTGATAATCATATAAGTAATTTTAATTGTCAGATAAAGTAACAACAGGGCAAGGGGTGGACATTGCCCCTCCCTATTTTTTTTTATTTATTTTTTCAAAATATTGAGAATTTTTTTACTATGACTACCTCATTGAGGAAAAATTTATGGGTACACCAACTATTTATATCTATGTTTTAAATATTTATCTTTTTTGGGTCTGACCTAACCAGATTACATGGACCCAAAACTTAAAGTTAAAAAAAAAAAGAAAAGAGTCCAATGTAATAGACCCTGACCCATATCCGAGTATTAAATAGGTCTTAAATTGAAGCTTATTCTCTAATTACCAATTTCCCATTAAAGTGGAACATTTCATATTTAATATCCTGTTGCTATCATATAATACCCTTGTCACTAGAAATGAAAATGACAAGATACAGCATATCATGTATAAACTCCACTAAATCTACATCAAATAATACTGATAACATAATCAATTATTGTTCCTCTTCATATTCTAATCATTAATCAACTTTAATTCATGATCCAACGAGTTCCAATGAAATTCTTTTACAGAGATAATCTAGAAATGATACGAGGTGAGGGATGAATAATATATATCATCAAAGTATACGAGACCCCTACTTTCTTGTTATTTGAATTAACATAATGAAAGTTGAACATATCTTTTCTTTATTAACTTTTGAATGGGGAATTTATTTGGTGATTGCTAGGGATATTGTTTATGACATGAATTCTAATATATGCACTGGCCTCGATGAAGGTGAGTATTAGGCCTTGCCTATTACGTGTGGCACATGTAAATGGTTCGGATCACTGTTACATTGTTCCACTAAAGAGGGGTAGATTTTGAACTACTCCGGCATGGACTGTAAAAGGGCCCCATTTGGTTTTTTGACATGATACATTTGTTCTTTCCAAGAGCAAGAGAAACAAAGGCCGAAACGTCTTTTACTTTTTCAGAGCAAGTATCACTTTTTTGTTTTAAAAAAAGTTTCGGGATCCGTGAAAACCCGATACTCTATCCGGTTTATAATTTTCACGTGACAGTATTAAGTTGGAAGGTCATAATTAATTCATTATCCTTGTAGGACCTAAGTCCATCAATAGTTATCTTTTGGATTGACATAAATACCCCTGGCCCCTGATGATGGAACAGAACACCTGGAAGTGGTGACAATGGGCTGGGCCGGGCCGGGTCAAGTGGATAGACTGCATCCATCGAAACAACGCCCGAATAGGGTTCAATTGTCGCCCTGGACCCGACCCAATAGTTGAAAAGGTCAAATGAACCCAGCCCATAACTTCATTAGTCATGTCCGGTTGGTAGGCAGGTAAAATGATGAGAATGTATATGAACTGAATCCAACCCATTTCTTGATTGGGTAAGAAATATCAACCGGAACATAAAACGATTCACCCAAACCCTAAATTACTGGGTTGGTCTCAGGTTGGATCCTCTGGGCCAACTAGAGATGAAGTGGACTAGGGAATTACAATCCACATATAAGATGAAGTGGGCCATAGCAATAAGAGCATATATAAGGCTGCAAATGTATCCAAGCAGAATATATATAAAAACGGAAACTAGTGTATATTATATTGTTGATTCTAAACATAAACATGATTTGTACATTCTATATTATGCAAAATGTATTTTAATAGCAGGTAATGATCAAGGTCCAAATCCAATCAGCTGGAAGTTGATATCTAATATATGCACCGACTGATAATTGGGTCCACATGTGAGCACACCATGGGCTTGATGCACAACCGGGCCGTTTGCAAACTTAGGCATGGGAAGCAGTTTGGATCCAATATTTATGGCCCTTTGCAAGACAGTGTCCCCCACTCTTCTTGGATTTCAGCATTCTAATTTTGACTCTGTATCAGTTCATGGCTAGGCCCCAAGTTCCATTCCCATTAGAGGGTCAGTCACTGTCGGATCATTCAAATATCAGATCAGAGTGAGAAAGAATATCATATCTTACAAAGTCATCAATGTTATGGTTGAGCAACAATCTGAGCAAAATGATCACCATAACCATCAGACAATATTAAGATATCATATCCATTGGTCTTTGCTAGCCCGATTATCCGGTCAACGAAATTGCATTTGGATTTGCCATGCAAAAAGCCTTATTCTTTTGTTTTGGTCACTTTGATTTTGCCCCCAAGGGATGAATGGATCAAAACTAGATAAAACGGTTCAGGATCCAATAGCAGACTGGGATCCTTTCGTTGTGCAATCTGAGAAATTTTTGTTTGTCCCGACAAATTGGTTGGGTTGGGTCTAAATGGGCTGGGATGACTCGAGTTGTCTTGTCAACTTCGATCCATCATGTACTTTAAAACAGGTAAGCTAAACTACCATATTTGACGTGGGTCCGTCAAACCAACCCGACCAACATATCCCGCATCCAACATAGTCAACCCATTTAACCCGAGATTGCGCTTGTGAGCGATTTTCCACTGTTCGGTTCATTTAACGGTTCAATTTATGCAAAACCTTTTATATTATTGTTTTTTATATTTTCATATGAAAGACTCAAATTCATGCACTCTCCTACTCACATTCATAACGCTAGCAAGCTAAGTTGAAGGCACATTGCCATGTAAAAAAGAACATCGTGCTCACAATCCTTGTCATGGACCCCAATCTATTTTTTTTTCTTTTAAAATTTTCTTGTCCTTTACAAATGGCCCCCTCATTTTTTTTCCTTTTTTATTTGGTGACATCCACAGAACCCCTAGAAGATGTAAAAGGGGTTAGTTTTAGTTGGATTTTAGTTGGTTTAGTCGTAGTTTGGAAGTTGGTTTGATAAAGTGGTTGGCTTGTGTTGTTTCTTTCGCTTTAGCTGGTTTTCTTTCATTGCAAAGTGGATGGAGTTCAGTTGAGTAATGATATCTAGTCACTGCAATTAGGACTTGGAAGTCTATTATCTGACAAAATGCCTATCCTAGGACCTTCATGTATTCATTAAAGTTATAATCCAAAATATGCCAAAAAGACAATTAAAGTTGAAAAGGAAAGAAAATCTAATTGAGGCAGCATAGTGGTGAAGCATCTCTCTTCTACGAAAAACAACTCGCGATCAATCCCTAATATAGCGCTATAAGTGTGGGACCTTGGGTAGAGTACATGTGTGGATGTATGAGTATTTATCAGTGCGAAAAAAAATATGAAACACGTATGATATGAATCTAACGTCCTCATCAATATTCAATTTATGCCAGAAGGGGGAAATTTTAATGAGATATCAAATAATCAAACTTCAAGCCGTGTTAGCCATGTCTTTTTTGTTAAAACTTGTACCAGTTAAGGATAGAAGGTGAAAACCCTACAAAATCAAAAAACAGTAACCGACCAATTACCAAAGAAAATTATATCCATGAAAAGTGATGGCAGTGCTCTCGATCTTTGTCTCCCTTTATTCTCTCCTTTCTCATGATTATTGAAGAGGCGAGGGGTGAATGATACAAGTAGGAGATGTAAACTATCATTATTTGATTCATTAATTAGGGGGATTTCCCGTATTCAATTTTAATTAATGGACAAACTCATTTGATAGCCTTTTTCATCTTTTTTCTTTACTCGTAGATACTTTTAAAAATGCATTTATGAGAACTCTTAGTACTTTAAATTTCAAGTAAAGAAAATGAACTCTAGATGAAGATTAATCCTTAAATTACAGTCTCCAATAAGCAAATACAGCTGACTCAAGGGGGGTAGCAAAAAAGACTTGCACAACATTGCCCATTCATGACCTTGAGTCTCCTTCAAGATCCAGCTTTATTTTTAAAATATTATTTTGATGTTTGGTATTTTTTATGCATTTTATCTGTTTGGAGTTTTGTTCCTCCTCTTTCTCTCATGAACCATTTCTCTCCGTAGGAAAATATAAAGAGAATAAATTTCTTTTTCTTGTGTTGTAAAGGAACATAGGACAAGGGGCTTGTTATTTTATTAGAATTCGGAGAATTTTTGTTTCAAGAGTTTTGAAATTTTCAAGACATAGTGGAATTCTTGAATCATCATTAAGGCCCTGTTTCTTTAGTGGAATTTCTGCCAGGAATTCACCATGTCCAGGAATTTATGGACATGATGTGACATGCTGTCCCTTGAAATTTCTGAATTTCATGTTTCTTCACTAGCATTTATGGATTCGGCCACATGAAAGGTCTCCTTTTGACATTTGGGAATACAGGAATTCCACTCCATTTGCATTTTGGTGGAATTCCTGGATGCTCAAGCCCAAAAGAGCATCCAGGAATTCCACTATGTCTAGAATTCAGGAATTAACTATATAGGAATTTTTGGAGCTCCAATAAAGAAACAGGTCCTAATTGAACATGATTGGAATTTTAGGAATTTTGAAAGCCATTCTAGGCCATTTGGGCCGCTGGACTTTTCATATTTTAGTAAAATAATATCATGGCATCTGCAAGTTGCAAGAGATAATCCATAAATTTCCCAGCACACCAAATTCTTATTAGAAATTTCTAGTTAAGAAACAACCCGATAGTTACGGTGTAAGATGTGTAGGGCCCACAAATCAAAATCATTAAAATTAAGTTTGGACACCGCTATTTCAGTTTGCGTCCTTCACCATGGATCAGGACTAAAACGGTGGGCCATCTTTGAACATCTGCCAGATGGACGGCCCTGATCTCTCATAACTCTCACACGTGTGCAGTGAAGGCTGGGTGTTTGAAAATTTGGAAAATCATGCGCGGGCGCGGGCACCATGTCGTTTTTAGATGGTCTCCACAGTAAATACCCAACAAGAGAAGGGTACTTTTAATTTTGGATCCGAAAAGGTCAATGCGGTACAAAGAATGAGGACGCGAAGCGGATCTTTTTCCAAAACCGGTTCCGTCACGAAAGCGGTTTTTACCATCGTAAGTCCCCCGTTTTGTCGCGCAGTGGCGTATATTATTAAAAAAATCTAAAAGCGCACTTTAGCGTAACCCGCTGTCAAGTTAGCAGATCTGGCGTACAGCACTGACCTATTTTAAAAATACGCCTCACGCCGATCATATCGTCGCAAAAGGATCCACGTGGAGGAATCAGAGATTAGAAGTGGGGTCCACAGAAGAGCGTACGCGCCACAAGCATGTGAGATTGTGGCGTACACGACAAAACGGAAAAGGATGCTCGCAGGCAGCGATAAGGTGAGTGTGTTTTCACCTCCGACGGAAATGGTAGCAGTCGCTTGTGGACATGTAAGAGTATATTATTTTGTGCGATGTGAGAGGTTTGCAATTTTACCCTAAAAAAAATAAATAAAAAAAATAGGTGTTTACTAGAGGGGATGACGTGGTGGAGCGGGACTTTACGTGATCATCATAACTCTTTGATCAACAACCTTCAAATTATTTTAACCCTTACAAATTTCAATCGTCAATTTCAATAGTGTTGTTCATTCAAAAGGACTTCACAATATAGAATTCGTTAGCATCGGAGGTGTGTGATTCATTTGGATGGGCCATCAGATGGCCCTAGTTTGAGCTGTGTGGAGGATAATTTATATGTTTATTGCTATCTAATTCAACAACCCGACCCAATCTAAGAAGGTGTTTTTGGCCAATATGTCCAACTCGAATAAAAACTTGTTTTGGGTTTTGGGTCAACCATTCCCACTCTTAATAATTAGGTTAGGTTTGCGTAACTACTACATATGGGAATGGTTTAACTATTTAGGGATGGGACATGGGTTGTTCAAGTTTAAACGGGTCTAAGTTTAGGTAGGGGATTTGCAACGTCTTTGCCAGTGTTTGGCGGCGTCTCTATTTCGAACATCCATTTGTCTAAATATCTGAAGTTGTTCGAGATTTAAAAAATAGGAGTATTTGACATACGATTCTATCATTTAACTGCTTTAGAGAAGTTCATGCAAATCCTTTGAAAATGAAATACCTCATTTGTGGGATTCTGAAAATAAGAATTTTAACCTCTTTTCTTGATGACTCTTTTCTTAGTGGGTTTGTTTTTTTCTTTTTGGTAAAGAATCTTAATGGGTCTATTGAAATAAGAGTAGAGATAACAAACAAGGCCTTCGTCTCCCATCTATTTGTTAGAAAAGCTGGTATACCCATTACCAAAACTTGTATGTAACGCAGGTCAACCCGGCCTGAATCGTTTAACTTTGTTCACAACATTTGTTTTAATTTTGGGTTTTATTCCATATCGGCCAACCTTTTGAAGGGGACTGGGCATGGATTCATGTAATCACTAGTATGAGTGTCGTCCAAAAAACTATTTTGCTATATATGTGTGGGACCAGAAAGTTACATGGGTTAGGCGGGTCTACAAATGCAAGACCCACTTAGCTTCAAGTTAAGAAATCTTTAACTACGGTTGAGCCAATTGAAAACGAGTTTTAGAGCTAACAACAGACTGTAATAATATTCTAAAGAGGCAAAGAACATGGGTTATAATGGGTAAAATTCATTAGTCACACCCACCATTAGATTAACATAATTTATCATGATGGTAAATTTGAATAAGTATCAAATTGGGTCTAATAACCCTTCTTTTTTTTAGCTATGAGAAGGTTCCCAACCGTTTGGGCTGGACTAGTCCCTTCGGGCTCAGAGGTAAGCCGGATAAACTCCCCTGTAACCTCAGTGTGGTAGTGCAGTTTCGAACCTACAACATCCAGGTGCAAACCGTGGTTCTAAGCCAACTTAGCTATCCCTTAGAATTAAATTGGGTCTAATAACTTATCAAAACAATATATCGGTTCTATTGCCAATTTATTATGCATTATGGTGTGTGATTGATAATAACCAAGCTCCAGAGTGGAGGATTGCAGTGACCAATTTGAGTGATACTTCTTTTCTACCAAACAAATCTTCTTCTTCTTCTTTTTTTATTTTTTATTTTTTATTTTTTATTTATGAATGATGTTTGTCCAACTCCTAATAATCTACATTTTATCTGTCTCGTTCTTCTGCCCAATGAATGACATGTATCTAGGTGGGCCCCACTCAACTGCAGCACCCTAGTAAGGAACAAACCTGAGTTCTTTATAGCATCCCTTTAAATAAAATAGTTATGCATTTCATTATCCAATACAATCATCATACAGATGATAATATAGGATATCAAATGCATCATTTCTTTACTGTTATAGTGTCTTTATGAAATGGTCAAGTATGAAATCTGTTTGCAGTCCCGCTTCCATATAAGTATAGTACTTACTGTCGATTTTGGTTATTGTCACTTACATAGTTTATTATAGATGGATAACATCACTATCCTATCGAATGTGCCGTTTAAAAAAAAAGGATTTCTTATTACTATAATGTAATTATATAGGAAAATGATTTTTTTAGGTGAGGTCCTCGTAGTGTTATCCAGCACTATCACACTCAACTGCCCTCTTAATTTTATTTTATTTTTGCTAATAAATGGTTCCCAATTCTTTATGCAAGACTAATCCCTCCGAATCTAGAGAAAAATCGGGTAAAACCCCTATGGCGCCCAGGTGGTACCACAAGTGGACTCAACCTTCGATTCCTAAAGAGGGGGAACTGGGAATCGATATCAAGGCCTTTAGATCCGAAAGAGTGATGTACTATGGTCCTGACCACTCTGCAAACTACCCTCTTAATTCACTTGGCACAAGACCAAATTCATCCCTGCTCAATGGCTCCTAGTGGGCCTCATTAATGGGACCATTGCCATATTGTGTACTTGTTTTGAATGACGTCATGACCCTTGTAGTTTTCTTTTGAGAGAGAGAGAGAGCTTGGCTGAATCAATTTGGGCTCAAAAGGTGTTGGGTAGCTGAGTAAGTGAGTCAGGCAAGTTTGCAGGCAAACTCAGACGAATTACATGACTTGACGTACAGCATTGTGGGTCTGAGTTTGCATTCATAAAATAATTAAACATTTGTTAGCATTGGTTCCAACCAGGTTGAACTCAAACTATATATATATATATATATATTATCATCATAAGGGTATTATCATCATAAGGGTCTACATCCAACTCGAGTCTTGTTGGATCCAATCCTGATCAAGTCAGATCCATGGTTATTGTCTAAATAATATAAAACTACTTTTTTATTAATTAATAATAATAACAACATTAGCAGTTGTAATAGTAATAACAAAAAACAACAACATAAGGTTCTTGTTTCATTTCCTGATACTATCATGGCTGTCCACCCTATCTAGAAAAATAGATTGTGAAAGAAGAAGTTAAGAAAAGGTCCTACACTATCTACATTTTAGCCTATTCAGCTTGGTTTAAGCTTAGCTTTTGGGTCTTGATAGAACTTGCAGGCTGCTTGGTTTGGTTTATACAAATTATATACATGTTTACTTTAAAAAAGCTGTCTTCCTTTTTATTTTTTTATTTTTTTTTTAAATTTTGGAGTAATGGGGTTATGATTTGATCAATTTAAACAAGAACGTTTATGTATAAAAAATATATATATTCCATTTAAACCATTGCACCCACCCCCACAGACACCCCCATGCCCCTTTACCACATGTATTAATCAGTACCTAACCTAATCACAGTAAAAAAGTCATTTTTTTTACTGCATGTGGTCATATATTGGAGGGCTTGGGGTAACTTGACTTGCAATGGGGCCCACACACAAGGGATGGCCCATCTGTAGAGTGATGTTCCTATATGTCATGATCCTGGCCTTTGTCTTCTCTGTCAAAGTGATATGTTAAAAAAGAAGCCTTGTGTAGAGTCTCTCATTTCCCCTACAGAAGGTCCTTGAGCATTTTATAACCAAAAGCTGCCTGCCTCGTACGTCCCGTTCACTTCACATGAACTCTCACTCAATCCATTTGAAATTCTATCCATTTGAAATGCTAGCGACCGACCCTACACTGCCTTTTTATTCTCTTCCGGATTTAGACCAGGTTCTATGGGACCCACATTATCAATCTTCAATGTCATGGCCCACTTTGGATGACTCTCATGAAAAAAAAAAAAATGGACGCTCTAAAAGCTGCCTGCCTGGTCCTGTCCACTCTGCCGTTTGGGACTTCTATATGGAATTCTCATTTCTTGGGAAGTGAGGGACCCACTCATCAAATATTTATAACAACGGATGATGGTTTCATGGTTTATGAACGGTTCAAGTAATACTAGGATCAAGCACACTTGAAATCTGTTAAATGATGCAGTTGGTAGGGCCTCCTCCCCAAGGCAGGAATCTAAACAGAGAATGAAGTTTACACAAAGTATCATATAACATATAACACATGTAAGTCCTCACGCAGATATTTTCAATCATTTTAACCAGAAGTTCATGCTTACAAAAAGGAATGATGAATTAATGAATTGACAATAAAGAATAAGCTAGTGATATAGATGAGACAATGACTTTCTTAGAACTTAAATTACCGAGGTGATTAATAAATATTTATCTTCCCTTGATTTGATTTCCTTAAAAGGGGAGGTTATTCGATTGTCATTTTGGATGTTCACCTTGGATTATTTTTTTATCACTAATAAAAATACAATCTCGGGATTTTAAATAAATGAAACAAGACAATCCTAAATGCAACGACTAAGAAGTTGATTTTTATTTTAAATGGCCCTATGAAACCTTCAACGATTAGAATTGGTTGTTCATTTTAGACTCAACTAGCAGAGGCTCAAATGAGAGGGGAGAGGAGGGAATATTAGGGCAAGTAGAAAGGCAGATAGAGGATTGGAAATTTTTTCATTGAAATCGTACCATCAATCATACTTTGATGGATTAGCAACCATGTCAATTAATGGCAAAGGAGGGGATTGAAAGATCTCACTGACATTTAAAATGCCCGATCAATTAGATTATCTTAACACTTGATCTATCACCTAGAAGTTCAATTATTTTAAACGGCATCATTTTTTTTTTTAAATTTCAATTTAAAAATGAATAATAGTTGGATGAGTGTCAAATATAAGACTTGTGCCAATTTATAAGGGGTAGAGAATGTGTGGTTGTCATTTGATCATAAAAAATCACATGTGCTAAAAAAAAAGAGGTTGCTCATACAAAGGTGCTAACTTGAAAAAAAAAAAAAAAAAACCCACTTTTTGGGACACTTCATCGCATTTCAAGAGTCATGTTATGCACTTCGATAACTCAAGCCCATAAATAGAAAAAGGTTTTATCTACGGAAATGAGTGGGTTTGAACATGAAGAAATAAGAGAAAAAAGAGAGAATAAAAATCTTATTTTTGTTTTAATTTTTAGAAAGGTATTTTTGTTATGATGGAAAAACTCGATGACAAGTTATCTCTGTATGATAACAAATAATCAAAGGAAAACTCTTTACAAAAAAAAAAAAAAAATAGAAAAACCTCTGAAGCCATTTTTTTAAAGGCTTTTGAAGCCTTTTAAAATAACCAATTCATGAAAACCCTTTTTAAAGGCTAACTAAAACTTTGTGATATTTTTGTAATGTTCCCTTTCAATTTGTGTGGGGGCTTCAAGGGCATTTGTAAGTTGTTTATAAGTTGGGAGTCGGGAGAGGATAGTTGGATTCCAAGCCTTGCTCGAAACACGCATGAGAAAGAAGCGCGTAATGGGCAACACACGCGAAACATGTGCACAAGTTCGTCAATCGAGAAAGGAACATGGAGTCATGGAGGAGGGTACACATTGCATATTTGCATGTGTCGCAATGATTGTTCGTATCTCTTTTCCTCTAATTGGCAGCACGTGTGTGTCATCTGCATGAGACCCACAATAAGATTGAGGCATTGTAACAAAAACTTTCAAGTGTTTTTGTGTGTGTGTGGACCCACAGTAAGACTGAAGCATGAATGTTATAAAAACTTTATGTGTTTTTTTATTGTGTGTGTGTAGACCAGCCTTCTAGTGGGGGACTGGCCCTCTAGGGGGGGTTTGTGAATTGTGAGACATCGAGACCAGCCCTTTATGCTATGTTTGTAAAGGGGGGCGGGGAGGGGAGGGAAAATTTAAGGGGAAGAAAAATGAAGGGAAATTAATTTTACCTTCTTTTGTTTGGGAAGGTAAAAAGTAGGGAGAAGAAAAGTGAAAAAGTATGATTTTATTTGTTTGTGAGGTAGAGATACAAAGACCATTTTACCCTTACTTTTGAAAATGTTTCAATCGGACAAAAATGACAGTTTAGTAATTTCCCACCTTTTTCCTTCATTTTCCCCCTGTTTTGGGGGGAAAATTTTTGAGTGGGCCACCTCATCTTTTTCCCTCCATTTTCCCCTCCCCCACTTTCCCTCTCCCCTTCCCTCTCTAAACCAACCCCCCCCCCCCCCCCCCCCCCCCCCAACCCAATTTTCCCCCTTCCCAAACACTATGTTAGAGAGAAGTAGACATGGAGAGATTTTTTTTTTTTTTTTTTTTGGGCGCGGGGGGGTGGGGTTGGTTTAGAGAGAAGTAGACATAGAGAGAATGGAAGGGGGGGGGGGGGGGTGGGGTTGGTTTAGAGAGAAGTAGACATAGAGAGAATGGAAGGGGGGGTTGTTACACATCGAGACCAGCCCCTTAGAAAGAAGTAGACATGGAGAGATTTCGGTGGATGTGGGGGTGGTTTGTCAGACATCGAGACCAGCCCTTTAGAGAGAAGTAGACATTGAGAGATTTCCATTATACCAGCCCTCTAGTGAGAAGTAGACATTGAGAGAGGTAGGACATCCATTTAATTAGGGAAGATAAATATTTAGGTTTGAACTTTAGACAAGCAGGTAAGAATCGCTCCCTTCGTCATTGAGGGTGTGTGTTTTAATATATAATAATATCAAACATGTGTCCAATCTTACATTTGTATTAATTTCACTTCTGCTGTAGGTTTGTGTGTGCATGTCATATACAATTTATTACACTGGCACTAGTTATGAAACTCTGTCAATTGGGCTCATAGATGAAACTTCACTCGGTATTATTTAGCAGGACTCTTGACAGACATTTATGTTGGGGGTTTTTGGACAATGACGTGATGGATGCCCTCTTGGCGTTTTCAAATTCCATATTTCTTTAATTAGAACTTCGAATTCTAACAATGGAAAAAGTTACTTCTATGCTTTGGGATATCCAATTTGCAACTGCTTTAAACATTTCTGTGTACTCTAGCCATTAATAGAATTTAAGAATACCACCTAGGAGACAACTTTTGAAGAATATACAAATTCTCTTAACATGAATTATTTGAATTCTCAAAAGAAATGGGCACTAGATGCTCAAAATCAGTGCCCCATGCCGCCTTTTGTTTACTCGCAAAGGCAAATATTACTTGGGCTCCTTCAGTGTCTGACTACTGATGTTCTTTTCTAATTCTGGTAATATCATGGATTACACACGACTAATCTCATGCAAGGAAAAACCCTTGTTAGAGTGAAATTTTGCATAAATGATAATAAAAAAAAAAAGGTCGATAATGAACTCTAATCGATTATTTAGATTTTATGATATCCCTTACTGATAAAAAGTTTATATTTATGGGCTCATTAGACTACCCTCTTAGAACCCCAAATCATTAATTACCACTCCTCAAAGTGTGCTTTGTTCTATATTTGGCACAAGATCGATCCTTAATACCATCATATATTGTAATTTGTAGCACCTGCTTCAATGGCTGAAAAGGAGAAATAAAAAAGACCTCCCATTACGAATAGCAAGTTTGAGGATTTGAACCTGGCTCGGTGGTCAAACAATGGCTGCCCACTAGAGGCTACGTAGGGTTCCTAGCCTCATTAGGGATGCGAACCAATACAAAAAAGTGCAAATTTATCCCCACTTCTTCAACCATGAAGAGGACTATGTAAAGTTGATGGAACTGGTATTCTAATCAGATTTTACATTAATTGGAGTTTTGGCATCTGAGTTTTCTGTTCCTTGGAAAAACAAACTTTCTTTTTGAGATCAAGAAAGTACATAGAAGGCATCATTAAAGTCGTTGATGATTCTAATTAATTTATATATCTTTGAAAGGTATGGTTACTGGCAAAATCGAGAGAAATCCCACTGCTCTGTAACATGTGAACTAACTATTGATGTGCATTGCTACGAATGGATCACTTGACAAAGGGACGAGCTCAAACCCGGTGAGAATTACGTAATGCAGAGGAAATTTGTTATGCTTTTATCAACTACATATTTTTTATTGCAGAAAAATGAAAAAAAGGATTACTTTTCCACGATATAAAAAATTAATGGTAGGAAAGCATGATTTTCAATCTAGTGTGGGAAAGAAAATTGATGGAGCGTGATTCCTCTTGTCACACAAACATGTCTTCAGTGACATTCAACTTGAGATTGTTTAAATGGGTTTAGCGTCTACTAAAATCCAAGAAAGTCCATTTTACATATAAAAAAATTATATATATGGCAAAAAAGATTAAAATAATGTGTTTTGCTCTATATTATAATAGTTGGAGCATTTAGTAGCTTCAAGGTATTAAGCAAAAAGGATACAGTAAAATGCACTTCATGAAAATAGATCAACCAAACATCACTAGAAATGTGTTTTAAAGATGAAGGCTGTCTAAGAAGAAACACGAATAGCCAACTGGAGTTCCAGGACCTTTTTTTTTTTTGGCTGAAGTAGGATTTTATATTAAACCAAAAGCAGCTGAATCACAAAGGAGGCCTCGAGAAGGCAAGTGTTACTATAGGATTGAGTTTCCTTTAGCCAAAATAGAATCAGAGAAATAACCAAAAAGAGGACTAACTATAATCTCAACAATGTAAAATGAACGCCTCCTCCCTGTATGGGCTCTCCTCAAACTTCACTTTAACAGTAATTAGATTATATCAAATTAGCGACATATAGTTTACATGGAATTTTCATTATATAAATATATTTATAGGGAGATGCTCTTGTGAGAATTACTCTCACGGTACCATGAGAGTAAGGAGCGGGGGCCCTCTCATTTAGGTTGTTGGTAATTGATATGGATGTGTATATATATAAGTCCTAATCAAGTGTGCGTCAAGTGCACCTGGCTGTGGGGCCCACCTATGGCTACACATAGGGTTGGGACCGGGGCGTTTTGAAGATTTGATTGGGGCCCTCCTTTCTACAAAAAATAAACTCCAATCAATCACTATAAACCTATCATTCAGGGCCCAAAAGTTCATTCCATTCAAATTGGTGTACAGTTGATTCAACGATCTAGTCTATTTGGATGGGTGCAAACCCATGGAACGTGTGAAATCCAAAAGGGGTATGTGCGTGGTCCAGTCAGGTGTGCACCATGCACAAAGTGTGCAATTGTGTGTATCATTTCAATAGGATTTGGGAGTTGGTACCATATTCGACCTTTTCAGGTCAGGTCCTACTTCCTAGAGTTATCAGGTAATTAGCCGTTTCCATTACATTCTCAATCCGGACCCAATATGTAAATGGGTTGGACCTAGTCCGTTGTATGCCAAGGCCCAATCCGCCACTACTTCTATCTATCTATCTACTCTTATAAAAGGGAGAAAGATGATGTACTTTTTTCATTACACACATGCCCAATAAAATGTAAGTTGTGGGCCCACCCTTATATATATTTATTATATATATGTATTTTATATCAATCTATCTACTGTTATAAGAGAGAGAAAGATGATGCACTTTTTTCACTACAGACATGCCAATAAAATGTAAGTTGTGGGGCCCACCCTTATATATATTTATTATGTATATGTATTTTATATATGGGTAAAGATGGGGACATAATGGGAATAAAATAAAAGAGTGTCTAGAAAAGAGAGAAAGATGATGTACTTTTTTCACTACACACATGCCCGATAAAATGCAAGTTATGAGGCCCACCCTTATATATATTTATTATGTATATGTATTTTATATATGGATAAAGATGGGGACATAATGGTAGTTTCCCAATTTGTCTAAAATTGACTTTGGGTCAGGCTTCGATTTAGAGGAGTTTTAAGATCCAGATCAAGATGATCTAGAAGACTAAAGTTTAGGAATTAAAAATATCTACCCAACGGTACCATAATCTCAAAAATCTACAATTACGAAAACCCCCCTAAATTCTCTGGAAAATTGCTAATGACCCCCCTTACTATACCCAAATGAACCTGGATCTAGACCCAACTTGGCACACGTTTTAATCTCTTATATTGAGTAGATGCTGATATTTTAAACGTAATAAAATTTCGTTTTAATAAATTCCAATAAATCAAGTAATTTTTTTCGATTTCTGTTTTTTTTTTTTTGAAGGTGGTGGATAAAAGGAAAGAAAAATGTGGATAAGATTGGAATCTATCTCAAATTAATATCTAAAATATTTTTTTTCCTCCTCTTTTTTCAATTTTCTTTAAACATTCTTCTTACTCAGATACTACAAGATTTTCAATGCAGGGAATTTTGTGGGTATGAGGTTTTTCCTATGTGAGTAATTGTGTAAGGAAGAACATGATATTTTAACAAATTCTTCATTGACTCTTAGCTTCTTTTAGAATGGAGGAAGTTTTCATACATGAGAGTGAGCACTGTCTACTGAAATTGTTATTATTTGATTGTGTCTTCTTCTTTAATTTTTTTTAATGTTTCAATAAAATCTTCTTTCTAAGAAAAATGGGTGTAACCAGAGTTAAGAGAATGATGATGAAGAGTTGGTTTTTTCTTTCTCATTCTTGTTTGGGACAAAGTTAGGCCCATTGATAGCCTTCGTGCTCTAATAATTTTAATTATATGTATGTTTTATTTCTTAAATCTTAACTACTGACTTTCAAATTGTGCATGTTTTGTATTTCCTTATGGTAGAACTTTGTATTTAGTTCTCACTTTATGTTTGGAATTTGAATTTGTGTATAGCATTTAAAATGAGAAATTGATACTGTTTTGTTATGTGAGATAAGAAAATGAAAAATTCAAACAGAAAGTGTCCTGGTTAAGAAAAGCAAAGTAGACAATAACTAAAAGGAAGATCCTATGAGGCATGGAAAAACTTTCTATTATCTGTCAGAATCTGTTTTCCTTCTCCATAGAGTCGAAGGGGAAGGACTTTTTTTTTAAAGCAGTACAGGTGCTAATATTCAAAAGGCCAAAACCATGATCCATATTTGTATAAGAATCCAACATTTTATTTTGCTTATTTTTTCTATTTTAGTTTATGTTAGTTAAAGTCTTACGCTTTAGACCAAGGCCTCTTCAATCGTCACCCTCCAAATCCCTCAAGAGTGGGATAAAACCAGTAAGCATTCATTTGTGGTTCTCATTGAACCATTTTGTTCAGTAATTTCTAAGTTTTTATTCAGGTTTTTTTTAAATTAATTGTGAGATATAGTGCAATTAAGAATCATTTCAAATGAAAAATATTTCAGATTTTATCATTCAAAAAGTTTTTTTAGTCTTTCTTGGCACTATTTTGTCCACCTCAATTAATAAACTAAGTCAACATGAAAAAAATATAAGATTTTAAATATACACTATCTACTCCATTATGTGGTTCATGGTGTACATACTGCCTTTTAACTCTGAAAATTTAAATGCCATGTGTTTTTTCAATAATAAACCTTGAACTAAGACGGGACGCAAATAAAAAAGAAAATGAATAGTGTATTTTATAATGGATGAAAAGAAATTGAGTCAAGTGTATTTTACTTACTACCTTTTGGTGTTCAATACTTACAATTTTGTGGGCACTTTAAATACTTTGCCATCAGTTTAAAAGTCGCGGTAAAAGGTATTAGCTAGCTTATTACTTTTGTTATTATTGCTGGTGGCCAATTGGTGGTTGTGTTATAATTCAAATACCAAATTGACTACACACGAGACAATTAACATTCTCTCTCTCTCTCTCTCCTTTTTTTTTTACCTGAAACAATGGTAATTGTGCAAATAGTTTCTATTTATTTATTTATTTTTATTTTTATTTTTGGTGAAACTAAAAGAGATAATTTAGTGGTATTTGTTTTTGAAATTTAAGAGTTAAGAACATCAAAAGGCTCCGAGAGGTTTCCAGAATATATGAGATTATTTTCTTTGTACAGATGTAGCCCTTTGTTATTATTTTTGAAATATTAACCCTTTAATCTTATGTACACTAACCTTAGATATTTGTAAATTAATGTTCCTTCAGTTGTATATTATTTATTATGGCCTTTGAAAAAGGTATAGGGACCTCCAAAATTTATAAGCACATCCCATATATATAGATACTTTGTTTGCATTATTGCTTTATGTTTAGTTTTTTCTTTTTTTTAGAAAAAAGTAGTAACTAACAAAATATCATAAATAAGAAAGTGAAATGTACATACTTAAACTCATTTTATGTTCGCCCTATTTTTTTTCTCTCTTTTAATGAAAGTTACCATTAATTTTTTTTAAATATTCTTTTTCCTTTTGCTTCATGTGTTTGTATTTTATTTAGTTATAATAATTGAGTTTTCAATATGACATAATAGTTGTATTGATTATACCCTTGTTGGAAGAGTAATCACAAGTTGGATAATGTGATAACTACTACTAAATATTGTTCTATTCTGATATTAGTGATTGCTAAAGATAATTCCATAAATGCAATTTAGTGGTAGGTCTTATAGCTAGATTGCTATCGTAAAATTGTTGTTGTTTAGTACAATTTTTAGTTTCTTAATATACAACTTTTGTGAATTTTTTTTATTATAAAAGGGCATTTCAAGGGCATGAATATATTTATTCATTATTGCTCTTACTCATGAGGCTTAAATTGAAAAACTTTGATAATTTTCTAACACATTTATTTCTTTCATCATTGCATATATTTCAATAAAACATCATGCCTTTCCTTAAAAGGAAAAATGAGAATCTCATAGAAACTGCTTGTTATGCTCGTGTTACTACTAACTTCAGAGTCAATGAATGAAGTGGTCATTTTAAGTGTAAACAACTAAAATAAGTATTTGATGCTGAGCTACAACAAGTTCAGTTTGTCTTTATTCGTTTCGAATTTTTCTTACTTTGATTAGCACTCCCATCCTCTATACAGTACAGAGCAGAAGAGTTGATCTAGAATACCTGGTTTACATTCTTATGTATTTCTTAAGAGGAATGTCCAATTCTTTTGGCAAAATTGTATTTGTAGTTTTTTATTTTTTCCTTATGGATATCTCTATTTATGAGCTTTCATTTAACTGAACTTCAATAATTACTTTGTATTATCCTTTTCTTACATGGTATAAAATATAGCACTTTGCATCAAGCAAAAGAAGATGCTAACTCTTGGAGAGGTATTGCCTCTTTTTACCTAATAGTGGTCCGTCTTGTAAAATAAAACAAAGCACATGTTAAATACTAATATTGATCAACATGTGTTCTGCAAATCTTACCCGTCGGAGTTCATATCATAATTCTACAATTGTTGATCCCTATTGCTTGAGGACAAGCCGGATTACTTCATTATTCTTGATGGTCGGTGTGAGATGTTATTCTTCTTTGTAAGTTAAGACTAAAACCACCATCTCAGTTTTGTTATTCTGATGTCCTTAGGTAAGATATAATAAATTTTTTCCTCAATAGTATCTGGTTTTGTAGTGAACATATAATGTTCATGGTAATTGGTTAGAACACTAAGCTCATCTGGTTCTTAGTTTTTATTTTTATTTTATTTATAAAATTGCATGTTATCAATTTGACTATGCTTTCGACTGGACTCTAACTTTAGCAGGTCAAGTCGACCATGAAACTGATAAGTCGACCTGACAGGTTAAATAAAGTAAATTGAAATTTCTTTATACACATTCATGATAAAATATTTAGAACTATGTGATTTATATCCTCAAAAAGTTATATAAATTCCATATCAATTGTCTTTTGAGATTTCATTTTTCTCACTATATCATTATTTTATTGTTTTCAAATGTATAGAAAAAAAAGTAATGTCAATTATATTTGGACATTACACGGGCTTTGCAATTTACAATCACTCATTTTCTGTTGAAATTTTATTTTTAAATGTATTGAAGCTTCTACTGAATTTTCTAAGAACTTTATTTTTTAAGAGTTTCTTAGTAAAAATGTGTATTCGGTGCACGTGCAGGGCTCCGCTAGTATTTAATAAAGAAACATAAGTGTATTTGGAAGATTAGTTGAACCTAATTATCATTTTTAGGCCTATGGGTTTGAAATTATAGAGTAGATTTCTTCTTCAGAGAATAGAAGTTCTAGGTTTTGTATTATAATGTGTTTGAACTTTGAGAGAACAAGCAAGTTTTTGTTTTCTTTTTTCATGTGGGCTCGCACAATGTTTATTAAATATATTTTTTTATTTATCTGATATACCATTGTCATGAATATTATTCTCTAAAATCATTTTCTAAAAAATATGATAAAATATTTTCAAACTTGGGACTTCTCTTGAGATATAAGAGGAATATGTCATCATAAGTATATCAAAAATTAGCTTCAACCGTGATTTCTATCATCTCCATATGGACCCAAAAGTTTAATAGTCAATAGTTCATTTGGATCGATACATAGTTCATCTAACAGTCTAATAAATTCGGATCTGACCGAAAGTTGGTAGACATGTGCAATTTAGGGAGGTCATGTGTTTGGTCCATTTGGATGGACCAAAGGTGGGCTCCACAAGTAGGAGCTTACGAAATTTTATTCTAAGCTTGAGCTTAAGAGAACCTTGCTTTGTGTGTATATATATATATCTCCTATAATGAGCTACTATTAAAATTTTGATATAGATTGCTACATACATACAATTCAATGCATATATCAAAATTTTAAGTGACAAGAGATTCCAAATTTAATTTAAAAACTATTTTAGAGCTTTAAAAAGTCTCAGAGTATGACAAATAAGAGATTTCAAACACAGTAATAAAGAAGTCACAAATTTATTTTTTATAGTTGAGGGACCCCAAAATCCTCCAATCAGACTCAGACATCAAATTCCTAGAAGAATCATTTCAATGGATGATAAGTGAGAGAAAGAAGAGAGACTAATAAAAACAATAATTTTACCAGTGAGGTAATATAATCATCTTGAAAGTTGAGCAAAGAGATTCCTAACCCATTAGAAAATACAATCAAACAATCATTTCAACCACATGACCTAATCACCTTGAAATTTGAGTTGGTAGTGACAGAGAGAGATTCTTCACACACCCAATCATTTTACCAACATGCGCCACTACACAAATCTACATTTTAGTGGGTCCACTCTCCGTTCACCTTGTGGGGGCCACCCAAACCAAAGTGCTGTCAAAGTTCTTTTCCCAAGTCAAGATTTTAAGGGAAAAATACTATACGGACGTTTCAAAATCCTGTATTTATCCAATACCAGATGAAAGACTATAAATTACCTAAAAGAAGATCGTATGTGAAAGAACGTCTAAAGTTAGACAATTTTATCCTTTTATCCTGCGATATCCTAATCCTATCTCAGCATTCGATATTCCAGGCCCGTAAGATATCGCACTATCTCACTATAGCGAGAATAGGAGGTTTTGTAGAGGAGTTCTTGCTATAGCGAGACCTGATAGCGAGGACACACCTCGCTATATCGAGCCCACACGAAGGCCAAACCTCGCTATAGCAAGCCCACGATCCTTCCTAGGGGTATTTTCGTAAAATGATTAATGTCATTTATCCCTTTCTCCTCAAGGATTAATGCCATTTATCCATTTCTCCTCTTTGACTTTTCCTACCCACTCCTACTCTCGTCACTTGTTTCTCTTCGTTATCCATGACTATGTACAACTTGTATAAAAATTCTGAATGGTAGTTTTATGTTTTGGTTTAACCTTCTGTACACTATTATTTAATGAACTCAATCAGACTTAACATATCCAACCTTCCCTGCTTCAGATTAACAACACCCTTAGGGTATCAATGTTCAATTAACTGATACATTTGCGCTCAAAACAACTAATCCACAGAATTCAACAAAAACATCACAAAAAATAACAATAAAAATAATTTTAAAAAAAGGTGTTATAATTTCATGCAAAAGAGGCTGGATTTAATTAGCGTAGGTGCTTCGCAAATTTATCTATTACATAAAGACTATTACAAAAAGGATCCACATGATGCTTGTTTCCCATATATATAACAAGCAGTTAACAAAGTTGCCAATGCATTAGCATCTGTTACAATAAAATTATATGGGTTGTTTTTTTAACGCATTCAGAAATTATATGGTCCCACATACCTGTTGTGATGAATAAAATGTATAAAGTACAGATGAAAGAGGATGGTATGGTAATATCCTATCGGAACCCACAAGCCAAAAGGGAGAAGATGAAAACGGAGGTCTTCAGTTCGTGGTATAAAAATGTGTTATCCTGTGAGGTGGGAGTAGGTAATGGTGTGATATCTTACGAGCCTAGGATATCGAACGGTGCGATATCCTACGGGCTTAGGATATTGAACCCTGGGATATCTTACCGCCTTAGGATATCGCAGGATAAAGGGTAAAACTATCCTACTTTGGGTGTACTTTTATGTACGATCTTCTATTTGATAATTTATAGTCTTTTATCTGATATTGGGTAAAATTTGGATTCTGGGCCGTCTTTACGGTAATTTTCCCAATTTTTAATTCCCTTTTCTTTGTAGAGATTTGACTGGATCCACGGATCCTCTTTCGATCCTCTTTTTTGACAATTAAATATCTTGGCCTATCAATGGGGCACATGACCCAGGCCTTGTGATTGATAATCAACAAATTTGGACGGTCTAGATTTATTAACAGTGTTCAACAATCGAGAGTCAAAATTACACGGTAGTCTACTTGAGACAACAATGGATTAGCATTGATTAGGACCGGCACAAACATTCTAGGCTAGACTCACCCACTTGGTCGATTGGGCCAGGCTTGGCCAAGTCGACCTTTAATCACTTGGTTTTTTTTTTTTTTTTCCCCGGGGGCATCGAAGGCCTCTTTGAGCAGACTAAATCCCCCAGGGTGGTGGCCTCCTCCTGTTTCTACTTTCTATTCACCGGGATTGTCGGGCTAGAATAGCCTGGAGTCCTAACACATTGGCGGACTTCGATGCTGAAACCTCCCATAACAGTTACTAAATTGCAAGGACTAGTTATTCAGGTAGAGCTTTGAAATTTCTATCTCATAATCCAAGCCGAGCCCAAATATTAGTCATGCTCAAATTCCTGATTCAAGGCCAACCCCATGTACTAAAACCTATTGCTCGAGCCCGTCCCAAAGTGGGTAGGACCCGATCCATCAGCACTCCGACCTATAATTTAAAAAAGTATATTACTACATTTATGAAAACATTATCTTTTTAAATGTCCTCAACTTACATGTCCAGCCTTGCAGGTAAAGATGCAATATAGGTCAGAAATGAGAAAGAGTGGGTCATGGAAAAAAATGTTTCCATATTTTTAAGTTTGGATTTAAGTTTTTTTTTTTTGCTATCGGAGAGTTCTCAACCCTTTAGGTTGGGCTAACCCCTCCGGGCCCAGAGGGAAGCCTGGTAAACTCCCCTGTAGCCCTCGTGTGGTAGTGCAGTTTTGAATTTACAACCTCCAGGTGCAAACCGTGGTCCTATATCAACTGAGCTACCCCTTGAGGTTTCCTCAAGAAACCCTCTCAAAACCGACTTTCAAATAATTAATGAAAAAATAAATTAAAATTTAAATAACTGATAGAAGTTTATTTTATATATTTTCACACTTATTATTATATTCTAGTTTATAAATAAACATTGTCCCACATTATCATGAATCCAAAATAACCAATCAAAACAAGTTCCCAAGGCATAAAACACCTATGGACCATGCCAAATTTATCTCCAATCAAAGTCCATCCCACTATTGATTGGAGAGAAAATGGCCTAGTGTTAATACACAGGGGAACAATGATATGAGCTGTTTGGATTTCAAAGGTGACCCAACAGGGTGAATTTGTAGGAAAGAAGAATATTCCAGAGGAGCAATCCAGGTTGGGTAATATCTAATCCTTGTGAAGGGGGGGATAGTGGAGTTTGAATTGGAAGGATATTCACAGCAGTACATGCGGCCACCATGCATACAAGACAAGAGCTAGTTCCAATTGGAGAGGGCATTTCCTTCCTTATGTCATTGAATTGATGCAGGAGCTGCTATAAATCAAAGAAAGAAAAGTAGGAAAAGAAAGGTACACAATCCTTTCCCACTTCCCACTGGAGAGATCAGGAAAAAATTCATTTCAGCAACTTTTATGGTGGACAAGAAAAAACAGAGATGCATCTCACCAGCAACGTCACAAATATGGTGCAAAAGTTTGAAAATATCTTGACATTTATCAGATTGATAATTTCCAGAGGATGAATTTTTTTTTTTTTTTTTTTGTGCTTCAAAAGATAATGTACATAACTTTATAAATGAAAAACTCCTCTCACTTGAAATAAAAGGAACTAACCAACCCACAAGCACAAAAAAAGCAAATTTCATTATCATCATCATTGAAGTCTTGTTTCAACTATGTTGCCAAGGCAGAGATAACAGCCAAACCACAAGATTTAAATGCCAAAATAATAATGCTGCCTATCAACAACACTTACAACTCAAGTCAATTGAACATTTACAAAATGTGATAATATTAATTATTCCTTGAGAACAATAAAAATGTATGTAAAATGAAGAAGGACAGCCTGAAAAGCAGCTGTATGTAGGTGGGGGTGGTAATGCGTCAGACGCGTCGAGTTTAAACAGGACTAAACTGCCTCGATCATATTAGGGGTGGGTTTGCTAGAGCATTTTTCTACTGGTGCAGGGCGGGTTTGTGTATGTACGTTGAAGCTTGTCACGGTTATAGGGCGGGTTTGGGTTTCACCTTCCCTACTTATGCCTGTTAATCTCACAGCTCACTACTTATTTGCAATTGAGTTAGAATTTGATGTGATTAAAAACTTTGGTTGATTAAGTTGAGATTTTTGGACAACGTCTTGTCTTAAGGCGATTTTTTAACTTAGTGTGAATTTGAGTTAAATTAAAAACTATAATTGGCCGATAGAATTGGAAAAGGGAGCTTCTATTGGCACCGCAGTTTTATCTATCCCCACGACACAATTTTTTTTTCTAAACTACCCCTCCCTCTCTCCCTCCACCCTCTTCCCTCATCCTCCACCCCGCGCCCCCACCCTCCTAGTCTCTAGTGGGGAGGGAGAACGGCTGGCAGCCCGCCTCCCCACTCTTCCTCTTTTCCTCCCTCTCCCTCCCCGTCCCAGTCGTTGGAGGGGTGGGAGATCGGGCGGCATCGGGGTTGTAGGAGGTGGAAACTGCATTACAGGTTAGACATGGGACTCACAAAACCTGTTGCAGCCCCGTTGCTGCCCGATCTCCCTCCCCGTCGGCGACTGGGGGGGGGGGGAGGGAGCGGGAAGGAGAGAAGAAGAGGAAGGGAGAGAAAATAGAGGGGGAGGGAGGAAGAGAGAGGGAGAGGCAGGCGGGCTACCGGTTGTTCTCCCTCCCTGCCAAAGACTGGTGTGTGTGTGTGTGTTGGGGGGGGGGGGGGGGGGGGTGGTAGTTTAGCAAATAATTTTTTTTTTTTTTTTTTTGGCGGTGTGGAAAGATAAAATTGTGGTGCCAATAGAAGCTCCCATTGGAAAATTGTTGTAGTTGATTGAGTTTGAATTTAAGTTGAATTGGGAACTTGTACATGACGACTTATAATATATTGATTTTTCACATTTTTAGGTGGCATATTGTTACTTTTTGTGGATTTTTGAATACTTATAGTGTTTGTGTTTTAATATTTTATTCTTAATGTGGAGTTTCATGCTATGAACATACCACCAATCACCTAACCAACCCAACCCGACCCGACCCTTCACATATGGGGGTTTGGGCGGGCCATGGAGTTCAATGGAAGGTTGCGGGACAGGTTGAATGTTATGTGGGGTGGATTTGAAATTACTATGACCTAACCCCAACCCACCCCATTGCCATCTCTACTGTTGGGCGCTCGGGGGTAGACCAACATATATTGTTTTGCTGGGAAGTTGCCCTAGTTGACCTAGGTCCATTTCCAAAACCCATGTGAAAATTATGGGTCAGCTTACAAAATCCATATGAAAATCCTAAATTTGCCCCCAAAGCTTATATGAGAATTATGGGTTTGTCGTAAAAGCCCAACTACCTATTTGGCTTTTCCCCTTTAAACGAAAATCATGGGCCCACCATTGCAGGTGCTCACAGCTTACATATATGATGGGAGGGTGAAAAGGTTCTCGGAATAATGCGACCATCATCACCATTGAATTGCTGGAACGAGCACGTGATTGGATGAGATGATGAAATCTCTCTCTGTTTTTTTTTTTTGAAAAATTTCAAAAAGGTATGAAACTTTTGCCTTATTTTCAAAAAAGTACATAAAATCTTGAATATTTCAAAAAAATATAAAGGTTTTCTATATTTCTTTCAATTAAGTCTATCAAAAATCTATGATACCTTTATGCCATTTTTCAAAACTTTTCTTTAATAAATCATTTAAGAAAAGTAATGAAGTACAACCCAAATGACCTAGTGGGGCCCACTTTAGAAAAGCAAAATGGCTGATTTTGGGGAGAAAAAAAAGGTTAATAGAAGACAAAACCCCATCATAAGAAAAGGTGCTTTTGTCATTCATTAAAACTTTTTTATGGAGAGGACTTGATTAAAGAAATGGTAGAAAACTTTTATGCTTCTTTGAACTATTCAAATCTTGATGTACTGTTTTGAAAATCTGCCAAAAGTTTTATATTTTTTGAAAATTTCCTTTTTTTATTTTTTACAAGAAAGGATGGATAGTTGATGCATATCAATGAGTTCCGGAAGCTTCTGAAAGACTATATATTGTAGAAATAAGTTATATGGAGTGTTCCAACATTTTGGATAAGTGTAAGATTATGATAAAGTTGTGTGGAAGTTTTCAAAGTAGGTTCTAAAATGTTCTATTTGGTTAGATGAGTGAAATCTGTATAGAAGTTGGCCAAGATTAGCTATTTATTCTATAGAGTAAAATTATAAATAGGACTTAACCGTACCGGCAGTAATTGGGTGTCTCATGGGCTTGAATCAATAATGCAATTCATAAATGGCATAAGTAAGAATCGTCTCACACTTGTGCTTGCGAATGTGAGTGAATAAATCACGGTAAAAAACGGTGAAAAATATAAATATACCAAAATCAGAGGAGGTTTGGCTTTTAGCCTCACAGTACAGTGATTCACTCTTCTCTGTACCACTAAATGTACTACCCATATCTTCTTAAATCAAGATAAATGTCTGGCTTCATAATGATAGATTCTTTATTGTTAGTTGAAAGATTTTCAATATAATTATGAACACTTGCAACTCAAGGACTCTTATCTAGAGGGAAAAAAAGATGTTGGAAATCTTACTTTTCATGGATTTTTGGACTCGTGGGACCGTGATGGATCCACTCACTTTCTATGTGCACCAAGTGTGATTGAGGACCCTAACTTTTATTATTCACTTTTCACAAATCTTTACACTTTTTCTCAGATTTTCATGTTAATCTCTTTTAATCTCCAATATTGATAAAAGAAAAAGGTTGTGATCGTGAATTAAATCACATCATTATTTAGAAAAGTATAAAAACTATCAGACAGATGTCATTTCCATGTACTCTTAGAACAAAATGAAATAGTTGTGTTCTTTCTTAGACAGTATTCTTTCTTTTTCTTTTGCTATTTCCTCAGCAAGGGTGTTTCTTCGAACCTAACGACCATAGATGTATCCCTAGTTGTGTTCGTGAAACTAGGGTCCATAGTTGTTGCTCGCGTCCGTGCAGTAGTTGAACAATTATGCCACACAAGAGAGATGAGAATTTTACGGCTATGTCCACGGCAGAAGAGCAATAATTTACATCTTGATTCTCTTCAGCCCCTATACAATGACCAAACTACCCTTGACCCTAAACCCAATCATTAACCTGATAGACACTCGGTAAACCCGGAATACAAGACATAAATCCACCACTGGTTGTAACTATGGAGTTTTTTTTTTTTTCGTCCGTCACCCTTTCAAATTACATTTGTTTTATTAGTCCTTCTTATTACATACCAAGTAGGTTTTTCCTTCGGCATCAACTCCAACTCATTTTCTTTATTATGTAACTTTACGGGTTGAGTTGTGCAGCAAGAGAATTCCATTCGTGGACCTCAATTTTCTTAAGTCGGAGAAATCCTGCATTTCTACCATTTACATAGAAAATTGAAATCCTTCCTATTAAAGAAAATCACTTCAATTTTTTTTCTTTTCCGCGAGAAATTGCATTGCACCAAACAATCAAATCGAAAAAAGGGATGTACAAAAAATCAGAATAATTCTCCTCTAAATCGTGGAATCTTCTCATCGCATAAACAAGTATGCACATCGGCACATGTTAACCATATATACTTTGGAGCCTGGACTCTGTATTTTACCTTGTTCTATTCTTGCCTGTTACATACAAGAAAGCCAGTCTAAGAACCATCTCCTAAATATTCCTCTTTAGTCAAAGTGAAATTGAATTGTGGTACTGATATGGAGTCCTCGTCTCACCCTCTCAATTAGGTTTGTAATTTGGGTTAGCTCCTGGGTCCTCACTAATGGTCCAGAAGTAGGCTCCCCAGAATGCATGGCAGACCACCCCCGACCATTGACAAGCCATAGTCAACCAACCAACTGGCTAGGCCTGGGCAGGCTATGGTAGCGAATAGGGCCCATGTATTTATGGGCTTGAAATCATGACCAATGCCTTCTGGGTTCAATGTCCTAGCCCTAACCTGAACCAAGCCCATCCCTTAGCTCGGGTCGGACCGGACTTCAGTAGACAACACCTATAAAACCTTGTACCCAAACCCACCAAGAGTCCACTGTGGACCTTTCTCTTCCACAGCTCTTGCGCATCAACACTAGGTTTGGCTTTTGGTCCATTCTCTTCTCTTCTGTGGGCTGGGCTTGTAAATGGAAATACAAGTAGCCACACAGTTTTTAGAAAACAAATTACATTTCCATAGAAAAACAAGCATCCAAACACAACCTGCTTCCCCTATGTTCTTGGAAACGAAAAGTCATCTCAAACATACATGTCATTGTGCAAATTGACCCAAATGTTTATGGTTTCTAAGATTCACACCATTTACTTAAAAGGGGTTGTGGGCCTTGTGGCCCATCGACCTGTCTAAAACATAGATCTATTTCCTCTCCCCATCTTCCCAGAAAATAAAACTATTTAGACAACTTCACACCACTGGATTTAAGGAGATTTTGGATGTAAATATGACTCCAGAGTACAATAAAACAGTGGACAAGATAAGAGTTCTAAGTAGACAATAAAAAAGAAGAAGAAAGAAACCCCATTTACTTTAATCTTATCCGGTGATTTTTCACTGGTCAGCACCTATGTACATTGTTTTTTCACCATGCTAGAGAAACCCATCAAAGGCTCAAACCCTGTATACATTCCTTGGGACATTAAAACTGGCATCTGTACTAAAGTAGACTAAAGTCCTTGATAAAATAATGAGAGCAGATTACCAAATCCAAATCTTCACTCCTCTACTCTAGGAGTTAGTGGCCTAAAAGTCCTATCATGTTTAATCATGATGGCTACATTTTTCAAATCTTTTTGTGCTGGGGTCTAGGCAGCCAGCATCCAAACAGAGAAATAATGAAGCATTTACAGTTCTAAAGCTACCTGCCCTTTTGTGTTCAGGGAAACTTTTTATGATCCATTCATAGTTTCTTGGTATATGCTTGCAATGATAGAAATCCTTCATGTTCAACCTATTGAGCCAATTTGGATAATTTTCAACAAAGTGCCTTTAACTTCGTTCACACATAAATGAGAGTTTGTGCATTTGGATTACTTCAATTACCTGAAAGTGACAATTCTTTTGTTCTTTGACATAGAGGTAACCTAGATTTTACAGGTAAACTGAATGCATGGAAACCAAGTTCCCAGGATCCAATTGAGGCCTTTGGTTAACCAGACTTGCCTGTAACAGATGTTTTTGTTGGTTTCCATAATCAATAACAATAAAAACTGAGTCACAACTCACAAGTAGGGTTGCAAACGGGTATCTGATTCTCTGATTACCCGGAAGTTTCGATCCGCAAAAAACCGGGTTTGGAATCTATTTTAGGTTCCCACTCATAAACGGGTCCAGAACCTGATTTAGATTCCGATTGATAAACAGGTCCGATTCAGAGTCCATATAGGTTCCGACCAGTGGACTCGGGACCCGGCATATGAGTCTTTGATGTTGCAATTTGTAATTTAAAATTAGGGTAAATTAGCCAAAAGTCCTTGAGCACGGTCTTCTAAGGCATTAAGGACAACTACTTTTTCTCTAATGTCTATAGTCCAGACAGCTGGAGATACTTTAGTGAGAGGTCCCTAATATGCCACGTCATGTATTTTCATGACTAATTTGCCCCATTCAACTGTGCCAGAAAACTCCTTCCTTCTTCTTCTCTTATTTTCCATTCCTTTCCATAGTTGCAGAATATCGTTGCAGAGCACCTTCCGTCGCCACCATGACTTCCGATTCTCTCTCTTTCATTTCTTCAAAGATAGACACAGTTTTACTTTATTTTGCACTTTCATCTGAAGTCTCTTCCAAATCTCTCTTTCTCTCTACAACTGATTTGAAAGAGAGCATTTTGCACTTTTTCTTGTTTCCCCTCTCTCTTTTCTCGATTGGATTGTGGTCATCAAGTGTTTTTGTTTTGGATTTCGATTTTTATTATAATCTGATTTTCCGCATTCTAACTTTTGGTATCGCCGAGCTCAGATAAATTTTCCAGAATCTCTGATAAACTGGACAGAAACTCAGATAAATTTGTCGAAGTTCTGCCAGAAACTCAGATAAATTTATTTGAGTTTCTGGCAGAACTTAGATAAATTTGCCAAATTTATCTGAGTTTTGGCAAATTTATCTGAGTTTCTGGCAGAACTCAGACAAATTTATCTGAGTTTTGAAGAACTTTTTTGAGTTTCAAACAAATAGCTATGTGAAGTGGTGCCATCCGACGACCCACATCCATCTCTCCTTTCTTATTGCAGTGGTTGTGATTTATGATTCGCGTTTTCTTTCTCTACCAGCAGACAGAAGGAGAAGAAGGAGCAGGAGCAGGGAACTATGGGAGAAACCAAACATGTTCTGGTTGTTGTATTCACAAGGTATCCTGTGTCCTAATTTTAAGAAAGCCCAAGTCAGTCAATCTGTAAGTGGTTTTAACATGTGAAAGGATGGTCCAGTACCACAGTCCACAGGCTACATATCTAATCATAACCATGGTTTAAACAGTGAGAATACTGCCTTAGAAGACTGGTAAATTTATCTGAGTTTTATCTGAGTTTTGAAAACTCAGCTAAATTTGTTTGAGTTTTGCTTTTGCTGACATGTACAAGGGCGTTTTTGTCCTTTTCAGTTACAAGAGGACTGTTGTCAGTACGATAAAGTATTGTGGACCGCTTGCAATAAAAATCACAGTTGAGGGGCCTCCGCCCAAATGCCCCTTAAAATTAACTCTTTTTGGGCATTCCTATGTATAATAATGGATGTTGTTGACTTGATACACTGTTAAAAGTTGAATGACATGCTTATTTAAAAAAAAAAATGAAGAATAAAGAGAAAATAGAATTGATTTTGGAACTCTATTCGAGTCCTCTAGGTGGACCGGTTCCGGAACCGGATCTGGGTTTTCTTATTAAAACCGGGTCCGGAACCAACAAAACACCGATTCAAAACTGGATATGGAATTAGAACCATTATTTAAAAATAGGTCCGGATCCAGGTCCACTATAGTTCCTATCCGGAACCGTCCCATTTGCAACCCTACTCACAAGTAATTAGGTTCACAGGTAAATCGGTTGGGCACCTGATTTCCATGGATTTAAACAGTTTTATTTGGTTTCTTGAGTTTGTTTTCAGGTTGAGTTACAGATTTACACAGGTTGGACACATACTTGCCATTTGACCTGCCAACCTGACTTAAATGTTTCAGAGTTTAGGTGGGTCCTTGTGGTTTTTAGTTGTGTTATGTTGTTATTTCTAACCCAGTTAATAGATGGGCCGGCTTCGGTTACAACCCATACATGAACTACAGTTTAAGAGGTTGGTTACCCGATCCATATCCGAATTGACCCGAGCCCAAAAGTAGGTGAGATGCATGATTGTGATCATTCGTATGGTGGGGCTGAGTAACTAAACCGAGTCTGGCTAAGCCCTCAGTTAAACTCGGATCAATAAGTCACCCAACTCAGTAGGTATTAAATTAAGTAACTTGATTTTATGCAGATATAATGCAAATGAGAACTCCTGCGTAGTAATATGTCCTTAGGTACTAAGGATTTTATGAGAACCAGAAGAAAATTCAGAATCTACTTATGAACTAATGGATTTTCAGAAAAAAAATTCAATGGCCAAAATATTTTTTGGCAGTGTAAAAATTGTTACCACAATCTGAGTAGTTCCAATCTGAACACAGGATTCTAACATCCAATTACTTATCCAGTTGAAACCCCAATCATTTACATTGCAGGAAGGACTGAGTTCATGTATTTGAGTTTAGAAAAAGAAAACTACAGTTTATCGTTTTCATTAATGTTTGTGTGTGGACATCTAAGGACTGAGTTCATGTATTTGAGTTTAGAAAACCAAAACTACAGGTTTGTTGGTTCCTTATGTTTTCTTTACTCTCTCTCTTCTTATTATGTTTTGGTTGTCTCCTTTTATATATTGGACAGTAGATATCACTATTGGAATGATTGTTTGATCTAAGGATACAAAAATGGTCTATAAAATTTCTAAGTAATAGAGAGAAATCTTAAGAGCAGAACATTAAAAAAAAGCAGGGTACTTATTTCCAATCATGTCTTAGATGTCCACACACCTGGACCATTCTTCGCCAACCCAAAATCAGAAATTTTTGCATCATAGTTCTGCAGGCAAAAAAAAAAAAAAAAAAAAAAAAGAAGAAGAAAAGAAATCAAATTAAGAAATTGATCATAAAAGGGGTTCATTCTCCCTTAGTCTCTAGAGCAGAATAAATCAGGATGGAAGAATTTACCAAATCAAGCAATATATTAGATGCATTAAAATCACGATATATGATTTGTTTTTCTGAAGAGTGTAAGAATGCAAGGCCCCGAGCTGCACCTATTGCTACCTTGAGCAGTATGCTCCATGAAAGCGGTTGAAAGGCCGAACCCCCTACAGGAATGCATCAATCTAGAAACATGAACAATGGTTGCAATTCTACGAATAGACAAATACAGCTCAAACTAGCCAAGTCTCTCTACCTGTGCACAATGAGAAACTGACCGCATGTAGGTAAAAATAGCCGTAAGTTTGATTACAATAAAGTTATAAAAAAAAATCTTCATTGTATAGGTACATTGATGGTTCAGAACTAACACATGCCCTGCAATTGGCCTGATTATCAGTAAGATTAGAGGATTGAGGCCTGAATCTTTGACTTGGGTTCACTAGGGGAAGAAAATTCATTGCTCCAATGGAATGCGTATTTGCATTGACGTGCACAGGGTCAGTAGGTTATATTCGTATTTTGGAGGAGCATATGAATGTGAATCTATACAGTAGGTTCATGAACTGATATAAGCTCCTTTTTTTTAAGCTGAAAAGAGCCTTTTTCTGATGTTTGTTACTTAAGGCATTTCTACCAAGGTCTCAAGTTGCATTATAGAAAAATCTAGAAAGATGATCTTTATATGGCAAGCAGAACCAGCCGGCCATGAAATTAGGATTAATACCTTCACCTTGAGAAGAGAATATTTATTTCCAGGGTGATGGGATGGGCAGAAGCCAAGAACCAAAATGCTGTTGACTAAGTCTCCCTTTCGGTGGTGCGTTTCTCAGTTGGGACTGATTCTCATGAACCTCACAAGTACCCTAACATTTCTATTTCACTTGCTCTCTTTCTCTCCATTTTCCACTACAGTCTTTCTATTACTCACCTATTGGTGGGTCGGCTCTGCCTCTCTCTCAATCTTTCTGTTCCTCACCTATTGGTGGGTCCGCTCTCTCTCTCTCTCTCTCTCTCTCTCAGCCGCTCAACAAATATTTAGAGAAAGAAGTGACCACTAACCACTTTGAAGTCTTAAAACTCTCTCTCTCTCTCTCTCTCTCTCTCTCTCACAGCCGCTCAACAAATATTTAGAGAAAGAAGTGACCACTAACCACTTTGAAGTCTTAAAAACCATGCCTACAACATGATGGATGATAGGAAAGCGAAGGAGATCTAGCACCATTTGACACCTTCGAATACGACCAGGACTCTGTTCATGTATTTGAGTTTAGAAAACGAAAACTACAGGTTTGTTGGTTCCTTATGTTTTCTTTACTTCTCTCTCTTCTTATTATTTTTTGGTTCTCTCCTTTTACATATTGGACAGTAGATATCTCTATTGGAATGATTGTTTGATCTGAGGATACAAAAATGGTTTATAAAATTTCTAAGTAATAGAGAGAAATCAGAAGAGCAGAACATTAAAAAAAAGGGGTTTTAACGGGAAAAACCCTCATACATGGGTAAATATTTGATTTGGACCCAATAAAAATCGGCAAACCGAATAGGTCCTTTGGGCCACTTACGTTTCTTTTTTATGTTTTTCTTGTAGCAGTCGATATCGACTATCTAAAAACCTATGGAGCGCCTGCATCTCACCTTCTCTAACGCCACAGGCGTGGAATTCATCACCTTGTCCAGCGCCTGCATCACCTTCTCCTTCACACTATTACCTGCAGAACCAGGTAAAAGCACCCCCTCTTCTTCCTCGCATTGCGCGATCACCTTCTCCTTCTCCATTTTTTTTCTTTCCCATCTCTTTTCTCCTCCTTCCTTCCTCCCAGCATACACCCACTGCATCTACATCATCCCCATTCTCTTTCTTCTTCTTCTTCTTCTTCTTTCTCTCCTTCTCTCCCTGGCCCTCTTCTCCCTCACTAGCATATCTGATCGGATTTGCAGGTCACGATCGGATAAGAATAAGAGATCGTAGAACAAGAGGATCTGATTGCAGGGTTCTGTTGTTACGAAAGAGAAAGGCCAGATTAAACGATTTGGGTTCTGTGGTACAGAGAATCGCATCGCAGAACGGAGACAGAGAAGTCGGTCCTCTGTTGGTTTGGGTTCCGGAAGTCGATGGCCGAGATCGAAGGAGGAGACCCAAGCTGCATTCCCGACTGATAAAAAAACACCAACTTCGATGGGCCATTCCAATTAGTCAAAAACATGGGCATCTTCCGAATTATATTGTGCATCGCCCCGGAAACGCTGAAGAAATGGGCATTTCTCAAGTTTTATCTAAGAAATCAGAGATGATCTTATGGGGCTCAGGTCCACTCTCTTTTGATTATAATGATTTCCAATTCAACCTATGGTTTTGATTGGAACAAGAGAGAAGTTGGAATACTTTGGTTTGGTGATGTATAAATGGGATTTACTAATAGAGAAATCCTTTTCTCCTCTTTTGAGCCTTTGTGATATAGTATCAGAGACAAGGTTCCCTAGGGCTTGAGATTTCTAGAATCAGAGCTGTTGCTGCCGATCATCTTCATCATAGAGCAAGGTTCGTGCATCGATCTCTTTGCACTGTTAAAGTTTAGACCCCTCTAGGCTCCCATCTCCATCTCTGCAGTAGAATACCAGTTCCGGCATCGTAGCCTGCGACGAAGCTCAGTTTCTGCAATAAGAAGAACTCGACATCTGATAAAAAAACACCAACTTCGATGGGCCTTCCAATTGTGAAAAAGGGTGTCCCTAGAAAGGATTTTTTTGATGAGGAAATGGATTAAAATTAAGAAAAGGGTGCCCAGCGCTGCGCTGGACTCTGTTGTCGCCGGAGGAAAAGGCAACCGATATTTGGGTCTGTGCTTTCAATTCAATTTTTATGGTTTTGGGTTCTAATGAATGAGTTTTAATTTGAGGTGATGAAGATGGGTGTGAGGTCTCTTGTTCCTGAGTCAGAGTAGAATGGTGACTGGGGTTATAATGGCGCCTGCATAAAAGCGAAGAAGATCACCCGAGAATGATGGGTGGAAGAGGTGCCAAGGAGAAGGTGAGATGTAAGCGCGGTGCAGTGATGGATAGACATTGTATCATAAGACCTGTGTTTTTTGATAGTCGATATTGGGGTAGTTTCCATGAAGGTGTTCGATGAAATGACGAAGAGAAAGGAAAATGAGATTTCACGCTCATTTCTCTTATTTTTCTCATGGGAAAGAACTCTACTGCTGTTGTGGGACCGAAACTTGCTGTATCATAAGACCTGCTATTTGAGATATTTGAAATGTGTTTGAGATGTCCAAGTTCTTGAGCTTTTGAAATGTCTGAGTGAATGGCCGAAACCTTCCCCACCAAAACTCTCCACTATGTTGTCCAAGGATGAAATTGGTATTGGCTAAATCGATGGAAGTTGTGAAATGAGTCGGATGAAACCTTCCCCACCAAAACTATATACTAATGTTTCCCCCATTACTTTCATGTAGTACCCATCTTCATTAATATCTGTAGCATTGTGTTTTATTAACAAACATCTCTTTCATGTAGAGAGGATGAACTAGCCAGTATTTGTACCATGGTATCCAGCAACGATTTAAATAAAGCACTGAAAGAGGGAACTTGTGGAACCTGTGGACAGTGGTTGTGGAACTTCTATGGTTTTGGGCAGTTGGATTTATGTTGTGGAACTTCATATACTATTATTTGAAATTGAATAGTTTGTTAATGTATGGTTGTTAATTGAATGTGTGTACGGAATGTACCAATGTATTTAGAACAATGTTTAGTACAATGGAATGTACCATTGTCTGGTTTGTTTAAGATGACCAATAGTCGATATCGACTATTTAGCTGAAGCCTAAAAAACACAGTCATAGTCGATATCGACTATTTAGCTGAAACATAAAAAACACAGTCATAGTCGATATCGACTATTATCATAGTCGATATCGACCATTTATCTGAAACATAAAAAACACAGTCATAGTCGATATCGACTATTTAGCTGGAACATAAAAAACACAGTCATAGTCGATATCGACTATGTTATAATACTATAACTTACTGAGTGTAGCTTTAGATGGAGTTAGCTAATCATTTTCAATAGTGGAAAAAATAAAAACATCAATAACGGGACAATACAAACAACCATTATAATATCATAGATAAGTTCTCAACAACATATAACCCCAAAAAAGGGTGATCTTTACAAAAGGGAAAAGTACGTTTAACACTTCCAAAAAATGCTTCAACAAAATGTGCAAGCCTGTCATGGCTACATCTTCTATCAATCAAATTAACACCAAATATCAACACTAATCAAAATGGACATGATGATATTAAAACGTGCATCCCCCTTCTAAAAAATCTCTTCCATGTGGAGATTACATTGTCAAGATGGCTACATCTTTTATCACATCAACACCAAATATTAACACGAACCAAAGAGGAGTTCACATTAACTCTTGCATCCCCCTTCCAAAAAATGCTTCAGTAAACAGTACACTATCCAGAATGGCTGTATCTTCTATCACATTAACACCAAATATTAACATCAATAAAAAAGGAGTTCACATTGACTCTTGCATCCCCTTTCCAAAAAATGCTTTGGTAGACTGTACACTGTCCAGAACAGCTGCATCTTCTATCACAACTAGGCCCTTCACTCAGACATTTCGAAAGCTCAATAGTTCAGACATTTCAAACACCTCAAACATATTTCAAACATCTCAGATAGGGGAAACCATTCATAACATTATAAGTTCATTGTGTCTTGACCTTACATTTCAAAAAATATATACATGAAATCTGTTTGAAAATTACAAAAATCAAGAAATGAAAACCCCACCCATGTTCTCTAATTCTTCTCCTCCAATATCTCCAAGTGAACAAAATCAAGGAATGACAAACCCCACAATAGCAGCAGAGTTCTTTCCCATGAGAAAAGCAAGAGAAATGAGCGTGAAATTTCATTCTCTTTTCTCTTCGTCATTTCATCAAACACCTTCATGGAAACTACCCCAATATCGACTATCCAAAAACACAGGTCTTATGATACAACCTCCATCCATCCCTGCACCGTGCCTACATCTCACCCTCTCCTTCGCACCTCTCCCACCCATCATCCTCGGGTGATCGTCTTCGTTTTTACGCAGGCGCCATTATAACCCCAGTCACCATTCTACCCGGACTCAGGAACAAGAGACCTCACACCCATCTTCATCACCTCAAATTAAAATTCATTCATTAGAACCCAAAACCATAAAAATTGAATTGAAAGCACGGACCCGAAAATTGCTCACCATGCGAACATGTCGTTGAGGAAAAAGTTGTTCTTTTGCTGGTTTGAACAGAGAGAGGAGGAATCAAAGATTTTATGGAAAAGGAGGGCCTGATAGAAGCTTTGAAGGAAGGTGAGGGTTTTGAGAAGGAGAGGGAGCCATGGAAATGGGGTGTGGGAGTTTGGAAAGTTGTGCAGCCGCTGGAGCACGGGAAGATGGTGCTTATCTGCGCCATCTCCACCTGCGCAGGCCCAGAGACCTCACACCCATCTTCCCGCTGGAGCACGGGAACCCATCTTTCCGCTGGAGCACGGTTGCCCTCTCCGTTTCTCTCTCGCAGCCGAACCCTCGTTCACCGAATACCTATCTGAACCCATCTCACACCCATCTACTATCTCTCGTGCGCCTGCTGGATACCCCTCCATCATCATCCCCGTCGCCGTATCACCTCCACTCTCGGCAGGGCCTCTTTGCTTCTCTCTTACTTCCACAGATATCTCTCCCTCTCACCAAATCAAAAATATAACCCATGTTTCTCTTTCCTTCTTCCTCCTTCTCAAATATTGTTGTGAGATTCATTTGAGATCGGTTGCAGAAAGCTACAGAGAACAAGAGAGAGAAGAAGAGATGAATGAATTTTCGGGTGACTTTTTGTATGAGGGTCGATATCGACTATAGCGCTAAAAGACAAAAAAAAAAAAGAGAAACGTCAATTGAGGGCTCATTCTGTCTGCCCTTTTTTATTAGGGTCAAATTGATTAATAGGCTGTCTACGAGGGTTTTTTCCGTTAAATCCCCTAAAAAAAAAGCATGGTACTTATTTCTTTATGTTTAGGGTTTATTGTTTTCATTAAGGTTTGTGTGTCGACATCTAAGGACTGAGTTCATGTATTTGAGTTTAGAAAACGAAAACTACAGTCTATTGTTTTCATTGAGGTTGTGTGTGGACATCTAAGACATGATTGGAAATAAGTACCCTGCTTTTTTTAAATGTTCTGCTCTTCTGATTTCTCTCTATTACTTAGAAATTTTATAGACCATTTTTGTATCCTTAGATGAAACAATCATTCCAATAGGGATATCTACTGTCCAATATGTAAAAGGAGACAACCAAAAAATAATAAGAAGAGAGAGAAGTAAAGAAAACATAAGGCACCAACAAAGCAAAGAAAACATAATAGGAGCAGAAATAAGTACAAAGAAAATGGAAGAGAGAGGGGCTTACCGGCATGTCTAACAGCCTGATGAAGCTGTAAGCTCTCTGGTGTAAATTTAAATTCAATCTTTTAATACTGCAAGTGCACAGTTGTCTTTTTGAGACAATGGCAAGAATAAGTCGAATCCCATAAGGAGCACTACTAAGTTAAAATTTAAAATCTGATTTTTTTTTATCAATGATAATGAAAAGAGAAATAAAGAAAAGAAAAACAATAATAAGATTGAGAAAATGCTAAATCTAGATGCATCAATAAAATATGAGAAAATGCAGATCAGAATATCATGAATCCATTAAGTAGTCCCACCATCATTATATGCAATAGATAAACTAAATTTGTCCAAAAAATTCTTCAAATCAGAAACAAATCAATGTTTCTGATTTGGATAGTTTATCTATCAAAGAGCATAATTTTTCACAATTTATTTAAGGCAAAAATCTCCTTCACCTAATGAAATTATGAACTTAACTAAATATCACATATTAATCAAAGATAGATTATCAAAGAATTTCAAACTAAGAATAATCTATTAAGAAAACATACATGATTAAAGCATTGTTCAAATAAAAAATTGAATAACATAGGTTGTGAATGACAAAAGGTAGATTTATTATTATAATCAATACGCAAGAGACAAAAATATCACATAAATTAACGATGAGAAATACTTAACTTCATCTGACACTCTGATCAAAGGATCTACTCCTCCATTGCAAAAGATATGATTTTCATTAAGAACTTCATAGCAATTACAAATTTCTCTCACACTCTTCTAACCTAGTCTTGGAACAGGGCTCCAGATTACCCAAAAATAACTCTTAAATTCTATTAATTAGGAAAAGAGGGGAAAGAAGAGAGAGAGAGCAATAGTGGACGTCCAAGGGGAGGGAAATTTGTCTCGTATGATACTTTTTGCTTCCTTTTATTTCTCCGGTTATCTATCCGATCCATTAAATCTAGACACCTTCTCTATAGATTTGATTTTTCTTCATTGATAAGGTATATCTCTTATCCTTTTCGAATTTGAATGAGGTAGAAGCTTCTGAAAACCTCTGGGCGGCTTGGCTAATCTTCAGATGGGGTCCCACAAGGGATGTGCAGCAATTGATTATCAATGGAGTGAATTTAATTGCAATCCTGTCTAAAAATGAACATGAAAATCTCCGGGCCCATAACTTTATCAATATAGCTCTGATTTGCACGTTCTTGGGCTCCACGGATATCTACTCTGAATAAGCTTTCCAATAGTAGGTAAATTTCATTGATTCTATGGTCAGATTGAAAGTTATAGCCATTTGAAGATGAGTTATCCTAAGAAAACGGGATTAACTTGTAAATTTTAATTTGCGTTGGATTCTATCTCTGCACAACTTTTATTTTTGAAAGGACATCAGATGTGGATGATTCAAACTCTTCTTCTTTTGTTCCAATCAAAATTATACTATTTGAATTATCCATTTATAATTTCAAATTTGCAACTACTGTGGACCCTGCCATGTGGGACATTTCATCTGCTTGAACAGTGGGCCCTATGAGAAGTCTTCTACTGTAGTTAGGACTCTTCACGGACATGATGAGTGGACCCATCCTTTGATTAATTTGCATATGGCTTGTGTGTGGGGTCCACATGGTGAATTCTTCAATTTACTTCAATTCAGCAATGTAAGGCCCAGGATGACAATGTGTGCTTAAAAGTGGGTTCCATGATAGAGGCCTGTAATTTTCATTTTCTGCACATTCTAATTCAACACATCAAATACTACAGAGCCCATATTGAGGCGGGACCCACCCGGACAGAGTTCTACTCCAATTGGGACTCTTCGGAGAAAATTTGTAAAACATTCTAAGTTAATGCAGAAAATGTATGAAAAGTATGAAAATTCACGTTTCTAGGTGAAAATGCATGAAATGATGAAATTATATGAATAATGATGCAATTCACCTAATTAAATCCCTAACTCATCCTAAAATGATACGTAAATGTGCAAATTCATGAATTCAACACTCTCAGATTTAATGAACTTCTCTCCACAGTCAGGACAAGAACAGATAGTAGACCTGATAGAAGGATCCTCGATAGCCCCAGTTCTTGGACCCACCACCATATGACACTCATAACAACTTGAAAGCCTACTCAAATGCATTCCTCTAAAAGACCCACCAAAAGAAGAAGAAGATGATGAATCAACAACTCTTTTAATCCCATTGAGAGGTGGTTTCATGGATCTGGAAGAAGCATTGCAAGCACCAACTGGAACCCCTTTCTTGCAAGCTTTAGGATAAGATTCCTCTAGCTCTTCTCCTTTATGAATTCTGCTTTTTCGAGATGTTTGCATGTAAAGATGCTTCTGAGAGTAGCCCATGAACGTGGTTTCTCTGTTTTCTCATGGTGTTTTTGGTTTTGTTGGTTTTCCTTTGTGGGTTTTGGTTGATTGATAGTTTCTGCCATTGGAGAAGAGGATGGAGATGCAAGGTGAATTTTGTAGGTGAAGGGTTCCTTTTATCTGATTACTGATATAACCATAAAAAAAAAGAGGGTGGGAGGACTGTTGTCACTGCAGTAACAGAAGAGCTTCTTGTCATGTGGGGGTTCACATGAACATGGGATTGATTAATTTGATAATATGATAGTTTTGGATGAAGTGATGGATCTGTCACGATTTATGATAATATATGTGTCTTTGTGTTTTGTGTACATACTAATTGCTAATTACCATAAGAGAGAGATACACATGGAGAGAAGACGGTACAGCTAAATCTATAGAATCATATTTGTCTTTGTCTTTGTGTTTATGAGTTTTGGCCCCCTTGATCATTGCTTGATTTTTTTCCCCAAATGTGTTTGGTTGGAAACCAATTTTGGGATGCATTATTGTCTTGTAGAGAACAACCATTTTTTTTTTTTTCCGTTAGGCTATGCTCACGTAAAAAACAAGCCCATAACACACTTTTACATCGAAGCACAAGCTACACAATTATTTGACCGCAAACTGCAGAACTAAAACGAATTCATTCCCTTTTTCTTTTTTTCCTCCTAATTTCATTCTCTCAAACAAGCACCAATTGTGAAAGGTTTTCAACACTATCAACTACAAAGACATGCTTGAGCTGAATCAAATGCAAAAGAAAAAAAAATCATTTTTATATGATTTGAATGTCAGGAAGAAGACCAAGATTGTGACTCCTGAAATGATTCTATTATCATCATCATTACCGTTATCATATTGACCTTACCTCATTGATCTGGGGTTGGCAATTAATATCTTTTGTTATAAACACTTTAATTAGGGAATGATGAGATTTGAGATATTCTTGGTTCAGTTTAAGTCATCTTTGTTAGTTCAGGTTTTGGGTTTATTAAGGATAAAAATGAGTGAGTCTGGCTGGACTCAAATTAGAATGGGACACATACCTAGACCTGGACTCAACTCCGGTCTCGGTTAAGGACCTATAATCATACCCGAAATTTAAACTAAAGACCATATTAGACCTGGATTGAAATAAAGGGCTTCAACCTGGACCCAAATCAAGAAGAAAGTAAATTATATACTGTTGTAAATAACATATTTAAGTACATGTATAATGTATGGTACTCGTGGGTGGTATTGAGTCCCTTCTGGCTATGAAACCCATGGACTTGAACCTGGATTAAAAAATTTTCACTGCCATGTAAAAGGGAGGAAACCCCCCCCCCCCCCCCCCCCCCCGCCTTCCCCTTTTTTTTTAAGGGAGATCAATGGATTGGGCTTTCGGCATGGGGTTTAGTTATTAATTGATGGGGTTGTGCACGGGTTTTTTTTTTTTTTCTTGCATTTAGTGCTTGAGAGCCAGAATCACCGTTGGGCCCAACTATATATATATATATATATATACACATATATTTATGTAGAAGGGAGGGAGCAGTAATGAGGGGACTCAAACCCATAACAACTCACAGTTGGGCTGGCCTAGGACTAGGGACGAAAATGGGTCCCTGATTTTCCGATTACTCGTCGGTTCGAACCCGTTAAGAACCGGCTTTAGGTCCTTATTCGGGCCCTGACGAATAAATTGGTCCGGGTCCGATTCCACCTTGGTTCGGACCCGTGGGCCCGATACCCAGCATATTACCTCAATTTTCTAAAATCTCTCCTAAAAACCATATTTTTTTAATATCATTCTATGCCTAAACCCCGGACCCGGATCCAGACCCGTCCCATATATGATTCTGGTTCTGGTTCCGGAGCCAGAAAATCGGTTCCAAAACGGGTCCAGGTCAGGATCCGGTTCCTCCTTCTCCTTAACGATTCTGGTTCCCCGTCCACCATGGACCCATATCGGAACCGACCCATTTACAACCCGACCTAGGGCATGGTACGAAACACATTTTTCTGTGCTATAGGTCTAACATAGGCCGGGCTGGTGCTTCATCATTTCCATGCGGCCTGGGTTCTGGCCAACAACCTCAGGCCTGACTCATGCTTGGGCCAGGGTAGGCCTTTTGTTCGGACATAGCTATTGGACATTTCTCGGAATAGCCCTGCCTTGTCAATGAAAAACCCTAGTCTTTTTTATCATTCACCCGCATGAGGGAGTGTCTTTTTAACATTGTTTTTTTTATGGAGGAGATGGTATTCAAAACCTAATATTTTTTTATTTGACCCTCTCTTTTTAATGTCTCTCGTATTAACCGTTCAATTTTTTATGAACTGGAAATGGAAAGGTCTTGCGACTTCATTTGGACACTCAGATAGCCTTACCACTTCTGGCATGGGCCTAAATGTCGCATTTTCCAGTTTTCCTCCTCTCTGAGAGGAGGAAATCTGGAAATTGCATATATACCGCGGATTAATACGGTGGAAATCCTGCAAACGGATTTTTTAAGCCTTTTTTCCTTTCTTTTAATTGATGGTGGGTCACGGGTCGGGGCTTAGTTCACAAAATGATGGATGGACATGTGTGAATGATAATACGATGAAATAATATCAAATCACGATAAACACACAGTAAATCGTAAATTTACGTTACCGGTGAGGTGAAGTAAATGGTCAAAATGAGAGAGAACAAAAGTAAGGGTGTAGTAAAATCAAAAGGTGAGAAGTAGCATTTTCATTTTTTTCTCTTAAAAATAAGAGTGTTTTTTTTTTTTGTAAGGGAGATCAATGGATTGGGCATGGGGGTTTAGTTATTAATTGATGGGGCTGTGCTCAATTGTTCTTTTTTGTTTTTTATTTTTTTCCTTTTTTTATTATTATTATTTTTTTTGCACTTAGTGCTTGAAAGCCAGAATCCCTGTTAGGCCCAATTATATATATGTACATATATTTATACGAGGGGAGGGAGCAGTAATGCGGGGACTCAAACCCATGATAACTCACAGCTAGGCTGGCCTAGGACTAGGGATGTAAATGGGTCCCCGATTTTCCGATTACTCGCAAGTTCGAACCCGTGAAGAACCGGGTTTAGGTCCTTATTCGGGACCCGACGAATAAATTGGTCCGAGTCTGATTCCACCTTGGTTTGGACCTGTGGACCCGATACCCAGCATATTACCTCAATTTTCTAAAATCTTTCCTGAAAACCATATTTTTTAATATCATTCTATGCCTAGACCCCAGACCCGGATCCAGACCCATTCCATATATGGTTCGGGTTCTTGTTCTGGAGCCAGAAAATCGATTCCAAAACGGGTCCGGGTCAGGATCCGGTTCAACCTTCTCCTTAACGGTTCCGGTTCCCCGTCCACCATGGACCCGGACCAGAACCGACCCATTTACAACCTGACCTAGGGCATGGTACGAAACTCATTTTTCTGTGCTATAGGTCTAACATAGGCTGGGCTGGTGCTTCATCATTTCCATGTGGCCTGGGTTCGGGCCACCAACCTCAGGCCTGACTCACTCTTGGGCCAGGGTTAGGCTTTTTGTTCGGACATGGCTCTTGGATATTTCTCGAAATAGCCTTGCCTCGTCAATGAACACCCCTAGTCTTTTTTATCATTCACCCGCATGAGGGGGTGTCTTTTTAACATTGTTTTTTTATGGAGGAGATGGTATTCGAAACGTAATATTTTTTTTATTTGACCCGCTCTTTTTAGTGTCTCTTGTATTAACCGTTCAATTTTTTGTGAACTGGAAATGGAAAGGTCTTGCGACTTCATTTGGACACTCACGTAGCCTTACTGCTTCTGGCATGGGCTGAAATGTCGCATTTTACAGTTTTCCTCCACTCTGAGAGGAGGAAATCTTGAAATCGCAAATATACCGCGGATTTATACGGTGGAAATCCTTCAAACTAATTTTTTAAGCCTTTTTTCCTTTCTTTTACTTGTTGGTGGGTCACGGGTCGGGGCTTAGTTCACGAAATTATGGATGGACATGTGTGAATGAAAATGTGATGAAATAATATCAAATCACGATAAACACAGAGTAAATTGTAAATTTACGTTACCGGTGAGGTGAAGTAAATGTTCAATATGAGAGAGAACAAAAGTAAGGGTGTAGTAAAATCAAAAGGTGAGAGAGTTACATTTTTATTTTTTTCTCTTAAAAATAAGAGTGTCTTTTTTCTTTGTTTTTTTTTTTTTTGTAAGGGAGATCAATGGATTGGGCTTTGGTCATGGGGTTTGGTTATTAATTGATGGGGCTGTGCTCAGATTTTTTTTTTTTTTTTTGCACATAGTGCTTGAGAGCCAGAATCCCCGTTGGGCCCAATTATATATATATATATATATATACATATATTTATGTAGGAGGAAGGGAGCAGTAATGCGGGGACTCAAACCCCTGACAACTCACAGCTGGGCTAGACTAGGACTAGGGACGTTAATGGGTCTCCGATTTTCCGATTACCTGCCGGTTCGAACCCGTTAGGAACCGGGTTTAGGTCCTTATTCGGGGCCCGACGAATAAATTGGTCCGGGTCCGATTCCACCTTGGTTTGGACCCGTGGACCAGATACCCAGCATATTACCTCAATTTTCTAAAATCTCTCCTAAAAACCATATTTTTTTTAATATCATTCTATGCCTAGACCCCGGACCCAGATCCAAACCCGTCCCATATATGGTTCTGGTTCTGGTTCCGGAGCTGGAAAATCGGTTCTAAAACGGGTTCGGGTCAGGATCAGGTTCCACCTTCCCCTTAACGATTCCGATTCCCCGTCCACCATGGACCCGGATCGGAACCGACCCGTTTAACACCCGACCTAGGGCATGGTACGAAACTCATTTTTTTGTGCTATAGGTTTAACATAGGCCGGGCTAGTGCTTCATTATTTCCATGCGGCCTGGGTTCGGGCCAACAACCTTAGGCCAGACTCATGCTTGGGCCAGGGTTCGGCCTTTTGTTCGGACATGGCTATTGGACATTTCATGGAATAGCCCTGCCTCGTCAATGAACACCCCTAGTCTTTTTTATCATTCACTCGTATGAGGGACTGTCTTTTTAACAATGTTTTTTTATGGAGGAGATGGTAATCGAAACATAATATTTTTTTTATTTGACCTTTTCTTTTTAATGTCTCTCTTATTAACGTTCAATTTTTTGTGAGCTAGAAATGGAAAGGTCTTGCAACTTCATTTGGACAATCACGTAGCCTAACCGCTTTTGGAATGGGCTGAAATGTCGCATTTTCCAGTTTTCCTCCTCTCCGAGAGGAAGAAATCTGGAAATCACAGATAGACCGCGGATTCAAACGGCGGAAATCCTGTAAACTGATTTTCTAAGCCTTTTTTCCTTTCTTTTACTTGTTGGAGGGTCACGGGTCGGGGCTTAGTTCACGAAATGGTGGATGGACATGTGTGAATGACAATAGGATGAAATAATATCAAATCACGATAAACACACAGCAAATCGTAAATTTACGTTACCGGTGAGGTGAAGTAAATGTTCAATATGAGAGAGAACAAAAGTAAGGGTGTAGTAAAATCAAAAAGTGAGAAAGTAGCATTTTTATTTTTCCCTTAAAAAATAAGTGTGTTTTTTTTTGTAAGGTTGATCAATGGATTGGGCTTTGGGCATGGGGTTTAGTTATTAATTGATGGGGCCGTGCTCTTTTTTTTTTTTTGCGCACTAAGTGCTTGAGAGCCAGAATCCCCGTTGGGCCCAATTATATATATGTATATATACATGTATTTATGCGGGAGGGAGCAAGAAGTAATGCGGGGACTCAAACCCATGACAACTCACAGCTGGGCTGGCCTAGGACTAGGGATGTAAATGGGTCCCCAATATTTTGATTACCCGCAGGTTCGAAGCAGTAAAGAACCGGGTTTAGGTCCTTATTGGGGCCCGGACGAATAAATTAGTCCGGGTCCGATTCCACCTTGGTTCGGTCGACCCATGGACCCGATACCCATCATATTACCTTAATTTTCTAAAATCTATCATAAAAACCATATTTTTTTTAATATTGATTCAATGATATTCAATGCAAGAATTTGTCTCCGTTTTTGTTCATACAATTATTCTATGTCTAGACCCCGGACCCGGATCCAGAACCGTCCCATATATGGTTCTGGTTCCGGAGCCAGAAAATCGGTTCCAAAACAGGTCCGACTCAGGATCCGGTTCCACCTTCTCCTTAACGATTCCGCTTCCCCGTCCACCATGGACCCGGACCTGAATCGACCCGTTTAAAAACCCGACATAGGGCATGGTACGAAACTCATTTTTCTGTGCTATAGGTCTAACATAGGCCAGGCTGGTGCTTCATCATTTCCATGCGGCCTGGGTTCGGGCCAACAACCTCAGGTCTGACTCATGCTTGGGCCAGGGTTAGGCCTTTTGTTCGGACATGGCTATTGGACATTTCTCGGAATAGTGCTGCCTTGTCAATGAACACCCCTAGTCATTTTTATCATTCACCCGTATGAGGGAGTGCCTTTTTAACATTGTTTTTTATGGAGGAGATGGGTATTCGAAACCCAATATTTTTTTTATTTGACCCTCTCTTTTTAATGTCTCTCTTTTTAACCGTTTAATTTTTTGTAAGCTAGAAATGGAAAGGTCTTGCGATTTCATTTGGACACTCACATAGCCTTACTGCTTTTGGCATGGGCTGAAATGTCGCATTTTCCAGTTTTCCTCCTCTCCGAGAGAAGGAAATCTGGAAATCGCAGATACACCGTGGATTCAAACGGCGGAAATCCTGTAAACTGATTTTTTAAGCCTTTTTGCCTTTCTTTTACTTGTTGCAGGGTCACGGGTCGAGGCTTAGTTCACGAAATGATGGATGGACATGTGTGAATGACAATGGGATGAAATAATATCAAATCACGATAAACACACAACAAATCGCAAATTTACGTTACCGGGGAGGTGAAGTAAATGTTCAATATGAGAGAGAACAAAAGTAATGGTGCAGTAAAATCAAAAGGTCAGAAAGTAGCATTTTTATTTTTTCCTTGAAAATAAGTGTGTTCTTTTTTTTTTATTTTTTTATTTTTTTTTGTAAGGGTGATCAATGGATTGGGCTTTGGGCACGGGGTTTAGTTATTAATTGATGGGGCTGTGCTCTTTTTTTTTTTTGCACTAATTGCTTGAGAGCCAGAATCCCCGTTGGGCCCAATTATATATATACATATATTTATGCGGGAGGGAGGAAGCAGTAATGCGGGGACACAAACCCATGACAACTCACAGCTAGGATGGCCTACGACTAGGGACATAAATGGTCCCCGATATTTTGATTACTCGCAGGTTCGAACCCGTAAAGAACCGGGTTTAGGTCCTTATTCTGGCCCCGAAGAAATAAATTGGTCCGGGTCCGATTCCACCTTGGTTCGGACCCATGGACCCGATACCCAACATATTCCCTTAATTTTATAAAATCTCTCCTAAAAATAATATTTTTTTAATATCATTCTATGCCTAGAGCCCGGACCCGGATCCAGACCCGTCCCATATATGGTTCTGGTTCCGGAGCCAGAAAATCGGTTCCAAAACGGGTCCGGGTCAGGATCCGGTTCCACCTTCTCCCTAAAGATTCCGCTTCCCCGTCAACCATGGACCTGGACCGGAACCGACCCATTTAAAAACCCGACCTAGGGCAAGGCACGAAACACATTTTTCTGTGCTATAGGTCTAACATAGGCCTGGCCGGTGCTTCATCATTTCCATCCGGCATGGGTTCAGGCCAACAACCTCATGTCTGACTCATGCTTGAGCCAGGGTTAGGCCTTTTGTTCGGACATGGCTATTGGACATTTCTCGGAATAGCCCTGCATCGTCAATGAACACCCCTAGTCTTTTTTATCATTCACCCGTATGAGGGACTGTCTTTTTAACAATGTTTTTTTTTATGGAGGTGATGGTATTCGAAACATAATATTTTTTTTTTGTTTGACCTTCTCTTTTTATTGTCTCTCTTATTATCCGTTCAATTTTTTGTGAGCTAGAAATGGAAAGGTCTTGCGACTTCATTTGGACAATCACAAAGCCTAACCACTTTTGGCATGGGCTGAGATGTCGCATTTTCCAGTTTTCCTCCTCTCCGAGAGGAAGAAATCTAAAAATCACAGCTAGACCGCGGATTCAAACGGCGGAAATCCTGTAAACTGATTTTCTAAGCCTTTTTTTCTTTCTTTTACTTGTTGGAGGGTCACGGGTCGGGGCTTAGTTCACGAAATGGTGGATGGACATGTGTGAATGACAATAGGATGACATAATATCAAATCACGATAAACGCACAGTAAATCGTAAATTTACGTTACCGGTGAGGTGAAGTGAATGTTCAATATGAGAGAGAACAAAAGTAAGAGTGTAGTAAAATCAAATGGTGAGAAAGTAGGATTTTTATTTTTCCCTTAAAAACAAGAGTGTTTTTTTTTTTTTTTTTTTTTTAATAAGGTTGATCAATGGATTAGGCTTTGGGCATGGGATTTAGTTATTAATTGATGGGGCCATGCTCTTTTTTTTTTTGCTCTAAGTGCTTGAGAGCCAGAATCCCCGTTGGGCCCAATTATATATATACATATATTTATGCGGGAGGGAGGTAGCAGTAATGCGGGGACTCAAACCCTTGACAACTCACAGCTGGTGGCCTAGGTGTAGGGATGTAAATGGGTCCCTGATATTTTGATTACCCGCAGGTTCGAACCTGTAAAGAACCGGGTTTAGGTCCTTATTCGGGCCCCGACGAATAAATTGGTCCGGGTCCGATTCCACCTTGGTTCGGACCCATGGACCCGATACCCCGCATATTACCTTAATTTTCTAAAATCTCTCCTAAAAACCATATTTTTTTTAATATCATTCTATGCCTAGACCCCGGACCCGGATGCAGACCCGTCCCATATATGGTTCTGATCCGGAGCAAGAAAATCGGTTCCAAAACGGGTCCGGGTCAGGATCCGGTTCCACCTTCCCCTTAACGATTCCGCTTCCCCGTCCACCATGGACCCGGACCGGAACCGACCCGTTTGGAACCCGACCTAGGGCATGGTACGAAACTCATTTTTCTGTGCTATAGGTATAACATAGGCCGGGCTGGTGCTTCATCATTTTCATGTGGCCTGGGTTCGGGCCAACAACCTCAGGTCTGACTCATGCTTGGGCTAGGGTTAGGCTTTTTGTTCGGACAAGGCTATTGGACATTTCTCGGAATAGCCATCCCTCATCAATGAACACCCCTAGTCTTTTTTATCATTCACCTGTATGAGGGACTGTCTTTTTAACTGTGCATGATTTGTAGTCTTCTCAGGCCTTTTCTCCTTACTCTCTTGTGCACTTTTTGTTGGTTTATCATGTGCTCTCTTTCGTTTGTTCCTTTTTCTTGCTACATAGATTAAAATAAATGAGATTCATATAATATAAAATGTAGATATGTGTCAACAGAAGACAGATAAATTTTATAAGTCACAGATAAACTTTATATAAAGTCAAATAAAGTTTATATAAGGTCAGATCAATTTTATATAAAGTCAGATAAATTTTATATAAAGTCAGATAAATTTGATACAGAACTCAGATAGTTTGTATATACACACAGATACATTTCAGATAAACTCAGATAAATTAAACTGAAGGACATAAAGTGTATATACAACTCAAAAAAACATAATAACAACTCGTTATAATCTCAAATAAAGTCATTTACTTCTGTTAGTAACTCCCAAACTTGAATAAGATGAGATAAAGGAAATGCAAAGCAAAACAAACTCTGTTATATAGTGACATTAGTTCATCTAAATTTAGTTAGAGCATATAATTTCACATCAGGCATATTTAAATACAATATAATTTGACTGAATTTTCATTCCAAACTCATATGCATTTGCTTTAATGCCAGATAAAGTCAGTAGATATTGTTCTAAGTTCAGCCATAACACAGATAAATTGAATATAAAATCAGATAAATTGGTTACAGAACTCAGATAATTTACATATAGAAATAGATACATTTGATAGTAACTCAGATAAATTCATCATGAAGACAAAAGGCTTGTATGATATTGATAAAAATATATTAGGTACTCATTAAAAACTGAGACTGAGACATTTTATTTGTGTTACTCCCTCAGAAATTAAACTAATATCTAATATAGTTAAGTGAAATGCAAACAAACTGGGTTGCAAATGGATATAAATTGAATATAAATTCAGATAAATTGAATATAAATTCAGATAAATTCAAATCAGGCACATATAAATACATTATATTTCAAGTTAATTTTCATTCCAAAATCATATTTATTTACCTTAATCTCAGATAATGTCAATAGACATTGATTCAAGTTTACTCAGAACTTAGATAATTTTAGCAAGGATACAAGAAAGATTGATCAGTTTTGTACACAAATCAGATAAAATCACTAAGATAATCTTTCTTGAAATCACAGAGAGTATAAGGAAAATGAAGGAATTGCTTAGATACCCTCTTCTCCCTGTGTTTCATAACTCTTTCTTTCCGAAATCAAAGACGACTTCGTCCTCGCCATTTCCTGAATATATTTTCGTTATTAGAAGATGAACCAGAGAGAAAGGTACAGAAACCTTCGAAACTGCAATTTACGGTAAAATAGGGTTCCGAAACTTGAAGATTAAGAAAGTTTGAACTCACAATGGAAGTTAGTAATTCGGACTATCGTTTACGGCTTTGGAAAAGGTTCTGCAGTTAAAGAACTATCGTCTGCAACTAGGGTTTCAATCCACTCTTTCTTATATTTCTTCTTCTCGAACTTGAAGTTTTTGGAAATGTTATCTTCGAAGGAGCGACAAACTTGCAATGAAACAGTTAATCTTTGGCAAGTTTTTGAAACGAAGCCCTAATCTGCTGTTCTTCGTAGCATGGAATCGCAACACTGAAACGTCGCCTGGAACGTCGCCTTTTTCTTCGGTAGTTTTCTCTTTGAGACAATTCGCAACTTTTTTGATTGGGACAATTATGGATTGCGTCGCCGTGATGTCAATGAAGAGACACTTAATGAGGGGGCAAATTGGTCTTTTTAGATATGGAATTATGTGTGAGGGACCTCTTGCTCCACGACTTTTTTTTGTGGACTGTTCGCATTAAAGTCAATAGTTGAGGGACCTCCGACCAAAGCCCCCTTTTACTTTTCCCTTAAAAATAAGAGTGTTTTTTTTTTTTTTTTTTTTTTTGTAAGGGTGATCAATGGATTGGGCTTTGGGCATGGGGTTAAATTATTAGTTGATGGGGCCGTGCGCTTTTTTTTTTTTTTGCACTAAGTGCTTGAGAGCCAGAATCCGCGTTGGGCCCAATTATATATATACATATATTTATGTGGGATGGAGGTAGCAGTAATGCGGGGACTCAAACCCATGACAACTCACAACTGGACTGGCCTAGGACTAGGGATGTAAATGGTTCCCCGATATTTTGATTACCCGCAGGTTCGAACCCATAAAGAACCGGGTTAGGTCCTTATTCGGGCCCCGACGAATAAATTGGTCCGGGTCCGATTCCACCTTGGTTCGGACCCATGGACCCGATACCTAGCATATTACCTTAATTTTCTAAAATCTCTCCAAAAAATAATATTTTTTTTAATATCATTCTATGCCTAGACCCCGGATCTAGACCCGTCCCATATATGGTTCTGATACGAACCAAGAAAATCGGTTCCAAAATGGGTCCGGGTCAGAATCCGGTTCCACTTTCTCCTTAACGATTCCTCTTCCCCGTCCACCATGGACCCGGACCGGAACCGACCCGTTTATAACCCGACCGAGGGCATGGTACGAAACTCATTTTTCTTTGCTATATGTCTAACATAGGCCGAGCTGGTGCTTCATCATTTCCATGCGGCCTGGGTTCGGGCCAACAACCTCAGGTCTGACTCATGCTTGGGCCAGGGTTAGGTCTTTTGTTCGGACAAGGCTATTGAACATTTCTTGGAATAGCCATGCCTCATCAATGAACACCCCTGGTCTTTTTTATCATTCACCTGTATGAGGGACTGTCTTTTTAACATTGTTTTTCTATGGAGGAGATGGTATTCGAAACATAATATTTTTTTTTGTTTGACCCTCTCTTTTTAATGTCTCTCTTATTAACTGTTCAATTTTTTGTGAGCTAGAAATGGAAAGGTCTTGCGACTTCATTTGGACACTCACGTAGCCTTACCGCTTTTGGCATGGGCTGAAATGTCGCATTTTCTAGTTTTCCTCCTCTCCGAGAGGAGGAAATCTGGAAATCGCAGTGATACCGCGGATTCAAACGGCAGAAATCCTGTAAACTGATTTTTTATCGCTTTTTTCCTTTCTTTTACTTGTTGGAGGGTCACGGATTGGAGGGTTCACGAAATGATGGATGGACATGTGTGAATGACAATGGGATAAAATAATATCAAATCACGATAAACACACAGTAAATCGTAAATTTAAGTTACCGGTGAGGTGAAGTAAATGTTCAATTTGAGAGAGAACAAAAGTAAGGGTGTAGTAAAATCAAAAGGTGAGAAAGTAGCATTTTTATTTATCCCTGAAAAATAAGAGTGTTTCTTTTTTTTGTAAGGGAGATCAATGGATTGGGCTTTGGGCATGGGGTTTAGTTATTAATTGATGGGGCCGCGCTATTTTTTTTTTTTTTTTTTTTGCACTAAGTGCTTGAGAGTCAGAATCCCCGTTCGGCCCAATTATATATATACATATATTTATGCGGGAGGGAGGTAGCAGTAACACGGGGGCTCAAACCCATGACAACTCACGGCGAGGCTAGCCTAGGACTAGGGATGTAAATGGGTCCCCGATATTTTGATTACCCGCAGGTTCGACCCCGTAAAGAACCAGGTTTAGGTCCTTATTCGGGCCCCAACGAATAAATTGGTCTGCGTCCGATTCCACGGACCCATGGACCCGATACCCAGCATATTACCTTAATTTTCTAAAATCTCTCATAAAAATAATATTTTATTTAATATCATTCTATGCCTAGACCCCGGACTCAGATCCAGACCCGTCCCATATATGGTTTTGGTTCCGGAGCAAGAAAATCGGTTCCAAAATGAGTCCGGGTCAGGATCCAGTTCCACCTTCTCCTTAACGATTCCGCTTCCCCGTCCACCATGGACCCGGACCGAAACCGACCCGTTTATAACCCGACCTAGGGCATGGAACGAAACTCATTTTTCTGTGCTATAGGTCTAACATAGGCCGGGCTGGTGCTTCATCATTTCCGTGCGGCCTCGGTTCGGGCCAACAACCTCTTGTCTGATTCATGCTTGGGCCAGGGTTAGGCCTTTTGTTCGGACATGGCTATTGGACATTTCTCGGAATAGCCATGCCTCGTCAATGAACACCCCTAGTCTTTTTTTTCATTCACCCCTATGAGGGACTATCTTTTTAACATTGTTTTTTTATGGAGGAGATGGTATTCGAAACATAATATTTTTTTTGTTTGACCCTCTCTTTTTAATGTCTCTGTTATTAACCGTTCAATTTTTTGTGAGCTAGAAATGGAAAGGTCTTGCGACTTCATTTGGACACTCACGTAGCCTTACCGCTTTTGGCATGGGCTGAAATGTCGCATTTTCCAGTTTTCTTCCTCTCCGAGAGGAGGAAATCTGCAAATTGCAGTGATACCACGGATTCAAACGGCGGAAATCCTGTAAACTGATTTTTAATCCCTTTTTCCTTTCGTTTACTTGTTGGAGGGTCACGAGTTGGAGGGTTCTCGAAATGATGGATGGACATGTGTGAATGACAATGGGATTAAATAATATCAAATCACGATAAACACAATAAATCGCAAATTTACATTACCGGTGAGGTGAAGTAAATGTTCAATATGAGAGAGAACAAAAGTAATGGTGCAGTAAAATCAAAAGGTGAGAAAGTAGCATTTTTATTTATCCCTTAAAAATAAGAGTGTTTTTTTTTTTTTTTTGTAAGGGTGATCAATGGATTGGGCTTTGGGCATGGGGTTTAGTTATTAATTGATGGGGCGGTGCTCTTTTTTTTTTTTTTGCACTGAGTGCTTGAGAGTCAGAATCCCCGTTCGGCCCAATTATATATATACATATATTTATACGGGAGGGAGGTAGCAGTAATGCGGGGACTCAAACCCATGACAACTCACGGCGACGCTGGCCTAGGACTAGGGATGTAAATGGGTCCCCGATATTTTGATTACCCATAGGTTCGAACCCGAAGAGAACCGTGTTCTGGCCCTTATTCGGGCCCCGACGAATAAATTGGTCTGGGTCCGATTCCACGGACCCATGGACCCGATACCCAGAATATTACCTTAATTTTCTAAAATCTCTCCTAAAAACTATATTTTTTTTTAATATCATTCTATGCCTAGACCCCGGACTCGGATCCAGACCCGTCCCATATATGGTTCTGGTTCCGAAGCAAGAAAATCTGTTCCAAAACAGGTCCAGGTTAGGATCCGGTTCCACCTTTTCCTTAACGATTCCGCTTGCCCTCCACCGTGGACCCGGACCGGAACCGACCCGTTTATAACCCGACCTAGGGCATGGTACGAAACTCATTTTCTGTGCTATAGGTCTAACATAGTCCGGGCTGGTGCTTCATCATTTCCATGCGGCCTGGGTTCTGGCCAACAACCTCAGGTCTGACTCATGCTTGGGCCAGGGTTAGGCATTTTGTTCGGACATGGCTATTGGACATTTCTCGGAATAGCCATGCCTCGTCAATGAACACCCCTAGTCTTTTTTATCATTCACCCCTATGAGGGACTGTCTTTTTAACCTACTTTTTTTTATGGAGGAGATGGTATTCGAAACATAATATTTTTTTTGTTTGACCCTCTCTTTTTAATGTCTCTCTTATTAACCGTCCAATTTTTTGTGAGCTAGAAATGGAAAGGTCTTGCGACTTCATTTGGACACTCACGTAGCCTTACCACTTTTAGCATGGGCTTAAATGTCGCATTTTCCAGTTTTCCTCCTCTCCGAGAGGAGGAATATGGAAATCGCAGTGATACCGCGGATTCAAACGGTGGAAATCCTGTAAACTTACTTTTTATCCCTTTTTTCCTTTCTTTTATTTGTTGGAGGTTCACGGGTCGGGGCTTAGATCACGAAATGATGGATGGACATGTGTGAATGACAGCTGGATGAAATAATATCAAATCACGATTAACACACAGTAAATCGTAAATTTACGTTATCGGTGAGGTGAAGTAAATGTTCAATATGAGAGAGAACAAAAGTAAGGGTGTAGTAAAATCAAAAGGTGAGAAAGTAGCATTTTTATTTATTCCTTAAAAATAAGAGTGTTTTTTTTTTTTTTTGTAAGGGTGATCAATGGATTGGACTTTGGGCATGGGGTTTAGTCATTAATTGATGGGGCCGTGCTCTTTTTTTTTTTTTTTGCACTAAGTGCTTGAGAGTCAGAATCCCCGTTCGGCCCAATTATATATATGCATATATTTATGCGGGAGGGAGGTAGCAGTAATGCGGGGGTTCAAACCCATGACAACTCACAGCGTGGCTAGCCTAGGACTAGGGATGTAAATGGGTCCCCGATTTTTTGATTACCCGCAGGTTCGAACCCGTAAAGAACCGGGTTTAGGTCCTTATTCAGGCCCCGACGAATAAATTGGTCTGGGTCCGGTACCACGGACCCATGGACCCGATAAACAGCAAATTACCTTAATTTTTTAAAATCTCTCCTAAAAATAATATTTTTTTCAATATCATTCTATGCCTAGACCCCGGACTCGGATCCAGACCCGTCCCATATATGGTTCTGGTTCCGGAGCAAGAAAATCGGTTCCAAAACGGGTCCGGGTCAGGATCTGGTTCCACCTTCTCCTTAACGATTCCGCTTCCCCGTCCACCATGGACCCAGACCGGAACCGACCCGTTTATAACCCGACCTAGGCCATGGTACGAAACTCATTTTTCTGTGCTATTGGTCTAACATAGGCCGGGTTGGTGCTTCATCATTTCCGTGCGGCCTCGGTTAAGGCCAACAACCTCTGGTCTGACTATGCTTGGGCCAGGGTTAGGCCTTTTGTTCGGACATGGCTATTGGAAATTTCTCGGAATAGCCATGCCGCGTCAATAAACACCCCTAGTCTTGTTTATCATTCACCCATATGAGGGACTGTCTTTTTAACATTATTTTTTTATGTAGGAGATGGTATTTGAAATATAAAATTTTTTTTGTTTGACCCTCTCTTTTTAATGTCTCTCTGACTAACCGTTCAAGTTTTCGTGAGGAAGAAATGGAAAGGTCTTGCGACTTCATTTGGACACTCACGTAGCCTTACCGCTATTGGCATGGGTTGAAATGTCGCATTTTCCAGGTTTCCTCCTCTCCGAGAGGAGGAAATCTGGAAATTACAGTGATACCGCGGATTCAAACGGCGGAAATCCTGTAAACTGATTTTTATCCCTTTTTTCCTTTCTTTTACTTGTTGGAGGGTCACGGGTTGGGGCTTAGCTCACAAAATGATGGATGGACATGAATGAATGACAATGGGATGAAATAATATCAAATCACGATAAACACACAGTAAATCGTAAATTTACGTTACCGGTGAGGTAAAGTAAATGTTCAATATGAGGGAGAACAAAAGTAAGGGTGTAGTAAAATCAAAAGGTGAGAAAGTAGCATTTTTATTTATCCCTTAAAAATAAGAGTGTTTTTTTTTTTTTTTTTGTAAGGGTGATCAATGGATTGGACTTTGGGCATGGGGTTTAGTTATTAATTAATGGGGCCGAGCTCTTTTTTATTTTTTTGCACTAAGTGCTTTACAGTCAGAATCCCCGTTCGGCCCAATTATATATATACATATATTTATGCGGGAGGGAGGTAGCAGTAATGCGGGGGCTCAAACCCATGACAACTCACAGCGAGGCTAGCCTAGGACTAGGGATGTAAATGAGTCCCCGATATTTTGATTACCCGCTGGTTTGAACCCGTAAAGAACCGGGTTTAGGTCCTTATTCAGGCCCCGACGAATAAATTGGTCTGGGTCGGGTTCCACGGACCCATGGACCCGATACCAAGCATATTACCTTAATTTTCTAAAATCTCTCCTAAAAACAATATTTTTTTAATATCATTCTATTCGTAGACCCCGGACTCGGACCCAGACCGTCCCATATATGGTTCTGGTTTCGGAGCACGAAAATCGGTACCAAAACTGGTCCGGGTCAGGATCCGGTTCCACCTTCTCCTTAACGATTCCGCTTCCCCGTCCACCATGGACCCGGACCAGAACGGACCCGTTTATAACCCGACCTAGGCCATGGTAGGAAACTCATTTTTCTGTGCTATAGGTCTAACATAGGCCGGGCCGGTGCTTCATCATTTCCATGCGGCCTGGGTTCTGGTCAACAACCTCAGGTCTGACTCATGCTTGGGCCAGGGTTAGGCATTTTGTTCGGACATGGCTATTGGACATTTCTCGGAATAGCCATGCCTCGTCAATGAACACCCCTAGTTTATTTTATCATTCACCCCTATGAGGGACTGTCTTTTTAACATTGTTTTTTTATGGAGGGGATGGTATTCAAAACATAATAATTTTTTTGTTTGACCCTCTCTTTTTAATGTCTCTCTTATTAACCGTTCAATTTTTTGTGAGCTAGAAATGGAAAGGTCTTCCGACTTCATTTGGACACTCACGTAGCCTTACCGATTTTGGCATGGGTTGAAATGTTGCATTTTCCAGTTTTCCTCCTCTCCGAGAGGAGGAAATCTGGAAATCGCAATGATACCGCGGATTCAAACGGCGGAAATCTTGTAAACTGATTTTGTATCCCTTTTTTCCTTTCTTTTACTTGTTGGAGGGTCACGGGTCGGGGCTTAGTTCACGAAATGATGGATGGACATGTGTGAATGACAGTGGGATGAAATAATATGAAATCACGATAAACACAGAGTAAATGTTCAATATGAGAGAGAACAAAAGTAAGGGTGTAGTAAAATCAAAAGGTGAGAAAGTAGCATTTTTATTTATCCCTTAAAAATAAGAGTGTTTTTTTTTTTTTTTTGTAAGGGTGATCAATGGATTGGGCTTTGGGCATGGGGCTAGTCATTAATTGATGGGGCCGTGCTCTTTTTTTTTTTTTTTTTTTTTTTGCACTAAGTGCTTGAGAGTCAGAAACCCCGTTCGGCCCAATTATATATATGCATATATTTATGCAGGAGGGAGGTAGCAGTAATGCAGGGGCTCAAACCCATGACAACTCACGGCATGGCTAGCCTAGGACTAGGGATGTAAATGGGTCCCCGATATTTTGATTACTCGCAGGTTCGAACCCGTAAAGAACCGGGTTTAGGTCCTTATTTAGGCCCCGACGAATAAATTGGTCTGGGTCCGGGTCCACGAACCCATGGACCCGATACCCAGCATTTTACCTTAATTTTCTAAAATCTCTCCTAAAAACAATATTTTTTTCAATATCATTCTATGCCTAGACCCCGGACTCGGATCCAGACCCGTCCCATATATGGTTCTTGTTTCGGAGCAAGAAAATCCGTTTCAAAACGGGTCCGGGTCAGGATCCGGTTCCACCTTCTCCTTAACGATTCCGCTTCCCCGTCCACCATGGACCTGGACCGGAACCAACCCGTTTATAACCCGACCTAGGGCATGGTACGAAACTCATTTTTCTGTGATATAGGTCTAACATAGGCCGGGCTGGTGTTTCATCATCTCCATGCGGCCTGGGTTCTGGCCAACAACCTCAGGTCTGACTCATGCTTGGGCCAGGGTTAGGCCTTTTGTTCGGACATGGCTATTGGACATTTCTCGGAATAGCCATGCCTCGTCAATGAACACCCCTAGTCTTGTTTATCATTCACCTATATGAGGGACTGTCTTTTTAACATTGTTTTTTTATGGAGGAGATGGTATTCTAAATATAATATTTTTTTTGTTTGACCCTCTCTTTTTAATGTCTCTCTTAGGAACCGTTCAATTTTTTGTGAGGAAGAAATGGAAAGGTCTTGCGACTTCATTTGGACACTCACGTAGCGTTACCGCTTTTGGCATGGGCTGAAATGTCTCATTTTCCAGTTTTCCTCGTCTCCGAGAGGAGAAAATCTGGAAATCGCATTCATACTGCGGATTCAAACGGCGAAAATCCTGTAAACTGATTTTTTATCCCTTTTTTCTTTTCTTTTACTTGTTGGAGGGTCAAGGGTCGGGGCTTAGTTCACGAAATGATGGATGGACATGTGTGAATGACAATGGGAGGAAAGAATAGCAAATCACGATAAACACACAGTAAATCGTAAATTTACGTTACCGGTGAGGTGAAGTAAATGTTCAATATGAGAGAGAACAAGAGTAAGGGTGTAGTAAAATCAAAAGGTGAGAAAGTAGCATTTTTTTTTATCCCTTAAAAATAAGAGTGTTTCTTTTTTTTGTTTGGGTGATCAACGGTTGGGCTTTGGGCATGGGGTTTAGTTATTAATTGACGGGGCCTTGCTCTTTTTTTTTTTTGTACTAAGTGCTTGAGAGTCAGAATCCCCGTTCGGCCCAATTATATATATACATATATTTATGCGGGAGGGAGGTAGCAGTAATGCGGGGGCTCAAACCCATGACAACTCACGGCGAGGCTAGCCTAGGACTAGGGATGTAAATGGGTCCCCGACATTTTGATTACCCGCAGGTTCGAACCCGTAAAGAACCGGGTTTAGGTCCTTATTCAGGCCCCGATGAATAAATTGGTGCGGGTCCGATTCCAACGACCCATGGACCCGATACCCAGCATATTACCTTAATTTTCTAAAATCTCTCCTAAAAACAATATTTTTTTTAATATCATTCTATGCCTAGACCCCGGACTTGGATCCAGACCCGTCCCATATATGGTTCTGGTTCCGGAGCAAGAATATCGGTTCCAAAACGGGTCCGGGCCAGGATCCGGTTCCACCTTCTCCTTAACAATTCCGCTTCCCCGTCCACCATGGACCCGGACCGGAACCGACCCGTTTATAACCCGACCTAGGGCATGGTACGAAACTCATTTTTCTGTGCTATAGGTCTAACATAGGCCTGGCTGATGCTTCATCATTTCCATGAGGCCTGGGTTCGGGCCAAAAACCTCAGGTCTGACTCATGCTTGGGTCATGGTTAGGCCTTTTGTTCGTACATGGCTCTTGGACATTTCTCGGAATAGCGCTACCCCGTCAATGAACACCTCTAGTCTTTTTATCATTCACCTGTATGAGGGATTGTCTTTTTAACATTGTTTTTTTAAGGAGGAGATGGTATTCGAAACATAATATTTTTTTTGTTTGACCCTCTCTTTTTAATGTCTCTCTTATTAACCGTTCAATTTTTTGTGAGCTAGAAATGGAAAGGTCTTGCGACTTCATTTGGACACTCACGTAGCCTTACCGCTTTTGGCATGGGCTGAAATGTCGCATTTTCCAGTTTCCCTCCTTTCCGAGAGGAGGAAATATGGAAATCGAAGAGCTGCCGCGGATTCAAACGGCGGAAATCCTGTAAACTGATTTTTTAAGCCTTTTTTCCTTTCTTTTACTTGTTGGAGGGTCACGGGTCGGGGCTTAGTTCACGAAATGATAGTTAGACATGTGTGAATGACAATGGGATGAAATAATATCAAATCACGATAAACACAGTAAATCGTAAATTTACATTACCGGTGACGTGAAGTAAATGTCAATATGAGGGAGAACAAAAGTAAGGGTGTAGTAAAATCAAAAGGTGAGAAAGTAGCATTTTTATTTTTCCCTTAAAAATTAGAGTGTTTTTTTTTTTTTTTTTTTTTTTTTTTTGTAAGGGTGATCAATGGATTGGGCTTTGGGCATGGGGTTTAGTTATTAGTGTATGGGGCCGTGCTCTTTTTTTTTTGCACTAAGTGCTTGAGAGCCAAAATCCCCGTTGGCCCAATTATATATATACATATATTTATGCGTGAGGGAGGTAGCAGTAATGCGGGGACTCAAACCCATGACAACTCATAGTTGGGCTGGCCCAGGACTAGGGATGTAAATGGGTCCCCGATATTTTGATTACCCGCAGGTTTGAACCCGTAAGGAACCGGGTTTATGTCCTTATTCGGGCCCCAACGAATAAATATGTCCGGGTCCGATTCCAACTTGGTTCGGACCCATGGACCCGATACCCAGCAAATTATCTTAATTTTCTAAAATCTCTCCAAAAAGCCATATTTTTTTTAATATCATTCTATGCCTAGACCCCGGACCCGGATCCAGACCCGTCCCATATATGGTTCTGGTTCCGGAGCAAGAAAATAGGTTCCAAAACCGGTCCGGGTCAGGATCCGGTTCCACTTTCTCCTGAACGATTCCGCTTCCCCGTACACCATGGACCCGGACCGGAACCGACCTGTTTATAACCCGACGTAGGGCATGGTACGAAACTCATTTTTCTGTGCTATAGGTCTAACATAGGCCGGGCTGGTGCTTTATCATTTCCTTGCGGCCTGGGTTCGGGCCAACAACCTCAGGTCTGACTCATGCTTGGGTCATGGTTAGGGCTTTTGTTCGGACATGGCTCTTGGACATTTCTCGGAATAGCCCTGCCCCGTCATTGAACACCCCTAGTATTTTTTATCATTCACCCCTATGAGGGACTGTCTTTTTAACATTGTTTTTTTTATGGAGGAGATGGTATTCGAAACATAATATTTTTTTTGTTTGACCCTCTCTTTTTAATGTCTCTCTTATTAACCGTTCAATTTTTTGTGAGCTAGAAATGGAAAGGTCTTGCGACTTCATTTGGACACTCACGTAGCCTTACCGCATTTGGCATGGGCTGAAATGTCCCATTTTCCAGTTTTCCTCCTCTCCGAGAGGAGGAAATCTGGAAATCGAAGAGATACCACGCATTCAAACGGCGGAAATCCTGTAAACTGATTTTTTAACCCTTTTTTACTTTCTTTTACTTGTTGGAGGGTCACGGGTCGGGGCATAGTTCACGAAATGATAGATGGACATGTGTGAATGACAATGGGATGAAATAATATCAAATCTCGATAAACACAGTAAATCATAAATTTACATTAATGGTGAGGTGAAGTAAATGTCAATATGAGGGAGAACAAAAGTAAGGGTGTAGTAAAATCAAAAGGTGAGAAAGTAGCATTTTTATTTTTCCCTTAAAAATTGGAGTGTTTTTTTTTTTTTTTTTGTAAAAGTGATCAATGGACTGGGTTTTGGGCATGGGGTTTAGTTATTAGTGTTTGGGGCCGTGCTCTTTTTTTTTTTTTTTTTTTTTGCACTAAGTGCTTGAGAGCAAGAATCCTCGTTGGGCCCAATATATATATACATATATTTATGCCGGAGGGAGGTAGCAGTAATGCGGGGACTCAAACCCATGACAACTCATAGGTGGGCTGGCCCAGGACTAGAAATGTAAATGGGTCCCCGATATTTTGAATACGTACAGGTTCGAACCCGTAAGGAACCGGGTTTATGTCCTTATTCGGGCCCCGACGAATAAATATGTCTGGGTCCGATTCCACCTCCGTTCGAACCCATGGACCCGATACCCAGCATATTATCTTAATTTTCTAAAATCTCTCCAAAAAACCATATTTTTTTTAATATCATTATTAACCTAGACCCCGGACTTGGATCCAGACCCGTCCCATATATGGTTCTGGTTCCAGAGCAAGAAAATCCGTTCCAAAACAGGTCCGGGTCAGGATCCAGTTCCACCTTTTCCTTAATGATTCCGCTTCCCCGTCCACTTTGGACCCAGATAGGAACCGACCCGTTTATAACCCGACCTAGGGCATGGTACGAAACTCATTTTTCTGTGCTATAGGTCTAACATAGGCCGGGTTGGTGCTTCATCATTTCCATGCGGCCTGGGTTCGGGCCAACAACCTCAGGTCTGACTCATGCTTGGGCGAGGGTTAGGCCTTTCTTTCGGACATGGCTATTGGACATTTCTCAGAATAGCCATGCCTCGTCAATGAACACCCCTTGACTTTTTTTATCATTCACCCCTATGAGGGACTGTCTTTTTAACATTGTTTTTTTGTGGAGGAGATCGTATTCGAAACATAATATTTTTTTTGTTTGACCCTCTTTTTAATGTCTCTCTTATTAACCGTTCAATTTTTTGTGAGCTAGAAATGGAAAGGTCTTGCGACTTCATTTGGACACTCACGTAGCCTTACCGCTTTTAGCATGGGCTGAAATGTCGCATTTTCCAGTTTTCCTCCTCTCCGAGAGGAGGAAATCCTGAAATTGCAGTGATACCGCGGATTCAAACGGCGGAAATCCTGTAAACTGATTCTTTATCCCTTTTTTCCTTTCTTTTGCTTGTTGGTGGGTCACGGGTCGGGGCTTAGTTCATGAAATGATCGATGGACATGTGTGAATGACAATGGGATGAAAAATATCAAATCACGATAAACACACAGTAAATCGTAAATTTACGTTACCGGTGGGGTGAAGTAAATTACAATATGAGAGAGAACAAAAGTAAGGGTGTAGTAAAATCAAAAGGTAAGAAAGTAGCATTTTTATTTATCCCTTAAAAATAAGAGTGTTTTTTTTTTTTTTTTTTGTAAGGGTGATCAATGGATTGGGCTTTGGGCATGGGGTTTAGTTATTAATTGATGGGTCCGTGCTCTTTTTTTTTTTTTTTTTTTGCACTAAGTGCTTGAGAGTCAAAATCCCCGTTCGGCCAAATTATATATATATATATATTTATGTGGGATGGAGGTAGCAGTAATGCGGGGGCTCAAACCCATGACAACTCACAGCGAGGCTAGCCTAGGACTAGGGATGTAAATGGGTTCCCGATATTTTGATTACCCGCAGGTTCGAACACGTAAAGAACCGAGTTTAGGTCCTTACTCTGGCCCCGACGAGTAAATTGGTCCGGGTCCGATTCCAAGGACCCACGGACCCGATACCCAGCATATTACCTTAATTTTCTAAAATCTCTCCTAAAAACAATATTTTTTTTAATATCATTTTATGCCTAGACCCCAGACTCGGATCCAGACCCGTCCCATAAATGGTTCTAGTTCCGGAGCAAGAAAATCGGTTCCAAAACGGGTCCGGGTCAGGATCCGGTTCCACCTTCTCCTTAACGATTCCGCTTCCCCGTCCACCATGGACCCGGACCGGAACCGACCCGTTTATAACCCGACCTAGGCCATGGTACGAAACTCGTTTTTCTGTGCTATAGGTCTAACATAGGCCGGGCTGGTGCTTCATCATTTCCATGCGGCCTGGGTTCTGGCCAACAACCTCAGGTCTGACTCATGCTTGGGTCATGGTTGGGGCTTTTGTTCGGACATGGCTCTTGGACATTTATCGGCATAGCCCTGCCCCGTCAATGAACACCCCTAGTCTTTTTTATCATTCACCTGTATGAGGGACTGTCTTTTTAACATTGTTTTTTTATGGAGGAGATGGTATTTGAAACATAATATTTTTTTTGTATGACCCTCTCTTTTTAATGTCTCTCTTATTAACCGTTCAATTTTTTGTGAGCTAGTAATGGAAAGGTCTTGCGACTTCATTTGGACACTCACGTAGCCTTACCGCTTTTGGCATGGGCTGAAATGTCGCATTTCCTGTTTTCCTCCTCTCCGAGAGGAGGAAATCTTGAAATCGAAGACATACCGCGGATTCAAACGGCGGAAATCCTGTAAACTGATTTTTTAAGCCTTTTTTCCTTTCTTTTACTTGTTGGAGGGTCACGGGTCGGGGCTTAGTTCATGAATTGATAGATGGACATGTTTGAATGACAATGGGATGAAATAATATCAAATCACGAAAAACACAGTAAATCGTAAATTTACATTACCGGTGAGGTGAAATAAATGTCAATATGAGGGAGAACAAAAGTAAGGGTGTAGTAAAATCAAAAGGTGAGAAAGTTGCATTTTTATTTTTCCCTTAAAAATAAGAGTGTTTTTTTTTTTTGTAAGGGTGATAAATGGATTGGCCTTTGGGCATGGGGTTTAGTTATTAATTGATGGGGCCGTGCTCTTCTTTTTTTTTTTTTTTTTTGCACTAAGTGCTTGAGAGTCAGAATCCCCGTTCGGCCTAATTTTGTATATACATATTTTTATGCGGGAGGGAGGTAGCAGTAATGCGGGGGCTCAAACCCATGACAACTCACAGCGAGGCTAGCCTAGGACTAGGGATGTAAATGGGTTCCCGATATTTTGATTACCTGCAGGTTCGAACCCGTAAAGAATCGAGTTTAGGTCCTTATTCAGACCCCGACGAATAAATTGGTCCGGGCCCGATTCCAAGGACCCACGGACCTGATACCCAGCATATTACCTTTATTTTCTAAAATCTCTCCGAAAAACAATATTTTTTTTAATATCATTCTATGCCTAGACCCCGGACTCGGATCCAGACCCGTCCCATATATGGTTCTGGTTCCGGAGCAAGAAAATCGGTTCCAAAACGGGTCCGGGTCAAGATCCGATTCCACCTTCTCCTTAACGATTCTGCTTCCCCGTCCACCATGGACCCGGACCGGAACCGACCCGTTTATAACCCGACCTAGGGCATGGTACGAAACTCATTTTTCTGTGCTTTGGGTCTAACATAGGCCGGGCTGGTGCCTCATCATTTCCATGCGGCCTGGGTTCGGACCAACAACCTCAGGTCTGACTCATGCTTGGGTCATGGTTAGGGCTTTTGTTCGGACATGGCTCTTGGACATTTCTCGGAATAGCCATGCCCCGTCAATGAACACCCCTAGTCTTTTTTATCATTCACCTGTATGAGGGACTGTCTTTTTAACATTGTTTTTTTATGGAGGAGATGGTATTCGAAACATAATATTTTTTTTGTTTAACCCTCTCTTTTTAATGTCTCTCTTATTAACCGTTCAATTTTTTGTGAGCTAGAAATGGAAAGGTCTTGCGACTTCATTTGGACACTCACGTAGCCTTACTGCTTTTGGCATGGGCTGAAATGTCGCATTTTCTTGTTTTCCTCCTCTCCGTGAGCAGGAAATCTTGAAATCGAAGAGATACCGCGATTTCAAACGGCGGAAATCCTGTAAACTGATTTTTTAAGCCTTTTTTCCTTTCTTTTACTTGTTGGAGGGTCACGGGTCGGGGCTTAGTTCACGAAATGATAGATGGACATGTGTTAATGACAATGGGATGAAATAATATCAAATCACGATAAACACAGTAAATCGTAAATTTACATTACCGGTGAGGTGAAAGAAATGTCAATATGAGGGAGAACAAAAGTAAGAGTGTAGTAAAATCAAAAGGTGAGAAAGTAGCATTTTTATTCATCCCTTAAAAATAAGAGTGTTTTTTTTTTTTTTTGTAAGGGTGATCAATGGATTGGTCTTTGGACATGGGGTTTAGTTATTAATTGATGGGGCCGTGCTCTTTTTTTTTTTTTTTTTTTTTGAACTAAGAGCTTGAGAGTCAGAATCCCCGTTCGGCCCAATTATATATATACATATATTTATGCAGGAGGGAGGTAGCAGTAATGCGAGGGCTCAAACCCATGACAACTCACAGCGAGGCTAGTCTAGGACTAGGGATGTAAATGGGTCCCTGATATTTTGATTACCCGCAGGTTCAAACCCTTAAAGAACCGGGTTTAGGTCGTTATTCAGACCCCGACGAATAAATTGGTCTAGGTCCGGATCCACGGACCCATGGACCCGATACCCAGCATATTACCTTAATTTTCTAAAATCTCTCCTAAAAACAATATTTTTTTTGATATCATTCTATGCCTAGACCTCGGACTCGGATCCAGACCCGTCCCATATATGGTTCTGGTTCCGGAGCAAGAAAATCGGTTCCAAAACGGGTCCGGGTCAGGATCCGGTTCCACCTTCTCTTTAACGATTCCGCTTCCCCGTCCACCATGGACCCGGACCGGAACCGACCCGTTTATAACCCGACCTCAGCCATGGTACGAAACTCATTTTTCTGTGCTATAGGTCTAACATAGGCCGGGCTGGTGCTTCATCATTTCCATGCGGCCTCGGTTCTGGCCAACAACCTCAGGTCTGACTCATGCTTGGGCCAGGGTTAGTCCTTTCGTTCGGACATGTTTTTTATACATTTCTCGGAATAGCCATGCTTGGGTCATGGTTAGGCCTTTTGTTCGTACATGGCTCTTGGACATTTCTCGGAATAGCGCTACCCCGTCAATGAACACCTCTAGTCTTTTTTATCATTCACCTGTATGAGGGACTGTCTTTTTAACATTGTTTTTCTAAGGAGGAGATGGTATTCGAAACATAATATTTTTTTTGTTTGACCCTCTCTTTTTAATGTCTCTCTTATTAACCGTTCAATTTTTTGTGAGCTAGAAATGGAAAGGTCTTGCGACTTCATTTGGACACTCACGTAGCCTTACCGCTTTTGGCATGGGCTGAAATGTAGCATTTTCCAGCTTTCCTCCTCTCCGCGAGGTGGAAATCCTAAAATCGCAGTGATACCACGGATTCAAACGGCGGAAATCCTGTAAACTGATTCTTTATCCCTTTTTTCCTTTCTTTTCCTTGTTGGTGGGTCACGGGTCGGGGTTTAGTTCACGAAATGATGGATGGACATGTGTGAATGACAATGGGATGAAATAATATCAAATCACGATAAACACACAGTAAATCGTAAATTTACGTTACTGGTGAGGTGAAGTAAATGTTCAATATGAGAGAGAACAAAAGTAAGAGTGTAGTAAAATCAAAAGGTGAGAAAGTAGCATTTTTATTTATCCCTCAAAAATAAGAGTGTTTTTTTTTTTTTTTTTGTTGTTGTAAGGGTGATCAATGGATTGGGCTTTGAGCATGGGGTTTAGTTATTAATTGATGGGGCCGTGCTCTTTTTTTTTTTTTTTTTTTGCACTAAGTGCTTGAGAGTCAGAATCCCCGTTCGGCCCAATTATATATATACATATATTTATGCGGGAGGAAGGTAGCAGTAATGCGGGGGCTCAAACCCATGACAACTCACAACGAGGCTAGCCTAGGACTAGGGATGTAAATGGGTCCCCGATATTTTGATTACCCGCAGGTTCGAACCCGTAAAGAACCGGGTTTAGGTCCTTATTCGGGCCCCGACGAATAAATTGGTCCGGGTCCGATTCCAAGGACCCACGGACCCGATACCCAGCATATGTATTACCTTCATTTTCTAAAATCTCTCCTAAAAACAATATTTTTTTTAATATCATTCTATGTCTAGACCCCGGACTCGGATCCAGACCCGTCCCATATATGGTTCTGGTTCCGGAGCAAGAAAATCGGTTCCAAAACGGGTCTGGGTCAGGATCCGGTTCCACCTTCTCCTTAACGATTCCGCTTCCCCGTCCACCATGGACCCGGACCGGAACCGACCCGTTTATAACCCGACCTAGGGCATTGTACGAAACTCATTTTTCTGTGCTATAGGTCTAACATAGGCCGGGCTGGTGCTTCATCATTTCCATGCGGCCTGGGTTCGGGCCAACAACCTCAGGTCTGACTCATGCTTGGGTCATGGTTAGGCCTTTTGTTCGGACATGGCTCTTGGACATTTCTCGGAATAGCCCTGCCACGTCAATGAACACCCCTAGTCTTTTTTATCATTCACCTGTATGAGGGACTGTCATTTTAACATTGTTTTTTTATGGAGGAGATGGTATTCGAAATATGATATTTTTTTTTGTTTGACCCTCTCGTTTTAATGTCTCTCTTATTAACCGTTCAATTTTTTATGAGCTAGAAATGGAAAGGTCTTCCGACTTCATTTGGACACTCACGTAGCCTTACCGCTTTTGGCATGGGCTAAAATGTCGCATTTTCCAGTTTTCGTCCTCTCCGAGAGAAGGAAATCTGGAAATCGAAGAGATACCGTGGATTGAAACGGCGGAAATCCTGTAAACTGATTTTTTAAGCCTTTGTTCCTTTCTTTTACTTGTTGGAGGGTCACGGGTCGGGGCTTAGTTCACGAAATGATAGATGGACATGTGTGAATGACAATGGGATGAAATAATATCAAATCACGATAAACACAGTAAATCGTAAATTTACATTACCGGTGAGGTGAAGTAAATGTCAATATGAGGGAGAACAAAAGTAAGGGTGTAGTAAAATCAAAAGGTGAGAAAGTAGCATTTTTATTTTTCCCTTAAAAATTAGAGTGTTTTTTTTTTTTTTCTTTTTTGTAAGGGTGATCAATGGATTGGGCTTTGGGCCTGGGGTTTATTTATTTGTGTATGGGGCCGTGCTCTTTTTTTTTTTTTGCACTAAGTGCTTTAGAGCCAGAATCCCCGTTGGGCACAATTATATATATACATATATTTATGCGGGAAGGAGGTAACAATAATGCGGGGACTCAAACCCATGACAACTCATAGTTGGCCTGGCCCAGGATTAGGGATGTAAATGGGTCCCCGATATTTTGATTACCCGCAGGTTCGAACCCGTAAGGAACCGGGTTTATGTCCTTATTCGGGCCCCGACGAATAAATATGTCCGGGTCCGATTCCACCTTGGTTTGAACCCATGGACCCGATACCCAGCATATTATCTTAATTTTCTAAAATCTCTCCAAAAAACGATATTTTTTTTAATATCATTCTATGCCTAGACCCCGGACCCGGATCCAGACCCGTCCCATATATGGTTCTGGTTCTAGAGCCAGAAAATCTGTTCCAAAACGGGTCCGTGTCAGATCCGGTTCCACCTTCTCCTTAGCGATTCCGCTTCCCCGTCCACCATGGACCCGGACCGGAACCGACCCGTTTATAACCCGACCTAGGGCATGGTACGAAACTCATTTTTCTGTGCTATAGGTCTAACATAGGCCGGGCTGGTGCCTCATCATTTCCATGCGGCCGGGGTTCGGGCCAACAACCTCAGGTCTGACTCATGCTTGGGCCAGGGTTAGGCCCTTTTGTTTGGACATGGCTATTGGACATTTCTCGGAATAGCCCTGCCTCGTCAATGAACACCCCTAGTCTTTTTTATCATTCATCCGTATGAGGGAGTGTCTTTTTAACATTGTTTTTTTATGGATGAGATAGTGTTGAAAACCTTTATTTTTTTTTATTTGACCCTCTCTTTGTAATGTCTCTCGCATTAACCGCTCAATTTTTTGTGAACTGGAAATGGAAAGGTCTTGCGACTTCATTTGGACACTCACGTAGCCTTACCGCTTTTGGCATGGGCTTAAATGTCGCATTTTCCAGTTTTCCTCCTCTGCGAGAGGAGGAAATCTGGAAATCGCATGTATACCGGGGATTCATACGGCGGAAATCTTGCAAACTGATTTTTTAAGCCTTTTTTCCTTTCTTTTACTTGTTGGTGGGTCATGGGTCGGGGCTTTGTTCACAAAATGATGGGTGGACTTGTGTGAATAACAATGTGTTGAAATAATATCAAATCACGATAAAAACACAGTAAATCGTAAATTTATGTTTCTGGTGAGGTGAAGTAGATTGTCAATATGAGAGAGAACAAAAGTATAGGTGTAGTAGAATCAATAGGTGAGAGAGTAGCATTTTTATTTTTTTCTCTTAAAAATAATAGTGTTTTTTTTTTTTAAGGGAGCTCAATGGATTGGGCTTTGGGCATGGGGTTTACTTATTGATGGGGCCATGCTCAGGTTTTTTTTTTTTTTTTTTTTAATTTGCTTTTAGTGCTTGGGAGCTAGAATCCCCGTCCGGCTCATATATATATATATATATTTATGTGGGACGGAGGGAGCAATAATGCAGGGACTCAAACCTATGACGTCTCACTGTTTAGCTGGCCTAGGACTAGGGATGTAAATGGGTCCCCCATTTTCCGATTACTAGGAGGTTCGGACCCATTAAGAACCGGGTTTGGGTTCTTATTCGGGCCCCAATGAATAAATGGGTCTGGGTCCAGTTCCACCTCTAGTCGGACCCGATACATTGCATATTACCTCAATATCATTCTGTCCTAAAAACCATATTTTTTTTAATATCATTCTATGCCTAGACCTGGACTTGGATCCAGACCCATCCCATATATGATTCTGGTTCCGGTTCCGGAGCCATCAAATTAGTTCCGAAATGGTTCCGGGTCAGGATCCGGTTCCACCCTCTCCTTAACTATTCCGGTTCCCCGTCCACCATGGACTCGGACCAGAACCGACCCGTTTACAACCCTAGCTAAATGTAAGCGAAACTATCTCAACTCCAGAAAAGCTAGAGCCTACTTTAAATAAGGGAGAGCTAATTCTGGAGTGCAAAATATTTGTAAAGATTTAGATATATTAATTAGAAGATAAGGGTCTAATTTACAAACTTTAAGACTTTACTAAATATAAAGGAAATTGTTGCAACTCAAGATATGGTAGAGCCTGTTTTAGGTAAGGTTGACTCGGTCTAATTTTTGGGTGCTTGAAAACAAAGTCTTTGTAAAGATCTTACTATATTAATTAACTAGCAAAATGCCCCCGTGCTTAGCACGGGCATTAGAAGCGATATAAAAAATACCATTTAGTTTTCTGGTGCATGAGTTAATCCTCATGCTGTAAGATGTACATCAAGGTTAGTGGGCCACTATGATTTAGACATATTCAAATAAATCACAACTGTCCATTTGGATTCTTCTTCTTATCAACCTTCACACCCACATGCCGTACAATATCAAGAAGTTAGATAAAGATTGGCAAAACCATTAAATTAAAATAAATATTAGAAAAGAAGAGTAAGAGTACCCAATATTACGGACCATATGAAAAAGTTTCAAATCAGATGATCTCACACTTCTATCAAGAATATTTTCCAAGTGAAGATGCACATTGAACCACAATAAACACCCACAACATTGCTTCTGTTGAAAGACAGAGATGATGAGGAGAATAGTCTAACGATGATGATGAATGGAACAATCACAATCGTGTATGGGTATGGGGCTACAAATAAGAGCCAAAAGTCATCAAATCTAAAAACGTAGTTATCAAGAGAGGAAATAGTAGGGGCCTAATAGATTGGAGAAAAGAAAGGAATAGATCAGAAACTTCTTGTGATACCTAAAAAACTTATTGAAAATCACCACATTCTTTATGATATCTGAAAAATCTATTGAAAATCACCACATTCTTTGTCTCCTTCCGCTCTGTTAAAAGGAACTCTTGAAACCAGAGCACCAATATTTAAAAGAAATTTTAACAAAACTATAAAATTTCACTTCACTGACGACCTTTGCACTTGCAGCCATGTGAGGCTAGCTGTCATTGGGATATACGACAAAGTAGTGGTTCATGGCGCTTGCGTCCCTGCATTTATCTCCTACTCTGCTGCACTATTTCTCACACTCTGTGGTTGTAATATCGCTTGTTCTCATTGAACATGTGAGCTGCTTCCGAATTTGCAGGGGAGTTTGGGTTAGGGTCACAAGAGGAGGGAGTGGAAAATGTAAGAGTCTCGTTAGCTGCACTTGGTATATACCTGACTCAGAATTCTTTATAAGTAAACATAATAAGAAAACGCTAGAACTAAATCTATGATACACAGATCAGATGTTGATGTTGACATGGATACTTGCATGAGGATACCACTGCGTCTGAATATCCAAAACATGGACAAAGATTCAAATAAATCACATTTGTCACATGCTACTCTTGTTCATTTGTGTGATTCTTGCTACTATAAACATTTGATCCTTTTTTTTCTCTAAACAGTCTTCTGACCCATTTTATTAACTTTGAGTTTTGTTTAAAAGAAAAAAAAAATGTCAATGCTTTTTACATCTTCCTAGCATGTTATGTGCAATGCAACGATTACGCTTTTCAAATGTTTTTCACTTATGATTAAAAAAAAATGTCACCATTTATTTACAGTATTGGCTAAATAGATTTGATTTCAAAAATGAATTGCTTTGTGCAAATTCAATTAAAACATATCTGAAAGTGCCCTATGTGAACTTTGTACAAGTGTCATATCACACTGTACATGATGCATTCCAGATTCATATTGGCCTTCCATATTTTCGAGTTTTACCCGTTATGAACCGGGTTTGGGTTCTTATTCGAGCCCTGACGAATAAATTGGTCCGGGTCCGGTTCCACCTTGGTTCGGACCCGTGGACCCGATACCCAGCATATTACCTCAATTTTCTAAAATCTTTCCTAAAAACCATACTTTTATAATATCATTCTATGCCTAGACCCGGACCCGGATCCAGACCCGTCCTATATATGGTTCTGGTTCTGCTTCTGAAGCCAGCAAATCGGTTCCGAAATTGGTAATTGGAGACGGCCGCTTTCATATATATAAATAGAAATTCGATACATATGATTCATACCACAATTTTGGGTTTTTTTATATACTAAAATGAAGATCAAAGGTAATTTTTTAAAAAAAAAGAGCATCAAATAATCTTTCCTTTTAGAAAAACTAATTAAAATTAGGATGGGAAATGAATAAACCATCCATCACCCTAGTAGTTAATTTCTCATATTCTTTTGATTCTATTTCCCTAAAAGGAAAGGTCATTCGATTCTCATTTTTTAAAACCTTTTGATTTTCATTTTAAGCTACCAAAGGGGCCATAGGGGATTTACCTGGCTCCCCCGGCCCATAGGGATTAGTCAGGCCCAAAGGGCTGAGACACCCTCCGTTATATATATATATATATATATATATATATATATATATATATATAAAGATTCTCATTTTAACCAATTATAATATGAATCCTATGAATTTGATTCATATTATATATATTAAAGCAACAGCCCTTTTCATGAGGGTGCGACACGCGGCGCATCCTTGGACTTTTTGCAATACTATATTCCAGAATTACCCTTCTTATCTTCTGTACATTCCGAAATTACCCTTCTAATCTTCCCTAAAATCCCTCAATTCAAAGCTCCCCTAATTTCTCTCTATTTTTTAATTTCATCTTAAGTTTTTATTTATCTTAGTTTTTTCTTGATTATCCATGGAAATGAATGGTTCTGATAAGGTGAGCTGGTCATGGGTCTAAAAATCTTTCCTTCAATCCACCCCCTAAAGTCTCTCCCTCAATCCACCGTTTCTCATAATCCTTTACCCCAAAAATCTCTCCATCAATCCACCTTTTCTCATAATCCCACCCTCCTCATAAATCAATGAATTATAGAGAGCTAATCAAGCCATGTTCACAACGACATTATTTCAAAAATGGGGCATGTAGCATGTATCTCAAGAACGTTTTCATTCTCTAAAAATCTCTCCTTCTCTGTTTACTTGCCCCACCATCCCTCATCCTCTTATATTCTAATTTTTAACACATTCTCTGCTGCAAACACTCATCTTCATTCAAGAACAAAACAAAGTTATCGAGTTAAAGGTATTCTTTCAATTCACTTTAATTATTATTTATTTTTCTTACATCTTCAGACAAACAAAAAGTATTTTTACTTACCCCACTATCCCTCATCCTCATCTACGAAAGGGGCTACCCATTCAAGAAGAAAACAAAGTCTACTGCGAAGTTGAAAAGGGGCTAGATCGCTGGATCTCTATTTCTATTTGCAAATCCTCATCTCGATTTAAGAAGAAAACAAACTTATCAAGTTAAAGGTATTTTTTTTCAATTTCACTTTAACAATGCTCCTTTTTAAAATTTTATAATGATCACTTCTGTTTAATTTTTTACATTCATTCCTTTGTGACAGGCTAAGCACGGGCGTAAGATTTTCAATGAATATTAGCATTCATTGCTTGAATCAAACTTTCTCACTGATAACATGTTAGCTTTTTTTAATGGTAATTATTACTTGTTTTTATTTTATCTTGCGTGTTGAAAGTATACCTTTGCTCATATTAGTGATAGCACTGGTTTGCTTCCCACTTCATTGTTTGTTTTGCTAATGTAATTTTGATAGTCATAGCAACATTTTGCTTCCCACTTAATTGTTTGTTTTGCAAAAGCAATTATGAGACTGTCACATATTATATATGTAAGAAAACCTAGATATGTGGCCCACATCTTTATTGTTTTACAGTAGAAAAGAAAAGATGTTCATCGATCCAGCCCATTAGAATCCATAACATATTGGAAATTTTTTTTCTTTGGGTGGGGGGTGTTGATGGTCCACTCGGGTTGATGATCAGGTGGGTTGATGGTCCACTCGGGTTGATGATCAAGTGGAACCCACCTGAAAGATGTACATGTGCAAATGCCTTGTGTGTGTGACTGTGTGAATGTAATCATCCTCTATTTGGATTCTTAATTTGGAACATACAAGGACCCAATTGCATATGTGAATGTTCTGAACCTATATGCATGGGATCAGATCCGTATCTATATTTTTTAAGGATCCAAAAAAGAGGTGATATACCTGTTTTATTCGGATCCTAAGTTGGGGTTTTCACGGGTTGATAACGTCACCAGAGTCTGATCAACTCTTTTTTTCTTTTTTCTTTTTTTTTTTTTAACTTTTTCGACCAAGATCCAACTTTTAAAAAGTAGCCTTTTTTTTTTTTTTTTTAATATGCATCCATATTCAACATTTCTTTGAATACAATTTTGACACAACTAAAAAACACCCGCAAACTTCAAAGAAAGATTTATGTTCCTTGCACATTTGCACTTGCATGATGGTTGATGATTTTAAAATCTAGACCCCTATGTCTATAAATGTGGGGCCTATTTTTCAAGGGTCATTCACTTGATACATCACTGCTACTTTGATAAATATAAATAGTTTCTAATACATTACCCAGGTCTGGCTATCTTAGCCATTAGTATCCAACTTGTAGGCTGTTGATTAAAGATTTGGGGCATTTGGGCGGAGGTCCCTCAACTGTGATTTTTATTGCAAGCGGTCCACAATACTTTATCATACTGACAGCAGTCCTCTTGTAACTAAAAAGGATAAAAACGCCCTTGTACATGTCAGCAAAAGCAAAACTCAAACAAATTTATCTGAGTTTTCAAAACTCAGATAAATTTATCAGTCTTCTAAGGCAGTCTTCTCACTGTTTAAACCATGGTTATGATCAGATATGTAGCCTGTGGACTGTGGTCCTGGACCATCCTTTCACATGTTAAAACCACTTACAGATTGACTGACTTGGGCTTTCTTGAAATTAGGACACAGGATACCTTGTAAATACAACAACCAGAACATGTTTGGTTTCTCCTATAGTTCCCTGCTCCTGCTCCTTATTCTCCTTCTGTCTACTGGTAGAGAAAGAAAATGCGAATCATAAATCACAACCACTGCAATAAGAAAGGAGAGATGGATGTGGGTCGTCGGATGGCACCACTTCACATAGCTATTTGTTTGAAACTCAGAAAAGTTCTTCAAAACTCAGATAAATTTGTTTGAGTTCTGCCAGAAACTCAGATAAATTTATCTGAGTTGTGCCAGAAACTCAGATAAATTTGCCAAAACTCAGATAAATTTGGCAAATTTATCTGAGTTTCTGTCCAGTTTATCAGAGATTCTGGGAAATTTATCTGGGCTCAGCGACACCAAAAGTTAGAATACGGAAAATCATATTCTAATAAAAATCGAAATCCAAAACAAAAACACTTGATAACCACAATCCAATCGAGAAAAGAGATGGAGGAAACAAGAAAAAATGCAAAATGCTCTCTTTCAAATCAGTTGTAGAGAGAAAGAGAGATTTGGAAGAAACTTCAGATGAAAGAGCAAGATAAAGTAAAATTGTGTCTATCTTTGAAGAAATGAAAGAGAGAATCGGAAGTCATGGTGGCGACGGAAGGTGCTCTGCAACGATATTCTGCAACTATGGAAAGGAATGGAAAATGGAAAATGAGAGAAGAAGAAGGAAGGAGTTTTCTGGCACAGTTGAATAGGGCAAATTAGTCATAAAAATACATGACGTGGCATATTAGGGACCTCTCGCTAAAGTATCTCCAGCTGTCTGGACTATAGACATTAGAGAAAAAGTAGTTGTCCTTGATGCCTTAGAAGACCGTGCTCAAGGACTTTTGGCTAATTTACCCTAAAGATTTAGGATTTTCAAGATCAATGGTCTTAATCTTCAAATTGTGGGCCCCAAATTTTAAAAATCGAAGGACTATATTTACTGTGCAAAATCTTTGTTAAAACAAGTACACGAATTAAAGGAACTAATGGACACAATAAATATCATGAATTGAATGATGGAGATTGATAAACATTATTCTTTTTTTTTTAAATACATTGGTCCTTCGTATCGTATTTCTTTCATATGCTTTTTTATAAACACATTCTATTTACTAAATCTTTAAATAATTTTCTTTTAAATAATTTATTCTCTTATTTCTGCTCACCATTTTGCTTTCTCTTTATAATTCTTATAAGGTGCATATAACATTCATGCATGGTATATATAACCCAAGGCCTGAGGAAGAGAAGCCTTCGGAACCAAAAGATGGTTATTATTCTTGAATTTTCTTTATAATTGTATTAAATGTATTTTATTTATTTACTTGGTGTCTACTTTCACTTTAAATTGGGTTTTACTCCCATGAATTAAAGGCTTGCGTTGGGCGCGGGCCTTGAAGCGCTAGTGTATTTTAATACAATTAAACATGTCCTTAGTAAGAACTAACTTTTTAAACCATTGAAATTAGATGTTTGGATCGACCAATGTACAAAATCTGCCAGATTAATAAACCAACGAAGCATGTTAATCCAACACTGGTGCCTATAATATGAAATTATGAATGTTTTGGATCAAATAAACGAGGGCCACATTATAGACCATCCAATGATCTGAAAATGGGGCTTCCATGTTGGCTAGAGAGAACACTTTTGAAATAAATCCGTGTCAACTTGACACCCTGACCTGACCAATTTATTTGGCTTGGCTCTGGCCTAAAAACAAAGCCCAAATCATAGTAATTGGTGGCAGGTCTCGGATCAAAGCTTGGAGCCTTATATAATGTGCATGGCCTGGGCTCACATGATTCCAGCCAATTCTGGCGATCTACTAAACCATTTATGTCATTTTATTCTCCAATAGAACATTAGAAGAAATTTAGCTCTTTCTATCAGCAACTTGTGAAGCTGGATCACTAACATCCTAACCAATTAACTTGCAATATTATTGTTTATCATTACTTTTAAATTGTTACATAGCTAAAATCCGCAACCTTGTAGTTGCGACATTGTGAGAGACTTCTTGATCAGAACACACACAGAGTTGTATTATTGATTGCATATTTATAATACAGTATTAAAGATCTATATGATCTTATGATCATAGACAATAGGAATGTATACTGTGCGTGCCTAATTATTACGGACTTGGGGTTAACTGATGATGAGGGTTTACAGAGAGGTTGTTTAGCTTGAACAAGTGTCTCTGCTGATCTGAAACCTGAAAGGGAAGAGAAAACAGCAGTCAGGGCCCGAGGCTGCTGTCAGCCAAAGGCACTCCGACGCCTGAGTTAGTGCAGTCACTGAACTAGGGTGAAATGGGGAAGAAGAGGATGTTAGCAGAATAACAGAGCAGGCTGTATCTTGCATGTACCTGTTCATGACTCTTCATGCAGGCATATATAGAGGAGAGTGGAAGGTTCCATAGTGGAGGTAGGTAAGGATACTTGTCCTATCAGCCCACACCTGGGATCTTTAGTGGGGGTAGGTGAGGATACTTGTCCCATCAAACCTCCCCTCAAATCCCTCACATAAATGTGGATGTGATCTGTTGATAGGAACGAGCCCTTATCCTTGGCCGGTGGCCGCCCTACCTGACAGGGACTCCCTACAAAGTACCCGTCCCATCTCATAATGGGAACTGGAAGCCCGGTGTTCACCTCGGCAGAGGGGCCGAACTGGAGAAGAGGCCGGGGTCAGATATACCCGAGATCGGACTGGGATGCCAGCGTGAGACCGAGTTCGGTAGGACATGGTCGGTACTTCTACCGGGACCAGTCCCACCTCAACAAAGGCTGAGACGCTGCTTATGTCGGAGAGAAGGGGTTTAAGACCCTGATTGGCGCTATTACCAAAGGATTACATACAACATCGGTTTCGGTAGAAGCAGCCCACACAATTGCCCCCTGCTCCTGACTTCGGGGGGTCAAGGAGACCACGGGGTTAGGAGTGATAGGATGGACTTTCCCGAAACCGATCCTGTAGTTTAGACAGGCGTGGGGTGCCGCTTCGCTTTCCGAGGCGCTTTTAATAGCGCCAGGCTGTCTGGAGGCGGTTTTAATAGCCCCAACCATATCATCATGAGGGCGCTGTGACGCCGCCATGTGTCAGGTCCCTGATGGCCATTGCGTCTTATCGAGGAGACGGGTGGCGTGCTCGAGGCGGTGTCTGCACATGCTTTTCGGGATACGAAGAGATCTCCATCCCTGTATAAAAACCCCGGTCCTCGAAGGAGGACCACTTTCGCTGTCACTGTGCTTGGAGCTTTCGCCTGAGTTGCCTGGAGCCTCATCGTCCGAGAAGCCCTTCCGTTCGTCTCCTGAAGTTTAGAGTTTTCTGTTCTCTACATTCTTTCCGGCCCTGTGTCTTAGTGAGTTCCCTTCTGCCTCTGACCTTTTTCCTTTTCTGGGTTCTTTTTCTGTTTTTGGGGGTGTCTACTGTCTTTCTTCTCCGTCACCGTCACCAGTATTCCGGTCTAGGCTAGGGAAGATGGGGGTTTTTAGACATTGGATAGACACAGAGCTTGCCCTAGCCGAGCTTAGGAAACAATACCAGATACCAGAGAACGTCCAGATTAGGGCGGATGGGGATGGTGACCGAGGCCGACCACGGGTGCTTGTAGAGGGATGGATGCCATTCCCTCTAGTAGCCATAATCGAGGGCGGAGTGAGATTCCCAGTCCATCCCCTCCTGAGAGCTTGCCTCAGGAGGTGGAACCTTACCCCGTGCCAACTAATGCCCAATGGTTTTAAGATAATCATGGGTATAGCCGAACTGAATAGGATATTGGGAACCAACCTTGGCGTCGAAGACATTGAGGATGTATATAACCTGTGTCGATCTCCAAAGGACGACGCATACTACTTGCGAGTTCGACCGAAGGAGATTCCCATAATCAACGAGCTCGAAGACAACACAAAATACGCCGGGGAGGACTGCCTTTACGTCACCGGGAACTGGGAGTATGCCCCCGGAGAGCCCAGGGTGGACCACGTACCCGGTCGTCTCGGAGAACCACCGAGTAAATATCTCAATTTCTGAACTTCTGATGTAGTTTCATTCTGCCGAACTGATGCCTAATTGCTTGTCGTGCAGGTCACGCGGAGAGGAAACGGCAGAGGAGGAACTCCGGGTGGCGACGAAACGTCGGCTGGTTGAAAAGGATTTATAGCTACAAGGGTCACCGGACCCGATCTGCCTCAGCCCTTCTTGGGTACGAACCCGTGTACCGATCTTTCATAAGAAGACGGCACGAGCATCTCAGGGGGGAGCAAGTCCTAACTCTTGCCGAAGCCGAGGAGCAAACAGCTCCAGCAGCAGGGCCTGCGCAAGTACCTCCCGAGGCCATACCTTCTAGAGCTTCAGCCGAAGCCGGTCCGTCGCAGGTCCAGACCGCAACAGAGACCGACTCCGAGGAGGAAAGTGAGCCAGAGGGTGAGTCCGAGGGGGTTCGGCAAGAGGAGCTTGTGATTCTCCCATCTTCCGAGTCGGACGAAGAGGCCGAGATGGGACGACGTCGCGCGGCCCTCGTTAGTCTTGACGAAGTCATCTTCGGAGACTCGCCCAGCTCGGGGGCCGTTCTCCCTCCGAACCTGGAGGATACGGTCGTCTCTCCCCCAGTTCAATCTCCTCAGCCTTTAGCAGCGACCGAGCGCTCCACCAAATCTCGTCGGGATTCGGTTCGGCTGGGGAAAAGGCCCAGGGTTGCGGACCCAGTGGGGGACGAGCCCAACCCTGCCTCTCAGCACTCGCCGCTGCTCGGCCCTCCGATCTGGAACCCCAGCTTCTTGCTGGAAGATGGCCAGTCGCTGTCGTCGGACGGCCGGCTGAGCGATGGCACATCTGTTGTCAGTGCCCTTGCGCACGCATGTGCTCTGCCTGGAGACATGGCAGAGCATATGAAGAGGAGCGAGGTGGAGCTGGATGTGGCTCAGATGGCCGACGCCCTCAGGGTAATTCTCTCCTTTGAACTTTGCATTGCTTTGATTTTTGTACTTCTGGTATTGATGTCGGCTTAACACTTGTTTGTTTCTTCAGATCCTGCAAAGGGCGCTGGTGTCGGCGGACAAAGCCCAGCAGAGCACCGCTCGGGCGGAGAGGGCCGAGAAAAGGGAACTGGAGCTCGAGGCCGAGCTCAGCCTAATAAAGCAGAAGGCAGCCGAGCAGGAAACGAGCGTCTTGGGCCTCAGAGACGAGCTTGATAAGGTCAGAGCGGAGCTGGAAAACCAAGTTCAGGCAACGGCCGAACTTGAAAAGAGGTGGGGGGAGGCAGAGGCTGAACTCCGAGCTGATGTCGACAAGCTACGGGCCGAGGTTGACAAAGCTTTTGACGAAGGGGTGGCGGAAGCCACCGAACAGTACATCGCGCAAGTCAAGAGCGTCAGCCTGAAGGCCTGGAGACTGGGATGGACAAGCTCGTTGAGGGCAGCAGGGGTCCCCGAGGACAGCCCTGTATATACAGAGATCCCTCAGTTTCCTCCTCCTCAGCCCGTGGCGAACCAAGCTCGTGAGGCCCCAGCCAGGGAAACCGAAGACCCTGCCCCCGGACACGACGCGGATGTCGACGCCGGACAAGTGGCCGTCGAAGTCGTGGAAGATGCTGCTGCTGATGCCGCCGAGGGGGCTGTGGTCTGAAAAATGATGTAATTTTGCTTTTTTTTGTTGAGAAATTTGTAACCTTTTTTATTTATGAAATGAAATTGGCTTTGCTTCCAACTTTGAACATTTGTGGCGAATTTTTCTTCTCTTTTTTCCTTTCTTTATGCATTTGGCTTAACGACCAGAATAAATAATAGGAAATAAAGACAAAGTAAACGAGTTCGGTAGAAACCGAATTCGTAGTAGTTGTAACCCGAGGTGCTGTATCGATTTTGCAACCATAACGAGCATCAATCTTGGTAAAAATGAGGGCGCTTGGTCCTATGACCAAAGCTAAGTCCGGTTTATAATCAGAACTTGACTGGTCCATTGACCAGGCCAAAGTAGTTAACTAAGATAACCGAACAAAGAATTCAAGTTGGTTCCGTAACCGAGCTGTAGATATATGCCGAGTTCCATAACTTGGACATTTTTTCGAGAATAGGGGACAGCTTGGAACGTAAACATATTCTATAAAAAGAAATAGTTTATTGACTTCCCAAATCTGATTACATCTCAAAAATAGAATTTCTTGAGGTGGGTGGCATTCCATGGGCGTGGCAGCTCTCTGCCCTCCATGTCCTCAAGCCTATATGCAGACTGCCCAGCAACCGAAGTCACCTTAAACGGTCCATGCCAGTTCGGTGCAAACTTTCCTTCGCTGGGATTCCTGTCTGCTGGAAGAGTCTTTTTCAAGACCAATTCTCCAGGGGAGAACTTTCGCTCTCTGACCCTTTGATTATACCCTCTAGCCAACTGTCGCTGGTAGGAAGCGAGACGGATGGCTGCGGCATCCCTTCGCTCCTCCGCCAAGTCGAGTTCTGTGGCGAGGTTTGCATCATTCTGGCCTCGGTCGAACAGTTCCGACCTGAGGGTGGGAAGGCCGACCTCAAGTGGAATTACAGCTTCCATTCCGTAGGCTAGGGAGAAAGGAGTTTCCGAGGTCGAGCGCCTCGGGGTAGTCCTATATGCCCATAGGACACTTGGAAGTTCCTCTACCCATCTCCCTTTGGCTCGATCTAGTCTCTTTTTGAGTCCGTCAAGCACCACCTTGTTCGAAATTTCAGCCTGCCCATTGCTCTGGGGGTAGGCCGGGGTAGAGTAGTAGTTCCTGATGCCAAGGTCTTGACAGAAGCTTCTGAAGAAATTGGAGTCGAACTGGGTCCCGTTGTCCGTGACCAACGTTCGAGGTACTCCGAATCTAGTTACAATACTTCTCCACACGAAGTTTTTGGTATCCTTCTCAGTGATGGAGGAGAGTGCTTCGGCTTCTATCCACTTGGTGAAGTAGTCAGTTGCTACGATCAACCATCTTTTGTTCCCTGGAGCTCGGTGGAGTGGTCCCACGAGGTCCAGTCCCCATTGGGCGAAGGGCCAGGGGCTGGAAAGGGGGCTCAGGTCATGTGCTGGCTGATGGAGAGAGTGCGAGAACTTCTGGCACTTCTCACATTTCCTAGCGTAGACCTGTGCATCCTTCTGCATATAGGGCCACCAGTACCCCTGGCTAATAGCTCGGTAGGCGAGTGACCGACCTCCGATGTGGCTGCCGCAGATCCCTTCATGGATTTCATAAAGGAAATCTTCGACTTTACTTGGATGAACGCACTGGAGGTAAGGGCCATTGTAGGACTTCTTGTAGAGTTTATCGTCTGGAGAGAGCCAAAATCGGGCTGCCTTTAGCCTGATTTTGTGGGCTTAGTCCTTGTCCTCGGGCAGCTGGTCATTCTTGAGGTAGGAGATAAGTTCATCCATCCAGCTTGGACCGAGGTCAGTGCACAAAATCTGTCGAGGCGGTTGAAGTTGTATACTCGGTTTGTCCAGTGCTTCCACTTCGACAGTTCTTTTTCTTCCTGCCTCGACAGCAGAGGCTAGATTTGCTAGGGCATCGGCGTGAGAGTTGGAGTCTCTGCCTATTTGCCTGACTTCAGCCTTTTGGAACTGAGATAGGCGTTGCTTGGTGTAGGCCAGGTAGGCTGCCATCCTGTCATCTCGGGCCTGGTAATCTCCATTCAGTTGGCTTGTGACCAGCTGTGAATCGCTGAAGATCACCAGTTGTTGTGCACCCAGGGCTTTTGCACTGCCCAGCCCTGCAATTAATGCTTCATACTCAGCTTCATTGTTAGAAGCTTTGAAGTCAAGAGTCAGGGCTTGCTCAATGACAAGGCCCTCCGGAGATTGAAGGACTATGCCAGCACCAGCCCGTTTGGAGGTGGAGGACCCATCGACGAAGACTTTCCAAGATGAGTCGAGGAACTGTTTCCAGGACCGATCCTGCTCGGTCTCTGCCGAAGTCCTTGCCTCCTTGCCCACCAGTTCGGTGTCGAGATGGCTCGGTGCCGAACTAGGAGAGGTGAATTCCACAATAAAGTCTGCCAGGACTTGGGCTTTGATGGCCGTTCTGGGCTGATACTGGATATCGTATTGCCCGAGTTCGACAGCCCATTTAGACACTCGTCCTGAAAAGTCTGCTCTCCTGAAGAGGGACTTGAGTGGGTGTTCGGTCACAACCACGATAGAATATGTCAGGAAGTAGTAGGAGAGCTTCCGCGAAGCACTAACGAGTGCTAACGCGAGCTTTTCCAATGGCAAGTATCTTGTTTCGGCATCGAGCAAGATTTTGCTTGTATAATAGATGGGTCTTTGCTGCCTGTCATCTTCTCTTACGAGCACAGAGCTCACTGCATGGTCCGAAACTGCCAGATATAGATATAAGATCTCACCCCGCAATGGGGTGGAAAGCAGAGGAGGGGAGGAAAGGTACACTTTGAGCTCCTGGAGAGCGCTTTCGCATTCCGGGGTCCATTTGAACCCGGAGCTCTTTTTCAAGAGCTGAAAGAAGGGAAGGCATTTATCCGAAGCTCGGCTGATGAAGCGGTTCAGTGCTGCCGCCATCCCCGTAAGTCTCTGAACCTGTTTTATCGAGTTCGGGCTCTGCAGGGCTTTCAGTGCCGAGATCTGATCGGGATTAGCCTCAATTCCTCGCCTGGTAACTAAGCTGCCCAGGAACTTGCCCGAGCCGACGCCAAATGCACATTTGGAGGCGTTCAACTTGAGCTGATACTTCTTGAGGATGGAGAAGGTTTGACGTAAGTCAGTCAAGTGGTCCTGCGACCGTTTAGACTTAACGACCATATCATCAATATAGACCTCGATCGTCCTGCCGAGCTGGTCCTGAAACATCTTGGTTACCAGGCTCTGGTAAGTGGCACCGGCGTTTTTTAACCCGAAGGGCATTACTTTGTAGCAGTAGGTGCCCCTGGGTGTTATGAACGCGGTTTTTTCTTGATCAGGCTCGTGCATTGGAATTTGATGGTAACCTCGGTAAGCATCGAGGAAACTCATCCTCTCGTGGCCGGCAGTGGCGTCGATCAGCTGGTCTATCTTTGGTAGAGGAAAGCTGTCTTTGGGGCAGGCTTTGTTGAGGTCGGTGAAGTCTACACAGACCCTCCAGCTGCCATCCTTCTTTTTTACCACAACTGTGTTGGCCAACCACACAGGGTACTGGACTTCGCGGATAGCCTCAGCGTCCAGTAATTTGTCGACCTCCTTGGTCACAGCCTCTGCCTGTTGGGCGCCCGTCCTGCGAACCTTTTGGACAACAGGTTTATGTCGGGGATCCACATTCAGCTTATGGCTTATGACCTCGGGGCTGACGCCGGACATTTCATATGGGGTCCAGGCGAAGACCTCCCTATTTTGTAACAGGAAGTCGAGCATCGTGGCCCTCTCCTCGTCAACGAGTTGGCTACCGAGCAGGAAGAACCTTTCTGGATCGCTGGTATCGATCCCGACCTGGGTGAGGTCCTCAATGCTCTTCTGTTCGGGAGTTCGGCCCACAGCGTCGAGCTCTGCTTCCAGCTCGGTCATGTGGACTTGCTGTGGCTGCTTATCTCCGGGGACCACGGCCAAGAGGCATTCTTTGGCCATGTCCTGGTCGCCGCGGACTATGATAACTTCGAAACTCCCATCCTTGTTCTGTAAAGGAAACTTGAGCTTCTGGTGATGGGTCGAGGGAACGGCCTCAAGGTTATGGAGCCAGGTTCTCCCCATGATGGCATTGTATGGAGATTGTGCATCCACCACCAGGAAGTCTACCTTTGTGGAAGCTCCTCCGACCTCGACCTTGAGGGAAATTTTCCCTTTGGGATACACCGTCTTGGAGCTGAAACCCACCAGGGGGGTGCGGGCTTCCTGCAGGTCCTCCTCTTTCAGGCCCATCCTCCTGAAGCAATCCAAGTAGAGGATTTCTGAGGAGCTTCCAGGGTCCACTAGGATCCTTTTGACATCGAAGTTGTGTAACCTCATAGTCAGAAGAAGAGGATCATTGTGGGGTAGCTGGACCCCGGCCAAGTCTTTATCAGAGAACCAAATTTTTGGCCTCTCCACACGTGCTTTCTTTGTCGAGGGACCGAACTCGGCTGTCATCACATGCTTGCTGTGCTGGGCTTTCCTGGCGTCGGCACGGGCTCGGTCACTTCCCCTGGGGGCAGGAGCCAAGTGAATGACGTCGATGGTCCCTGCAGGCTCACCGCGGCCTTGGTCATCGGGGAGGCGTTGCTGAGCGTTGTTCACTCTGCCTTCTTCCCTGACATGGTCTCTTAGATGCCCATCTTTTACGAGCTTTTCAAGGTGCGCCTTGAAGGCATAGCAGTCCTCGGTTCTGTGTCCTCTATCTTTGTGGTAGGCACAGAACTTGCTCTGATCTCGGGAGGAGGAGTCACCCTTCATTGGCTGGGGCCATTTGAAGAAGGGCTGGGCCTGGATTTTGCCGAGGAGCTTGTAGATAGGCTCTTTGAAGATGGTATTGACGGCTCTATAAGAGGCGCCACTTGGTTTCGGCCTCGCGCTGCCTCCCGAGGTGGGGGCAGGGCGTACTGCCGAGCTGGATGGCTCTCTACTCCGATCCATCTCTTTCTTAGCAAGCCTCCTCTCTCTTCTCGTGGGACGGCCCTCCGGTCGGCTTTCTGGCCAGAGATTATGGCTCTCCCGAGCTCGGATGTCATCTTCTTCCTGCTCAACGTACTGGTTCACCCGGACCATCAGAGCCTTCACTGAAGGTGCAGGATGACGTACCAATTTCTGCCGAAGCTCATTGCCCGGAAGCAAAGCTTGTTGGAAGGCAGTGACGGCTACGTCGTCGTTGGAATTTTCAATCACGCTGTAGATGGTCCAGAATCGTTTGGCGAACTGAGTAAGAGTCTCGGTCGGCCTCATCTTGATTGAGATCAGGTCGGCGTCAGTCTTCGGAATGACCCGGTGGGCTTGAAATTTTTCGACAAAGGAGTTCCGGAGCTGTGGCCAGCTCGAAATCGATCCCTCGGGGAGTGCACAGAACCACCGAAGTGGGAGGTCGCCCAAGCTGGAGGAGAAAACCTTGCAGTCAAGGTCGCCGTCCCCGCTGAATACCGTCATCTTCTGGGTAAAGTGCCGAAGATGAGCCTCGGGGTCCGACGTCCCGTCATAAAGATTGAAACGTGGGACGCTAAACTTGTCAGGAAGGGGATGATCCCTGATTTCCCGAGAAAATGGAGAGGTACCATGGATGTCACCGTGTTTGGTAGTTAACCGACCTCGAGAGAGGCCGGCCTGCTCCAGGCTCTGCTGTACGGCCAGCTTAATCTGCTGATCGATGTAGTCAGCCATCTCGAGGTCGGCCCTGGTCTCCCGCCTTTGTTTATGGTGCTGGCGCTGGTCAGCACTGGCATTTGTGTTACTCGAGCCCTCTTCTCGAGCTCGGGTACGCCTTTCATTCAGCTGATCCCTTAGGTCTGGTCGACCCCGAAGACCGAGACGAGCTCGTTGCTTAGGTGGAGGGGTGTGAGAGGCTTCGGGCTGGACTTGGCTCTTCGTTTCAAGCTGCCGCTGAAGCTGGAGGATCTGCCCTTTTTGCTCTTCGATGATGAGGTTTTGGGCCTTGATGGCCTCGGCTTGGGCCTCAACATCGTCCTCCAGGACCATGTCGTCGTCACCTTCATCGCCGAGGTGGACGTGATCCTCTTCCATGTGGTCCCCGTGAGAAGACCGAGGTGGAGGAGACTGCACAGGAGCCCCACTTCGTAAGGGCCGTTCCTGAGGAGGAACGTCCTTTCGAGGCGGCGCGTTGAGAACAACTTCCAGGCGCGGACGTTCCGCCCGAGAGGTATTCGTCCGAGCCCGCTCTAATGCAGGATCGCGCCGAGAAGACGCTGCTGCTCCTCTTGACGATGAGTGTGTCACCGTAACGGGTGAACCTACACTCCGCATACCAGGTTCTCCTCCCACTCCCCTCGGAGGAGGGTTGGGTGGTGCTTGCCTGGTATCTCTTCGCGAACTTGTCACCAACGCTCCTGCCTGGTCTGTCACCAGTGGAGGTGGCATGAGAGGCAGGAATGTTTCTGGTTGCTTAGACCCAGACGGTCTAGCAACACTCTTTCCCTTCTGAGCCTTAGGAGGCATAGCTGTTAGGATGGAAATGTGGAATTCTCAGATCGTCCCCACAGACGGCGCCAAATTGTGCGTGCCTAATTATTACGGACTTGGGGTTAACTGATGATGAGGGTTTACAGAGAGGTTGTTTAGCTTGAACAAGTGTCTCTGCTGATCTGAAACCTGAAAGGGAAGAGAAAACAGCAGTCAGGGCCCGAGGCTGCTGTCAGCCAAAGGCACTCCGACGCCTGAGTTAGTGCAGTCACTGAACTAGGGTGAAATGGGGAAGAAGAGGATGTTAGCAGAATAACAGAGCAGGCTGTATCTTGCATGTACCTGTTCATGACTCTTCATGCAGGCATATATAGAGGAGAGTGGAAGGTTCCATAGTGGAGGTAGGTAAGGATACTTGTCCTATCAGCCCACACCTGGGATCTTTAGTGGGGGTAGGTGAGGATACTTGTCCCATCAAACCTCCCCTCAAATCCCTCACATAAATGTGGATGTGATCTGTTGATAGGAACGAGCCCTTATCCTTGGCCGGTGGCCGCCCTACCTGACAGGGACTCCCTACAAAGTACCCGTCCCATCTCATAATGGGAACTGGAAGCCCGGTGTTCACCTCGGCAGAGGGGCCGAACTGGAAAAGAGGCCGGGGTCAGATATACCCGAGATCGGACTGGGATGCCAGCGTGAGACCGAGTTCGGTAGGACATGGTCGGTACTTCTACCGGGACCAGTCCCACCTCAACAAAGGCTGAGACGCTGCTTATGTCGGAGAGAATGGGTTTAAGACCCTGATTGGCGCTATTACCAAAGGATTACATACAACATCGGTTTCGGTAGAAGCAGCCCACACATATACAAAGGGATCTCATCAAGATCCTACAAGTCAGGGATCCTACATGACATAAATAAATACAATGAGATCGTCCAAACATAAAGAGAGGTCATTATCTATCATGATTGCTAGTTTGATATGCTAAGTGGGCCACAATGATCTAGTGATTAGATTGGCTAACATATTGAACACCTTCCAACTGTGCTATGAGCTATTACCGAGGACTTGCATTATTAATACATAATATGTGCATCATTACAAGTACTCACTGCTCATCAAACAATAACATAACTTCATTGATGCGATTCTCATACTCCAATGGAGAGTTGTAGCCTGCAACAGTGTAAGTCGACCCTCTACTTGCAACCTTAGACTCCCAAGCTGTTCCTTTGAGGCTCTTCTTCAATGCAGAAGCTTCCATGGGTATGTTTGTATCATTCATGAAACCCCCGAAGCGCCTAATTGCAGCGTATCGGTGTTGGGGCCACCTTTCCTGGTGAACTTGATCAGAAAGTGGTGGCTCTTTCTGGTACTTCCGTGGCATGTAGAAAGAGACAATGAAGGAGGAGTTGCAGAAAGGGCCCGTTGAAGGTGAGATGTCGATGAGAACCGGCGCTGTCATCTCAATTTTGGTTCCTTGATGGTTTTTGCCTTGAATGTATGCAAAGAGCCTGTGATGAGGTGGAAGAGAAGCTAATCAAATTATAGCCTTATCATTTCAATGTGGCCCGGGCTGCTTAGTAAGTCCTTACAACAACATCAAAGACATGCAGTAACTGTAAAATATTAAGTTGACAAAACGATAATAATGATCTGCCAACATTTGTCTTAAATAGTAGATTTGAAATAAGTATTTTTGGAAGGTAAGTACTTGAAATAAGTAGTCACGCTCTCACCCACACACACTCACCCAAGTCCCTTACCATCAGCGCTACTGCTAGGGATTTGATCTCGGGTGATTTATGTGGGAGGGAGGGTGCCTCACCAATTGAGGTTTTAGTGGATTTGAAATAAGTTTGAATTAGATTTATGATTATATTATCTTTCCTATTTTATCTTTCCTCTAGTTCTTTTCAATGAAAGCTTTAGGCTTTAGTGACATGACTCTACTTCATATGCTTCTAGAAGGAGACATGATAGACTAATATATATACTGGGCTATGAGAGATTTCAAAAGGTTTGAGTTAATTTTATTATTTAGATTAAGTCTCATATTTTATCTCATTCAGCAACTCTATAATTAGTATAAATGTTTACATTAATGAAAAATACTGTTCATGAGAATAATTGCTATCTAAAAAAGAAAATGAATCTCTCTCAATGTGCCTATGTGCGTGTAAATATATGTATTTGAGAGTAATAAAGTTCAGACAAATTGGTGAGCAAGGACTGTCTAGATGTAAAGAGAATGGGTGAATAAGTCATGTGTAGAAAACTTTCCAAGTACAAATTTGAAGTGTGGATTGTTTTTTCCACCCTCATTTACTCTAACTTTTCTCCTCAAGCAAAAAAACCCTAAAGAAGGGCGTGAAAATACCAGAGAAAGACTTGAAGGTAACTTTTCAAAAGGAATTATATATGTCCTACTATAAGCATCCCCTGTAGGCATCAAGATTTGATGTGGCATCTTTAACTATTATACAATAAAAGCAGTGGTCTTTATATTACCCCAATGACCACTCAAATCTCCAAATAATGTTTGAGGGATGATGGAGTGCCTTAACTACCATGAATCACTAGGAAATGAAATATGATAAAAAAAACTAATCTCTAATACAACAACAAATAAAATGATATTGCTTTTCATCTTTAAACCAAGGTAGTTGTAACTATTTGTGTCCATTTCTTGAGAATTAGTACCAATAAAATGAGATGGAAGAGTCCTGCTCGGTGAAAAATTAAGAATCAAGAGTCATTCCATAATTGAAATGGCACCCAGAGGCCACAGGGCCTATTAGTTTGCAAAAGTGTATAGTAAAGGAGGGCTGAAATAAATTCCATCGGTTGGATTTTTTTACCTTATGAGGTGTTTGTTCAGATTTATAGTGGGCAGTTACTCTAACTCTACTTTCTCTCTAGTTGGTAGTTACTCTAACTCTACCTTCGCATTCCCCATTCTCTTTCCAACCAATTACAAATTTAAATCCTTTTACTTTACACCAATTGTCCAAACGTGACATCTTACTCGCACTTGGTCAACTAATTGAACTTGTAATCACGTGTCAAGAATGGTCTCAATTTCCCACGGGATAGGCCATTTTCATTCCAAAAATTCACAGCAAACCAACAAGGGAACTGTCATGTCACCATGCAACATTGAAAATAAAAAAAAAATACCCTACATGGAGGGAGAGGGAGAGGGAGAGGGAGAGGGAGGCTCACATGTCGAAACCCGTGTTGGCTGCCTCTTTGTAGGAGCTAGAGTTGATTGGGGGAGTAGACATCCACACAGCTTCTTTGTAGCTTCTTATTTCAAAGGCCTCTTGGGAGTGAAGGACCTCATAAGAAGGGCACTCAAGAGACCCACAGTTGGGTGATTTTTCATAGCCAAGAGATTGGCCCTTGGAAAGGGCCGTAAGCAAGAGAAGCAAAGGAAAAAACCCTCTTGCAAGCAAACCCATTTACAAGATGGTCCGAGCCATTTCTTGATGGGATACATTATATATAGATGGGCTCATGGCCCTTTGTGGTGGTGATTGCATGCTTTTCTTCTTTATTCGTGTGGCTAACCGTGCGCCAACGTTGCTAGCTTATTAAAAAGCCGCGGTCCTTAGTAGACTTTCTTCTTTGATGAAATTAAATGGATGTTCTCACTCCAATCCAGATCCCTTGTGGGACACTTAGAATTGAGAGGGTCATTATTACGTACCTAATCAATATGCCAAAAGCCCTAGGACTGATGGAACGTTTCAAATTAAGTTTTATAACCATTTATGACCATAATAGCCATGTTAAAGTAAATTCAAATTATGTGTTTTAGTTGCTATTTATTTGATGGGGGCTTGCAACTCTAATTAGAGTGAAATTTGGACCAACACTAATACACGAGAAATTCTAATGATTCATCCGGTATTCCTATGAGAAGAGTAGAAAATAACAATTTGCAAACACAGCATTAATTAGAACTGGGTAAAATACAGAGAAGAAATCTACTGATACCAGTAAAGAGAGAATTATATATGAAGGTAATTTACAAGGTTATCCTACACATACTATACAGTTTTCCCCTCTTTATCTATTTGTTAATGAATCAATCAAGTTACCATTTGAAAAAATCATTCTGTTGAGTTGGTCCAATGAAATATTCTACTGAGAGACGCCATTGAATATTGTGGGCTGCACCGGAAAGTCCATGGAAGGCCTAGGTAAATGCATTAACACAAACAAGAACAGAAGATAAGGGCAGCCGACTTGGTTGGATGCCTTGTTTCTCACCAATTGCACAGAGTTCGATCCCTGATTTCTCTCTCTATATGGGCAAGTCAGTTTCAGTCATGACTTAAACTGACTCCCACCCACATAGTATATATTGCATGCAATTTATATGAGTTAGAGGGGTACTAAAAATGCGAGCATTTAAATAGTTTGCGTAGGGTCAACCCGGATAACTCATTTAAACAGGTCAGGTTTGGATCAACCCACATATCTGAACCTATTTATATGGTTTGGTGGTTTAATGTATTAGAACCCAGAATTGTTTATTTTATGTGGAACGGGCAAAAGCTTGTGTTGAGCCTTTTTTACGCTTGCAACCTACTCAAATATAGCCTTAATATTTGAAATGGATTAGTCTTGAGCCAAGCTTTTACAAATTGGGTTGGGTCAAGTCAGGTTAAACGAGTTGGCCCCACATTGAGTGCGAGCTATACAAGTCAGTCGAGTTGATCCATTCTAGAAATGGGCCAGGTGTAGATTGGACTTCAACCCATAGACACCCTAGGCTAACCCAACACGACTTGCAACCCCTAAATTTAACATGTGTGAGACATACTCTTAGTTGATCCAACTTGATTATATTACATGCGTGCCCATGATTTCACCCAAATTTCTGTTCAATTGAGAAATGCACTATCAGTTTGATCATGTGTGAAATAAATATTTGTTCGGAGTGAAATCTGGAGAGATCCTATAAAGAGGGGTCCGTATGATATTATTGAGTTCGTTGTTTGATTTAGTTTTTGGAGCCATCATCATTGTGAAGCTAGGAACATCAATAGAGCCCACCTGCGATCGGTGCAAATTGGGCCTCAGTGGGCCTTGAAAGGCTTCACATCTAAGTGATCTTACAGAGGCTACTATTCGATTTTGCCTTAATAAGCCCAATGGGCCTCTTTATCAAGATGTATTAATGAGCTTCATCTTCCAATTGGGCCTCATCATTGAATGGGACTGTCATTCAATTGGCCTTCAAGGGGCCTTATAGGCTCGGCATTAATTGGGCCTCATCATTGAATGGGACTGTCATTGATTTGGCCTTCAAGGGGCCTTATAGGCTCGGTATTAATTGGGCCTCATCATTGAATGGGACTGTCATTCAATTGGCCCTCAAGGGCCCTTATAGGCTCGGTATTAACTGGGCCTTATGCAGCCACTGATTTTGCAGCTATGATATACATGTGTTGCAGAGTAATTGAAGTTAGGACTCTTGCAGTCGTAGTTGGAGCTGTTTTTATATTTATAACATGGTTAGGACTAGGCTGTGGTCGATATAAGGTGTGGTGTATTGGGCTTTAGACTCTCTGACTCCTGGAACTAGACTGTGCTTAATGACTTGTTGCAATTTGGGGCTCATCGAGTCATGGAAGGAAACGGACATGAGCATAGCATTACAGGTTTGAATCAGAGACAGAACACAGTATAGTAGGCCCAAGTCCATTAGCATATAGTCTTAGCTAAACTTGTCAGGAACATGATTTATTGGGCCTACAATCATTTTAGTTATGAAACCATGTGGAATATATGATCAGGGGTGATACTTGTGGAGCTCAATAGTTTATGCAGTCAGGGATATATGGATTTGGTCCAAATGGATCATGAGGCCTAGGCACTCTGTGTCATGAGGCAAGCTTTAATGGAGCTTTGTAATATAATCCTATAGCAACATAGCAATTTAGAGGTTGTTTGTTTGCACCCATTTACATGTGTAACATTTATGTATAAGTCCTCTTGTTTGCGCTCAATGAAGCATCACATGTGTAATAAAGTGTGAAAATGATCCGCAAGCAAATGAATCAATTTTCATATGAGAATTTCTAGACCCAAGTCATGGAATCAAGTTCTGGTTTTTTTTTTTTTTTTTAATGATTCCTGTGGGCCCTGACTTTTAATCTGATCCATTCAAAGTTCTTATTGACTCATTAAACACCATTTAATATTTCAAATATTCATAGATTGCGTGACAAAATGAAAAAATTTCATACGTAATCCTACCTAGTCAATGTTTAATCATGTGAAAATGGTGCTTCTCACATAAGTAGATGTCGAGCAGTTTGAATTACATAAGTAAAATCTTCATATATTTCATAACCTAAGACATGAAACTAAATATTTTAAGATTTACTAAGTCATTAGCAAATTTACGCCGTTTAAATTAAAATGTTAGGGCCCACCAGAGTCAGCAAACGGTGAATATTTGATGCCACGACCTATCCAGGCAGACTTTGTACTAATGCCATTCTAGCCGGAGGTGTGAAACTGAAAATTTTTATGTAAAGGTGGCATCATTTAAGTATCATTTTCATATCTCATTTACCCATGTGCGCAAATAAATGTGTGTATACACATGTCCAACGTTTAGATATATAAATGGGTGCAAATAAATGACCCCTTGCTCTCTGTTCTTATTGCGAGTCGGTGTACTATTGGAGTGAGTCTTGGCCAAGATTATACTATTATTGGAGAAAGCTCACACATTCATGCACAGTTCATAGCAGAGTGTCACACAGTAAAGTTATTGAGCTTGGTCCCAGAGGATGGTTGAGGAGCTGAGTGATATACAATAGGAAAATCACACCCCCAAATGGATTTTTTTTTTTTTTTTGAATGGCAATCCCCAAATGGAAACTATGAGTGAAACAGGATATAGACTTTGCATTTTAAATTTTCTTTTATGTATGAACTGAGCGTACAATCCACCTTTACAGAGCCCACTTGGGCCATTTTTGATCAATGCAACTCCTTTTCACACTATTAAACCAACCAGCCTCCACCACAAACTCACCAACTCAATTTTACGCTTGTCAAATCTTTCTCACCGTGGATTGGACATCAGAAAAATTATATGTGTAACCACCATACTGATTAGAATGGATTAGTCGCCTGGCTATCATTCTAAGCCCTAATGATCATTTAAAACTCAGCATAAAGCAAAGTGGTATTATACATTGAACCTCCCATGGTTTTGACATTTCATTACAATTTAATAAACTAAATCATTGACTATGGTAAGACGGGGACCAACTTTACCAGCTTTCACCTGCCCATCTAATTGATTACAAAAGGACTGGATTACAAGAATCCTTTATGATTACACCAAGCATCTATGCACTGGAATGGTCCCCAATGGGTACTAGTAGGGGTGCAACTCAAGCTGGATATAACCCAACTCATATGATAAAACCTGCCAGAAAATGCAATTTTGATGTGCCAGAACCTTAAATATCTGTATTGGGCCTGGACATTGAAATTACATCTAAATGATAATTCATTGTCATCATCAATTGTAGGGGTGCTCAATCAGGATTTGGGTTGAGCCTTTAGGCCCTTAATTAGGCAGGATGCAGGTCTAGTTTATGGCCTGTATAGTTAATGCTTGGGCCTATGTGCGCTTAAAGGCCCAGCATAGGCCTAGACCTGAAATTCAGGCTCATGGCCTGACTCGTGGCCTGATTAGTGATTAGGCCTAAAGTAAAGAAAACAGGCTTGCACAACCTTTAGCCCCCACCTGTTCACGCCTAGCCTTATCCTATCAATCTATGGTCTGTTATTATGCCTAAATTGGCCAAATTAATAGATCAATAAATAAACATAGTACCATGCAACTCATCTCTGCAATCCGCTTGGGACCACCATGCCAATCACACGAATTGGAGGATCTCAATGAGACCTTGTTGTATGCAATTTCGGCCCCATTATATCATCCGAACCTTTTTTTATCTATTGTCACCAAAGTTCAGTGGTTTTAGAAGGCATCAAGTTTATGTATATTAAAACCCTACAAATTATTCTCATTTAAATATTTCTATATATAAGAAATGAACAATTTCTATTGACCAGCATAGGGCCCATATTTGCTTGATCCAATTCATTTATATCATGTGCCTGTGTGGCAATTCTTGGAGATGTACCCACACTTAAAATGTTTGTGTGGTTAGGAAGTCCGCTTTTAACATAGAGGTCCTGCCTTTGAATCCCTTAAGGCCTTACCCGATACATAGGGCTTGTGGGTGATTCTATATATTCGTGGGTTTACCAATGATCGACCGAAGGGGGGTCGGCGGGTTCCCATGTTATAAATATATATATATATATATAAATAAAAACTACTCTACTAAATTGTTTTCCTGATTTTCATAGGTAATCTAGCTTGAAAGAGCAAGTAGAGGGAGGGTAAGATACCAACATCTTTAAATCAATCTTAACACAAAGTATGCATCATTTAGGCAAGGGGTTGTTGAGAGGGACACATCACTTACCTTGTGATTCACATACCCTTTAATCCTATCATCAGAGCACCAACCCCTTTAGAAAATGGTCATTTCCTTTCAAGCCCTGAAAAGGCAAAGACACTGTGTGTGGAAGTGAGATGGCTGTGGCCCAATCCTTCCACAGTGGGGTCAGTGGTCAGATCATTCTCCTAAAATAGACATTAGCCAAAGGAAGAAAGAGAGTCCAAAGGGCACTAGAGAGGGTGTTACATTCCATAGGTTAGCAGCCAACACTGGGCCCCACACCCTTATCACAAGGAGATTGTGACACCTAGGGACACCCCTTTCTCTAATGACCTTATCACCTCACGAGATTTGTGCTTCCTCTCCTAATCTCTTACTTTATCTCTCCTACTTTTCCTGAAAAATAAAGACAAATGAAACTTGTGCCACTAATGAAAAGATTTAAGTATGAATAAATTGATGGGTGTATGAAAGAGAGAGAAGAATCTTCTTCTTTTTACTCAGTCCAGAGAAGAAAGATAAGAAACTTGAAGTTATTGGTGAAAGGGAAACTTGATGCTCTGAGGGCAGCCCCTTAGAATAAGGTACTGAAGGAATTGCAGCGAGGCCCCACTTTGATTAATTAAAAATGATAAAAATAGCCGCCTTCATTATTCCAACAGTGACCAATTTCACTCCGGTTAGTATAGGTCTACCGTCAAATTAATCAGATGTTCTACATGTGATCAATCTAATGACAAGCCCTACCCTAAATTATGCAAAATAGAGAAGGTTCTTCTTAATTGTTTAGATTTACTAAGGTGACCATGTGGGTTCCAATTTTTCTAATTTGGTGAAAAGATAAAGGTAAGTGTACTAGGAAGAGTGATTTTTTTTTCCCATTTTGCTTTGACAAGGAAGAGATGGTAAACTATCCTAATCATAAGTTAGCATAATCTATGAAAAAGGGCTCATCCTACAGTGCTCCACATTAGTGCTCCATCAGCTCACTCTTGGTGTAGTGTTCCCCACATTGTGCTCTTGCACCACTATGACAGAGAGAAAGATTAGAGCTAAAAAAAAATTTAAAAGAAAGTTTTTACTGTTATGACAATGTTAGGTGTGGAGAGAGGGAGAGGGAGGGGTCATAACAATATACATAATCATTATAAAATGGGGGAAAAAAAAACTGTCATTCCACATTGGCCTTTCAAGGAAAAAAAGGATTGAAATCCTTACAATATACAGAATCATTAATTGTTGGAGAATCCTTGTAAAATATTCCTGACAGTTACAAACTTAAAATCTATCACGCTCACCGCCTAAATGTTATGATTAGTCAAAGGAAAATAGCTGAGAGAATGATCCTCAAAACCATCCATGAAAACTATACATAAATCACCATTTATCTTTCAAAAGGACCAATACTCACATAATTTTTTCTCTTTTGAAAGTGGATGTGGCTTGATTAACTTATAACAAAATGCACATCACAGTGTGAGGGCCATTCACACTTTTCATCTGTGAGGGGCTTCAATACATATCCTCCTATATCCCTGCAAGCATAAGGCGTTAATGGTCCCGGAATGTTTCATTACGAGAACGAATGAAGAAAACTTGTTTAACGGGTATTTTGTAAGACAGAAAATCCAAAGAGAGAGATAGAGAGATTTTATTATAGATGTGCACGAGAAAATGCCTACCAAATTTTTTTTTTTTCATTCATTTTCGAAATGAACCATTCCCATAATTATGCCATTTGGTACCACTGGCCGTAGAAAGAGATAAGTTGGTACAATTTGGTAACTAAATATTCTCATGTAGGACGTCCATCCAATTTAGATGTTAAAGAGGTGGTGGGCCTATCCAAAAATCTGGACCCCCAATTTCCAGGGCATCCATATGTTGAATGCGGACATTCCGGAGGAGAAAATTCTTTCAAGCTAGTAAAAACCAATTTAATTTTTTTACTCGAACTAATATCACACTAACAAAGGAACGCGCTATAAGCAGAATCAAAACCAATAGAGACAAGTATGATAAGTTTTTTTAGTTAAAACAAAACCACACTCCAATTAAATAGGCTAATCCATATTTACTAAAGTGGGCAGTGACCAATATGTATAGGTCTCATGTCATGCCTCAGTCTTATAGGATAGGGAAAGCAGTAAAACAAAAACAACAAAGGGAAAGGGCAAAATAAGAAAATGGGGAATGAATAATTGCACACTAATCACATATTTATGGCTCCTAATCTCTTTCTTTAATCCCCTCTTACACACACAACACAACCCCTTCCCTTTCCTTCTTCCCTCCCCTCGTAAAGACACATGCCCTCTCTCTCTCTCTCTCTATTTCTCTCTCTTTTCCAAACGGACTCTCCATCCAAAACGCCGTTAAGTGACGGGCCGTAACGCCCGATAAAAGTCTTTTTTGGAGTTGAGAATGGATCCGGACCCGGCCCAGATAACGTCCCCCCCTAACGGCGCCGTCAACGACCTCAACCGCCCACCCCGTCTCCCGCGCTGGACGAGGCAGGAGATCCTCGTCCTCATCCAGGGGAAGAGGGTCGCCGAGACACGTGTCAGGCGGGGAGGACCCCGGGCCCACCAGCTCGGAGGGGCCCACCACCAGGTGGAGCCGAAGTGGGCCTCCGTGGCGTCCTACTGCCGCCGGCACGGGGTGAGCCGGGGGCCGGTCCAGTGCCGAAAGCGGTGGAGCAACCTCGCCGGAGATTACCGGAAGATCAAGGAGTGGGAAGCGCAGATATCGGATGGGTCGGAGTCGTTCTGGGTCATGAGGAATGATGCCCGGAGGGAGAGGAGGCTGCCGGGGTTCTTCGACCGGGAGGTTTATGAGGTGCTGGAAGGAGGGGATGCGGCGGCGGAGGCGGCGGTGGGGGGTGCCGGAGAGGAGGAGGTGGGTTTGGATGGGTTGAATTCCGATTTCGATCCGTCCAAGGAGGAGGAGGAGGCGGCGGAGAGTATGGAAAAGGAGGTGGAGGTTGAGGCGGGGATTCCGGTTTCTGGTAATTGGGCTTTGTTTGATTTGGTAAAATTTTTGTGGGGTTTTTTTATGCTCCCTTTTTTGAATTGAAGTGAGATTTTTTTTTTCTTTTTTCGCAGTGGAGACGGCGGAGAGGCCGGAGATGGAGGCGGAGGTGGCGGTGCCGGTATCGGGTAATTGGGTTTTATCTGTTTCAGGGATTTTTTGGACTTCATAGTGTTTTAAAGGTTTCTGTGGAGAAAAACTTTTCAGGTTTTGGTGTGGTTTTTTCAGTTCTTGGATTTTTTTTTCTTTTTTTAGGGTTTTTGTTGGTTCAAGTTATATATATATTTTCCTTTTTGGTGATTATGTTTTTGGGGAATTGAAATGAGTTTTGATTTGTTTAAAGAATGTATCAAAATTTGTTCTTTTGGGCATTTTGCATCTATTTGTGATCACTTAGACCTGTTTAGATCTTCAATATGAAGATTTATTGAGAGTTATCTGTAAGTTACAAGGTTTTTCTTTTGGTGATGATCTGTAAGTTTGCAGTTGTTTCTCTTTTCGGATCCTCGGTAATTTGAGTGCGGGTAATCCAGTTTACATGTATAAATCAGGACTCATGCATTGGGATGACCTGTGCAGTTGTTTTGTTGTTTGCTATAACCAATTACAAGCAATTAGATTTACAGAATGAGTTTTGAGGATCCAAATAAGGCACTGTCAAAACTAATTACACCTAACCAGACTTATATGTAATTAGATTTGTGAATACACTGGGTTACAAGGATCCAAGCGCCTAAGAATTGTAGCGAACTTGTAGAGGCGATTGGGTCCACTCGATTTATAGAAAACGAGTTCTTTTGGTTTCTTTTTCCTTTTAGTGGTTGTGAAAATTTTGATTTGGAGTGGTTTCTGTTGGTGCTTTCATCTTCTTTCTGCAGCATTAAGGGGAATTGCATTTTGGGTGACAAGTTTTGAAGGGAAGTGTGGGGGCATTTTGGTTTTATTTTGGGGGCTTGGAAATTTAGAAGCAGGGTTTATTTTATATTTGTTGGGGGGTTGGGGTACTTTGAATTTGACTGAGTTTTCTGTGAGGTTTTTGCTTTTTATCCTTTCTGCGAAATGTCTGAGAGTTCTAATTCTAATACGTTTTGGTTTATGTGTGGTGTGAGGATTTTCGTGATTTTGGATAGATTAATGCAGGGCTTTTGGTTTCCTCCTGTGGTTTGAATTAGCATGCTTTCATTGGCATTGAATTAGTCATTTATTTGTACAAAATTCATTATTCACTTTGAGCTGAAATTCTGTTGTCAAGAAAAAAAAAAGGCTTAGTAGTATGTGGATAATTATTGGATTGGATCCTAGTGCTTGCATTTTATGGTGTGATCGCTGTTCTATGGGGTTGCAGATTATTGTTTTGACTTTAATTTCTTCGCTCGTTTGGTTTCCTTTTTCCTTCTACTTTGTTCAGATTTGAGATTTGAAGATTGGTTTTGGAACATGAGTAGTGATTTAATGTGATGGTGGTGTGGGGGTAAAGCCCGTCTGGATGAGGGCCGCTTCATGGGGAAGTGGGATGTGAAGCGGAGCAAAAAATCCAGTGTGATCTGTGGCCTGTGCCATTGTAAATTTGTAATTGTAACAGCTTTGATTTTGATTTCTCCTAAAATAAAAAACTCTGATTTTGATTACAAAAAGCATAAAACTACACTGTTCAAATGGAGGTGCAACTTCTTCCACCTACTATCTATATGGTAATGTACACATCATTGCATCATTCTTCTACCTTGTGTCCCCTGGTGGGCCCACCTTCATCATTCCACCGCACTAGGTACCGTTCTTGTAGCAGACTGGATTTCTATCTGATTATGGAGCTATGGCCTGAGTTTCTACATTTTGCTAATTTGCGGAATTTTGTTGATTTTTAAGGAGCCATTTGCTTGTATGGAATTGAATACATAAGAATTCATGGTCAAATGGGCTCCAAGATTATTAAACAGGTGAGGGGTGATGGATACAAGGTGGAGGTGTAATTGGGACCATGACAATCTTAGGACTTGAATTACTAGGGTGATGACTTGGTATTCATTGCCCATCTCCCCATGAGTCATTTTCCATTAGAAGGGAGGGGGGGGGGGAATATTTTGTAGTTGTTTTTGGGTATTAACAGTTGTTTCTTCAATTTTAACCACTTATAGAAATACAAGGTTTAGAATTCGAAACTTAATTAAATGAGACAAACAGGCCCTAATTGATTTCGGGGGTTCAACCTTTTCACTTATTTGTTGCCATGAATACTACGATTATTGCATACTGTGGCAATTTTGAGTGCAACTGAATTATTTTTTGATATGATTGAGCCTGACTGAATTTTGGTTGCTTCCTTTCTTCTCACCTGATTTGGGAGCTGTAGCTTAGTTTATAGGAAGAGTTACAATAATTTACTTGATTTTGCCTTCTTTGGGTGCAGAAAAGAAGTATCAGCCAGTTTATCAAGAATATCTAAATCCAGGTAAGACTAGTGCTTCCCTGTTTGTTTTTAGTGGATTTCAATGATGGCATCTCCATATAGCTTGCCTTTCCTTTTCCCATACCAGGACTTGCTGATATTTGAAGTACTCTCTAAAATCTGTGTTTCCTCTGCATCTTAAAATCTAATATGTAATTGCATGTCATTTGGTTTCCCTTGTTAAATTGTATTTTTGAAGCAGGAGGGATCTTAAAGCCAATTACGAAATAAGTAGAATGATGCCAGGGATGAGTTTTGTTGTTGAATGAGGTGGATCATGTAAACTTGGAGCTAATTGGACTGCAAACCTAACTTGTAATATAGTTGTGGAATTGTTTTTACATGATTATACTTAATGACTTGTTTCCCCACATTAAGTACTGTTGCAACTCAATTCTAACATTTTGGGATTAAAAAAAAATGTTGTACCTTCCCATCATATTCCACTGTAGTACCCGTAGCAGGGTAAGTAGCATGTTATTGTTTTTTTGATAGGTAGTAGCATCTCATTGTGACTAAGGAAATTCCCTGATGGCAGATTAGAGTTTTTCCAGGAATTATTAGGTAAGGCAAGATCTGTTTGTTTCTATCTGTTTCTGTTGAGCTCTCTACATCAGCAAGTAAAGGGTCAAGTTACTAACAATGCCATCAGTGCATTGTTATTACAATCTTGATCTATAACTGAATTACTTTAGCCTTTCACATTTGTGGTCATCAAGATTCTTTTTTGTTGGAATTGGCAAAGCAAGAAGTCAGAGTTAAAAGCAATTGGTTGACATTTAGAAATCTGGACCTTGTTTGAGTTATTGTTGTATCTTGTGTTGGCATTCATTTCAAGTCTAATGAGTTGATGACACTCTTATGAAGAAAGTAATCTTTGGAATCTATATCTATGTATTGAGGAGTCTGCCATTGTCTTTGGATGATTTTTTAAAAATTTAAATTGCTGTTATTTAAAAGAAAAAAAAAAGTCTACATAAAGGTCTATAGTGGATTCTTTCATTTCAGTATTTGCAAGAAAGACTTATAAATGTGCTCCTTTCTTGTTCTGGTACTAGCAGTATACAAGGTTATAATGCAACCTGGAATTTTGATGGCAACTTTGCATGCTGACTGATCGGTAGCAGAGGGAGCAAATTTTTATCTTTCTCATAATCTTTTTTAGAGATGCCAATATGAACAACAAAAGCTAGATCTCTGATATGGAGATTTCTTCAAAATATGGCTATGTCGTGTGCTTTTTAACAGGCATTTATTGATTCATCAGCGATTCTTAATATCATACACTCAGCAAAAGAGTTAAACAACTTGTTCTGGGTGTATATTCAGGAACCATAGAAGATGTGAGCTATTTTTCCAAATTTCCCTCCCAAATATTTATTGCTACTGATTGCTTTTTTAATTCGAGGCAGAAAAGTAAAAGAAACACACCAATATGGCGTCTTATGTCCGCAGACACAACTGAATGGTTATCGCAAAAAATTGATGGCATTATGTGACATATCGCAATGCAATTTTCATTTAAATGAAGGCTTAAGGCTGAACCTTGTGGCTTTACAAGCAGAAAAACTTCTTTTCCGATTTTTGGGTGTCTATGCAAATAGTCAGATTCTCAATAATTAGAATCTGCAGATGACAATTGGCCAACTGCAGATGAATGCATTTAATGAATACACATTTTTACTGATTGGGTTTACTCTCATAGGTACACCAAATGAGCAGCAGCCAGCCTTGAATCCTGAGAAAGGTTCTACATCTCGAGATGGAAAGAAGCGGAAGCGGGTTTCTCCAGAAGGTGGTGGAGTCACCAACCTGCAGGGCCAGCTAATAGAAATCGTGGAGCAGAATAGCAGGATGATGAAAACCCAGTTTGAAGCCATGAATATTAATTGCCAACTGGATAGAGACCAGAGGAAGGACCACACTGAGAGCTTGATTGGTGTTCTTAGCAGACTCGCTGATGCTCTTGGAAGAATTGCTGATAAGTTGTAGCATGGCTGGAAAAATGATAAGGCAGGAAATGCAAAGCCAGTGTACAGGTAGATACAAGCCAAACAACACCAGTTTAGTGAATGCAGCAGCATTTTATAAATTAACACTACTTGATCCTAAGTTATTGTTGTGTTTGGATGCAGCCCAAGCAATGAGTAGTTTGTATAATTTGGTAGAATGGGTGGTTCTCTGTTCATATATGCCTTTAGGGTGGTGCCATATTATTGAAAAACACATGTTAGGTGCGATATTTCATTTTTCTCGGGCTGCACTGTCTAATTTTTGCATCACCCTAAATGCACAGTGAATGGAAACTTGTCAGTCTGCCTAATTTTTCTACCATATTGCAATTTGGAATACATCCAAACACGCTCTTGGGTGTAAAGCCCTGCAGTGTCCTTCCCACTTTCTTTTCTTTGAGCTCGATGCCACAACAGAGTTGCAGAGTTCGCAGGCATCATAAACCTACATGAGCTGAAGTAAAATTTACAGAATCTTGCTACTTTCTCTCTATTTGGATCTTGAGGTTGACAAGTTCTTATAGAATAAAACAAAAGGAAAAATATCGTCTCATACTTGTGTATGAATATATCTGTTGCAATGTCATTATAAAATAGTGCTGTTGGGTAGATTGCTGATTTTATTTAACTTCTCTCTCTCTCTCTCTCTCTCTCTCTCACACACACACACACACACTGATCATGACGGTTGATGTGGTAGCACTGAGCAGTTTGGATGGAACATGCACTGAAAATTTTGGAATCTCTGTTAAGGACTTTGCCATTATTTACCATTATGGGAAAAGTGCTGCTATTAACCAAAAGGCATTACTTGTGGCAATGGTTCTAACTGCATCCTGAAAATTGAATCTGAACAGCTGCGTTACCAAGGAATAAATTAAGGGGTGTGATTATGACAGTGCAAACACCTGAGGAGCATGCAATGCAACTGAAAGCAAGGAATTGCTACCAAGCAAGCTCTAGATATGCAGTTAGATCAACCATCCGTTATCACACAGACCACATGGGCACATGCACCCAAGTTACCTTCGATTGATTCACCAGCTCACCCAGTTAAAGATAAAAAAAAAAAGGTCCTGTTTAGGCTCTTCATAAACCAAGCGCTGATAACCCAGTTTAAATGGAGGGTTTGTGCGCTAGTAAACCTGAGTTGCCCATGGGTGACAATTGTTTTGTTCTAGTTGCCAATGCAACATCGAGACGATAGAATTTCAGTTGTGAAACATATCAAATACAGTCAGGAAGTGGAGTCATCTGATTAACCTAGGAGGCTGGGACCCATACTAATGATCTGGTTTCTCAAAGCTGATTCTCTATCCTACTGTGGATGTTTCCGGATCATCTTCCTTCATCACATAGTTTTCCTTGGGCTTCTGCTGCAGTGTGGACTGGGTAGATCATCCATCCTCTGCACTGACCCCATACCAGTGTCCTTGTGCTTCTGCTTATTTTCAGATCTATGATTCATCATTGTAGCACCACCTGCTTCTAGGATAGTTGCCGACTTCCGAAGGTGCACAGCGTTCTCCAGCTGTACGGCGGCTGACATGTTTGCTATCATACTGCATAAGTAGGTTAGATTCATGATCATCTTTCCTCTGCCCAACTATGACTATTTTTCTCCCAACTGCCAGTGGAACTCCTGCTAGATTTATGAGAGCTTTCAATTGTTCCACCTTCTATACCATAAGGCTACCTAAATGTAAGTGTTCACGGTCCCATTCCCATCCGCCACTTGTCATGACCCGGGCCCGAGATCGGGGCTAATCCGGATCGCGATGATTTCATACTTACTCCCGTAAATCCTGAATAAACCGAAGTTAAGACAAGACTTACAAGGGATCTAACCTGTATACCTATCAATTGTACATTTTTGTGGAATACATGTATACATTGACAATAAGTAACTTTACATTAAAAGTAAAGTTCACATATACAAAATTATGGTCCAATAAAGTCCACCGCTGCATATTCACAATACAATGCAGAGGACATTTAATTACATCTCAAAAATGATTTACAAAAGTATCTATCAAAATAATTCCCAAAATAAATCCAAAATATTCAAAACCAATGCCCTCCGAACTATGCCCACTCCGCTAATCCTCCTGGAGGAATCGGATGGGCCTCCTCCGCAGGCGGCGCTGCCTCTGCAAGGCCGGCACGGGCAACTGGGCTTGTAATGCCATCAATAACACTATGAACACGACGGTTCAGCAATGTATAAACAACTCTATGATAATTTATGTTAGACCTGTTCATTTCTCAATGCAATAACTATAGACAGTATAAAATTCTGTACAGTGTAGTTAATCAATAATCAATGACTAATTTCAACTACAATAATAGCATTATCATTCAATTCAGTTTCTTCTCAAAGGAAGTGTCAGTCATTTCATTTCATTCGGTATTCATTCATTTCGTTCATTTCCTTGAATATTCATTAGATGGCTTATGGGACTATTCAGTCCAATACTTTTAGGTGGCTTATCAATTCAGTGACTTTTCAGTCTATGTGTGGGATCTACCAGTGTCTTGATCAGAGATCACTGGCATCACCACGGAGCTCCGGAACACCCCATCCATCTGCTGCAGCAGGATTATTCATTAATTCATTGCATTGATTCATTGTTCAATGGTTCATTATATCTATTCATTATTCAATGGTTCATTGTAATTATTCATTATAACTCCAATTGAGTTAGAGGAATCATTAGTCATTTACGGTCCTACTTGTCTCTATCTCAAATTTAGACAATTTCTAGGTGTAATCATTAGTTACTAAATGCACGTGTTATTTTCTATGGACATCACATTTGCATTTAATATGTGCATTTAGTCTCTAAAAATTTCCACCCACAATATCAAAATCCACTCGATCGGACCGATAGGTCCGATCGATTGGCCAAATTTTTTCTTACAATTCATGTTTGGCCAGTATCAGGTTCGCTCGAGCGGATCCAGGTTCGCTCGAGCGGACTTAAACAGACAGGGGATTCGCTAGAGCGGACTTCCAGTTCGCTCCCTACAAAATACAGTTTACTCAGACAGAAACTTCATCGCTCAAGCGCACATAATGTTCGCTCGAGCGGACCCTTTTTGCATCAGACAGTAACTAGTTCGCTCGAGCGGACTCCCAGTTCGCTCGAGCGAACTGTCCAGAACCCAGACTCCGGATTCTGAACAGTTGCTCTTCTTCTTCCATTTCCATTACAAATCCATTCTAAACCGGCAATAAGCACTTGGAACCTCCTGTTCCCTACTCCATCAACATTCCACATCCATCATAACAATACTATTCCACCAAGAAATCCATACAACTATATCAAATCCATAAGAATCTCCATTTCTATAACTAAGAAGAAGGGTTTGAGAACCACCTCTTACAATTCAAAGGAAACATAGAAAACTAGCATGTTTAATCATAAAGGAGCATTTATACTTGCCTCTTAGGATCTATTAGTAAGAAATCCTTTGATAGCTTGACTTTGAGATGAGAAATCCCCAAATCCAAACCCTAACCTCCATGAAAACACAAAATACTACTCTATAAGCTATTTTGTGCTAAAACTACTCTAAATCATTCATGGGAACTTCAATGCACTAAAAGAGATCCTAATACTTACTTGTGACTCCAAGGAAAGGGCTCTTTGAGTTCTCTATGAAGCTTCAACACTCCAATATGGAAGAACAAGGTGAGGAAGAAGATGAAGATGATGAAATCTCTTCAAAAGTCACTTGAGTCACTCCCAAACTCACTCTTGATGAAGGAGGATGGAAGAAGGAATGAAAGAAGGAGTCTAGGGTTTCTCTCTTGCAAAGGATTTGAGTTGAATGAACTCAAAGGGTTCATTTCAATGCTTATAAGGGGTATTTTGCAACTAGACCCCCTTTTTCTTTCCTATTCTCCATTCAAGTCAAATGAAGGCCCACTTGGTCAACTCCTAGTCTAATGACCTCGAGCCAATTATGGAAGTTAACGTACTCGTCGAGATACGCGTGTTGGTATCAAGAGTTTCCGTATTCGACAAAATACGTATAAATCCGTATTTACGAAAAAGGTCTTGTTTCCTTTGTTTAGGTCTAAATCTCATTCAATCCATTTAATACCCTTCATTATCATCTCATTAGGCTTAATTCAATCATTTGAGACTAATCTCATCTAGTTTGGTCATTAACCATCATTAGGTTAATTAAACATGATTAATTAGTTTTAACTTCAATTAATTAGAGTTAATCTTGATTAACTCGGGGCGAGGCCTTACACCACTTCTCCACGTCTCGATGAAAATTCTTGGTTATGATTTAATGCTATAAAGTTGTAGGAATGGTTATTTTTTTTTTTTTTATTTATTATTATCTGTAACAGAAGTCATAGATATGGTTTCTTTAGAGATTTTATCCCCAACCCAAAGATCCTCTTACTTTTTATTTGCTTCCCATCTCCTACTAAACCCCCCATTTTCTGCTGTAGTGTCGTTGTTTGCCTTTCACAAACTGCATCTTTTCCTTGTTTCTGGTAGACAGTTTCGTTGAATCTTCTTGTGCAAATTACAAAATAGTAATTTTGAAAAGTGGAAGGTAGTAGATGACAAATTAGATAAGAAATATGATGAGCCGGTGATTGGATCACACAGAAGAGTCACTGGAGATTAGATAACAGATTCATCCAGTGCCACCCCTGCTAGTAAGCTATTTGCTACGTTCCCCCTTAAGGCTGGAGCCGCTTCAGAGCATCGCATTATTCTGAAAATCTTTTGAACTTTGGTGAGAAGCTACACAAAAGACAATGGTGCTGGCTGTGAAAGGTAGATTTGCTATATATAAATTGAAAATGCCAATTCAAAAAGATGGCAACATGTCCACTGAACATGCCCTTTAGAAAAGCCTTTTCCATATTTCTGTCATCATTGAGAGTAGGAAGGATGATATTGGTGCACCTTTGTCTTGGGTCTCTCATGCTAGCCAAATAGCCTATCAGTAACCCATTCACTAGGATATAAAATCAGGTTCCTGAGATACATTCCCATATCCAAGCCCCACTCTCTCAATCAAGTACATGAAGTGACCAATCGACATGGTAGGAGGCCTTTCTAAATCAATTTTGCATATGACTCCTTGTTCACCTTCCCTTTCCCTAGGGTAACTACATTAATTTGCTATGAACATACCATCCAAATTCTGTTTTCCATTTATGAAGTTCTTGGAATGGACTAATAATGCTTGGCATTGCTACTCTCAATCTTTTTCCTAGCACCTTGGAGACGATTCCCACTAGACTAATTAGTTGGATTTTTTATATTTTAATCACAACTTTCTCTTCCTTTTATCTTTCTTTGTTTGGCTTTGGTAAGTACTTACCACTCCCGGTAAATATTCACGTTACCCTCAAATCTATTTGCTAGTACCTTGGAGATGAATTTTTTTTAAATTCTGGTTCTGCTGTGATGCCCTCTACAGAGTGGAGGTAATTTTAATTTTTAAACCATGAGTGCAAAGCATTACCACCAGTTGAGATACAGCTCCTTGTATTTAGTTTGTATGCACAACCATGATGAAGTACAGAATAAAAATAGAGACATGAGAACAAAGTCAAGAGCACTAATTTCTCATTATCGAATCCCTGATGATATACATATGATAGAATTTTGAAAAGAGAATTCCATGTTTATTACGCCCAATAAACTAAATGGACTTGGATTGCAGGATTCGAGCTCAACCCAACCTAGCCAATGAACACTTCCTACTTATCCAACATTTATCCCTTGTTTGATTGAAGTAGCTAAAATATGCACCTACAAATGGTTGAACTGAGCTTTTGAGGGTGATTTTTTTGACTGATATTTGACCAGCTCCTGATTCATGGCACACCCTCTCGTCCTCTAACCTAGTGATTGGATGTGTCTAGGTGGGTCTCATAGAGAACAGGGTGTATTTTTTTTTTTATCAAAACAAACCCAAGATTCTTGTAGAGCCTGCTTGTTTGTATGAACTGAATTACTCAGAATTTTAAGAAATGTATTCCTATCAATCTGGAATGCTCGCCAAATTGTGCTTTGAAAAGGACTGTGAATCCTTCTAAGAGTGATTGGAAACTTAAATGGCAATCAAGAAGTTGCGATAAATTTAAACCTCAAAGCAGCTGGGAGTGGCTAGAATCCACTTATACATTAGAGCAAGTAGATGGTATGGAGCATAGAGATGGTATTGAACATCTTCTATGCTTCTGGCAGGATCCTACCTTCTTTTGGACAAAATAAGAACCACATTTCAAAATTGTCCTTAAGTTTTCCAAACGCATATCAAGTAAGGACAAACCACCGGATCTGAGATTTCCGGTTGCAATGAATAGAAAATAGAGGCTGGGTCCGGTCTTCTCCGACCTCTCATTCCACCATTTTCGATTCAACCTTGGAGAATAAGTCTGATTCAGGAGCTTGATGATCGGAACCTCGTCCACAGAGTCGATCTCCTCATCGAATCTGGTGACTACTTGGATCCTCTTCTGTCCGATCAGCAGCTTATAATAACATTCCATTTCATTATTAGGTGGTCATTTCCATAAAGACAATAGTGTGGGATGGGATCTGTTAGGAAATGTGGCCCACATGACCACACGCCCAATCCATGGCCCCACTTGGACAACCAATTTAACTATAAGTTTCGCCGTATTATACAAGATCTTTACAGGAGATATCTTTGGTTTTTGAAGAAGTTCTAATCAACCAGGACTCTTATTTGCTAATTCATGCAAGTTTCTAAAGCTCATGAATAAGGATGGACTCAATGGCAGTGGCAGCTCTAGGAATTTGAGTAAGTGGGGTAAAAAAATAAGACTTATCTTCCACAAATCAAATAAATTTGTTTTCCCCTTCATCAACACCTGTCATCTACTTGCGATAATACGACAAATATAATATAAAATTCTCAAATAATCTATTTTCGATAATCAGACAAAGATAATATTGAATTCTTAAAATAAAAAAAAAACAAGAATTTTAATACATTGTTACTAATAGTTCTTAATTCAAAAGAAAACCCAAATACATAAACTCCTACAGCTGCCCTCAAAAGGTTTTCATGTGTTGAAATCGTTGTATAATAGCTTCATTATTAGCACTAGCAACCACATCCTTTTTAATATATGTGACCAAATAGTCATTCATCTATGGATATCCCATTCGGTTATGCAACTTGTTATTTACGTACTTCATTACTGAAAAAAGCTCTTTCTACCGTCGCAGTCGCTACTAGTAAAATCAACGCCAATTTTAGAAGCAGATAAACCAATTGGTATACATATCATTCTTTGACTCCACTAATTTTCTAGCAATGTCACGAATTCCTTTAAGTTCTAAAAACCCATTGCTATAGCACATGTCAGCAATGTGGCCCACTAATTTTTTATTTACTTTGATAGACAGTTGGCCCATCAACTTAGGCGGTGGGTATTTTATGGTGACTTTAGTTCACTAGCACATTAACAAAGAAAAGGTGTTATCCCATTCGATGACATTAACAAAGAAAAATTTATGGTGACTTTAGTTCATCCATGGATATCCCATTCGGTTATGCAACCTGTTATTTACGTACTTTATTACTAAAAAAGCTCTTTCAACCGTCGCAGTCGGTACTGGTAAAATCAATGCCAATTTTAGAAGCAAATAAACCAATTGGTATACATATCATGCTTTGACTCCACTAATTTTTTAGCAATGTCACGAATTCCTTTAAGTTCTAAAAACCTGTTGTCAGAGCGCATGTCAGCAATGTGGCCCATTAATCTTTTATTTATTTTGATAGACAGTTGACCCATCAACTTAGGCGGTGAGTATTTTATGGTGACTTTAGTTCACTACCACATTAACAAAGAAAAGGTGTAAAGTTAGTTAATGTGGGGTGAAACTCTTAAATTGAATAGGGTCAAAAGCTTCCAATAAGTTCAATTCATGATATAAAAAATTTTATTTTTAAAATATTTTTTCAGATCTCGGTGGGGTCAATTAACCCTATTGAGATCAATGTGGAGCAGCCCATGCTCAAGGGATAGAGACGAAGAAAGCTTCCATGTAAAAGTCAGTTTAAGAAGTCGTTCTTAATCACCCATTTGAAAGGCTTCAATGCGTAGCTGCCCATAATTTAGTTCTATAAACTTAAGTGTTTGGCAGGTAATCTTGATTTCTAATGTACTATCTGTGGTCATAGTCACTCTATTTAGTTAGAATGTTGTATCATATTTCATAAATGGTATGGATGGATGAAAGGGATGTGAGCAAGGGGTGGATAATATTATTGCCAACTGCACACAATTCATCCTCTATGGTTAGGTTTCTCAACCGACTTCAAAGACCTGGTCAAGCCTCCATGGGTGGCCACTGGTGTTAGCCCTATTGGGTTCCATAGAGTAGGTCCAATATGGACGGGAGCTCAACATTCAGAAAAGGAGAATTTTCAAAATAGTTATTAAGTTTTCAAAGTTTTAAACAAAGAAAAAACAAAGGGGATTTCGAAATAGGGTTCAAGTTCTCCATCCAAGTTTCAATTAAGGATATCTGATAAAATTCATTCTACATCAGCGACCTCTCTTCCTTTTATTTCGCCAGGATGCACTTAATTGAAAATTTGATCGAAAACTTGACCCTCTTTTGAAAATTCAAGGCTTTTAAAACTTTTTTGAAAAACTTTCTACTATTAAATTCGTTCATTTTGTTAGTTATCTCTTATAGTTTTACCCGATGCATGTGGATAGAAAAGTTTGTATGTGTTCTAAGGATTAATACTCGGCTCTTAAGAATCGAATGTCCCTCGGGCTAAAGGCGAAAGGCTCCTGGACTCGACCGTAGATACTTGAGTTATGAAAATAAAATATCCTATGTTAAATTCACTTAATGGAGAATTCAATGTCTATTGAGTTCATTATCTAACCCTCTGTTTGGGAAGGGGGGGAAGAGGGGGGAAGGAAAAAAAGGAGAAGAAAGTGAGGGGAAAATCTTTTTGGGGGGTGTTTGGGAAGGGGGGAGGAAAAGGGGCGGGAGGAAAGTGGGGGGAAAATGAGGGAGGAGAAGGAAAATGAGGGAAAAAGTTCTTTTTGCCCTTTTTGTCCTTTATTGTCATTTAGAAACTTTTATGAAAGTAAAGGTAAAATGGTAATTTTTCATGTACTTCACAAACAAACACAATCCTAATGGCTCTGGGGTAAGTTGGACAGGAGATATCTTGGGTTATAAAAAAAAATTACCTAATACCGCACAGTGGACACGGATGGCCCACTGCTGCTGAAAAAATAAAACCGTGGGCCCAATTCCCATACTCATGGAGCGATTGAGAGACATGAAAAGTGGGCCACACCAACGACCCCAGATGGTGGTGGATTCCCGCACAACCTTTACTTACACAAATGGCACGTGCCATGCACGTGAAAGACACATTGGGCCCTTATAAAAAATGCCCTCTATCGTTACTCAACCTTGTTTTCTTCTTCCTGCCATTGAAGGCTTGACCAGCTCCCGCAGCAAAACCCCCTCTCTCTTTCGTCTCCTTTCCTTTCATGTCCATCTCGCCCTCTGACGCTCAAAGATCCTCACCGTCAACGTCTTGTTCTCTCTCCCAAAACCCTAGCTCCAATCATGGCCCACTTCATCCCTCTCAATCCCTCCTCGACCGTCCGATCGCCTCTGCCCCCGACGCCTCAGCCGTCGGATCTCTGCAGATCTCCGCATCGGAGCCTCTCTCTGTCGGAAATCCCCGTATGAGTTTTAATTCTTCTTCTTCTTCTACTTTTTGGTCGAATTAGGGTTTTTGATCTATGGAATTGGTGGATTCCTCTGCTTCTCTTCGATTCCTGATTTTGAGGAAGAGATTTTCTTTCTGAAATGTTGTGAGATCATGGTGTTTTCAGTACAAAATTGCAATTTGCTTTTTATGGGAATGATCGATGTAGAGTCAAGTGTAGAATCTGTGATTCTTGTTTGCTCTGATACAAATCTGGTATGAAACTGAAATTACTATACAACATTGTAGGAACTGCTTTTCTTTTAGGGAGAACGCACTCATTGAGAACTATTTATGATATAACCCTAATAAAGATTCTCTTAACATGGGCATTTGCGAAAAAAGGAATAAACTTGCTAAATAGAAAGTAGCCCGATCGAATTATATTCCTCCCGCATAGAAGGAACGACCTCGTCTTCGAGGTTGGAAGGGTGGAAAACATAGCTGAACGGCGAACCACTACTTGCGAGTAACATCATCATCATCATCGAGGGAATTAGACCACTGGGTTAGGAACTCTGTCACTGTATGATGATCATGATGCTTCACCATATGGCAATCCAACACAGCTAATGGCTAAGTCCCTCATGGTTCATTAAAGAGATGATGTTGTGCCATAGTTGTAGGAAGAATCTTCTTTTATAAGCATGAGTCGTGAAAAACAAGGTGAACCTTTGAACCTTCAGAAAGCTCCAACTTGTAAGCTATCGGTCCAGCTCATTGAATCACCATAATTGGACCATGGAGGCGGGTGTCAATTTCATTGAGCTATGAGAGGCAATAGAGAACTGTCTAAAGGTTATAGTCGAAGAAAAATCAAGTCACTGGCAACAAATTCTTGTTCAGATCAATGCCGATCTGCTTATTGCTTCATGCAATTTTGAGCCATGGTAAGATTTTTGTTGAGACATAACATAGAAACATGAGGACATACTTTGAGCGCAACTTGTGCCGCCAAGTTACTACCGAGAAGGTAACTACCGAAAAGATAAGATGTGAGTTTAGGGGCTGGCTGACATTGATAACTTCATTTGGTTTCATTTTGGTGGCCGAATGGAAGCTAGCATTGTACCACCATTTGTTAATGTAACCAATGTACCAGTGCTTGAGAAGATCATTACAAAAGCATGGAGATAAGCTTCAGGATACCTATTGACTGCTTCGGCTCGATCAACCAGCCTGCGGGCAGTATGAAGACCTCATCATAAGATGAGTGCCTTGCAATTGAAATAATTCATGTCAAAATTTGTTAGTAGAAATTGGGTCTTGATCGCTGCTGATCGATTGAGACATACCATGACAATGACAAATATGATTTACGAAGAGTTGGGCAATTGTCGATGTTGAATATGGATGAGAAAGAATAACAGAGTGTGCACTTTTAGAGAGGTGATCAATGAAAACCATGATCACTTTGTTACTGAATATCGTGGGTTATCCTCTCCACCAAATCCATGGTCAAATTTAATCTGGAATGGAAGTGGCCATATTGGACCAGTTGAAGCTACATTCTATCCCTTGTTTAGTTGACATACATCACATTTGACACAAACCTTACAATATCAATGCGCATCCGTAATGGAAAGTGGATAGATATGGAATCTTCATATACACCTAGGTCCTAGATGCCATGCCAGTGGAGTTTTCACGCATTGGAGTTGCCTAGGAGTCTTCACACAGGGCTAAGAGAGTTTGATTTCCTCAATATTGGAAGAGAGGAAAATATTCGTTGATTTCTTTGGAGAATGTTTGCAATCTTAGTTTTCATTTAGAGATTTTACCTTCTAATGACAGAAGTTAGTTATTTGACTCCTAATTATAGATCGTAATCTCTAATATGGGATCCAAAAGTTATTGACTTACTCATCATGATAAATCTAAGCAAATCACAATAAAAGTTGATTCTTTCAAGATAAAATTTCCTAAAATACGAAATTTGGCACGTGACATGACCACAATGCCTTTATTTAACATCTAACTAATTAATCACTTAAGTTATGAGCCGTCTTATTGGATTGGTCCTATCTGGGTTTTCTAGGGCTTTCTTTCGTTGATAAATCATTTTTTACCCATGGCATGCGTCAGTTCTCATCAGTGTGAGAGAACTCAACTCCAACGAGCTAAGATGAACTGGATTAAAAACCAACCATTAAAATTTACCATCTAATGGTTGGATGTCTTTCAACAATCTTTGTGTAGGTAGGGCATGCAATTGAGTTCTCCCGACATTGGTAGATCAGAGGTGGGACTTCTGTTGATGGTCTTGTAACACTTGATGTTCTCGAATAGTTGGATCATCTAATGGTTTAGATCTAAGTTTTCGATCCATAAAAAATATGATCCATCCTTCAGTCTCTCTCATGCAAGCGTCCACCATATATCACCAAATACAAAGTTAGTGCTGGGCATCTGAATATGACATTTCATGAGAGAGGACCCTTACAATCGAGGGTCAATCATTGTTCCTTCTCAGGCACTTCTGGGTTGACTAGTGTTGCTTGATTCGTTGAATCTGAACCTCTCTTATTGATTTAACTCTTCTTTATCTTCTTTGTTTTCTCTTATCACTTATTCTGCTATTGCACTTCCATCAAGCACGAGATCGACTTTTTTAACTTGCATTCCCCTGCAGGCTGATTTAGTAGGACATTTGGCCATTAATGTCTGCTTCCACCACATATGACATAGTCTGATTCATTAAGACAATCAATTGTTTAATGGGCCACATGCAGGACAAATTATAACATTACTTTTAGGTCGTGGAGGTGGATTAGCTATGATACCTGGATGACATTTCACCCATGGTACCCGTGCCGACACAGTCCTATACAAATATGGATATGAGATACGGCAAGATACGGTGCAAAAACAAGGGTTTTTTTTTTTTTTCCAGAAAAAAGGGGAAAGGGGTGGGGGAGGGGAAATCAGCATTGCTTCTTAGTTCCGTGAAGGAAAATAAAAGGGAGAGAGAGAGAGAGAGAGAGAGAGAGAGAGAGAGAGAGAGAGAGAGCACCTAGTGCCACAATGAGCTGCTTGACTGCCACCCACCCAGTGCCACAATGAGCTGCTTGACTGCCACCCACCCATTGCCATCGTCTTCTGCCCGCCCCCGCCCCGCCCCCCCCCCCCCCCGAAACCCAAAAAATGCTCTCACCCATCTCGAACCATATCTCAAGAAACAGAAAAGGAAAAAGGGGGAAATGTCTTTTATAAGAGCATTTGCCCTTTCCTAATTTGCCCATACTTTTTTGTTATTCCAAAAATGTCCTTTTGCTTTATGAGTTGCCCATCTCTTTTTCTTTTTTTCTTCATAAATGCCCCATTGCATATGTATAATACGAAAATTCCACGAAGTTTAATTTATTTTCATAAAAGCTCCGTTGTTAAATTTATATATGGGAAATATTCAAGTCTAGTTCTCACCTATTATATGAGAACTTTTTTGCGGGGCTCAACTAGCAACCCATCCAAACCTAGTAACCAATAGGAACCCACTGATAGTCACCGATCCCAAGGATTGGCACACATCCGAATGGACTAAACCGTTGGATCGAGAGTTGAATATTTTTTTGTATATGAAGCCATTAAACTTGTGGGCTACGGATGAAGGGGTTAGGGGCATGGGTTTGGGGTCAAACTTGATACTTGGGGTGGTCTCACATAGATCTTTCCATCCCTCCTGGTCCCATCCCCAAATGTGGGCCCCACAAAAAAGTTCTCACATAATATGTGAGAACAATTACCACCTGAATATTACCCTTTATATATGATACAAAATACTTTATTATTATTTTTTTATTGTGGATCCACAATGAGCCCACTTATAAAAATATCTAACTTGTATAAAATAAATGTTATGCAAATTAATGGGCCCTAGCCAAATTTAATGTTATTATATTTCTTTTTGAAATGTATCTTAAGTGCTGTTCCCATATCCATTTCTTAACTTTTTGAAGATGGCATATCGCATATCGAACCCCTGTTCCCCATGTCCGTGTCTGGACCTGTGTTCATAAATGGGTGTGGATTAGGCTACACAACCTTTCTTTTGTCACTTATTGGGGTCTAGCTTGGATGCGGGTTCTTTTGGTAATCTTGTGATTCAGACAATAATGTTCTTGGTAATCTTTGATCATGAGGATCGAACCCATCTGTTGTAGATGACCTTGCCTAAGTAATGACTCCTGCATTCCTGCTTCTAGTGGTCATTGTGAATCTCCAAAGGCACAACTAGATGGGATTTACTCAATTATTGGAATGGGGTGGAATGACACAAAATGATTTAACTTGATGGAGCCCATGAGCTGGTAGATGCAAGAAATCATACAACAAAATGCGAGAACACATAAGGTCAGCAGTCTTCTTGTATATCCGATTTCTGTGAATCTAGAGACATTGACAATGATTGATGAACCCTGATTGATGGGTTTGATGGATCTTGCTGGGATGAGATGACAAATATTGAGGGTGCTAATTTGACGTCTAGTAGTATCACTCGTGAGGGAAACAGTTGCTATTACATCTCTAGATCATATACATTTGTATGAAGTCGAGGCTCTCCTTCTCTGTAGTGGTATTTAAACAATCTCACGAGTCATGATTGAGCTTAACTTTATCAACCAAAAAGAAAATGATGCAACAGAAATAGAAAAATGTCATACTGAAAAAATTTGACACATCAATAATGGAACTTAATTAGATATGAAGTGGGTCTAGTAGCCAACAGCCACCTGTCCACAGATTAAATAGGACGAAAATTTGCCATTTGTATTCAACTTAGATATTTTCCGCTGTATATTTTGATGCTTTGTAGTATCCAATAAATATAAGTCTCTGGCTTCATACATCCTGTGTGTTTCCTTATCATTGGTTCCTGTTACTTTTTTATTAACCATTGGTAATTTCTCGAGAAAAATATTGAAGTTTTGACTTATGAGTACTCTTGTTTTGTAGGTTGCATGGCTGCAGCTTCCACTGATTCTTGTGGGTCATCCAAGAAAGTAAGTTCTACGTGAATCACCTTTAATAAGAACTTGTGTTCTTTTTCTTGATAAGCAACATGTTTTTTTTTTTTAATGGCATAAGCAACATGTATGTTAGTTTCTTATTTGTTGTGATTTGGATAATTTGCAAATGGACAAGCGACAATCAGGACAAGAAAGTTGCCAAAATTTCACTCTCCAATGATAAAACCCACACAGGGAAATTTTATTAACTTCAAAATCTGAGATTATTAATCTCTACAATGCCCTATATATAATAAAAGAAACCTAGGGGCTAAGAAATCAATCCCAATCAAACTAGAAAACCAAATAATAATTCTATCCAAATTCGAAACTAATCCTAATTACAATATTTTCTAATTACAATATTTTAAGGTGGATGCTCTTGCAAAAGAGGGAGTGTTCCGTACTTCTATTCTTTTCGATGTTTAGTTGATTTTTTTGGTTTGTTGGGGGTTTCTTCTTGTAATCTTTTGTTCTCTTTTTTGAGCAATAACTTTTACCGTATTAAAAAAAAATTAAAATTAATAATAATTTAAAAATCGGAATCTCATGGGTCCCACATGTGGTCCACGTGCTTGGCTGCACTGATTCTGTATTGCTGCTGCATCACCATGCATATTCCATTCATCCAGATCTGTATCAATACAGCTTTTAATAACATATAGTGGAAAACTAGAACTCACAAAGCTGACCCTAGTGAAGTGGGATGAAGTTACATTGATGACAATGATTTTGCACACACAGTATGATGCATTTTTAACTTTTGTTTCCCTCTGTTTTCCCATTAATTGTTGCATTATGATTTTTTTAATAACTTTTAAAACGAAAGGGATGATTAGAACCTATGACATTTAAGTCTTTCATTCCATTTGGATTTTGAGTTGCATGCACATTGTGGTGATGCAATAAGGTAAACTAATGTAAACAAATTGAATGCTTTCTGGTGCATTTTAAGAAAGCATCTGTCCGAATCATGATTCATGAAGCACTATTCTTTTGGTTTTATCCTGCACCAATGTTATATATCTGGTTATTTAATTGTAATGTCACAGGCGACTGGTGTGAGGAACCCTGAGACTAAAAAGGACACATACAGCCGAAACCATGGCTCCTCTTCTCAGTACCAGCCTGTTGGTCTAGGAGGATTATCTTCCCAATTCAAGTCTGATCAATTTACATCTTCCCGACTCAATGGGAAGCAATCTGGAGCTGTCAGTTCATCACATGTTGACCAACCAGCCGTGGGGTTCAACAATCCTCATGGCAGCAATTCACACTTACCATCAAGGAAAAATCAGACGATTAATGGTAATCACTTACTGAATTTTTATTATGACCCCATCTCTCGTCCTCAACCGAGAATGCCTCCTCCAAGAAGGCCTCAAAAGATGAAGCAAAAGCCTTACAATAAAGATCTATTCCTTCAGGCGAACTTCAAGTTTGTAGTGTTAAGTTCAGGGCACTCTGCAATTGAGTCGATGGATCCAGATAAAATGCTAGAGTGGGAAGATGTTATTTGTGTAAGATACTCCACACCATTTCCGGTACAGTGTCCTATTTGCTTGGAAAGTCCTGTGTGTTCACAAATAACATCATGTGGTCATATATTTTGTTTTCCTTGCATTTTGAGGTATTTGTTGATGGGCGAAGAGGATCACAAAGGTGACTGCTGGAAAAAATGCCCCCTTTGTTTCATGATGATATCTTCGAAGGATTTATACACAATTTTCATTGATCCTGTCAAGCAGTACCATGTTGGTGATCATGTTAATTTTACCCTTCTAAATCGTCCAAAAGGTTCATTGATTCCTTCTCAGAAATGTCATCAAGAGGTGGGTGCCTTACCGTGCAGCAGTGATGGCATCTGTGATTCCTTTTCCAAGTTCACTTTGACATCTGATGTCGAACTGTCAGTGAGGGAAGCCAAAATGGAGCTCAATGACTGGTTAGCTAAAGCAGAATCTGGGCTAGTTGATGATATGGAGCAGCTCCCTTATGTTTGTGCTGCATTAGAACATTTAGAACAGAGGGAGAAGTGCTGGGCTGAGCACCAATCTCTTAGTGGCAGCCCACCCATAAGAAGTTCCAGTGTTCAGAGTTCAAATCTCAAGAACTGTAAATATGCTTCCAGTAAGAGAGAATCTCATGAACTCTCTTCAACTACTAGTGATGATGCAGTCGGTTCTGAAGCATGTAAGCCAACACAGAGAACTCTATGCATAGTTTGTAAAGATGAAACAAATGGACGTGACAATTGGTCTTCGGAGAAGTTACATAGGGAAGATTGTCTTACTCCTTTTCCTGATGTTCCTGAGTCATTTGATACTCCAGAAAAGGTTTCATCTTCTTATGAAGAGGACAAAGGTTTTCATAGGCGTTCCCATGGTTTCAAAGATGTGAAGGAGGACTCCTACACTTTTTACCAGGTATCTTAGACTACGGTTACATTCTTACCTTTCCTATCTTAAGTTTCACCAGGCAATGTGAGAATCGCATTGCAAAAATACATACATATGCATGCATGCAAATTGTGCAAGGAGTATTTCCTAGGCATAAAGGTCATCATTACAATGTTGTTGGAGCGATAAGCAAAGGTTTAGTAAAATCAATACTTTCAAGCAATTTGCATGCTTTATGTCTTTATTATAGAGTGCAATATTCTCATCATGAGACTTACCACATAGACCTCCATTACTTGACTCTTTTTTTTTGGTAAAAAACCCATGACTGCCCCAAATTACACCTATCCTGCCCTATAGATGACCTGCTTCATGATGGTTTTAGGATTTGGGATACCAAGCTTGAGGGGTCGGTGTGGTTTGATACAGTTCATCCCATAGTCTTTTTAATTTTAAGAACTGGTAATTATTTTAAGAAAATTGTTATTTTGAAACATTATTTGATTAATAAATAAAAATTAGTCATAAACAGGAAAAAGGGGCCAGGGTAGCAAAAACGGAATCCTGTCCTAAACCCGACTCTTGTTGAAATCTCTAAACTTGTACCTGTGTAAACCTGTAAAAACCACTATCAAACCCTTAAATAGGAATATCTCAGGGTTTTACCAGACCTGTTGCTGTCTCCAAAGTGACTACAATTCTGCATGGTTTGTGTACTGTGTTCTGAACCCCTTTTATTCTTTTCTATCCCTTTTTTTTTTTAATCCATCCTTGGTATTTGTTGCAGGCAATTGATGGTCAGCATCTTATTCTTCATCCATTAAACATGAAATGCCTTCTTAATTATTACGGAAGTTATGATTTACTTCCATCAAGGTTTGTAAATGTCTCATTCATTCTTATTTGCATCTAAATGTTAGCTAATGTTGTAATTGTAGTGGCAAGAACTAGAACACAATGGGAAAACACCTTTTCCTAACAAGAAAATTTAGCGTTTCAAACTTTCAATATTTTGTGCACCGTCTGTGAGGATTTATGAGCACCTCTATACTGTGTATGTTCATGTCAGTGTCCTTCGACTGGATATGTCCTTAGATGTGGGAGTGTACAAATTCAATTCTTCAGGTCGAGTCATTTGGCATCACTAAAGTGGTTTGGTCATTCACTCATTTGCATTGATTTGGTATTCACTTTATTATCTAGAACAGAACATTTTTCCATTATTCCCCTCTTGAATTGCTCTGCTCTTTGATTGAGTTTGACGATTAACCCTTTGGATGTGATCATTTGAGCTAAAATGGTTTATAAAAATGTTGACAAGATGGGTTACAGAGAAGATTTTGAGGACTAATTTTAAGTGAGCATTTCAAATGGCAACTATATAGAAAGAATCTCTTGGAATTTACTCCAATCCCTATTACCTTACTTAGGAAACTGTTTGAAGTTGTGGAGCTCTCGAAAGAGGAACAGCTGTATCCCAAAGGACACTGGAGTTCTTGGAATCCTGGAACCCTGGAAAAAAAAAAATCCCACCATCTTATTTCTGTTGTTTGGCTGAAGTGTGGAGTTCCTTGGTACTCTTTTTAGTTTACTGGATAAGTAAACTTCTACCTTTCTATAGGTATTGAAAGCATGGTTTAAAAAATTGTCCGAGTCGGGTCCTGAGTCCGATTTTTTAAACCTTGATTGAAAGGATTCCTCGATTTAGGGATCTTTCATTCCGTGTGATAGATATAGCCAATAGATAGAATTTAACCTCATGATATCCCGATATATCTTGAGAATATCTTATAGTGACATTATCTCAAGAAATTCAATTGCGGATGAATTTATCATGATAGGATTTAGAGGCAAAAGCCGCACAATGCATTGGCCTAGAAACAGAAATGTAAGATTTAGAAATATACTCAAGAAAAAAAATGAATGATAGAATAAATTTCTTTTTGAATAAAGAAAAAAAGATGTAATGTAAGGTTTTTTTTTTTTTTTTAATTTATTTAACTTATTTCAAAATTTAAGCAATGGATGAAAAAGTAAAATTCTGGGTCAAAATAAATATAAAAACTTTTAACAGCTATAAAGGATTCTTTGTGTAAAACAGGGATACCGTAGGCAGCACAAAAAACCATTTCTGATTCCCAAAAAATTCTTTTCTAGTGAATTGAGGAAAATAAGTTCTATTTTTCCTCCTCCCGTGCGGAAAAGTGCTACACCAAACCGTGAAAAGGTTGTGCTTACGGAACATTGGATCTTTCTGTGTAGCATCACAGAATCCTCAGCATTGAATGAATGTGACTAAAAGTCTATAATAAGACTAATAAAGAGTTAAAGGAAAAACGAAACTCTTAAAAGTATACTATAAATTACATTTGCTTCAACATTTCGGTTGATGGAACCGATCGTAATCATTGCTAACAATGTGGTTATGTGATGAGTGACTTTCGATGAAATAATTCATTGGTACATATACTCTGCATCCATAGGTAAGCATAATATGAATGGGATGAATGAAGAAAAGATGGGTCCGATTTATAGTCCATTTCCATAGATTGTTTTTATAGCACTTGTTATTTACCCCTGTCAGATTATACATAGACATCACTGCGGATATTGTCTGCTATCAAAGTAAGGGTACTTATGGTCTAGATGGGATGAAAGTTGCTATATTCAAGAGTGGCCTCTTATCAAGAAAAATAAATACCTTTTTTGCCACTAAGGGACACTTCACCTTATGCTGAACTTTTATAGATTTTCTTGATTCATATTTTTATTATTTTAATATGTAAAACAGTAAAAGATATTTATTTTCTACAATTATTTTCTGATGTTATCCCGATAAAAACCTCTGATGTGCAATTCGACTGCTGATATTATCCCCATAATGATGTTTGCGACCTTGGTTTTAGTGGAGTTTCATGCACCTATCCAAGCATAGGAACTCTGCTGGGATTCCTTTGTTTCAACTTTCAAGCATATCTTTGATTTTTACTATGTTTTTGTTTTGTCGAATTCAAGCACACCTCCAGTGATTATCATGTGAGTTGCACCAGCTAAAATAAGTTAAAAGTAACTGCAGAATTGGTGGTGAAATCTTACAAATGGAGACAGTGACTCAGTCAGAAGCCATGAGGAGGCGTTATCGTTTCTTAAGTCATTTTTCCTTAACAACTACATTCCAGGTATGTGTTTGTTGATTGAAGGCTTGGTATGTGTTGTGGTAAATTCTGTCTCTCATCAGTTATCATCAAATATTGCAGCTTTGTGAAATTGATCTGAGTGATATCTTACCTCCCGAAGCTTTGTCACTGTTCATTGATGAAATCAAGAAGCGTGAGAAACAGCGGAAGCGAGTTGCTAAGAAGGTACTGACTTCTGTCTGTGTTTCAGATATTAATTCAACTTATTTATTTTGGACTGTCTTTATTTTGATAGTTGATGACTGCTCATTCTCATTTAAAAATAATAATAATAATAAAATGACTGCTCATTCCAAATAAAGAATTGCAGCAGAACAAGTGGTCTATTTTGATAGTGAACATTATGTACAAGCAGAGTACAACAAGAGCAGTAACACCTCTATCATCTAAGATAGCATAGCAGTACCAATGAGCATCTCCTTTGTTCAAACTCATGAGTTGATTAGCACATCTCCTGAGTTCCCTTGATGGCGGAATGTGATGAAAAAAGGCCCCCGCTTTTCTTTTGCCAAGGCGTTGATTTTATTAAGACATTGAAATCTTCAGGATTCAAAGTTCACTTGCTCACGATATTGCGTCTCTTGATTCCCCTTTCCACCTGCAAGCCATGCAATCTTGATTTAATAATTTCTAAACCTTTCTTGATGGTTAAGATCTCTGCAACACTAGTCAGGAATCATCACTGGCACTGAAATTGGAGGGATTGTTCTCCCAGCTCTTTTATGAGCATATCATGCTGGATGGACCCTGATTGCCTCTGGAACATTTTTCTCCATCCATCTTCAATCCTTCTGTTGGGGAGATGGCAGCTTTGGCTGATGCTATCATGTGATGTTTCTTGCAGCAGCCAGTTGTTTCTTTTATATTATATTTCTGTGATGCATTTCTTTGGGGCAAAAAATTTCCCCCATGGGAATGTCCACATATGAATGTCCCAATCTGGACGCAGGACCCACATCAATGACCCCCACCCCCCTTCCTCTCCCCCCTCCCCGGGGGGCACTTAACGTCACCCACCGTGGTGACGCGGACGTCTATAGGAGAAAACCCCCCTTTCTTTGGGTTTGTGAGGTTTGCAGCTGATGTTATTTGCACCTACGTGCACGAACATTGTGCTTGCTTGTGGTGAGATAGGACAGTGTGTTATTTTTCTTTCTGTTTTTCAAAATATATGGCAACGCTTCGATTTGTTTATGATTCAAGAATATCTCTATTATTTTATGATGTCATTTTGGGCAGCTCACCATATTGTTTGAATTGGAATTAATTAATTAAAGAAAGCTTTGTCCATCTGGATTCAGGAAGGTATGGAAAGTAGAACATCCCATTCGATGCATTTAATTAGAAGTACCATGGGAAACTGGTGCCACTGAGAGACTGGTGCCACTGATTTTCTTCCGGCAAGACTAAATATATTCATTTAGTAGCACCAGCAAAGGAAACAAATAAGAGATCAGACATTTTACAAGAGATCTATGTGAATCCACCATTTTTGGCCAATCCATCAACCAACTCATTGACTATGAGGTTATGCCTAAACAGTGGCAGCAAAAAGTAAAAAGAGAAAAAAGAACATTTACAGGAAGAAGGAAAATTGAATTTAGAAGGAAGAAATTGGAGAAGCAGAAGGAAATGATCCCCCCTGATTGTTGAAACAGAGTTACCTTCGATGATGGCATTCACAGTTTGACATTCTATCAAGTTCACAACAACTTATCAACACAGTATTAACTGATGACTACCAAAGGTTTACTTATCCTTCATTACTCTCTGGGTCTCCCCATTATAGGAAAGTGGAACATGAGAAATATAAATGATCTATGTATCTTGGCAGTTCCAGCCTAAGCATTCACTGGAGAGATGGTCTCTATAATAGAGGATTTATAAACTTCAAAAAGGAGAGAGCTGGCTTGTCTAATGATTCATTTTCCCCCAAAATCCCTCCATCAGAAGTGGGAGGATTGTAATTGTGAGACTTGTTTGATCTGTGGGCTGGCTCATCTGTTTTAGATCCAGTAGAAGGATGATTTGGATCCCATACATGTGATGTGCTCCGAGTCACTAATAATTGAAGATTAAAGAGGGACAACGCTGCAGTTCTTCCTTTCTTCAGCCTCATCTATTTTTTTTCCTTTTGAAAGCACATTTTTAATGCCGCATTAATGTCTAAATGCTCTTATCTTATCTAGGAAAATGATGAGAAAGCCAAGGCAGAAGCTGCTGCTGCTGCTGCTTTTCATTCAACACCTATCCCATCCGACTTTAGACATTGCTCCTATAATGATGCAACATTCTCCATTGATGACTTTGAAGGTAAGATATTTCATGCCATTAAAAAAAAAAGATATTTCATGCCATTCCTTTTGTGAGGTAGTTGAAAATTCCAAGAGATTAAAGTTCCAATGTTGATCTCACAAGAACTAGAATGATCGAGTGTCATTTTCTGATCTTTTGGGAGGGGCCAATGATTTAATTGGGTTATGAGATGCCTTTTGATTAATCTATTGTGTGTCTATTTAAAGCCTTAGGAAGTTCTTCGGTGTCATCTACGAGCCCCCCAGTCACCAGCGAACGGAAGCTGTTCTCAGATGTGACAAGGCTAGGTTTTGCTGCTGCACATGACTCACCTTCTCTGAAGGCTGATGAGTCCATTGATGCTTTAAGTACCTCGGAGATGACAGGCGAAGCTTCTAGGCTAACTGGTAACACTCAACATTGCCATTACATTTTTTTTCTTAATTCTTTTTTGTAAGACTACCATTACATTTTTGATCTGTTGGGTTTCCCCGTGTATTATTCTTTTAACCTTCTATTTATAGGCCACTGATCAAAGAATCTTGATCTTCCAGTATTGAAAAATGTTGGAAGATACCTCATCCAGTGTGACCATGTTTCGGTCCCTGAAGAATGGCCTCACATATAAAGAATTGTGTGCCTTGACTGGCTGTACAGTTGTTGAGGCTTGGGCCGACACTTTCCTTTGCACATTTTGGATGTAAAAAAGAAGCCATCTACTCTAATGAAAACATTTGGTCTCGTGGATATATTAGATGAGAAGTTTTTTCCCTTCTCTGCAGGTCCGATGTCATTTGTAAACATCATTTCCACTGCCAAACCTGAAGGTGGCACGGAGATCCCAAAATTGAATGGCGTTGGAAAGAAAGGTAAGAAACCAAGTAGGGTGCTTTTGTCCACTGCTGGTGGCCGGCGCTATTGAAGACAATGTATGGTTTCATTTTGTTCCTGCCTGCGCAGCTTGTGTTTGTATGGACTGATCAATCTTTTAGATGATGTATGTGCATCTCACTAGCAATATAACCTGGGATTGAGAGTATGTAGGATGGATTCACTTCTTAGCTGCAGATTTTCATGTACTTTTGTCCAAATCACCCGTTTCCTTTTCCTTACATGGTCATGGAGATATTGCTTGTGTTCATTGCTAGAAAAATTTGCATATGCTTGGAAATGTTTTTACTTTTGGTTCCATGAACCTTTTTTTATTATTTTTTTTCTTGAAGCATTTGGTGAAGGTTGGTGTCCAAGTGATTCAGCTTTTACATGTTGGATGCTAGAACTTTGAAAGAGCTCTGCAGCCTCTGCTTCCCATCTGGACCACATGGGAATAGTTCATTGTTCATGTTACTGGTTTTGTGTAATGTTGGAGAAACCCGCTATACCATCAGACTGTTAAAGTCTTCTTAGGCTGAGCCCATGTTACCTGATTTCACGTAATTAGCAACCATTTTTGTGCTTTGCCGTACCATTTATGGTCACAATTGGAGCAGAGTGCAGGGCATTTGGGTTCCAACTTCCAAGGACCCAAATGGGACCGATGGCTATTCAAATTCCGGCACACCAGACTTCTAAAACAAAGTGTGGACCCAACCTGTATGGGGTGTTTGGCTTGAATTGACTGTAAATTCTTTGTTTTTGGGTCTTTTAAAGCTTGCATTAAATGTGTTGAGATTGTTGGTATTTGGGAGCCAGTCTTATGAAGAGCATGAGCTGCTTTTATTAATTTTACTGGAACAGAGTTTGCTCTTCCTTCTTCTCTTTTACATGCATCACCCATTACAAATTCTTTGCACTAGACTTTGTACAAGGGAATAAATCATGAAAACAAATGGTATCTTCAATTATGGAAGATTTTTGAGTCATCGTCTACTATTATCTGACTAGGGGCCAAGTCTTTGGGTCCTGGTGGGTCTTGGAGCTGCATCGACTTTTGGGGTTTTAGAGAAAGGGTGAGCCTCTTTTTAGGTAAATGACCCAGGCTTTGGCCTGAGAAGGCTAAATATTTATAATTGGTCTAACCCTAACGAAGTACGAGTAGTACAAATTTTAACCTGAATCCTCTACTCAAATATTGTTGATACAATGCTTAGATACGGCAATATCATTAGATGCAAATTTGTCGACAAAACTGTGGTACTAAAAATATGTATAATCAAAGGACTTGTCAGAATAAGTAAGAAAAATGTGGTATAATTATTACAGTAGGGAGATGAAAAATGAAGATCAAAGGTGAATTCTCAGAAATAAGACTCTATGTGTTCAATTCTTATGTATTCTAATGCAAACATCCCCACATAGTAAGAAGGGTTAAAAAAACATGTAAATGTATTGTTGATGCTTTCTTAAATACACAGATCATGAGGAGATGTAATTTCTCAACAAAATAGTGGTATTAAAAATCTGTGAACTCTGGAGTTTTTATGCAAAAATTTATGCTAAACCTGGATTAGACAGATTTGTTAACAAATACATAAAAATCACAATTGGTGGTTCATACGTTTTTTTGGACTAATTTACCTGCTAGCAATATCGTTACCAATTTGAGTCTTTTTTTTCTCTTATTCATTCTTGTCCTCTCTACTTTCGTTGCTATGGATGTCGCGTTCCATTTGACCACAGAACAAATTGGGCTTGAATAATAGTATAACGGAGGAGGATGGGTGTGGAGATGCATCCAATCTTATTCATGTGTCATATTTCAAATTAGCAGATGCATCCAATCTTATTCATGTGTCATATTTCAAATGAGCAGATGCATCCAATCTATTATTCCGATTTCAGTAGTAAGAGGAAAGGAGGGAACAACAATATCGAAAACCTGGGTCGTTCCATTCATTCTTCTTTCTCTTTAATTCATCATTCATCTTTACAGGCATGAACTTCTAGTTAAATATGATAGAAAAAATCCAAGTCAAGACTAACATGCGTCATATAGTACTGGAACCCTAATTCGACGGGCAAAATTGAGAACCCTCAATTGTCTTAACGAGGGGCAAAATTGTCCTTTTATTGTATACGAACCCCTAATTTGATTTTTTTTTTCATATATTTCTGAATAAATCAGTCTAATCCATGTTTAGCATAAATTCTCCCTTAAAAAAATGGGGCATTTGGGCGGAGGTCCCTCAACAGTGATTTTTATTGCAAACGGTCCACAATACTTTATCGTATTGACAATAGTCCTCTTGCAACTGAAAAAGACAAAAACGCCCTTGTATATGTCAGCAAAAGCAAAACTCAAATAAATTTAGAAAACTCAGATAAATTTTTCAGTCTTCTGAGGCAGTCTTCTCACTGTTTAAACCATGGTTATGATCATATGTGTAGCCTGTGGACGGTGGTCCTGGACCATCTTTTCACATGTTAAAACCACTTACAGATTGACTGACTTGGGCTTTTTTGAAATCAGGACACATGATACCTTGTGAATACAACACTAGAACTTGCCTGTGAGAGTAGAAGAGAACAGCCAAAACCCACATTACATGACAATCACGTTTCTCTATCAAAGTGACCAAACTGACATCATGGCCGTTGATATAGCTTAGGTATGATATGAAGGTTAATAGGTTATAGTATTAAAAATCAAAATAAGTGTTATCTAATGTTTAAACTTGATAATCGCTGCTTTATCACTTCCACAAAACCAGAATATGTTTGGTTTCTCCCATAGTTCCCTGCTCCTTCTTCTCCTTCTGTCAGCTTGCAGAGAAAGAAAACGCGAATCACGAATCACAACCACTGCAATAAGAAATGAGAGATGGATGTGGGTTATCGGATGGCACCACTTCACATAGCTATTTGTTTGAAACTCAGAAAAGTTCTTCAAAACTCAGATAAATTTGTCTGAATTCTGTCAGAAACTCAGATAAATTTATTTAAGTTCTGCCAGAAACTCAGATAAATTTGTAAATTTATCTGAGTTTCTGGCAAAACTTCGATAAATTTATCTGAGTTTCTGTCTAGTTTATCAGAGATTCTGGGAAATTTATCTGAGATCGGCGACACCAAAAGTCAAAATATGGAAAATCAGATTCTAATAAAAATCGAAATCCAAAACAAGAACACTTGATGACCACAATCCAATCGAGAAAAAGAGAGGGGGGAAACAAGAAAAAGTGCAAAATGCTCTCTTTCAAATCAGTTGTAGAGAGAAAGAGAGATTTGGAAGAGACTACAAATGAAAGAGCAAGATAAAGTAAAATTGTGTCTATCTTTGAAGAAATGAAAGAGAGAATCGGAAGTCATGGTGGCGATGAGAGGCGCTCTACAACGATACTCTACAACTATGGAAAGGAATGGAAAATGAGAGAAGAAGAATGAAGAAGTTCTCTGGCATAGTTGAAAGGGGCAACTTAGTCATGAAAATATATGATGTGGCATATTAGGGACCTCTCACAAAAATATCTCCAGCTGTATGGACTATAGACATTAGAGAAAAAGTAATTGTCCTTGATGCCTAAGAAGACCGTGCTTAAGGACTTTTGGCTAATTTACCCTAAAAAAATCCCAAAACAATTGAGCACAAGTAAGAAAGATGTCATATAATCATGACGGAAATAGTAAAAAAAAGGTTAAAAAAATGTAAAAGTACCCTAAAAAAATCTTTAGCAGATTGTTTTAGAGAATGTGCTATGCCAACGGGCAACACTTTCCATAATATCCAAAAAAAAGTCAAAACTTGAAAATGTATAAAATTTCTCTTTAGACAAGAACTTTGTGATAATGATATTAAACACGGTTTTAGCTAATTTCGTTTTCATGAAGATGTATGTTATCTTCAGATTAGAAAATAAAAATAAAAAGAAAGATTGAAAAAAAAAAAAAAGGCAAGTGCCTCTTACCTCTCACTATTTTATGGTTTTTACTAAAAGCAAAGTAGAATAAAATACAAGAAATATTGTTTTCCTTCTTTTTTTTAAAAACTCTCTGAGGACTATGATCACCATTAGCCGTCAATTTTCGCGCTAGGTGACCAAAGTCGAGATATTTCCCCAAGCATTCTTTACTGCTCCAATTTTGCGGTATTGCAAAACTTTTTTGAGATAGTGCAAAACTTTACTAGATTATTGGAAACAGTACATGGTTTATGCGCATGATTCAATAAAAGTCTTGCGATGTCGCAAAAAAGAAATATCATAAAGAATGGAGATTAGTTAGAAAAAGGGGAAAAGAAAAAAAAGACTATATTTCACATAAATGCAAGCATCGAAGGCTGTTGGGGTTGTGGCACTGCCGATTGCAAGCTGTTAATTTTCTGGCATGGCAATAGAAATTTCTGGTTTGCACTTGCTGGCATGACTACCTTTTGCATTGCATATAGATATCAGTGGACAGGATAAATTAAAGGATATAAAACATGCCGTGTACAAGGATGACACTAGAAAATTCAAGTCATTCACGCTAACCGGGCTGCAAATTTGAATTCTCCTTTTTCATTTATTACACATACAAGTATGTTCGAATTGAACTTTTGCTCCTCTCAACCGACTCAGTCCTTCAAAGAACAAATCCACTGTATTTGTTACATATGCAGGTCAACTCAATCAACTCAAATTTCTTGTAACTGGAAGCTAAAAAGCCAAGTTTGAAGCACTTTTTCTCTCCTTTCTTCTTTTTATCACAAGTGGGGTTCAAAGGCAAAGTCCTTCGAACTCATTTTCTTCGTTTTCTTAAAAAAAAATTCCGATTTTAAGGAGGTGAAATAATTTTAAAACCCAAAAATTTTACTTTTTACCGACGTAAAAATTTACGAGAGTTAGTATGGAGAGAACTTCAGAAACCTCAACAGGTAAGTTGGCCAGTTTCTCTCATTAGAATTCCTCAAATGTTGAACTTTGAAGGGTGTTTTTTTTTTTTTTCTAATGATGAGTTAGCTTTCATTCAAAGGAAATATGATGCAAAAGGTTTAATAAACATAGCCCCATGGGGTAAGTAAAAGAAACTTGATTGCAATACATCAATTCACCTCCATGTCCAGTTAGTAAACTTGATTGCAATACATCAATAAATACAAATACAAAGCATTTTAGTAAAGTAGAAAGTATCATAATCTCCAACAAAAACAGGCATCTCCTCAAATAGGTTTAAAATATTAATCAAAGAATTAGAAACCGTTCGATTGATGGCCATCGAATTGGACGGCTCAAAAGAAACAGAGAATAAAAACAGCAAATGAATTCATGATCCAACCAAAACTCCAAAATTTGGGATCAATCTATGCTCATCTGAAATGGGTGACCCACCATTTCCGTCATGGGCACACAGGCCATGTGTACGGTGCAGATGTGTCTAGCTGTAAAAGCACATCAAAACAAACACTCAACCAAACCCAAGCAGTAGTTGACTGGATTGAGGAGGACTGGTTTTTTGCTTTTGGTTGCGGTGAATTCAGTGCTCACGAGATACCTGGGATTTTCCTCACAAGCAATTTATTCTACTTTCTGCCATAGACAATGCCTTGTAGCAGTCCCTATCCTTCTAATACATTGCTCAAGCTGTCACCTTCCCATACGCGCCTGTGTAAAATGTATGGCCTTGGTTTTTCACAGGTGGGGCCCATGATCCTGTGATCAGGAGCATTGATTTGACAAGTCTCACTGAGGATAGGGGTTTAGTAATGTGTAATTAGAACATCTGAGCCTTCCATTAATAGCCTAAGATGAGAATCGAGATCCACTGGTTAGGGGCAACCCATGATTTAATTTGCTGATCACCCCTCTCATTTCTCTGGAAGATGTTGCACCAAACCTTTCTTAGATCTGGAGCATAGAAAACAGATCTTAACCCAGAGAATGATGATCATAATTGGAATTATCATGTGTAATTAAAAACATAATTTACTCTTGGAACAAGTTGAAACTCATTTGTGTTTTAGTAATGATGAATCAATGGTTAACTATCACAAACTGGTTGGAGTGAATTTGAGGGCCTATCATGTTATGTGATTATTGTATTCTGTTGCTTCAGGGCTTGCCAAACTTCTTGTAATATCAAGAACATCTAAACTCCACCTTCATCTTGTACTTTCACAATTGGGTCATAGGTTGATTGTTGTAGTGATATAACAAATCCCACTGTCTAAAAGTTTATTTTTTCACGTTCGTAAATGGGCTAATAATGTGTTTTTCTTTTTGTAATTGAACCTAATAATAGTTGGTTATTGATCGAGCGCAAAATTAAGATTACAAGAAAGGTGATTGTGAGTAACTTAGGTTTTCCAAAGCTGGGCTCTCACTCAATAGAAAAAACTAATAGGAAAGCTAAATAATAAAAGAAATCTGGGTACAATGACACTAAACAATACTCATTTTTTAAGATGGAAACACTGACATTCTGGTGAAGAAGATTACATTTCCAATGAGCGCAAAAGTAAAATTTCACCAAAATACATGGGAACTCGAGCTAAAGGCACAAATCTCAAGAACCACAAAAACTTGATCCCTTACGCCCTCGATCTTCGCGTTATTTATAGATGATTAAATGGGCTTGATGGCGGGCCGCCATGAAGCCGCTTGATAGGTGAGTGGGCCAGACCGACAAAATGGGCCAGTGGGTTAACGGTGGGCGAGCAGAAAAAAGTGGGCTGCATGGTCTTGCTGGACTCACCCGCCACCGAATCTCTAGGATTGGCTCGGAGGCTTGCCGTGCACTTGGCAACATTTGAGACTCTGATCCACTCGGGTTGAAAATGGACGTGGACCACTTGTGACGCCCTGGAGTCCCACATCGACTATAGAAAGGAAGGTGAATGGGGTTATATGTAGAGCTTACACCCTTACCTTGCATGAGGCCTTTGATAGGTTGAGACGGATCAGAAGAAAAACTGTGAGACCCGTGGGCCAAAGAGGACAATATCATCCATGGGTATGGGGTGGGGCATTACAAATGGTATAAGAACCGACTCATGATACCCTGGTCTAGTGTAAGTGGGCGGGACGCCCCGGAGTCCCACATCGACTATAGAGAGGAAAGTTACACATTTACCTTACATAAGGCGCTTATTTTCCTGTCCAAAAAAGATGTGGGTAACAGAAATGGATCTCATCTATTTTATGACTGATCTTGGTCATGGTCTAATCGCGTATATTGAGTCTAGACCTTTAAACTCAGTCCGACTCAGTTGACTCGACTCGTATTGGCTATAAATCCAAGTAGTTGGTGACCAACTAGGTCCAGAACGAATTTGAGTCAACTCATATCAACTTGCTCAATGAAACCTCAGCCTAGAATCTGAGTCAACTCTGCTCAGTAGCTTCAGTAGCTGAGTGGAGTTTTGGAGATAATCCAGACCCAACCAGAAGGCCAATATGGGTAATTGGAATGGACCAGGTCTGGACCCTCCCATTTAAGTAATGGTTGGTTTACCCAAAAAAAAAGGGTCAGTAAGGTTGGACTGGCCCATTTAAGTAATACCAATGATTAAATATTGAGACCCTAAAAATTAAAATCAACAGTCAGGATCATTTGATAAAATTAACACTTGGCCTGTTCCAGTAGGCCCCACCCCAGACATTTGGAATGGCCCAAATGGGTCCCACCACAGAAAGTGGGTTTAGGGGGCAAAAGCCCTTGTTTTTTTTAAGCTCCAGCCCTTTATAGCTGCAGGTCTACAACAAATCAACACCTCTTTCTAGCTATGATTTGTTTTGTTTTATTTACCAAAGAAATGCCAAAAAGGTTCCCAAATCCCAATCCATGCAATGCAACGTCCCCTTCCGGAGTGGGGACAGAAAGAGAAATTCGCACTTCTCAGTTCTCACCCATCAGAACACCCTTTTCAATGGACAGAAAAAGGAAAAGCCCACCCCTTCTACCATTCCATGCTATCATCTGTCCCTTCATTTTGTGTGGCCCACCTATATACTATTTGATAAGACAGATCATTAAAAAAGTCTACTCATGTGTGGTAAAATGCAATTTTTTTCTCTTTAAATTTATCAAATGCACTGTTGCAAGATCAAAGCTTTTTTTTTTTTTCTCAAATCCTTATTTATTAAACATACTAATTATAAATTAGAAATTAGAAATTAGAGTTAATCTTCGTGAAAGCCCTGTCCCGATTACGTTGGCTCTACCATTTGAATATTGATTTCCTTTCAAATTCATCATGAGGTAAATTAATGTATGGTTGTATCTCTCCAAATCTATTTTTACTATTTTCTATCTTATAACATTATTATAAAGGATTTTCTTTTCCAATTGAGGTATTGATGGCATAATTGAGACATTCCATGGTAAGCTTCTAATTTAATAAAATCAGACTCATCTTTGTACGATCAAACTTCATTCATCCATCAATGCCATATAAGATTCCTCCTCAGGCCACTTATTAACAACATAACTGTATATACCACACATCATCAAAATCAACTACCCATATTTGTGATATAATCAAAGGAAGGTTGATGGATTAGGACATAAAACGTGTTAAAATTAACCATTGTATGAACGGCATCCAAAGGAATATTTCTGTTTCAATAGTCATAACGGACGGCTTTTAGTTTCAGGAACAAACAAGTGGTCCACCTGTTGGCCCACTACTTTAACGGTCCAGATGTGAGGGCCAAAGAACTTGTAATTCCAGCACAAGCCAAGGTCTATCTTGTAATTTCGTATCTGCTGTTATAAGCCATAGAGAGAACCACAGATTTCAAGGCTCTCTCTCAGTAGACCGTTTCCAAGCCATCTCTATCTTCTCTGCTTCCTCCAAATGAACTCTCTCTGAAACTCCCCTCTCTCTCTCTCTCTCTCTCTCTCTCTCACATCCATGTGTAAATAACAAGAGCTTTCAGGACTCTTGCTATAACGTTTCCTTCTATGTTTGTCTGGGTACTGAAAATGCGGTGCTGAAAAGCAGTCTCTGCAGCTTCTCCAAATGGAGTACTGAAAAAAAGTTGTTTCATTTCTCTCCATCTCTCCCTTTCTAAACTTAGAAAACAAGAGCTGAGAGAGAAGAAATGGTGTCCAGGGCTAATGGAGCTGCTTGGATGGAAGGAAATGGAGGAGAAGAAGAAGAAGCGATTTCCTGGCCTAGAATCACTGAAAAACAGGACGAACTAAGCCTCTCCAACTTCAAATCCCTCCTGGAAGAAGACTGGTACATGAACACCACCTCAAACCCACCTCAAAACGACTTTCAGACCATCCAAAACCACCAAGAAATCAAAGACATTGCCTTTTCTTCCGACCCAAACAGCTTCAACCTCGACTCTTCTCAGCCCTTCTTCCCTCCAAAGAACTGCCTCTCCTCCCTCCTCGGTACTGTCTGCAGCAACCCTTTTGAGGGTTTCGATCTCAGCTGCGATGCGGGGTTTCTCTCCTCGAATTCCTCCGTTTTGATGACCAGGGGAGGTGGGGTTTTGCCCGGATTCGGTGAAATGGGTTCGAATGGCCAGATGGGTGTTCTTGATTTGAGCTCGGAAGGCAAATTTCCAACTACCCATTTGCTCCCGTACTCTGAAAATCCCGTTTTCGATCCATCTGGGTTCGGGGGTTTTGAGGGTTCTTCTTCAAATGCTCTCTTTCTGAACAGGCCTAAAGCTCTGAGACCTCTAGAAATCTTCCCTCCAGTTGGTGCTCTGCCCAATCTCTTCCAAAAGAGAGCAGCTCTTCGGCAGAATTTATCTCCTGCGGAGACCAGCAATCAGATTCGGCTCGATGGTAGCAGCAGCAGCAAGGAGAGGTGGGATTTGGAGGAAGATCAGGAGCAGAAGAGGAGACATATCAGTGGGCATGATGAGATGGACGATACAAGCATTGATGCTTCGGGTTTGAATTATGATACTGATGAGGGAGGGAGGATTGATGATGCGAAGTTGGAGGAGGAGAGTGGGAGGAATAGAGGCAGTAACTCTAATGCAAACAGCTCTGTAACTGGGGTAGATCAGAAAGGGAAGAAGAAGGGGTTCCCTGCAAAGAATCTGATGGCAGAGAGGAGGAGAAGGAAGAAGCTGAATGACAGGCTCTACATGCTCAGATCAGTTGTTCCAAAGATTAGCAAAGTAAGATTTTCTGCAGTGTTTTAATTACTTCTCTCCAGTTCCTTGGAAAATTTATTTGAATCTCTCTCTCTCTCTCTCTCTCTCTCTCTCAGTTGCATGTGCAGTTCTGCATAGTTATTGGTGAAGACAAGATACAATACATGGCTTTTTTTAAGTGAAGTTGAGTTCTCAGTTTTTTTGCATTGTTTTATTGCATTAAAGCTCTCTCATAAATAGCTTTGGGGCATTGCTCCTTTTGAGTCAATGATAGTGGAGAATATGGGTATTTGCTTCTGTTCTAGCTGCTTTCTCAAGGAGTGGAATGGGTTGTCTGTGTTAATGATTTCTCCTTTTCTAGTTAGACTAAGAGTTTTGTGAATCTGATTTGTGAAGTGAGACAATGGTGAGATTTTTATTATTATTATTATTTTTTGAAGATTAGGGTTTTTCACCCTACATCTGGACTCTTTGAACTTGCTTGGGCAAAAGAGGTGGCTCCACCTCTTTTTCTCTGCCTTTTCATCTCATTGATACTGGTTCTTTTAGGGGTTGTTTGGACATGAGAAAAGGTGGGACATCCATGAGTGGGGACAGTGATGATACAGTTCAAATTTGTTCTATGTGATCATTTCCCCCACCCTTACAGACTGGGTAGTTTGGATTTGGGGAAAGGCTGGGAATTGGGTGGGTGGAGAAAAGATCACACCAGTGGATGCCCCGCCTTTTTCCCGCATCCCAACTAGTTGCAGATTTAGGAGATTCTCTTTGAAAGGGCCACTTCGTAGTTTTTTTCCCCAACCATATGTAAAGGACAAAGATTTCTGAAAAATACTTGAGTGCCAGTGGCCACCCCTGCCCGGCTGGTTCCACCATGGTCCCAATACCCAGTTAGATTAGAGGACACCGTTGTTGGCAATGTTTTGGCACATAATTGTTGATTTAAAAAGCGGCCAAAGCATCATTGTTGCTTGAGCTTCTAGTGCTGAGTTAAAATTATTAATTTCGGAGTTTAGACTAATTTCACTGATCCAAGCAAGTAAAGGAGGAATTCTGGTATTTATTTTTCGAGTCAACTCTGAGTCTGTTTTGAATCGGTGTTCATGGGAATGTCATTGAAGAATTAATATTATTCCATGCTTTGAACTGGCACTTTACTTTTTGTTTATGCACATATGCTCTAGGTTGCCTTGAGCTCTAAAGTCCATTTTGATGGGTTCTGAATCTTCTGATACTATTTTAAATGTTGAACCCATTACGTCCCAAATCTCAAAAGAAACATGCTAGACATATCAGGATTTTTCTATTTAGATATATTTACTTAATTATTTTTGTTTTATACTTTTAATATAGGTTTTATAATTTAACTGCTTTCAATTCAAAATATGTGGGTCACTTTACGCATGTCATGTCATATCCAAAACAGCACCCTGAGGCCCCATTTGGATGCTCAAAACTCAATAGGGCTGTAGTCGGTTTACCAATAAATCTAATTATCTAATATTTACTTGTAATTAGTTATTATTAGTTTTGGCTAAGGGAAACACAACTGTCTTGTACAGGTAACTCTACTTATCTAGATAAATGCATGTACTCTCATTTGCGCATAGGGCTTGTTTGTTTTTACATTAGAAGAATTGAATACATAGGATTTTATGCCATTAAGTTGTTAACAAAAAAGATTAAAGGTGAATTTTAAAAAATGAGCATCCTTTTTTAATACCTAGCCATCGCCCTAGTAATTGTGTACATAAGAAAGTAAAGGTCCTATCTACATCTCCACCTTATATCTTTCATCCCTCACCTCATGTCCATCACCACCCCTCACCTCTTCAATCCTTTGGTGGAGTTCATTTCGGCATGAGTTCCTATGCATTCGATTCCCTATATATCTTATTGCAAACAAACAGGCCCAGAGTTACCTCCACTCAATTCAGAAGATCCAAACAGCTCCTATGAGAATTTTAAAGATCCATTTCTCCTCACAAGTTCATCTAAGCAATAAGAGAGCACGTGTTTCTTCCACATTGGAAACTGCCAATTCCTTGGCTCTTTGGATCACCTAAAAACTTATTTTCTATCTTTAGTCATGATCCCTGCATGATGCTAATAGAAACTAAGGTTTAATGACTCACTGTGTTTTTTTTTTTTTTTCCTTGTTTCCAGATGGATAGAGCTTCAATCCTTGGTGATGCAATTGATTACTTGAAGGAGCTTCTGCAACGAATTAATGACCTACACAATGAACTTGAATCGACACCTTCCAGTTATTCGCTGCCTGCTTCTACCAGCTTCCATCCTTTGACACCTACGCCACTTACCTTGCCGAGTCGTGTCAAAGAAGAACTCTGTCCCAGCTCATTACCGAGCCCAAATAGCCAACCTGCACGGGTAAATTGCAATCTCCTTGCCCCCAACTCTTTCTTGCTCATGTGCTTGTTAACTAAATGTTATATTTTTGTGCTAACAATTATTTCAATTCCAAGTTTGTCTTCTGTAACTAGATGATATGCAATATGATCCAACCAAGGAATGACATGACTGATGCAATTCTTTCATGAATTATTCAGACACTGCCTCTGTAAATCCATTGCTTTTAATTGGCATTTTCTTTATCATTTTTAGATTTACATATTCCTTAAATTGTTTGTGTTTCATATAGTTTCACTGTGTTCATATTGAAAGAATTCTGTCATTGGGTTTCATTTAGGACCACTTTATTTTCTCCAATTCCTGTCTAACACCACTCCATGTCCATGGAAAACCACTTGTTTGTGATCTTTCTCCAATGAACTTTTTAGTCACCACTTGTTTTCAATATCTTTAGGTGGAAGTCAGGGTGAGAGAAGGCAGGGCAGTCAATATTCATATGTTCTGTGCCCGAAGACCCGGCCTCCTCCTCTCAACAATGAGGGCACTTGATGGACTGGGGCTCGACATCCAACAGGCAGTCATCAGTTGTTTCAATGGTTTTGCACTAGATGTTTTCCGAGCTGAGGTAAGTTTGCTCCCTAGCGGTCCTCTAATGAACTAAGGATGTGTTTGAAAATTGAATGTTCCATAGAAAGCAATAGTTAAAGGGTACATATGGAAACAGCCGTTGATTCCTATGGCTTGCAAAATCCACACTATACTTTTTCTTGCTGAAACATTGCCATGGAAAATTTCTGCACCAAACATTTGGTTAGCACCTATCACAATATTTTTTCAAAAGAAATCCATTTTCCATTCCTAATCAATATCAGCAACTGCTGCCACTTCCTATTTCTGTTCTGTCACAACTCACAAATGCCTATCAGAATGGGTGGACACCATCTTGCCAAAATATTCAAATAACTAATATTTGGGGTGCATCCAAATGTGAAACTGAAGCTTACGACGAATTTCTATTATCTCAGCAATGCGGGGAGGGGGGCGACGTTCTGCCGGAGGAAATCAAAGCTGTACTTTTGCACTCTGCTGGCTTCCATGGGACTATGCTCGACCATTGATGAGGTTCTCAAGGCACTAATTGAAGTTTGGGCTCAGTGTTCTCTATGTCATGGGCTAGCACATGACCAGGCCAGTTTAGTAGGGTAGTCAGTACTGATTGCTCTGTGTTCATAGATGGAATTATGTTTGTGGGTCATTCTCTTAACAAAGGGTTTGAATGCACACAAACGTGTTTGTTGTTCTCTTCAGAAATTTAAGGTTTTACAATAAAATCTCTTGTTGGATTAACAGCTTCTTAGATGAGTATGAACTTTGTTTTAATCCTACCATATGCATTTGATTTGGTATATATGATCAAAAATTGTAACTTGGGCTTGAGATCTTGTCAAAATAATTAGTTGGAAGTTGGAACTATCATTGTAGGTTGTAAACATTCCCGGCTTCCCATCATCATCATCAACAATGATATTATGGTTATAAGGTCAAATCAAACCTATACATGTGGGCCTGCCTTTAAGATTTGAACTGTTAAGAGTTATGGTCCCACCCTACTGGTATGCTTGAGCACTTTCTCTTAAATAAGTGTTATTAATAGTTGAATTGAAGGACAGTGTGATTAAAGGACTAATTAAAAATGATTTATTAAAAGATCTGTTTTCTGTGCACAATGGATCCCACCTTTTGGTGATTTGGACTATCAACTAGATGCACAATTTTCTCCCCTATGACTGTAGGAGATCTAACATTCAAACAGAGTTTCATTCATCCGATTGGACAAAGACAATTTAGTCATTTTTCACTATTGTTCTGATTGCTTAAAATTTGGTTGTGTACTGATCCATGAAAGCTGTATTTTTCACTATTTTACTTTTTTTTTTCCTCTAAATGACTTATTTGATTGAGGAGAATTTTACAACATGGGATTCCATGTAGAACTCTTAGATATCTACTTTTTGGAATGCTACTCAGCCATTGTCATCAGAAATAGGGAAGGGTAATAGAAAGGCCTCATTGTAGATGTGATTTTGGACAATAACTCATCTACATAAGATCACCACAACATTGATTTAGGGACCCTATAATTGTTTCTTAAGCTACAGAATTAAAATCAATCGATGAGGAGTATAATCCAGATCAATATCAAATTAGGGTTGTACAAGTTCTTATGTGGTGTTTGCACCAGGATATTGGTGGCCTTGTGCGGACTCAAGTATTAGCATGTGGGTGCAATCATGGTGCACTTTTAGAACTTATATGAAATTTTTGCATCCACTTTAAAAAATCCAACAAAAATTGTGGACCCATCCATAAAATCCACATGAAAATCGTTAATTTGCCCTCAAAATCAAACTCTATTGGGTCTGCACCCCTCATACAAAAATCCTGAATCAGTCCAATGTTGATGGCCATATATACTGTGCATATCAATGTTTATTGAATCCAGCTTTTAATAGGCAGCTAAATCAACCCCTATAGTCTGAATATCATCAATCTTGGGGAGCCTATTATTCTACCTGCCACTTTATCTGGTCCAAACCCTAAAAACGACTACTAAATTTACCCTAATAGAGGTGGGGCTAGTTATACTTTCAACCTGACCTATTGCCATATCGTACTTCTGTTGTTCTTATGATACTGGTGCAATACGTAACATTTTGACATGAAGCCCGGCGGCCCTAGCCCCCATACATGTGTACAACTAGATTGGTTGATAGATAAATAATTAAATACAAGCAGTTTTCTTACACTGAGAAGAACCTCTCACAGCTTGTGAAGGGAAAAAAAATCTATGCCCTGGTGGGACTCATGAATAAATAAAAGAGGAGGGGATTTAAGTAGAAAACACTAGAAAACAAGATTATACTTCTCCCCCAAGTTGTTACACTTTGGGAGCATAAAAAAAAGTTGGGGTAAAAGACTGGCCTTGAGTTGTTTCTAAGTTTACTCTCTACTTTCCTTCTTTCCATTCAAATGACAATTAAGTAAAACAGTCATCACTCATATTACCTAATTTACTTTCACCTTTACTTTTCCATTCAAACAATATGAATTAAAACTTTACGTCACATCATGCATTTTTTCTTTTCTTCTATACTGAACAAATCTATATTACTAAGGGAACGTATGGTCCCTTACATGAAGACACATGTCCTCCTTCATGAAGCCACCTGTCTCCCTCCAATAACTTCCCCAAGAAAATCTTCCTAAAAAAAATAAGGTCCGGTTAGAAGAGAAAGAGAATAAGAAATAGAAGATAAAAAGAAAGGAAGAAGAAGAGGGCGATGACTTTGAATTCTGAGAATACAAAACAACGGTATAAGTCACTCCAGCAGCACCATCACTTTTAGAGGTCAACCTGCAACTTTAACAGAGAGGAAAAAGAGAGGAAAAAGAAGAGGGCGATGACTCTGATTTTTTAGAATACAAAACAACGACGAAAGACACTCCAGCAGTACCATCTAGTCTCATAAGGCATTGTTTTCCCAGATAAGATTGATTACATCTAAGGCAAATATATAGTGGAGAAAAAACTATTTGATTTAAAATCAGGTGATCAGCATGACCGAGTGAACCGACCATATTCCAATAACAATGCAGATTGAAAATTTAAAGCATTTGACATGTGATGTGGGGCCTCTTTCTTCAGCAGAATTCATGTATGGACAAAATCTTGCAAATTGCCTATTTCACCAATCACGTCCTATCAACTGTGATCTGATAGAAGAACCCAATGCAAACCAAACATCTGAATAATATAAAATACTCAAACAACTAGCCTGAAATTTACTATTGTTGCTCTAATAATAACTTAAATCATTGAAATTTTCTAGATCTTTTGGCTCATCTTATGAGAATAGAAAAAATCACAAAAAACAAAGTAGCAGAATAGGAATGAAGATCAAAATATCTTGGCAATAATTTGTATTTGAATAAATTATGAAAATCACAAGTTACATTTACATACATTATCCGATCCCATAATACCCGTCGATAATTTGAGATCATAATACCCGTTGATGGATTATCAGCGGGGCACTAAAATAACTAAGTATCGTGCATTCCTTGAATCCATCTGGGCATTGATAATACATAGGAATTAAGATATTACATAGATGAAATGATTTTCTTGCATCGATACCGGGACTTTGTTGGGTCACCCGATGACCCATCTAATTTGTGGATCTGAAGGAGGACTCACGGGCGACCCAGTAGGTGGTGGATCCGTGTGAGATATATTCATTTTTGGGCCCGGGCTTAGCACGAGCGATTGTTGCTAGTATGATCTAAGGAATAGTTTATAAAATAGAAAAAGGATCAGTTTGAGCATCATTCCTAATCTTTTAATGGGAAGAACTCAAATTGATGATAAATATCAAAACAGTCAACTGCTCAAAATCCCTTATCTTTGATTGCAAGGGCAAAGACAAAGATATTCAATGAGGCCCACTCCTTTTATCCATGATTACTATTTGATTACATCAATCTCTCTCTTTCACAGCTGTAGATCCACTCCACCAGGCCACGATTCCACGCTCAGTGGTAGTTACCAGAGAGTACCGTCATTGCACTGGCAGTTTTCAAGTTCTACACATGAAGCTGATAATGACACACAGAGAGGCAGAAAAAAGCACAAGGACGATACTCATGCGTAATTGACTGGGATTATTAGCTTGACCATGTCAGCTACATACAAACTTCTCTCTGTTTCCAATGGTATATTATTAAAAGGAACAGATGGTTTGGGGCAGACGATAAAGCCAAAACAGTGCTTTACTTCGAAAACTTGCATGCACCCAAAAGCACCCAGAGATTCTGATTGAGATTTTAGAAGTCTGTAGCTGTTACTTTGTTGTTTCATTCAGAACTTTGTGGACGTGGGTTTGGTACGTCTGAATCAATCCCACTCGGTCATCAGTGCTTTCATGTGAATCTGCTGGGGTTTCCGAACATCAACTCAACACGGGAGTTTGATTGGAAATTGAAGATGTACAAGTATGTAAGTTCCAACGTGCCACTATCTACAATGATGGGAGGAAATACTTCAAAATTTGGGCCTCTAACTAGGGATGATCTTGGGCTGTGTTATTGGGCCAATGAGTTGGAATTGGGCATAAATTTCTAGGTGGGTTATTGAACGGGCGGGCCTAGGCTGATGCATGCTTGTACGCCTGGCCCATGTGTTTGGTATGAAGGAGTGTACGTATTGCATTTGGGACCCTCCTAGATGCATGTTAATCTGATTGGTTGCTAAGTGTTTTAACGGTTTTATAATGCACATATGAAACCGTAAACTTTCACATCGTGTTTCATCAGGCAACACCCAGAATCCATGATGAGACCTTCCTATTGCCTGCTCCAATGTTTACATGCATCTTGGTGGTTCTCAGACGAAAGCTTAAAAATCATTGAAGGAATTTCTGACAGCAATGCCAGTTGATGTCTAGGAGCGGTTGAAATTCCTTATTGGATTAGTGAAGTTTCAAAAGTTTACCTTCTAAAAATGACACTTTTGAAGTCATTTGACCCTTCCATGTGTAGCATTTGTATGCTACCACTAAATCTGGTGGATTCAGTCCCCAACCAAGAGCCCATTACCACTTTGGGTTTGGGTGCTCATCCTAATCCATGCATAATAACCTGCACCAAAAATAAATTATAATATTACTGTTGTTGCCATCTACATCACTATCATAGTAGTGTTGTCCAATATTTATCCAGACCCCAACCTGATAGACATCAGGGCCTGGAACCCAAATCTGGACCCTAACCTGAAAAAATATATATAAACCCTTGTGCTAAGTACCTTAAATGGGCCAGGCCTTTAAGGATACATAGGCTTACATCCGGCCTCATAAACTGTCGGGTAATAACATTAGGCTCAGCTCCAGCCCATGGACCGAAAAACAGACACAAATCCAGCCCAATGTGCCCAAGCCCAAGTGACTTCGAAGAGCATCAAGTAGAGCAACTCGGGTGAGTTTTTAACAGGGATCTTGGTAGATTTAGTGAGATTCATCAACTCGATGCCGTTCGAGTCGAGTCAATTGGGCTAAGACAGGGTGAGTCAGAGTCCGGTTTTTGAGTTACTGGAGGATAAAATCATCCATGTTAAAACCCATTATTCCACATGAATGGTGGACCGGTGGTGGATGGTGAAGTAAAAAAAAAGGATGTGAGAGAGTGCAAAACACCTGCTCCTATTGCTGTTTCACAGAAAAAGCATGACCAAGTGCAGTTCTTTTATAGAATCTCAGACATTGTGGTTTCATGATGTTGTTCTTGTACTTCTGTCATCATCAGCCACTTTCATGTGAACATGAGAGATAGCCAAAGAGTAATCCAAAAAGCTGTTTGGCTCCCAATTGGACATTTTTCAGGAGAGAAGATAATCATTTTGGGTAGCTAGTGGGGACAACCAGGGGTGGAAATGGGTCAGCCCTCTTAATTTCACTTCTTAGAGCACAATCTGTCTGCTTGAATTTCTGAAAGGAGTTTGGCTCTTTAGATTTTCTAGAATTCTTGCTATGAATTTTATATTTCTTAATTGCCTTTTGAGAATCTAAAAGTTTTAGCTTCTTTTTTCTTTTCTTTTTTTCCTTGCTAGATGGGTGAGTGGTACATAAATGTGGCCATTTGTTTGCACATTGCATTTTGTGATAGGTACAGTATAGATTTGGTTCTAGTACATTTCCTGCACTATAATATCTAAAGATTTAAATTTGTGTGTAAATAATACATTCGCAGGTGTAATTCTAGTAATGAGTTTTAATAACTATGAAAGAAGAAATTTATGGAATTTAGGAATGGACAAAGTTCAGCAGCATTCAGTTTTTCTTATATGAATTTCATAAATCTCTGCAGAAGAAGGTCCCTTTAGGGCATAAAGGATTAGCCTCATTCTAACCCATGACAGATTTTCTCCCGCGCACTGTGCATTTGTGAATGTGAGTGTCATTCATCGCCTAGGACCCAGTGAAATTTAGGGTGGGGTCCCGCCTTTGGTGACAATCCGGATGTGTACTCTACATAAGAAGGTTTTCCTTGAACCTGAACCCGGTTATTAACAGAGTTGGAATTGTCAATGCAACCCTGAGGTTAGGCTCGCATTGGTGATAATATACAAGCCCAGCCCATCTAGATATGGGCCTAATATTAAGCCCTGGATCTAGCTTCCGCGTCTCACGCTGGAAAGTCATACCCAGGCCCAAACCATTTGCGAAGCATATACATCTGATTTGTTCATCGTATGTCAGGCCAGGCCAAGCTTGTTAGCACATATGTGCTTTCCCCAGGACCATTTACAATTGGAATAGAAGATTAGACTCAAATTAAGCCAACAAAGATGGCCAAAAGTGATTGTGACGACGTTCTCTTTGGTGGGTTTCCAAATAGGTTGTAGGTCCCATAAGATGGATATCCAGGTGATCCTTTCCTCTCAATTTCATACCTTATTTTGGCCCATTTTTACTGATCCAGAGAAAGAGGTATCATGGACCTTACCCCTAGATTGGGATGCTGCAAAATCCTACACAATCGTCCTATTGGATCTGGGGCGATCGTAGGATTCAGGTCAGACTCGGACCCGTTGACCCACTTGATTAAATATAATTTAATCTTGGGTCCGGAATCTGGACCATCATGTTTTGATGGACCCAGGAAAATTGTTGGAAATTCAATCAGTGCATGCTGATGAATGGAGAATAAAAGAGCACTCGATCTGATTCTTATTCACATAGAACGCATGGTCAGATTGAAGACTGTTTGTGAGTAGTTAGATCTCAAATACAGTGAGCTTCACAAATTCTATTATAATTTTTATGAGTCCAAGGGCCACGGCCCATGGTCATTATTATAAAAGAACAAAGTGGATTTGGACCACGATGCACTATATAGGAGTCCGGATCCCCTGTTTTGGAAGAATCGGGGGCACCACGTGAGGGGGCGGGTCTCTTTCCTCCGACCCCTCACGTGTCACTCTGTTTGGACTAAATAGGGGATCCGGTTCCCTTTCGCCCATCGCTCCAAGACTGTTAGATAATAAGAAAGAAAACGAACGTAGCAAATACATACATCCAGTAGAGAGTAGAGTGGTGAAGTGCAAAATGAATGACTGGGATGAATTTTGACCATAGTCTGTACTATTGCATGACTCAGAAAATGAACAGTCCAGATAACATGTACAAGATTGTGATGAAGGTACAGCTGATTTTAAAGCACCATCATCAAATTAGTTAAAACTTTCTTTTTAATCAGAGCTGATTGGTTTCCATTCTCATGCAAGCGTCCATCCTACCATCCATCAATGACATTGATTGCTAAGCACTTCCCTCTTTCCGACCTTTCTATATATATGCTTCATTCCATTGATATTTCAAATCAAATCCCTTTCCTGTTGAAGCACCTGCTGCTGGAGACTAACTTTCTCTGCTAATTTCTCAACCAACCCAACATGAAGCTTTTTTCAACAATGAGATAGTACAAATTAAGAGAATTCCCTACTCAATGAACAATCGGATCTCAAAGGGGCCTACCCCTAACAAAAGGCATGATCCACAAATTGATCAATTCCAAATCCACATCCGGCCAAAGTAAACAACCCATATCCATTGTGGAAAAAGAAAAAAAAAAACTCTCCAAAGTACAAATCTCCAATGAGGGACATGTAACCCACATCCAACATTAAGTTCTTCTTCCAAAATAAAACCCAACATGAAGTTACCAAAGAAAACAAATTAGAAAGTTTCCCACAAACTAGTCCCTAGATGGACTTTGTATCTTATGGTTCCATTCAGCCCAATTTTCTAGTGGCCCATATCCTATTATTTTTCAATTCCATTCACAATTTCCAGTTGGAATACAAAAATTGGATCAAAACTTGGCCCATGGATGGCAATGTGCGAACAACAGATTGCAAGATACACTGATTATCACATGGTAAAAGACCAAAAGTTGTTGGTGGACCATTAAACCTGGAAGAAAGGTTCATAGATTAGATACCCATCAGCTTCAGCCCCACTTAGAGGTGGATTAGGGGTGCAGGGGACCATAGCCCTCCAAGAAATTTGAAAACTTTAATACTGAGGTGGGGCTTTTTACATTGGAACTTTTTCTTCCCCCTTACAAGATTACTGCCACTGGCATTAGGAGAATCTACTTCAAATCAAAAGACTGTTCACTTTTCTGTTGCTTGACCCACTGCAGAGGTCTTCTCTAAGGTCCAAATTAAACCCTCTGCTCCCTAGGGCCCACTTACATTCCCACTCCCCTTCAAACTTAAAATAATCCTCTTGTATTTGCATGCTCCAATCATACAATGAGTCATCTAATCAAGACCTCCCTTTCCAGGTAATGACTTAGATATTTCACAGTTACAAGCTCAAGTAGCCGAGGGTTCGAAATTACACTACCACGTTGAGATCATAGGGGATTTACTCCTAAGCCCGCAGGGAATAGTCCGGCCCAAAGGGCTAGGACACCCTCCCTTATAAATTAAAAAAAAAAAATGATGGTGATAATGGGTATGCTCTTTCTTCTCTGCAAATTTCAAAATTATCAAAAGTTTCTCATGAAAACTAAACAGATTTGATACAGGTGGTTCCTATTCCGTGTATTTTGTTAAGAGTTCGGATCCTATGAGGCTTTAATTTACTGATTTTAAGGAGTGGGACACCATGAATCCAGATTTCAAACATCAGATCCTTAATCTCCATCTTAAACACCAGTCCAAAACTATTCTTTCTTTTCAGACTTTCTTATATAAACAAATGAAATGCCATATTACCCACCATCATTACTATTTCTTTTATTTTTTATAGTTGATAATGAAAATTATAGAAAATTAAATATCTGATTTTATATTCATGATAAATAAAATTACTCTGAAAAAATAAAATGCCATGAAATAATTGTCATTCAAAAACATGCCTTTAAGAGATAAAAAGAACTTACCATGGATTGGGTCAATGGTGGGGACTGCCTTTTTAAATTTAAGTCACTCACAATTGCTCTCCCCTATCTTACTGTTAAGTTAAATTTCATTCAAATGTGACCCACTATCATGTCGATTAATGTGAAAAAAACCTTGAATAAAATGATAAATCAAGTGTTCTATAATTAGAGTTTAATGGGTCCAACTCTCACTAAATTGAAATTTGACAATGGTAACACAGATGCCAGCATGATATCAATTTGAATATCTAGATAGTGTGAATTTCATCTCCACATTGTGAATATTAAGTTTTTTAAACTTTGCATACCCATCTCTCTCTCTCTCTCTATAAAAAGGGAATATCTCCTTTCTTATATTTTTATACAATGTGCAAGCATGAACTGGAGAATAAAATCATCCATGGTAATTGGTAAAACCCATTATTCCACATGGTGATGAATGACGGTGGATAGTGAAGCAGGAAAAAGGGTGTGAGAGAGTGCAGAACACCTGCTCCTATTGTTGTTTCACATAAAAGCATGACCAGGTGTAGTTCTTTGAATAGAATCTCAAACACTGTGGGTTCATGATGTTATTATTGTACTTTTGTCATCATCAGCCACTTTCATGTGAAGATAGATGTACTCAAAAGAGTAATCCAAAAGGGCAGTTTGGTTCTCGAATTGACATTTTTCAGAAAAAAAAGGATATCATTATGGGCAGCTAGGGGGCAGCTAGGGGTGGAAACGGATCAGGCCTCATTGCATTCTCTTCTTAGAGCCCAATTTGTTTGCTACAATTTCTCATAGGAATCTTGGCTCTTTAAATTTTCTTAAATTTTTGTTATGAACTCTTTGCTTCTTAATTGGGTTTTTGAGAATCTAAAAGTTTCAGCATTCTCCAATGCCCAAAATTAATTTACAGCTACCAGGGACTCACATATGAATGTCTTCATATTGGATGGGAGTAGATTCTGTATCTTAAAATTTTAAAATTTTCTTAATTACATATCTTTTTGAAATTTTGCTATGCAAGAATTCCCGCTTATACCATAATTCTTTCATTCTTTTTTCATTTATAAAGGAGATTATACCTGTACTCACCGGAAGGAAAGACTCCGCACATGCACGGAGGGAGAGACATAGGTGTCATTGCTCATCTGGGTGAGAGGTAGGGTTTCCAACCGACAAGGCAGCCCTTCGTTCGCAGACTCAAAACTGATGAGATCTTTTTTGGCCCATTCTTGCTGATCCAGAGGGATGGCATCATGGGCCACCCCTAGGCTTGGATGCTGCAAAATCCAGCTTTTGCATCTGTGCCTTTGCATCTGTGCCTCGGCTCTGTTCACTTGTTTTAAGGCGCTCCAAAATCAGCCTTGGGCCTAATCATAAGCCCAATCTAGGCTCATGATAGATGGGACTGGGAAGCCAAATGGGTCGGTCCAACTCAATCCAAAACTACAGTAGATAAAGTAGTCAGCGGATCTGACCTCTCTTATCCGGTGGATCTCAGTTACCACAGCCAGATTTGGATATGAGTTGCAGTGGTCCATTGGTTGGACCACTTATCAGATTGGTCAACTGCTCTGTTGAGTCCAGATGAGGTACTCAATTCAGATTAGGTCACCCACCTGCCTTGCAGGGTGATCCAAGTCTGACCCACTTATATGTTATATGAGTCAAAACTTTGTACGAGTGGTTAAATCTCAAATTCATATGCCTAGTCGGCCAGTAGGCTCCACAAACTCGTCCTATTTTATGATTTTTGAAACAATTTCAATCCAACTCAATGAGGAATCTAGCACTCGGTAAATTGATAAAATTCTAAAAGAGGTAAATGAATGGAAGATGACCTTATGTCGGTCGGCAAATGTAGTGGCTGATCAGCTAGCAAAATTAGCCCCACCTCAGGAGATTGTGTTCCACCACTCCCTTCCTCTGCATACACGGGAGACTTATTGAAAAGATGTTTGTACACAACAAGGGACACATTGCATAAAATAGAATGATGGTTGAAGGTTGTAAGGAGAGCAACTAGGCCTATCAATGGGCTGGGCCGGGCTGAGCTTGGGTTTTCCAATCCCGTCTCGAAAGCTGGACGGGCCTGCAGGGGCTTGTCCAATCCTGGACTTAAATTGAACGGGCCCATGTCAAATCCCATCATGTGCGGGTCAGGGCTTCACACAATCTTGAACAAAAGCAAAACGTTCTCTAATTTTTTCTATACTGTCACCGGACACCCAGTGTGAACCGGACTTTAAACCCCCCTCCTTTATTGCGGGCTTGGAACTAGCAATGCAATGCAACAAGCAATATAGCGGAGTTAAAAACATGCACTTGGCATGGGCACTGATAAAAACTTTTATCTATATAGTATGATTGTCATAATAAAAATGTAGAACATATTCCGAAACAAACAACACCTCACGAGACAAAAACTCTGTGTTTATGGGCTTGGGCCTGGCCGGTTGCCCACTTCAATGGGCTAAATTGACAGGCGTAAGTGCAGCACCTCTTCTTATACTTATATAGGAATTTGCTTGGTTTGTTTTTTTTACAATTTTACTATTTGAAGATGTCTTGTTTTTAATATCTTAATTCTATATTGTAACTCTTTGTTTTCCTTTAATGCAATACCTTTTCTTAGCAATGTAATTCTTAGTTTTCCACTAATGTAATACCTTCTCTTAGCAAAAAAAAAATCTCATTGTCATTGACACATTTGTCATGTGGTCCACCACCTTCCAATCATCTACTTATTGTCACTGTCTATGTGTGGCCCACCTGGTCCTCCCTTTATCTACCCGGCTATTGTCCATCACATATACATAACCCGTGGTACAATGCAGGAAATGTCTGCTGTCTGTTTGCATCCAACTTTCCATGCTAAATTCCAATTTGCATTTTCAAAGTCTGTAAGTGGGCCACTGATCCGATTTTCTCTCCGGCCAATGAGGCCTACCTTCTCGAATCTTAGCCGGTCAAATTTTCTGCTTCCCTGTCTCGGTATTGGACTCGGTTCAATTGGATCAGGGCCCACCTCCAATTTATCAAATATGAAACCAGGAATCATGTGTCTAAACAGTCATTTACCACTGATTGGAGTGAGTTTGACCCACAGCCCATAGAGAGGAGATCATCATTTTGAGTTGGTTCTAAAGCAAAGTCCAAACACACACAGTCCGCCTAGGGTTGTAAACGGGTCGGTTCTGGTCCGGGTCCACGGTGGAACCGGAACTGGAACTGTTAAGGAGAAGGTGGAACCGGATCTGGATTCGGAACCGTTTTTTGAACCAGTTTCTTGGCTCCGAAACCAGAACCATATATAGGACGGGTCTGGATTTGGGTCTGAGTTTAGGTAGAGAATTATATTTAAAATAACATGGTTTTTAGGAGAGATTTTTGAAAATTGAGGTAATATATCAGGTTTCGGGTCCATGGGTCCGAACCGAGGTGGACCCGGACCCATTTACTTATCAGGGCCTAAATTAGGACCTATACCCGGTTTTTAACGGGTCGGAACCTCCGGGTAATCGGAGAATCGAGTACCATTTACATCCCTAAGTCCCGACCCAGTTCTGGTAAGCTTATTCGGCTTTTGCTCATCTCAGGTCTTTTTTTTTTTTTTTTTTTGGGTGCTCATGAGGCAGCCCAATGCTAGGATGACCCGTGCTAGGTTGAATTTGGGCCTTGGCCTATGGTCTTTACTAGTGCGTAACATTCTGGATTGATTATTAAATGGGCCTGTTGCTGAGCTTAGATAAGCTTGTAGGCCCATCCTGACCCAACATGCTCAACATGGGATGCATACACTTTGCAAACAAGCAAGTCATGGGCCTAACTTTTAAGCCCATGGTTATTTCTAGACCTGAGTTTTAGGCCTGATAACTGAATGGGCAAACTTGGACAAACTCTGGCCCAGTACAACCCGCCCCATGAACACAACTAATATTTTAATTTTTGAACCTGCACGGGATTGGGGATTGGGGTCTACTTCAGACTTCAAGGCTGGAATAAAAATAAAATGTTAGTGTGGCAATTGGATATCCGATTATCCAGATGTTTGAAGTCTTTGATTTCAAATACAGTAGGTGTGTTAACTAAAAAATGATGTATTCCTGGTAATATTACATTACTTTGTGTTGATTCTTCGAAAGCAAAGAAGAAAGAATTCGTCTAGATAGCTTTTGACATTGATTCTTTTTGGGACAGAACTGAATTCATTGCTTGAGAGTGTGTAGAGGAGAGAATTGTTGGTGGGATGGTTTATTTTTTAGTAAAATATTAGGTAGCGTTTGGTTCGCGTGAATGGAGGTCGGAATAGAATGATCATTCCAACGGAATGACCATTCCAGCGTTTGGTTCGCCAAAAAGGCGCGGAATGGCCATTACCTTCGGAATCTCATTCCTTTATGTGAAGGAATCACCATTCCATCCAAGAACGGAAGGAATCACCATTCCATTCTTTTCTAACTTTTTATTGAAACCAAAATACCCTCGCTTGTAATATTATTATTATATAATAATAATATAATATCTTTTTCACCCAACCATTGTGGGGTCCACCCAACATATTATAATAAAATATAATAATATATTATTATATAATTATAATAAAAATAATATAATATCTTTTTTCACCCAACCATTGTGGGGCCCATCCAAAATATTATAATAAAATATAATAATATATTATTATATCATAATAATAATAATATAATATCTTTTTCACCCAACCGTTGTGGGGCCTACCCAAAATATTATATCTATCTATCTATCTATCTACTATTATAAAAGAGGCTATGTTTCATGGTTTTTTCAACCAACCATTGTAGAGCCCACCCCCAAATATTATAATATAATATAAGAATATATTATTTTGAGAAATTGCAAAATTTTTCACTACACCTTTGTGGGGCCCACCCCAAAATATTATAATGCAAAATTTTTCACTACACATTGTGGGGCCCATCCCCAAATAGTATAATATAATATAATAATATATTATTATGAGAAATTACAAACTTTTTCACTACACCTTTATGGGGCCCACCCCCAAATCATCCACCACAAACAATGCAAATGTGACAGTAGAATTTAATAAGGGTATTTTGGTCAATCTTATGTAAATTTGATTCATTTTAGGCAGCATTCCAGCGTACCAAACGCAGGAATAGGAATCAGAATCCCATTACTGGGTTGATTCCTCAGCATACCAAACGCTGGAATGGAATTGACTATTCATGCCTCATTCCATTTCATTGTCAGTCCGATCTCCATTCCATTCCTGCCTACAACCATTCCAGCGAATCAAATGCTACCTTAATGTCATTATAAGAGAGAAGAAGGGACATCCAAACAAGTACCCACCACCACAACTCACCCATACTTTTTTTTTGTATTTCTTTCTTCTTTTGTCCTTCCTATATGGAAAAAAGCTCTCCTGTTTCCCAAACAAATGAGTACTTAGATGTTAATATATCTATCACAAAGGCTATAGCTAGGTCTGTTAATTGAGCCCGTTCAAATGGGTACCCAGCCCTACCGAAGCCCAAAATTACAGGGCTTTTAAAAAACTTTAATCCCAGTGCACTAGGCTTGGGCAGTGATTTTAAAGCCCGGTCAAAATGGGACCGAGAATGGGTAGAACAAGCTTGGCCCGGCCTTCGAGAAAAATGAAGCTAGACCAGGTTGTGGGTCCTACTATCCAATTGATCATTGAAATTTGAACACCTTGGCCAGATTCAAACCTAGCAAACTAGTTCACTGATGTGAACAACCAGTGTTTTTCAAAGTTTGTTAGTGTGTATTGATCACTATGGAAATTTTTCATATCATAGACGATTAATGTACATGGACATTGTATTGCAGTATGTTTTTATGCCTTATATTAATTCATTCTTTATATAGATTCATTCATTTTCAATCAGCTAATTATTGATGATATATACATTTTAAATTAATAGCTTTTTTCGAGCTATCTAATTATGTATGCATGTTCATCTTTAATATGCTTATTTTTTAAACTCTGTCAAAGATTATCTAGTTAGAAATATAAATACGTTCTTCATATATGCGGAGTTTTTGGTTATCCCAGTTTAACAATTTAGTGCTACACTAACATTGAGGAAAAAGTACTATTTAGTTATGCACTAGTATTGTAGTAAAACAGAATAAAAATTAGAGAATGTTTAGCTTATATTCAAGATCGTGCTAGGCACTCACATGACAGGATTTGACGTAGGCCTGTTCAAATTAGGGCGGGATTGGACAACCCCTGGCAAGCCCGCCCAATATTTGAGACGGGATTGAACAATCGAAGCCCATGCCCATCCCATCCCATTGACAGGCCTATCTATAGCTCAGTTGGGCAATGCACCTAGTTTACTCGCACTCCACTGCCAGCCATTTCAAAACCAACGGAAATGGCACCTAACCAGGTCATGGTTTGGACATCAACAGTGGAAGTTACCGAATAAACTAAAATATCAATCGGACGCGCCAACCAATTCTAATAAAACTGTATTTTTTTTCCAGCCATTTCAAAACCAACGGAAATGACACCTAACTATATCATGTTTATCAACAGTGGAAGTTACCGAATAAACTAAAATATCAATCAGACGCGCCAACCCATTCTAATAAAACTGTATTTTTTTTTCTACTAACGAAAGTGTCCGGGCTCTTCAAGAATCAACTATTCCTTCATACACGTGAAACCAGGTAAGTTAGACTTTCGCCTAGGCAAGTGACTCAGGGAGAAAGCTCGGATTTAAAACCACAACCTCCGATTTTTAAGCCTTACCACTAGTCAACTGCGCTACCACTCGGGAATAATAAAACAAATTAGTCCTTTTACAAAGCAAATCAAAGAAGTAAAAACTAACTGCTTTTCATTTCCCATGTTACCCGATCCCTCATTACAGTAGTCGGCTACAATCATTTGAATAATTAGGAATAGTAAATGGTGGGTCCCGCACAATCCCTGTATAGAATGAATATATTTATATAGCAATGTTGATAGTTAAGCCCCATTTAGATTAAAACCATATTACAAGAGCTCTCTAAAACAAATGGATTATGGATTTTGGTCCAATCATTCATTTCTTTATTCTTAAATTGTTTATTTACATATGACACCACCAAATCCCAAAATATTATTTTTTAGATTTGTGGAATCTACACTATCCACACATGTTGGACTTTATCACAAGCATTCGCACACATTCAACATAGATGTTGCCGTATTTGTGACATTGGTAGATGATAGATTTTCCTCTATCATCAGCCAGAATGACACCCATCAGATCAAATGGTCTTGAGTCAGTTAAAAAGTGGGCCTCACCTGCACAAAATCATGGAGACAAAACCAGTACTTGGGTGGAAAAATCCTTTTGGCCAATATTGAGCACAGAGAAAGTGGGGGTGGGGACATGTAAAATGGTGGGAGTTGTAAGCTTATGGTGCTTTGGCCTTTTCCTTTTTAGTGGCCCACTGTATACAATGCAAGCACAATCAACAAAGGGCCAAGTTGAAAATATTAATCAATAAAAACATGGTGGCAGGGGATATGTAGAATCAATGGGCCCAACCCATGGGAGCCGAGATGTGGACAGCACTCTGGAGTATGGATTCCTGGTGGAAAGATCTGGTGGGGGTCTAGCCTCCTAAGCATTTTATCTAATGCCATCAAAATGGGTGGCTGAAATCTGCCTTCATCTTTAGTAGATGCATTTATAATTTTATATTAGACAGGTAGTTTTAGGGTGTATTTAGAGATGGCATCAATAGATTAAAAGTAGAGTAGGATAGATTTATTTGAAATGGTTTTGATACGTCCAACGTAAGCCAACAATAGAGCTTTTGAGATAAAAGATTATTCAAATTAATGGCCCGCCAAGAAAAAAAAGGTAAAAACTAAATGATACATGGATTGAAATAGCAAGGACAACATAAAGTTGTGCAATTAATTTATTTGAGAATCTGAATTAGATAGAATTCGAGAAAAAAAAAACAAAAAACAAATAAAATTTATATAGCCACCCCAGGGTTTCAAAATGATAATGATGATGATAGCTAGCAAACTCTATTCATATCATATTGAGCCATGTGCAACTAATATAATTAGTTTTCAGTTTGTATCTCTTCTATTTTGGAATTGGAAATAGAAGAATTCATACTAAAATGATATGAATATGGTTGAAATAAAATGATATCTCCTCTATTCCCATCGGCCCATCAGATTACTGTGAAATCCAAGGTCCATTGATGTTGAGTCCAAATCCGGTGAGTGGGGATGACATTCAATTTTGGGAATTTTTCAAATAAGGCCTTAGGTTTTTGCCTTATTTAAAAAAAGGACACAAGTTTCAAAACTTTTCAAATTAATCCCTAAGTTTTTCAATAAAACCTCAATTTAGGCCATCTGGTCATTTAAAGGTATTTTTTTGTAGCATTTTCTCTCAATTTTTTAAAAATACCCAGAGCACCTTCATTTAAAGCCATGATATGGTTCTGACAGCCACTACATTTAGCTTATTTCTGTAAAAAATGCTAGTTTTACTTAATCACTATAAGGCCGTCAGTGAAAAAATTGAAGAAAATATAGAGGAAGTGAAGGGGGTTTTATTTCATTAAAGGATAGGTTAAAAGAATTAAAAAAAAAAAGTTACCGGAAAATAGCTTTAAATGGATGAATGTCCTTAATTGAAAACTTCATGAAAAACTTAGGGACTAATTTGAAAAGTTTTAAAACTTGTGTCTTTTTTTAAAATAAAGTAAAAACTTAAGAACTTATTTGAAGTTTTCCCTTCAATTTTAACGATTTAGATCACCAGTAAATGGGCCCCTCAGTGAGTTACACACATCTCACCCATCAAATGCATGTAGTAAGTCACTCATGAGATCCAGACTCATTGATATGTCGAGAAGTCATAGATATAATGTGATGAATTGTCCCTCACATTTACAATTAGGGCCGCAAATAAAAATAAAAAAAAAAGAGGACTCCCCTAAGATTGATCATAGTACATGAATTATCTTAACAAAAAACAAAAAAAAAAAAAATCATTCTAAGATGGGGAGGGGTGGTGGTGGGCCACAGAATGGTTTAATGCTGTTGAGTCAGGCCATGGTTTCACAGGTACATGTGGCCCTGGAAGCAGACATTTTGGACCATATGGTCCCTTTTAAGTCTTTAGATTCCTGAACACGTTTTTTACTCATTTCTGCGAAACACCCAACTGTCCAAACGGGATCTTATTAGATCCAATCTCGACCGTCCATACCCTCTCTAAACCAATCAGCAGGGTTTCAACTCCACAAAACCCCAACTTCGACTTCGCTTCCTCCTTCCCCGCTATAAATACTCGCCTCCGCGGTCAGCTCAAAATCTATGTGGTCCGTTTCTCTCTCAGATTTTCCTTGACAGAGCTTTCTCTTCTCCACGTCAAATTCTCAAGGAAAAACGAGAGAGAAACTGAAACCCTAACCCTAATTCTCTCGGCTCGAATCTTCTCATTTCCAGGTACTCTTCTTTCTCTGCATTTCCGTAGGAGATTTTTTTCACTGCTCTTGTAATTTCGATCTCTCTTCGTTCTGTTCGAGTCTCTGGCGTTTCCGGATTTTTCTGAACAACTTTCCATGGTATTTGAAGGGATTCTGAGGTTTTTGATCTCAATCTACTTTTCTACTGTATTTCTCTTTACATTTCTTCGTTGATCTGATTTTTTTCTGAACTTTCTGCGTTTGATTCCGTTTCTAAATCAACTAATGTAACATCTTATGCTGATTTCTTGGAATTTAAGTTCAAGTTTGTGTATGCTACAGCTTTCCACGGTATTTGTTTGCACGGTGATCTCACTTTCTGCGAAACTGGAAACTGAATGCTTTCATTTTTACACAGTTTCAGTTTCTGTTGCGAGTTTAGGACGAAGCATTTTTTTCACGGTGAAATGTGCTTCCAAACAAGATGCATGAAATGGATTTCTAGCCTTTCGTGTCAATTGTGCGAAAAATATTGTTAACTCGGAACAATGGAAGATTATTCTCCATGGAATCTGTCTTCATTTTTGTGTTTTTTGAGGGCTTGAGTCTGTAATTCCTTTCCGTTTGTTTGTCGTCTTCTTCTATACTGATGCTTGGATTTTTTAATTAATTGCGGAATCTGCAGGCATTGTGTGAGTTTAAGCAGATTTGTTTTGAATCTTCTTGCATTTGGGAGGATAGGCTAAGCCATTTGTCAGACGAGCTTGTGATAGCTATAGATCTTTGAAGATTTTGGATAGAGCAGAGTATAGATTAAATCGATTTTCTACTGCCTTCAGGCGGTTCAAAAAACCCTAGGTTTGCTCATTTTAAGGAATAGAAAGGTCTGGGCATTAGATCTGTGAAGTTACAGTAGGTAATTAGACTGCCTGTAGCTGCTTCTATCATGGCAGTTTCTATGAGAGTTGGCAGTGTTGAAACTCCTTGTGCTGGGTTCGGAAAGAATTGGTTGTCAGTTTCGTCCAGGAAGCTTGAATTTACAGCATCAGTTGCTTCGGCTGCTGGATTCTTATGTAGTCGGAGAGTTGGTGCTTGTGGAAGAAGAGGTTTGAAAATCAGCTGCGAGGGAGGAGCGGTTGCTGTGGTTGACAAGGTCGAGACTTTGGATCTAAGTGCTGATGGAAATGTCGGGCAATTGACTTGCGTAATGAAGTTTGGTGGTTCTTCTCTGGCATCAGCCAAACGAATGAGGGAGGTTGCGGAACTCATTCTCAGTTTCCCAGAAGAAAGGCCTGTAATAGTTCTCTCTGCTATGGGAAAGACCACCAACAAACTTCTAAATGTATGTTGCTTGCGCTATGTTTTTTCCTCTCTTAAGTACATTTTGGTGAGTTTAGGTTTTCACAATTCACATGATTTAATGCATTGCATAGGCTGGTGAAAAGGCTGTTGGTTGCGGTGTTTCCAATGTATCCGACATTGATGAGTTGAACTTCATCAAAGAATTGCATCTTATGTGAGATCTCAGTTCTTATTCGTATTCTTATGCTTAATGGTGTTCAAAAAGCTTAGTGATGGACTCAACCCGGGTATGTGAACTCGATTAAAAGTTCCAAGTTGAAATTCTAACTTTACAAAAGTAGTAAAAGGAAAAGGCCAAGTTGATTGATTTGGCTAAATCTTGATTAAATTGGTAGGTTTGTCATTGACTTGGTTCCATTATGGAAAATGAAAGCTGAATTCCAGGTTGAGTCCAATCTTTGAAATTGATCATTTGTGGCCATATGTTTGGATCTAATCTCACCCTCTATTTTCCTGCTTTTTTTTTATTTTTTGTTTTTCCTTTTGGCTTTATGCAGAACTGTTGATGAGCTTGAAGTAGATAGGTCCACTATTTCTGGTGAGACTTTTTTTTTTTTACTTATTCAAGTTCAGTTGTTAAAAAATTATAATAATATCATTTGGTCTTGAAGTTAATATATTTATCCTTGTATTAGGACCTCCATCCTCTGGCTAGATAGTATGCGAACTTTTGGGGCACGAGTGAAATTAACTCCATTTGAGTTTATGTGTTGATTGATGCAGTTTGATGTTATGCACACAAATTACTTGATTGCTAGGTCACAGTAACTTATTTGGTTTGGAGCTCATATCATGTTGTAGAGAACCAATAATACATGAAAAGTGTTTTCTCCTCTTATACGAGTTCTACTGAATTTACTGAATAATAACAAGAAGTCAACAACAGCCATAGTTAGAAGGACATGCTTATAATATTTTAATGAAATCACTCTCAGTTATAATAATACGTAATAATTAATAAGAATTATGATGACATTATTATTGGTATTCCTACTGTTGCTGCGGCAACCACCATACTGTAAATGGTAACATTTCTTTTTGAATCTATGAAAACCATTACAAAAACAACGGTGCCATCCTCTTTACCGTTACTGTTTGTCTAGTTCTAGATGGACAAAATGAACAAAGAGCTTTGTTCAATGGTTGACAATTTTGACGAAGACCTAAACACAAACCATACGGTATGACTATTGCTTTGGTGTATTGATACAAGATGCCCCAACATTGGAAAGGTGTTTGAAAATTGGTTTCTAGACGACTTACGATATGGTTTTATTTGGGCTTATTTGTGTCTATTTTACTTATTTTAGTGATAGTAAATGGTCCCTAACAGGCCTTTTCTTGAGTGCTAGAGCCCTTCGACAGGAACACTATTTGTCTAGCAAGAAGGAAGAGGATATGAGCATCTTTTTTTAGTGAGGAGGCTGGTACGACTAAGAGAAAAGGGGAAAGAGGAGAAATGTAGTTAGAGCAAAACCTTGTACAAAAACTGAAGGGAAGGGAAGCTGGTGGTGGAAGAGGAAAGAAGGGGATACTTGGAGGGAAAGGATGACAGCTTGATGGGAGGAAATGAGGAAAATGGTTTTGAATAATAAGGAAATAAAAGTAAACCACTGAATATGTCCCCTGCTGTTGCTCAGCTAGTTAGGGACGATGTAGCATGTGTGGGCGTGTGAGTTTGAGTCTCATGCATAAAAGAAAAGCCACTTTGAAAACTGGTAAGAGAGAGCCAATGCCGTGGCATAGTTGGTATCATCTTGGTGACGTTAGGAGGGAGCATTTTAACATTCCATTCCACAGAGGGAGTAGGTACCATATCGGGCAAAATGTTGATTTTGTTGTATTAGGACACATCGTACTGGCTTGCTTCTAGTACTGGGAATCTAAGTTGGATTGTCTTTGTTGTATTCTTCCTTACGGGTATGTGGTCTTTGCGGGAACTTCAGAATGCATTCCTGGCCAATAGCCTTTCGATACAAAAACATCTCATTTTATTTTTCCCGAGGTCATGGAGAACATGGGACTTCCAGTTGCTAAATATCATGGTAGTGGGCCTAGTGGCTAGTTAAAGACTAATATGAAGTCTCCTGTGTTGTGTGCCAATGACTTGCATTCTTCATGGGTAGGATACTCTATTAATAAACATCAGATGGTTATGTTGCACTTAGTAGGACTCATTAATGCTATAAAGAGATTTAGCCTTCCAGGTTTCTTGTAAAAATCCACTCTAGCTGTTTGCTAATTAATATTGGAGTTTTGACAATGTAACTCCAAGTCATGCAGGGGAACTTTGTGTTTGGGAGCTTATGTTACTAGCTAGAGGTAGACCGTCTTAGGAACTGACAAATATTCCTTTGTGGAGAAACCAAATCATGGAATTTTTCAGTGGGTTTTAGACAATGTCCTGCCTAAGCGTCATCATTCTTATCAAAAACCTTCTACGTCTAAGGAAATTACATTTAGAACAGTGAGTCCATTCATGTTGGTTCTTTCTTTCATTTCCAGTGCCACTCAAAATAAGAAAAATCTTTCCATTTTGTGTTTTGCCGAAGCTTGTGTGACGCAATGAAATGCAATGCTGTTGTTTCTAATTGTCTTTCTTATTAATTGTAGCTGATGTTTTCATGCTGATATTTGATTTAGGATTTCTTGAACCATCTTTTCCATGAATGATTTGCAGCACAAAGAGTATTTGCTTAAAAGGAAACTTAAAAGAGTATTTGCCCCTTTTTGTCCACAAGGGACTAAAACTCACTCACTCATCCACACTACACGTCCCTGACTAGCTAAGCAACATCCAGGGATGCTTGGATGTTATTGTTGGTCACATTTCAGTTGTGCCCGTTGTGCACAATCATGAGAAGATTTTAATTGACATGTACCTCTTAATCTTTTCTGAACCACATACTTGTTTTATTGGTTCTGATTATTCCCTCTATATGTGCCTTAATATTTTGGCTGTTTTGCCTATAATCTATTTTGTTCCACAGTTAAATGAATTGGAACAGCTGCTGAAAGACACCTTAATATTTGGCTGTCACATGTGTTTTGTGTTGTAGCACATCTTGATGAATTGGAGCAACTTCTGAAAGGAATTGCTATGATGAAAGAGATGACTCTACGTACAAAAGACTATTTAGTTTCATTTGGAGAATGCATGTCCACAAGGATTTTTGCTGCTTACTTGAATAAAATTGGTGCTAAAGCCCGCCAAGTAAGTTTTATGTGAATTTGTGATCGTTTGTTTTATAATCCATTTTAGAGTTCAAGTTGGACTGCCATGCTTTGACATATGTAATAGTAGTTTCCCTGAATATTTTGCTACTGTCCAGGCTGGGGCCTAAAGTTCAGTCCCATGGCCTTGATGTGGGCATTGAACTTAGCTCGATAACTGAAACGTTGGGCTTTGATGTGTATAAACCCTGCCAGGTGCTGGGCCTTCATTGTGTGCTCATATTAGTTTTATATCAAATAAAATTACTGGGTAGATTTGTTCATCTGGTTGTTTAAACTGTTAATGTGAACAAGCATCATGCATGTGCGAGTTGGGTAGCCTCATGTAGCTGTCAGGTTTGCTCTTCTTTGTTTCTGTCATTGTTCCTTGGTACTGTCAGGCGGAGGAACTTCCCTTCTGCTTTGTTGGAGTTTGCAATTACCGACATTTGAGAACTGCATTTTCTAGTATTGCTGCTACTAAATTCCATTAAGATTTTACCATCTTTATAACAAATCTCCTTGACATGTGCAAAAAGGGTCTAGGAGGAGCAGTGCTCCTCGAAGAAGACCAATGCATGCAACTGCAGCAGAAGAGTCGAGATTTGGGTCAGCCAAGAAGCTGCTGGAATATTCTGTTTACAGTTTACGTTGTTATCTTTTCACCTTTCATAGCTTGCTGCTGCAATTTGCGACGATCCTGCATTCCAGTATTTACTATTTTGTGTGATATATGCATGTTCTTATGGGTTATGCCTACCGTGTAGAAAGCACAATGTCAAAGGCATAACACATCTAGGGCCACTTACTATCAAGACCTGAGATTGACATGAGGACCAACAAAAAAAAATGATCGTGTAGATTATTGTTATTGTTATATTTAGAAAAAGCATGCATGGCTGTGGTTAACATTGATATCTGATTTAAAAATTCTCATTTGGTGCAAGATTAAATAACTTTCCTTGCATTTGTATACTTTTTGGCAAATATCTGATGCCTTGGTCCATGTTATTTGTGTTAGTAGAGCATGCTGGTATGATACATGATGACAGTGAGTGATATATCTGTCCGTTTTTATGCAGTATGATGCATTTCATATTGGCTTTATAACCACAGACGACTTCACTAATGCTGACATACTGGAAGCAACATATCCTGCTGTGGCAAAGAGATTGCATGGAGATTGGATTATTGATCCTGCAATTCCCATTGTTACTGGCTTCCTTGGAAAGGTCTTTCACTGCTAATCTGCTTCATAAATTTTATTTTATTTATCCTACTTCTGTTCAACGTTATTTTAACATTTTGGCATATGATCTGCTAACTTCAGGGGTGGAAATCTTGTGCTGTGACCACCTTAGGCAGGGGTGGGAGTGATTTGACAGCTACTACGATTGGTAAAGCCTTGGGATTACGAGAGATTCAGGTCTATATCGAGACATAAGTTTATTAGAAATAGATTTTTTATTTTATTTTTGCACACACACTCTGGCACATTGCTTCCATTTTTAGGTGGGAATGATTTTTGGCATTTTCTTCTTTGATTTGCATCATTATGAATAACTTATAGCGACCATTAAAAAAAAAAAGAAAAAAGAATAACTTATAGCGGTAAACTACCTGTTTACATAATAAATCTAATTTGACTGCATTGGTCTGGTGGTCCTAGTCATTAAGGGCATGCTTGGTATCATTCTAGGAATGTTTCATTCTGAAAATTAATAAAGAAAAACTTTTTTGGCAGGCATTTTGTGAGATAGAATATCTAGAGAGAGGAGGGAGAAATGGGAGATAGAGATGTGCAGAAAGGGTGAGAAAATGCCACCCTACCCCACCCAAAAGAAAAAAAGAAAGTGGGAAAGATAAAAGGCAACTTCATTGAGAGAATCTGCACCAACAGTGCTAACGCCAGAAACCTTGTGGAAACAATACACATTTCATCTGGAAAGGCTTCGACGAAGAGGCTTATTGCCCCATGACAATCACCTATTCAATCCTCCCCTTGATTTCTCCTGTCTCTATCCTCCCTCTAGCTTTTAATTGATTCTTCTTTATTCCAGGTTTAGTTGCTATTGTCTAACTGTCTACGTGTAAGACTGCTAGAGTAGTCTTTTTTTTTGGGCTTGCTTGGCATGACGGCCTAGGGATTGATCCCTGGGTGGTATGTTGAGAGCGGGAGTCCTATCAACAGTGACATGCTTATATTATCTAAGACTGCTAGAGAATTTATCGTATCGTCATTGATATACTTCTTGAATGCTGGAATGACTTCTGTTGTTGTAAGTACAGGGCTGTTGGACATCAGCATTTTATTCCTTTATTTCTTCATGGATTCTTGCCTAAAATGAACATTTGTCCTCCAAAATTACAATCAATCAGCATCTGCTGTCCTCTTCTGAGATATACCTGAATGAGGGTTGTGGGCCTTTTCATTTGTTTGTTTGCATCCCATGGGCTGCATCAGTGTTTTATTGTGGATAAGCTGAAGAGGTGAAGACCAGTATCTGATGTTTTCCCTCCATACAAACAGTGTTGGTGTTGATCAGAATTTAGCTATGAAACATTAACTATGAGATGATTATGATTGACTAATAATCCTTTCAATCATAGCAATGATTTATGTCTGGAAACATTGATCATTACCCCATGTCCAATTTGAGTACAGTTTTAATTTTTTTAACTTACATTTTAGCACTTCTATTTGGATCTGTAATAGGATATACCTGCGCGCATTCCAAGTATGCTACTTTGTAGTCTTAATTGTTATCTGACAGTGTAGCTTTTATAACAGGTGTGGAAGGATGTGGATGGTGTTTTGACGTGTGATCCTAATATTTATCCACGTGCAGAGCCCGTGCCATATTTGACATTTGACGAGGCAGCCGAACTTGCTTACTTTGGTGCACAGGTACTTATGGCACTTTTTCTTTTCTTGCCACTTTAAAAACTGGAAAGCTGCTGGCGTTTAAGTTAAGACTGCCAATTACTATATTTAGCCACTAATAGTAAATTGAGGTGATTCATTTAAACAGACTCTCTGCTCTGTATATCCTAATTCCTAAGCCTAGGATTTCCTTAATATAAATAATACTCTTTAAGATTTTATATTGATAACATAATAATTTGTTGATAATATGAAAGCCACATAATTATTTTCTTATTCTGTTAGTACATGTATGCCAGTTTGGAACTAATATGTTGGAATGGCTGACATCTTAAGTAAAAGAATCGCGTCGAAAGTTGAAACACCTTATTAAAAAAATTATATTGTTAACATAATAAATTGTTGACAATATTTCTACCAAAAACTTGTTGATAATATGAAAGCATGTTACTTGGATAAATTGAGCATAAGAGTCGTATTGTGTCAAACTTAAATTTTTTCGTGTAAAATCCGTGTCCCTGCCATATCAAATGTCATGTCATTGTTGTACCCTAGGCTCATTTGAGAGATGGAAACTATATAGAGAATGCTATTTCCAGGACATGTTGGTAACAATCCCTTTTGTGTTCATAATATATGATGGTTGCTATTTTCCACAAGCATTTTGGTAATCAAATATTCCTTTTTTTATTTTTTATTTTTTATGTTTTATTTTTTATGTCTAAACTACCAAGTTGAGTTTCTATTGTAAGATTAGTTGCATGTAATCAGTGATTAGCTATGAAGCACGGACACGGATACGGGACACGGATACGATAGGTGTCGGATACGCCGATACGTCATTTCTGAAAAAAGTAGGATATGATACGCCGGGGATACGTTGAATTTTTATTTTTTTTTAAATATTTTTTATATGACTTTGTAATAAAAAAACTAACATTATTTCAATCAAAATAGCCATAAAATATGCACTTTCATTGATTTAATCATCATCAATCATCATCAAACATTACATTCAATACTTCAAAGTTCAAAATCCAAGTTTCACCAATTACTACGAAAACATAAACATACAATCCAAACAAACAGACAGTAAATCTACTTAAACTTCAATTGCCTGACCACCAGGTCCACCACCATCACCATCTTCACGAAAGAACACGGCCTCCAATTCTGGTTCATCAAGGGAGAGTTGTGCAATCTCAAGCTCTCCGGCATCCTCAAATAAATCAAAAGCATCTCCAGCAATATCCCACATCTTTGTTTCTCCTTTCATATATTGTGGAGTTCTTCTTGAAAGAAGGCGAAGATTGCTATGAATGAAAACCAAGTCTTCAGCACGTTTTGGTGTCATCTTATTCCTTCTCACCGAGTGCACAAAGGAATAAGTACTCCAATTCCTCTCTGCACATGACGACGAGGAAGGTTGCACAAGTAGCTTGAAAGCTAGAGTTTGAAGCAAAGGTGCACATGCACCATAGGTGACCCACCACCTTTTAGGATCCATTTCATAGCGATCACGAATGGAATCAATATCCGCAAACTCTCCTGACTTGCTAGAGAAATCAGCAAATTGTGTGATTACCATTTTGCGCTCCTCCAAATTAGGAAAATATTTTTTAAGGATTTTCATTCTTTCTCTAGCAACCTCCATATCTCTATGTGGAGCAACTCGACTAGGATCCTCATGAAGCCAATGCTCGCTATAGTACCTTGAATAGGAAAAAAAAAAGAATTAAGGATAAGTTCAAGACTAGAAGTCAAGACTAAGAGGGAGAAAAAAAAGAGTTTAAGACTAAGAGGGAGAAAAAAAGTTCAAGACTAGAAGTCACCTTGGATTTAGTGAATGAGCTAAGCAATGGAGAGGAGTGTTGTTCTTGTTCCAACGATCCACAAGAATTTTATGCACCACTTCATAAAAGGTAGATGCCTCATCAAGTCTCTTTCCATCATGCCTATATATTGCACCCTTCACTTTTTCTATCATGGTATCCCACATGTCATACACCAAGTGAAGACAAGGCCTATCCGTGTCACAAACCCTTAGCATATCATTTATAGGAGCCGTAAAAGAAAGTATGTAAGTCATTTTGTCCCACCAAAGGTCATCTAACACAAACTCTTTCACAGGCTTGGCTCTCTCCTTATCATCCTCTCTGTAGGAATTCCACCTTTCACTAATAACCATGGCTTGAAGACTACCTTTTATGAGCTTGAATCTCTTAAGCATGACAAGGACTGAAGCAAAACGTGTACTTGCAACCGAAAGCAACTTCAAAGGGACAAATTTATTAAAAATAGCCAATCTCATTGAGTGATTCATGATAAAGTTCTTAACAAACAAAACATCCTCGGACAAGTCCGTGATCCAACGACACTCCTCATATGTTAGGGCATTGTTTTCAATATTCTTTGCCATACAAATGTTTTGTAAGGCAAGGTTGAGGGTATGAACCACACATGGTGTCCAAACAATATTTTCAAATTGTGCTTCAATGAGATGCCCTGCACTCGCACAATTCTTAGCATTATCAGTTATCACTTGAATCACATTTTGGGGACCAACCTCTTCTATCACTTCTTTCAACAGCCCATAAATGAAGTACTTATCTTTAATTTCACCCATACAATCCACTGCTTTAAGGAACATAGGCCCACTTTCCGTCACCGCCATAAAATTAATCAAGAGCCTCCTTTGTGAGTCACTCCATCCATCACTCACAATGCTTACACCCTTTTCTTTCCATGTGCCTTTAATTGGTTGTAGCAATCTATCAACATGAGCCCTTTCTTGTTGGAGTAGACTTGTCCTTAGCTTATTATACCCCGGTGGCACATAGCCTGCAAGAGCATTGTTTGCAGCAAATTGGATACAACTCACATAATAAGGGCTCCTTGCTAGGTGAAATGGTAAGCCCGATGCATAAAACATCCTAGCAATCTCCGCATCCATTTGGTCACGCAACTTCAAGTTAAATGACTTCCCAATAGCCGTATTAGTGTCACTTGTACTCCAACTTCCACTTCCACTCACCTTCCTTTTTTTGGATTCATAATCCACACTAGAAGTTGGCAATGGTACTTTCTTGGGTGCATTTTTCCTCAATCTCTCATTGCATTCGTCCTCTAACTTTTTCATCTCCGCGATATCACTGCTCTTAACTTTTGGACAGAATGCAGCGGCATGACCGGGCTCATGTATCAAATGAGCCCTCACCCTTGTGTATGAGCTTTTCTTGGTTTGATGGCAAAAATTGCATTGCCATGACACATTTCCCCCTCCTCCACCAAGTTTTTGCTGTTTTGTCACATACCTCCAAAGAGGGTTGTAAGCGTCTTCTAATTCAATAGCTGGAGAAGACGCACTAGCACTACCACCAGTACTAGAAGCCATTACAGTAAACTTTTGGAAACACCAAAAAATTGGCCCCATTAGGCCACCTAAAATCATGGCATTAAGAAAAAAAAAAAAAAAAAGAAACAGCAGCAGCAATATAGCATAAAAAAAAAAAAAAAAATAGCAGCAGCATCATAGCATCAAGAAAAAATGGAAGAAAAGAAGCAGCAGTAGCAGCATATATCCAAATGATTTAAGGGGGAAGCAACAGCAGAAGCAGCATATATTAGTCTTGGACCTAGGATACAATACACAGCCACAGCCACAACCAACAAAAAAAAAATAGCAAAGACAGCCAACAAAAAAAAATAGCAAAGACACAGCCACAGCCAACAAAAAAAAATAGCAAAGACACAGCCACAGCCACAGTAGAAGCAGCAAACAAAAAAAAAAAGAAAAGCAGCAGCCATAGCCAATGAAAGCAAAGACAGAAGATCAACAAAAAAATAAAATAAAATAAAACCTAAAATCCAAATGATTTAAGGGGGAAGCATATATCCAAAAAAGAAGCAACAGCAGCAGCATATAATAGTCTTGGAGCTAGCATACAATACACAACCACAGCCACAGCAGCCAACAAAAAAAAAAAGAGCAAAGACACAGCCACAGCAAAAGCAGCAAACAAAAAAAAAAAAAAAGAAAATTGCAGCAGACACATCCAATACAAAGCAAAGACAGAGATCAGCAAAAAAAAAAAAAAAAAAAAAACCAAAAATCCATATGATTGAAGGGGGAAGAAAAAAAAAAAAACCCCTAGATTTGGGTAGCAGAATACCATCAACTCCAACAAAAATCAACAATACAGATGAAGAGAGAGAAAGAAACAAAAGGAAAGAAAGAAGAGAAAAGAACCTGAAGGTGAGGCGATTTGGGTAGCAGCAACAGTAGGGCGACAGCGACGACCAGGCGGAGGTGGAGGCGCGGCTTTCCCTTCCCCTCTTCTTCTTCTTCTTCTTCTTTTTTCCTTTCTCTCCCAGCCACAGCAGTCACGGCCACAGTAGCAGCACGGCGACGGTAGCAGCACGGCGACGGCGACGACGAGCGAGGCGTAGGCGACGGCTTCCCCTTCCCTCTCTTCTTCTTCTTCTTCTTTTTCTTCTTCCTTTCTCTCCCAGCAGAGCCTAGGTCTTCGTTTTCTGTTTTTTTCTTTCTTTCCCTCGACCAAGCGTTTTAAAACACTTAAAAACGTGTCCCGTGTGGGATACGTGCGTGTCCCGCACGTATCCCACACGTGTCCGACATAAAAAATAAAAATAAAAAACTGGATACGTATTTAACGTATCCCAGACGTATCGGAGGCGTATCCGTGTCTGATACGTCCAGGATACGGAACCCTTTTTTATGTGTCTGTGCTTCCTAGGTGATTAGCAACTATTGTCAATTCTAGTGGGAGCCACTTGCTTTGTTAAAAAATTGCTTAGTGCCATTTTTCCTATCCTAGGTGTTACATCCTCAATCCATGAGACCTGCTAGAGAAGGTGATATTCCTGTTAGGGTCAAGAACTCTTACAACCCTAAAGCTCCAGGTACTCTCATCACCAAATCAAGGGATATGAGTAAGGTTAGTAGCAAGCAGATTTTCTTCTTTACTTCTATAATGAACAAATCTTGTATTCATAGAAACACTGTTGTATGAAATCCAAGTGGGTTTGAACAATTTTTTTTTTACATCCAGGCTGTATTAACCAGCATAGTCTTGAAGCGTAATGTTACTATGTTGGATATAGCGAGCACTAGAATGCTTGGTCAGTTTGGTTTCCTTGCAAAGGTATGATGCATATAATGACATTTTCAAGTTCTTTTGCTTTACTTCCACTTTGCTTTGTGTTGTCTAAGTGCTATTTGCATCACTTTCTCTGTGCAGGTCTTTTCCATCTTTGAAGATCTGGGTATCTCTGTTGATGTTGTTGCCACCAGCGAAGTCAGTATTTCCTTGACTTTGGATCCCTCAAAGCTCTGGAGTAGAGAACTTATTCAGCAGGCAAGCGTACGAGCTTAACCTCGTTTTTGTTTCCATTGGATGCTTCCTTGGCATTTATTTAACTTCAGTTTTAAGCATTCAGTATTTGTGCATTGCACACTTTATTCATACATACACATGTATTCGCACATGCACAAGCTGCATTGGGCCTTTGCCTTTAAGGGGAGCTGCTTGTACAAAATAAATGGATAGTTGTAAAAGAAAAGGAACGCCTCTAGGAGAATAACTCAATAGGCATATGACCCCTCTAGTTGGTGGACCCACATGGTTTTTCGGCCAAATAACGTGTTGCATGTCTTTGAATAAGAAGTCACACGTGTGATGTTTACACTCATGAGGTTGTATTTTGTTTGCGTTTGGTATAAACCTCCTTACATACCAACGTTGTTGGTGTCCTTGGTTGTAGGCTGTGTTGCCTTGTTATGTTTTCCCTTTTAATGAAATTTTACCTGTCACTAATTAAAAAAGGAAAATTGGGAGCCGAACTTGGTATCACTGGCCAACCTGATTGATGCATGTTGCTTGAGTTTCATTTTGTATTCAGGGACAATACATTTATCTGATCTGAATATACTGGCAAAAATGTGGAGTACGTTTCTTTCCAGATGGAGACCTGAACTCCAAAATTTAACTAAGTTAGGCCACCTAAAAACAGATCATTTTCTGTCTTTCCTGGTCTAATGCCTTATAACTTGATTAAAGCAGACCTGCAAGGTATATTAATTGGTAGATTTTGATGCCCGAAGTATCCTCTTATTGTACTGTTGTTTTATGTAATATGATCTGAAACCACGTGGACCTTTCTGGTTGTGCAGGAGCTTGATCATGTAGTAGAGGAGCTTGAGAAAATTGCAGTCGTGAATCTTCTGCAACACAGATCTATAATCTCTCTTATTGGAAATGTGCAACGTTCCTCATTAATACTAGAGAAGGTGAGGCCTACAATTCCATCGTTGGGGTGATCCATCGTGTTTCCATCCTTTGGTGCAACCTTTATTATCCAGACCTTACCACGATGAACGTATTTTTGTTGTTGTTGTCATTGCTGTAGTTGTGGTTGTTGCTATTGATTCTTTGAATTCAGTGCATTGCACAGGCCATTTTCTAATTTGACTGATCCAAAATATTAGTCACCTACAAGTTTGAGGACCTGAAACCAAAGTTTAGGATCATTTGATCAACTTGAAATTTTGTGTACCCTGAAACTAAAGGTTAGGATCATTTGTTCAGCTTGAGATTTCTTGTGCCCTTAATCCACTTTGAAAACATTCCATTGCTGAACCTCCCTTGATTGTCATCCATCCCAGTGGCTAAATGCCCGGGCACCATGTGGACATCATGTAGCGTTATTCAGAAAAAAATAACCTACCATCATAATTTGACATTACAAATAATAAAATTATATTCCTAATTGCATGTCCCTGAAAAAAGTCACTAATCTCACTAATACTTCTTAGCCTTAGTGCAAGACTACTTCTTAGCCTTGGTGCAAGACCTAAAACTTTTTAAACTGTTTAGAAATAATCATCAGAAATCTTCAGTTGACCTTCAAAGTGAATAATGGCATTACTCACAAAGGGCAATCTGAGTATTTCTTCCACGCATTGCGTATTGGGACTTGGGAGGGGCAATTTGAGTATATCTCCCACGCATAGTGTGTTGGGAGTCACCTTACTCTCCATAGGGTAGGTTAATTTGGGCTCTGCTTGCCCCAGTGAACTCAACATCTTGATAGTAAGTGAGATCATCACAAAAAAGGAAGGGGCGATTATATACAAAGTTTTCACTTGTGGAGACATCTGTTTTTGTGGCCATTATCAGAAGTTACATGTTCAAATTTTTTGTTGTGGCAGGCATTTAATGTGCTGCGAACTAATGGAGTCAATGTTCAAATGATCTCCCAAGGAGCATCCAAGGTCTCTCTCTCTCTCTCTCTCACACACACACACACACATGAATGCACAGGGAATCTGTATGTTGGGACTAGGTCCATTCCAATATTTTAGGCCGCCACAGCAGGTTGAGCAATGGGAAAGGAAAAGAGTCTCGTTGCTGAAAAAATCTCATTGATATTCCTTTTGCAGTTTATATGGACTGTGAAGTGTATTTTATTGTCAGATGGATGTAGTTGAGGTTACTGCATTTCCTATATTTCTGGCCCTGGACCATTGTAGATGGACCCCACCTGTATGGAATGGTTGCCCTAACAAACCATGCATTCCTTCCAACAATGCACCATATATTTTTCCTGTGTATCTATTTTACCTGTCTTTGTCTGCATTGCCCATCCCCATGGTTATTTGGCAGGTGAACATTTCCTTGATCGTAAATGATGGCGAAGCAGAACAGTGTGTGAGGGCGCTCCATTCCACCTTCTTTGAGCAAGGTGTTCTCTCTGAACTTGATGCGACTAATGGTTTCCATAATGCCTCTACAAACCACTGTGGTACACATTGATACTGTCCTGTCTCCCATCGGTTACATAATTTATGATTTAGTTTCCATTCTATCCATGGCTGGGAAAGTGGTCCTGATAATGCGGCTGAGGGTTTTTTTTTTTTTTTTTTTTTTTTTTTTTGGGGGGGGGGCCGCGGGGCGGGGGGTGGTTTTCTGAGGTAAATGTTTGTAGGCGTATGTATTGATGCAACTAATCCTGATTTTTGGTCATGTAGAACACGGAATTAAGTTAGTTGGCCACACCTATATGATTGAAGCATCTTCTTTTCTCTTTCGCTATGTTTTATAGCCAAGTTCGGCCCCTTTTGGTAGCCAGACAAATCTTTCGTGGGTACTCCAATGGACATTTGCATTAAGGTAGATAGATGGTAGCGAGGAAAGCTTGTGCACAGCCAGATCTTTTATAGCTGAACTAAGTCCAGTTATACAAGATAAGTCAATTCATTCCCATTTAATGATGCCAGCCATCTGATCAAAGGTCATCAAAATGGGCAGTTAGGATTGAAATCAGTGTAAAAACGGTGAACCACTTTTATAAACTTTGAACTGCTGTCGACATTAAATTAGGCTCAATTTTGGTGATAATACCCTAAATCCTCACTAATAGCTCCCTCTCCATAGAAACAAGTAGGGACGTCTCTAGATTTGGTTGTGGCACCAAGTTGGTTTTGTGTATGCATTGATAGTCATTTTGGATTTTGGACTGAATGATCAGTCGTGAATGGATCTTTGTGCTTGAAACAGTCCACATGCTATGAATCAACACTTTTTTGTTTGTTTTATGGGGGACCAGTCGTGAATGGATCTTTGTGCGTGAAAGAGTCCATATGCAATGAATCAACATTGTTCTCTTGAATTTTGTCGAACACCAAGTATTCCCTTTTGCCATCCTCTTCTCATGAGCCAATTCCGCCGTACGAGTGATGGAAGGGTAAGCAATAAGTTAGCATTTTTGTTGTCGTTTCAAGTTCAAGTCTTGACCTAACCAAGTAACATAACATTACCTTTTCTGAAGGGGCAGAAATGGGTTGCTTTCCGATTCTTTGGATTGGTCTGGGTCTGTGGTGGCCTTCTTCGGATGATCAATTTAAGCCCTGCACACATTGCTCAACCTTCAGTATTTTGACGCTGGGATCTATAGGTTGGGGGAACTGTGGAGGTAGCTATTTCTGTGGAGGTAGCTATTTCTGCCTCTTGAGGAATCATTTTAGAACCGATGTGTCGCCTGCTAGCCATTAAATTTGAGAGAATTTTTTTTTCTTTTCGTTTTTATTTGTTATGCACCGATAATCTCGCCGCCTCCACATGATGGACATGTAACGTAAAGAGTTTAAATAGTCACCTCACATGAGAACCGTTAACATGATTTTACACCGTTCTCCACTTCAAACATATGGTAATAAGTTCTCGTGTGCCCTTGTGAATGGCCGATACCGGCGAGTTTCTAAACAGTACTGTGCGTGCCGGTAGCACTTTTATCCACGTGGTAAGATGAATTGTCTGCCGTCGGCCCTCTTCTCAGTGAACCGATTGATTTCTTCATATACTGTGATATTACAATGCAAAGCAATCCCTATTTTAGGGTACTAGTGCTTTCCCTTTATGTAACTTGTCTACCAAACAATCGTTCCAAATGTTTCAAAACAAATCCCTTGCAGGATCTCCGTTTACAAGTCGACTGGTTTATCCTCTCAAGTCCGGTCTAGTAATAAGGAAGCTCAAACGTGGTGATAAGGGTTGAGCAATCATCCAATGTGAAACGGGCAATACAGCGTGCAAACTTTCACAAACTGTCCCATATTGCAAGTTCTGGGTTGAATGCGAACAATCCAATGACACTGGTGATAAGGGTTGAGCAATCATCCGCATCAAATGTTGATACTGCCTCTAGCCCTTTTAGATGATGCAATCATGCAAGGTAAATGACCAAGCAAAATGAACCAGAGTCATTACAGGCTGCTCTTTTAATTGGTAATTTGCACCCATCCATAACAATAATAAAAAGTTTTTTTTTTTCCTTTTTTTAAAAGACCAGATTGAGAGCCATACAGCAGCACTCAGGTCCCTAAATACTAGTAACTATTCTGGAACATTCCCACTCTCGAGATGCAAGTTCACCTCTTTTCCGAGGAATATGGTCAAATATTTACTCAAGCCATTCAAATGCGCTGGCCGAGGAATATTCTTGGTAAACGGCCAAGTAAAAGCTTATATTATATCAAATCTATTGTCATGCCAGTGGCTAGAAGAAACAAGTTAAAAAGAACAAATGATTTAAAGTTTAACTACGGGTGAAACAATCAGAAATTAAGCAATCTGAACAACGGTGGTGGAATAGAAGTACACCATAAAAAATAAAAAAAAAAAAGAAAAAAAAAGAAAAAAGAAAAGGGTTACTAGAAGATTGTAAGATTTTGCCCTTGGATTACATATAGTAAAGAAGGCTATGTACATTGAGAATGCAAGGTAGCCAGACCAGGCCTTACCGAAAATATAGCACATGTATAGAACATATAATCATAAAGAAGCATAAAAGGGATTTAGTGAGCAAAAATCAGAATACATCCAAAACTGTGATATCAAACGCACCTTTTCTAAAAGGAAATACATTGTATGGTTGAAGAGGTTTACGATGAAGTTAGAGCCTATGCTTGGCCAAGTACCAATCCAATCAGCTTCGTTCTTCGCTTTAAGCTTCACAAAACCTGCAACAGCAGGAAAACCATGGCAGATAAGCTTTCTTGGATGGCGAAGCAGATGGGTTAATGAAAAGAGTAAAATTAATATGGATGGCTTCTGGGACTTCTTAAAAGGAGACGATAACCGTGCAAGATGATTATTGTTCATAATTTTATATTCATTCGCATAAAATAAAACACTGGGTTTTCATTAAAAAGGGAGCACCAAAATTATAATAACAATAATGGCCTTGTCTGGATCAATGTTCAAAAAACAATTGAAAATAATGTGATATTTTCGAATGTGAACATAAATGTGATGTCAAACAAATTACGCACCATACAACTAGTAGAGCTAAAGCTAGCAGTTCTCTAGATCAACTGACGGTGAAGACAGTAGGCATTTATTTTCTTTTGTGGTGGACTTGGCTTCAGATGCCGTCAGGTCTTCTTCATTCCTGGGGCTCAAAATAACTCGGTTCATCCGTTGGACCTCCTCACGTGTGTAGATGCAGATCTTGCGAACCATGCTGCAGAATTCCCTGTATTCACAGAAAAAGGCTCTAATAAGTCAATCAGACAACCTTAACCAAAAAAAGAAAGATTTCATTGCTATAATCTGTCGAACAAAAGAAACTTATAACATAGTTGGAAGTGTTCCTAGTTGCAACCATGAGTTTGCAGGTCCAGGTCACAATAATTTCATTTCCACAAAAAAAAAAATCTTTAAAAGAAAACTGTCAAAGAAATCATGGATATGTATAGTATAGATTAAAAACGAGACATTAAACAAGGTCAAATAATGGGCCAGATGAGGAAGCAGTATTGTAAAATGTGATAGTAGTAGGTCAGTATGCAAATATAGTTGTAGATATACTGAGGCTAACTTGTATGGTACAGATTCAATGTTGAAGTAAAAAAAATGGCCTATTTAAGCAAAAACAGAGTAAGGATAGTTCAGGCATGCTTATCAGTTGCTTCAAATTTACTCCTACGATGGGTGTGACATAATCAGACGATACAAAATGCTTAATAACTTTGTCAAAGATTAAAAAAAGAAAAAAAAAAATCGGGATTAAAATTTAGCAGTCTACCCTTTTTTTTTTTTTTTAACTCATCTTCAATATTTGGTAAACCATAATACTGTTAGAATTACAGATCATCAAAAAAATAATACCATTAGAATTCCACTTAGTGCTAAAAAATCCCAAAGACATAAAAGATGGGAAATAAAATTAATGCATAGAAATTCAGCAGAATAAATAAAGATTGAAAAGACTACAGAAAGGCATACAATAATAAAAGGAAAGAGGTTTGAGTGCATACTGCCAGGGATCATCTCCAACGAGCATCATGTCACCCTCATTATCTGTATATACAATTTGCCAATTCTTGCTAGGACCCTTGAGATCACCATCGAATTCAAACATCTCATCCAACTCAGCAATCAGTTCATCATAGTCATTGAACTTTGTAAGGTCAACAGACCTACCAAGAGCGATACCCTGCTTGTGAACCTGAATGTCAAACCATAACATAACCTTAGTTTTTTACTCCCAACATCAGATCAGTAAAATAAGAAACAGATCGCATTTTTCATGAGTGAAAACATATTATCCACAGTATAAAACAAGGCTAAATAGTCCGATTATATGCCTAGCAAATTTCCATTTTATCTACTCCGGATACAAATCATATAAGAAAAAACCTTAGTGCAACTTCTCGTTGAACCACCCTGAGGTTTGCTCTGAACATCCCTATGTAGTTGAGTGCATGATTGGAAAGGTTTCTCCTGATCACTTCCAGCAAGGGCAGTATCAGCCACCTTTGTACCTTTTGACGGATCTGTCCACTGGTCAGGCTCTAGAGATTGCTGTTGCTTCAGCACAGGTTGATTAAAACCCTCTGGCTCATTGGTTGGAGCTGTCTGCGACTGCACAGGTTCAGATGGTGCAGGTTTGCTGTTAAGATGAATCCCAAATATCTTGCAGTTGCCTTCCCCTTTGGATTTCACATCCTGTTGGAATGACGGTGCGGGTTGAGCTTCTGCTCCCAAATGATGAGATGGGTTATCCACATGAGACGATGGCAGCAATGGCATCAACCAGTTTCCAGAATGTTGGTCAACTCCAAGAGTCTGCAGTAGAGGGTAGCCGCCCAACCCAGCATATCCAACATCTCCATAATTTTTGTAAGCCATATCACCAGCCTGTGTAGGCATCTTCAAGCTAGCTTCCCTCATGCTTCCTGCCGGACTGGAAGCCATCATGGACCACTGGCACTGACCAGGAATTAAGCTGAACTTGCCTTCCTGATCTTGAAAATGCTTCTTCAAACTAGTCTCTTCTGGACATTGGTTGACAATTGGCGAGCGGAACCCATGTGAATCATTGTGTGATCTGAAACTTGATAATAAATCTGGGTAGGTTCGGTCCTGCCTCATCAGTGCCATCCAACCCTCAGTTCCCAATCTTCTCTGAGCAGAACCTATGTCAGTTTTATCATCACCTTGTGCAGATGCCCACACAGGGGGTTTCTGAGCAGTGTCTGACTCATTACTTTCAGCAAAAGAGCTCCTCAAGGTCATAATTTCTTGACCTTGCAAGACCCTCGAAAATCCATGCAATTGTGAAGGGTCTACTGTAACTTTGGATGGTCCTAGAAGAATATAGCACGAGGCACAGATTAAACAAATTTTGTACAAGCTTCAGAAGAACAAAACAGATGATCTGAATATAACAGTTAAAAAAAATAGAAAACAATGCAGTGACAGATCATACCTTCCCTTGTCAGAACAGATGAATCAGGCGAAGATGATAGCATGTTTGCCCGAGGCCTTTTGGGTCTGGGAACTGGAAGAGGGTTAGGCACGGGAGGAGTCAAAGCAGGTTCTATTTTCCAAGGAGAAACCCTTTCTGGGCGAGGAATGGAAGAAGTTTCATCCCACCTCACCTACAAGACAAAAGGTTTTATTTTTATTAAAGACCAGCAACCACACACTCAAGAAAGGGCAAAAGACGAACACATACACTTCAAGCATCATTGTATGAGCCATGAATTCCAAGACAGAAGTGGCCAATAAGAGGAATAATTAAAAGTACTACCTTCAGACATCTCCACTTTGATCCAGCCCATCTTCTGGGATCAACATCTCCAATGCCAACTATGGTGCCTGTAAACCTGGCCAGAAGGATAAAATGGGCATCACATACAGTGTCCAATGCCTACTATGAGTTGCATGTCACAAAAAAATAGGCCACAGTAGACTGCTGACTTGTACCTTTGCTCTGGGGCTTCTTCACCTTCAAATCTCATTTTGAACCTCATTCCAATAGAATGGTTGGCTTTAACAGACTCCATGTACTGATCGAACGGCACAATGAACTCAGACGGGCTCGTCCTATCACATGAGATTTAGCATTAAATGAACTTCATATGATAGTCTTCTAAACATTAGAGTACATCAGTATGAGAAATCAACAGATCCAAATAATCCATATCCACACAGTATGCACTTCTCTCCTCAAGGTGATGGTAAACGGAGGCTTTATATTTCTTTACACTACCAAATGGTGGGTATGATTCCATGTAACTAACAGACATGTCACATATCACATACAGCATCCTAGTAAAAGCAAAACATGCATGAAAGTGACAAGGACAAAAAAAAAGTATTGCAACCATATGGGATGGTTCTTAAAATAAATTTGCATACAAAACTCAGTTTAAAATGCATCCCAAATCATATACCTAGGTTTGTAATAAACAGTGAACATGGTTCCTGTTGATACGGCATGCCATGCTGTCGCAAGGACGCCAAGGTGCATGCTGTGGCTAGATATAACAGACGATGGAACATTACTCTGCTGCCTCATCGCGCGCCTTACCCCAACACGGAGTTCACCATTCTCACCTCTGGAAACCACAAGTTATTTGGGAGTGAGTTATTATAAAAGAAAATGAACAATGGAAGCTGAAAAGTTACAATGAAGATGTGAAACCTCAGAAAAATGAATGCATCCCCTGCCACAAGACGTTTGGAGCTGACAAAGACACTCCAACCACTTTGAAGGAGGTGCCTTCTTGGTTGTCCTGCCATTTCAAAACCAGTCTATGAATTAAACTCCAATAAAAAAATAAAAAATAAAAACATAAACCATGCTAATACTCAACATCAAAGAAAGCCATCAACTGCAGAAGAACCATAACTCCTGCTGTTGCAAAGTTGTTGCATCCCGATGCCACAACAACCAGTTTATTTTTTAGTTTCAACTATGCCATACTAGTAGGTGCATAGTTCATCTTCATCAAGCTCCATGACGTCTACCACTTCTATGCGAATGGCACTAAAACACTAACAGCTTGATGCATGGCCAAGAAGACTTAAGCTAGTAGACGCAGAGATCTATGTTCTCTAATGAAGTTCAACTTCCAGAATCAGAGAAAAAAAGATTTTACATTTGCAACACAAAAATTCCCAACCCAAATTCAGCTATCCTACAGTTCTCATGGAGTTCATTACCTCGGAATATATGTCGGAAGCGCCACTCTGTTCCATGCAGATCTTTAGCAACCAATTCTTGAGTTGGGGGTTGACGAGCCATGTCCTAATAACCATCAATCAACAATAGAGCTTCAAAAAATTAACGTGACTTCCATGGATCAAATAATTTGACACTGACAAAAACACATATACAATACTAACCAGGGGTGGAAGGCATTCATCTGCATGTCGCCTCAATACAGAGAAACCACCATGGGTGCTTGTATCAGACGCAGTGAGTGTCTTACAAAAGGAATGAACGTGTGGGCGTGGTGGGGGAGGAGACACAGACAACTTCTCCACAGCATTCTCATCCTGCTGTAACAAAAGGCACAAGCAAAATTCTCAAAACACCCAACAACCACAAAATCAAAAGTTCAAATAGAATGACCCAAAAAAATAGAGAACAAAAAAAAAACCCCACTAACAGGGATCATACCAAGCCTTCAGGAAGTAAAGTCACTTGAGCAAAAACCTCATCCGTGTCCAGTTCAGCCTATGAGCAGAGAAAAGAACATTCAAGGAAATGAAACATATCATAATCTATCACTGTGTTCAAAAACCCTAGAACCCTAATCCCACAATCATCAGGAGATTAAATCGATACCTTCAACTCAACGTTCATCACGCGGCAAAGGATCTTCCATCCAAGATCATAGACGGGCATCTGCTGGTCGGCGATCTGATTCGTAGATGCCTCAACCTTACAACAGCTCAAACCAAAATCCAGACATAAGAACATATGCTTAGTAAAAAAAAAAAAAAAATGATAACCAACACAAAGATCAAGCAAAACAGCAGAAATTCCTGAGAATGGCAGGTCCGTCTGAGATTTACCTGTTCTATATGCCCCTGTGGAAAATAGAAAACTAGCTCTCCTTCACGAGGGACGGTTACAAGAGGGCCAGCACAGGCATGCCAGAGCTCAGTATAAAGAGCAGCTTCCGAATCTAGAACATTCAATCAACCAAAAAGAAGAAGAAACATTACTTTTAGAAGATGATTGCCTCTCAAACTCGCCAAAAACCTCTACCTCATGACCTCAGAGCATTCAATCAAAGCAAAGAGGAAAGAAAACACAAACTTCAGAAGAAGATTGCCTCTCAAACACACCAGAAATCTCGACCTCAAAACCCTGAGGAGAACGAAAGAAATCTAGAAAAAAAATAAAAAGCGACGGATTTACCTTTTGCGGAAGCCATCGAAGCAGAAACGCCCTTCATTGCATTTGCACCTTCGTTCGGCTCGCTACAACCAGAGGAGAAGCTCTCTCCTCGGCCATTACCGCAATTTCCCTTGACAGAAACCTCAGAAGACGTCATGGAAATGGGATCGACCACTCATTCGAAGCTCCTACGAGCGATTTTACCAACGAAACCTCGGAACAACAACGCTAGCAGCTTAAAACCCTAGAAATCTCCACGAAAAGCAAGCGAAATTCAATATCACCGTAATTTCAGCCCAGATCTCTCATCGACAGCTCCTCTTGCGCGATTCCTACAGTGAAAAAGAAGAAATCAGAAACCGAAGCAGCACCGAACGTATCTTCAAGAACAAACGAAGCTGAAAACGCAAAACAAACCTTCGACAGCTGCAGCCCTCCACGAATTCCACAACGGATCGACTTCGAAGCTCCAAAACCCTATCTTCTCAGCAGTTCCGTCTCCGAAACCCTCTAAATCCGCCACGAGATTTCAGACCGCAAGCGATTTACGTCCTTAACTCGCTCTTTCTTTCTTTAAATCTCGTCAAATCGCTCCAAATCAAAAAAAAAAAAAAAAAGCAGCTCTCACGAATCCTCGCGCGAAAACGCAGCAGAAATCGAAGACCTCGTTCTTCAACGGCACCAGACGTCGAAGTCGAATTCCATCAGAAAAATCCTTCGAAACCCTAATTTCTCGATCGAGCTTCTTCTCTGAAACCCTCGAAACTCTCCGACGATTTTCCTGCAGGTGCTAGGAATTGTTGTCGTTTTATCTCTCTCTCTCTCTCTGCAATGCACGTACCAGTCGTAGACTGCGAGACTACCTTAACCGCGGTTCTGTGTCCCTGCCGCGTGTTTATGGTTTCTAACCTTTGGTCAGATTCTAACCGAGTGGGAACGGGCTATAACCGGTTTCCGGTCAGAAATTACCGGCTTGCCAACCGGTTAACGGGCAGAGAAGCGAAAGCGACATGCTGGCCATGCCCCCAGCATTTATGAAGGCGGCTCGACGGCATCCTTCACTAAACAGCGATACTGAAGATGCCACGTGGCATTTTTTTTTTTTTTTTTTGAGAGCACGTAACGGCGCATCTGCCAACGGAAATTGGAGAGTACATTACGGACTCCGTTAACGTTACAGTTTGAAAGGGATTTCATCCCGTTATCCTAATTAACTCAGTAAGTTTACACCACACAGAGTTGGTCCCCCCACACCACTTGATTAATTTTAAATATATAATAAAAAGCTTGAGTGGTCCATTTCAAATTGGGTTAAACATTACTTAGGTGAAATTGACATAAAGCTGATAAATGATAATATTAATACATAGTGTAGATCTCATGGATAAGCACCAAGATCATAGACATGTTGTCTTGGGGTTCGGTCAATTCACTGTTGCTTTAACGAGTACGTTTGCTTGTATGAATGAAATTGAATACATGAAATGGTCAATATGAAATGAGCCCGTTTGGTTAGAAGAATACTAAGAATTCTCGTACGGAGAGAATTATGAATTATCCAAATGACTTCTTTCGACTTATTTTTTTAAATGCTAAAGTATAATTTGGCATTGAGAATATTGGAATTCTAAAAATTTCCAAAAGCCAAAAGCAATTTTTTAATGAAAGGTATTTCTGTGAAAGTAATTCTCATGGTACTATAAGAATAAGGAGTAAGAGCCCTCATATTTAGCCTGTTGGCATTGAATATGGGATGTGAGGGCCCTACCCTTAATCTCAAATTACCTTGAGAATTATTCTCATATATGCATCTTCCTTGTTTTAAGATAGTATGAATCAAATATTTAAAAATAGAAAACCACAAATATTCCAAGATATAATTTGACACTAGCATTAGATACTCCATATGATTATAATTCTCATTAGAAATAACATAAAACAAACAAGCCTTGAGAAAGGATTATTAAAGAGGAGACGTGTTTATGATATATAAGGGGGTATTTTCCTACACTCTACGATCTAACATATCAGTGTCAATTATCACAAACAAATGATGAAGGTGAATGAAAGTTCGGCCCTTTGAGCCGGTCCGAATCGGTGCTCCCATGCAGCGATGATGCATGCATGAAAATATTTTCCTCATAAGTTGTAAATGTCTGAGAGAGCTTCACATATCTAAAAACTTGATAAAATCAATTATCTATAAGAGATAGAAAAACTTGAACATCATTAGTTTCTAATCAAAGTTAAACATCTAAACCAATCATTTCCTACAACAGTTGTAAACACTTAACCATAGTACAAATAATAGGGCATTAGGGGTCAAGGGACCACATCCCAATTGTGGGGGTCGGTAACAATAAAAAGGGGCAGTGGTGAGGCTGATGATCCTCTTTGCTTTAAACCGTTCCGCTTCCGCGGAAAGCTGTACCGTTTTTGGGGGTAGTCGCTTTGTCGTGCTATTAACAGGCAGAGATTTTAATTAGCTTTTAATTCCCTCGAATGGTGCGCACTTAACTACAGTTACTTTATGAGTCCCCGTCCATTCCCAACCCACGGCTCCGGTTACGTTCACTTGCGCTCTTGGGGACCAAGACATGTTTCTGCGATCCAATCGCCTCCGGTTAGATGGTGGAAGACTCGGAATATAACAATAACAAGCCCTCCCCGTTCTCGTGAGTTTATCGAGAGAAGCGCTGCGTATAATTTTCTCCGCATCCGAGATTTTTAGCATGGTGGAGAACGGGAATGTCGTCCGCGGGGCTACCGAAGTAGTTAGTCCCGCTTGGCTCTTGTATGGACAATGATTTGTACCGGACTCGTTTTGAGCATGGAATGAAAATGTGGATGAGGACAAGATTAGCACTAAATAATGATATTTATGGATGATAATTCCTTTTGGAGTACGTCTCCGTGGCCCACCGTGTGGGGCCCACCATGGCCAAAAGGGATGTGGTAGGTGGATGAATGGCCAGTTTGGCAGCTCTACTGGTAGAGCCAAGTGAAGTAAAGTTGATTTTAAAAAAAGAATAAAATATAATTGGGTTATGATGGTATTTTATTTTTAGTTGTTTGTTATAGAATATTTTTTACTTTTTATATGGGAAAGAGGAGTTTTTTTTTTTGTATTTTAGTAGATAAATGTGGTTGTTTTTTGAATTTTTTTTTAAAGATGGATTTTTTTTATTTAAAGTGCTTTTGATGCGACATTTTATCTAAAAAATGAATGTTTTACTTGACTTTTACGATACTAGAAAAGTGACAAACTAGCTGACCTATCAATATCGGCTGGCCGTATAAAATCTCACGTCAGATAATGCATCCACTCAATTGCTTTCTTAGAATATAAAATGAAAAGAAGAGAATTTTTTTTCTTTTTTATGGCCTACGAATGTTGATTGATAGGATAAAACAATATCTTCCTATTTCGCAAAAACATAGATTAAATTAATTGATCTTTGGAGTGGTTGGGGGTGGATGTAAAACAAATCTAATCAGATTATCACATCCCTTGATTTTAAGGTTTTTGAGTTTATGATGATACCTATTGAAATACTACAAGCTCTCTGGGACAGCCCTTTTATGAGGGGTCATTTCTTGTTCCTCTAATGAGTATCGACACATAAAACCCATTGAAAATGTGTGATGAATGTGGACTGGGGCGATGAAGAGGGCAGTTGTATGTCAAATTCCAGTTGTATCGTATGGACTGCAGGTAATTCAATTCCATGTGGCCCATCAAATGTACTATGGAACTGTTGCTTATAAAGAAAGCATCCTTCTCTAACTGGGCATTTTCTCACATTAGGAAAAGATTGGCCCACAAACCCATCTCAGCCGTTCTGTTATCTTTGATTGTAGTGCGGAGTAGCATAAATTGAATTAGAGTGTCAAATCAAGAAAAAACAAATACCGTAAAGAGAGTTGTTGATTGTAAAAACACGCTGAGGTGACCATGTATGGTTCTTTACGAGAGTGAAAAAGAAAAAGAAGAAAAAAGAAGAACAAGAATCCGATATTCTCCATTGACAATGATCCTGTGATCCTTATCAATTTCATGGGTTCATAATTCAGATGGATGAAAGGCACTACAAAAATGTTATTGAGAGGCCTTGCAAGAAAATCTCTCCTTTTTCCTTTTTTTTTGTTAGCAAGAGTAGTAATTAAAAAAATATTTAAGCGACAGCTACTAATGCATTGAGGTTTTGATATAAATAGTTAACTAAGAAAACTAATATGGTATTAGAGCCAATTGATTGCGAGTTCGAATCCAATATATATGGCTATGTGAAAAAATAAAATAAAATGCATGTCAGTGTGCTAATGGGTTCCACTTTTTGGAGAATATTGAAAATATTTCCGCTACAATGCACTTGATCCAACATGAGTAATTGCTTGGGCATATGTATGACACCGCAACACAAATGAACCATGTAAATACGAGGAGTGTCAAACATATAACGTGAGAAGTAAACCCACACCTTATGCCAACAAACCAACACCCAAGTGGATCCTTTTTCTTTTTTTTTAGAAAGGCATTTTCATATAATTGAAATGCAGATTTCTAAAAGAAATGCATGTAAAATCAGACCACTTGGTTTAAAATGCCTTTTACAAAATTTGAATTCCTTGGAAATGGAATCACACAAATAAGCACTTAAGTTGCTGGAACACAGGAGTTATTGCACTAACTGTTTTTAGTTAAAGTGGGGACTCCTATTTTCCAATTAATAGAAAAAGGGAAGACCATAATCATTTTTAGGGAGTTCTTTTATCCAATCATCCAACCACCTAGTCATTAAATTGGCATTGGGTTCCATGTTGCTCTAAAATACTGCAGTTTTTTTTTTAGCCATCGGAGGGTTGGACTAGTCCCTCCGGGCCCAAAGGGAAGCCAAGTAAACTCCCTGTAGCCCCAGTGTGATAGTGCAATTTTGAACCTCCAACCTCCGGGTGCAAATAGTGGTCCTAGGACAATTGAGCTTACCCCTTGGGGTCATTAAATACGGCAGTTAACAAACCAAACAATGCATTAGGTTCGTAGAACTCCTACATTAATAAATGTGTGATTGCCTTGTTATAATTTGATGTGGAAAATTGAAAGTAACTACAAGCCTACAACTAAGAGCACGCTTCTACGATTGTTTTTTCATGGAAAAAGCATAAAAAGTGAAAATGCTTTTTTGTGCTATATAAAATTTCAAATTTTGGTGCAACCATTTTTCTCAGAGAAAAACTAGAAAAGTGAACTAACTTTTTCATGATTCCACGAAAAATCATTTCCAATGGAGGGAGGTCGGAAAAGGTTTTTCACAAAAAAATGAAAAGAAATTCCATGTACCTACTTTTATGCAATGTCGCACAAGCGTGCCCTTACAGTCATGGAGAGACCTCTCTCTCTCTCTCTCTATATATATATATATATATATATATAAATCATTTCCAATGGAGGGAGGTTGGAAAAGGTTTTTTACAAAAAAATGAAAAGAAATTCCATGTACCTACTTTTCTACAATGTCACACAAGCGTGCCATTACAGTCATGGAGAGACCTCCCTCTCTCTCTCTCTCTATATATATATATATATATAAGTATCAACATTTCAAGCTTCTCATGTCATGCATCTGGTTTGAATGTATATATTCCTATACAAAATTATGCTAAATGAGTTGGTTGTATTTTGTTCTTTTTTGGCATCCGTATGGTTCACTAATATCTTCTCCTGGCGTTTGTTGAAAAGAAAGTGTAACACTAATTTAGTGGGACCATCAATTTCTTATAAGTAATGGTTAATTTGTGTATCTATATAAATAAAACTAGCACAAAAACCTGTACTAAGCACAGTTATGCACGTTCATTTCAAATTAAACAACAATAGATTAAAAAATAAATAATCTATATTGCAAATCAAGGATTAATAAATTTAGCCATCACTTCATAGAACAGTTAAACGTTAATAAATTTATAAAAATGAAAACGATCAAGAAGTTCAAAATGAACATCATAATAAATTCTTAAATGCGATCAAAAGAGACTAATTATCATAGAGAGGGTATGAATATCATACATTCAAATTCATGAATACTATATGTGAAAGATTCAATTATGATATCCAAGATAAGGAAAATCAAATATGTTGTAAATCAAATATACTATAAACCAAAAATTCATATCGTACTCATGAACCATATATGGTTGATGAGAGAGGAGGGAGTGAATACCATATGTGGTTGATGAAAGAGGATGAAGAGGTAGAATTATAAAGATGATGAGGTTGCATGTTTGTTAGAAGTGGCGGGGTAGATGAGAGTTGTATTGGCAAGGGAGTAGTACATGGGAGAGAACATGCTACGGTTGTAAACCTCAAAGTAACTTCAAGTCAAAATAGAAAGTACAGTAAAAATTGGTCCAAAACCTTTGACTTTAATATATTCCAATTATAAAGATTCCTTTTTTCTTAAACTTGTACGTCCATAATTCTAAAAATGGCATTGCCCGAATGGCTTAAAAGGAGTGATGCGTTTACAAACTCAATTAGATGTATGCCTCTAGGCCATTTGTGTTAAGTCGACTTAAATGAGTTAGAGAGAGTTAAGTGATTTTAGCCCAAGTTATTGACATAAACTTGGTACATAAATGGAGGCCAAAACAACTTAGCTTCATGGGCCATAATGTTATATGGCGACTAAAAGTATGGCATTAATTTTGCTACCATGTGTAAAAAAAGAAGGTTTTTTTATTTTTATGGGAAGGCTGGTTTGGTGTGGGTTTAACTAAAGTGACATTTTTGGCACAATGGCCACCTAAAGTGTTTTTTTTTTTTTTTTAAATCCTCATTATATAATGACTCGACAATGATATTTGAATGAGGCATATCCAAAGTTGATTGGCTAAAATAATTAAAAGAGAAGTTCATGAATTACACACATATAAAAATAAAATAAAACTTTCATTGTTGCTTCTCAACTAACACCATAAAAAGAATGAGAAAATAAACTTCCGAAAAGGTAAGAGAGGGCTTTCTTAGTTAGCATCCTCCGAATAACCATCAGCATCATTGAATCCAAAGTAATGAAGTGGATATAAGTACTTGATAGATCCATAATCTTGCATGGCTATCAATGTCTAATAGGTCTAACATCGACACCATTCGCATGCTTGGAGGAACCCAATTAAGTTGCAATCAACTATAAATCTAATTACTAGTAACTCTACCCCCTCGTCGTTTATGGTAGAGTGAGATTCACATTGTACTGTGGTCTTGATCAATTGTGCCCTGTAAAATTCTAAATCTTCTTTGCAACAATATTACACATTTATGTAGGCAGTTGAACCACTATAAAAAAAAAAGTTTTCAAGAAACTTAAAGAGGAAATCTTGATTATAAATATAATTGAAAAAATATATTGAATCTAAGGCACATAAAGATCGAAGATCATAGGCCTCATGTCCAAAGCCCTTTAATCCACTAACAACTCGAAAGCTTTTTTAAAAAGACCAAAGTTCTAAAAAAACTTAGGAATTTGATTATTAGAAGGGTTCCAAAACCTTCATCAAAGGATTATGATTAGGCTAGGGATATTCCTAAGCAGGCTGTTTATATATATGTACTCTCTGTATTTCTAAAATTATCTCTCTCTTCTACTTGAGGAAATATATTTTCAACACATTGTTTTGAGCTTCTTCCTTTGCTTCTTTTTTCTCTAGTTCTTAATCTATTTTTGTGGTTGTTTCTTCTTCGGAACACTCCTGGAGTGCCCAATTCCTCTCCTTCTCCTTTCTAAAAATTCTTTTAGAGCAGTTGAGGGAGGACAAAGAAAAAAAAAAAGTAAGTAGCTTTTTTCTACTTTGAATGAGGTGAGAGACCTCTATTCATAGCCAGACTTCTTTTTTTGGTAAATTATTCATAGCTAGACTTAAGATTCGTCTTGGCACATAGTATACACAATGTGTGCCTTGTGTCTGTACAAGCACTAAGCACCCCAGTGCATCGCCTAATTTCGACAGCCATGACTTTTCATTTGCCAGTCAAATTCAGAATACCACAAAACACTAGAGAGTTCTTGAAGAGTAAATTGAAAGCGTCTCCAAAATTCATTCCCATCTTAAAAGGGCCAGCATGAGGTGAGCACCCGCTCGTCCTCTGGAACATGTTGTGGTGCCCATATTTTGACCCATCTAAGTGGACCATGAAATACGGACGTTCGTTGATGGTCATGAGTTTTGGGGTTTGGCATCCATCTGAATGAATTGAGCTGTTGGATCAATGTGCACTCATTTTGGACGATAAATATGACTTAGCCGTGGATCAAGTGGGGCCGGTGATGATCTAAGCCTATGTCACCTTACTTATAAGGCCGATGGAAGAGATCTTTTTATCCCCCTGGTCCCATTCTCGAGGGTAGGGGGTACCCTAAATAATGTCGTTTTTCAAAATTTTAAATTTCAAAATCCACCCGAGGCGCCCCTGGATGTTAGTTAGAGGGAAAATGTAGGCAAAGGACTGCATATTGGACATCTATTATCCACCCATAAATGATTTCTTTTTTTATGAACTGCAGTAAAAAAAAAAGCATCAGCACCCACCCCTGACCCCACAGCCCATTTTCTTTCTTCTTTCTTTCTCTATTTTTGATATCCTAGCTAACGGGATTAGGACGACAAGAAACTTGTATCTGCGAATAGAAAGTCCGCACATGTGAGGAGAAAAAACCTACACACAAATCGGGAGTAAGAACTTACACATGCTTGGAGAGAGACTCAAGTTTTGGTATCGATTCCTGGTTTTTCCCTCTTCAGGAACTTGAGTCCACTAGTACTATTACTTGAAGGCTATAGGGGTTTTATTTGGTTGGTTCCAAAGGGATTACTTTTGCCGGAAGGATTGGAAACCTCCATTAGGAAAAAAAAGAAAAAAAAATCACCCTCACATCTTATGCGACTGCAATAAAATTCAGCCTCTTCACTCTTAAGTGGTCCCGCGGACTACAATGAACAGCAGCACAAAGAGCCGATATTTAGCAAGCACGTGAAATTCAGCGAAAAGCACGTGAGATTCAGCGAGAATACGAGGGCCACAAGGCCCGACATTGTCGCAACATGAGCTCTGGTAACGCCTCTCTTCCGTTACATGCTTTTAAGAAAAGCGTAACGGCTTCGTCTTATCGGGACCCACCTGCATTGTCGTTAGCAGAAGTGTATCGTCTGATAAAGCAATCATATGGAATCTCTGTCCTCCAAAGTTATTAAATATTACTATCCCGGTTCTTGGTTTGCCGAAAGTTTACAGTATCGGCCGATATTTTTATATTTCGTACATCCAAATGAAGTCAAAAGATTAGCGTTGGCATTTAAAAAAAAAATAACGTTACCAGCACAACATCCCGAATATCAACATTCAATGATCCTTCGACTTTTTTTCACACTCTTGTCAAATTCGAATATGATTGATTCACGTTTGGGATATGCACAGATCTGGAGACAGTGAGACTACAAGGTAGAAATGTATCGGAACATAAATAGGCCATGTAGGTTCATTTCTCATCGATAGAAAATGGAGGTTTGAGAAATCCCATTTTGCTCCTGTTACAGACAGGATCAAAATACATGATATCGTGTTGAAATCCTTATAAACAGTTTTAGTGTGCTTTTGGGCACTTTTAGATTAAAATCAAGGTTCTATTTTTACTTCTATAAACACCAAAAGAGTTAATGAGGGCTAAAGCATAAGAGATTTTATTATTGTTGAGGGGCTACTCTTTTCACATTGAATTGATTTCTTAAGAATCATGGTCAATGAGTTTTTACCCTATGACTATTAACTAGGCGATGTATAAAGGCCATACTGAGGATATTTATTTGGTACCATTGGTTTCCTAAGATTTGATTTATCAGATGTTGGTTAGGTATTCATTTCCATCTCTTTTTATTCATTTCTTTTTCTCTCTCCGTTTTTTTGTTCAAAAGGAAATACATCACACAAGAAAGAAAATGAAAGTGACGTTTGTAGCTCCACTGGCGAGGCATCTTAAGGTGTGTGAGTACCAATAAAATTCCTAGAGCCTCCAAGTTTAACAAGATGTATGGCGTGCAACCCTCTAAAATCCTCACAATACATAAAGTATCCAATATAATAAAAACAACAGCTCAATATTTTTTCCGTTAAAGCCTTCAATGACTTCTAATATATCGGTGCATAAAAGAATTTTAACATGCTTCACTTCATTTGGTAAACTAAAAAAAAAAAAAAAAACATTCATTTCAGTTTCTTTGGAGGCGAAGATTTTTAGTCATTTAGTAATACTTCTATCAATAAGAATCTTTAATCTTAAAATTTGACTTGAGAAAGTGGATCTGAGTCACAATTGTTAGCAATGTTTTGCTTGACCAAGAATTTCCATGAAAAAGAAAGGTGACAATGGTATGGGCCACCAACAAATGGGAGCCCTATGTAGGAAAAGACATGATATAGATGTACAAATCCTAACATCAAAATCTCACATTATCCTACAGGATGTGAAAAGGGACTGCTAACACGTGAAACACACTGGAAGCAAAATTCTTCTATTTTCAATCATCAACATGTGAGAGATCACATGCAATGCTCTACATATTGAGGAAATAAATGGATTTTAACAATGTGCGCGTTTAATATCGAGTAAAGATGGTGCATGCTATTTTCGACCCGGCACGGGAAAGTAATGAAAAGTATCGGCGAAAAAAGGGAGTGGAATTCGTCGTACCAGCGACACCACGTATGGGCATCGTATGATGCTTTGGAAAACAAGTAAAATGTTTGAAATATCAGAGTTTGTGCTTATGACTCATAAGGCTTAAAGTTTGCAGAAATTGATTTTGAGGAATTCATGTTAAAGTCTGTATTTTTTAGGATTTGATTTATTAAGATGATAACGGGGCATTCATTTCTCATGTCCCGTAAATTCATTTTTCATCGAAGTGGAGATTGTTTAGTAGTTGTTAACATATTTCACCTTGGCTTCTTCATATTTTACCACCTTTTGGTATTCATTCCTTTAACGATTCTAGTAATTCAGTCTCATGCAAACACATGGGCCTTTAAATTAGTGCTTTTAATTAGAAAGCTAAAAAAGTTTATAGGAGCAAATTAACAATGATTTTTTCCTTTCTTTTTTTAACATATAGTGTTAATCGGCCCCAACGTATAAAAAAAAAGGTTTTAGCGGCATTGGGAATTTTGCTTGAGGGGATCACTATATGTATAAAAGAAAAATTGTTACAGAGGTCATGTGCAAAAACAGAAGGTCTTGAAAGACTTTTTTAGCGGTTTGGCCATCCTTTGCCCTTAAATTCTACCTCTTAGAGAGATTCGTTTGATGGATTATCTATAAATGCTTCATTCATCGACGTTGGGTTGGCTTAATGCATTCCACTCTTGTAAAGACAATTGGTATATTAGCTATTTATATAAGTGTATTACATTTGATGGATTGGTTATGTACAAAAATGTCTATGGTTGATGATAGCTGTTAGATTAATGTGGTGATTGCGAAACCTATGTTGTTTTTATATTAACCAATTACTACAATTGTGGAAAGCTTTGAAGTAAGCTCCACTTCAATCCATACAATGGAGCATAACCATGATCAATCTAAATTATAAACTCACTCTTACAGACCTATCCTCTATAATTTGTACTCATCCTAATTTGGCATTAATTTAGCTAAATTAGAATTAAAAAGTCGCACTCATAAAACCATTTAGGCTATGAGGGCTTTAAGCATATGGTCATAGAGATATGATTAGAGTGATATTTGCTTGAACAGTCATTCACACCATTCTCTTCACATTGCCCTTTAATACATCTATGACTGGCAGGCATCTGGATGGCTCTCTTCAAACTGAGGCTCAAACTTTTAAACCGTGGCTATGAGACATGGTTTCAGACAATGCATGAGCCAAAGTCAAGATTTTTAATGCATTGGCTGATTTATCATTTGTACTAATGTATCGGATTCTTTTGGCTGTTCCTTCCTATAATTACCAAGATTTTCTAAAAGAAATTAAAAATAAAAAAATTATAATTTTCATTTTTTTTTGTTCCATCGCTCTCGCGGCATTTTAAAATAAATAAAACATTACAACATAATATCAAGGGAGTGGAGATGGAGTTTCAGTACATTTTAAAGTTTTCGGTAGACCGAAAGGTAGCAACACATGTTTATTGTCCAAGTTCTAAAACTATACTTAACAATCCAATTATTTCTTTTTATCTTAACCTACACTCCTAAATTATCCTAGCTAATTGTTTTTCCCAAGGCACAACCTTTTTTTTTCCTAATGCTTTATGTTCCACACTTCCACCTAAGTCTAGAAGAACATAGCTACCTTTCCTCTCACAAGAGGATGTCGGTGTTTCTAGCCGGCCGAGCTACATACTGAGAACCTTTAATTTATTTCACTTTTCTGAATAACTTTCAACTGTCGAAAACTGTGGATATTGTCTAGAGAATCTAAAGCGTTAAGAGGTGGATCTCCATACTAGGGTCCACCTAGTGAAAAATTTGACCCGTTCAAAATAAATGACCTCCAAGTGTATGAAGTATCTCCAAGTTAACTCTACTATGGTTTCGTCCTATAGCGGAAGACATTTATTTTGATTCACTCAGATTTTCAATTATGCACTCCTTAGATTATGAATTTTTTAAGGTCATGTTTGGCAACCAAAGCTTTAGGAAAAAAAAAAAGTGCATTTCAAAGAATTATAAAAACTCATATTTGACCATCCTAAAATTTTGAACCCATGGAAGTCCTTACTCTTGGGGTTTTAAAGCCCAACCTCTCTTCACTTTTACCGATTTATACGTTAAAATCAATTATATCAATGTAAAATCCTCTTTTATATAATTCCCAACGAGGAATTCTTATTCTACGGCAGTGAGCAATCAACAAATCCTCAACTTCATCACATGTTGCAAGTTCCTTGGAGAATATTCGACTCTACAGGGGGAAATCATTGTGGTCTACTAGTAAGTCATATGCCACATGTCTTAACAAGAAAAGAAAATTTTGTCTCATCATAACTCTTGATCTTAGTGGAAAATGCAGACATTTCATCGAGAAAACGTGAATTTTCCCGGATGAGATAAACATACCGAAGAAGAAAGGGTGGAGGATTTGAACAAATCTCATGAGTCATTTTGTGCTGTTGGTGAGCTCAGGCTCAGCTCATGCACGCCTCACCAGTACATGGCACGTACATGTATTTGATTGGTGCCACGCTGAAAGTATGATCCGGCCATGCCATAAGCATGTAGGTGGCGTTGCTGTTTCAGATAGTTTACTTGTGTATTATGTCTGTGAATGTTGACATGATAACATACACTGTCTCAGCATTTGAGGAATATGGTCTGAACTGCTGTGGTCACAAGACGAGGTGCTGGTGGCATGGTTAGACCAATTCCTGACCTAACATGATGATTTTAGAGTGCGCGTTTTTTCCGTGGGAGAAATCTGCATCGGAGAGGAAAATTGTTCTAATGTTTGGTACAGTTGTTTTTTACCGTTTAGCAGTTTGGTGCAATGCATCTTTCTCAAGGTATTTATGCAATAAGACGACTATGCACTCTTAGACTTATATTTTCATGGAAGAGAGAGGAATCTTCCATTTTTTACCACTTTCAATAGGAAATGGAATTCATATTCTTCAAAAAACATTGATTCATCTCTCTTTTATGCATGTTAAAACTACCACACCAAAGGATGAGCGAGTAGGTTGCAATGAAAATCAAAATAATTTTCCTCTCTTTGCATAAATGGACCAAAGCTAGGGTAACGGTTGATCATTGAGTTTCGTTTGGGTTGGATTGGAGTTGATATTTGAACCTGGTTATTGAATGACTTGAGTGATGGTAGCTAGCCTGGAGTGGCAAAAGTTGACTTGAAACCCCCGACCATGCATTCTCTAGCCAAGTGATCACATTGCAAATGGGTCAGCAAGAACTTTAACCCATTCAATATTCATGTCTGGTTTAGCTGACACCTCACTGGTAAGTGGTGACGATTCTCACTTGGTTGTTCATGGTTTCAAACCGAGAGTGTGTCACCTTGTCCCACATGTGTGGGCTTTCTTACCGTTTGTTCGGGTCTTCTTCCCACTTGGATAGACTGTCTTCTCGTGTGTGTGCGAGCTCTCTCTAGGGGTCCCAGCCCCCTTGGCTGGGTTTAAAAAAAAAAAAAAGAAAACATCTAGCGCTGATTGGAAAAAAAATCATCTAAGCTTTTGTAAGTAATTGACCCATCAATTTTTTTTGCAAAAGATTGCCTAAAAAGTTTCTGTAACCCACTAACCTGTGTATGTAAGAGTGAAATGCAATATAGCCATATATTGAAAAGTAGATTCATTGGATATTACTAGTTCTCTAATCCAAGGTCAATAAGGACAATCAAAATTGAAGCTTGGAATTTATCTCAAGGCCTTTGATCAAAAATAAAAAAATTGGTCCAACCCTTGAAAGTTTTTCTCAGTTCATTGTTACAATTAAGTCGACCCTTGAAATCCAAATCAGTCAAAATCATTGTCTCCCCTATTTTATAATAAATATATTCCAACTCCAATAAAAATCATATACAAAGTTAGATTGATTATGTCCAAAACATGTGATGAAAACAATGTTTTTAACTGGATAAATATATTGAAAGACATGAAGTGAATTTTTTCTTAATAATAGAACAACACAGGGCAATACTTGAAAAAAAGGGCAATGATATTGATGAACTCAAAGATGGGACCCACTGATGGATTTAGAGTCTTGCCTCGCCTTTTAACAAATCCAGATTCAAAAGTGGCCTTAAAAACAGAGACCTTTATAGGTTTTAACTTTTTGACCTGTGGGCCTTTCCAAATTCTCTTTCGCCAGCTTTAAAACATATTTGTTTGGTTTTCTTTGAAGGGTTTAGACAGGTTAGGTTGCATGGCCTATTTCATAAGAAAAAGTCTGCTTGTCCCGAGGATCCCGAGGACCGATCCACGGGACAAGTAGCACGGCTGATTTCATAATCCAGTTTGGACTTTGTCTCTTATGTATACAAGTCAGCCCGAACTGAACCCAATGTGACCCGACCCATTGTCACTGCTCTAAGTCTAATCTTACTCACAATGCTCAACCCGGTTTGAATCCAAATGGACCAGTTCCTACCCCAGCATGAACCATGACTTTTATGTCATACACCAAATAGTGGTCTAAAGACTTGCTAATGAGCTGAAACAATCATCACATAGAATCTGTGTGGAGTATTTCTACCGAAACCGATGTTACCCCTGACCTCGGTAATGGTACCGATCAGAAAGGGCCTCGACCTCCATTTTTCCTGGCACGGCAGAGCCTTAGCTGTTTTTCAAGATAGGACTGGTCCCGGTAGAAGTACCGACCACATCCTTCCGAACTCAGCCTCATGTGGACATCCTTGCCCGACCTCAGGCACAACCGACCTCGGTGTCTTCTTCAGTTCGGCTCCTTAGCCGAGGTGAACACTGGGAGTCTAATCCCCATTATGAGATGGGACGGTTACTTTATAGGGAGTCCCTGACAGGTAGGGTGGCCACCGGCCATGGATAAGGACTCGTTCCAATCAACAGATTACATCCACATTTATGTGAGGGATTTGAGGGGAGGTCTGATGGAACAAGTATCCTCACCTACCCCCACTAAGGATCCCAAATGTGGGCTGATGGGACAAGTATCCTCACTGATGAGAATGAAAAATGATATATTTTTCTCCATTAATATTTAGTCCTTTGTATCTATTTGATGTCCAATTGCACTAATTATTCTTATATTTTGATTTAGGATGCAAATGGAGGCATTAAGTGCAAAACAAAGCTAATTGGGCGACTCTGGACAGTTTGGACAGTGCTTCGTAATCTGGGCATAACTCTCTCATCTGAGCTCCAATTGAGATGATTCAAGATGCTATGGAACGCCAAGAAAAAGATCTACAACTTTCATGTTTTGAGTTTTGAGAAATACTGGCTACATCAAGGTCGAAATCGGGCTTGAAGTTACTGCTCGTACCTGATGCTAATTGGATGAAAAAAACAAGCAGAATGGCATTATGGTAAATTTGAAGAAATTAGGAGTTCGTCGAAACATATCCAATATTGGGCTCATATTGTGCAGAACGAAAAATAGTGCAACTTTAATTCTTGGGTCGAGTCCAACAGAAGCCCGAGCGAGAAGATATGGTCAAGAAGAAGATTTTGACTAAGTTAGAATTTAATTGATTATTCTATTAATTTCCATCTCCAATTCCAACGCCACCTCATCTCTCAAATCCATCTTTCCCTCTAATATCACACCAGCCACAGCCACTGTCCTTATCTAATTGTACTTTCTACCTTTTCTCTTTTCTCTCTAATTCTTATCCATCTTCACTTCTCTTTCCCATCATGCAACGAACACATCACCTAACTTCTCTCCTCTCTCTAACCTAACTCTCCACTATAAATAACCCATCCCATATCCAACGTAGAGTACCTTCTCCTCTCTGACGAAGTCTCTCTCTCTCTTTCTTCATTATTCTTCTTCTTTTCTTTTAATTTTGCAAGTCTTTTTATGGCCCTGCGTGGCTAATTTTTTATTGGTCGAAGGAGACTGAAGCCTCGGAATAAATACTGTGAGATCTAATTTATTCTCATTGTTCAATTTATGCTTTGAATATGGGTTGTTCTTCTGTGCTTAATTTGTTATCATGTTTGTTTCGTTTAATTACTAGGAGGCCTACTAGTTTATTTTTCGTTGCAATCTACTGCTGAATTAGAAATCAAATCCGTAATTGTTTGGTCCCTCTAATTTGTGAAGCAACTGATTTTTGATAATTTACTGCGTCAGTGATTATTAAATATTAGGAAGAACACTTGGCTAAATTAAATGCAACCGCGTGTGTTTGTGTTATTTAGGTTCATCGATCTCTCTAATTTTAATGCTGTTACTAAATTAAATCTATAGCGCTTGTCTTAGGTTGTTTAGTAATTAGGGTTAATTAGAGCGCGTGTTTTCTAATTAACTAATTAAGGAGGTAGGAATTTAATTCCAACGATGAATATTCAAAGTGTTAATTGATTTATTTTTAACATCAATGATCAGTTCTGAATATCCGATGGTGGATGTTAACTTTGACCAATGCTTGCGCATTTGATTGAATTCGTTACTTTATTGATCTTAATTTGCTTTTATTTATTTATTTATTTTTTTAGTATAATCAAAACCACCCATCTTTGATCACATAGCATAAAATTTGGCTAAACACTCTCCGTGGGAACGATCCTTACTCGCACTACTACATATATTTTTAGGAGTAAAAGTTTTATTATTTTTGGGTGCCTGCGACAGCACGACCAAATTTTGGCGCCGTTGCCGGGGAGTGATTCTAGTTAATTTTTATGCTTTTTGTGATTTTCTAAGTTTTTTTTTTTAGGTTGCTAAAAATAATAATAATAAAAAAAATTGCGTCGTCTGAGCCGACGCCTGTAGGAGTTTGCACCGATTAATCCGACGTTTCTGCTCTGTTTTCTTTTTCATCTGTCAGCGCCTGTTGAATTTTTTTTCATCTGTCAACACCTCACCGCCTCTTACCAATCCCTGCCATCTCTCCACTGCACTCTCCACGTCGCCACTTCTCTCTTCTGATTTTTTTCTCTTTTGTTTTTTTTCTCTGACGTTTCTTAAATTACTATCTAACAGCAACTTTCCTTGATTGCAGCATCATCCCAATTTCTCTCCTTCCCATCTCTCCTTCTCATCTCTCTTTATCTCATCTCATCCCAATTTCTCTCCCCATCTCTCCATTAGCAGCATCATCTACACAAGTC